>OX371224.1:16662776-17931526 GCA_947310385.1 Nephrotoma appendiculata
ATATGGTCTTCTATTTACAGGAAGTTCTGCAATACAAAATTGATAATTCTGTATCAATATTTCTTGTAGCGGTGCTTGAGTATATCTCAGCTGATATATTAAAATTAGCAGGGAATTATGTGAAAAATCGCCGACATGTGGAAATATCGAGGGAGGATATTGAGGTTGCTATGTGTGCTGACAAGGTACGTATCAGATAACATAACATTAACCAAAAATATACACAACAACAACTTTTTCAGGATGCTTTAAGAATTTTAACACTTTGATTTATTAATTTTGAATTTAGCTCATGATATAACATATATTTTTTTTTGTTTATGGAAAAGATATACAAATTAATTTAGATACCTGAACACTTGATCAAATCGAATGCTTTTGAAATTAGCCGCTTTTCAATAAAAAAAAAATGTTGAACAAGAGAATTAATATCAAGAGTCCTCTTTCGTTTTAAATCAGTTTGCTAAATCACAATATTTTGCGTGCGTGAGCTTTGACCTTTTTTGTCAATAATATTTTATAATTCTGTTAATAAAGCTTTTGCAATTAAATTATAGTTAAGCAAAATACGGTAAATCGATATGTATAGAAAAACGATAGATATTTGTTTCTAGCGGTGTAAATAATTTGAAGTAGCAGATGAAAATGTAACACACGTTTTGCAGGGAATAAACTAACTATTTAACTTTTAGCTAATTTAGTTGTTTATTAATTATTATTACATGATTTATATGTAGTTTTGGTTCCTTAAAGTCAAATACGAATAAGTTATGCGATTAAACACAAACATAATATAAACCTTACAGTATTTAATAACATACACACGCACACACCAAAAACTTATGTTTTGAAACTACTACTTAAAAAAAATAAATTTTTTTGTTTAATTTGATTAATATATGTTGCCAAACATTTATGTTTTTACATTGCTGTCCTCTTATTTTAAAGGTGGTACGTAGATCAATGAAATTGTAATCTAAATCTAAAAACGAAACAAATACAATTTTTTTTTAAATTCTTTTAAATAATATAAACAACAGCAAATGATTACATTTTTTACAAAATATAATCATATTTTTTTTAAATGTTTAAATGTCAACTTTTAAAAATGAACATACATTTTTTTTTATAAAATCAAAATTTTTTCTAATCAGATTCAAATGTTGTAATGAGTGTGTTAAGTGGATCCCGCATAGTAAAAATATAAGATACTATTTTTACTTTGTACATTTTTTTTGGTTTATGTTGGAACAATGACAGATAATCTTGTGGGGAATTGGAGTCGACAAAGTCACATGCGACCTCCAAAATTAAGCAGGAGCTACCCAAACATTTATCTATCATTTTATTTACATAATTTTCCTTATAAATAATTATATTTATTTATACCGCTTATTTTGATTTATGTTTATTGAAGAAATAAAATAATTTTATTACTTTTTTCTAATTTAAATTTAATAAAAAATAATTACTCTCGCCTCTAATTATAATTTTTCTACTCGGCACGATGTATAATTTTTTGTATCTATTATATATATGTAAATGTCAATAATTTTTGATGGAAGTATATAATATGTTTTATAAAATTTTACTATTATCTAATTTACCTATATTTATTATTTGTGTGCTAATTAACATAAACTTGAAAGAAATTGTAATATTATTGTTGTATCATTTCTCTTTTATACTTCAAGTACTTATGGATATGTTTTATCAAGGTGATAGTGGTGGATCGATGGCGCCCAGTCCATTGCACCAACGCCGCGAGCTAGTTTAAATTATGAGGAAGTAGTTAAAGAATTGATACACGACGAGAAACAATATCAAAGAGATTTACATATGATTATTAGAGTTTTTAGGGAAGAATTAATGAAAATTGTTAGCGATCCGAAGGTAAGAGTGGACATTTGTTAACTATATATACAACCAGTGTAAATGTTGGCTTCATTTTCGGTTTAGAACCGAGTATTATTGACGTAATTGAACTGGTTGTAATAAATTAACTGGATTTAGATACGTTTATACGCTTGATATCTTGCGTATTAGAGATCAGCTGGTTATCCCCACCAAAATTTTGAAACCATTTTTTCAACCTGCGGTGAGCATTGAAAACACGAACCAATTAATGAAAGTTTTATGTATTATTTGAAAAACAAAATTGCCTTAAGGTCGCCCTTAGACCATTAAATACTATGGACTTATAACTGTATTTATTTATTCTGTATTTATTCTATCTCGAGAATTGAGGAAGCCCACGAGAAGTTGCAATACTGTGATTATTTGGAAACTATATAACTAACATATGAAAAAAATTTAACGGTTAATACTCACTTTTAAAATAAAATCGCACTGAAAAGCATAATACCTATTTACATATTTCACCAAATGATATTCTTGAAAAATTTTAAACTCGGATTTGACCGAACATGGGGTAACTTTTACACTTGGGCCGCGACTAAATTCTAATAAATAAATTTGGTAAAATGCTCTACAGGAACTTGATCCAATATTTTCAAATATTATGGATATTTACGAAGTCACAGTGACACTTCTCGGTTCACTGGAGGACGTAATAGAAATGTCACAGGAACAGACTCCGCCGTGCGTTGGCAGTTGCTTTGAAGAATTAGCAGAAGCAGCTGAATTTGATGTATATGCGAAATATGCTCGTGACGTGACATCAACAGCCTCGCGAGAAGCATTAACAAATTTATTAATGCGACAAGAGGCAACATCACTAATTTCAGCGGGTCACGGATTTCGAGAAGCTGTTAAATTTTATTTACCAAAATTATTATTAGGACCTATTTTGCATGCATTTTTATATTTAGATTATGTAAAAACCTTATTAAGATTAAGTCCTAATCAAGAGGACAAAGAAAGTTTTGAACAAGTGCAAGGACTATTAAAACCGCTTCAATGTGATCTGCATAATATAGTAAATTTATTACCAAAGTAAGTAGACTAAACATTTTCATTTAATATAACTGGAAATGTAATTATGCTTATATAAATTTGTAAAACAGAGAATCGCATGTACGGATGCATAGTAGGACGAGGCGACAACTAGCAATTGAAAAAACAAGGGAACTTCAAAATACTGTAGAACATTGGGATAAGGATGTGGGGCAATCGTGTAATGAATTTATTAGAGGTAACCGTTTTTATCGTATATTTCGCTTTCGGCGGCAATTAACACACACCTATTGTTGTATTCATACTTGCAGAGGACACATTAGCAAAATTAGGATCTGGTAAACGGATAACGGAACGTAAAGTATATTTATTCGACGGCCTGCTGGTGCTGTGCAAAGCAAATACACGCCGTCAAACTGTTTCGGTTGGTGCAACAAATTATGATTTTAGACTGAAAGAAAAATTTTTTATGCGTAAAGTTGAAGTAATCGATCGACCCGATACGGAAGAGTTAAAGCATGCGTTTGAAATATCCCCGCGTGTGCAGCAAGCTGTGATTTTAATAGCGAAGAGCACACAACATAAAAATGATTGGATGGCTGATTTAATTATGGTTAATACAAAGTCAATGCTTGATCGAATACTAGACAGTATTTTACTGGATATAGAGAAAAAGCATCCATTAAAATTACCTAGTTCTGATATTTATAGATTTGCGGAAGCAGATATTAACGATACTAATATTCTTTTAGAGGAACGTGATAGTGTTGGAGTCCCATTAATAAAGGTAATAATTTATTAAGCTCTTAGATTAACGATTATTAACCACTAAGTTTTTTTTCCAATTTTAGGGAGCAATACTGTGTAAATTAATAGAACGATTGACTTACCATATATATGCCGATCCTATGTTTGTTCGAACGTTTTTAACAACGTATCGATCATTTTGTTCGCCACACGAATTATTAGAATTGCTTATAGAACGTTTTGATATACCTGATCCCAGTTTAGTATATGAATCTTCTTGTGATAAGGAATTGGGTATTGAACCTGACAAAATTTATAAAAATTCACAACGCGAAGATTGGAAACGTTATAAAAAAGAATATGTTCAACCAGTGCAATTTAGAGTATTAAATGTATTACGACATTGGGTCGATCATCATTTTTATGATTTTGAACGTGATACTACATTATTAGATAAATTACATAGATTTTTAGAAACAATTACGGGAAAGTCAATGCGCAAATGGGTTGATTCTGTTTTAAAAATCGTCCAAAGAAAGGCAAGTATTCTTTATTAAATATTTCCAAATCCGAAAAGTTATTAACTTATTATTATTATTATTACATTTACTACACAGAGTGAACCCGAGGACAATCACAAACAAATAACATTTGCATTTGGGAATAGTCCACCAGCAATGGAATTTCATTTACAAGTTCCTGAAACGGAATTTAATTTATTAACATTACATCCTATAGAATTAGCAAGGCAATTAACTTTATTAGAATTTGAATTTTATAAAAATGTTAAACCATCGGAATTAGTGGGATCGGTTTGGACAAAACGTGATAAAGAAATTAAAAGTCCAAATCTATTAAAAATCATTAAACATACGACTAATGTAAGTATATCAACCGCGGTTTTTTAGTAACCAATTTAATTGGCCTTTTTCAATTTTAGTTTACGCGATGGATAGAAAAATCGATCCTGGAGGCCGAAAATTATGAAGAACGTGTTGCAATTGTCTCACGCGCTATAGAAGTTATGATAGTTTTATTAGATTTAAATAATTTCAATGGTGTACTATCAGTTGTATCTGCAATGGGAAGTGCCGCTGTTTATCGATTAAAATTTACATTTCAAGGGATTACAGAACGATTAAAGCGTAGTTTAGAAGATTGTCGTGAATTGAATAATGATCATTTTCGGAAATACCAAGAAAAATTACGATCGATCAATCCTCCGTGTGTTCCATTTTTTGGAATGTATTTAACTAATATTTTGCATATAGAAGAAGGTAATCCGGATTTTCTACCGAATTCGATGTTAATCAATTTTTCGAAAAGAAGAAAAGTGGCGGAAATCATTGGAGAAATTCAACAATATCAAAATCAACCGTACTGTTTAAATACTGATCCTAAAATTCGGGTAAGTTTATTATAAATGTTATTAAATACCTTTTTATTCTTTTTGGGTATTCCAATATGTTCAATTCCACTATTAATTTCTTGTGATACAAGGCACAGGGGCTACAATTACTATTACTAATTTTTATTTTTCATTTCCAGAATTTTTTAGAAAAATTGGATCCGTTTAAAGGAATGCAAGATAATGAAATTTCGAATTATTTATACTTATCCAGTTTAAAATTAGAACCAAGAGGATCGAAACAGCCAGCAAAATTTGTAAATACATATTCATAGTAAACTCTTTTGTTATGATTTTAACGAAATAATATTTTTTCTAGCCTCGAAAGTGGCCAGATTTAACATTAAAATCACCTGGTATTAAGCCACGACGACACAATAACAGTACCGGAAGCAGTGCAAACTCTTCAATATCGTTAACACCGGGCACATTGCAATTGAATCAAAAACATATGCATGGTAACAGTAACGAATGTGAACAATCGCCACCGGGCAATATATCAGGATCAGTACAAGAGTTTACTGTATTTTGCCAATGTACATATACAAGGAGGTGGTTCACATAGCCAGCATAATTTTTCACATAGTCAAATAAGGTTTGAATACAAGCGAATTTGGTGATATGATTTCATTAGGATCAATTTCCACAGCACCCGAATTGCCGAAACGATCGAACAGTATTATATCGATGACAAATAGTACGATTTCTGAATTAGTGAAACCGATAATCAGTCCAGGACGAAATCCACTGAATATTAGTCCAAATACACTCGATTCCTTAAGTACGAATACAATATGTTTTCCAGGTTTTAATCAACATAATGCTGATAGTTATTCGTTTCATTCACGTGAAACTGGTTACTCAACATCGTCTGCAATGACATACGATCCGCATCAAGATTTTATAACAGAATTTCAACATATGCCGGCATTCCCACCGAGTCCACATAGCACAGATTTAGCATCTAATCATGATATTGGGCCAATACCAATATCGCCGCATGTGAATGTTCCAAATACACATTCATTTAATCATAATCCACCTCCACTACCTCCCCGTCGAATAACAAAAGATTCTGTTTTTTCTGCACAAATAAAACAAGCAGCGGACGCTCCACAATTACCTCCTAGAGATCTTAGTCCACCGCCACTGCCACCACGCTCAAATAAAACCCATCACTATAATAGTAATAATAATAACAGTAATGATAATAATATTCATACAATGTTAAGTGGTTTAAAATTAGCATCACAGTTCCGCGACGAAACACTATTATCACAAGAAAATGTCAATCAACATAATTTAATGTTGCCGCATACAAGTACTATTATGATGCGTCGGAATTCGGCCATGGAAAAAAATTCAAAAAGTAAAAATGCAAATGCAACACCATCATTATCATCTGCACCGTCGTCACCACAATGTGCGAGTTCATCGGTACCTGGAAAGATGACACCGAATTCAATGACTTTGAGTAAAGGTGGTAGGCCAAGGTAAATTTTCACTGTTTACGTAGAGTGAAATTTTATTAAATGTTTCATATTTTACAGCACTAATACATCACCGCGATTTTCACCAGCGGAAATCACTCCTAAACTACCACCTAAACCAAAACCGCAGCATTATGGTTCGCACTCAGGTAATTTGAGTTTAAAGGATAAGTCTTTTTGGCATATAAATTGCGCATACCCAAATTTCCTAATTTCGATTTTTAATGATTGAAATCATTTTTATAAGCATGGAAAGATTACACAAATTTGATTTCTGTTTGTTAGGAACTAATTGAATCTGGAAAACAACAAAATTTATTTATTTATTTTTATTTGTAAGTAAATAAATTCTCAACAAAACACAGTGTTGTGAATCTGTTGTAGTGTTGTTTGTTGATTCCGCCTTTAATTTTTTTCTTGATAATAGGTACATACTAATATTAATCAATATTCCATATTTAATGTTAGTTTGATTGATTGATTGTTCAAATGAATATTAAGATTTTTTCAGTTTATTGGGTTTCTGAATATTATTGTTTCACATTTGCATATATTGATTTTTATATCTTGGGAGGTCGAACTGCTGTGATCTCAGCTAGATAATTTATTAATGTCCTTTATAAACTCTAGCTCGATCCACTTTTTTCGACTATGGCTATTTATGAGACGGGTTAAAAAGACTGATAAACCAAACTCGAAACCATTATATTGGGTTGGCTGAAAAGTTCTCGGCGTATAAATAAAATACTGTTTTTTTGGCAAATATTCATTTATTTCTTCCTCAACATGGTTTCATTCATGAGTGATACAGTTTGTCCAATGCTACAACTTTTCTATACCATTTTACAGAATGATTTATACACACCTTGAAAATGGGTGTTTGTTTCCGCTATAACTTCTCCATTTCACACAAATCTGTTTCCCTGGATCAACCTTTTTAGGTTTGCGAGCAGGTAAGTACCAAAGTAATCTGTCACATGTTTGTTTCCACTCAACTGACTTTAAATGTGTAGTGGTAGATCCATGATTCATTCATTGTCACAAATCGATGTACAAATCCTGGGGCGGTATGTTGTACATGTTGTACCATAACTTCGAATCGAAATTCGAAAAAAGTTATATCATTTTCGAATCGCAATAAATGATGTTTCATCATTTAAAACCAAAGTAATATGTAATAAATGTAGCTGACATTTCATTCTAGAAAAAGTATTGCAAAATTAAAAAACGATAAAAGTGGAAAATGATACTTGTTTCACTGTTTCGATTCAACTTTTTTCGAATTTCGATTCGAAATGATGGTACATTACGCCCCGTGTTAGCCCGTCTTCATTTTCGACTGTTAAGTTATTTTCGGAGATACCTCTTGATATATAGAAATCCGGAAGGTCAAGAATTTTATTTGGGTCCAAAGGTCAGTAGGTTGGCTTTCTACTGGATCAAAACTCACATTTATATGTTCTGCCTGCTTCAAATAGCTCTCTTCCTTTGGAAGTAGCTCTATTTGATCCCCAGAATATGTTTTTCGCGGTAAAGCGCCTCCAATAATATAATTACTACCAAGCGATTTAAGAAGTTTGATGTAGTCTCCTTTTTTTGGATTATATCTGGTGGACAGTAGATTACTGATATAATTGCCGTGTTTCATGACACCCCTTGATCCGGATTAGTTCAAATTATATATGGAAAGCCTGATCCAAAATTTGTTTTAGATCACAAATTTTGATTTGAAATCTAGTAAGCGTCTTTGTATTGTTGTTTCATGAAATATGAACTTTAGCGGATCTGATCAAGCATCAAAAAACATAGCTAATATATCTCTTGTTGTTTTTGGTATCAACAGATACATTAGTTACTTGCAAAGTATCCTCCTCTATTTTTATTCGTTGTGGTATTTAATACTATCATTAATAAAGATTGCTGTCCCGCCTTTATGTCGTTCTGCTGGATGTAGAGCTCGATAGTACTGGTATCCTCGTATTTTGGCATACAAGGTTCTGGATAAATTAGGCATATATCAATTTTTTGTGTTTAAAAATACTTCTAATGCTGGTAATTCCCCGGGAATAGGGCACACATCCAGCATTTAAAATATTAGCATGAAAAGCGGGAGGCCAATTTTGGTTGTCTTTAGTATATTGGCAGTATTTAGGATTTTGAATCCTTTCTGGCTAAGTTCCTTAATTATTTCTTCATTTGGGCATGTATGATGTAGCCCTCTTGCTCATGTCTTTAATTGGTTGCTCAGCTTTGTTTCTCGGAGATGAACCATTCGATGTTTTGAGCAGTGATTTGTTAACATTCTGTAGGTTTCTGGGTCAAGTGCATTCACATTCCAAACGTTACTATTCATTCCAAACGTTACTATTCATATTCACTAACAATAAGTTTGTTAATGGATGGTATCTCTTTATGTATAGTATGATTTTCCTGCACTTTTCCTTGCTCGTTCTTTCGGCAGTGATACGTTCTTATTCACTTATTTTTTTAATACAAAAAAATATTGAAATTAATATTTTCGATGTAAGAATATTCACGTATGTCAAAAAATTACAACGAAAATAATTTGGACAAAATTTGGGTAGTGAAATAGCGCACCGCAGTATGCGATATATACACGAAAAATTTATAAACTAGGTTCTTGGGTAGGTGAAGATTTAAATGTATTGAGATCGTCTTTTTATATTAATCATTGATGTTTATATCTTAAACAATATATATTTTAAAATTTTTCAGATCGAGCCACCATGTTTCCATATCCAAGTACAAATCATGATTGAAATTAATTTAAATATAGTTTTTCACCTGTAATATCTATAATTTAATATTGGCCACATGAAAGAACTCTTCTTATTACAAAAAAAAAACAACAAAAATATCGTACATAACAAATAACCTCTTGTAAGAACACAATGCAAACTTCAGTGAATGATTATAAATATATAAAAACAAATAATAATCGGGATAATAATATAATATATAATATTTAAAAAAATAAATATTCAAAAATGAGATATAAAATTAATTTAATAATAAAGTGCTTAATAATATTATTACAAATTAAAAGAGATAAACCCAAAATACACAAAAGATTTGAAAAATATTTTTCTATTTTTCCTAAATAAATAAAAACAAAATACAAAATATTATATAAAGAGATAAACAAAAAATTAAAATAATAACAAATTATAAGAATTTAATAGCAGATACTGTAATTAAAATATTTTTTAATTTATTATTTTTCGTTATTATGTAATTATTATAAAACACGAAACAGAGTTATGGTATTAAGCCTAATATTAATACCTGGTATTAATACCTAGTTAGATTCTTGGCTTAATATTCATAATATGTTAAACGTTAAAAATTGGGCACAATATAGATGCTACTTAGGAGTGATTAATTCGCATTATGATCTCAATAAATTTTATATATTTAAAAAAAAAATTGTGCAATAAAATAGCATTTATATTATGCTCCATTGTAAAATACAAACTATCAAAATTTTGTGTAAATTTTAAAATGTTACGATGATGAAATTATTTTCTATAAGTTCCCTTTTCGGAAGAAATCAAAAAATATTTTACACATTCCTTATAAATTCTGTCTCCGTTCCTCCGTAAATTTATAATTTTTTTTTTAGAAAATTTTGTTTTGTTTTCATGTGGCACACTTCTAATTCAATTCCGATAAAAGTTTTAGCCAGATCAGACTAGAAAATTATATAAATTATTTTACACTTTACTACTATAATTATTTCGTTGTTATTTTGTTTAAAGAAAATTATATTATTATTTATTTATTAATTGCCAATATGAAACAAAATTTAAATATCATATGCGACAAATTGTTATTTGTATTATATATAAAATAAAACGACCAATCAAATTAACTGGTAAATTTGAAATTTAATATTAATTTAAAATCATTGATAAAATAGCGATGGTTATATCAGGTACGGCAACGTTTTGTTAATTCCACCGTTTAGTGTCAACAACGTATCTTTTATTGGATAAATTCTATATTATTTCTGAAAATAAATTAGTAAAACAGATATTTTTTATTTTATCAGTAGTACCAAAGAGTATATAATGTAAAGAATAACAGAGCAAAAATTTCCATCAAAAATGTTTGAGTTATGCAATTTAAATGACCAGTTTTCTAGTGATTTAGGGTTAAAAATTAAAGACTCAGTAAAACTAAAAATATTTTCTAATCCTAAGCGAACTCAACTTATAGCTCCTGAAATGATCAAGGCTAGGGTCGGTAGGGTTGCATTGACCAGAGTTCAAGCTAACAAGCTGTTTGTGTTTCACAAAGTGGCCTATTATGAAATTGTTCGATTTCGTTTTTTTTTTTGTATATCGGAAAATGTATGTCATTTTATGAAACTAAAACGAAAAAATTGAATAATTTCAAATCAAGTTATTTCGATATTAAAAAATCGAAATCGATACATTTCATAGGAGATTGTTTGTAGATGTGCACCTAGAATATTAATGACCTCATTGCTTTAAAAATGTTGCTATATGACGTCATTTGGTGTCGATAGTTCCAACCGTTGACTATAGATGGCACTATAATCAAATAAATGATTTAACTTTTTTGTACAATATTTTTGTGGTGAAAAGTTAATCGCGGTAAAAAAAACAAAAATATTCTATAATCAATTAAAAATTGTATTGCGGGCTATTGGTAAAAATTAATTTATTATTAAATTATGCATTCAACATTTCGTTAAACCTCTAAATCTCGATAACTTTTTACGGACATTACTGTCATCTCAGAAAGTAACTGT
Source organism: Nephrotoma appendiculata (assembly GCA_947310385.1). Lineage (NCBI taxonomy): Eukaryota > Metazoa > Arthropoda > Insecta > Diptera > Tipulidae > Nephrotoma > Nephrotoma appendiculata. The sequence continues at coordinate 16,674,136 of OX371224.1, forward strand.
AGACATAAATTCGGTGGCGTATCAAGCAGTACTGGTTGGTATTCTAGGTACGTTGTTTTTAAAATTCCTTTTCAATCCCGCGATCACAATTGTGCACGTTACGAAAGAGAATCATGAAAAAAAAAATATTTTTGTATTTATTTTGGACCAACTTACACATTTGTGCATACCACTTATTTTTTTCCGCCGGAAAAAATATCTATAATAATAATAAAATAATTAATATGTTATATAATTTATATGTTATCAAATTATAATGCTTTTTCCAAAAAAAATTCGATTGTGATGTTATGATAGATAATCTACAAATTACTACAAGTTTAATGTTGACCTAGATGTGTGAATATAGTGAAAACTGTGCTGTGTTAGATTAACAATAATAAATTTTAAATTTACCATTTTATCATCACTTATGATTATTATTTAAATGTATAGTATTGTATAAACGAATTGGAAAATAAGTAAATAAATTAAATTATACAAGTACATTTTTGAGATAAACTAATAAAACATACTGCGGCTGTTAATTCGTTTATACAATAAAATTAAACAAACAAAAAATAAAAAATGAAAAACTGTAAATAATATTTCTTATTATTAAAATTTAAAGAAAAAACACAAGGAGATAAATAATTATATTAAATAAATAAATAAAAATGAAAATTTATTATATATAATATAGGTGTATATAAATGTTAATAAATATTAAAGAAACAAAAATAAATAAATATACAGTGTGGCATAAAATTTGCTGACCCGAATGGTACTGTTGGGTTTCTTAATGAAAATTCAAGTTAACTTTATTTGTATCACTTTTTGATATGATGTTTTGGTTGTGGATAAAATAAAGCAACGACAGCATCCTAATGTAAAGTGATGTTACTAAATTTCAGTTCATTTTCATCTAGCATTCCCATAATATCATGCGACTGAGCAACTTTTGTGACATCCTGTATATTTATTAAATATATTATTATTATTAAATAAAAAATATATAAAACAAAATTAATTACAATAAATAAATAATATTATTACCGTAATCATTTTATTTAGTTTTTTGAGTATTTTCATAAGATTTTTCTCAATAGAAGGTTCATCCCTGTGGATCGTTGGGATTTATAGATCTGCGGCAGTTTGTTGATGTATCGAAACATCTTGAACCGCCAACTGTGACTGAAATGATAACGAGCTGGTAAGTTCTGACGGACAGAGATTTGCGGATCGAAATAAAAGACACGTCTGTTCCTGCATTCATACATTTAAAACATTAATTGCCAACAGGTTTTTTTATAAAATGTAAAAAAAAAATTCTTTGTTTTTCAATTTTATTTAATAAGAATGACAATTCTGTGGCCAAGTTGCAGTAATGTGCAGAAGGACTGCGTAAACAATTCTAGTAACATTTAACATAGAACTCGTGACTAACAGCGCTAAACAACGCGCTTTAACAAGTTAAAGTATGTACTCAGTGTCAGTCATCGGTGACTGACAAAGCGGTCAATGTGTTAAGGCGGATTCATTGTTGTAGTTCGTTGTGTTCGTTCCGTTCGTTGTGTTCGGTATTTTTACTGGAGTATTATTTTAATGAGTTCATTGTTGATAAATAGACAAAACATCAAGACACAAAATGAACAACGTACTTGACTACAAAATAAAAATATCGAAAATGTGTCTGTTTGTTTCTACTATTATACTATATATCATGTCGTCTCTTTCTTGCCATGTTCCTTCGGTAAAATAGTTGAAGATAGATCAACTTTATGAAAAAATACCGAAGAAATAAAACGTCATTTGCGACAAATCCTATTGGTTTACAAAAAAGCATAACGAACGGAACGAACGGAATGAACACAACGAGCTACAACAATGAATCCGCCTTTAAGGCGATGATTCATGTAGAAATTTTGTCCGACAGACATAAATGATAATCGCTCTCATTGGTTAATATTTTTTGTCCTATACGATAAAAACGAAATTCACACAAGCGATACATGTATAAAATTTTGTCGTATGGATATTTTTTGACATTTTATAAAGCAAAAGTGTTTTTATTTTTGTTCTTTTTGATTTTTTTTATATTTTAGAATATGTATTCTTTTGTTCTCGATAAAAAAATATGGCCGACATTCATCCAATCAGAGCGATTATAATTTATGTCTTGTCAGGCAAAATTTGTACATGAATTATCGCCTGTAACCTACATTCATACAGAAGAGCTTGTATTCTAGGTCAATGGTTGAATATTTCCCCAACAACCAGGGCATTTTATCCACTTTTAATTTGATATGGTCTCGTTTTCTTGTGGTCTCAATTTCTTTTCATTGACCTTTATCTTCCATTTCTTTAGCCAGTTTTCGATGTCGTTTCAACAGTTTCCGACGCCGTTTATGGATTTTTATGGGTACATAGTATTGTCGTGTCACCTGCGAAAGTAGACGTCTTAATTTGCGCGGATGTTGGCAGGTCTGAGTTGAAAATTAGTTATTAGCCAAGCACACTGCCTTGTAGTACCCCTGCCAGAATGTTTTTCTCGCCCGATTTAGAGGTATTGTATTTGACATACACCCCAATTGTCGAAGTCGTCTCACGTCATTTTAGACGACTATAGTCACGTCATTTCATTTTTGCTATTATCGAAGTCGTCTGTTACGACTCTAGTCACATGATACGACAACAGTTACCTAATTTTTTCAAGTGACAAGAATATTTCTATTGTAGTATGCGTGTCGTTTAAAACGAATTCAACAATACCAATTTTGGCGCGACGTGACACGACCGTAGTCACGTCACTTGAAGTGAGACGACTTCGACAATTGGGGTGATAATATTTACGATTCGACTGATACGACTTCATAAGTTGGTAAATTTCTGGCAATTTAAGATCAATTTTAGGAAGCAGACCCTGTGCAAGAAGACGTATTTTTACTCTTCATATGCTGCCCTTATTTCTGTAGCTATACTCGGTGCACTTAAATGGTTCTGTGCTCGGCTTTGAAATCAAATTGATAATTAGGGATGATATTTCGCAGTTTCGGTTTAATACACTGCGCCAAAAAAAAATCGGAACAGAAATTTTTTCGAAAAAATACCCAGATTTGAACGCTTGTATCTTGGTGAATAAAGCTTTTCAAAGAAATAATTTTGCTTCGAATTGGAGGAACTTTTGTCTTTTCGATACTGGAATTATTTTTATTTTTTTTAAACCTTATATGCAATGTGGTCTGACGATCAAGCCAAACAAGATCGTCAGACCACATTGCCATTATTTTATTTTGTTTTTTGTCTTTTTTGAGTAAAATAAAATTTCTCTAAACGAACAACGAACTTGCTCGTTATTTCATTGCCAAATCCAAATTAGCCGTTTTATAGATTTAAAACCCTTGGAAAACGATGCTGTGGAAATTTCTGTACGACAACTCCTTGTCGATTTATTGAAGTTTTAGTGAGAAACCACCGAATACGACGCACATTGATATCAACTTGCAATAAGTCCTTGAGTGACCTGACCGTATCCTTGGCAGTTTAAATACTGTATTGAACCGGACTGTTTCTTTGGTTCTTCAACAGTTATGCGTCTGTATTTAAGGTACTTTAGTTTAAATATTGGACGAATTTCTCCCTTTTTCAAAATGCTTTCGGATGGATCCTGTTCAATTTTGACCATTAGTTGTGGTTGCTTCAAGCGGTTCATGATCCTATATACATTCTGTATCTTAAATCTATCTTCAACAAGCGCGGCCTGGATTTCGTTTGTTTGAAGTTGGACATCAATACCTTTAATAAATACGTGAACTGCTTTTCCATTCGATAGTACGCTTGATTTGAGTTTTCTTGCACCACCTTGTCTGTATCGGCTTCACGCAAGTAGATTGGAATTTCATTTGCTTAAGTGTAAACTTTGAGCTCTCGGTTTATTTCGTGTTCGTAATGGGTTTTTAAGAAAGTTTTTCTGTAAAATGGCAAAACACTGAAGTAACGATTGAACGGCAAGCCAACCGTGAAAAATCTTTATAATAATTTTAGTTGCCGTATTGCAAATGCCGTTTTCCAGAACTTAAGACAACTGCCTTCATCGACAGGTGAAATAATTTAGTTAACCGAATTGGCATGGGATTTATAGCAACATCTGAGCTAATTTACTGGAATTCCGTTATGTACAGTTTTTTGTTTAGACTAAGTTTGTTTTAAATATTGCAAACAGCTCCGGAACTGAAATTTTTTCTGGAAATTGTTGAGTTTGTTTTAGAGAGAGCTATGAAGGGCTTAATTTAGTTTTTGGAAATGTACATGGAAGAGGTAGCAAAATGGGATTCTATTCAGTTTTTTGTGAACAACTACCATTTTGCCTTTCCTTTATAATAAAGAAATTTTCTTTTCTTTTCCTTTATAATAAAGAATATTATAAAAAGAAGGTGTAGAGCAAGTCCTGTAAGTATAATTAATTTCAATTAACAAAATGTTAAATCTGGGTTTAGAACAACATGGGATAGATATAGGAATGGTGTAGTGAATATTATCCCTCAATGAAATAATTATCCCTCGATCTGGAACTAGATGTAGCCAATGTGTAAATATCCAGGGCCATTATAATCATTCTAGTTATCCAATCAAGAAAGTTGAGCATCCCTTAAGCTGAGTTATCGGTTTATTAATGCCCTAGAGTTGAAACTACCATCTTACTAATCGATTATTTTGATTTCACTTATGGCGTGTAATTAATCGGATTAAAACAAATTAAATTCGAGTTATCGAAATATCATCATGGGTTAATAACTGATTGATCCAGACGTTTTAATTAAAACGTGAAAATTTAGTAATTCGTACATTGGGCAAGACCCCAAGTTCTTAAAGTGCAGAACTGTTGTTAACTCTACCGACAAAGTTATATAAATGGAGAGGGTGATTTGCCTGGTGCTCCTTCTAAGTGTTACTTTTTTCATTGACGTAGCGAAAAAAAAAATGTTTCGATTTCCTCGTTGAGGTTACAGACACTAAGTGCTCTTCGGATTAAAGAGTGATTGTTTCATTGAATCCTAATTAAATCATAGGCGACGATGATGTTGCTGTCGCATTATCTCTCTTTGCTATGCACTCCCAGATGTTCATTGCACAAACTAAAAAGGCTTTATGCTCTTACCCAAAGAGGATTGACGAGGTACTTCGTTGGTTTGAGCTTCGAAACCAAGATACTTGTAACTGTCTTTTATAAAAGGCGATTCTGAGTTCAAAGCCGAAGAGAAGGAAATAACTGTCCCGTTATTATTTGCACAAGAGCCCGGTTAGCTGTAATCCAATAATAATGCCTGGTATTGTTCATAATTTTATCGTTGTTTTTTAATTGGTCCTTTTAGAGTCAGTTTTTAATATTATCATTGATGTACTGATGAACGATCCCGTGACTCGTACTTTATGACGAAAGTCAATAGAATCTAATTTAAGAATTACTAATACGATCTTCTTGGTCGACCAATTCAATAAGGGTGGAAGGCTAAGTCTCAGTTAATTTACATTTACATTTTATTTTAGCCCGTCAGAATTTACAAGAGCTATATAATGCGGCAAGTGCCCCGATAAAATAACTATAACCTGTAACTTGTAAATCTAATATTTTTAATGATTTCGGACGCCAACGTGTCCTCGAATCCCTTTTCACATTCAGAGTATATTATACTGAAATTTTTTTCGAAACTCGTATTTGAAGTTAGTCTCAATCAACGAAGTGGAATGGAAGTGTTCTAATACTACCAGTTTTGCGCAAATTTGCTTATCAGCTGGATCCTTGATATGTTTAATTCAAAAGTCCATAATTTGCAATGTTTTTAATTTTAAACTTTTTATTATTTGTATTATTATGTTACTTCTAAGGGTTTGTTGGTATGTTTTCGCTTGCGGTTTTTTATGTTAAAGCAACACAAAGCCAATCCTAATTAATCAGGAACATTAATTAAATCATCAAATGTCAAGGAAATAAACTGGTAGGAGAAAGAACTAAGCTTGAGTTGCCACTTTTTAGAATTCCACGAAGTAATGCTAAATCATCTTGTGTCAATGCCCATCCACTTAGTTGTCCTAAACTTTGTAGTTCAGGGCATCGTTGCATCAAAATCTGAAATATTTTACAAAGTTAATTAACAATTTTATTTTAAAATAAACTGAAAAAATTACCTCAACCGAATTTATTGTTAAATTCACAGCAGATGTAAACCAAACATCTTCCAAGTGCGTAAAACTATTTTCCAAAAACATACTGGATATATCATTATCACTAAAATTAACACTATCGACAGCTAACCGTTTTAAATTCGTTGCATGGCAGATAAATTTCTTTAGGCTAGTAGTTGAAAATGGGCTATTCAAAATTTCTAACCCCTGGAGAAAATAAAATTTTTTATCCAGCGCATAAATCAACTGTTCCATCATGTAACAATCTAGATTAACTAAATTTGAACATTGATACATAATTTGACCCACGTCTAGAACTCCTTTGCCCTTGATTAGGGTTAAATGAGCCATACCATCACCGATTACACCAAGTAGATCAATTAACTCGTTACAACTGAACTTATACAATTTTAATTGTTTTAATTTTAAATTCGATAATTTACCAACAATTCCGTTGACTGGCGTATCAATATAAATACTTTCTAGTTCAGGACACGAACTCACAATAATGTCCATAGCTTTTGGAGTGGTTCCGGTATCGTGAATATACTTTAATTTACATTTAAAATTACTGTCCTTTTCCTCGTAAATATACTGCAGTGATTTCCCAACAAACGAATACGTTATTAGATTAGATAAATTAGGCAAATTTAGCAATAGCAGTGCTATATCGGTATGGCAAATATTTTCTTCGCCCAACATACCAATATCCACGACCTGGAGATTGTTCTGGGACAATCCTAAACTAATCGCTTCAATTCCAATTTCGGTGATATCCGTTTCGCCCGAGACATCTAGTATCTTTAAATTTGGACAGTGTTCGGCAAGTTCTTTCAACAGATCATCGTTGGCAATATACGGTATACTGAGTCGAGTGAGATGTGGCAATTTTTTTATAATTTCGTGCATTGCAAACATTTGTTCATCCTTGATCCATACCCCTTTTAAATTAAGCGCGCGCAAACCAGCTCCCTGTAGCGAGATCACTTGAAGTATACGATCGTAATACGAAAATGGAAAAATTTCGGTAACTAAATATTGTACACTTTCGTTTAGGAGTGTTTGTAAGCACACGAACCTTATCGATGCCTCTAAATAATCTGATCCCAAAATTATTTTTAATAAATCTTGGTAAATATCACTGGTAGCGCCTGATTCGCTTAAATAGCTGTTTATTTCAATCATTGCCAGTGTTGTATCATGGTCCTGTTGTAACTGCATTGTTAGGCCGAACGCGGCCACAATACAATTAGCCAACTCGGAGAGTGCCAAATCATTTAGGGAGCGCACAACAAATTTTTTTGACATAATTCCCTCGATCGACAGACAGGTGGTTTGGTTTGTTGTTATTTTTATTTTTTATTCTTAAATTATCTAATCGTTTATTTATTTAGAAAATTTTCTTGGCATTATATCAACACGAACATAAAGAAATTTTCATATAACTTTTCTGTTGGTGACATTGAAATCATCTGAACTTCATAATATTTTCATCAACTTTTATTATTTTAACAAATTTAATCTGGCACAATTTTCGATATCATTTGGTCCCACTTCTATGCACTAAACACAAACTTTTATTAATTTTCTAGAAAAATTTGTTACCGTAACTGATTTAATAAGAAAATTTGTGTTTAACTTATACAGGCGAATAATCTCAACTGCGAATTTAATGTTTTATTTTGACTGAAAAACTAACGAATTTGTTTTTTCAGCGTTCGGAAAATCGGTACAGGGTTTACTCAAAAATAATTTTAGTTAAAATGAAAGTAGAATCACCCTGTAAAATTATACTTGCATTTAATAATAAAAATTAAGGGCACCGCTCGAAAAATTAATATTGCGGCATTCTCAACTCTCCATAAGGTTGAGTGCAATTTACTTACTTACTTTTGGCACTACATTCCATGAAGATTGAAATTTTTCAAATATTTCTGTTCGCAACAAGAGGACGCCAGATACGAAGATTCTTTTCGAAGGGATTTCTTATCTCATCATTCATCTATAATCTGTTTTCACAGATTACCTTAATTTGCCCGTACTCCATGGCATAACTGTAATCTGCCATGACTCGCAACCGAAGATATTAGTTTTGTTTTATACGAAATGCTTAGAAAATGTTTGACGTCTGCTTGCGGGTAATGATCACTGTTGTATTAAGCTTGTTAAAATGTATTTGGACGATAGGATCGCCTTGCCCTCTACTCCTTATGTTATTTTGAGAGCCTCAGAAAGTTCACCGTCGATTTTTACCGTGCAATGTCAAGCACTCACCAATTGAAAGTTTATACGCAAACAGACGGAAATTCAAATAAGACAGGTAGTAATTAGAAGATGATGCCTAGTAGAACAAGTGACATGAAATGGCCATAGAAGTTTATAATGCGGTAAGAAAGAAACGTGGCATAAATCTAAAATAACTGGCGCACATATTTAAGATATCTGATCATGATCACCATGGCAGTACAACAATCAGTGCAAAATAGGCGTCAAAAATGCTCCGGACAAAGTAGCGTAGGTATATACAAAGGGCGATTTAACCTCACGAAATTTAAAATCGTTACTTCTCTTGAAAAGGTGGCGATAACAGTCTTGAGACTCGAAAAGAATTGTAGTGCTCGATTTTAAAAGTAAACGTGCCACTATCATAGGCGCGTGATACGCTGACATTTCATATCGGTTAAAAAACGACCCACCGTAAATGCGGAAAAAAATGTACCAAAGGTCTACTACTGAGACTGAAGGTTAATGCATCGGTTCCTAAGATGAGAATACAAATGAGGGTTATAAAGGCCAAAAAGCTATTTCGCCTATTCTTTTTCAGCTCGAACCATCGCTGTTCAGTTTCAGCTTCAATCAAGTACCTAATTTGTTTGCCTTATATTGCGAGTTAACCGGAGCTATTACCAGAATATATGTTAAGTGAAATAATGGGTAAGAGCTCTAATCGTTCTTGCACATAGGTCTGTACATTTGGCGTAAATTATACCGGTGTACATAGGAAAAATCGTATCCTCTAGGCACATTACAGAACCTACTGCTAAACAATCGGTATGTTATGCAGAATAATTCAAAAAAAACAAAATTTTGGTACAACACACATTTAATACTATTCGGTTTTACATTTTACTTGTGTTAAAATACAATTACATAATTATTAGAACTAACTACGCATACCTTCAGTCTTATACGGTTTCAGGATGTAAAATGATTATAGAATTTTAATATGAATTCAAAGTGGCATATTTGTGAAATACCTATACATATTTACAGAATTCTTGTATCAGTCTTTGATTAAGTTACTTAACAATAAACTTATTGCAAAACTAATGGAAAATTGAACAAACTGTTATAGAAATTTTACTTAAAAGTTTATAATTAAATTAAAATAATTTAATAACACGCAGCAAACTTTTTTCATCTCTCTTTTATATTCACCCAGTGAATTTTGTATCGGCGTTTTCTTTATTAAAAACAAGATCATCTTTAGTCATGGAATTACGTTTCTGTCGGCTCATTTTATTCTCGTCCGCACACTTTGTTGTAATCGCGTTTCGGACCACACTCTCAGGTACATTACACTGCGTCTTTACAAATTGTATTATATCGGTTACAATTTTTGCGTCGAGTTGCTCTTTCGCAGGCTTTTTGCGATCTATAAATGCTGTGAACATAAAATTATATTTAATATGGTCGAATGTATCTAAAATAATTAATTTTGCTTACCGGGTGATGGTTTACCTGTAAGCGAATGTGTCGATAACGTTTCACGGGAAAATAATGCCATTAACAAGCCTCGCGTTGCGTTTGTATGGGATCCCCAATTTATTTTGCTCATTACATATTTTGGTACTTTTGTACCATTATTTCCTATTACGATATATTCCTCATTCGTTCCATCATCTTTCCATTCATTTAGTATGTTCGATGCTAAACTAGTCGTTGAACCATTTAATATTCGGCTATTATTTAAACTAGTTCGGCTTGTACTTAAACTATTATTGATCGTACTATTTAAATTTAACGATTTTAATACTTTTTGGGATTTATACGTTTCGAGCGTTTTATCGGTTACACGTTCAATTTTTATTACATGCGGTTTTGTATTATTATTTGAAGTATTGATGTTGATACTTTCGTTAAACGACACGTTTGTTTGATTCGAATTTGATAAATTTGTATCTTCATTTTCGAAAGTGAATATCACCTCATCACCCGAATTCGACACAATATGACCATTTGATTCGTTGTATATTATTTCGGCGTCGTCAATTTTATAACCGGCCGAGGACTCGTTTAAGTGGGATTCGGAATTATTTAGTAGAGTGCTGGATGATTGTGGTGGACTTTTCGTTTCATTATTTTGGATAAGTTTAGCATTTAATTCGTGTAGATTTGTTGTTAAGGTTTGTACTTGCTTGGATAGTTCGAATACGACTCGTTTCAGTTCCATTGTCTCATTCTGAGAACCTCTTTGGTTATCTAATATAGTTTCAATATTTTTAAACAATTTAATAAAATTTGGTGTGTTTGTAGTATCGTCTTCACTCCATTGTTTTTCGGTTTGAGTTTGTTGATCGAACGTCATAGGCGGAGTGGCTGTTGTTATAATACTATTCAGTGATTGAAGTGACGATGATGGCGTTAAGATGCGTTCCTTTTGGTGTTGTACATGTGGCATCCAAGAAATTTGGTGATGCTGCATCATTTGAGGAGGTGCATCATGTATAGTTCTTCTTCGTTTCATTTTCGTGGGTGACTCTTCTCCAACGCCTGACGCTAATTGATTTCCAATATTGCTTTTCCTATAGTGTTTTAATTCCTTTTCTAAAAATTCTTTATCATCTATAAAAGAGAACAGAAAATAAAATTTAAACTACCTATTTATAACAAAAAAAATGTGATTTTTTACCTGAGATTACAATTATTTTGCCTTGTATTGTTATCTTGCCTTTTCTTATTTTAACGGTTTTTCCTGTGTGCATATTAGTTTTAAGTGGTTGTCCGATAACTTCTTCTGAATCGAATATAGCAAAGTTTGGCCGACCCCCGTAAGCCTCTAATTCGCAAAGGAGCCATAATTTCTCCGTTATGCTAAATTCCATTTTTATACTTGTACGAATATATTTTTAGATCTGTAAAAATATTAAAATGTTATTTGGAATACGATTATGATTGTATTTTGTAAGAGCCCCTCTTAATAAACATTTTTGTATTGTGTGTATTGTGTAATTAACCAACCATATGGAATATGGATACAAAATTATATAAATTTAAAATAAATTCGGAACAATTACAAAATTAAAGAGCAGCTGTTTATATTTTTCGCTGTCCAATAAGAGGTGCCGCAAACTACAAACGGGTGCACATGCCCATTCAATCGGCATTTAATATTCCTATTTTCAAAAATAGCAAACCGTCACTTTATCTAATTCTTCGTCTATCAACATATTCTAGTTTCGTTTTATTAGAATTGCACTATAACTTCTAACCCATTAAAAAACTTTCCACTAGTATTAAGCCATGTTGACGACCAAAAAAGAACGTAATAAAATACTTACAATTAACAAATATTTTGCAACCAAATGATCACACTAAACACTTTTAATCCTATTCTATCAACTGCGATAAATATTAAATTTTTAATAATTCTAATTATAAAACAATTCACATATAACATTTAATTATTTATTATTGTTGTTAAGCTGTAAACGATTTTTTAGAAATGAATGAATTTGTATCGCTACGCTACTCACACACGTCTCCCAACATGTCAACACACTGCACACGGAGCTATATTTGTGGCAAAAAGGAGGGAAATGAACCGCATTTCAAACAAAACAAAAAATGTAAATTAAAAAACAAAAACAAAATAAGAATTACATAAATTTTGTAATGTGACAAAAAGAGAAAACCTTACGTATTAATTTTATAAATTCTATCCCAATTGGACGGGAAAGGATCTCTATTCCATATATCTGACTTTTTCTAACTACAGAACGACAAACGCAGGCGTTTAATTTTGGTATATACCGACCTCACTCTTTTATACATTGCCATAGAACAAAAGATAAAAATAAAATTCTTTGGAAATTACAGGTAAGATATTTTTTATTCATATATTTTGTTGCTAGTTATAAAAAAAGCTGGAATTAGAATCTGTAAAAAGGATAAATATGATGATCATAAAAAATCTTTCCCCCACCTAATGCGTATAATGGAATAATTCAAGTATTAAATTTTATGATCTTCAATTTATAAAACGCAGGGTGAATATATTTCAAGGACAATACAGTTTTTTAAAAATTAAATACACCCTATGACCATACTATTTATCCTAATTATGTAAATATTTTAGCTAACGCATCCAGTATTATATTCTGTTCTTCTGTAATAAAATGATACTGAATTATTTCGTTTTTGCTCTCATTGAACAGTTCTAAATCTTTTGAATAGGAAGCCATTACTAAATTTTTCAACGTAAGCGTCAGGGCAGGTGGGATGATATCATCTAAAAATTAACTAGATTAACGTTATATTAAGTTTAATTATATACGGTTTTTACCAATTTTATGAAAACTTCCTTTCGGTATATCATCATCGAAATTCGAATAGTTTTCTAATAGTTTAATATGCGACGGAGATTGCCGTGGAGGTGGCAAGTCCAGTATTAATAAAAGTATTAAACGTGAAATTTCATTTCGAATTAATACATCCTCATAAAGTTCCTCCACTTTCCGCTCTTGTATATTATCATAAATTTCGGTGAGTTTCTCGAGCGCCGCAACAAAATCTCGAGTCCTAATGTTATAATTTGCGGCTAATTCTAAATCATAAATACGATGTGACGGTGATGTAAAATTACTTGTGTTGTCGGCATGCGGATTAATTTTTTTAATTTCACGTATAATCGCAGCTTTCATTGCCGAATCATCATCAAGATGTGTTAAGGCTTGGTTGTAGCAACGAAGAGCGCCTTCCAAATGTTCACGATTATTACTACGTGTTTTTAATTTTTCTACGGCGGCATCAGCTTTTACAAATGCACGGGCTGATTTTAACAGGGCATCGATTTCAGTTAAAGAATTTCCTAGGGCCTTTTCACATTTTGCATTACCAAGCCAACATAATCCTGCATATTGATGTAGGTATGAATTATCAAAATTTAACGCAAGTAAATTAAATTCTTCTGATATTTCGGGCACATTAGGACCGAAACGTTTGAAAACGACTCGTTGGAATTTCTTCAATTTGTTTGACGTGTTTTTGTATTGATTTATTAATTCATTGGGAAATTTTGATTCACACGACATTTTTGTTTACTAAACACCAAATGTCAAAATCAGCTGTTATTATATTCTATGTTAAATTTTGGCTGCACGCATTTAAGAAACACAGAAAAATTAGAAAATAAATCCCACCCCTCTCAACAAAAAAAAGTATACTCAGAAAGAAAACGTAAACTTTACGTACAGGTACACTCGTTCCGCCATCCACACTTTGATTCTTTCGTCGTGATTCTTGACCCTTACCAACAAACTAAAAACAGGGTGTTGCTGAAGGGGAAGGAAACCAGGAAAGAATCACGACGAACGAATCAAAGTGTGGAACCATGGATTTACAATGGAATATGCCAATACACGTACAACTGCTTCGTCTTTTTTATAATCATTTCTTTTAATGGTATTTGACAAATCCAAACACAATCATATTCTATAAGGCGTATTGTTGCGACACACCTGTAACTTTTTCACTTCTATTTAATTGTATTGTGCGTATACGAACATGAAATTTTATTCTTTATTTACCCGATGTTGTCGATAACCAGATGTCAGCATAATTAAGTAAAAATAATATACCTTGCCTCCTTATTACGGCGGCAATAAATTTCACAAACTTAACAAAAATCTAAATTATTATAAAATAAATTAATAAATTATGAACAATTTAAGTCTAATTGAATTTAAAGAAATTCGCGTGTTTAGATAACGTAATACGAAGTTTTAGCGTATTCCACTACAAAATATAATTACAACTGTGAGATCGCACAGAATATTATATGATCATTTTGTTTATATTTTGTGTATTATTTTATTATTAGTGTCACGCAATTAATTGAAGATGTACGACGCATTTTTTCTGTATTTTACATGATTTTTGTACTTTTTTTTGCGATTTTCATTGAATATACGTACCAATTACAACAATTTCGAATTGGATGGTATTATCAGAGAGATATTTCATCCTATGTAAACGTAAAAATTTAAACTGCGATTTCATTTTCTGTAAATAGCCGCATACAATCAAAAATATTTTGTTTTTTTGCGTATACATACGTATACGAAGTTTAACGAAAAATAACAGACACAACGATGACATTGGAATTATCAGAAGTTTGTTTTGTTTTCATTTTTTACTTCAAATGAAAAATCTAATTTGATTGTCTGTGGTATTACAAATCGATTAATTTTGGATAAAATGACAAAAAAATGTCAAAATCTAAAATAAAAATGTACACGCATTACTAGAAAACTTAAAAAATGAATATCCTTCGGCTTCAACAGTTTGTTCGAAACTAACAACAAAATTACAAAACAACTGGAGAAAGAAAAAGAAATAATATTTTTATTGTTTTAATTTTGTATGACGATTTGACGAAATTAATTTTGGTTTAGAAACGAGGTGGAGACAAAAACTAGACAAAACTGGAAAACTAAAATAGAAACCTAATAACCTTCCGCTTCGATGTAATAATTACAACTATGTAATGTAAATATATTTTGTAATGTAATCTTTTTTAAAATTTATCTGCCATCTGGATAATACGCGTTGAACCCGTAGACTTAGCGTGTCATCATCAGTTGGTGTAAGCGGCCAGTAGTTTAGAAGGCATTGTGCATATGTTCAAAAATATATTTACGTAACAAAATGTAGGGAAAAATAGAAAACAAAAAATAGTGGGTATGTCTTGTTTATTATTAGATGTAATTAAAACATGCATGGCGATCGCGATAAAAATTATTAATATGTTATCAAAAACAAATAATTAATATGTTATTTGTTATCAAACTATTAAGCTTTTTTCAAAAAGAATTCCGATCCGTTAAAACACGGAAGACATTACAACCTGTGTATTGTGGACTTAAATTAAAGGAAAAACAATTTTTTTATGGCCGGAAAAGAGGTAGGATTATTTTTGTGGAGTTGTGAACTCGAACTTCCCTGTAGTATTTTTACTTTTGCTCAAAGGGTTAGTCATTTTTGGATCGTTTGTTTAATGGACGAATTTGATACTTTGGTTGCGTATAAAACCAAAACAGTGCTCTTCGTCTTCACTCTTCAATATTTTGACTTTTATCCTTCTGTCCTCACTTCTCAAAATACTTATCTTTCAATAAAATTAAATTAATTTATTTAATCTGTAAATTAGGAATAAAGCCAAAAGTAAGTTTAATTTGCTTCCATTTCTTATACCAAATAAAAATGAATAAAATTTATAGGTATGAACCAATCGCATATGAACCAATCGCATGCTATTATAGCAGGGAGTTTTTCTCTTGCGATAGTCAAAGAGGAAAACAATAGACAATCTGACCCGACGGTATCAGACCCGATTAGTAATCTAGAATTATTGGATGGATTTGATTACGATGCTAAATCCCAATCCGAACCACCTTGCAATTTAGTATTGATGATTAACAAGTCTGAAGTAAATGAAGAAGCGAACAAAAATGAACAATGCAATGAAACTTGTAGCGGCCAAAATGATAAAGAGGCAGCCAGAAAAACAGTCAAAGAAAGCGTGATATCTAGAAAGCAGAAACGCAATTCTGGAAAGCAATATATTACTAAAACCGGCAAGACTGTTAAACAAAGATGCTTTAAAGAACTCCAAGATTGTCGTAAAAATTGTAAAGATAAAATAACACGAGATGAACAAAAAGCAATTTTTGAAGATTATTGGAATCTAGGTAGTTATTCTTCAAGATTACTATACTTAAGTGGGCT
This sequence comes from Nephrotoma appendiculata, assembly GCA_947310385.1. Lineage (NCBI taxonomy): Eukaryota > Metazoa > Arthropoda > Insecta > Diptera > Tipulidae > Nephrotoma > Nephrotoma appendiculata. Next base: position 16,690,306 of record OX371224.1, read on the forward strand.
GATTGAAGTTAAACCAAAAAAAAGTGAAAGGCTCGAAAAAACTTCTCAAAAAGTTCGGAACAGGACTCATACGAACTACTTCTATTTTAATATTCACGCCTTTAAAATTAATGTGTGTCAGAAATGCTTTTTAAATACTTTAGGTGAAACCGAACAAACAGTAAAAACAATTTCGAAAAAAAAGTTAGATTCACCTTCTGGTTGCATCAGTGATTTACGAGGTCGTCACACGCCAGGTTCCAAGCTATCAGACCAAAAAATACAGGAAATTCGAGATCATATTAACAGTTTTCCATGTACAGAAAACCGCAATACCAAGAAACGTTCGGTTCAAAAGTTTTTATCGTCAGATCTGACATTAAGAAAAATGCATAGGATGTATATTGAATCTCATTCTCCGCCAATCTCTTGTACTAAGTATTCCGAAATATTTCACTCTATGGGAATTAAATTTAAACCACAGAAGAAAATCGTTTTAAAAAATAACAAGGTGAAGAATTAATGCATGTACATACGTCTAAAAATACACCCGCCAAAAATCAATAGGCGAATTAAACAGTTGGCATATGAAGATAAAAGTTGCGCTTCTACTTTATATGTACATACATTGATTTGTTTCACAAAATACAAATGTCTTTGCCTTACACCGAATTATGACATTACTTTCAGTGTCACTCAACTTTGGTCAGTAAGTTAAAAGGTCAGAAGAGGCGTCTCCGTTAATAAATGTAGCATTTATATAAATATTTGGAGCTCTATAAAACGGTTTCGACGGTAAGTTTTTAAGTTTACATCCCAAGTTTATTTGCATAAGGGAACATCAATGCATTGCATTTATTTTTTTATTAAATTGGTTGGAACCCGCAACGGCTCCGCACTCAACGCTGAAAGGAACCATAGTGCAAATACATCATTTAATTAAGGCTAGGGTGATAACATCAAAAACAACTGGTTTTTTGTGTCAATTAAAATGTCGCATATTTTTAAATAAAAATTAATGAAAAATGGTAGCAGTTAACTAATATTTAAATTTAGACAATATGTACTTTTACTTTTATGAACAATCAACAGTGCAATTTTGCATTTAAAAATATGATTAATTTTGGTCCATGATGACGACTTGGCCCAGTTGTGTGGTGTGTAAATTTAGGCCAAATGAAGTCAGCCGAGTCCTATTCAATCGGATCGTATGTCTATCTACGAAAAAAAATAATTCATGCGCCTTGCATGCGAGTTCCGTTCCTCTTCTTCGCAGAATTGCTTTTAAAGATCAACGGTCCTGATTTTTGTAAGTCGACGATTCTGTATCATAAATTTACGGTCAGTGCTGTATTGCTCACTGAAGAATTTCATGTTTTGTAGTACCTAGTTACTGAACAACGGACATAATTCGAATCAAATTTATCAGCAAAGATATGTTAAAATGTGTTGTTTAAAAAAAATATTCGCTGGGAAGGAGTATTTTAGCGAATATGTCTTTAATTAAACAAAATTCCTTTCTTATTATAGATTCAATTCCACAGAAAATTTCTGTTTTAAAATTGAACTTAATGGAATTTTTGGAACGGCACTTAATTAATTTCTTATTGACACCTATTTGGTAAAGATGTACGTATTGATATGTATCTCTGCTATAAAAAAAATGTTAAGAATAATTTAATATGGTTTTGGAAGGAGGTAGGGAATATATTATACATATATGAATTCTTAATTATGGAACTCAGCCAGTTCAAAATAGGCATTTTGGTACGTCTAGGATTTTCCGGCACCTGAACAGCCAAAATAATTTTGTATATAAACACAAACATTTTATTTAATTATTTTCGCAGAAGCAAACTTTGATCCAGTTTCATCTTATAAAAATACAGACCAAACTATTTTTCTATGGTGTTACGTTGATTTCCGTTTTTAACCGAATCTCCATTTAGAACATGTTTCTCCAAATGCTTATGTAATGGCGAGGATTGATTAAATTTACAATCACAATATTTACACTTGTAAGGCTTTTCGCCCGTATGCACCCTCATGTGGGTGTATAAATTTCCGGAATTTGAAAATTTCTTGTCGCATAGTTGACAACCATAATTCTTTATTTCTAAATGCAGTGTCTTCATGTGCCGCATCAGATCCCTTCGGTGGTAAAATAATCTCTGGCATACCGCACATGATATATCTTTAATACCCATATGTTGCTTATAATGCATTTGATATGCCGTTTTTGTGCGATATTTTTTATCACACTTTTCACAATTGATCGTGCGATCGGCATCCGGTGCATGAGTATTCATATGCGTTTTTAAATTTAGTTTAGATGTAAATGATTTATTGCAAATATCACATTTTGGCCCATATGTATTGTGTGTTTGCCTGTGCTGATGCAATGCGAATGCACTTGCGCAGGTTGTTCCACAAACTTTGCACCTATATCTCTTTTTATTTAGTGAAATTATTGCTTTAGCTATTTTTTTTGTGTTGCTTGAAACATTTTTGGATTGGTTATAGTTGGGCGTTATAGTCTCCGGCTCAAATTCAAAAGATTCAATTTCGCTATCGATTGGTTCAACTTTAAGTTCATAGATAATTTCATAATGGTCTTCCTTTTCTAATAATTCAGAATAATGTTTCCATGATTCTTCTGACTTTTGTATGCGGTTTCTAAATTGGTACGAATTTGCAACAAAGGAGAAGCAGTCATTACATATGGATTCGGAATAGTTTTTGTTAGTAGATAACTAAAAATAAAATATGTAACAGTAATTGTTTATTGCACAACACAAAAAGTAAATTTACCATTATGCCGAATAATTTCTCTATAACATCTTTTATTGGTTTGTCACTGATTCGTTCAGCAAGCTGCCATTTCCCTTCCTTTTGAATACATATTCGACAAAGTCCTGTGTGCATATCGGATATTTCCATTTCTTTCTATAAGTATTCCAATTATCCAGCTCTAAAATTGTGCAAATTGTGTACATATACTACATATAATTTTTGTTTACAACAAATGTTTGTTTTGGCTATGAATACGCAACCAATATTTTTGACATTTTTTGAAATTTTCCCTCTACCGTCAAATTAGCTAATGCAAAATGATGCGTATTAGGTTGGAGAGGAAAACATGAATTTAGATTGCGTACGTGCTACGTGACATCGGGAATTATGCTGGAGATGTACTTAACGCAAAGAAGTTAAATGTACAGAATGAGCCTAAGCAACTGTCAAGCGTCACAAATTCGAAGGGTAAAAGAGAAAGCATCTAAATCAACGGGATTACAACAACAACAAAAATCTATAAGCGCCCCACGCCACAACCAAAATTGTTTTCTTAATTTTGTCTGATTTATAACTTAAATTCAGGATAAATTTATCACAAATCACTTGTTTCTTAGCACAATTTACATTTTATTTTATATAAACACTTGGTAAACTTGCTGGTGGTAAAATATTCCTTCTTGAAATTTTTTAGGCGTATTTTCGCATTTTTTCACGATACACTTCATTTTGTACAAAAGTCTACATTTTATACACCACTATATAAACAAATAACTATTTCATAAAGTTTGTATTATTTTGATGAATTATAATTGATAATTTTAAAAATTTATAATTTATAATTTTAAAGCGCAAAATTAACACGTCACTTCATACAACAACACAAACCGGTTTGACGGGCGCTTATAGCGAAATATGAGTAAAGCATATGGATTTTTTATATAACCATCCTATTCTGGCTTGTGACAGATGAAATAGCAAATTTTATATGGGTAAAATATTGCCACCTATTCCTCAGTATTTTAACTTCCTTGGTTACTCAGGACAACGTTACTCAGAAGCTTTGATAGTGCGTTCATGCATCGAGCAATAAATATATGTATAAGAGAAATCAAGCAGTGCAAATTTTATGGGCAGGTTTTTCCGAGGTTAATCTTATTTTATAGTTTTAATATATTTATATACACAAATTTAATCTTTTTCTATATTTAATCCATATATACGTATCTTATAAACATATCGGCATAGTTATTTTATAGTTTATTGTTCTTGTTAGGCCTATACAGATTGCCAAAAGTAAAATAGATTGACCTCGGAATCTCTACATGGTTCCTCTTATATATATTTTGCTTTATGGTTCATTACATCGTGAGTTAGTTCGGAAAAAATATCTTGATATCACACAAAATGTATTAAAACAACAACAAAGTTAAAACAATTTAAGCACGAGTTCGGTACTAGTAGGCGTGGTATAAAGCATTTCACATAATTTGATTGGTTTTGAGTTCGGAAGCGAGTATGGAAATATTTGTTTCCGATATCATGAATAGTGTGTTCATGACATCGTGAGTTAGTTCCGAAAAAATACTATGGAAACATACAAAATGTATTAAAACAACAAAAATAAAACAATTTCAAATTTTCAACTCGAGTTCGGAACTAGTAGTCGTGGTATAAATAATTTTAAATATTTTGATTGGTTTTGAGTTCGTTAGCGAGTATCCTTCTAAACATTGCGATTCGAAAATGATATGTAAACTATGAAACTTCTTCATACAAAACATTGTTTTCGATTCGCAATGGTTAGAGGGATGGAAATATTTATTTCCGATGTCATGTACGCGAAAGAAATGTCAAAAACGCGCTTATGAGTATACCCAAGATAAAAATAAATGAATTCACGTTTTTAGCATTTATGTAATTTTTGATTTTGTTTTTATTATTTTTTTGTTTCTTTCATTTTTTGTGAAATAGTGAAATAATAAAAATTTAAAAAATGGTGAGTAGTTGAAAGAAATTAGAAATGTGGCAAAAGAATCAAGTTTTGTTCTTCTGAGCGTAAACTAAGTTTACTTATCTTTAATATTGATAAATTGTTTTTCATTTTTAAGTTGGTTTTCATTCAGAATTTTATCATTTTCCGCTATGGTGTCTTTAAGAAAGAGAAAAAGTTTGTGTGTATACACCAAGAGTAAATGACATAGTGAAGAAAAGCGGAAAAATTACTACTTTTCATGCATATACACAAACCTGAAACCATGCTCTTTATATTTTATACGATGATCATCAAATTAAGGACATCATTGCGAAAAATGGTAAAATTCTAAATAAAAGCTAACTTAAAAATGAAAAACAATTTATTACAATTAAAGATAAATAAACAAAGTTCACATTCAGGAGAACGAATTGTCATTTTCAGTTCACAATGGCATTGTTTTGATTGTGGGCTTACCTCATATAAATACAATTACTAGAAGACAAATGAAATTATCATTTAATTAAAAAAAACATTTTTTTTGTTTCATTGAAATTTAGATACACAATTGTGTAGACCCTTTTTCCGCCCCGGATACAGAATTGTGTAACTCAATTTGATGGAAACAAAATCATTTTTTTTTGAACTCGAAAGTAATACGGGCTGAAAAAGGGTTAAAAAAAACTGATCAAAGTACAGGCGAAAATATCGAATAATTTAAACAATTATACGCCTCTGAACGCGAATTCGCTATAAAAATTGCCCTACCGCTTGGTTTATTTTCGGTTCTATAGTTTTCCGCTAGAGCGCGCGAATTTGTTACGATGAATGGATGCAGCCAAGTTTTTTGACATAACACGATTCAACCAAATTTATTGAAATGTTATTGTTTACAAATTTTGAAAATCTTTGAAATGAACGTAAAACAAACTAATCTAAATATTTATTTATGTATAATATGTATGGTAGAGAGCGGTAATGTAAATTTGGATGAATTAATAATTGACCTTTCAGTAATTAATGTAATTAAAAAAATATTTAATATTTCGGTTAGTTAACACACACAACTTGGTAATACATATGTACCGGTTTTAATAATAATAAAAATTATATTTTAGATCTTAGAATCCGACCGTTGCCCAGCATCTATCTGCATCTATTGCTTCGAAAAGGTTAAAACTGCATATGAAATTCAAAATAGTATAAGCAGGGCGGAAGAGAAATGGAAAAAATTGTGTGCGAATGATGCAGAGGTTCCTAACATAGATTTACAAAGTGGTTCGGCCTTAGTTAAAAATAATAAACGTACCGGATCTGCTTCTCAAAACGTTTGCCCCAAATTAGCTAAAAAACGAAAGGAGCATAAATGTAAGAAATGTGAAAAAATTGTTTATAGTACAACCGCGCTCAAAACTCATATGACCACACATACAGGTAAACAAATGTTGCTTATGTTTGAATTATAAAGATTCTACAATAAGACCTTTTCTAATTCTAGGACATAGACCTTTTAAATGTGATATTTGTCAGAAAACATTCTCAAATTCGGGAAATCTATACTCGCATAAAAAAATTCATGGAGCCGAGAAATCATTCATATGCGAGATTTGTAGTAAACAATTTGTGTTTGCCTACTATTTAAAGCAACATATGAGAACCCATAAACCCGATGCTGAACGCCAAATAAATTGTGACCATTGCGACAAAATATTCCGCACAAAGCGATTCTATCTCATGCACTTGAAGAAACATGATGGTATAAGGGATGTAGTGTGTATCACCTGTAAGAAAACGTTTTATCATAAACGAGATTTAAATCGACATATACGTACGACTCACTTAGAAATTAAGAAATTTAAATGTTTAATTTGTAGTAGAGCCTTTTCAAATTCTGGAAATTTGACGGCACATAAACGTATTCATACGGGTGAGAAACCATACGAATGTAAATATTGTGAAGCTCGGTTTAATCAGTCGACTCCTTTAGTACGACATACTAAAATACATATCGAGAAAGGGCATCCTTTGAAACAGGTTCCAGTATATGAATCGAGTAGTGAGGGTACCATATAATGTTGAGTTTTGTTTTATTTTACAATCGCCAATTACAGTAATTGCTATTAATTTTAATATTGTTACACTTTGATCTGCAAAAATCTATCTAGAATTTTACAAGAATATTTTAAGTAAATCCATAATAAAGAAATTCGATTTTAAAAGCCAAAAAAAATATTTTCTCGGTGCCATAATATAGCCTAAATACAAAAGAGTTTTGATAGTAATCATGCCATTCTTCTATTACAATACGACTTTTTTGTTGTACCAGAAAATGAATCAAATAAAAGTTTTTTTTGTGCTGTTAATGTTATTGTTTTCTTTCCTTTCAATAGATTCCAATTGTTTACTTTATACAGTAGCAACAATACAACATGATGTGAGGATTCAATGCCTAGCATACCAATATGAGCGATATGTGTTCTCGATTTTATATAATATTATGTGGGGGATATAAATGTTCGATCTTCGTTTAAAACCAATAACGACTATAAACCTAATTCAGAGCAAAAAATACAATGTTCTGGTAAGTAACAAGCAATAAACTTACTAACATCGAATGATAGGGGAACCCGAAAATTCTCTAAAATATGGACAAACTATGGGGAAATATTTTTATATTTTCTCATTTTCCGAATTGCATTCGTACCAAAAAGATAGACCGAATCGGAAAATCAAGTGAAACATAATGGTAACACAAACACCTACAAACCAAACCGAATTTTTTTACTCTCTCGTTCCTCGAATTTGATTTTTCTTTTGTCTATTTTATTGTATTTTCCTTTTGTTATCAAAAATTTTCCTTTTGTTTTCCATCTATTATTTCTGTTTTTGTTTGAATATTTTTATTTCTTTTCATTTTTATTCTCTTTATTATTTTGCATAACAAAAGCTTCAAAAGTTTTTGAATCATCATCAACACAATCATCATATATAACATATATGTATAGTCATCATCATAATCATCATGAAGATAATTATAATTCACAGTCAGTTATATTTTAACTGTCGTTGCGTTTAGATGTTTTCCTAACGGTTAAAGTTATTGTTTCGTTAACACGTGTCGTGGACCGTGTTTTCTAGTGAGTGAATATTTTATATTTTATGTGATGTGTTGTGTTGTGTGCGATGAAGTGAATTTTAGTGGCCTTGTGATTGAGGATTTTTAATTATCTTCACCAATTTGGATTACAAGTGGATTACATTTGCAACTGTTTAGTCTGTCAACATTCAATTGTGAGTATGCACATTTTTGTATTTCCAACGATTTTTTTAAACAACCAGTGTAAATTGAAAATTTTTATGACAGTAATTTTAAACTACATTATGTATACAACCCGTTCCTGCACCCTCTCAAATTCAATCAAATTTAACAGGACTACTAATATTTTTACACCCACCATAATTTTAATAAATAGAAATTCATTTGCTTCTGTACACAATTACGTGTGTATTGTTTTCCCGATTTTCCAATCTAGTTTTTCCAGCACAATAAAAATTGTACCACATAAAATACAAAAGAAGCAGAAATCAAATGAAAAGACATCAGAGATGATTTTGTTTGAATATTTCTTTGAGTTTTCTTTTGAATTTTCTTTTTTTTATGTATTTATTTTTATTTAAAAAAAAAAAATTATGAATGGAAAAGCCAGAACTATGGAATATAAATAATAACTTTATAGATGGAAAAAATAAATTTTAATCATTATTGTATATTGTATTGAATTTTCTGAGAAAACTTACATTTTTGTTTGCTTTCAAACAATGGTCGGTTGTCGACTGTATGATGGTAGAATTTAATAATAACTTTATCGAATCTTAAACTTTCATTGTAATCGGACGGGTTACGTTTCAATCAGTTTATTTTTTCATGTAGGTATTTGTGTGTTTTATTATATGTGTATATTAAATAGGTCAGTAACGATAAGAATCATTTTCCCTGCTTTTGATCAACTTCCTAAACAAGTTTAGCTCCAGAGCAAAATAAAAAGTAATGAATTAAGTAGGTATGTGGAATCAGTTTACAGATTGAGTCCAATTAAACGTGCATCAAATAAAATATTTGCTCTCGAAAATATTATTATTTTGTTGTACCCTTATAAACGAAAAAAAATGTATGATAATTCAAGAGGTTCAAGTGTATGGTTAAAAATGCTCCAAATATATGCTTTGATTGTCAATCAATCATAATATGTTTTATATAAATACGTAACAAAGGGTTCTTGAAACTGCTGCTAGAAAATGTTTTCAAATTATTTTGCCTATTATTTTGTTGATACATAAATTGATATTATTGTATTCGTTCGGTAATTTGTTTAACCCTCCACTCATACTGTCAGGCAGGCTCGAATTAAGACGGGAGAAACCATTTGTGAGTGAAGCTCCTGCGAGAAACATGCTCCAATGATATAAAGGGTTGCATGATTTGAAGGTTTTACAAATCCTTTTAATTACACTGTGCTAGTTGAAAATAGATACAAGCTGCCCAGGGGGTAAACCTAATTAAAGTACGCTGAATTCAACGGAGCTGGTCCCATTTCAAAATTAGTCCCCATTTTTTCGCCATGTTTTGACTCTGAGTCAAAAATTTGACAAAATAAACACTCATTTTCACGTTGATAGCTTTTGAACCATTAAGATCTTGGTTTTGCTTTTTTCAACGAAGTTGTTCCTATTATTCCGGCCAAATAATTGCACCCAGTGGGTTTTTTAATACAAAATGTTGTAAAAACATGCATTTTTTTCGTTGTTCACCAATAATATTTAAACCATTAAGATTTTCGTTATGCTTTCTTCAGCAAAGTTATTGCGCAAGTTAGGATAAACAACTTTCCCGAACATATCAAGGCCGAAAAAACGCATTCATCTACCATATATGTTTGTTTTTCTTAGGCCAAGGTTAGGTTTGGTTAGGTTGGAGTGATTGCTTCCGCACACTTAGACCAGTAGTGGCCCGTTGTGATACCCGTTGGATCCTATTTCCCCTTAGCCCTGTTCAAAACCAGGTGGACCTACGTACGTAGCGCAAAACATCTCGCACTCCACAGTCCGATGGCGATTTTCATCGAATGTAGATAGCGTTGGTTTCTACGTCTACAAGGGGGACGATAATTGTCAAGTCCATTGTTATGACAGTTTTAATCCCCCTTGCTTCATAGCAAACTTTGATTCACATTTTGTTCACCAGATGTCAGCTACTTTGTTGCAAATCGCGAATACTGTACACGCCCAAATACCAATGCCTTCTGTATGATAGTGCCGAACACGAGCATCGGAAGTTATCTAAAGTCTCTTCGTCCATGCGCAACTTATACAAAGTCATTCGTCTGTAGACCCAGCCTTCTCGCATGTTCCCCAAAAAGAAAGACCGTGACAGTTTTCGCAAACTCCGACTCCTACCTTGCCGTCTAGAGAAACATGGGTCCACCTGTGCAGAGATCCGTATACACAGGTAGGTTTAGGTTGCAGTGGTTGACACTTAGGCCATTTTTGGCTTATTGTGATACCACGCATTCACGCCACATCATTAACCCATTCACCTATTCACCTTCTCACACAACTACAGTACACCACCTTCACATTGCAAGCTCAATGTCAACTTGTACATTGACATGAACGGTGGGTCGGCGCTGAATTCTGCACGTTAGTTGTGTTTATTAACATCAGCGATTGTAATCGATCATGAAAATTCGATTAGCATCGAAGCCTCTGATAGAATTCGAACCTAGTACCTCCCGGTCTAAGTACCGAAGCTTTAACCACTGCACGACCTGTCCGGTTATACACAGGTAAGGCTAAATACAACTGGAAGTCGGCTTACTTGTAGGCCAAACAGGACGCTTATTTCAAATAAGATACAAAAAACACATGAATGGCATAACCAAATTTAAAAAAAAATACATAAAATCAAGTTTCGCACAACACATAAAAACTGAAAATCATACACTAAATTCAATAAAAATTTAATCAAGATCTTGATATAAATTTTGGGCACATTGACTAATGAGTCGTGAGACATTTGTATACTGTACGTACATACAATCTTGGGTGACATTTGTTGGAATTTGTAAGAGGAAGAAAATCCCGAAGACGACACGAATGAATTAGAAAATTAAAATTAAAAAAGTTAAGAAAAATGTTAATTTTTTAGGAAAAATTATTTGATTTAATTTCCTTTTAAATAGATTTTATTGTATCTATATTTGTCGATGTGATGTTTATTCGATCGAAAAGACAAATAAAAGACAAAAAAACACAAAAATGTGAATGTAGTTGTGGTTTTTCGGTCTTGAAATATTCGGAAAAGTCGTTTGGCTTGAATTGAGCAACAACTTTGCTGAAGAAAGCAAAACGAAAATCTTAATGGTGCAAGAGCTATTAACGTGAACATGAGTGTATATTTTGTAAAACTTTTGATTCGCGATATCTCAAAAATGGCGATTAACTTTGAAATGGGACTAGCACCAATGAATTCAGCATACTTGAATTAGGTTTACCTTTTGGGTGCCCAGCTTGTCACAAAAAAAAAAGTTTGCGGTTCAAGTAAAGTGTTATCAGAACAATATCTAAGTGCATCTTCGCTTTGTTAAAGAGTAAATAAGTAAAATTATAGCACGTATCTGGTGTCCGTTACTTCTTGCGATTATAGGTTAACAAGTTTATTAAAACACTAAGATGATTTAGAAGTTTTCGAATTACTGACAGTCATTACAAACTTTTTTTATAATGCCCGCTAGGCAACATTCTCATTTTAGAATGAGTCCAACATCTGCCGCTTCATTCGCAGACGTACCCTGCTAGGTGAGTAGGTGGTCGTCGTTGTCGTTGTGGTGGCCCTTCCACAGAATTATCTAGTTGTTGTGGGTTCTTCATCACTTGTAATGATGGTTGTGATTGGCCTTGTAGAGCATCCTAAAATTCCACAAAATCGAATGATGAACTGTTAGCGGTATTGAATGATGTGCACCTCAATTGCTGATATTGGATTCGGTGCCATAATCAGATCTAATGCTATAATTGATCAGACTCGATATTATTGTTCTCTGTGTAGTGAAGTATAATTTGATTGGCAGAATACAGCGAATACATTGTCGTCTTCAGAGGTTGAACTGTTGCTCTTGTTGGATATCGCGATCCATGCCGTGTTCTGGAGTAAATTTCAATAAGTGGAGTTGCATTCGAATTGGACGTCCCACGAAGAGTTCTGCTGGTGACTTAGTTTGGTCTTGATAGGTAATTTCGACGTTATCAATCGACGTACACATATGTTCGGACGAGTATTTTCATTGCCTCGGTGCTCGTATGTGCCTTAAATTTGCAGTTGTCGTATTATCAGTTTTCGATATCATCAGGAATGACGATTATGTCGCCAAACATAACACAATCGGAAGCAGTTGACAGTGATTCACGTCGATTGTAATTGCGCCAATTCGTCGTCGTTTGGAAGTTCCGCTTTAGAATTTGGCCAGTCGGATTTCAAATAACTAACGATTACCCTTAAAACTCGATCGCGTGTCGTTTCACTTTCGATAATTTTCTGGGCGATGCGTCATCGATGGTTTCCTCGATCTGATCGTTTATTTCTTTTTCGAGGTGGAGATAGGCAATAGTAGTCTTCATTGTCAATTCGTGTTGATGCGGTGGATGAAATATCGGCTGTTTCAAAATCATTTGTCGACATTTATAAAATGGCGAAATCATACGCCGTTAATATTAATGCCCACCGTTGAAGTCGGGAATCACGTTTTTCGGACGAAAATGCTGAAAAGTGGTTTGTGGTGGTTGCTTACCAGTGTAAATCTTCTGATGGATCTTCTTGCCTGCTAACACATGAGCAAGACATTCTTGCTTCACTTGACCTTAATTTTTCTTGACCTTAGTTTGTGAGGTTTGATTGGGATAGTACGAAGTTCTATAGTCTGTTTACGCTAGACCCAAGTTGGCTTATTATACGAGGGTTGCCTTTTATAAATCGGGATTAGGCAACCCTAGTGCTGCCATCTGGTAACTAACGTCTCTATAGTTAAGTTTGACATTTTCGAAGGTATATTTACTCAGACCATTTTCTACTTTCGACGTGAATTAATTCAACAACAGTGCATTGATGAACTTAATCCGAATTTTGTATGTAAACCCATCAAGAATAAGTGTTTGGTGGTGGTATTCGGTAGTTTACAGAATTCAATCGTTGTCCCAGTTCGCTCAATGAAAAATATCTTAAAGGTCTTGCATCGTCATACTTATCGTGAGATTGAGGCATCCTTGTGCATTAGGGGGACCAGCATACATTTGATATCGCATGAACATTTGGCCGCGTCAAAAAGATTTGTTTGCGTTGGATCCCACATAATTTGACAAAGAGACTCGTATGTCGAAACAAATGCTTAAAAAATACGATCGCGGTGCTTCAAAACATGTCTAAAACATCGAGACAGGTGACGAATCTTGGATCTATGTGTATGCCAGTCAACGATTGGGCATTGGCGACGATTGATTTGGCACCCCATGACTTCTTTTTATTTCCGCAAATCAAAAATAAATTGCGAGGTCAACGTTTTTCGAATAAATATTTGTTATTGTTCTCTAATGCCGAAATATACCCCCGCCCCAAGCAACCCTCCTAATAGGGCTTGGTTTATAAGTTTAAATTTGAATTCTAACATGCACTGGTCGAAGGTTTAGAATTTGTTAACGCTGGGTGCAGCTCGTCCACTTCTAGGGTCCAGATTACGATTTTGGATAGGAAATTTGCAATATCCATGGGAAGTTTGGAGGAGGTGCATCGTGTAGAATTTTTTCCATACAGTTTTCGAGTTGTTGGCACGATATAAATATTTTATGTTAATGTTTAAAATTGGTTTATCGGATTAGTTTCATAATTCGTTCGATTATTCGTCGTTTTTGCGTAGTTAACTTCACTGGTGCAACCAAGTATCTATCATCTCGTTAGTTCAAAGCCTGTTTACCTTTCATTTTATCGCGTTAAAATATTCGATAATTATAATCTAAAATAGCCCAACGGTTCATGAATTACTAATTATTACATTTAGGGAATGGCGAAATGCGTGGATAACTTTTACTGATCTGCGATTGCCAGGAAAATCTGTACCTTTGAGTCCCTGGTTTTAAAATCATGTTCATTGAATTCAAAATATTTAGAAGTTTAGAGCAGTTCCTTTGTAAAAATCATTTTATTTTTATCGGCAAAATGAAAAATGGGAATTCGTTTGAATAGAGAAATACAAAACCGGTCATAAACTTTTAAATAAAAACATAAAATTATTTTGTTGCATACAAAAAATTTCTTTATGAATAATTCTATAAGTACTTAGAAAAATAAGTTGTAATATATGCCTATTGCATGCAACTTGCATAATTTAGTTTTTTCTTCTAATTAATAGAAAATATGGATCAGATTCCAAGGAAAAACTATTTTCATTATACAAACGACTCGAACATTGTTCAAAATGCAGATGAATTGAAAACATGTCGGATATAATGTATTACATGTAAATGGTAATCCTTTCATAAAATATAAGCCTCAAAGGAAGTAAAATAGAAGAAATGCAAAAGAGGAAATATTTCAAACAAAAATTGCATTAGGCACAATTACAATTAAAAATGAACAAAACAAAAATCAGGACTGTTGTTCTGTGTGTATCCCAACTGAGCGTGGCAAAAGATATAATAAGTGGCATTATATTCTTAGTCTATTGTACATAAATCTTTTCTGTATACGGATTTGTATTATGTATTTCAAATAGGATTTAGATACGTATAAAGTCTCTTGCTTTGATATGTGCAAATATAAATAAAAAACATTAAAACAAAATTATGTATAAATGAATGAAATACTCTAGCATATTATCCAGATGCATTATTATGTGCGGTTCTATTAAAGAAAGTAGTTTTCAGTATTATCAGGAGTCAATTACAACATTTTCAAACAAAAGATAATATGCTGTGCTGTGCCAAGTTTGGACGAGTTTTTACCTTCATTTGATGTTCTTGGCATCTAAAGGTGTAATATGGTGTAAACATTAGGTAGAGAGCTGGTGAGTGAACAAATTCATTTTCGAAGCGATCTATAGAGATTTATAAGGATCTCTAAAATAATAAAAAGAAAAACATAAAATTGACGTTATTTAATATAATATTTGCATAGTTTCTAAGATAAAAAAGATAAAGAAAAGATATTTACAACGCAGGACAGTTTTTAAGTTCGTGAGCTATGACCTTCTTCAACTGAATTACTTGAGCATATGCTTTTTTCGATTATCACCTACGAATGCTGCCATGGTCTCTAATACTACTGGATAAGGATGTGTTAAAAGTTCTAACTTTTAAGAAAAACTACTGGAGCGAACTGTCGTTTTTCCCCATTACAGATCGCTGTTGCTCCTCACAAGTGTCCATTTCAAAGTTAGTAAATATTTATTGTAATGAGTACAGTTTAAGAAGGTTAGTTGGTACGTTTCCGTTGACTATCTTCCTTCAGCTCACTGTGAAAATAAGGAGGATATTCCGTTCTAATTTTTTTACTTTTAATGTTATAATATTCTTCTGATTTATTCCTAGAATTCAAGAATATCATGAACCACCTTCTAGCTAAACCACTATTTCCCCAAACTAACAATATTTCAGTACACATTTCAGCGTCGATGAAAAAGACATGAAGAATGCTGATCCATCGACACATGGTCGCATACCATTTACTGAATCAATTTCAATTATTTATATCTAATCAAATTAGACATTTGGTGTATAAATTATTTTACAGTTGAAATTGGATATAAAAATTGGGATAATTAACGAACCTCGATATTACGTACAACCATCAACTTCAAAATCTCAAAAGCCTATATTTTATTTTAAATTTGACCTCTTTATAATGACCGTCAAACACGGAAACATTCTAAACTGACGGAGACAATCAATGCATATAAACAAATAGGGCTGATCACGATGGTATAATATTTCTGGCCTCTTTTATTGTGATTTGGTTTAGTCAGTACCGTACCAAAAATGTGTATTGAAATCTGTTTCAGTGGTGACGAAAAGATTATTTTAATTTAAGTCCTGAAGGTATATTTTAAAATTCTAGTACCATCTTAAAAGATATTAGTAATATTTAATTAAAATGCAATGTAATAAAATTCTAAATATCTTCATCAATACACAAATTTTAACCCAGAATGCACATAAAAATGGTGTTTATTACTTTTAAACCTACGGTTCAGGAGTAGGTGGCTCTGCTCATCAAGGCTGGAGTTTCTGCTCATCATTTGGGGTAACTGGCTACATCCCTGATGATCTCAGTGTCGGTTATGATTGTCGCGATCTATACGCCCACCTGTTTCAGCATCCTGTTCGATGGTGCTCCACAATCTCGATATGAATTCGTATTTATTGCTTTCGGTAGAAAGCCCGAGACTCTGGAGCTCATCCTTTAATTGCTGAGATGTATTGGTGTTTATGGCAAAAACCCACTTCTGATACCAAATGTTACGAATTTCGCGCGTTTAATACGGAGTCGTAATAGATTTGTAAATGAAACGTTTGCCCACTTTTCAAAATCCCGAAATCAGAATCCCTCTAGAATTTTACGAAATTCCATTCTATATATAAAGAAGAAATGGCCTAGTTTAATTAAGCCATGCCAAATTCCTTAAACGCGTTCATAATTCATGTTAGAATCCCAATCTAGACCGATATATCAAATATTACTATTATTGGTTAAGAAATGGCCAAGATCCATCTAACATGGCCAAAACCCAAAACTTTAGCGAAAATTGATGAAAGAATCCCAATCCAGCTCAACAGAAATGGCCAAGTTTAATTTATCTTTTCTAATTCCAGATCTTCACATTAAATTGACGTCACCAATCCCAAATCGTATTCTGCATAATAAATTTGATTTGCAAGTTCCACTGAGCAAGGCCAAATTCCAAAAATTCTTCAAAAACTCATGTTAAAATGCAAATCACATCCCATAATTTGATCAAGATCAATCAAGAAATGGCCGAGGTCTTAACAAAAATGTAGATAAGAATTTTTTTCTTATAGAAAACCACAAAATGTTAAGCAAATTAAATCTTTTGTTGGCATGATTAATTATTATGGTAAGCTGATGCCAAAGTGCTACATTATTAACTCCAATTTATAAATTATTAAGAAAGAATGTTAAATTTGTTTGGAGTGGTGAACGTAAATCTGCATTTCAGGAAACTAAAGAGATCATGGTTTCAGATCAGGTATTAGTGAATTTTGACCAATCTTTACAAGTCAAACTAATAACTGATGCTTCACAATATGGTGCTGGCTGCTATTTTGTTGCAAGTATTCCCGAATACTAGGCGGTATTTTATGAAAAATATGGTTACGAAATTGCACAATATTTGATGGGGCGTGACTTTATTTTAGAGGCCGATCATATAACGTTAGTTTCAATCTTTGGATCAATTAAAGAAATACCTGAAATGGCAGCGGGAAGATTACATGGTCTGTATATTTATCATCATTTGATGTTTCGATGAAACATTCTCGTACAAGGTGCGGCAACTTTCAGCTTGTTTTATAAATGTCGTCATGTTGAAATCAAATATCGGCCAAGCGTTCCTCTTCGATCGTAGCGAATACAAAGTAATCATGTCACGATAACGGTCTATGTCCCTTAATCAATTCCGAAGAAAAATGGCCTTGTGATGCCTTTGAACCACATTCCTCACCAAACAGTCACCCAGTCAAATACGGCTATTTGGTTGTCCACATAACTGCCGTGTTGAAAATTAGCTTCGTCGGAAAAGATGATTTGTTGGTAAAAACTGACTCGCGACTTTGGAAATAAGTTTTCAATATTTCCCAACGTTGATAAAGCATATACGAGGGGAATATAACACTGATTTTCTGTCACTTGACAGATGACATTAAAACTGTGGGCGACGAAATAATCGCTAGTTCAAAATTCAAAAGTGCACAAAATGAAAACCACCGAAAATAATATAATGGAAGGGCTGTACATAGTACCACAGAATAAACAGAAACGTCAAACGCTATTTTTGTATGGAAAAATATCGATTCTTTTTTTGACCTTACAGAGCACTCACAATAGAAAAAAAATTTGCCTTTACCTTTTGCCTTAAACTTTTACCTTAAGAGTAGCTCTCACAATGAGAAAAAAATTTTTTATTGAAACCAACTTCGTTTTATTTATCTTCATACTAATAATATTTTTAAAATTGAATTTTATATTATTAATTATAATGTTAAGATACTCGTATATTAAACCGATAAATTAGAAATTATTTGCATTTTAACATGGTTTTGGTTGGCAAATGACAACAAAACCCTGATTTTGAAATTTAGCTAACTTCATTAGTCTTTTCTTAAGGCAAAAGTTTAGAGTTTGCTAACTTTTTCCTTAAGGTAAAAACGAATTTTTTTTTTGTCAAGTTTTATTTTCAAACAAACTTGTAAGGCAAAAGTAAAAGTTTTTCTATTGTGAGAGCTCTGTTACTTCGCGAAAAGGTAGGAAAAATTGTTTGCAGGGTACCCAATAGAAGGAAAATTCGTTATTTTTGAGTTTTAAATTTGGCAAATATATTAAAAAAAAATATATATTTATATTCTAATTTTCGGTAGTTATTTACTAATTGTTTAGAAATTCATAAAATTATTTCGATTGAGAAATATACGGGTCCATGCGACTTACGTCATAGATACTTTCAAACGCTTTTTGAGTAATTTGAAATCCTTCAACGTTAGATATTAAATAACGATCATTCCCTAAAGCTTTTTTAACTATATGTATGGACCACGGTTTTTAGGTATACATTTTTTGTTGATTGCTACAGACTTATCAACATTCCTAGGGAACTTTTCTTTTCTTGTTGAAATATTGCTTGTTGTAGTTTCGACTGCTTTCAATACTTAAGGACGCCATATTTCTAATAGCACTAATATTCAAATTTTCATCACCTACATCGACACTATTTTCTAAGTATTCTTTAATTTTATCATTTAAACTCACTCTTTTCTCTAACACACAGTAAGACACTGGGAAAAAACTTAGTTGATTTGGAGGTATTATTATTTAAAGAAAACATTAGATAAAACCTGATTCCAATAAATATTTATCGATTTATCAACTAATTTTGAAATCATTGGAGTTTACAGGCGGTTAACTCTCGTGACTTGCACATATTGTATTTTTGAGATGCTGTTGCAACTTGCACATGCATGATACAATGATCTTTCATAAATTCAACAAAATCATTTGAAGTAAAACATGTACCACGATCCATTACCAATTTATGTGGTCGACTATAATTTTTACAATAATTTTTAAAACAACCAATTCTGCATTTTGCCGAAGCTGCAAACGTTGCGTATAGCTTAACGTATTTTGTAAAAACGTCAATGATTACTAGGATATATTTTTTCCTTGAACGAGGTGGCTCCTCAAGTGGCCCGTATTAATCAGCGTGTATTACTTGAAAAGGTTTGTCTCCCTTTGGAATATTATGCAAATATCCTCCTATTTTGGCACTTGAAATGTTATACACAATACACTTTGGACAGTTCTGTATGTAAGTTCGGACTTTGTTCGCTAGTTCGGGAAACCAATAGTTTCTTCTTAAAACTTCAATTGTTTTAATATCACTCATATGAGCCATTAAATTCTTATTACCTGATTTTCCATATCACAGGGAACATAGAATCGGAAAACCTTTTTATCAATGTTCTTATACATCAATCCATCTCTTCAATCGTAATGTGGGCTCTCTTGTTTTTCCAATTCAAGTCGAAGCTCCTCCAAGTTAGGATCTAAACTTTGTAGCATAGATAAATTTTGTTCGAAGCTATTCTCATTAATTACAAAAATCTTTTCAACCCTGCTAAGAGCATCTACATGTCTCATTTTTGTACCTTCTCTATGCTCCACTGTGTAATCGAAATCTTGCATCTCAAGAAACCATCGATCAATGCGACGATTTATCATTTTACTTTTGAAGTGTAAGCGTTAAAGCATTACCATCAGTTAAAATCTTAAAACATCTACCATGTAAATATGGACGGAAACGTCTGAGAGCATAAACAATAGCTAGTGTTTCCAATTCGTATGAATGGTATTTTGATTCCAATGGTATTGTGCGACGAAAAAAATAAACACAGGGTGCCATTTTTGATCTGATTTTAGCACCAAATTCAATAGAATTTGCGTCACAATGCAGTTCGATCTGCTCAGAAGGATTTAAAATGCCTAACACCGGTCTCTCAATTAGTTTCTGTTTTAAAATTTCAAAAGAATGCAACTGTGGTACTTCAAACTTAAACTTTGTACATACCTTCAATAAATCTTGCAAGGGTCCGTTGCTAAATGAACAATATTGTTTTCTTAACAAATGTTTAATATTTCTTTTTCAAAATTATCTTGCTTTTTAAAATTTAACTGATATCCATTTATGATCAATTTAGCATTATTTACTGCCAAGAAATCTCTACCTAACAAGACATCTACGTTAAAGGTCTTATCTGCCACCACAAAAAAAAATTAAATTTCTGTAAATTATTTTCGATTAATGTTTGACAATTTACTTTTCCAATTACTACTAATTTACTTTATTTATTCCAATTAAATATAAATTATTATTTACATTCTCTACTAAATCCGATGGTACAATTTTCTCTCTCACCAGACTTACTAGACTTCCACTATCAACTATAGTGCATTGAATTTATTTAACTTTTGTATTTCGCTACTGTCATTCTCATTGATAAACGCTAGTGAAATTGGCATATGAGAACATGTTTTAACTTCCGATATATCAACACAATGTATTAAGCGCTTACCTTCGTAATCATGTTTCACTTTACTATTTGGAACACTCGATAAAACATGTGTTTTTTGGACGCAACCAAAATATGAGCCCATCATTCTTACGGCTTTAAGCAATCCTTTGACAAATGGCCTTATTGCTCCGCACAATTGTAACATTTCTTCGTCTGTCTGTATTTAGATGTGTTTTCACTTTTGGTAATACATTTTGAGTTTATTTGTGGCCCCACTAATTTATTTTGAGAATTTCTAACTGATCGATCCTTATCCGTCAATCTTGAACATGCAAATAGAAACTCCTCAAATGTAGCACCTAAGTCTATAATCTTATTGACTCTTTGCAGTAGACTTGAAAGAACTGAAAGAAAGACTTGATTTTGCATTTCTTAATATTTAAGAATAGTGAGTTTCGATCACACCACTCATTTAATTTATCTAAGTCTTCTTGAAGTTTCTCCGTATCTAACAATCCATTAATAGTACGAACAATTTTCACATCATCTGCAAATATGAGCACGTGTGAGTTTTTTATTATCTCGGTTATTCGGTCTATGAAAACAATAAAAATCCAAGGCCCGAGGTGTGACCCTTGGGGAACACCAGATGTAACTTTAATAACGTTTGATTTCTCATTTCCCATTATTACAAATTGTCGCCGGTTTGATAGATTTGACTTAAACCAATTTATGTAATCGAGAGAAAATCCAAAACTGAATAAACTCTGGAATGCTTTATGATGACAGATAGAATCAAATGCTTTAC
Organism: Nephrotoma appendiculata; assembly: GCA_947310385.1. Lineage (NCBI taxonomy): Eukaryota > Metazoa > Arthropoda > Insecta > Diptera > Tipulidae > Nephrotoma > Nephrotoma appendiculata. The sequence goes on from OX371224.1 coordinate 16,711,707, forward strand.
TGATATCCGTGTACGCTACATCAACTTGACGGTGTTTTTCTATCTCGTTAATTAGTTTACTGGTGAATTCAACCAGATTCAACGATTTCAACGTGATAACATCACGTTTACCCGATTTAAAAATTGGAGTAATTTTTAAAATTTTCCATTTTTCGGGAAACACCCCGGTGCTTAAGGAAGGTGTTTGAATAGATAACATAATAGAATTGCTAAAATTTCAGCGTACTCCTTCAGAATAGAAGAGGGTATATTGTCAAGATCGTTTCCATCTCCGAAGCTGATAAAATGTTGTCCTCAAAAATAATAGGAGGAGTTATTGATGTGTTTTAGTTGCTGGGTTGTTCGTATACAATCCACTAGTAACGCTTGGTCTATAGACTGATTGAAAAAGCAACGTGAACATGTTAGCTCACTCTTTGGCGTTTGAAGAGCATAGGTATTGTTGTACGTCATATTAGCAGGGTATCATTCAATTTTCATTTCAATTTTATTCCTAAAGCATTTTTTGGATTTACTTTGATTTTGTCTTGAATTTGATCAAGATATGACCTGTATTTTGATTTGAAATAAATTTCAAATTCATTACTATGTTGTAGAAACGTAGTTTTGTCCTCATCTAACCCGCTTTTCAACATTTTGGCATACGCTTGCGACTTCCGATTTTTTAAGTTAACTAGTATATCATCAAACCAATGAGGGTGAGCATTTTGTGGTTTACAGCACATAGGTACATACAGTTCGAAGCCTTAAAGCATGATGTCATTAAATTTGTCCACATTTTCGTTTATATCATTGGAATTGAGGGTTATTTGCCAGTTGATGGAATCTAGGTAACTTTGTAGCCCCACAGGTTAGTTTTTTTAAAGTTGTATTTCATTGGTTGTATTTGTTCTGATCTCGCCATTTTAGTTAAGTCACATACAATGTCCAAAGATTTGTGACTGACATCATTTATGACACAAGGTAATAGGGATTCAGAAATTTTAAAGGTGTCAATGTCGTTGTTGAAGACAAGATCCAATAATCTATATCACGATTATTAGCAATTGTGTTTATTTGGTTCAAATTATAACCAAGCATGGCGTCCACAAATAAAGATTCTGCATCTGTTGTTATATTGCAAGGTAAAATACAGTTAAGCTCTGGGTCCAAATTCCAAGTTATATTTGGAAGATTAAAATCACCAAGCACAAGAACTAAATCTGACGCGTTTGTTGTATTAATAACTTCATCAATCGCATCAATGCAAGTTGCATAATGATCACTATTTGATTGAGGTGGTACATATTCTGCGTATATGATTATATTGGTTTGGTTGATTTTGATTTTTACACCGATCTGTTCGACTCTCGATGGGGCTAAAGTTACTGGCTAAAGTTACTATTCCAGAGTTTAGAATGTACTGCTATAAGTACGCCACCACCCGATTTCTTTGAATTAGTTTCAGGAGACCGATCGCATCTATAAACAACGTAATCATGGCCAAAAAATTCGCTGCTCCTTATGTCGGGTTTTAATGAAGTTTCACCAATTTATAAAATAAGGTAATTTGATTTTAAAACGAAGTTGTAGAATTTAGATGCTTTTGATGCCATTTTGTTTACGTTTTGATAATAAATTGCACATTTCTCATATATTAATCTACTTTATGGGTTGATTTACCTTTTGAGTAATAGTACAAGTTCGAGTTTTCAATAAAAGTGAGTGTAGTCATTAGCCATCATTATTCTTATACATATTAAATTAGGTGAGGTTAAACTTTGTGCTTCATGGATCGTCAAGACTTTACTGGTTTCCGGTATCTTAAGCTGGGAGATTAATTGTTTATTAGCTCTGGCAAAAGTTAGATAGAAAGCGTTCTCTAACACAGGTAATGATGATAACGTTGGTGGCAGGTTTATAAATTCGGCGGAAGTTTCCACTGTGTTCATACTAGTGATGTTAGGGTAGTATTCTTTGAGGGCAGAAGTAACATCAGCTGGGCATCTATACGTTACATTCAAGTATTCCGTCTTTGTCACGAATGCGCTTGCATCGGAAAATTGCAGGTTGGCATGATGTAATCTGTCAATATATGGTATTTGGTTTTTTATCACCCAGAAGATATATTTTGGAACATTTACTAAGGATAACCACGAGTCCTATATAGATCCTATATAGAGATGCTACCTTTAATTTAATATCAGCAAGTCCTTCTTTTGTAGCACATAAACCCAGATCACTGCCAAGTTTATGATTGTTTATAATCCAGGTTGATTTACCACATCCAGGTACACCTTGAATATTTGTAATGTCCGGCATCTTTATGTTTTCAGTTAAGATACATATTATTTATGTATCTTAACGAGTTGTATGTCTGGTGTTCTAATATAATTTCCGTACCCGATGAACCCAAAATATATCTGTTTGGGGTAATAAATGAATTAGTGTCTTCACATAGTTGTACCAGATTATTCCCATCAAAGCCAGATTAGGCAATTTTGGTCAGTTAAGTGACTTTTAATTAGACTGTTGAGTGTTTAATGTAAAACATTATTTCCATGATCGAATTTTTGTAGCTGGACTCTGCAGACAGTACTTTGTAAAATGTCGGAACTGTAGTTGGAAAATCCGTACAGTTACTATGTGAAAGCTTCGAGGGATCACCAGTAATCCAACGGGAAAATAGCGCTCTTCATATTGAGTTGACATATTGAATGGGATATGTAAAACCTATTTGATGTTGTTCGATGGATAGTTTGTAATATAATTCAAAAGCGACATAAGGTTGTTGACATGGTGGGTATAACATCCAAAGTAATCGTGAACGGCTCATCATGTTTTCGTTGTTGCAAGTAGGATGTTAAAGTTTTTCTAGAGTGTAGATTACATCCCTGCAATTAGTTTTCGATTGATGAGTAACCACAATAACGTAATTACCCTCAATTTTGTAAACTTTTGTAACTGCATTGGCGGATTTGATGTAGAAGTTTTTTAGTTTAAGTCCGTTCTGTGACAGGTGTTTTTTAAGATTACAATTTTCCAATTTTTCATCTAAGGCAACACAAATTATAATAAATGTGGTTACTAAGTGTTTACCATCTATCCAGGTTGAAATCTGAGGTTCAGCAAGCAGGTAGTTTTGAGATGGAATATTTTTAACAAACTCGTCCCGTTAATATAATCTTCATGGTGGTTGTTATTTACGCCTCTTGTTAACATAAGTTTAGATTTAAATGATGAGAAGATTGATTTGTTTTGTGTAGGTTTAATATCAATATCAGTTTGAGTTTCGCAATGTTTAGATGCGTAGATGTTACTCAGCCTTGGGGCTTGGAGTAGTTTTCTGAAGATGAAAAGTACAATACGCCTCCGTTTGAATCGCACAATGCGTCTCTGATTTTAACATTTTTGACTATCGCTGTCTTGAAGGGGTTTTCATAACGCGAAAAGTACATCAAATCAGCATTGACATCACCAACCTCATCCGTAGTACGTATATTGAGACCATCATTGAAGTTATATATTGAGTCGCTAGGTTTACACTTTTATTTGGCTGTTGTTTCTTGTATTCCGAAAAAACGATTGCATTTTGAGAAACACAAATTCCTTTATGAGAAGACCCTTTGGCCAAACTTATCATTGAATCAAATTATAAATCATTGACACTGATTCGATAAGAAACGTAGTCATTTACTTTCGAAGTGATTCTAACCGCGTTTAGATTTACAATTTGAAATGTATTTTCCACAAATATCTTGAATTGTTCATCAGTTACAGATGTGTGAATTCTGCTGATAAATAACCATCTTCGTGGTTTCACCATTTTAATTGTTTCGAAGAGGTGGTGAACGTCTAACAAGAGTGTTATTTAATTCAAATTCTTCTCTAAACTTACCAACTGTTTAAATATTTATATGTTCTGAGTTTTATTGCTATATACATATAAGTAGGAATTTATATAAAATATTTTAAGATAAAAGTCCTTAGGTCAATTACGATGTCAAATATGGTTTCGTATACGTATATGCCAAAAAAAAAACTTACTTTGGTTTTGTGCACTGGAACGTTTAATCCTATATCTAAATGGCCACAGCACAAAAAATTCAATTTAAATCATTTCTATTCCATAAATTTAAATAATAATTTATTTTTGTACATCCGACTTCCATTATTCAATGAAAGCAATTAAAAATTTTCCTTTTTTTTTTTGTTTTCGAAATAAAATTAGATTTTCATATAATTTGTATTTAAAATTAATTGACCAACTCGTAATTAATTTATGTACATGTAATATTTTAATATATAAAAATAAAACCAAAATAATTTTTAAAATTTATTAAATCTCTTTAATTTGCGTTATCCCCTCTATATTATATACAACAAAATCAGATCTTGTGGCGGCCACGATCATGCTGCTATCTAGATTTCATTAATTTTATTTTAAGTGTTATGTACAATCCACCTTGTAATATGATAATCCAGACGAGCATTATTCCTAAATCCAGCCAATACTTATTTTGTCGCATATTCATGTGTTCCATAAACTTCTTTCCGGATCTGTAATAGCAGAACGTTTCGGAACATTCCAACGGTCCCCGATTAAATCCGTAGATCGCATGCAACATACCTTCGAAGCTGTAACGGAAATATGATACGTAGGTGATTGGTTGTAGAAATCCCATTAATTCATTCAGCTTAATGAAAAAACCCGAGAATATCAACATTGGTATTGTTGTGCATGGAACTATAAATACGCCAAGCTGCATGCTAAATATTGCACCCGCAATTAAACCGGTTGCTTGAGCTACTATAGCCAATAATAGACACATAACCCAAACCATAAGCAATCTCTCACCATCTGCTGGTTGTCCTGTTAAGAAATAGGCGAACAGTAGAAATAACGTCGGCCCTAGTACAAGTAATGGAAAGTCGGATATCAATTTTGACAGATAATATACTCCAAGAGAGTAATAGTTGTTTTGATGTTCGCGGAGGAAGACAGCTGCTTCTAGTGGAAATGATAAAACTGTTGGCATAGCGTTTGCAAAAAATATGAATAAGGTGAAAAAAAATAAGCACGATGCATTGCTGTGAATTTTGGAAGCATCATTCCCAATGTCATAAAAAACAACACCCAGCAATCCGCCGATAAGTAAGTGGCTTATTATTCGGAGTTGTACAAATAGCTGTAAATTAACACGTAAAAATAAATGCCCAACACTACTATTTATATCAACAACCAATACTTACAACATCTCGAACTAAAGTTAAAATATTCCTTCGGGTCAATACTAAAAATTGCCGCCACGATGATATTGGATATCCATTTTGCTTTACCTTTTGGTTTAATGTAATCATCTCTTTACACGTACTCCCATAGTTTTCTGAGCGTACTTTCACTTTGTCGAACTGTTCCACCAGTTGATCATAATTTCCTTGTCGATATTTACTTGCCACTTCCAGTGCAAAATCTGCTCGATTATAAAAATTGGGACATTCAAAACCATATCGTTTAAATACTCCAATCATCCTCTCGATTGATCCACTGTATATACATTTGCCCTCCGATATCACGTAAACGTCATCGAAAAATTCTAAAAGTCTAGATGACGGCTGGTGTATAACACAAACTATACATCGACCGGCGGCAGCTAATTCCCTTAAATGTGAGATCACCTGTATCGATGACAAACTATCCAAACCACTTGTTGGCTCATCGAAAAACATGATTGGCGGATTTGTAACCAATTCAATACCGATCGATAATCGTTTTCGTTCACCACCTGAAAGCGCGGACACAAATGTATCTTTACACTTAACCAATTTGAGAAGTTCCAAAATTTTATTTACAATTTTTCTTTTTGTTATTTTTGTGATTTTCCCGTTTAATTTTAGATCGGCTGCGATATCGAGCGTTTCGAGCGTTGTGAGTCTGGTTAAGAGAGCAAAATCTTGTGGAATGTATGAGGCATTTTGGCGGAATGTTTGTTTATCACGCGGTTCACCATTAAGCAGGATATTGCCAGTAACTCCTGCGCTTCTGCAAATGTAAAGAATTTATTTAGAATTTGTAGCGTTGAAGTATTCTCGATCACTCACTTAAAACCGGTGAGTACATTTAATAAGGATGTTTTACCGGCGCCGGATGGTCCAATGATTGCTGTTAATTTTCCTGAGTGGAAACATCCCGAGAGGTTTTTTAAAATATGTGTTGGTGTTTTATCTGAAACGATTCGAATAAAACATAAAAACACTTTTACTGCAATCGATCTTTTAGTTTACAATTTTATTTGAGGTCATGCACATGATCTTTGAATTGTGCTTTCGTTTTAATTTCCCTGCTATTCTAAAAATAAAATATATTATTAATCGTTTAAATATTCTTCTTCTTTGGAATTTGATCTCGTACAGTGCAATTCAATTCCGTAATTGTATTCAGTACAGAGTTGTGACTTATGTAAATATGAAGGTGAAAGGGTTGGAGCACAAATAACCCTTCCTTTAATAGACATGAAATTATTAATAAAATGTTTATAGTATTTGGCAAGTATCGATGCCATCTATTAATGGCCTCCGCACAGCAATTGGAGCATAATTAGGATAATTAAGGAGGCCTTCCGAGAAAAAGCTATAAATTTTAAATGATGTTTAATTAAGAAAATTTCTATGGTTGGCCTTAAACGAGTGCAAAGCAAGTACCATTGAACGACCATTAAGGCTACTAAAAAGTAGTTGCAAACATTTTGAAATATAAGGATTTGGATATGGGTATTTTTTGGAAAGTGTTGTCGATTTATTGTGATTCTGTTAAAAATTGATTATTCGTAAGTCCGCCTTACTCTAGAATCGAGGGAAATTGGGAAATGAATCAGGACCTTCCAAATGACCATCATCGAGGGAAATGAATTGCAGTTGATTTATAAGTATTGCAGTTGCAATTAATTTTAAAGAAGGACGGTGAAGCAAAAAATTAACTGGTGCCCTTCCATCTAGAAGAAAAACTTTAAGTAATTTCAGGACACCAAATAGTTGGAAATATGTTCAGTAATATCGCAGGCAACGTTATGCAAATGTTTAACACTTTGAAATTTTCAAATCAAATTGGCGATGATTTCACTAATCATGATGAGGAGATATGAAAGCGCCCATTGCATTGACAGTTTAAACAGTAGCATATGATTCTCAATATTACAGTTATAAACCATAAGGTTGAATTCCATTTTTACCAACAAACTTATTTAAATATTGTTTTGAATTCTACTCTATATAGATATGACACTTGGTGAGCGATTGGTTAAGGTAAACATCATCAAGTGTTTCCATGCCAAAGAGCGATCATTATTCTTAACAAGCATCGAGTGGGAATTAGATTTTAGAATGACATTTCATAACGAGGGAATATGGAAATCACGAAAGCAATTCTAAGCGGCAGCGAGGATACCTTCATGGAAAATACTTGAATTAACAACGGCGTTAATCCTCAAGACAAATTTCCATGCAGGCACAATTCTAATTTAACGGTAAACAGTATCACTCGTGCGTGATGTAAAAGTGAAATTCTGAACAGTGATACAAAGTAATTAACAGTGAATTAACGTGTTGGTAAATAAAGTTTGTAACTTTAATCGCTAATTGTTTTTTTTTGCAAAATCTCGTAATGGACTTCCGTATCAAAATGCTAAATTAGCTTTGAAAATGATGTCGATGAGACATCGAAAGCTCAGTTATTTTAATAAAATAAAAAACGAGCCCTAAACCATTAAAAACTTTATTAAAAAAGAATATGATGTTTTGTTAGTACTTTAACAAATATTTATCATCATGTTGAAGTGGAAGCCGATTTGTTAGAGAGTTCTGTCCAATGGTATTATGATTGCATTTATAGATAGAGTAGGCTGATGACAAACCACTGCCCCCAACACAACCATAATGTGTTCTCTAGGTGCTATTAAGTATCTGTTGAAGATCTATGGATATACCATTACGATCAGAAAACTAACTCTGAGGCTCTTTTTAAGGTTTCGTAACAACATTTCTTTCTTGGTTGGATTGTGAACCCAATTTGAACCCGTTCTACGATCTTTAGACGGATCGCAGCTCTAAAACATTTAGTATACCGTATTTTATACCAGACCGTGTCCTATACCAGGCTTACTCTATACTCGAACGCGGTTGATTAGATCGAAAATTTGTAAATTTTGTTCGAACTGGTATTTCTTATCAGAAGAATCTGCCAAACTGTAATTGATAAGAGACTAATTGCTATAACTCTATTACTAAATCTGTCTTTCAATCTCATCACTATATTTTACCGGGTTTAACCATCGTTGTGGTTTTTTTGGGCGTTTCCCACAAAGTTATCTCATTCATGATGAACTGTAATGTGTCATTGTTCTGTTTTATGTTATTGAACTACCCGTACCACCGAAGTTGTTGTATTAGCAGATCGCATTGCATTGAACATACATTATTGGTTGGTAGCCCGGTTAAACTTAAAAAAACCCAGAGAGCAAAGGCAAATTCAAGCGTTGTCATCATCGGAAATACTAATATTTCCTGATTTCAATAAACTATCGAGGTGCGGTACTATCTCTCGGAGATATCAGCAAATATAAACCTATTACGTACGTATCCGGATCTTTAAACAAAACAGAGGATAATTATGCGACAGTAACGGAAACAGTTTTAGATTTAGAAATGCATGCTCTAGTTTTAATGGTAGAATACTTATTCCGTACGAGAAAACTCTACCATTGTTTGTCTTCAACACAGAAACAGGACCAAAAAGAGGGTACGGTTCCTAGATTATACAAACATTTGTTTGCGGTACAATAAACAACTTCTTATTTAGTGCAAGAGAAGGTTCTTACTGTCTTGCAGGTAAATCTGTTTAATATTGAGCATGGCTATCATATTAGCTACGTGCGAATAACGAAGAAAATTAAACTGCACGAACTTGATCCAATGCGGGAAAGTCAACTGACATATATTTAAAGAATTACAGTTAAGAAACAGGACGGAGCTACTTCAAAACGTGTACAATTGCAAACAAAGTGAATGTCGTCATCGTCCTCTTCAAGGCAGTCGTCATATAAGGAATCTTGAACTAGCCTCATTCCCAGAATACCGACCAAGACTCGTAACTAGTCTTTCTTCAAGGATAAAACGTATCTTAATAGCCGTATTTTTTTAATAGTTCTTCGTCTTTCTGCAGGGAGATGAAGCAAGCCATTTGCACTTGGTAATTGATGTAGTTCTTAATATCATTCTTATACCATTACATATTAAAGATCAAATGTGCTGCATATTCCGGAACAATGAATTCCAGATGTGCATACCCACCTTGGCTAAACCATCAGCTATCACAATTTTCTCAACATCACAGAGCGGATTTTCTCAACACCACCTCATCATTGTGGAGACAGAGAATGGTAATAAAATCTTTACAGTCCTTAACCAGTTTTGAAAAGGATATTCCGCATTGAATTGACCACTGGAACAGCGAAGTTAGAAGAATCAATCAAACAACGTGTGAGTGTTATGAGCTCAACTTAAAGCACCGTGCCGTGTAAAACAGGACTGCCATGTGATCGTACTGCAGCAGTTTTTAAATCCCGCGCCAAGTTCAAAATGGGAGGCGTCAGCGAAAAAACTAGAGACTCAGAAAACACCCGCTTTTTGAAGTCTTGAGTCATTCATGAGTCTCCCCTACAATCAAGCCGAGGGTGTTCCATGAACAAACCCACATAGTCGAAAAGCAGCTGATGCGGAAGCAGGTCCAAAATGATCTGCAACACTATAATGTGAGTTGAGGGCATGACACTGGTAATAGTGCGGCAATAACTACAGGCAATCAATCAACAGAAGCGTAATATAGCATAGGTAAAACTAACGATTTGTAAATAAACTTTAGGATTTTGGAAGTCAAACCCCAGGATATCTCTAATGCTCTTCTACGCTGCTAAAACATGGCAGTGGCTTTTAGAAGCTAACTTTCAAGGTGAGATTTGAGATTTTTAGGAAAGTTTAGTGTGTGACATGGAGCTTGCAATGTGCAGGTGGTAATACTGTAGTTGTGTGAGTAGGTGAATAGGTGAATGGGTTAATGATGTAGCGTGAATGCGTGGTATCACAATGGGCCAAAAATGGCCTAAGTGTCAACCACTGAAACCTAACCTAGTGTGTACTTTAACACTAAGATGTTCGACGATGACTATAGTAATAATGTTAATAATAAATAATAATTTTAATTAACGTACAAGCCGTATCAAGGCACTACATTTCCACACCTTGAAAAGCGCGTCGTATTAAGTCGGACAGCACATTAATGTGTTTACCCGAAACCATAACCCAGACAGCACTATAGCTCTGAGCAATGAAGCTAGATTACTACAGCTTATACTAATTGATCAATAACCAACAAGAGAGACGACAAACACCTCCTTTTAGGCAACGTTTGGAAACTTTAACGGAACCAGAAAGAGAATCCAGCTCGGCCTCAGCGATGTGCTGGCCTCAGTGATGGTAGTACTATCAAATGTACCTGCATTATTCAAGAAAGTGTTCACGAGAAACTCCTTATTATTAGGCAATCTTTCAATCGCTGAGACTAATTGGACAAAATGCCATGGGGTCGCTATAATCCGACTTACTAGCTTTAGGGATGAAAACAACCCTAATCTTTTTCTAAGATTTTAGAACAGTTCCGAAAGCAATGTATGCTTGAAATATTGATGTAAGTGATCCCGAATGAGAGAAAACCCGTACTGCAATTCAGCAGGAAAAAACCTAACATAAAACCTTAACTAGCCTAAGGCCGGATCGGCCGGGTTCACAGTAGTGTAAGATTGTCTAGAAATAAAAAAATCAGGATTGATAATGTCGCAACCGAGAAATGAAAACAACAACTCGAGAATTTCTCTATTGGAGGAGGACAGCCTGCCATTAGGAAGTTGCAATACATAAAGTTTACAAGAATTATTTTCAGCCTAGAACCTGCTAAGTCTGGCAATTCCAGGTAGAGTAATTTTTTCACAGAACCTAATTCAAGAAGTCCTGCGAGCGGATATTAAACTTTTATATATATTCGTTTTGTACTGTTAAAAAGTTATTCCAATCAACCTGAAAATTAAATATTTCGGTTTTATTCTTGAGTCTCCTTTTTCTTAGTGCTTTTAGATCAAACACCGAAAAGGTTTATTCTGAGCTATTTGTTTGGAAATAAAAGAGCAGGATTTTTCGAAAGCTAATGTGATTGCGCCCGTCAAAGACGAAGCTATGAAATCAATGTCATCAGTCGAACGAATCTCGCCCCAAGAAACCAGCAGGAGTTCAAGCTCGGAAGAGAATATCTTCCAATTGAAGATTCTGAGAAAATGGGACTGTTTCTTAACCGACTTAGGCTATTTCGATGGATTGAATCGAAAGATTGAATTTGGGCGAAATTTTGGAGATGCGGTTTAAATTTTGAATGAATTTCTGGAATAGAACCATGCCGGCTGAAGAAATTTGACTATTTAACCGATTTTGTAAAATTTTGATTATATTATTCAATTGGGATACTAAAAAACATTTTCGAGGGTTTCGAAAATTTGAGCTTGCTGTGTAGAACACGACTATATGGAAATTTGAAGAATTTGAAAAACACCGTTTATCTCCTTTAAAATCAAATCCGTGATTTTGAGATCCGAGATTTTGATATCCGAGGGATCAATTTCTGAAATTTCAAGGGGTATAGCTCGCCTCAAAGTATGTTTCGGAGGACAAAGATTTTCAGCTATCAAATGACGAGACCATCTCAACTATTTACGCCTAGTTCGAAAAGGACACGGTATTAACGGCTACCCGAATTAAAAAAGGCTGACTTAAAAAAGCGATTTTATTATTGCAACTAATGCTTTCATTAATGAAAATATAAAACAAACTTAAATTTGAAAATTGACATGACTTAAAAAAGGTCCCATTTTTTCATATGAAAACACCATTTTTAAGTAAACTTTTTTAATTTCAGCCTTTTTTAATTCAGGGAGCCGATACTGTCTACTCTTTGAGCAAGTTAAAGAGGTTCAAGAAAGAAAGTAAAGTAATTGTTTCTGGAAAGGTTTAAGACATTTCAGACCGCTCTCGTATTCCTAATATTTTAGAGAGGGACTCCATCCCAAATCAGAAAGTGTTTTAAAATCTGTCAGGAAACTGATGATTCTTAATTTTTAATTGAATCATTATAAAAACCGGTCTCGCAGCTTTCCTTCCTTGTACTATTCATCGACTAACGGTGTTTGTTGGGAAACACTTTGTAATAGAGTAAACGGATTTTTTGCAAATATTCCCTTGAATTATATGAATGAAAGTTCATGCGTCTAACTACTAAGAGATGGTTCTATGAAATGATGTGAGTGCGTTTTGTAGAAAATATGTTGGCTTACCCTTAGTATATTTCGTTTTATAAAATATATTTTGAAACTCCAAATTTATTGAATTTCTTATATCTTTTATATCTAATATTACGGAATTCTCATCAGTTTGGCCACCATTCATTTGGGAGGGCATTTTCACCGGTCCTGCTAAAATACATAAGTGCTTACTAAAAACTTTCACACATGAAAATTAAAAATCAAATATTTCTTACCTTTCCACTTGAGTATTAAGTAACTAAACAGTTACTAGCTATATGTTTATGTAAAATCCAGTCTTACTACTAAGTACATCAATGCCTTAAGTAGACACTAAGTTTATAGTACTTTTTAAAAGGTCTCCATTCTATTAATTTTTATAATAAATATTTAAAAAACAAGAAGACTGTAATAAAGCCTATCGTAAATACAACAGAGATTAATGGTTTGCACACACCACAGCAATTAATTAAGTCAGGATTAAAATTCAATTTAATATATCCGCGTGTGAATCACTTGTTGGCCGCACTAAACGTAAAATCTGACTGTTTTAACTTTCATTCCGTCGATTAATATTTTGTGAAAGTTTGTGTAGTGTAGTGTAAGAATAATATAATAAGAAAACATTATACATAAATTATGTTTCTGGTTAGTTGTAAGGCTGTGTTGGTTTACCATATACTCGTTTCATAAGAAAGGTAGAATTTATTATGCTAGTTTTTATTAAAATTAATCGTAATTAGCCAGGTTGAAATGTTTTAGTAAACAAATAATTTTAAAATGAGAACAAAGTCTGAAGTTTAAAATCTTTAATTATCACTTTAAAGTTTGCAAACTACCTAATGTCCAAATAAATTTTAATTGGCAACTAATAACAAAACTATAGCAACAATTTTTATGTTTTGGTGGCATTTGATCTGCAAAGTGATCTCATACACATGTATACAACATTATAGATACAATCACAAGTTTAAATTATTTTAGTTTTGGAATTGTTTGCCCTTAAATAATCGGGGCACACATGCGATCAATTATTCAATTACATTTTATCTGACACAGCAATGACATCGAATTGTACTGTGCTGTGGTGTTTGGTACAGCTAATGGAGTATAAGATTTATGTGCCGATAAAATTACATGCAGACAGTGGCGTACCTAATAGAAAAACGACGTGTTATGTTGGGAGTGACTACCTCCTTTGTTTGTAACTTTCAAATTTGATATAAAAGTAGATTAGTTTAACGAACCATTAACATTATTATATTCGTTAACCTTTTATTATATGACCCTAAGACCAAGTCAAATGAGCCAAGAAGTCTTATGACAAGCCGCTGTTCATTATTTTGAACAGAACTGGTAACAAGCATTGTGACATCAATTAAGTGAGGAATGATTTATACGACAAGTATACGACAAGTTATTTTACAATCAATCAACAACTTTGAATATGTCTCTTAAGTTAGCAGAACTCATACAGCAGAACACTACAAGATCGTATATGGCTAATAATAAACTAATTAAATGCTCTATTAAAAAATTTTGGGCTCTATCCCTTCCAACTAAAACGTGGGTTCTGCTAGCTTTAGAAAAAGTTAGCAAAACCCATATCGAAAAACGATTTAAAAACAGTTGGAAAATTAAAGGTTAATTTTAGGCTAATTAAATGCCCTATTAAACATTTTTTATTCTGCGCGTTCTAGGAAAACCATAAGGCTTTATCACTTAAAAGCTAGCTGAACCTAACTCGAAAATCGAACCAAAACCGAAATTAGAACGCAAAACAAGATCAATTGCTATACAAATAATTAAAAAAATTTGGGCTCCACTCGTTTTTGACCAAATTACAGATCATGAGCCTAAAATTATTGATATGTCAATTGATCTTGTTTTGCGTTCTAATTTCGGTTTTGGTCCTATTTCGGTTTGGGTTTTGCTAGCTTCAGATTAAATGTCCTGAAGTTTGGTCAAGAACGAGTGTTAATGTGGTATTTGAGTAGGCTATAGAGCCTAAAATTTTGTGTTTATCAATTGATCTTGTTTTGCGTTCTAATTTTGGTCTTGGTCCGATTTGGGTTCTGTTAGCTTTTAAGTGATAAAGTCTAGAACGAGCAGAATAAAATAATTTTGTTTTTCTTTAATTTTACAATTGTTTTAAAATCGTTTTTTGATTTGGGTTCTCTTAGCTTTTTCTAAAGCTCGCATAACCTGCATTTTAGTTGGATGGGATGGAGCCCAATTTTTTTTAATAGAGCATTTAATTAGCCTATAATTATCCATACTATCTTGTAATGTTCCGCTGTATGGGTTTTGCTAGCTTAAGGGACGTACTTTGAATAACGGTTACAAAAAATATTCTTTTATAGCATGATGACACTGCTGTACCATTACTAATGTTTCTGGAACCGATTTAAAGTAATAAGGGAAACTGGACTTAAATGAATCGGATTTGAAACTTCCATTTCTAAATAGATGCGCGTTGCTTGTTCGAGCATGGTATGTTGGGGAATTAAAAGGAAGCACAAAACAATCAATCGAAAATGACAGTTCATCGAGACATGCCAAATGAATGCTGCTACCAGGTAAGGATGTAGTTGATAAGGAAGATTTCTATGTCCAATTGAAAAAGGCCAATTTTGTGATAATTAGCGAATTTGCGATTGAACTTGATCGTTATTTTGGTTTATGAAAAATTGCCAACGGGATTTGCATTATGGCATTTAGGCCAAACTGTCATTCGATATCTTCGCGTATTTGTTTTTGGCCACTTACTCCACTTCTATTATGAAAATAAAATTACTTTCCACATATAAACAATTCTAAGCTACAATATTTCTAAACCAATTGTATTAATATTTGTATTAATATTAATTTAAAATTTTTAGGCAAAATATTATTTCCAAAGACATTCACAATGCTTACGACTAATCAAGTCAGTAAAAACAAAGAGGCCATACTCAATATATATATGTAAGTTTGACAGTAGTTACAGTAATATTGTTGTCCTTTGCTGACTTTCTGAATTTTTGGTTTATTTTTGGATTGGATTTGTTTGATCGCTGTGAAGATTGTATCACCAGGCTCGTAAGTTTTAGGTTTTAATCTTTTTGTATTTTTCCTTGGCATTTTGATTGCCTGTGCTCTTCTAATTCTTTCGATTATGCCCTCATTTAGTTTGGTTTTAAGGTTGGTTAAATTTTGGTAGTTTACTCTTTGAACTCTTCCGATGAATACATCGCTGGGCTTTTGTTGGATGACTGAGTGTATAGAATTGTTATACGGTCCACCGTGATGTTGATAAACTCTTTTGGTGTCAATTCTTTGTACTCATTCTGTAGGCATCTAAAAATTTCAATTACCGTAGAGTGTACTCTCTCAACAGTCCCGTTGACTTCACTTCTTTGTGTTTGTGTTAGGAAACTTACACTCCCAAAGTTTTCAAGTAATCTGTGATTATAGAAAAAATTTCGCAAATTTGGCCACACACCAAATGAATCTTACATTCTTGATCTCCATTATATGTCAATGTGGAGTATTTCTACTGGATACATTGGAATGGTTGTTTCTTGAATTTGTACATGATTTGGATGTTTATCATATTTGTTGAGATTACAGGTGTCACATGTTTGTGTATACTTCTGGCAGGCTAACGTAGTGCCTGTGATATGATGGATGTGGTTCTTCATGAACGTAAATGTCTTGACCTTTTAGAAATATTATTTGGTTCTTGAATGCGTTGATTGGAGCATCGCAATATTTTATCAGGCTCGTTGAGTTCTTCTCGGCACTGTGGATCGTTCCATCGGTAGACAACGTGTTCGCCCCTAACTCTAATCTGGATCAGCAACTTTGTTAGTACCATCAAAGTACCATCAAAGTTAGTACTTTGTTCCATTTCTTTAATTTGGCGTTATTGGTGAGCGGTTGATGGTCGCTAAGGATTTTAATTTTCTTCGCTCCGTATAAGTAGTTTCTTAGGTTGTCCATACGTAATCGGTCTGTCCTCCGGCTTCTATCGCTGTGTCTGAAGCGTCGATTGTTAGGTTAAATGGTTTGTTGAAATCTTTGAATAATAATATTTCCGACGATTATAGTAATTCTTTGATTTGTAGAAATGTTTGAATTTCATCCATGCTGATTTTTAATTTTTTTGACTGATTCGCCCCAATTTGGCCGTTCTCGCCTCTAGTAAGATTTGACAGAGGTTTAATTATCTTTGCTAAGTCTTTCATGAAACGTCTGTAATACGATGCCAACCCGAGGAATAACTTTAAGTCCTTCAGATTTTCTGGCCTTTTAAGATTACAGATGGCGGCTACCTTTTTGCGTCGGCTTTGATACTCTGGTTAGTGATGAGGTAGTTGGGAATTCAGTTTCCGTCTTTAGGAATTCCGTTTTGTCCAAGTTGATTCGCAGGTTCGCTGTTTTAAGTTTGATGAATATTAGTTCGATGTTCTTAAAATGATGACATCATCGATATATCCAAAGGGAAGTCTCAAAAATTCATATTTACTATTCATGGTGGAAAAGGAGGTCTTGTGAATATCCGATTCTTTCATTTTGATTTGGTGGAACCCTGATGTAAGATCTATTGTAGTGAAATATCTAGAATTTCCGAGGCTCGCGATGGTGACAGCATTTAAACGTTTGTAGTTGATCACCATCCTGTACTTTTTTATGTTGGAAGCATCCAATTTTTTCTTCACTACCCAGATGGGTGAATTATATGGACTCCTCGATGGTCGTATGATTCCAACTTTAGCAGTTTGTCAATTTGTTCTTCGACCTCGTTTCACATAATAACCAGATTGTTGTTCTAGTTTTCGCCCTTACAGTGGTCTCTAATAGTGTTATATTATTTACAGGTCCAAACAGCGTTTTGTACAATACTTTGAGAGCATAATTTGAATTCTGTCTTTGATTCGGGGGAGAGATGGTTATCCCGGATTTTCAAATTATTCACTTAGGGTTCATGTTTCTCGTAAAGTGGTATTCTAATGTTTGAGTTGAGAGTCGGGATGTTATTCTTCCGGTCGATAATTATGCCGAGTTCCTTTAAGGTATCGTCTCCGATATCTTCCTGTTTATTTCTAAACTTGTCCGCATATTTTCCTGTTTATTTCTATTTGCCTTCCTGCCCATCTAATTTTAAGTTTGTTGCTAGTAGGTGTCGAACTTTAGGCTAATTGTTTACAGACGAAATTCTTGTTCGCCCCAGTATCGATCAGGAATTTGAGAGTGTCCCCGTTTCTTGTTCGGTATTTTATGTATGGTATGCTACTGAGACTCCCATCATAAAATTTTGTTCTGCGTTCTCTTCGTATTCTATGGGTTCTTCGATTTCAGCATTCTCGTTTGCCGTTTGTGTATAGTAAACCCTGTTTTTGAGTATAGTAAACCCTCTGTTGTTTTCTCGGTTCGTTGTAATTTTCTCATTTTTGAGCTGGTGAGTTATTCTGAGCTTGTTGTACTGGGCGGTTTATGTAGTTAGCCTGTCTGCTTAATGACGGATCAGTCTCCATTCGTTCATGTGGCTTGGGATATGTTGGTCCGAGTGGTGCTCTAATATTTTGTTATTGGATATTATATGCCTGCGGTTTTTCTGAGGTAATGTCGTTTGATGTGTGATTGTGATTCATCCATTGGTCGTATTAGTTGCCGTTTGTCCGTGAGAAAATTTGGATTATTGGAGATCTTATAGAATTGTTCGAATCCCTATTGTGCACCGTGAGATTCCGATAGTTCGAATTTTGAATCTCCAAGCAGGAGGCATACGCTTCTGGTAACGTTTGTGGTTTTTGTGTTATAAGCATTCTCGCCAGATCACCATTTAATCCTCGAGTGAAGACGTCAAGTGCTCTCTTCCGATATATTTCGATTACCATGGTATCTGTGTCGGTTGAGTAATCTTCCGTCTTAATTTTGTTAATGATTAGTGAAAATTCATGGTTGAAATTAGCGTAAAATTCGTCTAATGTCATGCTTCTCCGTGATATTCCCCTTAGCTGGTGTTCTAATGTCCTTAAATCTCGTTTGTCCGCATAGTGAAACGACAATTTTTTTTATCGATGCCCATTCGTCATCAAATATGTTATACGATATAAGGGTGGAGTCAGCATTCTCCTAATTTTCTGTCGTATATTTTGTAAAATTGCTCGATAGATCGGTTTATCGCGCAGCGGATCCGTTCGAAACGCGATGTTTCAGAACGCGATATTTCGAAACGAGATTTAACAAAACTCGATATGGTACAAAACGCGACCCGATTGATACCGATCCTATATACTCTCGCTCCTATCGATTTTTAAATTCTTATAAAATTAAATTAAATTTCCCCTTCACTCGCCTGATATAACCCAATCCTAAACTCCCGTTTTATACCATATCGCGTTTTGAAATATCGCGTTTTGTACCGTATCGCTTTTTGAATTATCGCGTTTTGAAATATCGCGTTTTCATAATTCGCGTTTTAAAATATCGCGTTTCAAATGGGACCCATCGCGCATGATATTATAGTCTTTTAAGATTATCTCCACGCTGTGAACCCACGAGAGGTATTGAGTTGGGTTGCCATCAAATGGTTGCCGTTCCTTCATGCAATCTGGTACCTTATTTATTTCCTTTAGCTCGTCTGCGTTTTTGGGATGATGCACTAGGTTAGTTGTCTCCTCTCGTGGTGCCTGTTGTGCATTTTCAAGGTTTAGAAGCCTTCGTTCGATTAATTTGAATTGTTCAATTTGAGCAGTAAGCGCTCCCGTCCATTGTTTCACAGCATCGCTTAATTGTTCAATTTGACTTTCCATTGTTAATTATTTTATTATTTATTTATTAATATTTCTTATTATTAAATTTATTTCGATAAAATTTATTAGATATTTTAGTTAATTTATAAGGGTTTATTCAATCTACTAGTAACACTGGTCACAAAATCGACCTAACCGATGGTATAGAGACAGCAACCGGGTATAGAGACAGAACTTGGCATTTTTCACCAATTAATCGACACAATGATGAGAGGAGCTAAATTTACTTTTGGTTTCATTGACGATTTTATTGAGAGTACGGTTTTTGGCTTAAACTCAAAAAGTGTTCATTTGGCCAGGAACACTTAGAGTTTCAAGGCCACATCGTCGATGCAAATGGTTTTCGATCAAATCTCCAGAAAACCGAGATGCTGAGGCAAATTCCCGCACGAGACAATTACAAGCATTCCTAAGAGCAGTTACCTGGGGTACGGCAAATTCGCTCAGCCGATTTGCTCACCAGATGATGAAATTGTCATTAGAGTTTGGGAAACGTAAACTACATTAGCGTTAACATTTCATCAATCGACAAAGACGCCAAAAACCTGCTAAGGCTTCCCAACCAAGTGCACTTTGCAGTCATGACCAATGCCAAAAGATACGTGATCAAGAGTGCACCCGCGATTTAGCAGGTTATGTGTGTTAATAATTGTAACCATGAATCAATAAAAATTACAAATAAGTTTTATTTTGTTATTGTTTGCCCAACGGTTTCAGTTGTCAAATAGTTTGGAGGGAAATGGTCTATAACCGTCAATTTGGTTCTATAGCATAAGAAATCGATAAAATTCGAATGCCATTTGCATATAACCCAGCCACCAAATTTATTTCAACTTAAATCTAACTAGTTATGACAAGGGAATGAATATTGTATACTGCTTTCTTTACAGAAGAGCGGTCGAGAATTCATTACCATTAAATTAGCCACTTTATTAGTTTTACAAATTTTAGTTACATGAAAAGTGCAACTACTCTACTTGCTAAATTATTAAATAATGCCCAGCAAATGAATATAATACTATGAAGGTGTCGTACAACTGAAAATAACTTTATATGCTAATTTATTGGTAATGAACTCCCGACCTCGAAAATTGTATTGAGGGCTTCAGGACAATACAAATAATTTATTAAATTTTATTTCCTGCTACTAAAAATATTGTAATATTTATTTACGGCGCTTTACGTAGATTTACCCCCGATTCTGACGATAAGACTACTAAGATCATCTTACCGTGCGATTCTGGCGTATAGTCACAGAGGTCTTAACTACAATATTTCACATAACTATAAGAGATTTCTCTTATTTAAGACTATTTTGCGATTCTGCACATACTGATCAGTTAAGAGGTTCTCTTAAAAACCTCTTAGCCTAATACCTACCAATTAGGTGGTCTTAAACATCATAAATGCTAGAATTTTTATTATGTTGCACTAAAACTAACAAAAAATGACGATTGTGTAAATAAATAATTTATTAAATTATATTTTACAATTCACTTTCAAATCATTCAATCACAAATCATCAATTCATTTTCAAATTATTTAAAGAATATGAAAAATCTTTATTATTAATGTTTGACAATAATTTTATATCCTAAAAATTACTAAATAAAATAATAATTGTTGCGATGAAAAAATAATATGATGTTTGATTACTTTGGAAAATTTATGAAACTATCTAAAAGTTGTTTTGCTATAAATTATGTGAGGGGAAAACATAAAAAGTCATTCAGCAGGCGAAAAAAATAAATAAAAAGAGCGTGTTGTGTCAACGCACTGCACTACACACCATAAAAATATCAAAAAAATAAAAGTTTGCTGGGAGTGGGGAAATTTTTCTGTTTTGTTGGCATAAAAAATAGTTTGCTTGATATTTTTTATTTATAATTATGGCAACAAAACAAAAATTTTCAAAAAAAAAAATATTGATGTACGGGGGGTCACACACAGAGAGAATCTATATTTTTATCTCGTTCTAGTTTTCTGCAAAATAAAACGCTGTGTAGTGGAATAGGCCCATTACTAACAGAATACCAATTAAGAGATTCTCTTTAAAAAAACCTATTAACGATCTTATATCTTAACATCAGAATCACACGGTTAGCTAAAACTTTATTGTGAAGACTTTTTTTTAAGACTATAGTCTTCATTGAAATTCTGAAGGCAGTAGTCTTACCGTGCGATTCTGATGTTAACTATAGTTATGTGAAATATTGTAGTTAACACCTCTGTGACTATACGCCAGAATCGCACGGTTAAATAATATATTACAAACTCTCCAAACACTTTTGTAGAGCTGCCAAACCAAATTTACACCATATTGTTTCAAACTTATGGACGAAAAGCGACAGTTCAATTTGAAATACATATAATTATTGTTTCTGTTTAATGTCAAAATAATGACTCCTAATACCACCTATTTCGCTGATATTAACGAAGATAATTTTTTAAGACCACTGACAGATAAGACTAAGCGCAGAATAAGAATTGAAAGTTAATAGTATTCGCTAAGACAAAAGTTTTTGCTAAGACTGAAAATACGTCTGTAACTGTACGTTAGAATCGGGTAAATGTCTAAATTGGTATTACTCGACAAGCTGGGTTGATTTAATCTTCGACAAGTAACTATAGACTTTCTCTCATAGTCATATGTGTGACTTTCGACTATTTTAAATTATGCTATGAGTGACCAGCTTTATTCTAACTTTTTGAACCTAATTCTGAAATGAGGGCATTTAGGCGAGAAAAACCTAACTTAGTACGATTGGTTTAATTCTTAACTGATCAACACAAATTTTGAATATTTTACGGATAAGGGATAGAAAATTAGTTTCAAATTTTTAAATACGTTCACGGTTTGGTCATGTGGAAAATGGCAACTTGTTTGAAATTTTTTGCATGTGCGAATACGTGGTTGTTTTGGTGTCAAATTCTGGAATTTGGCTAGCTGGGGTGAATCCTACGAACCAACTATTATTCTCTTTCTTAATCCATAATATTAACTTTTAGTGTAATAGATAGATCGTTCTATAATTTAGCCAATTGACAAACTAATTTATCCTTAGCTGAGTAAAATGAATGTCACGCTTGTTTGATGAAAGTGTAACATTTCTTTGAAATTGGGATCAATAATTTTTCTAGAATATGTCCAGTAATGACAGCTCAGGCTAAACCTTTACAAGTTGATGCAATTTGTAAAGCAATAACATGTAAGTTAAGAAGACGTCGAAATGAAATGGTTGTACAATGGTAAATAAATTTGCCGATCCTCAAGGCAGTAGAGTAGATCTTTGTGACTTCGTTCAACTTTCATGACTGTGCAAAATGTTAATCAAAAACAAATATTCGGTGACCTTTACAATTAGATTAGGTGAATGGCAAGTTAATTTTAAATTGCTCAAAC
This sequence comes from Nephrotoma appendiculata, assembly GCA_947310385.1. NCBI lineage: Eukaryota > Metazoa > Arthropoda > Insecta > Diptera > Tipulidae > Nephrotoma > Nephrotoma appendiculata. The sequence goes on from OX371224.1 coordinate 16,734,284, forward strand.
TTGTTTTGGAGTATCATTCATCAGCTTAGCATTCTAACGTTTATATGGAAGAATAGAGTGGTCCATTTCAAGAAAAACAAACACATGAAGGTCCAAACTTGTTGTATTGCAAAAATTGAAAAAGCTCCCATGGAAGCTGCCACTTCTGATACATGAATTTCAACCCACATTTAGCAATGATCGCCTTATTAATGGGTAAACGTTAAGTATGATTCGGAATAATCAATCCGCCTGGATTCTATAGTCCATGCCAAATTTTGGTGAAATAAAGTTTTTTTTTTTACAAAAATTCGTCATTTCCGGTAAAATTTAAAAATGATCTGAAGTTTCATTCTTACAAATCGGCAGATTAATATTTTTCATGATTGCTTTAGTTTATTACTTTCTTTTACGTAGTAAAATAAATTATGTAGAGTAATCATGAACATTTTTGAAGTTGAGTTTTTTTCCAGATGCGTGTGTGGTTCTGTGCAGACGAAATGTCTATGGCTTCTCTTCATACTCAAGAAATACTTAAAAGTAAAAGACAACATAAATTGGTCCACCGGATCTGGCAGCTCTCATAGGGGCTTTTTCGTTATTTGCGGAAAAATATTGGAAACAGAAAGATTGTAAATTAAATTTCAAACAAAATTAGTTCAGATCATTTTTGAAATTTTACCGGAAATGTCGAATTTTGATAAAAAAAATCTTAATTCATCAAAATTTGGCATCTCTATAGTCCAGGCGGATTGCCAATTCAGAAAAAATTCATACTGAAACTTTTTCCATTAGATCCTTGCGAAATTGGGTGGAGATCCGTGTACCGTATGTGGCAACTTTTTCAATTTCTAAAAAAATTGTGGTGCATTCGAGATCTATCTTGCTTTTGCCACGAACGTATAGTGAAAAAAATCGAGCGTTGGCCACAACATATTCATTCCTCCATTTTTAGCTACGTAAAAGAAAGTAAAATATTTATTGCAACTTTATCGGCATATTAGCTTTTAATCATTTATCAAGTTGGTTTAACGGTTTTATAATGTTTAACAATTAAAAAATTGCACGAAATTGTTTTATAGATAATAATACGAGTCATCTTTTTTTTATTTTAATATTACAAGGCTCTCCCAACTAATTCGCGGTTTGCTTTTTCCGCCCTTACTTTTACGCCGTTGCCAGTCAACTCGAGGACGTATGGCTATAGGTTCGATTTTATCACCATCTGCACATTGCATAGCTCCATGCCAGCCTATACTGGCATGGAAGACGGATCGGCCTATGAGTTTGGCACTCCGCGAGAGGGTCATAGATGTGTTCTATTTCATCACGCCCTATTGGGATTCGTGAACCCGGTACCTCCCGATCCAACACGCCAAAGCTTTAACCACCGTGCCATTTGGTCGGTGATACGAGTAATCGTTGTATCGCCCTGTGGGTTGTGTATTACCTGTATAGGTAGGGCGAGTAGATGAGAAGGATAAGGCAAGAAGACAAGGCAAACAATTTTACAAATGTATTGGTCTTACGTTGTGAAACCGTTTAGGTTTATAAACATCGAAAAAGAACGAATTGAACTGATTACAAATTTCCACCGGTTACGGTGAACGTTTCATCCACAAGCTAGGTATGTAAAACAGATGAACCGCCAAGCTAAAAAAATTGTGTAGAGATAAATTTGTGCAGCGAAAACTGTGGTGACATTACACTGCTGTCATCTAGATTAGAATTCGTAAACTTAATTTTAGTTGTGGAGCAGCATGCTGACATAAAGCAAAATATATATAAGAGGAACCATGTAGAGATTCCGAGGTTAATCTATTTTACTTTTGGCAATCTGTATAGGCCTAACAAGAACAATAAACTATAAAATAACTATGCCGATATGCCCATAAAATTTGCACTACTTCATTTCTCTTATATATTTATTGCTCGATGATGCCGATCAACTAAATATTTGTAGCTTGCTAAATTTCACGTCAAATTTGTATGGGAATTTTAGCTAAGACCGAGCTGCTTACTGATCTATATAATTATAAATTTAGTTATCGTTTCGATTTTCTCTACAATAAAAATATCAGGTTTTCGGTGCAGTTCCACCAGGTAAACTTTTTGGCTCCGCACATAGGCTGGTTAAAACTAACAAAATTACAGTGCTATCGGAACGCGGTAGCAATACAATTATGTATGTTGAGTTTTAATAAAGCACTTCATTTAAAAATAAGTTGCCTTTTGAAAGTTTTTAGAAAAACTCGTGGTTACGAAACCATTCAGTTAAATTTACATAAAAATTACGCAGTAAATAAAATTCACTCGGTATGCTTTACTGCGGTTTCTGCATACATATGGAAATAACTACACAACTAAGAAATTCTTGTTAAGTTTCCTTATGGGTGTTTTATGGTACATTGAATTAAACGTGATAAAACTTTATTTACTTAAAAAATTCCAAATGTCTCGCCCGATCGTCTGTATTGAGACTTTCAATTAGCTAACTATCTAATAGAATGGATGTGGCCTTGTGAAGATTCGATAGTGACGTAAGAAGTTAGGATATTTCGCGCAAACTTGTACATGTTTTATAAAGCGTAAACCAAGTGGCGTGGAATGCACCAAAATCGAGCGTTAATAATATTTTTATACAAAATTGTCAAAATTTGACTAAACTTTGCTTAATAACAAAACTAAGTTTAGCCATAATTTGGATTTACGAATAGATTGAATTGTTGCTATTAATTTTATTTTAGATAAGGAAATCAAAAATAAAGAAATATTCTTTTTGAAATCTTATCTAGACACTTAGACATTAGATACGGTTTAATATATATGTACATTCGAATATGATCGGAGCAATTTACGAAGCTCACCCCTGGGTCGAATCATTCAATAACAGAGTTAACGCAAACATGTTGTAAACGGGTTAATCAAGAATGTAATGACTTGTTACTCTACGTATTTCTGTACAAAAAGCGCCGGGACGCTCATCCACACGATTTACATGAAACTAACTTATTTTACGAATCTAATCATGTTCAGTGCAACCGATTTACATTTGATTGAATTTTAAGCCGCTTATATCAATCCAATTGAAATTTTATTCACACAAAATATTTTTTAATCCACTGTATATAATTTCAAAATATTAATTCACTTATAAAACTTAATTAGAATTTTAATTCCAATATTACTACGAAGATGTGCTCGTAGATTGCGTTATCACACACAAATATGAACTACAAATCAAAATACTAATTGAATGAACGCCACACTATATATATTCACACTATTTATTTAAATGTACACGATAATTGATCGTAGACCGATAGTAAATTAATTCAAAAAAATTTTATTGATAAGGAATTGCACTGGCCACATTTGTATAATGACAACAACAATTGATTAATAATAATTCGGGTAAAGCGCGACGATCGCACTACACAACTTTTTGCGTTATGCTTGATATTGTAGCGAGACGCGACTGAATAAATTTTATTTCTGTTTACTTATGGAAAGTGAAGATTATGTTTAGTGGAAGTCTCAATATGACTTTATATGTGGACGAGCGTATATTGAAGAGAACTTTATAGAGAATACGAGATTTGTTGTCAGTTGTGAGATAACCATTTAAGACACTAAATGATAATGATTTTGTATGTGTAAGTATAACTGATTACAAAGTAAGTGCACGTTGTAAGTAAATAATGACATTACTGTGTATTAGGAAGTATTATGGGTCCAATTTCAAAACCGGGTTATAATCATAACGAACCCTAGCCATGGCATTCTAAAATCTTGTTAACGTCATCTTCGCATAACTCAATTTCGTAATTCTAGTTGGACCAAAATGTTATATGTATTTCGAAATCAATTTTTGTGATTTTTAGATTCAAAGAAAACCGGATTCAACAAAATCCGGTTTAAATTGTAAGATAAATCGGGTAATCAAAAAACTCAGAATTAGTCAAATTTATATACTCTATAGAACATGTTAATCTTATGTCCGATTGTATGGACGATGCTAAATTTAATAAAAATCGAGAGTAATGATTAACCGTTTGAGTCCCAGGGGGTATTGAAAAAACACTGTCGATGAATCTCAAACGAGAGAGGAAGGTGAAATGAATGAGATAAAAAGGCAATCTATTGAGACAAACCTATTGTAAAATGCACTATTTACATTAAAAGGTGCTGTTTGATGTACTTGCTTCATTAAATCTTAGCGCGCGACTTCGACAATCGGTAACGCACTGTCAGTTGTCGACAATATTCGAAATGTGCTGGGTTTTCTCGACATAAAATCTCAACAGCACGATTGCACTGCTTGGGACTCAAACGGTTAATCACTACTTGATGATTTTAAAAATATGTTCTCTCTTTTACTGCAGTTTTATATCAAATTAACATTTAAGGCCCATTTACATGTAGTAAGTGTCGTCTGCAAATTTTTGTAGGTATAAATAAGAAGCATCCGTAATGATTTTTGAGCAATGCTAGTGGATTCTTCACTCCAAGTGCGACAATTCTGCTTGTTGACATCGGCATTTGGAAGTTTGCATCGATGTTAATGTTGGCTTCGGTTCATTCAACGAAATTGGCGGTCCAAACGATGGTCGTATGGTTTTAATTCCTGCACAAGTTGAATCTTGTAAGTATCTCAATCAGTAAGTAAGTAAATATCTATTACCATAATTCAAATAGTATCTGAGCTAAATCAAAATTTCTGTATTTGTCAACTCTGAAGGAAGATTTTGATGTGATTTGCATTGTTGGAACGTGGTTAACAATCCACTTCAAGGAGTATTTTCCATCATCTTATGCTGTTTTCTGGAGGTACAGGCACCTGCAAAGGGACACCTATGAAAAGGGAGGCGGTATTGTAGTTGCAGTCTCCAACAAATATTCATCCAGTTCGATAACATTGGCCAATTGCGATGCCGAAATTGTTGCTGTACGTATTCAGTTCCATTCATATTCGCTGATCATCTGTGTCACATTGATATATATATATATATATATATATATATATATATATATATATATATATATATATATATATATATATATATATATACCCTGGCATTCAAGTTTGTCAGTTTATCAAAGTTTTGTGGAAACTGTGAAATCAAATATATAATACTCCACTTCTTCAGCCGGAGGATCGTCTATTTATTTTTGGAGATTTTAACATTCCTGATATTGTATGAGAGTATGCCGATCATAATTTGACTCCTATTAACATGAACGTTGGGATAGAAAATTTGGGTTCCATTTGAAACGCGATATTTTAAAACGCAAATTATCAAAACGCAATATGGTACAAAACGCGATATTTTAAAAATTTAAAAATCGATAGGAGCGGGAGTTTAGGATCGGGTTATATCAGGCGGGTGAAGGGGAAGTTTAATTTCAGTTTATAGAAATTTAAAAATCGAGGGGAACGGGAGCATAGGATATTATTATATTGGTATCGTGTTTCGGGAGTATATAGGACCGGTTTTGAAATATCGCGTTTTAAAATGTCGCGGTTTGTACCATATGGCGTTTTGTACCATACGCGTGTTGAAATATCGCGTTTTGAAATAACGCGTTCTGTAACAAAGTGTGAACAAGTGCTCATTTGCACTGCAGACGATGAATTTAAAATGGAATATTTTACGAACATCTCCGAGTTAGTAATTCAAAAGTACCAGCGAATACTTATTTCAATGCATACATCAAATACCCAGACCATCAACAAAAAGGAGGTAACATAATATTGCCTAAAATTACTGTGCCAGTGTTATGTAAACGTTTCAGTAAACAATTTACTGAGTGATATCGAAAAAATGCAGTATCTAAAAAGTTACACTGCTGGTGATGCAGCTCAACTATTGCGTCATTTGGAAATTTCGGTGGTTAATTACCGTACAGTTACAAAACTCTGATATTTCCACCGACACTTCAAGGAGAAAGTGAGACATAAACTAGGAGATTAAATGACCAAATTAAAGAATGATTATATGTCATAGGAAATCGGGACACTAATATTGACATCTCGGTACCTAGGGTGGTTTTCATCAAATTGGAATACACTCTAAAAATTGGATATAGAGAGCTAGAGAGGTTATTTGAACAGGCGCTATCCAATCCAAAAGAGCTTCCAACTATTGAAATTTTATATTCATTTTTGGAAGCCCGTTTCCAAGCACTAGAAGCAATTAACGATGGAAGAAAGGTCGAGAAACGTCATCCGGCCACTGTACTGCCAACACAAGGAAAGATGCAATTTAGATCATTACATACGCCCCAAAAGAAAGAAATTCTTCTTGCTACTGCGCTGGTAGTTGGCACGAACAACATGAGAAGAGATGCTTTGAATTCTAATCGATCCAGGTTCGTAGGCATCATTCATTACCGAAGATATTGTGTAACGGTTATGATTGAAAACAGAAAGAATTCAGGCCAAAATAGCAAAATTAGGGTTAAGCAAGGCAGGAACTTCAACAAGCAAGGTAGAGAGCCTCTTATTAGCGATTCAATGTATGAACTCTGGGGCCTATAGACATTATTTTATATCGGGTCCGAAAAATATGGAAAAATCATCAAGGATGATATAGCAAAAGGCCAAGACGGCATACCTTTGACTCAACACACCGAGCTTGGTTGAATTGTTTCCAGAGCATGTAAGACAAAAATGTGGTATAACATTACTGATGGTGGAATAAAATGTGTTGCTAACGTGAAACATAGATCTGCATAAGTAAGTTCCTCCGAATCGTTTGGACTAGTACAACAATTTATATGTAAGAGCGCCGCAATTATACTTAACAACGCTATCTTTCTGAATCTTCCATTTCGAACGTTTTAAAAAATTGTTCCAGTCTACTTTTATAGAATTTCTAATTGTCCTTTTCATGATCAAAAAATTTTACTGTTTCCATCTTGATCGCGTTCAGTGCAACAAATTATTTTTTGTAAGGTTACACTGCATCAAAAAAACATACAAGTTATTTTTTTTTCAATAAATTCAAATATTTTCTTATATCTTTAGTATAAATATATCTTAAGTATTTGATTTTTTTTCTATTTACCACTAATAATATCACATTTAAAAAAATAAAAAAAATATAAAAATTAATCTGCGAGAATGAGGATTACAAAACGTACGCCTCCCGTATCAACTCAATGTGTGAAAAATTTGACCTCGCAAAATGCTTCACAGAAGATTTCAAGGTCTTACTCTTTGTGCAGGGCCTCAACAAATCGCAGGACTCCATCACCTTGGAGAAGCTACTGTCAAAGTTGGATGCACAATACTCGGAAACAGGATTAGACATGGGGCAAACATTGAAATTGCAGGAGCTAGTCAACATCGCTGAGCGTCTAAGCAATCTCATAAGAGACAAAGGTATGGTAACCCGCCTAGAAGCTCAATGGAACTAGAACGAGCAACAGAACCCAGAACGACAAATCTGCGAGACAAAAGCAGCGAATTACAGCACGGATCAGGCCTCAAAATTCCCATACTGGCTGTGCGGTGAAACTCATTTCCATCGGGACTGCCCATTTAAGGACAAAGAATGTCGAACATGTAAGGTACAAGAGCCCAAGAGAGGATATTGCCAGTCAGCGTTTCGCGTTATGGCGAAAAGGGCACGAAGAGGTAGCGTTAAGGAAAGACGGAGTTTTGCGGTTCAGGCAAGATCAAAGACCACACGCAAATCTGTCACCCCGTCCATCAATAACCACAGAGTATCACTACAGCTCGATACGGGTTCAGACTGGAAGCACTTAAGTTTTAACGATCATTTGGATTATATCGCTAAAAAGATGAATAAAAAACTTGGATTTTTCACTAGAATTAAAGACAAATTACCAATGCAGACAAAAGTTGTTTTTTATGAATCAATTGTGACTCCACATATTGATTATTGTTCTTCTGTGCTATTTATCATGAATCAAACTCAAATTACACGTCTTCAAAAAATTCAGAATCGATTCATGCGACATATCTTGAATGCGGAAAGTAGAACACACATAAAAGACATGTTGGAAATTTTAAACTGGAAGTCAATCAAACAGAGAATACAATTTAATGTGTTAAAATTCTTGTTTAGGCTGGAAAAGGGAGATCTGCCAAAATATTTAGATACTTTGCTTTCTTCTAATAGAAATGTTCATACTTACAATACTCGGAGTACACACTTCAGACTACCAATGTATAGTAAATCATTTTCTCAACGGTCGCTGGGATATAATGGAGTAAAGTTGTATAATTCATTGGGTGACTATTGCATGCTAGGTGAACTTCAAGAGTTAGAGTACGGTTAATTTAATCAATTATTGCATACATTCATTAAAGATAAAGTAGACATTTAGTATATAAAATAAAATTTAATTAATTTAAATAACAATGTATTATAAAATGTCATTATTGATAAATAAACAAACAAACGATCATCTCACGAACAAACTGGGAAATTTTAGGAATGCCAGTTTTGGCCCCGTGTAAAGAACAGACTATCAGCGCAACTGGTGACTACCTCGACATAATGCGGGCACTTTTCAAGCTAAACTGAAGTTGTACAAGCGCGAAGCCAACGGACAGGTGTACGTTACAAAATCCGATCTGAATGTGTTTGGCAGCTATTGAATGGAAATATTGGGGCTCTATACGACGTACCATTATCAGCAGTGTGCAACAGGGTTCACGCAAATGGAGAGCTATCGCTGACGGACGAGGTCCGGATGAAATTCCCCTCTGTGCTCGCTGATGATGATCTGGATTTATGTAACAGAGTGAAGGTATCGCTTAAATTGAAACCAGGGGCGAAGTCTGTTTTCTGTCGTCAGCGGCATGTACCGTATGTAGCCGCACAAGCAATTCAGGGTGAGTTGTAGAGCTTACAGTTTTTGGGAGTTATTCAACCAATAAAGTATGCCAACTCAGCCGCGCCTATTGTTGTTGTCAAACAACAGCGTCACAGCCGACTATTCGATGGGCAACATTGACCTTTCTGATGCTTTCCTACAATTGGTGCACGATAACGATGCTAAACGGCTCATGGTGATCAACACACACTTGGGGCTGTTCCAAGTCAATGGGTTGCAGCCCGTAGTGAAGACAACACCCGGTATTTTCCAACAGCTAATGAACACAATGCTTGGGGGTATGTGTACAGTTGCAGCATATCTCGACGATATCATTGTCGCTGAAAAAGATGAGCAGGACCATCGACAGAAGCTATTTGAGGTCCTCAATCGCATTTAGAATTACGGTTTCACCCTTAAACTCGCGAAATGTTCTTTCGGTGAGAAGTCGATCTGCTACTTGGGCTACATCATCGACGCTGATGGGTTACGTCCGGATAAATCTAGAGTTGAGGTAATTCAATAATTACCATTTCCAGCTAACATTTCAAAGCTGTGTGCTTTTTTGGGAGCCATTAATTGGTATGGCAAATTCATCAAAGGGTTGGAAAACTTGCGTGAGCCTTTGGATGAATTGCTGCGAGAGGATGTCAAGTACGAATGAACTCCTGCTCGTGATGAGGCGTTCAAAAAGCTAAAAAATGTTCTGGCAACAGATCTCGCATTAGCACATTACGATCCAACGAAGAAAATTATTGTTGCCGCTGATGCAACTAGTTACGGAATGGGGACAGTACTATTACATAAATTCGAAGATGGTTCAGAGCGTCCTATCATGTATGCAGCATCGTCTCGCAAGATCGAGAAGAACTACGCACAGAACCAGCGAGAAGCCCTTGCTCTGGTGTTTGCGCTTAAGAAATTTCATCGTTATATCTACGACCGACAATTCGAGCTACGTACATCACCAACCATTATTAGCAGTTTTTGGATCAAAACAAGGAGTTATATACCTGTATACTCTACTAATCGTCTACAGCGTTACGCGCTTATCATGCTCGCCTACGACTTTGACATCAAATATCAGCACGAAGAATTTTGCATATGCTGATTTTATTTCAAGACTCATTAATGCACAACCGAAGCCCGAGGCCGAAGATACCATCATGCAACCATTCAAATTGACAGTCATGCAGAATGCTTTACCATCGAGTCAGCGAAATTATTACCGGTTAATTTCGAAGTAATCCAAGCTGAAACCGCAAAATCCGAGGTTCTGAAACAGGTCACTTTTTTCATCAAGCAGGGTTGGCCTGAAAAAAGAAAGCAAATCAGAAATGACGCGCTGGCAGACTATTTCCAACTCCGAACATCGCTCTCATTGACTAAAGTGTGTATTTTTTATGGCAAGCGGGTCGTGATACCATTGCAATTGCACAAAGCTATTCTTGAGGAACTGCATTCGGGTCATTCAGCGACAGCACGCATGAAGCTGCTAGCGCGAAGCAAAGTTTACTGGCCTGGAATTGACAACGATATCAAGTCTCATGTGAAAAGATGTGGTATTTGCGAGACTAACACAAAATTACCTCGGAAATGCACGCTGCAAGCATGGCCGATGCCGAAGGGACCTTGGTCACGTATTCACGTCAATTACGCCGGCCCAGTCAATGGATTCTACTACCTGGTCATCGTTGATGCATTTAGCACCAGTGGCCCTATTCCGTCTTTCTGTGGGAATAGGGAATTGGGAAAAATATTTTCATAGCATTTTTGTCTAAATTGTATTTTTCTGGCCTACTAAGGGAACATGTTTGGTGTTAATATTTTTGAAACAAAGTGAAATGGGAAAATATTTTTCCCAATAAAAATTTTGTGGAACAAAAGTTTCCCAATTCACTTTATTTTCAAAATTTTTGCACTAAACTTTTTCTTTCAGTAGGCCAGAAAAATACAATTTAGACAAAAATGCTATGAAAATATTTTTCCCAATTCCCTATTCTCAGGGAACGACAGAATAGGGCCACAGGCCGATGATTTTCAAAATGAGCAGCACGACATGTGAAAAGACCGTTGGAAACTTGATGCAAACATTCGCTCGGCATGGATTGTGCGACATCATCGTGAGTGACAACGGCCCACAATTTAAGTCTGACAGTTTCTAGAAGATGTGTGACGAAAACGGCATCGGTCACATTACCACGGCACCTTACAACCCACAGTCAAATGGCCGGGCCGAGCGTTTTGTCGAGCTGCTTAAGACAGGACTCGAATAGTTGAATGAGGAAGGGAATGTCGACAAAATCTTGCAAACATTTCTAATGTGCTATCGCTACACGCCTTCGCATGCACAGGGGATGAAGTCTCCGTACAAACTAATGACTGGGCATGATATGAAGGCGAAATTGGATCTGATTAGGCCCCCTGTAATGCGAGGTGTTGTGCGTAACAAGAAAATGTAGCAACAGTTCAACAACCACTACGGAGCTAGATGGAAGGAGTTCTGTATCGGAGATGCCATTTATTTCAAGTCCATGCTGCGCAACAGTAATTTTGAGTAGCTGCCAGGGAAGATTGAGAGCCGTAAAGGAAAGGTCAACTACGAGTATGTGGTCCAAATCGAAACCACCGGACGGGCACCGCGTGCAGGCTCACAGCAATCAGCTGAAGCTCCGTTACGTCAAATCACATATCGATAACTTGTTGATGGACATGTTCGAAATCACACCATGTGATGATCCATCAAGCATGTGATGATCGTGAAGCATGTAATGCCAGTCTTATCAACGAAGCCATCGTTGTCGGTTCAGACAATGAAGTCAACCGGAATGATCAGCAGGAGATGCAACTCCGCCGTACAACACGAGCTACGGCTGGAAAGATGCCCAGCAGCTTGAACGATTTTGATATTAGTCGATATTAGACGATTTAACTTTTTCTTTAAATAAGGGAAGAGTGTGGTGACGCCAAGTGATGGGGTCACTAATTACTAAACGTCACGAAGGGACGTGTTTTTAGATCGGAGTTTTATTATACTAGTATTTTATTACACTTTGAGCTGTAGAATAGAGAAGTTTAAGAAATAACGACTAGTTAAATAAATAAAGTATAGTATATAAGTAAATCGTGTTTCAATTACCAGATTTACAACACACTCAAATATATTCTTTCTCAGATTTTGTGTGGATAAGTAAGAACGGTTTCTTACATACAATTCTAATTGCCTTTCATTGTCACTAAAAAATTTTCCATACAATTTTTTCGTTGAAATTTTAGAATATTGAAATCCGCCTGGATGTTTGCTTTTACTATTACTTTACAATAACGTTGAGTTGCATTTTTTTACATAAATTTTACATCATGCTGGATAAATTGGCGAAAATAATAATTGATGATTTGAAGTTGGCTAGCAACTCAGTTAAGTCCCACACTTAATGCCAAAGGTGATAAAAGTCATGGTATGTAATATATTTTGAATCGTGTGGTGTTTATGCAAGGCAAACACCAATTTAATTTACCGTTATAATCGCGTTAACATAAAAATCATTTTAACATGCATTCCATTCAATTGAATCACATTTTACAAGTGTTATAATCACAAATCACACCTTATACGCTTATATACGATTACAAGTCTAGTTGTATTTATAAAAGATATTTTCCAACAGGCAGTTTTCTTTATGAAAATTTATTTTATGGCGCGCAAATTTTCAACACTTGTATACAGAAACGAGAGAAAATGTTCCCGCCGAATAAAAGGAAATTCTCATTGCAAGTTGAATACCATCTTCCCCTCCGTTGTATATTGACGATGATGTATGCGGTGGTGGAAAACCAACTTTCTCATTTTCTGTTTATGTACCTCGTAAATACATACATACATACATACATATATAAATTTTTCCTTTTGTTGTTTATTATTATTATTTAGTATTATTTGATGATGACAATGCGATGACAACATTGTCCATTGTTATTGTGAATTCATATATTTCTTCATGAAAAGAACTCTTTTCCCAGTTGTTTTTTATTGTTGTTTTTCTGTTAGTTGTAAGGACATAAAGGATTGTGATATAAATTATAGACACATACAGACACACTCACTTACAAATTGAATGTATTATGAAACACAATGTTCTGTGTTAATTGCACAGCAGTTCCTCGTTGAAAATTAAAAATATATTTTGGGGGGTTTTGGAACAAATCGGCCCTTGGTAGTATTGCCCGCAATTTATGAATTAGTTGCCGGTTTCTTTAACGTAACTTGTCGATTTCTCTATAACATCAGCTTGCAAAAGAAAATCTGTATAATATAGAAAACGACTACATGTTGTGCACACAATAGATAAAGACATGATTAAAGATGAGAAGAAAAAATTAAAATCTTTTCATGAAAAACTAAAAATAAAAAACAAACAAATAAAATAAATTTTCTTTATAACCGTATTATGAATTTTTAAAATATCAAACAACTTATATTCATTTTCACTCATCATTATCATAAACCATCATCATCATTATGATAATTCAATATGAGCTTTTGGAAAAATCATAACAATACTTGTATGTACGTATGTACGTGCTGTCATATATTTTCATTCATTTTCATCATCGTCATCATCATCATCATATTATGTTCCTTTATCCTGTATTTTTTATACTTTCATTTATTTAAAACAAAAATAAAAGAAAAATTAAGTAAAAGAACTGGAAAACAATAAAGTCAATTGTCTTTTGTTAATAATTCGTTTTCTTTTGTGTATTGTTAAGATGAAATAAAAAGAAAAGGATGAATATTCTTATGCTTGTGTCATGTGTATGCAGATGTATCATCACATCACAATTCCCGTTTATCATATATGCAGAGTGGTGTGATGAAATTTATTGTGTTTAAGCAATTCTCTGAATGCAAATTGATTAATCCTCCCTATATGTGCATATGCATACATATGTTAGGTCAGCCGACAAGTTTGTGTTCTTAATGACATAGGATACACCAATTTCAGGTATATTTTTTCTTCCACCTTTGGGTGGAATATCATGTATTAAAATGATAATCACAATAATAGCGGAACAACTTTTGAAATTAAATGGGTTCTTAAGGCATACGTATGATAGTCAGAAAACAAATTATTTTTTCGTATCGATATTTAATATTTAATAAAATTTACTTGACGCTAATCATGGACACATTAATTTTTAATTGACTTGCCATCTAGGTACAGTAAAAGAAAATCAAATTAGATAGATCAAAATTTTTAAACTAAATTTCAAATTTTCTACATCATTTCAAGTTCAACTTGATAATCGTACACCTCGATTTTAAGTTGCTTAACCCCCTGTTGCAAACATTTCTTGCGGTTTAGAGATGAAATATTTAGAAAATTGATCTGTACTTTTCGGATACGTTTTTTCGTTTACGCATCCGATCCGCATCCACCGAAAAAAATATAAATTTATCCGCATCCGCACTCACGAAAAATTTTAAAATCCGCATCCGCACTCATCCACATAATCGTTTTTTTTGTATTTTCTTTACGTTACGTCCCAACCAGTGAACACACAAGAGTTTATGTTGTATTCTTTTGAACCATTTGCATGATCGGTACGACCACCAGTATTTTAGGAACCGATTATTTAATTTTATTGAGAAGTCTATACATTTTTGGGGGGACGGCGCGTAGTAAAGGAAGAAAATGGGATAACCACTTCAGCATACACGTCAAGCAACCATACTTTGCCTTAGTACAAATTAGGGTGGCCGCATGGAAACAGGAACAGCACATAAGTTGGTAAAATGGAAGGAGAAAACGAGATAATCCCACCCCCGGTATGCTAGTAGTCAATTATGTATAATCCAGCAGCATTCTACCCTTTTCAACGAGCACCATTCCACCCCTTTCAATTTACATTAGAATTCTTTATATTATTCGAATTTTTCACCGGCTACTTTAATCGTTTTTCCAAAATCGGTGGATAAATCCGTATTGATTTACCCAGGCGGAAATTTACACCGATTTTTGTTTAGTAGTGAAATAAATAATAGAAGACTTGTAAGCAAATTTGGAAAAACGATTAAAGTAGTCGGCAAAAAATTCGAATAATATAAAGAATTCTAATGTAAATTAAATTCTTGACAAAAAAATCCACCGATTTCAAGAATATGCGCCCTGGCTAGGATTTAATGAACTTATCAATCATTAGTATTATTTATTTATTTGCCATACAGCATATGTCTATGAAATTGGTTATTTAAAAATTAAAATCAAACCATTAACAATAATTAATAATTCTAAATTACAATTTCTAATTACAATCATTTATTAATTAAGATGAGCAGGAACAACAGTGTTGATTAGTGTAAAGTGGCCGGTTCTGGCTCAGTCCCAGTCCCAAAAATGACGCCATAGGTGACGTAGTCGTTTATGACGTCAAATGCATACATTTAGGGGCTTAAGTATGGTGTAGTCGTAGATGATCGAAAAAGCATAAATTTAAGGGCAAACGAGATTGAGAAAGCTCGGCCTCGAGAAAAGCATAAATTTAGGAGCAATAAAGTATGTCGTAGTCGTAGACGATTGGATGACGTACTTTTTAAACAGCATGACGTCATATAAAACGTAATCTTTTAAAGTAATTATTTGTCTCATCGTATAAAATAATACTACGATATTCCATTGATTGTTGTTGTTATAAAACAACGTCTACGTATCAACAAATTATAATTCTCTAATAAAAAAATCAAAATCAAGGTCGACTTTTATTATTCAATCTGAGGAAATTATTTTTGATCATCATAATATGATAGTCAAAGACTTACTTATGTATGTTACTTTTTAAGCCTCGTGATATTCAAAGTTTATTGTATATTCAAAAAATTCAAGTTTAAGATTAATATATTCAATCAACCAGAAGTTGTTGTTAGATTTGAAGTTTTGTTAGAAGTTTAAGTTAGTTACTTGGAAAGATTACCTTTTATATGACGTCATGCTGCTTAAAAAGTACGTCATCGAATCATCTACGACAACGTCATACTTTATTGCTCCTATTTTTACGCTTTGTTCGATTCCAGCTTTCTCCTAATTTTTTGCTTTTCATTCTTGAATTGGGGCATTATACTTTTTTAAGCATGTACGACTACGTCATAGCGTTTCACCTAGATGTATGCTTTATTTCGCCTAGATGTTTGCTTTTCGTTCGAAATTGCCCATAAATTGGGTAAACTAGATTGGTAAACTAGACGAATTTCGTCCTAATTGTTCGCTTTTCTATCTCTATACCCTGTAAATTTATGTTTTTCAATCATCTACGACTATATCATACTTTAGCCCCTAAATGTATGCTTTTGAATTCATAAACGACTGCATCACCTATGACGTCATTTTAGGGACTGGGACTGAGCCAGAACCGGCCACTTTACACTACTGTGGTGGCACCAAGTCAAAACTCCAGAATAGCGATTGTCTCTTAAAAGCATTGTGAGAAATGTGTATATCAAAATACTCAGCAACGATGTTGAGATCTCGTTGGATTCGCGTTGCAAGACCATGGTGGCTGTAGTACTGTTGGAGTACGAAGAAACTCAAGTTGGCGTAAGGCACGCTGAGGAGCATATATATTAAAGAGTGAAAGTATGTCAGCATAATCAACTTTACCACAAATAATATCACGTGCAAAAGTAGCATTATAACATGTACGCCTATAGAAGCCAGTGATTGAAGGCCCAGGAAACGACAACGGTATATGTGAAAATGAATGTGAGACAGTCCAGAACGTCATTAATACATAATAAAAATAACAGTGGGCCCAAGTGGCTACCTTGAGGCACACCAGACGAAGGAATAAATACTCTGAGTACGTAACATCAATCTTGACACACATTTCACGATTTGAAAGAAGGACATTAGCCAGCATAAAGGAATAATGTCGCAATTTAGATCGCTAAGCGTATTCAACAATAACCGCGTGATTGAGATTATCGATAGCTTTAGCAAAGCCGCATCACTGCGGGATTGATTTTTATAGATTGGAACTACATTTCATATTTTCCAAACATTAAGGAAAACGCTTTGTCTGACTCTTGTTAAACAATTGCCATAAAGGTGTGGCAAAACCGACTGCACAAAGCTTCAACAGAGACGCTGGTAAACCATCAGGCCCCGGATTCTTTGACGCATCCATATTCATCAATGCCTGCAACACATCAAGCTCAGAAAAAACAATTTTTTGTTTATCAGGGATATGTAAACAACGGTAAACCGTTATTTTTGTTCTTCAGTTTCACAAATTTCCAAAATTGCTTCGGGTTATAGCGTAAATTGTCCTCTACATCAATCATGTAATTATTGTACAGGAACCGGTTAAGACAGGAGAACTGCCTGCACTGAAACTGACACTGAAAAATCGAAAGTTAGACCAGTACGTCTAATCTCCTGTGAGCTTTATTACGCAGGTCCTCCAGTAGCTTGAATTCTTGGGTGAACCTTGGGCAATGACGGACGTGCAGCTTTTTTATTAACTTTTTAGGGACAAATTGTCGTGTAGCAATATTTACAACTCATTGAAGGTGTTCACTGCAAAATTGATATTCATGTTTGATAGAACAACTGTCCAATCAACTTCAGATAGAAAACTGTTTATAGAACCGTGCTCGGCATTCGCAAAATTAAAAATGGAGCAATTCTTAATGAAATTTATGTTATTTGAAAATCTGCAGGGAATCTGCGTTGAAACTGGGGTGTGATAAATACTCGAAAATCCGGCAAGGTCATCGCAGGGCTCAACTTTATAAGAAAATATCCGTTTATTAGAACTAATCTGAGATCAACATGATATTGCAACCTCATTTGAGACGGGCAAATCCTAAATAGGATATCAGATAAATAAATAACAAAATATTCGGTTTTGATGGTTGGTACATTAACTGTAATAGTATTAACCGAAATAGAAAAATTTTGTCAGTGCATAGTAAAAGAAAAAACAATTTGAAATTGTTATTCGTTTGGATGTGTATACAATAGGTTTATCAGCAACCGTGCGGATAATCCACATCGTGCGGATAATCCAGAAATTAATGCGGATACATCCGCAGATATTGCGCGTACTCGCGAATATTACGGATACTCACAGGTGCTACTGAGTAGCGACTTGCTTTTGCGGCTGGTAAAAACAGGAGGCGATTAGATTATACGCTGAACTATATTCAGATCGCCGGCTATTTCGAAAAGGTGTATGCACTCGATTAGCAAATAGGCTCCGCATTTCTGCAACGTTGGAAATCCGATGAGACGCCGTTAGGCACAAAATAAATTGTTGTAGGCGTTCTCACTGCATTGTCACAGGATCCACACACATCAGCTCGAATTGTATTGCACGAGACAGAGGGATATCTCAAACAACTATCTCTCGTGTTTTGAGAGAAACCAAGTTACAAGCACACCAAATATCACTACTACAGGAATTATCAGAATGAATTTTATGACCAGAATTCAGTTTTGTCATTGGACCGAGCAACGCATTGATGTCAATTCAAAAGGTTCGTTGAACCTGTTCTGTGGATAGACGAAGCAACATTTAAAAGTGACGGTAACGTGAACAGGCATAACGTGAATCTAAATTGGATGCATGATGATAATCAATAACGGTGCAGTCTAAATGTTTCGGCTGGAATATTTAGTTCTCGCTTAATCAGAGTCTTTGCTTTCTTTTAGTAGTAATAAAGAGTAATCACAAGAAATTTAGCCTCGATTTTTTGCTGTTTATATCTACTGATATCGCCGAAGTCAAAAAAGTAGTTTGTAAAAATCTGTGCGTGTGTGCCACATATAAGTATTATAAGTAATAGGTAGGGAAAAAAGTTCGTGGCCTTTTTCCCGGTAGATTGCTTTACATTCATATTTCTCAGTAACCATTGATCGTATCGGACAGTTTGAAAGGTGACATTTTAACTTGCACTTAAACATACAAAACATTAAAATCAGTGAAGTGAATAAAAAGTTACAACATTTTAAATATGGAGATAAATAATGAAAAAATTCGATATGTTTTACAATTGTACTACGACAAAGAGTAAAAATGCGGCTTAGGCTTGCGAAAAAAATTGTGCTGTTTATGGAGAAGGTGTTTTATCAAAATCAGCAGCAAATAAATGGTTCGCGCGCTTTCGTTCTGGAAATATGGATGTCAAAGATGCACCTCGCTCTGGTCGACCAACCACTGGAAAAGTCGATGAAATCATGCAGAAAATTGAAGAAGACCGGCATATAAGCAGCCATGCAATTGGTACTAAATATTAATCACAAAACAGTTTTAAACTATTTGAAAATAGCTGGATAGAAAAACAGCTTGACGTTGGGATACCCAATGAATTAACAGTTAAAAATTTATTGGACCGGATTTCTATCTGCGAAACGCTGCTGAAACGGAACGAAATCGAGCCATTTTTAAAACGAATGATTACTGGTGATGAAAAGTAGATAAGATACGACAACGTTGTGCGAGAAAGATCATGGACGATTTTTTTTTATATTTTCTGGAGTCACAGCCTCATTTGGGCGTCCAGTCCAGAACGCGCTGCATCATCGGTAGTTGTACGACTACGTTTAAATTCAGCATACTAGTCAATGATGGTTGATTTTCCTGGTGCAGAGTCTGGATAACACTTATCAAGCTACTATGCTTTGCTTGAATGGTATTTTTTCCCATCAAAAAACAGTTCAACACTCGAATTTTTTTTTTCATTGTTTTGAAATTAACAAAAGTAGCATCACTAACACAACTGTAACTTGTAAAGGTACTGATCAAAATGTCATAACATTTTAACAGGTATCATTTGAAGTTAGGTAGAATCTAAAAATCATATGGGTTTTAAATTTGTGGCATCTATGTGTCAGACCTGGAATTTTTCAGGCGATATAATACATTTTTTTTTATTAAAATTCGTCATTTTCGATTAACTATTGATAATTAATTGATTGACTAATATTTTTGTTTTTATAAGTTTTTTCGTGAAGCTTACGCTTATCCTTAAGCTCCTATAAACAAAGGTTTTTAACAAAATTTGTCTTTTCTGCTTAAATTTTTGAATAATGATCTGGACCAGTTTTGTTACAAATTTAATTTAGAATTGATTTGCACCTAGTCGTTTTTTTCGAATATTTATGAAAAACGAAAGATGCCACATGGAAGCTGCTACTTCTGGTACACCGATTTTGGCCTGTGTTTGCTAATTTATAAAAAAATAATTTCCCTGTGTCTGCAATGTATTCACAATTTTTCATGACCCTAATGCTGCACCAGCACTTGTAGCACGATCCAATGAAAATGGTACTAGAATTTTTCATAAGTTATTTAAAAATTTGTTACACTTAGAAAATTTTGTACAGGTCCCGTTATAGACAAAGCTACTTTTAGTATTGCTTTAATATTTATTGTTTCGTACTGGGGGTGGTACTGATTTTTTTACAAATTAATTACAACATATTGGCATAGTCCAATTTCCCAAAATAATGAGCCGCTAATGAGTGCAGCTCTTTAAAACAACATTTCTCTTGCTATAAATGTAAAAACCTACACTCAATTAAGTTGAAACAGCTCATTGTGTACAAGCGTTACTATCATTTTTTCAGGCCATCGTTTGGTCTTCCTAAAAACCAAATCACATAAAACATTCTCGTACTTATTATTTTTTGATTTTGTGGGCTCAGAGACATTTAACATGTCGAGAAAAAGGTTTTGCGACCTACACTACCGCTCAAAACTCAGTAAAAATGTGATAATATTTATGTTTTTAGGTACGTACACACATATATTAATGGCAATATACTAAATAAATGTCAAAATTAAAATGCTTAGTTAAAATTTTACTTTTATTTATGTGACCACTTCTTGATTGAATAAACGCAACACACAGTCGAGGCATTCTCGCAATAAGTTTTGTCAGAGTTTCTGGCGTTATTGAGTTCCAAATTGATTGAAGTTTGTTCCGCATAACAGAAGCTGAGGTTTGAGCTGATTGCTGTACTTCCTGGTTCAGTTCTTCCCACAGTAACTCAATAGGGTTCAAGTCAGGGCTCTGGGGAGGCCATTCCATAATTTTAATTGTTCCTTCATCCTCTAAATGGCGAAGATAGTCTTTGTTTTGGAACATTATCTTGTTGAAAGATAAAATGTTGAGCAAAAAGTCGAATTAATGAAGGTATTGAGTGGTTCTCCAAAATTTGTCGGTACCCTTCTTTTTTTAGTATTTGCCTACAGTAGGACCAACATTGCCTACAGTAGGACCAACAAAATAGCCCCAAATCATCACTCAACCACCTCCATGATTTAAGGTAGAGGCAATACACTCTTTACTGGCACGTTCACCCACAGATCTTCTCACGAATATTCGTCTTCGGGTACCGAAAATGCAAATTTTAACTCATCCGTCCATAAAACCTTGTTGCAATCTTCTATCGTTCAATGATGGTGTTCAAGGGCCCATTTAAGTCGCTTTTGCTTGTTTTGTTTACGTATAGTTATGATTTTTTATCATAATAATCGACCGTAGCATGATTTAATTTAATTTTTTTGGCAATCTATCAATTATTTATGCCAGTTGTATGATAAGCGCACGTGTTACAGTACTAAGTTCTCTTCTTGGAGGCATTTTAAATAATTGTCACTCGATATTTCGCTTACGATGTTAACAGTGTAAATATGAGACTACAACTGATCGTATTTGCATTTCACTGAAATCTTTTCAAAAAACCTATTTAAACATCATTACCTTGAATAAACCAGACTGATAAATTTTTCTGGAAATTCCTACAGACTATTATGGTAATTGTACCATAATAAACAGTTTACGCCAGTCTGACCAAGCGCAGATAGAGGGTAGAAAATTAACCCTATATCGTAGGTGGCTATATAATGAAACTGCGTTTCAGATAAGTATTTCATTTTATTCAAATGTTGTTTCGTAAACATAATACTGTATCAATAATACATGAAAAACGGGGTGCCTAAACACTTATGAGCGGTAGTGTAGGTAGTTTTTTTTCATTTTTATCAGGCGTTCCTACAGACCTAAGTTAAAAATGACACGGTCCATTTCGGTTTAAAAAACTATCAATGTCTCAGATCAGGGCTACATCAGGGTTTTGAGATGGCGCTGGTTAGTTTTAAGCCAAATTTGAAAAAAATAAACATTCCGCGGCAAGTTCCCGAAAATGTCAACGTAAATTGTTAAAGAAACAATGCAATTTCTAACCCAGAGTTCATTATCGGGAACTTCCTACTTAACGATTTTCTTCTAATTTGGCGTAAATTTAACTAGCGCATACATCTCAAAATCACACAGCTCTGATCCGAGACATTTTCAGTTTTTGAGAAATCATTTTAGTTTTATCGAGCAGGATGAAAATTTATATAAAATTCAATAAAATTCCTAACCTCCATAAAGTTTATTTTCGGGAATCTTACAGTTTTTTGGTACTTTAGTTATTATTTGATCAGTTCTATTTAGATTGCCACCAGATGGTTTGGTTTTTAATTTTTTTAATTATTTGATGGAAGTCAAATCGAATTTAATAAATTTGAAAATTTTTCGTTTTTTCATTAATTTTAATTAGAATTCTGGACTTCACAAATATAATATATTTGAATGAAGTGAATCGGAATAGGGGCTGGGATAATTTCACACATCCGATTAAAAAAAATGCATTTTCCATCTTATTGGCCCAAATTGCCTAAGTACTCCACTTCCATTAAGTGGAGATTGGCTCATCTTATCGTAGATCTTGACATTTTTAGGCAATAAATTTATAGTGATAACTTTGAAATTATAAAAACTCAACTTTTTATAATTAAATTTCAATTTGTTAATGAATTTAGGTAACACTCTGTGGTTTATCCGTATTGTACCTTCAACAAAATAATGGGGACATGATAATTATTATCTAAATTGAATATATTATAGAGATACAATTTTTCCAAAATCCTATAACTGGCATAAATAACCGGATGCTACCAGTCATTATTCTCAATCGGAAAAATGTATACACATGCAAAACAAAACTATCATATCGACAATGTTAAACATTGGTACAGAGCGCAACTATGGAGAAAATCCGAAAATGAAATGCTTGATTAGAAAAATATTTGATAAAATTTTATAAATGTTTATTGTGTGAGTGGGAAATGGGATTATTTTGTCGCTACTCGGACTGTCATAAATCATATCGAGATGTTTTGATAATTAAACTTAATTTTTTCTATTCAGTGTAATTTTCGCACAAGGAAAATTTCCTACATAAAAATCCACAGAGATATAAACGCTACCATATATATACTCGCACACAGACCGTAAAAGCTTTTCATAAAAATGTCAAAGCACATTTGGAGATCACAGTGCTTTTTGCGTTTTGTTTCTAGAGAATTTATAATTCTTGTTTTTTGTTTTGTTTTTTATTTGTTGCTTTTGTTTAAAAACAACAACCATCACGAAACAAATGAAAATGATTTTCTTTTATTTTTACGTTTTTTAATAAAACAAACAAACAGAAAACAATTGTATTGTTTTGTATTTTTATTACATACCCAGAACTGAATAGCAACAACAACCATAATAATAATCGCAATAGTAGTAATAATAATAATAAAGAAAATGAAAACTACAGAACATAAAACGAAAAATAAATTTTACTCCCATTGTTTTCCATAAAATTTTCTGTGTTTTGTTTGATGAATTTTCCATTGATAAATACAACAGAAAAATGTAACAACTAAAAAATAACGGCAGTGCCAGGGAAAACACAAAAATTATGCCATATTTTTTGACTGACTTGTCAAAATACTTAGTATCTGGTATTGGTGTTGGTTGCTTAATATTTTTTACTCGTTGCATGATAAAATGGTTGGAAAAGCGTTTGATATATTTTATCAGAATATTAATAAAATAGATTGTTATTGTTGTTTTGGTACTTATCGAAAATTGTTCTTAGATACATCCTACATAGGTATGCAAGAAATGCGAAGTAAAGTTCAATATAATGGGTCGCGATTGTGATTCCTTCGATCGTGAAAGGTCTCTAGCTAAAATTGTTTATTTTAAAGTGCGTTTGAAGTAAGCCTTCTCCCAGATTTTATCTATTGGAATTATATTTGCAGTGAGCTAAATGCCATCAAAAATGCAGGGTTAATATGTTTTGGTCAACACGCGACTTTCTTTTACGACGGATGTATACACATATCTCGAACACACCACCCTTTATTTCTAAAGCGAAAAATTAAACTTACCGGCCTTTTATTAAAACTGTCTTGTATAATTAAACAATATTATCCCTGCTTACATTTCACAAAAGCAACAAGGTCAACCCTTGTTAGGTGAAAATTTAATCTTTAAATTTATTTAAATCGTCTTGCCACTTCCGGTACACAGGGATAAAGTTTAAGGATGAAGTATTTTACCGAATAGTCAATAATAATTCCCAACGACCAATTACCCCCCCCCCCCCCCCCCCCCCCCCCCGACTGGACGGGTAACAAGGATATCATTCTACTAAATTACAATAAAGAAAACACATAAATAGGTTAATATTAACCGAAATAAAAAATGTATTTTTAAAGAACTATAATTAAGAAAATGAAATGGCAGATTCTATTTGTACTAAGTTTAGGAGAATAATACTCCGCCGCAGAAAAAGAGAAACTGACCGTTGGTCTGCTTTAAACAAGCAGATATGAATGATAGAGAGAGAAAGGAAATACAACAAATAATAAAGTAAAAATAAAAATTAAATGAATCGCAATTAAATGAAGCGATTTTGTTAATGTAGTAGTCAAAAAATTCGAAATATTTACTACTCGCGCAGCATTCTATTAATAGGCTCGCTCTGAGCGTAGGCCGTCCTATGAGGAGCAATTCTCTAAGCAGGTACCGTTTTCAAAGCACCAACATTCATATTAAGAGTTATTTTTTCGAGTAGAGCTGAACAATCTACCCCACCAGATAAACGTTGATGAATGCATTTGATGTCTGCAACAGATCGTCACTAACTGAGTGGCTGTAAGTTATAAAGCTCCAAGCGTTCAAGATAAGGATGCACGTTATAAATGTCCACCCATCTGCACAAAACAAAGCACAGAAATATAAAATGCAGTTTCAATTCTTCGTATATGTACTACAATGTATGGGGACCAAACCTGGGGCATATTATGAAATTTATCCTATATCGTAAAATCCGATCCCCGTCGGATATTCATATCATGCCACACGTATAACTGTCAAAAATGGACCAATGAAAATAGTTCTAATAACCAAATATAGGGGAGTGAAGTCAATTTCTTTGTTTTCTGTAATTTTGTTTCGAACCACACGACAAGGCTACCAAAAATAAGGATACGATTACACCAAAACTGAAATTGGCAACTACTTTTCGATTCTTAGCAGAAGGGTCATATCAGCAATCAGTGAGACAAGACTTCTTGATTGCCATGGCTCAACCCACAGTATCGATTGTTTTGAGATAAAACTTTAAATATTTTGGAGTCGGTATTGTGTGCAAAATTTATAAATTTTGATTTAATAGAGGAGGGAAAAGTTAAATCAACAGAGTATTTCCTATGTAAAACAGGCTTTCCCAGAGTCATTGGATATGTCGACGGGACTCATATAAATATTATAAAATGTACATCACTATTGTAATAGAAAGGGCACTCATAGAATAAACGTTATGTTGGTAATACGTATCATTTAGAAATCTAAAAGAATACTTAATATGTGTTTTATTTACATACATGTGATTATAGAATGCATATAAACTCCGTTGATGCTCGTTTCGGAGGCTGTTCTCACGATTCCGTGATTTGGAACGGCAGCAGGAATCTAATTGCAATGGAACGGAATTGAAGAACAGGAGATAAATCCTCTTGTCTACTAGGTAGTAGATTATTAAACTATGTATTTAACATGTTCATATAACAATAATATCTTCAGGATACGCCGGTTACACATTGGAGCCTTGGATGATGACCCCATATCGGCTTACCACTGAGGACTCGTGTGAAGAATGCTACAACACTCGTCACTCAAAATCTAGCTCAATTATCGAACGGGTATTTTGTATGTTTTAAGGGCGGTGGAAATGTATCCTTCACACCCGTGAATTACATTATACTCCTGATAACGCTGGGCAAATAGTTAATTTGTGCTGTATGCTTCATAATTTATGTATGAAATATAACGTACCAATTGATGAAAACCAAATCGACAGAAGCTAAAAGAAATCAAGATACAAGAAAAAACAATTTGTAAACTTCAAATTAAAAATATTTGTTTTTTGTTAGTTTCAGTTAAATTCATCACAGTTCATTTCAATTTAATTAATACATGTTTCTTAATTTTAATATAACAATAAATAAAGTATAAACATAATAATTCTTAACTACATAATTTTATTTAACTCTTATTCTCTAATTTCTAGCTCTTCGATTTTTAATTTATTTCGTTCTATCAAAATTATTTGTTTAGCTGCCCAATTTTCCTATTTGTATTTTTTTAATGTCTCTTAATATTCTTAAATTTTTTTTGTTGATATTTATCGGAGTTTTCCACAAATTTTTTAAAACATTTGTGATGTGCTTTTTGGTGCTCTACTTGTTTTTTAGGAGCATTTTCTATGTCTCTCGAACTTTCTTTGGGGCAGGTGTTTGCAAATTAATGCAACTGGCAGCGGTGGTACTGGTTGAAGGTATTGCAGGTAATGCTGTGTTGCTGTTATAGTTGATGGAATAATGGTGGTAGTTCTCTATATTGGTTCCTCTTCAACTGAGAATTCTAACTCTGTATTTGCTTCTTCTACTACGATTTCCAAATTACTCTGGGATGTTAACCTTTCGTTAAATCCGAAAGATGGAATTTTGTTCCCTTCAATTTCCTGGGACAATTGTAAAATTTTGTCCTTCTATCTTCTACAATAGGACAGTCAATTTTTTGAGTTTACATCCTCCTGTTCCAGATATTAAGATTTTATTCGCCCGTAACTTGGCTTGTATACTATATGTATTTGAAATCTTTCAAAACCTATAAAAACAATATAATATATTCAATTATTACACCATCACATAACCTCACTTTTTGCCATCCCTCGGCCGTTTTTTCTGGAGGACCCAATCCGTTTAATTTCCTTGTGAATTCTTGCCATAAATTAATTGCGGTCTGCTTGAACTATGGAGAATTGAAACGATTTGTCGCTAAGCCTTGATTAACTTCCAAAAAGGAAACTAGAAACTCAAATTGTTGTCCATTTGTTGAGGTCCAATAACAATAAAATTTTGATTAAGTATGTCTAGATACGCCACATATATAATGGATAGTAGATATGATTTATAATTACATTTTAAAATTTTTTTCTTTTATTTTTTTTAAATTAAAATTAACACAAAATAAATTAAAACAAACTTTTCTTTCTGATATCCGCCACCTAAATACCAATCGGATATGATATTTGTATTTTCGTAAAATCAGCTAGCGTTCGGATTTTTTATTTTCATAATAGCAATATCCGCGGCGGATCGGATTTTTTTTTATTTCATAATATGAAAATCCGCGGCGGATCGGATTTTACGATATCGGATAAATTTCACAACAAGCCCCTGACTAGCATATCCGAAAAAAAACCGAACAAATGTCATATAAATAGCCCTCATAACATAAGGATTCAAAAATTCTTTAGACCAGCGTTTGTCAAATCCAAGCGAGGAGTTTGACAGTAAAATAGAAATTTCGCGGTCACATTTCAATTCGAGGTCACAAATTACCCATAAATCCCCTATGGCTAAAACTCTGACAACAACAGCGTTGTTGATATGGTATACTCTCGACTAATGGAATTTGCACGTTTCCTAAAGCATGTAATGGATTGGAATTTACTCACATTCAGATCAAGATTATTTTTAGCATACAAATTATGATGTTATTAAGGTAATTCTCTAATAGTTAACATCAATGGAACTTCAAACTTGTCGGTAAGTTTTCATATCGTCTGCATAAATGAAAATTGATGAGTTTTTAATCATAAAATCGACGTCGTTAATGGATAACACGAAAAAATAGGCCGCGGTACTCAGAAAGTAACTATAAAAGGAGCATTATTGATGGCCTAAAGATCATCTGATACCTATTTTCCCTCAGATAAGTCCACCCAAAGTAAGAGTAAGAGTTGAGGTGCGAAATCAAGAGCCCTGAGTTTAAACAAAATTATCTTATGGGAAACCCTGTCACATGCCTTGCTGAAGTCCGTGGTAATAACATCAATTTCGTTTCCACTCTCCATAACGTTCAAAGTATGAAATTCGGTTAAAATGGTTGTCGTATTATAGATCGTGCTAAAAAAGCCATGCTGATCCACTGAAAACAATGTTTTACATTGAAAGTAAATTGAATCATATACAATACTTTCAAATGACTTAGGGATACATAATAGTTTCGCAATTGGCCTATAATTGGTAACAACAAATGGTTGAGGTAAGTTACTAACACATTTTTTTTAAACGATAGAAGTTCCAGTTTTTATTTCTTTGATTACGCAGTGAACACAATTCCTTCTTGTACCATGATAGAACTGCCAGTTTGTTTCGTCGTACAGTATAAGGAATGGACTGTTGAAAGCATTCAACCATCATGGCATAAAAATTGGGAGTTTGGGTTTCCAAGTTGTGATTATTGTCGAGAATGGTTTTAAAATCGGTGTTAACCAATAATTCATTATGCTTCTTAAAATCTGCCTTATGAAAAATAAAACTAGGTTTTTAGAGATGTCGAATTTTGTTGAAATAAAGGTTTTTATCAAAACTCGGTAAAATTTAAAAACTGACCTGAAACAATAAGTAGATGAAAATTTCAACCGCGAGATTTTTACTGATCTACCACTCGTCGTATTGCCGAAGTCAAAAAAGTAGCTTTAAAAAATCTGTGTGTCTGCGTGTGGTGCCATGCAGACTAAATATTGTTGCTTCTCTACAGCCCAGACCGATTGACTTGTCGGAGTAAAACTTCATAGTGAAGCTTTTATCATAAATTGGGAGATTCCAGTGATTTGTGGCTAAAATGGATCCACCGGAATTTTCGATTTTTTCAAATATTTTGAAATTTATATGATTTTCAGGAAAAACTATTATGAACTAAAAGATTTGAAATTAAATTTGTAGCAATATAGCTGTCCAGATTAGTTTTCAAAATTTAAGCTGAAATGACGTTTTTAGCCAGAAACTGTTTTTCAACAATAACTCGACTGTTCGGGATTAAAGCTCATACTTAAGTTTTTTATTCAAATAGTTAGATACCAGTAGATTTTGATCGAAATCGGTCTACCGCAAATGACAGCTTCCCATACGAGCTTTTTCTGTTTTACAAATATAGTCAAACCTGTTTTTGTGTGGTCCTTTTTTGTGCGATTTTTTATGCGGTATGAAAAAATTGATTCAGTACAATCTACTTAAGTTCTTTCAAAATTTCAATCAAATTAGAACATAATTGAATGTGATTAATCTAATTAGCTAATTGACGTTGGCCATTTTGTTTTTTCGATTTTTGATATTTCATCACATTGTGAAAGTACTGCGTCAGGTCGCGTAATGTTTTGATTTTTTTCTACGTGAAACTTTTTTTATGCGGTCCCTATTCACCGCATAAAAAAAAACTTTAAATGTGTTGCGAAAACTTTTTCTTATAACTACTCGTGAAGTTACGGAAGATTTTTTTTATGCGGTCCCTATTACCGCACAAAAACAGGTTTGACTGTATTTTGCAAACTATATCATTTACGAGAAAAACGACTATTAACTAAAAGATTCTAAATTAAATTTTCAATAATATCGCAAATTAATTCTCTAAAATTTAAGCGTAAATGATGAATTTTTCACGTACACAATGTATGAGAAAATTCACCTCGTGCCTGTGTGGTGTCGTGCAGACTAAATTTTGTTGGTTCCCTTTAGTCCCGACTTAGCAGGGTAGGTGGCAGCTCTCACATGAGTTTTCTCAAATGGGTTGAGTTTTTTGCAAATAACTTGAAAAATATATAGTATTCAGGAAAAAACAATTAAAATAAAAAATTTAGATTACGTATCAAACGAAGAAATAACGAATTTTGATCAAAAACTTTATTTCACAAAAATTCGGCATCTCTACACTAGGCGGATTGACTAATCGAATTCAAACTCGTACTCATTTTTTTCTCCATATATTGGGAGATCCATGCGAAATGTGGCGTACTGGAAGTGGCAGTTTCTGTAGGAGCTTTTTCCATTTTTGTAATGAAGATTAATATTTCAACAAGAGTTGACCTTGTTGGTTTTCTGAAATTTAAGCAAGAATCCAAAATATCCGGAGCCATTCATTATAATTTTGGGAACAGTGAAGAAGTATTATGTAAAAATTTGAAATTTTAACTCGAAATTGAGTAAACAAAAAAAAAACCACAATCAGTGATTGATATGTAGTTAGTAGAATACGGATCTGCATCACTATCAATTATAACGTCTTACAGTGGTTATCGAATGTGACGTCTTCGTGGATTTGTAAAACCCATATATTTTGTTTTTTTAAATTAAAATTGTTTGGTTCATTTCATACGCTGCATACGTCCTTCTGAATAACTCGCTACTGCTCAAAATGGGAGATGCTGGTATAAGGCTTGGATTCGAATAAATAAGTTGTATATGTATTTACAAAAATAAGCATTAAACAACAGAGTTAGAGTTAGATAGAGGTAGAGGCTGTAGGAAGAGGTAATCAGCCTAACAGCCGATCATCTTATCTTTATCTTAGGTATTATGTATATTTAACGGAGATTCACGGAACATAAAATTAAATAAATTATTAATTACAACTCTGGCATGAAATCTTCGGCATTCTTTAAATGATCAAGAGGGTTTAGTTCTTGAGTTAATTTGATCTTGTAAGGGTGTAAGCCAAGGTCTTTACGGACAATGTCTTTCTGGTGAGACTGTTAAAGTTCCAACCACCGACTCAGAATCGCGGTGATGATAAAAATGTTAACCTTGACTGACGTTTTGATGTCGACAGAAAATACAAAATTGTTATGTTCGTATTGGAAAGGCCGTTATTACTGTGGGAAGAGTATCGTCCGACTAATAGTTTAGACCTACGATTTATTATTGTTTTTAGTTTCTTTGATTCGCAAAAAATGGTAGGATCCAATTCATACATATAAAAAGATACGAAATTTTCCTGGTATATATTTTCCATTGGTACACGGATACAAAGCAGCACAATGAAATGAAAAATAATAGCACAATCTCTCATACACACACACACACACTCACGCCAATATAAAAAACGGGAAAATTTTAAAGAATAGAAAAGTTATTTTTCTTTTGAAAATTCGCATATAAAAGCGCCTTTGAGTTGTGTATTTCACACAGAAATGACTGAATATAATACAAAAGAAATTCAAATACACTTGTTCAGGGTTTTAGAAATTTTTGTTACCGCTGCACATCCACAGTACACGTACCATCAAGCCTGAATACCATATATTCCCGCTCTCCATCATCGTTTACATACAACATACAAAAAATCAACTTCAAATGACTGAATCAACTGTAATTACATTCATTTTCTTGAATTGGTAACTTAATTTTTGATCTATTATTCAAATTCCACATGAAAATAAAAAAATTGAGTTTTATTTTTTTTATTTTTGTATGTAGTTGAATGGAAAACTTATTTTCTTTTTCTATTTATTTTATATTTAAAACCAATGAATATGTTTTCATTATATTTTTCAATTTTCTACATCACAAAAATACATAAAAAACCTTGTATTTTAAGTTCTATTCACGATCAATTTAGATGTTTTGTTGATCAAAATATTATGTATGAAAAAAAATGTAAATTTTTATCTATTCACAATTTAATAATAATTTTATATTATTATTATTTTTATTCATAATTTTTTCCTACTTCTTCAGTTTATGAATGAAAACGAAAAGAAAATTCAACCCTCAATCATCCTTCATTTTAACCGGCACAACCTTTTACAAATTTTTCTTCGTGCGAAAGGAAACTTGAAAATTAGGTTCACTTATTTTCAATGCATATGACGTATTATTGGTACAGCGTACTCCAGTTTAGGAAAAAGCTCGCAATCATTTTACAACTAAATATAAAGTAATTTGATTTCAAAGGCAAAGCGAATTGATTCATTATATTGGGCCTCCACACTATACCCATACCCGTACTCTTAGTGAATGTCTATGGATGTACACAATTGTGTACACATCTTTGAATATGAACAATGAAATAAATACATAATACATACATATGTACATAGCATATATATGCTGCATGTTTAACAAACAAAAAAGTAGTAAAAAATCAAACCACACAGCATTATGTTCCTAACAATTGGATGTTTTACATTTTTTTATATTTGTTATCTATTGTTTAATGTCTTTTGTTGGTACAGCATTCAAATTGCATTCATTCATGTTTCAATTATTATTCGCGATTTAATTTTTGTATTTATTTATCTAAATAAAGTTTTCACTGTACATAAATAATGATATGTGGGCTTTGTTTTGGATCCAAAGGTCGGAAGGCATGCCTTGATCAAGGAACTCAGTAACTGGTGTATTTGCTAGGATTCGGTTAATTATACGATTTATTTATGAATTTTCCAGATTAACATGATGAAATCAAAACTAATGGTGTGTGAAGTTAGCATGCGAAATAGTTTTCCGCGCCCACGAATTAGTTTTACCAACCCACCATAAGACGATAATATATCGGGGTTTTCAATAAAGACATAACAATTTTGTATTTAAATAAAACCCAGAATAATTGAAATATATTCCAGGTTTTACAACCACACATTATACATTTAACTATGGATTTCGATCTCGTTCATATGACAGTCCACTGCGAGCACGTTTGCAGTGATCGATTATTTTCCACCACTTTCACGCATATCGGAACGTTGGCAATTTCATGTGCGATATTGTTCCTGTACTAATCCAAGGTTGTTGGCTTGACAGCATAAACCAACTACTTAACCTAGCCCCATAAAAAGAAATCCAACTTCCCCTTCAATAGATCAATTATTTGACCAGCTGTGTGGCATGTGGCACCATCTTGTTGGAACCACATATCATACTGATGTCAAGTCTATCCAATTTTTGCCAAAAATTGTCTTCTAATATGACAAGACAGCGACCTCTAACAAGGTAACTGTTGTGGTTGTAATGGAGTCTCTTGAACTGCAAAATTCAGGATTTTCTTCAAACTTTAGCAGAGGTTAATCGGAGAAGTTTCAGGATTTCGGATTTTTTGACGAGAGTAGGTTTCCATTTTAACACATTTTTCCCAGATCTATTTGAATTTATTTTGTTTTTTAGTTATTTATTATTAAGACAAAAAACTGTCAAGTAAATACTTTAAAACTAACCTAAGAATAGTATATAATTTTCTTGTAGAACAATTATTGGGGAAAATTTCAAGATCTAATAATGTGTCCAATCTGGTTTGTTGATTAATAAAATCTTTAATTTCCATTCACGCTGCTCCTTATAATTAATTGTAGTGTTCTATCTAGGAACAATAAAACAAATTAAAATTTAATCGCCATTGCGGCGTAAAACCAAAAAATATTTAACATTGGACGTAACTTTTGGATCGATCATAGCAAAAATTCATTTAAATATTTATTTAGATTTACCTTTTCTACATGATTTTAAGACCAATCTTGATAATCGTGTATTAATCCCTCAATTATACGTTTAACCTTGCCTAAAGAAAGAATTATTACACATAACATTTAGTAAGTTTTTGTGTGAAAACTGGTTTTTAGGACGAAGAGATATCCGCGAATTAGCTGGGAAACGACGAAAAAGTAAGGATTGGAAAAACTAACCGCGAAAGAATTGGGAGTGTCTGTGCTCCAGAACATTAAAGATAAATAAAAAAAAAATCAGTCAGGTTTCATGTTGGCAGTTCGGAAAAATTGGAAGGAGTGAAATATCCGTACAAAACTCAAAAATTTAACGTTTAAATGTTGAGTCGTTTGGTCGCTAGTTATCGCTAGAGTTTCATGCTGTGAGTTTGGGAAAATTGGAAGGGGGTGAAATACACGTGCAAAATTCAAAAATTTCTAAAAACTTAACGTTCAAAGTGTTATGTCTGGAAAAATTCTTATTTGGTTATCGCGGGAACATTTTCCAGGCCAAATATAACCAAGTTTCAATTGTTCAGAGGATCGAAATGCACATGCAAATTTTTCCAGGTAAAGTTTCATGTTGGAATTCGGAAAAATTGGAGGGGTGAAATACAGGTGCAAACTTTAATCGGTTCAAATATTGTTATCGCTGTAATTTACATAATCTCATAAAATTCGGATTTAAATGATTTTCCCCGGAAAACCAAAGTGTCGTTACCGTTCTTTTCTGATTTCGATACCGCGTGTTATTCTCTGTCTGTGAAAATACTTGCAAGACTATCACTCTATTATCTGGGATCATTTTTAAATACTGGGATGGGATTAAAATAGTGCTGCCTGATGAAAATGATTTTTTTTTTAAATATATTAGCTAGTTTGTGGGAATATAAGTTTCCAGATCAATTGAACAGAAACATGGACATCTTTATATCCCATTTTCGCTGTTCTTGGAACATAATTTGTAAACAAATGAATAAACACCGGACACAATTTTTTGCCACGATGCTAATCCCATCAGAATTCAATTATAGTGAGACAAGTAAAAAAAAAAAAAAAAATATAATTTTTTTCACCACAAAGTGTCCTCCAGATGCGAGACTACTTTAAACTCAATTGAACAGATATTGGACAACCTGGGTATGTCGTACACAGAAAATTAAATTGATTTAAAAAAAATTAACAGCAACAACTAGACGACACATAAAATAATACTTTCTGTTTTATCGGTTTTCCATAATATAAACCAGGAACATTGTTCAAATGACACAATAGAAAATATAAAATAGAGAACTCATTTTCGTTCTATCATTTGTATTCAAGAATAATTGAAAACCCAACAAAAAAACAAAACTCACTGACTGATTACATATTGTGTGTCAAATCAAAAAGCATATATGTACTCGTTTGTACACATATGCATTGTGTATGTTCTCTCTATGTGATGATTTCAAAGTATTTTCGGTTTTCATCAGCCATACGAGTATACTTTTACAAAAAAACCAAATTAATTTTCACATCTGATTCACATCATTGAATTGTTTGGTTTTTTGTTTTTGTATTTTCAAAAGCCCTCAGATACGATTTTTATTCATAAACATTCACATAGAAAAAAATAAGATTTTTTTTTTAAATCAAAAGCTTTTAAGTTTATTTCATCAGCATCATCATCATATCATACTTAATAAATTTCAATTATCCACTTATCATTCACAAAATAGTTAAAGCCAAATGAGGTGCAGATTGTCATTGACAAATATAATTTTACAAGTGCACCATACACGTATGTTCGGCTGCAATTTTAGGTATTGCATTCTGATGCATCGTTCTTCTTGTGAAATAGTAAGTTACGTTGCAGCTGGCTTTATGTGGTTGTGGCTGACATTCCGGTTGGTAAAATTGTGGTTTTAACTGCATAGTATTCGTCCCAGCTGAAGCTAAGTTAGTGAACGCATCGTGATCATTGTGCAATGGTCAGCCTTGTTCTCGCTACTTTTATATAGTTTCGAACGGTATTTGTTGGTTTCGGTTGACATTGTAGTGGTTCCGATTTACATTGACATGGTTCCTGATGAGTTTTATGTTACACAACTGTTAAAAGTTCAGTGTGCAAGCTTAAAGTCGTTCTGGCTGGTAAACCTCCTGTTTTGGCTGGCTTTATATCACTCCGGCTAGTAATATTGGTACCAGCTGAAAATCGGATAATGCACAATGATGTTTCAAACTAGTTTGAATAAAGTGAACAGTAGTAAAACAAACCTACTAATACCCACGAGCATCTCTCTGGTAAATATCGGAATAGGTGGCCATAATTTTGATAGCGTTGAAGACTTTAAATATCTCGGGTCAGTAATAACATCTTCAAATAATATGCTGGCAGACATAAAAGCTCGAATGACTGCCGGACCGGACATTGAGTTTTCTTTGCCCAATCAAGATTAATGTGATCTAAACATCTGTCGCCTTAAATCCAACTGAATTAGATGACTGAGTCACAACAACGAATGATGAAGAAAATGTTCCAGCAACACTTTGACTGTGCTCTCGAGACGACGTTGAACAAGACTACATATAATTGGATATTGAAATCGGAAGGTGCGGGCGATGGATGGGAGACATGGAGGACGGCCGAGTATGCGGCTTAATCCCTTCATGGGATGTGATGTCTAGAGAGAGAATTTTTAAATTTACACTAAGGAATTATTGTTGTTTACAATTAGAGTAGACCGTTTATTATGAGGCGGGACTTTCAAACGATTTCCTTTATAAGTGCAAATTTTCAGGCAAAATATTCATGCTTTACTCCATCATATACTGTACTAAGCATCTCAATTATTGGCGATCTAACTTGAGTACTCCTTCTACAGGTCCGATATGGTAATAAATAAGCTTATCGAAATAAGATAAATGTGATTGCATTATTTAAATGGTTCTTGGAATAGATAAGCCTGAGTTCGGACCCAATCTGCAACATCCCATTGAGATGGTCTGTCTCGTTTCCTAGAAGGATGGAATGTCCTAGAGGCCCGATTTGGGTAATTTTGCTTTAGTTCTTTTATAAAGCAATAGTAGTTTCATGTTACACTACATGATCTCTTTTTCGTGTATCTTATTTTATATGGTACGTTCATCCGTAACCTCGATTTTGTAAGAATTTCAGCTTGAAAAGCTTCTGATCTTAACAAGTCTGATAATTTGATAATTTCTTTTGTCAAATTTAAATTTGGCCATTGACAATTTTTAGTTGGCCTTCGAACCAGCCCTGCATTTAATGTGTATATGCCCACCCTTGCATTTGATAAGCCGTTACAATGACCCAAGTTGCATTTGCGAATCGATCCCGCACGTAGAGAAATGTGACTATTGTGCTCTCAAATTTGCCCTAAACCATCGAGATTTTAGGTCGTCAGATAGCTGTTGTTCGAAACGCAAGTATATTTTTTAA
Source organism: Nephrotoma appendiculata (assembly GCA_947310385.1). Taxonomy (NCBI): domain Eukaryota; kingdom Metazoa; phylum Arthropoda; class Insecta; order Diptera; family Tipulidae; genus Nephrotoma; species Nephrotoma appendiculata. The sequence goes on from OX371224.1 coordinate 16,771,271, forward strand.
CTAATTGGTCCTTAATTAACAGATACATACAGGGTTATTCTTGGAGGTATCCTCTAGTTGTTGCGACAATGATGATTTTGTCATTGAAGGAAGCCTGAATCGCCTATTTTTTAACGTCAATAATCGATGGAAGCCTCAAGGCCACTTGCTGTTGCTTAGTTATCTCGAAATTTGTAATGTGGTACGTCGATAAAGGTACACATTAACATTTATTTATTGCAAACCGTATCTTCGAATTCTGTTTTTGTTGGATAGGTTCATTGACTGGATTTCAAGGAATATAATTGCAGTGTATATTTCATTTAATATATTGTCAGTATTCTCTCCATAGTTTCGAGGTTAAATGAAGTGGGCTGTATGACCTGCGGGGCTATTTGGGAATTCGATTCGATAACGAGAGTACTAGATTCGTATTGGATTTTAAACAAGAATCGTTCAAATCACATTCAAATCAAATAAGAATCTTGTACTTTCGTTATCGAATCGAATTCCCAAATAGCCCCCCTGATTTCGCCCTCCGGAGTACAAGTTTCAACTGAGACTAGGAAAAGTATAGAAACGCCACGAGTGACAAAAAATGAAGCTCGCTAGTCGCTACCCAAGACACTTATTGTATTTTTAGATATATACAAAATTTCAATTCACAAATATTACATTTTATATATTGGGTGTGCATATATATTTTTGATCTTTTCTACTGAAATAAAGACTTACTTTTGTTTCTGATGAAAATGGAATAAAGGTTTGGTAAAGTATGCTCCATCGAAAGGTACATACATACCTTCGTCCCTGGGGGGCTATTATGAAATTTTTTTCGATTTCGTGAAATATGAAATCGTAAATTCGAGTCGCCGCGAATATTCTTATTATGAAACTTTTTTTTGGTCGTAAAATTTAAGACCATTAAGTATGCTATTTTGTGTTAGTTGTAGGTAAATAATAAAATAAAAAAAGTTTAAAAGTAGGTAATTGTAATAAATTAAACTAGTCAATTTTTATAAAATAATTCTGCAACTTACATTTTAAAAAGTAATTAAAATATTTTAGTTTAATAAATAATAATAAGTATACATTATTGTTCTCGTAAATATGATATTCGTCACCTATATGCAGTCGAATTTTGACATTTGATTTTCGTAGAATTCGATTTTTTTTTCGTTCATAATAGGGCGAATTTTACGACTTTTGAATTTTACGAAAGCAAAAAAATTTCATAATAGGCCCCCCCCCCTCCCCATAGTTCAGATAATAGGCGGATTCCCAGAAGGAAGAACTGCGGCCCTATTCCTGAATACGATACGAAAACGAAAATACAAGATTCTAATTTGAATTGAATCAGATTCGTACGATTCTTATTTAAAATTGAAGAATTTTGTATTTTCGTTTTCGTATCGTATTCAGGAATAGGGCAGCTGTGCTTGTTTGGCGGCAATGCAGAAACGGAAGTGTTTCCCAACAAGGGGTGATTGCATGTACCAAAACAATTGTTAATCTGAATAGAAAAAATTTATTTGGTTCTTTTTAACAATAACCATTAACCGCAAACATCAACATGAAAAATAATTTTTTAGGAGAATTCGAGAAAGCAAAGGCTAATAAATTTATATAGGTTTAAAAGCCAATCATATCTATCGAGAACAATTATTTGTTTAATTTTCTTGATCACCTAGTTCACACAAAATCAAAGGCCTACTAAAAATTTATTAGATACTTTATGCCTTTATGGCTTTATGTCTTTTTATATCCTCTATCCGGTCGCAAATAAATTATTTGCGATCAAAAATATGGTTACTAGATTTATTTTGCCATTCCAATTCACATCTTTTTTAAATTTAATTTTTTTTGCGATTGTTAAGTAGAAATACATAAACAGACTGCGACCTCAGAAAAGGCATAGCGGTCTTTTCGGGGATTTCTACTTTACAATCGCAAAACAAATTTAAATGAGATGTAAATTGGCATGGCAAAATAAATCTAGTAACCAAAGTTCGCCTCGAAATTAAATAATTTGCGACCGGATAGAGGATATACCCTATATCAATCAAATTTGCGCTTGGTTCCTACCCTGAGCTCAAACAGCAATGGCTGGTGAATCTGTGATTGTTGACCAATTCTGTTCGTTTTGCAGCTAGAACTTGCTTTAAAGTTTAAAGCCAACAATTGTCTTGCTTCGATTTACTGGAGTGTATTTTTATAGTTTTTGGCTTGCCAGAATGAAAAAGAAAATCGCTCCAAGTAAATCTGATCCATTATAATGTGTTGTGTATTTATATGAAGCATCGACCAAGAAAAAATTGATCAGAAGATATAATAATTTAATAAATATTATTAATTTAATAATTACACGTCCATAATATCAGCAGATTATAATAAACTAACCTAAGCAACATAACTATATGTATAATATGTACTTGTAGTACTCGGGTTGAATCAAATACACATCACACAACATTCCTTAATTCACGAAGATATTCCAGTACCTGGTGGCGCATCTCATCTCTCTCGTTGATATATTCGGTGGTATTTTCTTCTTCAACTATTTCCGCCAAACGCAATCTTCAGGGCTCTTATTTTCAAGCCAAACATAACTCTGGTAGTTATTATAGTATGATGAATACATTGCTCTCTACAGAAATTTTGAAAACTGTTTGACAATGAGCTTGCTCCAGGGATTTCCGGTTTATCCTATACTGTTCTATTTCTGAAGTACGTTGGAAGTAGTAGTTGATTTAACAGGACAAAGCGAAGTGTACTTCGAAAAACGATCTACAATAGAAACAATGTGATTATATTTTTTTTACTGCTTATACAAGTGGGCCCAAGTGATTTGCGTGAATGGTTGATAATGTTCCTTCTGCTATTGATATAGCGGATTAAGAAAACACTCTGGTTTGCTTGATTTTGGCTAAAATACACTTCATACAGTTATTCCTCCATGACTCACAAAATCCATGAATTTTTGGGAAGAAATAGATTCGCCTAATGATTTCAAGTTTAATTGTCCCTTCCACTAAAATGAGCCACATACATTTAACCTGAGATGTCGTATATTAATTTTCATCAGAAATGAATTTTAAGACATTAACATGTGCACGATCAATTACTAAACCTAAGATTTTATCATGCAACTATTCACTTTCAGTAATAATGCAACTGTCATCAAAGTGAACCATAATTCCCAGAAGCCTGGAACATTTTGCGTTGAAGCATTTCTGATGCATTGTTGCGCCCAAATGGTATACGATTAAATTTATATCTATACATTTTCGATGACATTCTGTCAGTTCTTCTTCGCACCAGCACAAAAATCACACCATCACCCTCTTTGAATGCGTCGATTTATTCGTTATTTTTTCTGGATTTTCTTCACTCTAGATTCGACAATTTTGTTTGTTTACAGATTCATCCAGTTGAAAATTTGCTTCATCGCTAAAGACTACTGTTGAAAAATTTCGCATTTTCAGGTTTTTGTATTGTATGGGTCAACTAGTGGATTGGCGAATTTCAAAGTCTGATGGCTTTATTTTGTTGTGTTATCTGAATCTTGTATACCTTCAAATGAAGTGTTTATGCAAAATTCTGAATAAAGTGGCTAGTGCAATGTGTAATTGCGGCGAACGACAGCGAATTGATGTTTTGGGACTCTCATTAACTTAAGGAATTATAGCAATAATATTTTCTTCTGAACGACTACTACGATGGTACATTTTGCGTTTACCGAACTAATTTCCACAGATGTTTCAACAATTTTTCGAATGGCCACAATTTTCTTTTATATTCTGTACGAAGGTTTTTTACGAGTTCTACATAACTTTCACCAAATTTAAAATACCTTTTTTCAGTAAACGCAAAAAAAACATAAATAGCGGCAAATTTAAAAATATCTCAAATTGGAACACCCTTTTTTAATACAAGAACAGCATTTTTAAGTTTTTTATCAAGATATTGAATAGTTTTCCGATTGTTCATGCAATTTTATTTATAAAATGCATATTTATTATATCCAACTCCGACTCTGGTCATCCTATTTACCTAAATAACTTATGCTCTTTAAAACACAAAATACAAAACAACATTATTATTAGAATAAAAGGGTAAGAACTTGATTTGAAAAATAATAAAAAGGAAATATTCCTAATTAAAAAGATGAAAAATCATAATTTATGTAGAAAATAGAAAATGTGCTTTATCTATGATGCTAGTTTTTTACTTCATTTTCAGAAGACAATACAAAAAATCATAAAACAAAAAATAGTTTTAAACTTTTTATTCAGCTTTTCATTATTATTGCTTCTTTATTTTTGATAGCAAATAAAAAAGAAAATGATTTTCAGATTATTTAAAAAATGATTAGATACAGTGGTATACCGATAGTTAAGCAACACTGCAATTTATTTACTTATATACCTTCTAAAATACCTTTCTTTTGATGGTAAATCACCATTCGCATAATATTTTCCTACTATTTGGGCCCACTAACCCCACATAATATGCTATTATCTAAAATTAATTTATTTATTTTTATTTATCAAATTTAACCACAAACACAAAAATTATAGCAAATTCGTAAAATAATAAAACCAAATGAAAATAACAAAAAATTGAATGTAAGACAAAAGGAAAAACTAAAGTACACTAATAAAACAAAAAACCGATATGTAAGAGAAAAGTTTTTAATAACAGTTCGTACAAAAGACAAAAGAAGTTTAAAGAACATAATAGAATCTACTAAACAATGTATAGGAAAAAAAATAGAAATAAGACAATAGAAATATTGGTTTAGCAGTTTTTCAATACACAAGACAGTAGGAAAATGAAAAGAAAATTATATATAATAGAATAACAATAAAAAGTTTTCTATAATAATACAATGATTTGTATAGAAGAGAACAACAAGTCAATAAAATATGTTTTGTTTTAGTACATAATTCTTCAAATATACAGTTGAGGCGTTATAATATCGTCAGTCACAAACCTTAGCATAAAAACCACCCAAAACGAATCCAGTACAAACGACAAATCCTATTAAAATGTCGATGTCTGATATTGTCTATCGGTTTTGTGACTTCACGATATAAGCGCTATTTTTGTCATGTATCCCATAAATCCATGAGACATGGCGAAGTTTAATCCACATATTTATTTATTCTATTAATTTGATGTTATTGCTTTTTAACGCAAAGTGACTGACATCCGAAGGAATATTTTAGAACTAGAGTCAAATATGATCAATTTCTCGAAAAATTAGTTTTTGTTATATATGTATAAACTTCATATAATTGGCTATAATAAGACTGAATATTATGTGAAATGTTCAATTAGTTACATTAATTGTAAACTAATTGAACATTTCACATAATATTCAGTCTTATTCAACCAGTCTTATTCAGTCAACAAATGATGAGATGAAATTAAAATGACATGAGACTCTTCCTCATATAAATAAATAACACCTTTCGCTCGCTTAGTAAGTGGCGATAATTACGCGACGTTTAAAGGCCAATAAGTAAATATTTTGTATTATTTTTTAAATCTACAACTAGCTACAATAAGTTTTCAATGTTTAATAAATGTTTGCTTGCTGTTGTCGCTTTCGGCTAGCACCTGTGTTAAGATTGTTTAACCATTTTGTTGAAGGCAAGAAGCCTTCGTTCCCAATGGTTGTTAGTATGCGATAAACGGGAATATTGATTGAATTGTCCGATTCACTTCGAAAAACTTGCTCTTGGTATGAATAAAATGAAAGACGTGTTCAGCTTGTGGAAGAAAAGTTTTGATAGCATGTCAGGCCGCCAATATTAACATGGGTTTAGCAAAAAAGGCGCCGGATTAAAGTTCTTTATAATTTTATCAGCTCGTTTTGAAAATATTTATACGAGTCAGAATTTTTTATTGACGAATTAAAAATATTTATACGAGTATTGTTGTTTATCCGAATACAAAGTAAAATCTAAAAAATGGACGTGTTTTAAAACTATTGTAAAAAACACGTTTGAAAAAGTTTTAAAGCGTTACTACGTACTAGAGCATAGAGATTATGACAGCAGAACTAAATTCTTCCACATATTTATCGGAGATATTGCTAAATTTGCAAGCATTAGCAAACTATTTACAGCAACTTCAAGCGATACGCTGTTTCGCTTATATTAACTTTTGGCATATTACAGTGAAGCTAGCAGGGTCTACTGCATGGAACTGTTACCTCTTCATAACAGATGGTTCGGCGCTGGGCTGGGGGCTGTTCCAGTTCATCTTCAAATAATCTGCAGTAAGAACAATCTTTGTTGATTTCCGCTAACGGAAAATTTTTAGAGCTTGTGGTATTAAGAAATAATAAATATCAATCAGAACAACTCATAAACCGATTACGACTATCCGATATCGAAATACTTAGATGTATGGTTTGCTGTTTTAAAAGTCGTTTGAACTGGATAAATTGGTAGTTGCACATTCAAAATCGCAATGTAGGTAATTTTGTCGTGAGCTCATAAATCGAGCTGCTCATATTTCGGAAACTCATAAATTGAGACAACTGTTAATTTTATATATGATGAAAATCTGTAATTTTGTAAACCTTTAACCCTTTTCTTTGGATTTGCATGCTCAAAAATCAAAGATATCAAAGGTAAGATAAGACTTATGTATGTAAGTGGCTCATATTTCTTGAAAATACCAATTCACTAACCAAACTGCGTACAGCAAAATAAAATGCAGCGGTGAAATTTTCATATCCGTTTGTGCCATATTTGTATAGGTAAAATTCGATTTCACTTCAGCTGCACAGCCAGCCGTAACTACTACGTCATTCTAGCAGAATATTTCTGTGCCACGAAATCTACGACTAAATATCTCTGACAAAAGAAGCGCGAACATATGAGAAAATGAATCGAAAACATCAGCTTCCAAGCGGATCTAGGAAATTCGAGAGATTCTTTTACTAAGCTGTGAAACTTTTCTCATTTTTGATTAAGTTAATTTGGCACAATACTAAAAAAGCAGATTTTATAGTTATTGTACTCGACTTAAAAATCTACATTAGATATGGAATAAATTTAAAACAAACACAATTTTACTTTATTTATTAATTTTATTTATGACTTTTATTATAAATATTTTTTATTATTACATACAGTAATTTTTATCACATTGGAATTAAACAGTCTCAAATTCATTTTTATTTTTAAATACATTTAAGAAAAAACTTAAAAAAAAAACACTGTGAGATTAAAATAAAAAAAAATTAACAAATATTATATTAAATTATATAATTTTTTTATATTTAGTTTTTTCGAATATTTGTATTTTAATGTTGCCCAAATTTATCGTTTTACATTAACATTTAAATTTTTTAATCGTTCGAATATTTCGCGGGAGGCAAGTATTTTACAACTTTTTTTTAATTTTTTTATTTAAATCACACACACATAACACAACTTGGCTGTTTTAATTTACATTTTTAGGAAGATTAAAATACAAATAAAAATCTATTTAAGGCACGATTTTGTACTATAGAAATATACATTTTTTAGAAACAAAAATTATTTGGAAATTACATACTTAAACAAGAAAATAATAAAAATTATATAAATTTTAAATTAAGGATCAAATTTTTCCAAGACTCAATTTTAGTTTTACTTATTTTATATATAAATTAAAATATAATATGTATTATAATTATTTTTAAACTTAATAATATGTGTTGAATAATCTTTATTAATATATATATTTATATGCTTAGTTCTTAGAGGCTTCATGTTATTTATTATTTATATAATTAATTAATTATTGGAATTATTATTAATTTAATTTGTTTCAATTTTTTAGGCAACACATTTAAATTTTTTCTTACGTTATATGCTTTGTCTTACAATTAATAAATATTATGGAAATTTTGATTATTTCTGTTTTTTAATTTATATGTTGTTTTGTAATTTTTTTATTAATTTAACATCTAAGTCTTTGTTTAATTTGATTTTTATTTTAATTATTATTTATTTAGAATAGATTTATCAACCAACTTTGTTTTTGTCTAAATATATATTACTAAAATTGGGTATGTTTTGGAGTACGTTGAAGTTTACTATTTATTTAAAAATATATGTATTTATGAGGATGGAAATTACCTAATCAGTAAATTTTAATATTACATTGAAACACTTAATTAGTAGTATGATATTCACATTTAAATTGGTTCATTTTTTTTGTTAATTTATATATATAGCATTTCCGCCAGTTTTATTTTTTGACATAAATTTATATTTGGAGAGACGGGTTCAAAACCCACAATTTTATCTTAGATAGTTTAGTGGTCACATCAATGGAATCAATTCATATGCAAGCATTTTTTTATAATCGTTAACATTTTACACAATCACCTGTAATGTGTGTGAATGTTTCAATAACAATAAATTCGTCAATATCAACTTTAATTTTACGTATTTTTGTTTGATATATACCTTTTTATAATTCCATTCCATGACGATACAATTTTTTGTTTTGTTAATATCGATCATCTTCTATTCATTATTTAAAAAATGTACTTTACATAATTTAGCAAAATATATTTTTTGATTAATTTTAATTTTCTGATTTTCGATGAAAATAGCACAGCATTTATTTTTAACATTAAATACTAAAAAAACATAATTTTTCTAAAATTATTTTCTTATTCTATCAAAAAAAAAAAAAAAATATCTCATCACCGCAAAAAAAATTAATAAAAATAAAAACAAAGAAACACAAACAAAAACAAAAAATTGAGTAGTTTTCTTTTTATAACAAAAAAATTATAATTACGATATGGTTAAGTTTAATTTGCCCTATAAAATCTTAATAAAATAAACAATTATATTAAATTAAATAAATAACTGAAAGCAAATAATCTCTGTTAAATCAACAAAATTGGAATATATTAAAAAAATATGTAGGATTTTTACTTCAAACAGAATTTTTTTAAAAGAATTTCTAAGGTCTTAAAGCACTGGTTAGAGTTTTCGATTTAAACCTTGTAAGGAATGTCCATTTATTTTGCATCGTTTTCTTTATATGGAATGTTTGTTGTAAAACAGGGTCGATTAGGCGAATCGAATTACCGAGTGTGTAATAAACAAGACATGTCGTTGTTGTTGGATGCAGTACCTAATCACATTTCGTTTTTGAAAAAACTATCAGTTCGTTTTGTACAGTTCGTATTTTAATGTAAAATTTTCTTTAAATTACACACCCAATTAAATTCATTCGCTTCTATCACATATTATATACAATATTTCAGTATTTACAAAATAACAAAATTTGTTTGGTATTTTAATTTTTAGCATAATTCTATTGTCATGTTACAATCAATATAACTTCTCTTTTAAGTAAGAGTCTTTCATATTCATTATACAGATTCACCTTAGGTGGAAATTAGTATTAAGTTGAGATTTTTTCACTGGTAAAGATTGTGGTTAAGTTAAATCATGCTAATCACAGACACCCAAACGAATTATACCATTTCATATTAGAATGTCTGTCTAACTATTTATGGAATTAAGTTCTACTTAATATAAAAAAAAACCTAACTGACCCTGAAACTATCATTTCACCTACAACAAACAATCCCTATTGAGTTATAGTTTTCTAAAGAAAAACGTCTTTTTAAAATAATTGTTATCTTTGGTTAATATAATTATTGTTGGTGTTGCTAATTTTAGTGGTGGGATTATCAACTATAACGTTCATAATATTGTTGTTTTTTTAAATCACATTAATTTTTGGTAATTAATAGTATGCAATTCTTTTTCTGTGGTGAATTAAAATAAAATTAAGAAATAAATAAAATAAAATAAGCTTCAAATTTTGGTGTAAACAAATATATAAATAAACATAAAACAGTAAATTTGTTCAGAAACGAGCACGAGTATAAAAAACAGACGAATTTTAATATGGCACAAAATACGCGAAATCGTGAAACCAAAATATTGAGAAAATCATTTAAATCACCACAAAAATCAACTACATATTCAAATTATGAAGTGATGTCACACGAGTTTGATAGATCATCTAAGTCGTAATACTGGTGATACTTAACGTTTTCTTATTGCAAAAAAAAATTCTGTTTGATAAATCCTCGATTAATAATATTAAACGAAAAACAATTAAAAATTGCCACTCAAAAACTTATCTTAAAAATAAATTGCGCATAAACATAATAATAATAATAATTTCAACTAATTGACTTAAATTTGTGACTAAAAATTATATAAAATGGTAAAAAATTGAAAATTTTGTTTGTAGTATTTCGAGTATCAAGAAACAAAAAATTTAATTATAATAATTATTTATCTACAAAAATATATTAATTATAATAAATATATAAGTTTTGTCAATTGCAAGATAATAATAATAATAATAATTTGTGAACAGGTTTATTCATACGTTAATATTCTTTGGACACTTGACTTATTAACACTCAACAAAAATAAATTGGCAATTCCTTTCTTATACAATGTTCCTAACTACGGATGGTTCTCTACAAGAAAAAATGGTTTATAGACCAAAAGTTATAGAGTTGCCAAATATTATATTTGAGATGATATTGTTGTGCGAATCTATATTATATTATTTCATAGAATGGCTGATTATTTAGTGAAACTCGAAGTTTTGCATTCTTCGTTCACAGTAAAAATTAAAAAAATCTATCACAGTAAAATTGCCATAAAATTATAGCTTGGCTAAAATTGAAATAAGTCTCTTATATAATTTTTTAATTTAATTTAACAGCATTGATATAAACCTGTTCAGAAGAAACAAAATAATAATAATAATAAATCAGTCACTTTACACAATAAAACCTAATATTTCCCGAACCTAAATCATGATTTTTTTAAAGTGACTTTTTGTTTAAATACATGTAAAAAAAACTAATAACCTATAAAAAAAACTTTATAAATAGAGCCCAGTTTAAAATACAATAATGTTATGGGTGTCTTGTTGAAATCGCTTTGAGCATGAGGTGTTTTTTAATTATACATAATTTAAATGGAGGGATAGCCTCAGGTATTTTTTTTTTTTTGTAATTGTTTAGGAACACGAAAGAAACAAAATGGATTTCCAAAATAACAACTTCCTCACATTTAAAATTGTCGATATAGGCAATAGGTTATCGATGAATTATTATTATTATTATTGTTATTATTTATGTTATTATTAAAATTGGTTTCGGTCTTATTATAATCATCATAAAATTTTTTGAAAGATTGGTAATTACGTGAATTATTATTATTGTTATTAACATAATTATTATTTATATTATTCATATAATTATTGTTAGCAAAATTGTTTTTGTTATTAATATTAACATTATTATGATTAGCAGCAGCAGCACCAGATAAGTTATACTTATAATTTTCCACTGGATAACGAAAATCACAGCATTGGCACTTTAATAAAGAATAGTCTTGAATATGACTGTTATTTGATAGGCGATGATATTGCGAACGATTCGCTAAATACATTTTAAAATTATTTTCAGGAAGCACTGCCGGAGAAAATTTCCATTGATTGTCATTTAAGTTTGAATGCAAGTCAAGTATATTTCGACCTTTGTACGTTATTTTAAGTTCCTCTTCTTTGTATGGAGACTTCTGAAATGTTAATAAATCATAAATTTTTTAAGGATGCCGATAGTACAAATGAAGAAGCAAGATGATCGATTGAACTTATAAATATTGGGTGTTGAAGAAATGTCGTCAAATAATTAAATTTTTAAATATTTATCCATGAATTATCATACCATGACCTTGATCATTTCACAACATGCACCTATCTAATTTATTTATTATTTACATTGATAAGATACGCTATCAAAAAATAAAATAAAAATGTGATATAATGCGTCCATCGTTGCTGTGAAATAAATAACATTGTTATTGTTGATAATAAATATGTAATGTACAATTTAACTGTCATTAAATTTTTCGCTATTGCAAATGTTTGGTGTCGTAAGCCACTGAAATATTTTGACGATCTCAAAAAAAATATTATATTAAAGATCAAATCAGTTTATCTAAAAACATCTTTATTTTGTATACATAATATCATTTCTCTTATACACAAATACGTTTAGCGTCGTAAAATGATTCTCCTACATACATATACATATAAAATCGTCACGTAAATCACGTATATTTTTAGAATTACTTATTTTTTTCCTAAAAATATAAAGCTAACTCATACATATTTAATTATATATCCCCCAGAAATAAAAAATATGGCTCAATCGATCAATTAAAAAATAAAATGTGTAAACACAAACATAAATACACAATCTAATCATAATTTGTATATATGTATGTACTTATGTATTATGAAATTAAGCCAGTATCAGATTAGTCTGAATTGAGTTCTAAATTTTATAAACTTAGCTCACAGATTGTACTAAATTAGCTAGCAACAGAGTGTTCTCAAAGAAAAATATCGATTTTTCCACTGTTTCTGGTACTCTGCCAACTCATTAGAGATGTATCTTTCTAAGATATTACAAATTTTGTTTGCTATTCCTCAGACCTTCCCGGGATTGTTTGATTAAGTAATTAAATACTTGTATGTGTTTCCCAGTTGTGAGATTGATGCTGGCCAAAATACATGATACATACATACCAAATTACTCATACCATATATAAAATAATAAAATTTACCTTTTCTTTAGATTCCTCAGAATCTAATGAACTTACTCCACTTGATTCACTTCCAATTGGTGAAACAAGAAGTTTCAAATTTTCCCGACAATCAACACTTATTGGAGAGATGGGTGATAGCAAACCAAATCCTTCAAAAAAATCGCCTACTCCCGAAAGTGGTACAGCAATGTTAAGCGCCATCTATATTTTTGTAACGAAAATAAATATAATTAGTAAATAATAAAAAAAAAGTAATCGTGAACATTTCTTCAAATTAAGAATTCCAAATTAACAAATCTTTAAATAAATAAATAAATTTAAGTGTTTGAAAAAATGGCGATAGCAAGAAGATAAGAACATACCTCCTTAGAGTAAGGTACATACTTTTACCTAGAAGGTTAGAAGTTATAGAAAAAAACCAAGGCAGTCAAAAGTAAAGTAAAAATAGAAATTTAAATCAAAATACTATAATGTGTTAGCCAGGTGATCAATCATCGCACCAATCATTTCAGCGGTTTACTAAAATTTTCATGCAGACCAAAGAAAAAAAAATTACTATAGGTGAAAATATGATATGTATTTAAATGATTTAGAATCGCGCCGAATAGTTGATATATTGCCTTAGACAATTGGTGTATGTATTTTGTTGAGAAATAAATCTTTTTTGCTTTAGCTTTATTTGGCGCTGGATTAATTTAGCGATGCAAAAATCATTTAAAATTCTATTGGATAATTTTATAAATAATTATAAAATTTCTTTTAACAGTTCTGCCCTAAAACCCTTTATGCTTCTACAATTTCTTATATTTTCCGGCAACTCATTATACATCGATATACCTTTGTCACTGATTTGATTCTTTATCGAAGTTTGTGCCTCGTTTGTATCATTTACCAGCCTCTTTCGTCAAAACATTGTGATGTCCCTACTACCTAGAGCTCTGCATCGAATAGTAATATCCGCGAGTATCCGCGGATAAAAGCGGATGTATCCGCATTAATTTCTGGCAGATGAGTGCGGATTTAGATATCATATCTACACGATGCGGATTATCCACACGGTTGCAGATAAACTTATTGTATACACATCCACACACATAACAATTTCAATTTGTTTTTCCTTTTACCTTGCAATGACAAAATTTGTCTATTTCGGTTAATACTATTTCAGTTAATAACAACCATCAAAATTGTATATTTTGTAATTTATTTATGTGGCATCCTATTTAGGATTTGGTTACAATATCATGTTGATCTCAGATTAATGATTGATAAGTTCATTAAATCCTAGCCAGACTCCACGGCCATTGTAAGAGGCAGACTGCTGCTGGATGATACATAATTGCACACTGGCATATCGGGGGCGGGATGATCTCGTTTCCTCCTTCCATTTTACCAATTGCTTATGTGCTGTTTCCATGCGGCTATCCTTATTTGTACTAAGGCAAAGAATGGTTTGTTGACGTGTATGGTGAAGTGGTTATCACATTTTCTCTCTTTAATACACGCCGTCCAAGAATACAACTTAAACTCTTTTGTGTTCACATGGGACTTGTGAGACTTGTGTGATTGGGACTTTACGTAAAGCAAATTCATAAACAACGATTTTGCGGATGCGGATGAGTGCAGATTTTAAAATTTTTCGCGAGTGTGGATGCGGATAAATTTATATTTTTTTGGTGAATGCGGATACGAAAATACGTATCCGCGCAGGGCTCTAGCCCCTACTCCACCACAGGGAGAAAAACTGATCAAATTAGTAGATTATTTCAGCAATAGAAAAAAATAAGTGATAAACGAATTTTATTCTAGTAAAAAGAGACAGACTTGGATATAGTATCAAAACAGTGATCTTAGAACATCCCGATTCTGTTTTGTAAAATAACTATGTAAGTAAAACTAACGAATATAGAATATCAGTAATAGTATTTTTTACTCTGATTTAAATAGTCTTTCCCTCTATTATAATACCGTCAGTCATTTATACCCTGTATAATTTTTGCTTGAATTATTTTTGTTTATCATCAAGGTAAATAATAATTGGTAATATTTGAAAATAAAGTTAAACATCAAAACATTGTTGCCAAAAATTTTTAAAGGAAAAATAATTCTCCAGTTAACTTTGTTTGTTGGGGCAGTTCACACTATATGCCTATATACAGGGACAGGGTTAACCCGAAAGGTTTACTACTTTTTATGCCTATAATTTTTTTTTAATACAGGAAAATAGATTTAATGTTTACTGATTGGTTATTTAAAGTTTAGGAATTATGTATGAAAACAATGCTTGCTAAACGTATGTCTCTATTGGCCTACACATGGTGACTCTTTTGATCACATTTTTCATCATTTTATCACACGTTTCATTCTGGATCATGTTAATTTCTTTTCTAATGGTCCTTAAAAGTGCTCATCTGGTTTATTTGCATAAAACCTTACTTGTAAGAAAACCCCATAAAAAGAAGATTTCGAAATTAACTGTTGTGGAAAAATTTCTCGAAACAATTCCAATGTTTCTCTAGCAGTATGATAAGTGGCACCGTCCTGCTGGAACCACATGTTCACCAAACCATTGGCATGCATTTCTAGTCTAAAAAAGTTGTTATGTCACGATAACGTTCGCCAGTGACTGTAACAGCTGAACCATTCGGATTTTCGTAAAAATATGGTCCTATAACCCCTCCAGCCCAAATTGCAACCCATGCCGTCAGTTTTAAGAGATAGTATGGTGATTGATGAATTATTTGTGGATTCTCTACCGCCCAGAACCGGCTGATTTGTTTGTTTACATGTCCACATGCCCAAAACTTTCTTCGAAATTGTGTTTTGAAAAGTTTCAATTTCGGTATTCATTGCAGTAATTTAAAACGAATTGCAATTTTTTTTTACTATACAGGTTCAGTTGCAAAATTCAATGGCTGGTGCTACGCGAGATTTTAATTTCTGGTTTCAAGCTAAGTCGTAATAGAATTTTTATTGTTAATTTAAACCTTTATATTAAATGAAAACACCTAATTTTTTGTATTATTTTATTCTGTTCTCTCGAAAATAAAGTTTAAACAAAAATCTACATCTCAAAAATGTCCTTAAATTTTTTTATTTTCATTTCTATTTTTGTCATTTCGGATTCACGGACAAAAATTTTTTGTCGCACAATTTTAGCTATTCAAAAAATTTCGAGCCTAAGAAGTCATGCACTCAATATTGTAATAATTCATTAATTGAATTTTGAATTAAATTTCTTAGTTAAACCTGCTATTTCCGATGTATGTATGTATATGCAGAAACAGAGAGCTCTTTAAAATACTGGTTCTCAACAAAATGACATAATTATTGGGACACCGCTGCCTTCCTAGCCATTTTTTGTATGAAAATAAGCGATGGAATCATATCTCGAGCGTGAAATGGAGAAGCAATTCAAATTTCAATTTACGAAATTTAACCATCCCAATTGAGCATGAATGATGGAAAACGATTATTTTCTTCGTTCCGTAATTATTTTACGTTTCTGGAAGCAGTCACCAAAATGCAAAGAATTTAAAACTCTGTAGAACGGGTGTCAAGATTTTACCAATATAAAATTTGCTATTTCATCAGGATGGTTATAAAAAATGCATTTGGCTTACTCATATCTCAAAATAAGAACCCGTCAAACCAGTTGTTGTTTTTGTATGATGTCACGTTTTAATTTTGCGCAGTAAAATTATAAATTTTTAATTAAAATACATTAAAATAATAAAAACATTATCAAATAAATAGTTAGTGGTTTATGTAATGGTGATTTATTTGATAAAAAATACAGACTTTTATGTAAAATGAAGTGTATGTATTGTGAAAAAATGTCAGAATACGCCTAAGAAAATACAGAATGGAATATCTTACCATCAGTAAGTTTACCAAGTGTTATAAAATAAAATGTAAATTATGTTAAGAAGCTAGTGATTTGTGGTAAATTTATCCTTAAGTTATAAATCAGAAAAAATTAAGAAAACAATTTTTGTTGTTGGCGTGGTGTTCTTATATGGATTTTTGTTTTTGTAATCTCGTTGATTTACATGCTTTCTCTTTTACCTGCCGAATTTGCGACACTTGACAGTTGCTTACACTCATTCTGTACTTTTAAATTCTTTACCAAAATGATACCGTGGGAATCCTGGAAACCGAATGCCTCCACCTTCCCACCTGAGAGAATCCTTTTGACCTCGATGGAGGAAAATCACATTTTGACCACTATTTAAAGTTTTTTGGTTCCTCTAAAGCGAAATATCCATTCGATTGAATTTTTTTGTAGTTATTTGTGCAGTGAGGAGAACGTATTCATTTTGCAGATTTGTATTTGTTGTTGTTCTTCAGCTATAATTTATGTACACTGCGATTTGATGTGCTCTGATGTGAGCGCACTTTCATCATCGTTATTGCTCTTTTTGAACAACCATTCCTGGGCTGAGATGTTCTAACATCACCTCTCTCGATATTTCGAAGTCTACGTCTGTTTCTGCTAGAATTAAATTGCCTTCTGTTTCGTTTATCAATTATTTCTTCTCTATCGAGAATCGAATCTAGCAGGCTGGTAGAAAAATGACATAAAAATTGAAACAGACAAATTTTATTCTACAGAAACGAGAAATAAACTTCGATAAATTATCGAAAAATGGTGATGTTCGAACATCCCAGCCCTGATTGTAGAATACAACCGTTTTTTGGCTGCAAGTTACAAAATTATCAATAGATTTCATATCATTTTGGTAAAAACGTCTTCAAGAACCTTGAATCGGTTACCTTTATTAAAAAAAAATATTTATCACCGTTCGAATATTGTTTTTTTTTTCATTTTCTTTAAAGTTTTATTTTTCGGTTTGGAAGTTCTGAAAAATAAGATCTAATCAATTTCAACAGTTCCAAACAACGTTATAAAGGCTTAATTCAATTATTCGCATTAAACAGACGGGTTTGCGTTGCTAGGCTCGAAATACTCAATAAATCATTTCTAATTTTATACGATGAAAGAAATCTTGCACTTTCTTAAACTATTTGCACATAGAAAAATACTAAAAGAATAAAATGTTTTTACTTCTGGTTAAGTTGTTTTATTCTGGGTCATTATTGAATTTTATGTTATTTTAAAGATTTTGGAAGTAAAACATTCATATTCGAGATTACTACCTGTATGTAGTATTCGTGATATTCACAGATTGAAATGGCAATTTATTATGGAACAGAAGGACTAAAGTAGCCAGGCTTACCGAAAGTGTGTATGTTATATTTTAATACATCAAATTTATCCAGCGAAATTTTTTTATATGAACCAATTTTAAAATAACAAAAAATTGGTCGATAAAAGGAATCTCACTGGACAATTTTAAAGTAATTATTTCTCATTTAGGGACTTGATCACACATTCGGGATAATTTGCTAAAAAAAACTCAAAATTCGACCAAAACCCATTATTGAGGAATAATTGGCATTATTAAAAAGAACAAATTATATTTGTATGTACGTTATATTTTTTGGTCTAATTAATTCATCTTACAAATAAATAACCTCCGGCCAAATAAATTACATCGTCCATTTACCTTAACGAAACTGTATTATTCGTCATTTTAAATCTTCGCAGCGGCAGAATGGAAACGCCAAAAAACAAAAACGCTATTTTAGCAAGTTTTGAACATATTAGAAGATATTTAAACCTCGTACCAGCTCATTTTCTACGAGTTTTCTTCATTTAAAAATTAAGTTAGTGGATTCCACCCAAGTGGTTAGTAACGGAGGATTAATATGAAAATAATAGTACAAACTATTTCTGTTCCCAGGAGTTTGAAAAGCACAATAGTTTTCTGAAATGCTGATGAATATACAGTCTATTTAAAATTTTGATTTAAAGTTCTTGATATTTAAAATTGTGCGATTTTTATGCCAAGAAATTTTTCCAGTTATATCGTTAAATACAATTATGTTTAGTTAATTATTTGCTAGCCTATAGCGATCATGATCATAATGGTAATTAGTCGTTAACAGGTGAAAAATGATAATTAGCGTAATTTATCGTTTAAGACACGTTTTCGTTCTAGTTCGATACTCTGGAATGAATTTTCGCCAAGACAAATTTCTTTAAAATGAATAAGCTGACGTCATCGAACCGAGTTATATTCGTTGGTTCAACGAACCACAATTTTAAAGCGGTTAAAATGTAGCGCAATAATATGTCAATACTCGATTCGATACTAGTCTCTGTGGAACAATATTCCAAACGCACAGGAACAAATCGTTGCGATAAGTATTCGGGTGCACACAACGACGAAATTACACATTCACACATGCTATTTTTAAAACGATTAAATTATAAAAACATTCGTAATTTTTAATGCAGGTTTTATATTTTGTTATCTACTAGATATAAAAATTGTTTGAGTATGCCAACAAATACTCAGAAAAAAACCAAAATATTATCTATGTTTCGATAAATTATTTTGATAAAATTCTGTTTTGCTAACAGTAAAACAAATGTAAATACAATTCTTTGACACCTATGCAAAGTTTTATGGGGCACAAGAAATTGGAAACATGTACAAAAAATTCTTCCACATAACCTATTTGTCTCTGAAGCGAAACATCTTACACCTTTTCACGTAGGATTGGGAAGATCTATCAAATTTATATGTAATCTAGAATATCTATTATTTTTATTTAGTTTAAAAATAGATGTTTTTTGTCAGCTTATACAAATATAAAATTTCACACCCGCGCCCGCGACTTTTTTTACCGATGGCAGAACACAACAATACAAATAGTATCAACCTTGACCCGCGACGGAACATGTTTATATAGGTTTATCCGAATTATTAAATCATAAATTTAATAAAAATAAATAGGAATTAGAGAAGGAAATAGAATTTGTAGAACATGTCACGTGTTTATAGAACGCTCATCCAAAAAAATAGCAAGTATTTCTTTTTTATTTGCACAGTTAGAAAATAAAAATGGACGACTTACCTTGATTTTTATTTTATCCACAATAATTTTTAATTTTCGTGCTTTTCGATTTTTTCCCCAAAACTAAAACTACTTTGACTTTTTGATATTTAATTATAAATCACAGAAACAAGTTTAAAATATGATGAAATAACATCATTCTTTTTGTTTGTTGGCTTAAAAATACAAACTTAAGTGAAAAATAATTTTTATTTTATTTTAAAACTATTCTATTTGATTGAGCGTCTCTCTAGCTGCTGCGTCTCTTCAAATGGTCTACGAAAATACGAACGAAACGAAGTGATATTTTTTTGCAGCCGAAAACTTGAAGTATTGCAATGAAGTAGGTGACATTTGATATTTTTGCTGAATTCAATTTTCAAAGTGCTGAGTATAAATGTGCTTTCAGTTTGTAATTTTGTTTGTACATATTTATGTTGTATGTATACAGTTTTAATTAACATGTATTGTATGCAAAACTATCTAATTTATAGTAATTTTGTTTAATCATGTCAAAATATTATGTTTGTTGATACTACTGCCACCTATACATAATAGAATCAAAAATCATTTTAAGCAAATATCAGAGAAACAAAAATAATGAGCTTTTACTTACAGTTTAATTTTAAATAGAATAGATGTCAGTACTAAACAAATTTTTTACTATTAAACACTAGGTGGCATTAAAATAGAGTTTTATAAAGCTTATAATAAATTTCTATAGATGTAGACAGTGTAGTTTAATTTCGTAAAATTAATACAGCTCTGTATAAGGCGGTGTTATTGATTGAGAAAAAATCGCCATCTCATTCCATTTCACGATTGTATTTTGTCAGCCAGCATCCAATTGTAATTGTTTTCGATTGTTCATTGTGATTGGTTTGGATGACAGGGGGATTGCTTGATAAATGGATTTTTTTCGGAATTTTTAAGTGCTTGTCGATGGGACCAAAAAAAAATTTAAAAAATATTAATTCTGAGTTTATTGAAAATTTTGGTCGATTTAAACATTATATTTTATTAATGAAATGGTTAATTGTTGTTTGCAATATTCTAAGCGTCCATAAAGCGTTATCGAGGAATCGTGCAATTATCACGCGAGCTCAATTATTCAATTGCTAATTCATTTTGGCGTTGCGTTATTTTTATCACTATTCGCGATTTGCAACAAAGTAGCTGACATCTGGTGAACAAAATGTGAATCATAGTTTGCTATGAAGCAAGTGGGATTAAAACTGTCATAACAATGGATTTGACAATTCTCGTCTTCCTTGTAGACGTATAGAAACCAACGCTATCTACATTCGATGAAAATCGCCAATAGTGACTGACAATATTTAGTGAGGCTCGATACATGCTTTACCCATACTTGGCTTAATGGGATTTTAAAATGCATAAATTCTTAAAGCGGCCTAAACGATGATATCTTTCTAGGGTTATTTTTCAATAAACCCCTTTGATGATTAAATTAAGGCCCACAGGTGATCTACTAAGCGTGGTGGTCTTTTCAAGAATCTGCCAATGTAAGTGGCGAACGAAACTAAAATCATGTTTATTCCGAGCACTTTCGCAGCTTTCAAGCCTTATTAAAATATCTCCTATTAATATATAAACATTTTAACGGCCACCATGACCGCTTCAACCTAAAATATTGAGTTTAGCTGCGGTTCTAAGACTTTAGTTAGGAGAGAGGCATCATCAAGGTAAGGTACACGTGCGTCTATAAAATTATTTCTGCCTGATTATTTTTTGCCTATTCAAAGGAATAATCGATTCATTTGGCATTGCAACTTCTAATTACATTTATTTTCCTGTGACTAACCTAAATTAAGAAAAATGAAAAACTATAAGTTAAAGAAAATTAAATTTTGGTATAAGGATAGTCATATATAAGACTGATTTAATATTTGTATTTAAAACTATAATTTTAAATTTGGATTCAATAGATCAGACCGACCATGTTTTCCAATCGTAAAATTTCACAATAAATAAACAAATTTTTTTGTTCATAATCATTTTGGTAATTAATACTACACCAATATGAAAAATTTTCGACAGTTTTATTTGTATTTTAGAGCCATCTATCGTCAACTAGTGACATGTTTAAATAATTTTGTTTCTCAGAGATGGTTGGCAGTGCGACATGATCTATAAAATTTTAAATAAAGATAATCGTGGATATATCATATAAAAAACATTGAGGATTTAAAATTCAACTTCTCAATAAAGCATCTTTAACAATTCTACTAAACCTAACAAATTTAGATGACAAAGTTACAAGTTCATTTCACGCATATATCAAGATTTTTACAATTTCGATTTCACTATTATATAGACCTTCGTTGATTTCAATAAAACTTTTTTATAGTAAATACTCAGATCAGAAAACTGAGTATTCTGCAAAACTCACAAAAAATATGGGTTAATCTTTTTACTTAAAACTACAAATTTTAATTTCAATAATATTTTGACAAAAATAACATACGATATAATTAGTGATTTTGTGGCATATGTAATATAAAACACATGAACCTATGTATATACTTGATTTTCTCGGCGTGTCGATCACATGTCATTTTATGTAGTTTAGCTAGTTTCAATCTGATTCACCAGCGGCGCTTTTCGAACTTTTACAATCGTCAATACCTATTCAACCGATTACGCAGAAACTTTGGTGAGTTCACGTGCGCACGTCCGCGAAGTTTTCTGAGGTGGTACAACCAGGGTTGTACCCCGGGGGTCAAGTGCACCCTTTTTATAAGTTTCCACACCATTCATATTTTAAGTATTTTATATCAAAATGATCAGGTTTTCGTAAAACTTTTGTCTGGATCAGCCCCTGAGTATAGGTGTTCAAATATGGTACACATTTTTCCCAAAAATTGTTTTTTTGTTTCAAACGGATGTTTCAGCTGCTGAGCACCATGCAATTTTTATACCATTTTTGAACCTAAAAGTTACAAATATACAAATTTTTTCAAAAGTTTCATTTTTTTAAAATGTTTTCACAGGACTGAATTTTAGAAAATTAAATTAGTGATATGCTAGAATCCGGGGGTTAGTCTCTTTAGTCAAGAGGACCCTTCTTATAAGTTTCTACATCATTAATCCAATCTGATTAAAATTTTGCAAAGGGATTTTATATCAAAACGAGAAGGATTACGAATATTTTTAAGGGGAACCCCCCTGGGTATAGGTGGTTGCATATAAGAGGATACTCTTCTTCAGCGGGAAAATCATTTATGCTAGTCGATTAATAGTAAAATTCAGAGCTGTACGAGTAGTTTTAAAATAAATTTTTCCGAACAGTGGATTTGAATGTTTTTTATTGGCAACTCTCCACTGCAAATATGAGTAATTTTTCAATCTGGGCCAATAAGAAGCAATTATTAGAGATTTGGACATTGTCAATACTTCAAGTATGTGTGGTAATATGTGATATGTTTTTATTTCCTTGTTAAAATTATCCAATCGTTAATTTTTTTGATATTGAATCAGATAATTTCTGTTTAAATATTTGCCTTGTTGCCAAATATTTGAGTTGTTGTGTGTTAAAACCACGTTGAAGCCTAAGAATATGGTGTTTTCGTTCATCGGTTCAATAATCTCTTTCTCATTAAAGGACAACTGGCATCTAGTATTCGATTCATTCATCAATTGACTAATGATGGAGTGGTTTTCTCTTATTTCTTTTGGATGGTTCAGTTCGCATATGGTGACTTCTCTCTTTTTGTGACATTCTTTTATTAAAACAAAATTTTTATTTTGATTTATTAAGATCTTATCATATTCTAGATGAACTTGCTTATTATCCTTGATTGTTGAATTTGTCTGGATAAGTCTTCGGAATTGAAATGATGTATAGGACTGTTGACTTATTTATTAACATATTCTCTCAGTTAGTTAAATATAGAGATAGTTAAATTTTCTGTTGGATAACCGCGTTAATACCATTCCCTAGTTGTAATAGAATCTTGTTGTTTTGACTAAGATTTGTTGTATTTTTTGTGTACCTGTTGTGTTGATTTTGTATTGTTCATAATTATTTTCAATTTTTCTGCCTTGACTTCTGAGAATTTCATCCCAATCTGTGATGTCTGGTGATCCCGCAATCTACTTCTAGGCTGAAGCTGTCCAGTGGATTGAGCGTTTAACTTTCGATGGTTGTGCCTTGAGCTCGTCTCTATAGTAGTTTTCTCATTTCGTTGATGTGATAGTTAAGCTAAGGTTTTAAGATGCTTGAGGAATCAACTTGCTGAGTTTCCGATTCTACGAGTATTATATCCCTTTTTCTACCAGTTTTTTTTTGCTTCAATTTTAGTCCAACCCACACAAAAAAAATGATAGATTGTAATGTCTTCCGTATTTTAACGGATCTTAGTTAAATCGAAATTATTTTTGAAAACAAAACATTATAATTTTATAACATATAAATTTATTAACATATCAAATTTGGTTTTGATAACATATTAATTACACTGCTCGTTAAAAAAACCCGGACACTACATTTTTTCAGTAAATATTTGTGTTAACGGTAACTATTCGGATTATTCGCGTTATGGTTGTACGAAATAATATAATGTGCGCCAAAAGGCACTAACGGATCAAGTTTTCTCTATGTATCGAGTATTTCCGCCACGAGCTCTGATCACATCTAGCATCCTTTTTGGCATACTGTGCACAAGGTTTGCAACGTACTCCTGAGGTATCATTTCTCATTCTTCTTGCAGAGCTGATTGAAGATGATCCAAGGTTTCTGGAACGACTACCCTTTGCCTTAAACGACGCCCTAGAATATCCCACATGTGCTCAATGGGATTAAGGTCAGGGCTGCGAGCGGGCCAAACAATTTGATCAATTCCCACCTCATCCAAATAATTGTTGACCACGTTTGCAACGTGGGGCCTGGTGTTATCATGCATTCGTTTAAATTGCTGTCTAATGAACGGGGCGTATGGAACCACAAATTCTTCTAGACATTCCACGATATGTATTTGGGCAGCTATAATGCCGCCGCGTAGAAATACAAGGTCCTTACGGGCGTCTATAGAAATGCCTGCCACACCATTAGTGAGCGGCCATGCAATGGGACTCTTGGAGATATGGCACATTGTGAATATCGCTCTCCGGATCTCCGCCATACTCTTTCCCGTCCATCCGGTGATCGCAGACTGAACCTTGATTCATCAGTGAACAACACGGACTTCCAGTCGTCCATAGTCCAAGTGACGTGGTTACAAGCAAAAGTCAAACGGTTTCTTCGATGAGCTGGGAGGAGCTCTGGCCCGGTAGCAGCCCTCTTGGACTGCAATCCATGTTCATTTAATCTTCGCGATGCTGTGCTAACTGAAATATTGACACCACATACCTGTGCCAATCGACCACCGACGATTCTAGCTGTTTGGAAATAATCTCGCAGTACCATTGATACCATAAACCGATCGTCCCGCTCGTTTGTTGCTCTTTTACGACCTGATCCAACCGTTCGCTCATACTGACCAATTTCACGATATCGTTTAATAGCGTCTTGTACCGTACTTCGTTGAAAATTTAGGTGGGCAGCAATATAACGCACGCTACGGCCATACTCACTCAAAGCGATTACTTTTGCAATATTTTCTGGTTTCATAATTATAATATTTGCTAATAATAATAACTAAACACTGTTAACGTTAACTGTAATAATAATACTAACAATAAATGCTACTTTAACTGCCGGTTCATACGACGGATAAAAATCTCGGATTTTTCTATCCCAGATTTTTGTTTAACTTTTTCAACTTCTTTGTATGAAAAGAGGCGTGTCTGTTCTATAATTTACGTGATGTAATTGCTTAAAACAATGGGATAGAAAAATCCGAGATTTTTATCCGTCGTATGAACTCGCTGTAAATGTTTCAAAACAATTGATAGATGCCCATTTATTTAGAAACGTAACAATTGAAATTTTGAATATTTTTCATTTATAACACTTTGTTGCTGTGATTGGATTTTAAATAAAAAAATACGGTTTTTGTTACACCTATTTTTCGGTTGTGTACTATTTAATATGACAGTGCCTTTAAAATAGCGTAATTGCTCTAGAAATTGAAGATTTACGAAGAAATTCAAGTGTCCGGGTTTTTTTGACGAGCAGTGTATTTTACTATTATTATAGTTATAGTGTTATTTTTCGGACGAAAACGAGTTAAGTAGAATACACAAGTGTGTATATTGGTCCAAAATACATACATTTTTTTTATTTTTTTTGACATGATTATTTTGCTTTACCCACACAATTGTGTGAGCGGGCAGGAAAAGGGCTATTCAGGATAGCTTCATAGCTGGTGAGATTGATTTGGTTTATCACATACGAGGGTGTATCAAAAAGTCTTGCAATATCATATGAAAAAAAAGAGTGAGTGAGACAACAATATATTTTTAAAAACCATTTTTTGTCGCGATGAAACTTCTAGAAGAACATTTCGATGTAAATTTTACAGTTCGTATGTTTTTGTCAATTTAGTAACACGTGTTTTGAATTTTTCTTAAAATGAATGAAATTGAATATCGCGCCCTTATTAAATTTTTCTATAAAGATGGACGAAATGCAATTTATATATTCAACTATATATCAAAAGTTTACGGCGAATCTGCACCATCATATGTCACAGTAACAAGGTGGGTAAAATTATTCAAAAGTGGCCGGGAGTCATTTGAAGACGACAACCGCTCGGATCGGCCAGCAGATGCTATTAGCCATGAAAACGTAATTTTGGCCGAATCTATTGTATTGGAGGACCGGCGTATTTCTGTTCCGTGGTTAGCGTGGAGACTTTCTCTTTCATACGGTACCACATATACTATATTACATGACCACCTTCACATGTCGAAAGTAAGTGCGCGATGGGTTCCCCGTTTGTTGAATGCAGAACAAAAAAAAATGCGTGTTCAAACTTCAAAGACGATTTTAGATATGTACAAAGAAGATCCAGAAAATTTCTTGGATAACATAATAACAGGCGATGAAACATGGCTTTATCATTGGGATCCGGAATCCAAACAAGAATCGATGCAATGGATTAAACGTAGTGACCCACCACCAAAGAAATTCAAAACTCAACTGTCTGCTGGTAAGGTTGTGGCAACAGTTTTTTGGGATGCTGAAGGAATTTTGATAATCGATTATATTGCACCGAAAACCACAATCACAGTCATATATTACGCAGAAGTTTTGCGAAAATTGAAAAAAGCGATCCGGGAAAAACGGCCAAGGAAAGTTATTAAAAAAATCTTGCTTCTTCACGACAATGCACCAGTGCACAAGGCTAATATTGCTCAAGCTGCATTAAAGGGCTGCGGCTTCGTGGAAATTCCGCATCCACCGTACAGTCCAGACTTGGCACCCAGTGACTACTTTCTGTTTCCCAATTTAAAAAAAACACTAAGGGGCCCGAAATTTTCCACTGACTATGAAGTACAGTCTGTTGTAAATGAATATTTTATGGAGCAAAAGAAATCTTTTTTTTAGAGGGTTTAGGAAAGTTAATTGTTCGATGTGACTAATGTATAAACCTTAAAGGAGATTATGTCGAAAATTAAAAATATTGCTGTCTCACTCACTCTTTTTTTTCATATAAAATTGCAAGACTTTTTGATTTGCCCTCGTACTTTGAATATTCCGTAATTATGTTTACATTTCCTTGTGTAATAGAACCAATCTGGTGGTTGTTATGGTCGAAAGGGGTCCCATTTAAAACGTGATATTTTAAAACGCGATATTTCAAAACACGATAGAGTACAAAACGCGATATGGTACAAAACGCAATATTTCAAAACGCGATATTTCAAAACACGATATGGTAGAAAACGCGAAATGGTACAAAACGGGAATTTAGGATCGGGTTATATCAGTCGGGTGAAGGAGAAATTTAATTTCAGTTTATAGGAATTTAAAAATCGATAGGAGCGAGAGTATATAGGATCGGTATAAATCTGGTCGCTACGCTCCCGTTGCTTCGCAATGCACATTCTGTACCATAATGCGTTTTGAAATATCGCGTTTTGAAATATCGCATTGTGTACCATATCTCGTTTTGTCATATCTCGTTTCGAAATATCGCGTATTGAAATACAGTCAAACCTGTTAAGTTGGACACCTTTTTAAGTTGGTCACCTGGCTAAATTGGACGATTTTGTCTTGCACCAACCTGGCTAAGTTGGACGATTTTGTCTTGCATTTTTAATTATTCTCAACCAAAAATTGTTTGCGTGGACGCTCTAACGCTGTTAATTTTGTTTTTTGTTCAAAACCTTTGTATGTTGGACACCTTTATAAGTTGGCCATTTTTTATGGCACCGCGAGTGTCCAACTTACACAGTTTCCACTGTATCGCGTTTCGAGCGGATCCGGGTCGAAAGGCATGAGCTGGAAAGGAATAGTCCAATGAAATGAAATCGATATTGAAATTGGAATATAAATTCAAATTGAAATTAAAATTGAAATGGAAATTATGGTATTGAAAATGAAATTATGGAATTGAAATTGAAATTGAAATTGAAATGGAAATTGAAATTGATATTGATATTGAAATTGAAATTGAAATTGAAATTAAAATTGAAGTTGAAATTGAAATTGAACTTGAAATGGAAATTATGGTATTGAAATTATGGAATTGAAATTGAAATTATTGGAATTGAAATTGAAATTATGAAATTGAAATTGAAATTGAAATTGAAATTAAAATTAAAATTGAAATTGAAATAGAAATTGAATTTGAAATTGAAATTGAAATTTTGGAATTGAAATTGAAATTATTGGAATTGAAATGGAGCTGGAAACGAATAGTCCAATGGAAATAAAATCGATATTGAAATTGAAATATAAATTCAAACTGAAATTCAAATGGAAATTGTGGTATTGAAAATGAGATTATGGAATTGAAATTGAAATTAAAACTGAAATTGAATTTGAAATTGAAATTGAAATTGATGGAATTGAAATTGAAATTTAAATTTGAAATTGAATTTGAAATTGAATTTGAAATTGAATTTGAAATTGAATTTGAAATTGAATTTGAAATTGAATATGAAATTATGAATTTGAAATTGAAATTGAAATTGAAATTGAAATTGAAATTGAAATTGAAATTGAAATTGAAATTGAAATTGAAATTGAAATTGAAATTGAAATTGAAATTGAAATTGAAATTGAAATTGAAATTGAAATTGAAATTGAAATTGAAATTGAAATTGAAATTGAAATTGAAATTGAAATTGAAGTTGAAGTTGAAGTTGAAGTTGAAATTGAAATTGAAATTTAAAATTATGAAATTGAAATTGGAATGGAAATTATGGTATTGAAGTTGAAATCGAAATTATGGAATTGAACTTAAAACTGGAATCGAAATTGAATTTAAAATTGATATGGAAATTGAAATCGGAATTGAAATTTATATTAAAATTGAAATTATGGAATTGAAATTGAAATGGAAATCATCATGGTATTGAAATTGAAATTATAGAATTGAAATTGAAATTGAAATTAAAACTGAAATTGAATTTGAAATTAAAATTGAATTAGGAATTGAAATTGACACTGAAATTGAAATTGATATTGAAATTCTGGAATTGATATTGAAATTGGAATTATGAAATTGAAATTGAAATTATGGTATTGAAATTGAAATTATGGTATTGAAATTGACATTAAAGCTGAAATTGAAATTGAATTTAAAATTGAAATGGAAATTGATATCGGAATTGAAATTGAAATTGAAATTGAAATTGAAATTTATATTAAAATTGAAATTATGGAATTGAAATTGACATTGAAATTGAAATTGAATTTGAATTGAAATTGAAATTGAAATTTGAAATTATGAAATTGAAATTTAATGGAAATTATGGTATTGAAGTTGAAATGGAAATTATGGAATTGAAATTGAAATTAAAACTGAAATCGAAATTGAATTTAAAATTGAAAGGGAAATTGAAATCGGAATTGAAATTGAAATGGAAATTTATATTAAAATTGAAATTATGGAATTGAAATTGAAATTGAAATGGAAATCATCATGGTATCGAAATTGAAATTATGGAATTGAAATTGAAATTGAACTTGAAATTTATTTTGAAATTGAACAATTTGAAATTGGAATTGAAATTGAAATTGATACTGAAATTCTGGAATTGATATTGAAATTGAAATTATGAAATTGAAATGGAAATTATGGTATTGAAATTGAAATTGAAATTGAAATGGAAATTATGGTATTGAAATTGAAATTGAAATCGGATTTGAAATTGAAATTGAAACCGAAATTGAAATTATAGAATTGAAATTGATTTTTTTTTTTTATTTATTTTCAATACGATTTTTTGTCACATATAATAATAATAATATACAAAATGAAAATAAATGAGTAGGGTAATCATCACCAATTTAACGGCAGTATTGATCTACCCTTTAACAAGAAAAATTATGAAAAAAAAAGTTATGAATATTACAATTAAAAATTTAACAATAAAAAGATAAACAATTGAAACTAAAATTAAACTGCATCAGACTAAAACTCTAAATAGGAAATCGATATTAGGGTGCTCAAAAAGCCAAACTTTAAGTAATTGGAGAAATGATTTTGAATTTATTTGTTGCCGTATGCTAAGTGGAAGTTGGTTAAATAAGGAAGGAGCAGTTACCAGGAAATGTTTTCTAAAACAATATTTTTTAAATTGAAATCTGTACTGGGTTCGAATCCCATCAGAGGCTGGATGCAAAGCGAATTTTCGTCATCGATTACGATCGGTAATGTTAATAAACACAACTAAGACCCTCTGTTGGAGTGCAGAATTCAGCGCCGACCCACCGTCCATGTCAGTGTACAGGTTGACATGGAGCTTGCAATGTGCAGGTGGTATACTGTAATTGTGTGAATGGGTGGTCTGTGCGTGAATGAAAGGGGAGTATTAATTGACCTTCAAAGGACATTAAATCCACTGGACAATTAATACTGCCTTTTAAAAAAAAAAAAAAAAAAAAAAAAAAAAAAAAAAAAAAAAAATCGAAATTGAAATTGAAATTGAAATGGAAATCATCATGGTATTGAAATTGAAATGGAAATTATGGTATTGAAATTGAAATTAAAACTGAAATTGAAATTGAAATTTAAATGGTATTTTTAAAGCCATATAGTTGCAGTCAACAAACTAGAACTCGTGCAAATGTATAGAAATTTCTTTCATTGTAGTTAATACTCATAATTGCCTTGATCGTTTGAACCCCAAGCAGCGCGATCGCGCTGTTGAGATTTTCTGTCGAGAAAACCCAGCATATGTCGAACATTGACGACAACTGACGGTGCGTTACTGATTGTTGAAGAAGCGCGCTCAGATTTACTTAAGCAAGAACATCACACAGCTCCCTTTAATGTAAATAGTACATTTTACAATAGGTTTGTCTCAATAGATTGTCTTTTCGTGCTCATTTAAAGGAAGAGCGCTTACTCGGTTTGGGATTCTTCGACAGTGTTTTTCAATACCCCCTGGGACTGAAACGTTTAATACTGTTAAGATTTTTTTAAATATACATCATAAATACATGGACCATGCCATAAGTTGTAGGAGTTAAAAACTCGTGATTGCATTAAGGGTATGATATCAAAGGGCCGAATGTCGAAGGGCCGAAAGTCGAAGGACCGAATTTCAAAGGGCCGAATGTGTCGAAGGGCCGAATGTGTCGAACGGAAATTTTCCTTCACTAAAATGTATCGCTGACTGGATACGTGAAATTTCTTGAATATTCAAAGATGAAAAATAGTAAAATATATAAATTCATTCATATAAATACATTTGTATGCTTTTCCGTGAGTTTAGGCAAAACTGACTTTCTGCGTAATTATTTAGCACGGCATAGAGAATGCCCAAGTGAATTTTCTTGGTAATTGAGGTATTTTTAAAGATAGAGTTTTTCCGTCAAATGATGCTCCCAAATCGAAAAATACTCTCAACAGTATATTCGTCTTATTCAAATGACCATTTTCTTAAAATGCCCCAACCGATGGCCCAAGTTTGAGTAGTTTCCCGTGACTCTAGGCAAAGATGATGTTATTTACAATTGCTTAGAATGCCATAAAGAATGTGAATTTTTATGACGGTTCGAGTATTTTTAGAAAATGGTCTTTCGCATGGGAAAATATATTGTTCTAGAGTACTTTTCGATTTTGGAGTATCACTTGACGATAACCATATCTCAGATTCAAATTAAAATATCATGAAACGGCTTACTGTTCTAGATACAGGAAGAACCATACATAGTATGGCAATGTTAAATAACATATTTATGTGGATTATCTGGAATTTACGCCGAGGTTTCAAAAAATGGGTGATCGGACAGACACATGACAGATAATTTGAATCTATAGAGATTAAACACAAGTTTACAGTTTTTTGCGACATCTAGTGTCTTATAGCATATATTAAATATGGCTTATATATAGAACGGACGTATCCTTTTCTTCTCTTATCCTATATCTCATTTTCCGTAATTAGATTTTTTTGCCACAATGCCACTTTTGTTGGTTTTTCGAACTTCGAAAAATATTCAAAGTAGATCAAATACTGTTAAAAAGTTCACGATTTTTGGTTTGGTTGTCAAAGTGTGAATAAACGAACCAAATTGGGTTCTTTATCCGGATCATATATCATTTATATGCAGAAAACAGATGCCAAAACCGTTGAATGGATTCCCGAATTGACTTACCCGCAGGGGGAAAATATATTCCCATCAACTGATTCGCCTTTCAATTAATTTCCGAATCCTCCATTACATATATAGATATAACGTGCCGAATTGTTAGGTCTTCCGGTTGGCCCGCACGTGGTTGCAAACAGTACACAATAATTGATTTGATTATGACTGCTTTGCTCGAATCTTATAGGAACGTTATATATGATCATCTCCAAGAAATAATATCATTACCACAAAAAATGGCCCTATATTTCTCGTTCGAACGTTTAATTTTAAATTCGTTAAAGAGGCGATGTTATGTCATTGGCCATGACTCATTCGATACTGCATCACTTTGGCGCAGGACAATTGATCACATGTTCGAGCTATATGGAGTGCTGTTCCTTAATATCACAAAATCACATCATACATTACTCCGATTTTCAGGACGAAAAAGTTGAGTTCAATTTGTCGTTTATATTAAATTTTAACAAATGTTAAATAATAAAATTAAATAAAAATAAAAATTTATAAATTTTTATGACAGAAATGTTTATGGCTTGACATATTTATTTCCTTTTTATTTTGACAACTAAGCTACACAGTTAAATTTAGTTTTACTTTTTCACGAGCTGTGTTGATTTTCGATTTTTTTTTTTCGAATTTGTACTCAAACATCTAACTTCGTTCTTGTTCTATAGGCTTAAATTTTGGAGCTCTATTTTATTGATACTATTTCATCTTTGTTTATATTTTTACACTCAGCTTTTCAAGCTAGCTGAATTCGGACCTGTTATTAATAAAAAGAATTAAAAAACAAAACAATTGGTACAGCAATTTTTTTGCAAAAATTTTCATGTTTTGAATTTTTTATCGAATTTTTTTTTGTCAATCGTCATGTTTCTAGTGAAATTCTTTCAAATAAATTATTGCAAGATTCCTTTGAGACCCGAGAAATGTGCGAACACGAATTGTGCTGAGGTACAATTAATCGGGCAGAGGAAGGAGGAGGAACATGCCGGGGTAATGGCTGAGGCGGTAATGACCGAGGAGTAATAGCGGGGGGAGGTGGTAATAGCGGGGGCGGGTAAAGATACCTGCGGGTTCTGTTACGCATCAAACAAACTAAGTTCATCTTTATGCCACTTAAAACATAAATCGTTAAACGGTAAATGGCTCATCTTGTCTATATACTAAAAATCAACATGAAAATGTCTTAGAATATTTTTTTTTGGAAATGAAATCAAAAATTGAATGAATGAATTTAATTCTTTTGTATACACAACACAGAAGTAAATAAATGAATAAAAAAAAAAAATGTTTGTAAAATTTAAAAAGCGAATTTTTCGTTTCCATCTCTTTTGCTTGCTCTGTTGATGATGGTGAACATGACGTTTATTTTTGGTATGTCATTATTGTGCTCGTAGTACAATTCCAAAACGAGTCGGGTGTATTATTGAAAAGGCGCGCACATTACAATGGAAATATTATCGTGTGAGATTTATATACTGTTATTATTATTTATAAACATGCATGATTACTGCTTCACATGTGTTGTTATATTATTACGATCGCTTTAAATATTTATTATGTATTGTAATCCATTTTTAAAGATTACACTCAACTATAATAGAGGTAGCTAGCTATGTGGTATATATTTGGAACTAAATAATGGAGAATCTTTTCTTCTATTAAATTGCTGTTTGTTGTGATTATTTCACTTTCTAACCTACATAATGTAACAACGGTTATTGTTGTGCTAAATGTAGTTCAAGATTTAAGGGGCTTAGTGATTTGACCTTGGGCTTATGGTATCATAAGTTTTGAGGGAGTATGAAGGTCTTGTATAATTACGGCAGTTGAACATATTTGTTATGACTCGTATTAGGGAATTAAATACACAAGGGATTTAATTATACCACCTACGAGCTGTTGAATTCTCACATTTATTTCGTTTTAATTAAATTTTTTGATTTAATTTTCATTCTCCCGGTAAATGTGTGTGTGTGTGTGTGTAATGTATAATTCAGCCGATTCGATTGTTGTTGATTTAGAGATGCAATTAACTGATAATGTATAAAAATAAAACCGAAATTCACAACCAGTTCATGCGTACAATAAGGTTACGAATATATTCAGATATATGATTCGAGTAAATATTTCCCTATGTTACGACTACAAAGTACATAGTAATAATTTTTACTGATTCTATCGGGCGGGGGAGGAAATGTCAAGGTGGGTTAGCCTGGTTGTCGATTTTTCATTTTTCCTTTTCGTTTTGCGTACACGCAGAAGAGAAGCAAAAAAGGATGTACACTAGTGGAGAAAAATAAATAAAAAGGATATTATATCGAGAAAATGTTGTAAGAAGAAATGCGGAAGGAAGTAATGTATTTAAGTGAATTGTAAGGTATTTCATTTTTATGTAATACCTTTCGATATATACGATGGGGTCGAATTTGTATAAATATTAAGAACGATTTGAAGGGGACAAGGGTAGATATTTACCTACATAGTCATATACCTCAGCAAAATTTGTGTCAAGTATTTTGATATTTTTAAGTTGATTGCCGACCGATATTTTCCCTTTTTAATTATTGTTAATGGCGTTCTGCACGCATGATAGGTATTTATTTTTAGATTTGAAACACCCTATATACATAATATATCGTTTTACTTACATTTTATTGTAAACATGTAAACGGATAATTAAATGACACGATAAGGTAATTGGTTTTACATTTATTACGGCTTCACATGCAACCAAATTAAAATGAAATGAATCAAATTCGCAGCTTTGCTGTTAAGCGGGACATGTTTCACTTGTCGTGCACATGGATGGGATAATTTGGACATTTTAACAAGGTGAGCAGTTTATGCATGATTTTCAATCATATACGGTAACATTTACGAATACATATACATATGTATTCTATATGCAGAATAGTTGTTATAGTATGTCGTAATAAATGAATACATTTTCAATTTTAATTTTCTCGAAATTTTATTTTGCTTCTATATTCAAATCTAAGAATATTGATTAAACTGTATACAAAAAAGGTCATTCAATTGTTCAAAGATAACAATAGATTCTATAATATTGATTCTGTATGTATAGGGTGACCATATACACACATATCATATTACTCATAGAGATAATAAATAGCGTCATTTTAAGCCAACCTATATATAGATCACCACCAATCACAATCCATAAATTTCCTTTTTCTACTCCAGCAACCAGCACTAAATCAGCACTTTAATTGTTTTAACATTGAAGGTAAAATTCATTAATGTATATATTGTGGGAATTTTGTGTGAAACGTTTTTAAATAATACACCGGGTGATTTTTTTAAGCTGACACGTTTAAATGTCTCAGAAATGTGATTTCTTTGAAACAATTTTCGATTCATGATAGATTGCGCTGTAATAACGATATTAAATTTTTATCGATTTCCCCTACTGAGAACCCATGCATACGATTCTGCAATACGCTTGAATTAAAATTAACACGTGTTCAATGTAAATACTGGAAAATAGTCTTAAACAAATTAAATTTATTAAATTTTAAATTATTGAAAAATGACTTAAACTACTATTATCGTAACCCAGGAACATATGCGATTAAATCTGCTTTCAAATAAATGATTTAAGTTGATAGTTCAAGGCCGCTATAGTTCAACTTGGCGAAGCCAGTGCGGATTTTCAACACTCCAGTAATGCACGTTGTGGTCGATTAACCGTTCCATGATTTGTAAAAGACGACTCGTCGGAGAACAATAAGTAGCAAAAAAATTGGGATTTTGTTGTATTTGTTCACGTGCTCAATGACAAGAAGTTACCCAATTTTGGAAATCAACGCCATGAAGATCTTGGTGTAAGGACACATGATACGGATGATACTTATGACGTTTTAAAATATTCCAAATACTTGTTTGGGACAACTCGGAATCGCTAGCTATTTCTCGTGTACTGATATTAGGATTATGAGTTACTGCAGCCAATACAGCAATTTCATTACTTTCCTCAGTGACTGATGCTCGACGAGTCCTTTTTTCCGGTTGAACACTTCCATCAGTAGTAAATTGTTTAACAGCCCGGTAAAACGAAGCACATGACAGAATCCTATCCGGAAAACGCGAAGCGTAGAGAGTGACAGTATAAACCAGGACCATTTCAATTTTTTCTTATACAGTTAAATACTCCATTTTGTATTGTAATAATAGCCTAACGCAAACATTTCTTTATGTTTTCAAAATAATCTTCGTACTTAATTGATATTTTCAAAACAAAACACAAAAAATCATTTATTTCACTTCATGCGACGTGACTGGATCTTCCTGGTTACTAGATTTTAAAATCAAAATTTACTAAATAATTTTGTGCAAAACTCTCAATGATATTTTTTTAAATCTTAGTTGGCTGCATTAGTTAATTTTTTTTTTACATTTATTTGTTACGTCAAAATTTCAAGTGATAGAAATTGTCATACTACTAAGCTTTAAAAAACAACCAAAACGACTTTATTGACTGTAAGTTTTGATTTAATGATCTAGTAACCAAGAAGATGGGTAGTCTCACATCACTTGAAGTGATGCGACTAAGTAGGGGAATGGGGGTGTAAAAATGTTTCATAGAAACCCTACGTACTTTAGGCCGTAGAACCCGAATCTGCAATAAAACATATTGGTTCCTATTTTAAATTCAAAGTTACCTGGGGAGGAGTATAAGTTTTAGCACTAATGTATGTACCTCTCCCCCCCCTCCCCCCAGTATGATAAGTTTTACTAATGGGTATTTGGAAGTTTTAGTTTACAAACATCACTCGGTATATCATAGGAGCGATCATATGAGATTATGCATCGAAAACATAAGCTTCCAAGCGGAAGTAGGAAATTCAAGGGACTGTTTTGCTAATGCCAGGAATCTCACTAAAGACTTCCACCCAAGAAGTACAGCCATCAAAGACGGGAATGGAGAATTAAGTACAACCGTGGCTGATGTTCTCTCAGTATGGCAAACCTACTTTCAAAATCTACTAAATCGGAATGACGACGTGACCCCCATTAGAGCAATAGCTCCTCCAGGTGATGAGGTCTTCGTCGAATATCCCACAGTGGAGGAAGTAGACGCAGCTATTAGTCGATTGAAAAACGGCGAGGTACCCGGTCTCGATGGATCCCCGCAGAATTAATAAAACTCGGAGGCGCTACTCTTGCAACAAGTCTACACGATCTCATCGTATGTATTTGGGACCAAGAAGAGTTGCCGGAGAATTGGAAGACCGCGCTCATATGTCCGTTGCATAAAAAAGGCGACCGTCTTGAATGTGAAAACTATCGTGGTATAGCTCTATTGAACACTGCTTACAAAGTGTTGGCTAATGTTGTACTTGCCAGACTCATCCCTTTCGCCGAAAACATCATTGGCGATTATCAGTGTGGTTTTCATCCCAACCGATCCACCACTGACCAGTGTTTCACCATGAGGATGATCTTGGAAAAATGTTGGGAATACAACATAACCATACATCAATTATATATAGACTTCCGTCAGGCATATGACAGTATAAACCGCGATAACCTTTGGGCCGCGCTCATATGCCTAGGAATTCCAGAGAAACTCGTTTCTCTGTGCAAATTAACAACGTCTGGGTCTGTATGTAGAATTGTAATCGAAGGAACTGTGTCAGACTCCTTTGAAATAACATCTGGTGTTCGACAGGGAGATGCACTCGCCTCTGTGCTGTTCAATTTGGCGCTTGAGTACGTAGTGAGGAAAAGCAACATTGAAAGTTCGCGCTGTATATTTAATAAATCAGGCCGAATTCTTGGATATGCAGATGATATCGTTCTTCTTGGCCGAAGACCTAGCGATATCAAAGACAGTTTCGTGCCGCTCGATCGCTGCGCAAGAAGACTTGGTTTGGAGGTGAACAGTAGCAAAACCAAATTTGTATCAACACCCAGGAACATCTCCATGGCAAATCTCGGAATTGGCGACCATAACTTTGATCGCGTTGAAAACTTCAAATTCCTCGGGTCAGTTATAACATCATCAAATGACATGCAGGCAGAAATAAAAGCCCGAATAGCTGCCGCACATCGAGTTTTCTACGCCCAATCAAAATTATTACGATCTATCGCAGTCGTGCAAGCTCGCACTTTATAAAGCACTCATAAGACCTGTGCTGGCTTTCGGAAGCGAGAGCTGGACCATGACCACTAATGATTGTAGATTGTTATCAACTTTCGAAAGGAAGGTCATTCGCTCCATCTTTGGTCCAATTAAAGTCGCGAACAATGAATATCGGATTCGCATCAACCACGAGATAAAGCAAATTCTTGGAGGTTGCGATATTATCGGATTCATCAAATCCAATCGAGTAAGATAGCTCGGCCACGTTGCAAGGTCCCCACAACAACGGATGACCAATAAAGTGTTCCATCAACAACCAGCCGGTGTGCGTCGTAGAGGAAGACCCCGACTGCGCTGGCGTGACGAGGTCCAACAAGATCTACAGGCACTAGGATGTTGCTAGGATGTCGAAACTGGAGGTCGAGAGCGATGGACCGAGACGGCTAGAGGACCTAAGTGCGGACGGCAAAATCCCTTCATGGGATGTGAAGCTAGAGAGAGAGAGACTCGGTATATGATTTAATTGTTATTTTATATTTTACGATTTTTTAAGGATTCCAAAGTCAGTCTCATATTTTAGAAAAGACGTCTCCACTTTGAGTTCAATATACATTTAGTTTATTTTAAATGCAACAAAAATTTGTCGTAACAGAAAAATTCGGGATGGATTTCCGTTTTACGCAAATTTTTGAATTTTTCGGTCTGAGAATTAAATTCTCTTTATGTTTAGCAAAGATACATTTTGAAAAGTTTCTTTTCGAGCTGGGAGGCTTTTTCGGGTTGACTTCACATACATGGGGGTTATTGCGTTTTGGATTCTATATGTCAACATTAGCTGTATTTTGTTGAGAATTTACAACAACAATTGCATTTGATAATTCCCAGTAGAATAAACTAATTTCAAAATTTTTTTGGAATTATTTAATTCTAATTCCAAAAGTTACTTATCGTATTTGCCACCAGAAAACATTTTTTTGTTTTTTATTGTTTTTAAGTTGGTGTTGTAAATTTAATGACATTTATGACAAGCGACATTTTTATTCGTATTGTGGTCGATATTTTCTTAAAATTTATATATTATATTTTGTGTTATAATTAAGAATAGGAAAATACAAAATACTACCAACAGAAAAAAAATTTTTTGCTGTTTTGTTGAGAATTAAATAATTCCAAAATAATTCGAAATAATTAATTCTCAACAAAATACAGCTATTAGCTGTATTTACTGAGACATTTACAACAACAATTGCACTGAACAATTCCTAAATGGAATTAAGTAAATCCTAATACCTAATGATATTAGGTATCATTTAAATCCAATTCCAATTTTTAATTTTCGTACATGCCGAAAGATGTCGACGTAGTTGGTATTTTTTATATTTTATTCTAAATTGTTGTCGCCTGATAAAGTAACATTTCATATTCGCATCAACAAACAGTGTAACTATACTAATTATATAATTGTATAATGCGGATTTTTTTTCACAACTGTCTGCCCAATAAACAAATAAACAAAATAAAATCTAAAAATTCTTTTTGTTGTTTCCTTGGGAATAAAATAAATCCAAATTAAATTTTTATCAAGTAAAGACAGCTATTGTTGATGAACAAACTTGGAAAACTGGTTTTTCGTTACTTGTTAAACATTAAGTTTTTCATCGCAACAAATTCGCAGGCTATATCTAAATTTTAATTTCTCAGCAAATTTCATTCTCGCTGATTTTTGGCGCGGCAGAAGTTTAGGCTTACGTACTCGTTTCTGATATTTCAAATTAACATCTTTTTTTAAAATCTGTTGTATTCTACGTTTAGTGACCTTCAGATTCAAGTCACGCTTTATTTGAGATGGATTCATATTTTTCCTAACTGCAAGTCGCCTTATTTCCCTTTTACTTCCAGCATCAACGCTTTTACTGTGCCATATATTTGGGGATGTTTTAAAAAGTTTTAGATAATATTTTTATTTTTCCGTAGTTTTGTGGCTATCTGGACGTATGGTCGCACCAGATTCGTTTCTCTCATGGCATAACTTTTAATGTAAAAAATAATTAACTCCTGTTTTAATGCTTCCGAATTTCTTTTTTTTTTTAGCTACACAATATTAAAATTAACAATACAACAATTTTAAAAATGCACGACGAAAATAAATTTTAACTTCAGTTAGTTGATTTTGTATTGACAAATTTTTCCACTCTATGTAAAATAAAATCAGCGAATTGGTTTTGAAGAAAACGTTACAGATTATTTTGTCCCATATAGCTATTTTAGTACTGAAACACTCTGGGCTAACTGTTCATCATGATTTTAAAAGAGTTTTAAATATGGCTAACTGGGA
Source organism: Nephrotoma appendiculata (assembly GCA_947310385.1). NCBI lineage: Eukaryota > Metazoa > Arthropoda > Insecta > Diptera > Tipulidae > Nephrotoma > Nephrotoma appendiculata. Next base: position 16,812,076 of record OX371224.1, read on the forward strand.
TGGAATTAAGCCATTTCTTTACTGATCATAATCTAATAGAGTTTGGTGATGGAGATGGATGGGAATTTAAAATGATTTTTGGTACAAGTTCTGGAATATATATGGATAATGGGATGGAACTAGGCTATTTCTGAACAGAATAAGATGAAACTTTAGTGCTGGAATAAAATGATTTTATAAAATGATTTTTAGAAGAAAATTTTGGTACATTTTGGCCATCCCATAACTAAGCCATTTCTAACCGATCATGATTCAATTGAGTATGTTGGATTGAAATGGGGTTCGAAAACGAATTTTGAAAGAGATTCTGGAATATAGCTGTCTGGAACGGAACTTAGCCTAAAAATTCCTTAACTTATCATGATGAAACTGGGTATGGTTATTTCTGGGGAGATTATGATAAAATTTGGTGTGGTGGATGGAAATGGATTCTATAATGATATATTGACATTATTGGAATTGTAAACTGGGACGGTACTAAGCCATTTCTTAATCGATCTAAACGTAATTGAATTAATTTACAGGGATCGGTCCTCGAAGTGTTACCAACTTCACTCTGCTGTAGCAACTAAACGGCTAATGACAGAGCTCTCATTTTTTAATATGCGCCAGTCTGTTATGTTGTTGGAATGGAATTCAAACCATGAGCTGTAACATTTACATGTGAACAAAATGTTTGTGTATCGGACCATTACACGTTACAATGATACTGGTAACATCAAAAAACTCCATAGAGATGAATAAAGCTCAGTTCAAAGCGAAAAATCTCAATGTGTCTGTGCATAGTATTGGCGCATATTAAAAAATGAACTATAGGACTGAAGCCCTACAAAATACAAAAAGTGCAAGGTTTAACACTTGCATAAAAGGGAGGTGTTAATCGACCAAAGGTGTTAAAACACTGGCACGTTGGTTGGCAGCTTGAGAATATGGTCTTCTCTGATGAAAAATTTTTTACGGTTCAGCAATATGTAAACAAACAAAACGGTCGTGTTTGGTTAGAATGCAAATCAAAATACAATTTAAACCGGCGAATTGCTCTGCGAAAACAAGCGCCTCCATCAGTGATGGTTTGAGCCGCGGGACGCTCACCTCTCGTTTTCAACATAGCGTGAAGGTAAATCAACAAATCTATCGTGAACAGATTTTAAACAATACTTTGTTACCTTGGGCACGTATAAACAATTTGGTAGAAACCATATTGGACTTTTCAACAAGACTCGGTGCCGTCCCATAAAGCCCGTAAAACCCAACATTTTTGAAAAGGAAAACTTCCCAGGTTCATTTCTTCACAACAATGGCCACCATATTCCCCGGACTTAAACTCAATCGATTTTTCCATATAGTCCATTCTGGAGGCCAAAGTATTAAATAAACAATATGAGATGGCCGATGCTTTAAAGATTGTTTTTCGCTGAGAATGGGACAAAATATCATCAGACAAAAAAAATAATGTAAAATTTTTAAGTCTATATAATTCAAGTACTCTAGCCCAAAATAAATCAGTAGGCTTAAGCTTTTTTATTTAGGCATTAAGGCTGTGTCCCAAACACCGACTTATTTGTGGACACCGACTTATTCAAATAAGTCACCTCGCGAGTAGACTTATTTGAATAAGTATGTCTACACAGAAATGTCTCCAAAAATGTGCCTTGACTAAATGTAATCATGCAGTTTTTTTTTCAAATCTAGTGGCAACGACCAACATGTCAAGGAAATTTTTTCTTCTATAGAACAGAAATTGAATTTTCTTTTTTTTGATATTACGTCACAAATAAGTCGGTATATTGAATTGGAACATCGAGCAATAAATATTTAAGAGAAATCAAGTAGTGCAAGTTTTATAAGCAGGTTTTTCCGAGGTTAATCTTATTTTATAGTTTTAATATACTTATATACACAAATTTAATTTTTTTTCTTTATTTAATCCATATATACGAATCTTATAAACATATCGGGATAGTTATTTTATAGATCATTGTTCTTGTTAGGCTTATACAGGTTGCCAAAAGTAAAATAGATTAACCTCGGAATCTCTACATGAGTTCTCTTATGTATATTTTACTTTATGATTGGAACGACTTGACCGACTTATTCAAGATGGCGTCAAATAAGCAAATAAGTCTGTAATAAGTCGGTGTTTGGGACACAGCCTAAGCAAAATTTCAAGTCCCATCTTCGATGTTTAAATTTTTACACTTTCACAACTTGGGATTTTTTAATTATACATATTCTGGGATCGGAAAATCGAAGCTATATTAAGGTTATTCGAGGTCGAACATCAAAGAAGCCATATTTAATTTTAAAATAAGAATAATTTTATTTCAATTTAAATTTTTACATTTATTGATACAAAAGATTAGCAAGATATCCATTTTCTCTTATTTCGGTACAGTGAAATCTAAAAAAAATGAAAGAAATGACTTTAGGAAATGTAAATGACATAGGTCTATCTGTGGCACTATTCTGGTTTTCCCTGGGAATAGGGAATTGGGAAAAATATTTTCATAGCATTTTTGACTAAACTGTACTTTTCTGGCCTACTGAGGGAATAAGTTTGGTGTAAATATTTTCGAAACAAAGATATATTGGGAATTATTTTTCCCTATAAAAATTTTGTGGAACAAAAGTTTCCCAATTAACTTTGTTTCGAAAATTTTTGCACTAAATTTATTACTTCAGTAGGCCAGAATAATACAATTTGGAACAAAATGCTATGAAAATATTTTTCCCAATTCCCTATTCCCAGGGAAAACCAGAATAGTGCCACTGGTGGTTTAGTATATATTAACCTGAACTTTTTAAATTTATTTACGATTGCTGACTTTTTTTTTAATAATTCATCGTTTTAAAAATAAAATATTTTTAACGTAACAAATGTAGCAATTTTACTAAAATAATTATTTTAGGGGATTAGCTGAATTTTGATTTTTCAAGTGAATTTCGAGATAAATCGATTTTGAAGAAAAATCGTGCTTCGCCTAAATGTTCACTTCCAAAATAATAATACATATACTAAACGTGGGTATATATTTACGAAAATTTGTGCCGAACGCGTTCGTGAAAAAACGACACAAAAATTTATGCCACTTCCAATCCAACGCAGACGATCTAGCACTTGTCGGTTTAAACAGTTGCCGCTCAAATATTTTTGGCAAATGCGTTTGGTACAAATTTTTGTAAATGTGAACCCACCTCAATACATAAACAATTTGTTTAATGTTAGTTTCATTTTACTAAAAAGTTCAAAGTCGTCTACAGGTTTTGCTTAATGATCCATCGTATAGTTTCCTTAAAGTAAACAAAACTGTCTGAGGACCTCCATGCCGAAGTTGTTAATACTCATATCGATCTGAAAGGTAAATTTACTACTCAATTTTTTTTCTGTAACATTTTCTGTCGTATTCCTAAGCAAATAGTTGGAATTAACAATAAATTTGACTATTTTGATCAAATGATGACAGATTATTGAGGTTTTAAGACTGTGGTGTCATCACTCAATCAATCGGTTATCGCGTGGTGATAGCTCGCGCTTTTTAGATGATTAATGCCATAAATGCGAAATAATTGTTTCATCAAAGCATATTTAAATTTCTCCGCTATATCAAGCGTTATTCGAATCTGCGTATCAAACCGTAATATCCCAGAATAAAAATGCCCAGTATCCTTTATACCTCTATGAGCTAATTCATAGAAATTCTTGTTGACAAACGAAACGGTTTTGGAACAAATGAACGAAAAGATGATGATTAGGAATGACCAGTTTCTGAAGTTTCTTCGCTTTCAATAATAATTTTTGTTCTTGGTCGTTTTTCAGATGTTCGGCAATATTTCTTCAAAATTGATAGTAAAATTATCACGCGAACTTATGTGTTACTAAATCCTGTTTGCACCGAATTTCCTGGTCCAACTCGCATTTTGCTGATTTGATACGAAGCCCAACTAATATTAGAGAGGGATGGTGCGAGTGTGTTTGGAGAAATTGCAATCAAGCGAGACGTGGCATGCTTAGAAGAGCTCTAAAATATTAAGACGTGGACGTTTCACAGCTTTCAGTAATCTCACCGTATCGCGTAAAAAGTAACCGCCCAAATAAACGTATAAGGGTTTGGGCGCATATTTAAAGATTTAAATTAATAAAGTTTTGGATGTATTCGTCTGCGAAGTTTCTTATTAAAATAAATCCAACATTTTGTTTTGTACCAAAGCTCTATATAATGTAGACATGTAAACCGACCAAATTATCTTATTAAACGATCTTATTCAATGAAAATGTTTAGACTTTCTTTATCGTAATACAATGAACTACTTATCGTATTCAAATTTGGAAAATCAATAAAGCAAAATGTCTGAACTGTTCGTGATGTAGAAAATAGTGTTTTCAAGGTTAATATTTATGATGTCATCTCATCATGTAGTATACTACATTTCCACATAGTACTACGACTAAAAGAAACACAATGGTGATTGTAAATGATTACAATCGAAAAAAATTTACTAAGAACTTTTATTATTCCCTTTTCTATTACAAAGAATAGTCCTGGTTTCCTTTGTGCGAGCGTTTTTTGTTTTCATTTAACCCTTTTGTATTGTTTGTACGACGAGATGAGGCAATCAATAATTTATCTATATATTTCGTTAGTGTCAATTTATTTAGGTAAATTAGAAGAAATTGAAAGGACGTTTTTATTGACTTACGTCTTTGATCAGCTTTAAAACTGTACGTGTATCGTATATTAAAGGTGACTACACGTAGTTGCAAAATTAAATTTTATAATCTCGAACAAAAAAATATCTACTCAATTCCAAAGCCACGTTACACGATTAAGAAAAATGCTAAAGTCGCTTGATCAAGAATAACAACAACAGCGGCTTTGAAATAAATTTTATATACGGTTGCTATGGCATTGGAGAATTTCGATCCCAAAAGCAAAAAAAAACAAAAATAAAAGCTTAACGTAAAAAAAACAACGTAAATTTTATCTTAATAATTCTTGAGTGGGGGAGCTCGAGCTCGTCAGTTTCTTTATTCTATCTTTTATCTTACTTTTTAGCGATGCTGTAATGTGATTGTTTCGTTCATCTTAGAAAATATAAAAAAAAAATGAATAAAAACTAAATTTGTTATCTCTCCATAGAGTTTGCGCAAAAATTAGCCTATCGCATTACTGTAATGGCTGAAAGAAGAGAAAAAATAATGTTGTGGGAAAACGTATATCGACTGTATCGAAATTTTCCGAGAAAAATTATAAAAATTTTATTTTTATATGCACCTCTCGTCTGCCAATATTCGACGTTGCCAATATTAATGTTGTACCAATTTCATTTTATTTATTTATATTACTTTTTTTTTGTTGGTTATGTTTTCGAAATTGGAAAACTTATTTTGTTTGTTCGGGAAATTTTTTCAACTTTTATTTTATTATTAAAGTCCGATAGATTCGTTACAGTCGTGTGTTTATTATACATGTACATAAGTTTTTCACTTGAAATGGATGAGCAGCAGCATCACATAAAAAAATGAGGAAAATGTAGGGGAGCTACACAGGGTGGTTGATTGATATATATGTACATAAATAATATTTGTCGGATTTTATGTGTGAGTAAGTTTTTCACTATGTTGGTTGTACCCAGTTTTTCATTTGCCATCATAACATAATTTATTGATTTTATTTTATGGAAATTAGTTAAAGATTTTATTTTTCATAATTTATTTTAGAAATGATAAGCTTTCAACAGTAGGTACACACTGAGTGGTGAGGAAATACCAAAACAAAAAAATTTATTTAAACATTCGGTAACATTAATGCGATAAGACTATAAAAGAAACTATTTTATGGAAATACAGTGCCGTCGGCAAAATTGTGTAGCGTTTATTTGGTTAATCTGAATTATTTATTATTTTTTAGTGACTAATTGACTAAGGGGTGAAAAGGAGCTACAGTCAGAATCTTTATAATTACTACATTAATTATTATATCTTAACGAAATTAGGTTACAGCGCCGGTACGTAAAAAAGTTATTGACCGAGTTACCTGACACAGTCCTTTTAGAGTCCTCGAAGCCTTCCACATTAAGCTTTAAATCTTAGTGGGGGGAAGGCGTTTGTGGCGAACAATAAGTATCAAATGGCACGAATTCCTCTTACGGTGAATATAAAATTTTCAAATAAAATAAATTTTGTATTGAATTATTTCTGAAGTAACTCCTAGTTTTGGGGTTGAGTTTGTAAAGTGCTCAAGACTATTCTGGGTTACCGTACGACCAAAAGAAAATCTTATTTGATTTCAAGTTTCTTGGTAAACTTGTTAATTTTAAGGTTTTCTCTATCTAAAACACATTAAAATTTCCAATTTTCACATTCTAAGTATTATGTGAGAAAGCTCAATAAACCAAAGCTCTGTAAGGCTGTGTGCCAAACTTAAGGTAAATCGATTACAACGGTAAAAACCAGGGCGTAAGTGTAGATGACGTATACAAAGGCAAAATCGGGTATGATGAACATTTTTTAAAAATTTTCGTTATAGGATTGTGTATATCTTTGATTTATAGGTGCAAGCTAAAATTTTCGGAATAATCACCACATTTTCCGGGAAAATTTTCAGTTTTTCCAAAAATATTTTGTTTTTTTTTTATTCAAAAATTAAAAATCTGCGGTTTTTATTTATCAAATCTTAATTTTAAATATAAAAATTTGAATAGTGTATATCATGAAACAAGTAAAAATTACATTTGCAATACTTTTTGCAATATTTTAATTCGTCTTATACATTAAAGAATGGGGGATCCCAAATCCCCGCTTCTCTAGAAAAAATTAGAACTCAACTGCTTTCATATTTTGAAACAGCAAATACATGATTGCATAATTTTTTCAAAAATGTGTATGTTTTTATGTAGGTATATGATATTCTAAAATTTGGAACTCCTCAATGTCGCTTAGCATTCATCTCTGCCGAATGCCAAAAGTTATACATGGCAAAATATTTAGGAACATTATGGAAAATTTCTAAAATAAACAAAATGTATTAAAAAACTTATTATGGCTGCAGGCCAATAGTCGGGTAAATCATTTACTGCGGTAAAAATCGGATTTAGAACAGATTATTCGATCAGTTTGCCATATAGAGTTTTTGAAAAATAAATGAATTTACCGAAAAATTTACTTAAAATTGACTTTTACCCGACTATTGGCCCGCAGCCTATATATTATTTTTTAACTTCTCATCAAAAAAAAAAAAAAAAAAAGGAAATTTCAAAATTTTCCCTGTCGTGATAATTTTCCGGAATTTTTGGCTTGCACCTCCTAAAAACGATAGATACACAATCCTACAAAGAAACATTTTTAAAAAATTTTCATCTTACTCGATTTCCGCGATGTGTACGTCATCTACAGTTTAGCCAAACCCGGGTTTCGGACAGATTTTTCGAAGTTTGGCACACAGCCTAAGTGTTTTGAAAATAAAGTTTATAAAAATAAAACAATTTTTGTAAAAAAAATATTTTTTTTCGTTTAAATGTTATACGTTTCAAAATAATAGCACAAAACGACAAATTTATATGGAATCTGTCATTTCCGGTACACCGATTTTCACCAAAACGAGTTTTGATGAGATACCAGTTTATTATCAGAAATCTCCATTTTCGCGTAAAGTTGAAAAAATGATCTAGTCCAGTTGCCAATTTAATTTAGATCCCATTTGTTTTTTTACGATTTCTTCTCAGGTGCTATACTATTCAAAATATCTGCAAAAACACGTTAAACAACAACAAAAAAAACCAACAACAACAAAAAGTGGTTCGATTTCCGCAAAATATTACTGGGGCCTCCGAATTTATGAAAAAGGTATAATAGTTGGCTAATAGTCTGTCTTGGCTTGGACACCGGCAGACAGACAGACACCATCCGAAAATCACTTTTACGGACTTCAACGGTTTGTAATTACGCCACACTTTGCTAAGCAACGGCACAGTTCTATTCGATTTAAAGAATTTGCGATTTTGTTTCAATAAAATTGGGAATTTTCATTGTACCAACGGAGTTCCATATACTACAGGTCTAACCCGATTTAACGAAACTCCGATTAGACTATACCCGATTTTGCCACATTCGATTGTACGAAAGAAAAGTATCCGATTTTACGAAAGCTAAAAAAACTTGAAAATGTATTGCGTTTCAAGTCACCGTGAGTTACATAACCCCTCAGAATAACAGGTTTTATGGTAGCAACTGATAAACATCACATTCGGCACTTCATTCTAAACGAATTCCAACATGAAAAAGTGCTTCTAAAGTACGGGAATCAATTTGTAGTGTTCTTGGTGTCGACATTGTGGCTTATGAAACTTGTAATTATTCGTACAAACGATTTAGAAGTGGTTATTTCGACTAGTTGTGTCCGGGACAACCACGAAATTTTGAAAATGTGGAATTGCAAGCCCTGTACTGGAAGAAGACTCAATGCAAACGCAACAAGAGCTTGAAGTTCCGATAGAAGTCACCCAAACAGCTAATTCCAAGCGATTGCACCGAATGAGAAAAAATCTAAAACTTGAAAGGTTGGTCCCACATGTGTTGACCGAGCACAACCTAGGTCAGCGTATGAACACGTGCATATCACTGCTTGCTCGGCAATAAAAAAAGGACTACTTGTGGAAAATTGTGACTGGTGATGAAAAGTATATTTTTTGCCAAAACCCCAAAACGAAAAAAGTCATGGATAGATCCCGGAAAGCCCAGTACAACGACGCCAAAACAGAAAATCAACTTGTTGTATTGAAACAGAAAATCCACACTCCTATGTATCTTGTGGGACATGAAGGGTGTGCTTTATTTCGAACTCCTGAACACTGGTCAGTCGGTGACTGTAGAACGCTACAGCTGACAATTGAACAAACTGAGTGAAGAACTTGGTCAGAAAAAACCATTTGGTCATGCATGGCAACGCTCGATCTCATGTTGCTGCATCGATGATCTTATCGTGTCGAAGCCTGCAAAACGAAGCCTGGCTCCGGTTTCAAAATCCCAGATTTCAAAATTCCGGTTTTCAAAATCGAGGCATCCAAAATCTCGGCTTTTGAAATTCCGTTTTTTAAAATCCCGGTTTTCTTATCTTCTAGTTTGTAAGTCTTGATTTTGAAAAAAAAAATATTTTTTATTAATTCGGGCCGGCCGGACTAATAATATTTTAACATAAAAATAAGATATTTTGCCTAAAAATTTACTAGAAAAAAACAAGGCTACAACATTTTGAAATGCAGTAATTGTAGAGGCTGATGGCTTCAATAACCCCCCCCCCCCCGAAAGGGGTTTAGATTTGAACTTCGGGGGACGTAGGAGCCGGGATCAGCAAATATGTCACACGGCGTGCTGCACGTGGGAGCGGATTATATAGAATCTATAACAACTACCAAAAAGAAAAATAATTGCACCATTTTGTTGTATAGAATTTCAACAAAATCGGTTTAGAAATGGGCTAGTTCCATCTCTATTGACCGCTTTATTGAAAAATCTTTTTAGAATCACATTGCCATCGCATGTATCGAATTTCAAGAAAATCTGTTAAGAAATGGCCAAATTCCATCCCTATTAGCTCTTTTCTAGAACTTTATCGCAAACTCATTTTAAATTTTGTCAAAAAATCATTTAAGTGTCCCATTTTCCCACATGTCAAATTTTAAAAATTCAAACCGAGATTTCCTAAAAATCGGGTTTTTTTTATACAAAACCGGGACCTTGAAAACCGGAACTTTGCTACACACCCGTTTATTTTTTTATATAAAATAAATTTGCTGGAAAATCTGTAAAAATTAAATCCTATATCTAATAATATAATTTTTAATTATGTACTTTTAAATTTTTAGTTTTATTTTAATAAATTTAAGATTCAAAAACCCTTTTTAAAAAATATCCGATTTAACGAATGTCCGATTTTACGAAAGCAAAATTTATGTGCCTTTCGGTAAATCGGGTTAATACTGTATTTGGTTGAGAAAGACCTTCGTTCCATCCAATTTACTGTTTATAAAAATCACATCCGGGAGTCATTTTGGAATCTATTTTATGTTTAACATATAAAGAGAGTGCCTCTAGACCCCGGGGTGCAGCTACTTCAAAACTTTCGACAGGGTTTTCCTGGGCATGCAACCTAAACATGGTAATGATTTCACGACGATTGGTTGAGGGATTGAAACGCCCATTCGGAACAAACAGACACCTTTTTATAAATATGATGAAAACCTGGTCATTTTGGTATAAATACCATAAAATTTTGAGCCATATTGGAAGATAAGTGTGGAAACTTAAGGGGGTTCTTGATCTAGAAGACGGATCTCTGGGATTCGAGCATATCACTATAAAATCATATAATCATTTTACTTAACTCATTCCCGGGAAAACATTAAAAAAACAAAATTTTAAAAAACTATTTGTACCGAAGCCCCTTCCGAAGCCCCTTTTTGTTGTCTAACCCCTTCGTAAATATCGTAAGATTGGTTCTGGACATGCAACTTATACATGGTCAAAGTTGCATGACGATCGGTTGAGCGGCTGAAACGCCTTTTCGGAGCAAACATACATTTTTGGGGAAAAAATTGAATGGGAACACCAAGACCCAGGGGGCCGATCCCTTAAAAATAATTATAAACACCTGATCATCTTTATATATATATAATTCTTCTGTACGTGTGTTTTTGATCTCCTCGTAAACGGCTGAACCGATTTTAATGCAATTTGAGGTGTGTGTTTGATTGGGTCCCTGGATAGTTGCCAGCGCCCGGATGAACGGTGTGGAATCTTATAAAAAGGGTCGCCTTGGACGGGCTTTCTTAAACTTATTCCCGTAGAAAAATTAAAAAAAAATTAAGTTTAAGAAATAATGGCGCCGCTGTTCCTAGATCTCACAGTCCAGCCCTAACCAAGGGCAATCGAAACATTCATTTTTATGTATCATAGATACATAGATTCCCATTTTCATCATATAATCTAAGTTCCATGTCCATTCCCTTTGATTGAGAATAGATTTAGTCCTATTGTTGAACAAGACGTAACGTCACGGTTAAACCGCAGCATCACTAAGCAAAATTTCCAAAATCATGATCCAATGCAGTGGTTTCCTGACACTCGAAAATCTCCCATCTCAAATTTTTTTTATCAAAACCGTTCGAGTCGAATTTTAAAATAGGAACTCGAATCCCACAATCAATAGAAGTAATCACAACCGATTCTAAGCACTCGAAAACCCCTCTCACAAATTTTTATAAAAGTCGTTTGACCAGAAAAAATGCGTAATGGATTTTCCGATTATGACTCATCACAATTGATTTCTTCCATTAGGAAACCCGTGTCACCGCAAATTTTATTCAAATCGTTCGAGCGAAAATAAAAAACAAAAAAGGGTCTAGCACTCCCACCAAAGGAGTCCTTAAACAAATTTTTTCCGAAAATAGCACCCATCGGAATCGATTTTTGTCATTTGAGATCTACGTTTTCACCAATTTTTATAAAAATCGTGAGAGCCGAATAAAAATAAAATAATGGAGCTCAGTCACCATTCAACATGTCACCGTAACGCAACCAACACAACATGGTGCAACATTCCGCAATATAATGGACCTTGCTCTGGAAAAAATTATATTCGATTTAGATATATTGACGGCCCTGATCATCGAACCAATCATTACCAGCTCTTGGTGGTCGTCTTCCAATAATATTTTCTGCTGCGGCAGTTATGCCTGACTGGATGGCCACTGCTCCTGAATGTTTGATGAATTTCCTTGGTTTTCATTGTGCAGGTTTATATGTTCAATGATATAGCTGATTGGTAACATTGCAGAGAGTCTTTTTCTTTAGCACATCGATATTCTAAGGCACGGTTTTCTTTGCTTGTCTGTTGATTATGGATGGTCGTTTTCACTTATATATTTGAATATAACAAGCATATCACCACTGCCATGTAGGCGGCCTCTATAAGATCTAACATCAGTTACATCGAGATCATGAAGTGGTCAATTTGGTTTTCGGTTTTTCCATAATTCTTATGTTGAAAAAACCTACTTGATAAGATTAGGTAAAATATTATAGACAGTTCCGTGGCATGTTGATGGTTGTTGTTACTAATCTAAGCACTTGTGATGCAATTACGTTCGAGATGTAAATGTCCGCAAGATTCGAAAGGCTCTTGAGATCCGCAGGTCTTAAAATGCTTAGTACGTTCCATATTCCAATTTTTATAGCATTATCCGTGTATACATTTTTCGACTTCGTAATTGTGATGAATCAGATAAACTAATCGGAGGAATTTATTTAGGGAGCTTTTTCATACCAGATCGACGGCGTTTCAGCCGCCTCTATAACATGGAGAACAGACGCTGATATGGTATTGGTTTACATTGCCTCCACTACACCACCTGAATCATCTTGGTAAACATTTCAGGACTTTAAATCTGTGTTCGTTCTTAGGGCACATTTGTTAATACAATGCCGTATTGCTATCAAGGTGCCACGAGTAAGGGATTTTGCTATCCCATTCTCTTCGGAGATTAGGTTTCTTGAGGTCCGGGTGAGACCAAAGCTTACTAGGCAAAAACACGATGAAGAGAAATGCACGTGGTGGTCTTCTCGATGACGCAGACTGCACGTATCCTGTGCAGAACTGATTTTGTTATATTCGCCTTAACAGTATGCTACTGTGTTTCAGACAAAAATTATTGCATTCCTTAAGGCAGCTTAATGAACGTTTGATATTTATTGCTATGTAGACAGCCTGGCCACCTAGGGCAAACGATTCCAATACAATTTTTTCGAAATTTATTTGGGAGAGAGTTGAAGCTTTAAATTTTGGTCGTCAACAAAATCAAATTTTTTTCCCTTTCGATGTCCGGCCATATTGACATCGATGGAAAGGAGGAGGTCAATGAACGTAAACCACTTCTCGACATGATGATGACGTGATGTAAAAGGGGCCTCGGTATCCGATAACTCGGCGAAACCAGCTCGGCGACGGACGACTCGGCGCGGGACAACTCGGCGATGGTCAACTCGGCGACGATCAACTCATTGACGGGAAAAAATTCAAAAATGAAGATAAAAATTGACTAATGCAGAAAATTCTTCTAGGTGTGCATATTTGGTTTTATTAGAATACAATAAATTCTAGTTACATAATCAAATTGTAAATATTAATATGTTTAATTAATTATTAAGTGGCGTAATTGCCAATTGTTGCAGGTGGATTTTCCACAACGGAGGAAAATCCGGCGCAAATAAGAGCAAGGGTCATTGAAGATATGCTTGATATACCTTGCTCTGCAAAGTATTTTTCCAAGTGGTAGTACTATGCGCAGAAATATCCAAAAAGGTAGAATTAATAATTTAAGAGCGCCAGCTAATGCAGAATTTCGTGAAGATATTAATATACCTGATGAATATACACGTGACGGGTATAGCCTGACCAATTTTAAGCGTTTCTTTCTAGGAGATTCGGGAGATATCAACCAAACCAACAACGTATTCTGGTATTTGGCAAAAAATATCAACTCAACGTGTAGTGAACATATGATGGAGTTATATATTGATGGGATTTTTTGCTGTCTCCTGCTGTTTTCTCAAATTTTCGTTATACTTTCTAGAAATAATGGAAGTATAGTTTTACCTATAATGTTTTGCTTGTAGTCGGATAAAAGGGCTGAAACGCATATACAAAATTATTCTACATGTTACGTGAAATTTCGGGTCTAATTAATCCAGAAGACATAAATGTGGATTACGAGCTAGCAATTAATCAATCCATTCGTACAGTATTTCTAGAAATCTAATTGTTGCCTATTTCACCTAGTGAAAAATCTACGAAAACACTTGGCATCTTGTCATCTTCTACGAAGATATAATACAGATGTCAATGTCGCCTTGTATTGCGAAAAGATCACGTCTATTGTATTTGTTCCTGAAGACGATATTATCCATACCATAACAAGCCTGGAAAATTATTTACCGGTGTTAGAACCAATTTTAGCGTGGTTTACTAATGCATATAACGGACGCCTGCGGAATAATGGCACCAGAGTTGTACTAACATTTCCATAAAACATTTGGTAAGTTTACCAACGAACACTAAATGGTAGCGACAGAACAAATAATTTTTCTAATCCTAGTGTATGGGTGTTTATCGATAAATTAAAAAAAAACGCAAAATTAATATCGTCTTCAGGAACAAATACAATAGGCAACCTAAAAATAGGCAACCATTAACATTTGTTTCTGGAATCTCCTAACAAGAAATGCTTAAAATTGCTCGGTAACTTGTATATTCATCAGCAGTGGCACTTTTCTAGCTTTCACTGGGAATAGGGAATTCTGAAAAATATTTTCATAGTATTTTTATCTAAATCGTATTTTTCTGGCCTATTGAGGGAATAAGTTTGGTGTAAATATTTTCGAAACAAAGTTAAATGAGAAAATATTTCTCCCTATAAAAATTTTGGGGAACAAAAGTTTCCCAATTAACTTTGTTTTGAAAATTTTTGCACTAGACATATTCCTTCAGTAGGCCAAAAAAATATGATTTGGTCAAAAATGCTATGAAAATATTTTTTCCAATTCCCTATTCCCAGGGAAAACCAGAATAGTGCCACCGAGGGCTATTTGGGAATTCGATTCGAAAACGATGGTGTACTAGATTCATTTTTGATTTGAATCTGATTCGAACGATTCTTATTTAAAATTATATAGGAATCTAATTGTCTCGTTTTCAAATCGAATTCCCAAATAGCCACCCTGGTATATTAATGACTTCGCGAGATTCTGGATTATTTGGCGCTCTTAAATTATTAATTCTCCTTCTTTGGATATTTCTGCGCATAGTAGTTTGCAGTGCAAGGTATTTCAGGCATATCTTCAACAACCCTTGCTCTTATTTGCGCCGGATTTTCCACCGTTGTATCTGCAAACTGTTTCACGGCTGCATTTATTTTTTGAAGAACGACATTTGCTGCATTTCCCACAGTACAACATGAATGGTCCATACTTATAGAATGGAATGAACCATCATATTAGAATATTCAAATTAAATTTCACTGGATTTCCACCAGCAGCAATAGTGACATCCCATAAATTGGGGCATTTTTCAAACGATATTTTCACTATACAAACATCACCCAAAGATAAGGGAAACATAAAGGGAGAAAAGAAATTTCATTCCTACCGATCAAATTCGTTTAGTCAAATTTTGATATCGCGAATGGATAATCAAGGAAGCTGGGAAATTCGTCGATGAAGATAAAATCTATATCACTGTTGATGATGCAGTAGACTGGATTGGATGATTGTGAGCATGTTTTGGTTTCTTTCTGAATGAAAAAATTGTAATCTAAGTATAAATAATTAAATATAAAAGTTTGTGAAAAATTATTTTGGACATTTGGATTTTCTAAAATAATTTATTGTTTCTGATTTTGTGGCAAGGAATAAGTTTCCGAGTTTTTTAATTACAAGGTAACAATCACAGTGAAAATCAACACATTTACGCTTAAATTCTAATTAAGTAATTCCTATTTTTTTTAGTTGCAAAGAAACGAAGAAGTACTTCCTGAAGTGGTGCAGAAGTAATGAACAAAAGAATTTCATATCTTATGAAAAAGACAAGACAGTGGGAAACGGTTCATCAGTTTGTAAAGTACTTAGAATAGGTAGTTCTTAATTATAAAGTCTTGTATGTCCCAAAATATTTATTTTAAATAAAACTCCAGTATTTTGTTATTAATTTAAATTGTATATTTATTTTTTAAGCATTAATAATAAAATTATTTTTTATATGACAAAAGAAAGCTTTTATCAAAAATTGGCAATTACGCCTATTAATAATTAATTAAACATATTAATCTTTACAATTTGATTATGTAACTAGGATTTATTGTATTCTAATATTATATCTATTGCACAAAGCATTATTTTTAATTAAACACACAAACCAAATATGCACACCTCGAAGTTGTATCTGCATCATATTTTATTTAAACTTTGTGGCGACAAAACGTTGTTCCCGCAATTAGTTAATTTTTATCTTCATTTTTGAATGTTATAAATTTTTTCCCGTCACCGAGTTGATCGTCGCCGAGTTGACCGTCGCTGAGTTGTTCGTCGCCGAGTTAACATTCGCCGAGTTTGTCGTCGCCGATTTTACCATCACCTAGTTGACCTGTACCAAAGGGACCTTTTTGAAGATAACACCTTTTGATGAAACACTTGGGCCACTAACTGTTATGATTTTGTACATTTAAAGGAACTATTCGTTCAGATCTGTGATCTGAATCATTAGTTTCTCGAAATGCGTGGTTAGTTAATAACTAGTTTCTCCAGAGCGTGTTCTGATCTACCATTTTCGATCATTTTTTATGTGGCTTCTATACCTTTCCACAGGCTCTACATTTTTATACCTGGTTGGTTAAGATATTTTTTAAACTGCTCTTTGTTATCGGCGTTTTTTTTCATCTGCAAGTGGTTAGAAAGTGAATGATTTTCTTGGTAGTTGTTCCTTTGGAGTACTTGGTGCACCATAATAAAGTTGCACATCTCTTCAATAAAGTCATCATATGTTTCCGAAACGTTGTTTTTCGACTCGAATTAGTGATGGCTAGCATGTCTCAATCCATCTTTTTGTTGCCTAATACCCATCTTGTCTAAAGGTTTTAATATTTTTGTACATTAATAGGTTACCACGGGTGGGGTCTATTAATGAGAATACGCACTTGTGTTAGAAGTGTTGGAATTGTATTGGAAATAGATTATGTTTAATTATAAAGATCTTCTATTCTTTGTAATACCATTTCCGAACACCAAAGTATACACCACACTTGCCGTAATTCAAGCGCAAAATTGTGTTAATTTTATAATTTATTTTCCAAATTGTTCTGCATTAATATTTAATTAACATTTATTTGCATATGTACAAAATAATGTTTCTAAATAAATTTAATTATAAAATAAATTTTCCAACTAAAATTATTAACTGTTATTACTTCCGGAAAAAGTGAAAAATTTATATAAAACAATTCATGACACATAACATAAAGTTTTCCCATTGTTATCCATTTTCATTTTACCATAATAGATGTATTATATGTAATGTTTATAAATAATGTTTATATAGATTTATTGATTTGTTTATAAAAAAGTTTTGTTATGTATACATAATTAGAAAATTCAACAAGTTTGTAAACTACAATGTTGTCACTCGTAGTTACAACTATGTTTGCGTGTTCGGTCACACCACTGTGAAATGCACGTACATCGGTATTTCGATCATAACAAATTGACGCGTTGTATACACGTCATGCGGTTTCCAATCAATTAATCAGATCGTCCATCTATCATCAAAATGGGACATCCAACACAAACAATTGAAGAATACGTTCTCCGAAGTGTCACTTTCAAAATCATAAATTATATCATCTTTACCTATACATAACACATATAAAGGTGTATAGTGTAAGTGGGTGCATATGGATATAAACCATTTGTTCAGTTCCTTGTTTTTTGCACCTTTAACACAGATTTTTTTTTATCGTTAAACAAAAGATAATAAATTTATCGTAATCATAACCATCGACCCATATCTCTTGCCGTGAATTTAAGTCGAATAACAAAATGAATTAAAGCGCTCGAACATTACATGAAAAAGATTTCTATATTTTTTCTAATAAATTGGTGCACGTGACACAAAAAACAACAAATATATAAACACCCCCCATCACGACATCAATAATTTTTTTTTTGTTGAAAATATCTTGTTTTGTTCGATTTGTGTTTGTTTAGCACATAGAGCACAGTAGAGAAATGAATTAGTGTTTTCTAATTGGAAAATTATAAATTTGCACCTGGATTTTATTTGAAATACCGATATAAAAGGAATATGCCGACTTCGAGGACATATTTTGTTCGATTTTTTATTTTATGGAATTTTGAGAAGGAATACAATACATTAAATTGATTTTGTAATTTGATCTTACACCGGACCTCAATTCTAGAAAAATTACAATTTTCGGTTCGATTTTTTATTAGAACAAATCAATTGTCACAATCAATTTACGATTCTCGAAATAATGAGTTGAGCCATATTTAAAAAGTTTACAGAAGGCGCAATTTACATGAATGAAAATTTATTCTGTGTCTGAGTTTGTTCACAATGGGCGTGTATGTATAAGTTCCTAGTCCAGAATCAATCTTACGATAGTTTTGAAGAGTATGGCTTTCAGTTTTTACAAATTTACTTCAAGGACAACGAGGAGATAGAGAATTATTTGTATGATATCAAAGGGCCGAATGTCGAAGAGCCGAATGTCGAAGGGCCGAATGTCGAAGGGCCGAATGTGTCGAAGGGTCGAATGGGTCAAAGGGCCGAATGGGTCGGAGGGGCAATTTTTTCTATTTCTTTTTTCTTTTTTAGAAATATATTTTATAATTTTTTTATTTAATTTAATTATTTTTTGTACCATATACCTATTATCAGAGGTAACAAAAAACAATAAAACAACAAAAATAAAAATTCAGCTCTTCGATCCATTCGGCTTTTCGACATTCGGACGTTCGACCCATTCCGCCCTTCGGCACATTCGGCCCTTCGACATTCGGCTCTTTGTACCCATTTCGAATTATTAACGTTGTGCTATTAGCCCTGGAACAAAACGTACAGTTTACAGATTTTTTTCCATGAACGCAATCATTTGATAAATGTATTCAAAATTTCATTTAAGCAAATGCCATCAGATGATCACAGAGTAGTCATTCGACCAAACAAAACAACGCCAGGAGAACTTGAAAGACGGATTTCGTTCGACGTGTTATTATTATCCTCGTCTATGAATGAAACCTTGCTGCGATGACGAAAATGTTTCCTGTATCAATTTTTATATACAGGGTGTCCCCGATTGGGATGCTAATCCGTTAAGGGGTGATTCCTTGGTTCATTTCATGAAAAAAATCATATGATAAAGGGGGGGGGGGGGGGTCAATTTTTGATATCCTTTGAGATACAGGGTGTTTAAAAAATTTGGTTTGGGGAAAAAGTACAAGCGAATATTAAACTGTAACTTACAAAATATTTATCGGATGGCAACCAACAAAGCTTCATTTGATGGACAATTGAATAGGCTATGTTTAAGATCTTATTGGCTATCTTGCATCTGTATCCATTTAAGAGCTATGACGTTTTAAAATTAAAAAAAATAAAAAAAAATATTTTTTTTTTATAAAATTGAGTTTTTCTCAAAAAAATCCCCTAATAAATTTTTTTTTTACCTAGTTTTAATTCGCTATGATCTCTTGTACAATCGCCCAATCCGTTATTTGTACCCCAGTGCTATAGTTTTTTACTTATGAGATAAAGAATGAAGACACTACACACAAATTTTAAACTTTACTTCACAAAATATTTATTTATTTTTATATTATTTTTATAAAAACCGTATTTTCGATAATATTTTTGTGTAGTGTTTGATTTCTTCATCTCATAAGTAAAAAACTATAGCACGTGGGTACAAATAACGGATTGGGCGATTGTAGAAGAGATCATAGCGGATTAACACTAGGTAAAAAAAAAAATTATCAGGGGATTTTTTTGAGAAAAACTCAATTTTATAAAAAAAAATATTTTTTTTAATTTTAAAACCTCATAGTTCTTAAATGGATACAGATGCAAGATAGCCAATAAGATCATAAATATAGCCTATTCATTGTCGATCAAATGAGGCTTTGTTGGTTGCCGTCCGATAAATATTTTGTAAGTTACAGTTTAATATTCGCTTGTACTTTTTTCCCAAACCAAATTCTTTAAACACCCTGTATCTCAAAGGATATCAAAAATTTACCCCCTCCCCCCCTTACCATACGATTTTTTTCATGAAATGAACCAAGGAATCACCCCTTAAAGGATTAGCATCCCAATCGGGGACACCATGTATATGATGGTTAAGGCCTGGGATGAACGTCTCCTTTTCATTCTCTCAAACAAAGTTACTTCAACTCAACGTATAGTGTTCTAACAACTGAATGAGCAGATTACATTAAAATATTAAGACTCCGATTAACTGGTCAGCGGAATCCATTGAAGCCTTCAACAATTGCAAGGGGAAGATTATAGCAATCATGAAACATCAGACACTCCAATTGGGACAGTGGTACTGTATTTATTACACCCAGCAAAGTATTGAGCTCTGACTATGTAGTTGCTCGCAGCATATACCGGCATTAAGCCCTTTAATTTGTTACAGGCTGGCTACTGCCAACCTGCAGATATTCACTAAGCTCCTGCAGAGGCCTCCACGGTGATGTTTTGCCGGCTACGTTCTCAGCGAGAAGTGCGAGGGTCGTGGGGTTTGAGGCATGCAGGGCTCCTGGCCTACACCGTGATTAACAGATAATTATAAAATGGATTAAACGCAAATAATAATAAAAAACTGGAGTTCCGCCGAAATTCATCGGCCGGAACCTGAGGAACGAACCGAATAATCAAATAGATAATAAAAATAATAATAATAACGGAAGAGGTGCCTTGGTGCGCGCATCCATTCGAATTCAAACAGGGCAAAGCCCCGGTTACGAAATTGGATGCGGGCACCAAGGGACCGCAAACACTAAACCGACACAGAGGGAGCCTCCGCTCCCATCATACACAACCGAAAAAATTTAATAATTCATTTTATGTTTGAAGGAAAGAAACAAAGGAAAACGAAGAGAAACAACTTCCCCCCTTCACCCGTACCACGAGAAGAGAACGAGAGAGAGAGAGAGAACAATGCGTACCGAGCGTGCACCCGCCGTGCGGCGCTCGATCACAAAAATTTTCAAAATTATAACCCAAAAAAAATTTAAAATATATATAAAATTAAGATTAAAGAAAAATTTAAAAACTAAAAAATTGTACCTTAATATTTATAAAAGAATAATGTTGCGGCCTTTGTGCCGTTAGCGTTGCGGCAGACCACCGATAAACAAAATCACGGGCAACCGGTTGGCTACCCGAATGTGGCGGGGCCTCTCCCCGATACCACAAAATTATATACAAAAAACACGAGAGGCCGGTTGGCCACCCGTACGTTGCGGTGCCTTTCACCGAAACCAAATCAATCGCGGCTAGCCTCACCTGGCCGCCGAATCCGCACCCCGCCGTGTGACCTCAACTGGTCACCCAAAATGTGTGGGGCGTTGGCTCATCAACAAAAAAAATACCGTAGAATGAATGACCTTGATAAACCACCGTCCATATAACTGCACCTCAATAGACCGTCTAAGTAAGTTCGGCGTTATATCACTTTCTTTGCCCAAATTTCGTCGTTTAAATATACAAACGCCCGTATACAAATTTCGTCGCCAATCTCGAATATACCGAAACAATTCCTTTCGACCTTGATAGTACACCACAAGCGTTAGTTCGTATTACATATATTTGCCATCAAATCAAATGAAACTGAGGTAGACCAAAATGGCAGACCCTTTACACTCAATCCCAAAAATAATTTTTTTTTCTTCTCACAGAATTAAATTTTCCCGATGAACCAAAACACACTTATACTTTTAATTTTTTTCTTTTCTTTATTTTTCATATATGTAGTCTTTCCACAATCACAGTCTTTTTCTTAACTTGACTTTATAACCAAAAATCAAAACTCTCTTAATGATATTTTAAACAAACTGGATTGTATTTTTATAAAATTTACAATCAGACTATCTCGATACAAATCAAAAAACTCGACTCTACTCACAAAAATCAAAAATTGAATCTAATATTTAAAAATCACAACTCGAATGTGTTTACAAAAATCACAAACTCGAATGCCAAACAACAAAAATATTCGAGCCCCGCATAACTCATAAAACGTTTTAGAAGAAATGAATCTCTCTTCTCTATCTCTCCTTTATACCAAATTTTCGTTGGTACAAAAGAGAGACATATAAGAAAAAAACATTTTTTCCAAAACGTTTTACTTTGCACACACTCGATGCGCACTGTTCTCTCTCTCTCGCCCATTTTCGTTCCGTTGCCAACATAACAGAAGAAAACACACAGGAATTCATCCACCAAGAAATCACGTTCAGACAACAAAAACCCGGACGCAAGAAACCACGTGGAGAATAGAAACAAATTTACAAAAAAATGTCTTGTTAAGACCACACAGTCGTAACAAATTATCTAAAGTCGAAAATTTACTTTGTTCACTTGTTCACTTTGGTTACTTTGTATTTGGAATTTATCGGTCAATTCTTTACCGACCTCTAACCCATTTCAGGAGAAGTGGTGCAGTGGTTAAAGCTTCGACACTTGGTTTGGAAGGTACTGATTTCGAATCCCACTAGAGGCTGGATGCAAACCAAATTTTCGTCATCGATTTTGATCGGTTATGTTAATAGACACAACTGAGATCCTCTGTTGGAGTGCAGAATTGAGCGCAGACCCACCATCCATAACAGTGTATACAGGTTGACATTGGGCTTGCAATATGAAGGTGGTGTACTTTAATTGTGTAAATGGGTGGTGAGTGCGTGAATGAAAAAGTATTAATGGACCTCAAAGGATGTTAAATCCACTGTACAATTCCACTGGACAATTAATACATTTAAATGCACAAGCCAGAATTCCAAGAACTTTTATGTGAAAACATGACATTAAAATTCAAGCAACGATTATTAATGGTAAATGTAGTGATTTGCCTTTCCAATTCAAGCGACTAAAACTGCGCCTTCTTTTCGCAATGTCGTAATGACACCAAATAATGCCCGAACAATCGCTGAAAAATGCTGGTGTGAATCTGGAAAATACATGCTTTTCACAAGGTCAATTAAAATGTTATGCATTGGCGTGTGAATGACGCGTAAATATTGCCATTTGGTATTATTCAATAGTGGCGTTGGTCTTGGAAGGTCTACTTGTATTCAGCGCTTCGAAGTACTTTCGAATACAGCTAGCCTCATATCCGTAAGTGTAGTCCTTATTCCTGATGATTGTGAGTATTATTTTCTTGTTTGTGTGATATTTGAAGTAAACCTGTCTTGTTTTATAATTTAATATAACGGGTGGGGCAAAAGTCCCGCTACCATTTTGATTACCTATAACTTTGTTAAAAAAAAAAAAGATAAGTAAGTTTGGTTTTCATAAAAAGTTTATTTGGTCTTTACATTTTTTTTCGTTATGATTGGAAAATTATATCGCGCAAATGGTGACCGCGATTCGCTATGCAACTTTCGGCTCTTTTTATGGCATTTTTCATGACATCCTGCAACATCTCAGGCTGAATTTCTTCAATTTCGTGATGAATATTGTCTTTAAGATGTTGAATCGTTTGGGGCTTATTTACATAAACTTTTGATTTTAAAAAACCCCATAAATAAAAGTCTAGTGCTGTTAAATCCGGAGATTAGCTGGCCATGCTAAATCACCATGTCGCGAAATTAGTCTTCGTGGGAAAACGTCATTCAATAATTGAATTGTTGAACGGGCTGTGTGTGCTGTGGCACCATCTTGCTGAAACCACATGTCCTCTAGTCCTTGCTGTTCCATTTCAGGCACAAGACGATTTCGAATCATGTCTTGGTACCGTTCAGCAGTAACAGTAACTTCAATATCTCGGTCATTTTCAAAAAAATAGGGACCAATAATGTTTCCAGCATGAATACCACATCATACAGTTGTTTTTAGTGGATGCAATGATGTTTCATGAATTAATTGAGAATTGTGTGTTCACCAAAATCAACGGTTCTGTTTATTGACGTGGCCACTGCGAAGAAAATGGGCTTCATCGTTCATTATCAATTTAGACGAAAAATCTTCAATTTCACCAGACAGCTTTAGGATTGCATTACTGTACTTAACTTGTTGACCATGATCTCTCGGTTGCAATTTATGGACTAATTGAATTTTGTACGGGAACATTTTCAAATCAGTTTTTAAAATTCGCCTTAAACTGCATGCAGAAATGTGTAACTGGGAACCACGTCTTCGAATTGATGTTTCTGGAGACTCTGCAACACTATCGCGCACCAGAGCCACATTTTCAGCATTACGAGACATCCGTTGTCTTCCAGAACGAGGTCTGTCTGCTGTCGTACCGTACTGTGGAAAATTCGCATGTAAACGATAAACTGTGGTTTTCTAAGGTGATTAGGATTTTTTTGACGAAATTTCCGCTGAGTGGCAATAATGGAACGATTATTTTCAATAAATATTGTCACTATTTCTGCTCGTTCTTTTGGCGGATATTTATTCATTATAAAATTTGGGCGTCTACACAACACAATGGTTAAAGCAAAACTGAGCTAAACGTCATATAACCAAGATGGCGCGCAATCAAAATGGCAGCGGGGCTTCTGCCCCACCCGTTATTATTATGGCGTATTCTTATCTTTGACTTTGAATTAGCAAATGCGGTATAAGATAGTGGAAAACAAGAGATTGCGCTACTCGCCGCAAGTGGCAGTACTATTAGTAAAGAGAATTAATTTTGTTATGCGATTACCAGCGGAAATTGTTTATTCATTATGTATCGTTATTTTCACTAAACAAAACATCTCAGCGGGATAAAATATTAAAAGTGATCCTTAGAATGGCAAATTGATTGATCTCAGAAGTAAAGGAACTCGGTATATGAAATCTTAATAATAATAATCCGTCTTTCTGGTATTTCTTCCACTAGTAACCAATACTTTCGGTTGTTTTTCTAATAGCTTAAGTCATACTGAGACTATATGGAAAATTTGGGGAAAATTCATGGACTAGAAAGGTGGACTAGAGAGGTCTAGAATAGTCTCAATATGACCTAAGCTATTAGAAAAACAACCGAAAGTATTGGTTACTAGTGGAAGAAATACCGGAAAGACGGATTATTGTTAAATTTCAAGATTTCATATACCGAGTTCCTTTACTTCGGAGATCAATCAATTTGCCATTCTAAGGATCACTTTTAATATTTTATCGCGCTGAGATGTTTTGTTTAGTGAAAATAACGATACATAATGAATAAACAATTTCCGCTGGTAATCACATAACAAAATAAATTCTCTTTACTGTTAGTACAGCCACTTGCGGCGAGTAGCGCAATCTCTTATTTTCTGCTATAAAATTGCCGCTATCTTAAGTGGGAACTATAGATAGAATAAAAAAAATAAAAAAAATAACGTAAGAGAGCGAGAGATAGGATTCATATGTATTCGACCATACTCAGAATAAGAAAAATAAAAACTATAAGAGAAATTGCGTTTTATTTTGCTGTCATTAAAAAAAATAGCCGAGCGAAAATTTTCGTCCAAGAATAAAAAACTTAACAAATACAGCAACAAAACTCAAACAAATTTTAGTGCGTTGAATGTAATATGCATGTTTATTATTTTATATATGGGAATTTATACGTGTTCGTGTATATTATCTTTTCTATTTATAAAATATTCATGTACACATATACAAATATGAATATAAAATCACAAATAATTTTCACTACACTGTAGAATTGTATTTTTCTAAACCTAACCTTAAAAAATAATTTATCGAATTGCAATAATTTAAACCGCATATAAATATATTTTATAACTTTAGACACATATATTTGTTGATATGTAATACGTTTATACTCAAAACTATTGTAGTTTCACTCAAGATTTTAGGAAATACATCAAAAAATATTACATGAAAAATATGAATGAACTTAATATTTTAAGTAATCTATAGCCGAAAAGTCAAATTGGAAAATAATTTTTTGTCTTCGTTTTTTACGTTATTTCTGTTATTTTTTTTATTCCACCTATAGTTGGCCCATTATACAGCATATTAGCAAGGGTTTGTTGTGTTGGATGTAGAGTCGCAACTCAATGGCTTTGTTACTCTTTTTCTAATAATTACTTACCTTCACTATTTATGGCGTTAAATTTACTGCTTCGTGGTGGCTGGACTAAAATAATATTATATTAGACCTATATAGGTAGCTAGGGGTGGTAGCTAATTGTGTAAAAGCGAAAATGAGTAGCGGGAAAATAATAAGTGGTATGTAAAAGTGGAACTAGTGGTGTGATTAAAACGATTGTAAATGTTAAATGGTGAATTAATAAATAATTGTGGAAATTATTTCTTGTGGTGTATTTAGTGTTAGTGGTTAAGCGGGAAGATTATTGTGGGAATATTTTGTGAATATTCCAGTGGTGTAAGTATTACGGTGGCGGTGTAAGTGTGTTTTAGATTATTTGTGTAAAGTTATTTTTTTATACTAATAATTTTTTTCAATTTTGAAAAGCTTCTTTAAATAAAACAGTTTTTGTGTACCAATCGTTGGTCCAACGTAATCTGCCATGTGGGTATTTTTCTGCTATATAGAAATTTTGATGTTGTCTCTCTATTTACAACCAACTTAGAAAAGCCACATACAAATGAATTCCAAATGGTATCGTAAATATAATCCTGGGATTTGTTGATTTCCACTGCGATTGCAGGAATGATTGGAGATTGTTTTCGTTTCGAAATGAACAGCAAGTTGCCGTCGCTTGGTGCGATATCGATGTGCGGAATAAAAACCGTGTGTCATCTCAATATGATTCAGAGACGATTTGATTCGCATTCGTCCCATGCCTTAACTGACAGATTAAGACTTCGAGCGATCATTCTAGTGGATTTACCCAAAACTCATTAAAGTTTTATGAAGATATGACGTGTTGCGGAACCTCATAGACCATTAAAGTAGTACAACTTTTGATGATCAGTGAATCCAATTCCTTTGATGACATTTACAAAAGAATCGTGTGGTTTAGGATTCAACGTAGCGATTCGTTTTTCAGCTGCTATTTATACTACTCCTATGACGCATTTATGGTGCCATTTCAAAAATAAATACTTCGTTGAGACATTTTTCCAGATCAGGTTGAGCTTAGCTTATCTTCTTTATTTAGTTGTAGCCATGGTGTAGATTTTATATTTTCACCATGATCTTCAAAAATGATTCGTTATTGTTGATATGAATAAACACCAGCAAGCGAAAAATGGCTTGTGATGGGCCAGCCACGGGTGTTTCCAGTAATCACTACGTTGCTTAATGAGCTCTGACGATCGAAAAAAAGTCAAAACAACAATATTAGTCCAGTCATATCCTTTGTAGATAATATTTATAGAAGAACGATTTGAACGATTCATGAAAATTGTTAAAAAGGGATTCTCGTGTACCAGAAATCAATTGCTCTGGGTCTTGATATCAGAAAAATTTGTTTAGGACATCCTCTAGTTTTCTTATTCCTCTTTTTCTTATTTTTTTCTCAATTCAAACAACTTTGGCGAAAATTACTGAAAAGTGTTTTCCGAGTACCAGGAATTGATTGCGATGTGTCTTGGTTTCAGAAAAATGCTGAATTTTAAATGCCAGGAATCGATTTGAATGGGTTCTAATTGCGGGAAAATGCGTGTTATAAGGTCGTTTAGATTTAGGCAGTCTTCGGGTGAGGCGCGGCACCCAGTTATTGAACAAAGGTTTGGATCGTACGATTTTGAGAAAAATTAGTGGTGCTGGTTTCCGGGGGGGGGGGGGGGGGGGTATTTCTTGGTGAATTTTGCCTGCTTTTAACAAGACTATATTTCGAGTCATTTTCAGACAATCTTTTATGACTACTCTTTTTTCGACTTATTACCTGCCGCTTCTGGGATTCTTATGAGTTGGTATGGTCCTTTACTATTCTCTATGTGCATTAATGACGTTGTATGTTCGATTCGCCGTTCTTCTTTTCATACGGTATATTTGCAAGTGATGTGCAAATATATAGGAATAGTCGCTTAGACATCAGAATTTCATCCACATTTTCCATAAAGTGAGTTTATCTTGTTTGGAATGCTTTAGAATATGAATGTTCTCCAAAGGTGTTTCAATGCTTGCACTCGTTTCATTATTAGTATTAGGAAATATACGATGATAATTTTCGTTTTTTAAATTTGATGCTTGGCTGTAGTTTAGTTGACTTTTATGAAGGTCGTGTATGCCTTTTTATTCTAAGAGTGTAACAACTATGCAACCTCTTTAAATTTACGATTACCCCTATTACCCCTGCGCAGATCTTTAAATACATTGTTTTCTGTTAGAGATACTAATTTTCTTTGGAATTTCATTCCCTTTTATATTAAGACATCAGTGGCGCTTAAATCTATCGACGCTTGTTTATTTTTTATGTAGTCGGTAAATATACACTTCTTCCAGGGTTTTCCATTAGGACGACGCATTTTTGTACTAGATTTTTATATGTATGTCGTGAAGTTTACTTCCGTTTTGTTTTAACCTTTTAATACGTCAGTGTTAATACGTCAGGAACAATACACATTTGAACAACGTCTATAAATTGTTCAAATTTTTGTTTCAAATTTTGCGATCGGAAAAATTTGAATCTATGTTCACTTCAAAATGTTGCCGCGCCAATAAGACAAAGACATGGAAATAGTGCTGAGAGTGTTAATATTGCTGCTGTGCGCGAGGGAATGGCAAGGAATTGACGATAACTTTTCTGATTTGGCTCTAAGAAACTTGAAGATTCTGATTTTCACCATAAAATCGTTATGAACGATAAAGCTCATTTTTGGCTCAACCGGCTTCGTTAATAAGCAAAATTGTTGGATTTGGCTAAGCTATTCGTAAAACGCCAATATATTCCCAAAAATTAACTGTTTGAAAGAAATATGGTCCAATGGCGCGAGCTATATATATTTTTTAACGAAAATAATCAAACCGTTACGGTTGAAACCGCTACTGTAATATGTTGACTAGTGTTTTGTGAGATAAATTGGATGAATTGGACTTGCCCGAGATGTCATTTGAGCAGGATGGTGCCACTTGTCACAAAACTAACAAAACCATCAATCTCCTGAAATAAACCAGTCAACCACTTTTTTCTAACGATAAAGTAAATGGTCTATTCCAATAAGGCACATACTATAGAAGCTTTCAGAGGCAAAACCGAACGCGAAAAGATAAATGGAGAAGTCTATATGTTACCACCAACGCCCGATTTTCTTTTACGAGGAATGTACCTAAATCACGAATTCACCACGTTGTGGAAAATAAAAATTGCTCAAGGCAAATGCACTATTAAATCAACAGAAATTGAATTCTAGTGCAGACCTGCTTACTATCATAATATGTCAGATATATTCGCTTCAGGGATGACAACGGTGGCAAATACACCTTCAGACTTTTTGAAAAGATCCCTCACATCATGTTGGTGTCTGGTAGTGAAGAGAAATGCATAACCTGCTATGTGCAATGGGAATTGTGACCGCCAACCAGCATCACCAGCCGAGTGGTTGGAAAATCCTTATTGTTGTGTTGGTGTCATTTTCATCATTGTTGTGAGCTCTTCATTAGCCTGATTGCCGTCATCCGATTTAGGTTCATCCTCCTCTAGTTTGGGAAGGTTATCTTCTCCTGTGAATAAGTGGTTTGAATAAGGTAAGCATTTTGTTGACTTACCAGGACGGTTCAAAACCAAAGGAGAACTTTTAGTCTGCTTAGGATTTTGTTCTTGTTTACCATCGAAAATGCGCCTAGCCAAACCCCCTGAATTTCGGCTTTCGTTATTTTAGAAATATCCGCTGATCTCCTTTCTGAATCTATGGTTAACTTAAAGCACCCTGAGCCGAGGTGGCGGAATATCTCTCAGGATCTCCAAGAGTTTGAGTTCAGAACATCGAACACATTTTCACTACACTACACCAACCAACTTCCACTTTAACATTACCAACCGTTGCAAACAGAAGCAATAAATTCGGATGACAAGTTGACAAACTCAAAATGGTAAACCACACTATCTTGCATAAATTAAAGCCCACAAGTTAATTATGGGATAAATGACTCTCAAACCAACACCAATTTACAATTTGTGGCTCTAACGGTGTAGCTTTTAAATCTCAAATTTCAATGACTGACAAATCCTAATGACTTCGATCGAAACAGAAATTTGTTATAAATCGTATCCGACACCCTTGATAACCGACCTTCAGTTGAACAAAGGGAATCACGAATCAACCTTAAATGTCAGTCAGTGTTATTTGCGATTGGGGATCCCTATATTTTATTCCAAACTAATTTACACATTAATTAAAATAATTAATGCAACACTACAATTTCACACTAACTGGACAGTAAAATTAAATAAATACGAATACAAAAATATTATTAATAAATCTTTGAACTTCCCACAAATTATGTAGTAAAAGTTTTTCTTGGGGAAACTTTTACTTTATATACACAAGAATAAATTAAACACCACCAACAATGGCAATACAAATTTGTCACTTAAAAATTCGACAACAAAAAAAAAAAACAAATTTAAGAAAAAAATTTTTGTTCGAAAAGAAAAACTTTTAAATTTTCTTCAAATTGATATATTTAAAGATAACATACTCGTATAAATCTAATATTTCGTCACAAGATTTGTTTGGAAAAGTTGTCGGTTGATTTTTTGTTCATGAAATCAGGTTGATTGAAGATACTTCATTGGAAATCGATCAAGCGTCATGCGTTTTGGAACAACCATATTTTCAAGTCTGAGATGAGATGGTTTGAAAAGAACTTAGAAATTACTTTGATTTTTTGAAAACTTTGCATGAGCCAATTGGAATTATAAAATAATTTCCACATTGATTTATTGATTGAAAGTTTTTTAAGTTAAATTTAGCACACTACAAAATGTTTTAAACACTTTGTTACCTTCGTGTAATAATAATATAAATAAATATTTGCTTGTGTTATATTTCATTCTATATCTGATTTGCATGCTAAACATTTTAAAATTGAAATATTTATGACAGAATTTTATATTTATATGATTCAAGGTGTATGCGCTCCTTTCGCTTTATGTGGCTTTAAACTTATTAATTAAATTAAGATAATATTAAATCTTGATATACAGGTACAATGTATATGCAGTAAAAAATTTCATTTCGTTTTCGTTATGCCATTCAATAACACCGCATAATTATAGGGCAGTACTTTCATCATGGGAGTGGGGTCGGTACTCGTTGACGCAATCAATTAAATTTAAATGTTTGACATCAGCTGCGAAATATGTCCAATGCCACATGTTTCAAACTGCACATCCAATTAATACAAAATATTTTTTTTTTATACGTTGGCCCAAATTTATAAAATACGAGTAGGAATGACACAAAGAAATTATGATATCGATCAATTTCTCGAGACGAAGCAAATTTAACAATACGATTTTTATTTTTATTTTTCAGATGAATTCATAATTTATGATATAATTATAAGAAATTTTGAAACATCATTTTATTGTGGTGACGATGTTGTTTTTTTATAAACCTACGTAACATACTCGGGGAAACAAAATATTTAAAGTTACACAAATATTTCAATTTTATTACTCCATTACCAGTACCACCCCACACATAAATATAGTCCTAGATCACGTTGTTAATAATTATGTGGTTTCGCAAGTTGGCATACATTTTTGATTTGGTTATCAATGCTTCTCTCGAGAGATGTGTGTTGCAGGGGAATTAAATTGAAATCGTAAATTAAGTAAACAGTCCTTGGAGCATTAAGCGTCGCTCGGTTTAAGTTGGTTGAATTCCAAGTTTATTGCCATTAAGTATAAGCATTTTAAAATTGGTACGTTAAATTTAAATAACGTTAATTTTTGCGAATCTGCCAAAATCTTGACAACCCTATATGTTTAACATACAAAAAGAGTTGTATCCCAATCGGTTAATAAATGGTTTAAGTTAATTTAAACTGACAATTTTCCAGAGACATACCCAAAATTTATATTAGATTCCCATTCTCATCATTAATCTGAGTTCCATCCAATTCAATTGAGAAATTACTTTGTTCTATAATGGACACAACATAACAACTAAACACGTAAGGACCACCTCTCATCATATTTCCGAAAAATCATGACTCATTGCAGAGGTATCCTGACACTCAAAAAAGGGAGTATTTTTATCAAAATCGTTCGAGCCGGTGCATGGTGCAACATCATGCAACAAGGTTCAACATGACAACATTCTAAATTGAATTAGTTTATAAAAATGAGTAAAACATATCAAGATTTGTGGCTATATTTAATAAAAAAAAAAAATTCAAATTGAGAATCAGCTACATGCCCAAAAATACTTTTATGTCAGGGATCAGCAACCGCCGGCCTTCGTAGAATCTTGAAGGAATACATCATTTGAAAAGAGAAGATTGTATTTTGCAACCAACCATACAAGCGTTGGTGTTAGTAGCAGTGATTCTAGAAACATGAAGCGAATAAAATACGACGTTGCTATCTTAAAAATTGAGAAACTTATTAAACGTCCTAGTATGCAGGAATATATTGCAGAAATGATTGCTATTGGTAAAACCACCAAAAGTTGAACGTTCCGTCAAGTTAGAAGAGTCGCGGAATTAGAGAAGCTATGTGTGCAAAAGGTTTTAATTTTCCACGGAGTCCTACACAGATAAAACACATGTTTATTAGATTTTACGATAAGAAAGTGCAGGAAATTATAAATAAAATTAATGCTTTCAAGTCATCAGGAAAAAAATTTAGTGTATCCATCGATGAGTGGACGAGTATCAACAACAAGCGATACATGGATGTACGTACATTTCTATTACAATGCCACGGATTCGGATAAATTTGGTTTAAGCTTTAGAACTGGTCAATGATAAAATTTGTATTTTTAATTTATTCATGCAACGAGATATTGCTGCTGTCATGAGCGATGGAGCAGCTTCATGTAGAGTTTTGGAAAGATGTCCCCGACTCATTAGGGAGATTGTAAAGGTGTGATGATCCCCAATTAAAAACGAAATTTTGCAAAAATATGTCGAGCCTATTGAGGGTAAAAATCTACAGCTAGTCCAGGATTGTAAAACCAGGTGGGTTACCTTAGAAAGTATGATAGAGCGCTTTTTAAGACTTAAATCGCATATTAAAAAGGCATTGCATCTTAATCTTAATTTGGATCACATGTGGAAAGAAGATACAACAGGCGTGCTGAACAACTCCAAAAGACATTAAAGCCTATATACGCATCACAGTGGAGAGTTTAAGTCGAGAAGATTCGACGATGTTAACTTGTGTTAAGACGATGTTAACTTGTGTTCTGTTAAGTTGTGAGCTTCTTGACGCAATTAAGATAGAAATATTGACACGAAGAGATAAACCGTTGGTTTTGCTTTTAAAATACCTGAATAATCCACGATCCTTACAAAACGGAAAGAATCAATTTTTCATTCTAGTGTCAGAAACAGAAATGATTAAACTTGCAAGAACTCTTTCATCTCGAATGTTTGCGCCTATCAACTCAATCGATAACGATGATGCTGATGTACAACCAATTGATTTGGAAGTTCAACCACATGCGGAAAAATTATCATTACAGGAGCAACTGCAGCTATCCATCGCAGAAATCGTCAATGCTTATGATATTGAAGTAGGAGAAAATGAATTGCATGCATTGAGCAAAGAATTAAAGTTTCTTGAAAACACAGACAAGAAAATTAACAATTTACAGCAATTATTTGTTGTTTTATCTATCCTTAAACCTACATCTACACAAAACGAGCAAAATTTCTCAATTGTTAATGAATTTGTCACAAAAAAAAAGAAATTGATTGGCGGATTCTACAATCAATGCTCTATATGAAGAGTTTTAAGGGTAACTCTCACTATACGTCCGGCTCCGTTCCATACTGGCTCCGTTCCGCTTACGTAAAATATGTTTGCCTGTAAATGAATGTACGTATGCACACCTTCCATTCCATTTACATACATTCCGGGTTCGATCAGTTCCGTTACATATTGATGCAAACGTAGTTTTTATGTACATGCTGATACACGTCGCAAACGGCTAGTGAGAACAATACATTGTTGTTCTATATAAAGTACAAATGCATTCAGTTCAAAATTGTGTTTCGAGTTATCTAAATATGAATGACGAGAAATTAATTGAACTTGTGAGGAAAAATACGGTCCTCTATGATTTAGAAAATTCTAAATGCAGTAACAATTACTATAACGAGGAAATCTGGTCAGCTGTTTTAAAGGGCCTTAACGACGCATTGGGTAAGTAAAAACACATTTTCATAAGTTTAACTAATCTGTTTATTTGAAGAAAATTTGTATATACATATTATGTACACATGAAATGTAACTGCTGATTAATTTAAGTCTAAAAAATTTATTAAATTTAATTGATTTGCCATTCAACAGCTCCTATTGGAGAATTAAAAAAATCTGTACATGTCTCTGAGTTGAAACGCAGTAACTGTTGCATTACCTCCTTGTTGTGGCAAATTGAGTAAGGTAGTTAAGACAATTTTGTCTTTATATTCTGGTGCAGATTTTAATCTTCTATTATAAAAATGAAACTTTTGGCCTAAAAGAGCAAAAGCGTTTTCGGAGCATCTTCGAGCACGTGATAATCAAAGATTTTTTTATAATTAAAGATTTTCTTTGTGGTATCGTCTCGTTGTTGAGCAGAAGAATAAGGCCCTAATAAATTTGGTTTTAAGGGAAAAGCTTCATCTCCTACTATTACAAAATTTGCCTTTTGATTCGACCCGGGAAGTTCTACGGGGTTGGGGATATTTAATTCATTTTGTTCTAAAGCCCTTCCTAAATTTGAGTGTGCAAAAATACCGCCATCGCTGTTTTTCCCATATGACCCAATATCAACAGTAACAAAATTATATTCCGTATCGATCAGTGCTAGGAGAACTATCAAAAAGGTTTTTTTTAAATTAAAAAATTGAGAGCCTAAATTATAGCTGGAGCTTGTATTACGATGTATATTCCATCAAGAGCTTCCAAGCAATTGGGAAAATTCCAAATATTCCAAAATTGATTAGCGATTCTTCTCCAATCGTCTTCCTTAGGTGTTCTTTTACTATAGTGCATATTATACTGTTGAATGTCCAAGTCTATAGCTGAAAGCTATTGTACGGAAAGAATCGCCCGTTGCCAAAAACCTAAATAAACAGACAATACTAAACATTTTATTTTTAGACTTTTACAATAGTTATAAAATACTTCTACAATATATTATACATTTTTAAATACAAAATCGACTTTTAAAAACCGATGCAATCAGTTGAGAGATCAGTGGCGCAAAAATAAAATAAAACAATTAACGAAATCGGGACAAGCTAATAAGTCAGTAAAAAAGTGGCGATACGACGAACAAATGGGGTTTTTAAAACTATTTTCAAGCCAACGAGAAACAATTGGCAATCTAGACGACATTGATAGAGAAAATGAAGAAATAGAACGAGAGGAAAATACAGGTGCTACTGGGAACAAGGACAACAATTTAGTGGTTACAAATTCTCCTGCTCAAACAGTATTTACGCCAATACCTAAAAGGCAGCGATTTTCTTCAAATTTAAACGAACCACCGAAAAGAAAACTGGATAAATCCGCTACTGGAGTACTTTTGAAGTATACCTTGTTGAAAAGCAAACAGCAGAACAAACGAGTCTCCCTGCATCAAGAGATTCAATAGATATATTTTTGGAAACTATTGCTGCTAAAGTTAAACACCGTTTTATCGAAACATTACTGAAAGTAAGATCTTTAATTTGGTGCAAGATATGGAACTGGAACAAATTCAAACAATCAATCAACTTTCGATTTCAATCAGTTTCAACAACAACAACAACCCACTGCTAGAAACAATTATAATTTCCACAACCTCCTACCTCTTCAACCGCCTACACCCTCTCCTGGTACTTCAAATTCTACAGCTGCTTCATACATAACATATTGAAAATGAGAATAAGCAAGTATTTCACTGAACGTATATGTAACAGTTTGGTACAGAGATGGAACGTATAGTGAGAATCAACCTCGAAAAATATTGCAAAATGAGTCAAGTATTTGTCAATTTCTTTTTTTAATTAATATTGTTTTGTACTTTTATTGCATTTTTGATGTTTATAAAACATTTATTTTAATATGGAAAAAATAAATTGAAATTTTATTATAATGAATTACGAAATATAATTCGATATTTAATTTTTACAAAAAAACTTTATTTTTAATTCAAATAAATATGATAACCATTGATAGCATTACACAATTTCCAATATAAAACTAAGGCAAACCCAAATTTAAATGTAAATTTTAATCATAAAAATTTCTCGAGAATACTCGAGAAGTCCCGAGAAAATAGGTATACAATATCTTTTCTCGAGAAATGAGAAACATCGAGAAATTGTGTCTGTCACGCCAGCCGGAACCAGATCAGCCGGAACCAAAGAACTATAGCACAAGTAGCACGATGCATTGTGCATCATTGAGCACTATATGCTCTTTCAGCCGGAACCTTATAATTCCAGCTGGTACCTGATAAAGCCACACAGAACCATACAACAGCCAAATCAACTAGAGCACTAGTAGCACGATGTATTGTGCATCATTGTGCACTATATAATTTTTCAGCTGGAACCTTATAAATCCAGGAATATAACATTTTTCGGAAAAAACCTTACAAATTCAGCCGGAACCATACCCTCTACAGTCAAACTAACTAGGAACCTTATAATCCCGACCAGAACCTTATAAAGCCAGTAAAAACCATACTACAGCCAAATCAACTATAGCACAAGTAGCACGATGAAAAAACCATACAAATTAAGCAGAACCCTACAGTGAAAATAACTATATCACAAGTAGCACAATACATTGTGCATTTTTTGCACTATATAATTTTTCAGCCGGAACCTTATTATTCCGACCAGAACCTATTAAAGCCAGCCAAAACCGCACAACAGCCAAACTAACTATAGCACAAGTAGCTTGATGCATTGTGCATCATTGTGCACTATATAATTTTTCACCCGGAACCTCTTGCTTCCCAAAAAAAAGCTGAAGAAATAATGCAAGTAAGACACCTTGGAAGTCCGGACTTCAATGAGTCAGAAGTGTCGCTAATCGAATCAGATACGGCCATCGAACT
Organism: Nephrotoma appendiculata; assembly: GCA_947310385.1. NCBI lineage: Eukaryota > Metazoa > Arthropoda > Insecta > Diptera > Tipulidae > Nephrotoma > Nephrotoma appendiculata. The sequence goes on from OX371224.1 coordinate 16,849,044, forward strand.
CAAATAAAATAGCCTAAAAGAAAATTGGAAGGGACAAAATAAACGCAGCAACTCATAAAGCGTATTGGAAATAAAAAAACGTACAAGCAAAACTTCCATATTACAACCGCAAGACAGAAGCTACAGGAAAAAAAACCAATTGTAAAAAATGGACATATAAGTACTAATAAAAGCGGCATAACCACTATCAATACGTGTCCGTTTCATAGCATTTTTGCTATCTTTGCCGCATTATGTTTTGATGACAGGGTAATTCGAGATGAAATTTTTGGTCAAACTATAACTACAACTCGGTTTTGCTGGTACAGGTTGGGTTGGCATTGTAGTGCATAACGTTTTGATCGTTCCGAAAAAATCATATGTTGCACTATTTATGTAAACATTTTGTTTCGACTGGATTTTTATGGTTCTGGATGGCATTATAGTTTGGCTGCAAAAACATATAGAAAACTACTATATAAAATTATATAGTGCACAATGATGCACAATGCATCGTGCTACTTGTGCTATAGTTGGTTTGGCTTTAGTACGGGTTTTACTGGCTTTATAAGGTTTTGGTCGGAATTATAAGGTTCCGGCTGAAAAAGGATATAGTGCACAATGATACACGATTCATTGTGCTACTTGTGATACAGTTAGTTCGACTGTATATAACGAAACCATCGTTTCCGACTGGACTTATAAGGCTCCACCGAAAAATCTTATATTGCTGGATTTATAAGGTTCCGGCTGGAAAATTATATAGTGCACAATGATGCACAATGAATTGTGCTACTTGTGTCATAGTTAGTTTGGCTGTAGAGGGTATTGTTCCGGCTGAATTTGTAAGGTTTTTTCCGAACAATGTTATATTTATGGATTTATAAGGTTCCGGCGAAAAATTATATAGTGCACAATGATGCACAATACATCGTGCTACTAGTGCCTTAGTTGGTTTGGCTGTTGTATGGTTCTGTGTGGCTTTATCAGGTTCCGGCTGGTGTTATTAGGTTCCGGCTGAAAAAGCATATAGTGCTCAATGATGCACAATGCATCGTGCTAATTGTGCCATAGTTGTTTGGTTCCGGCTGGCATGACGGACACGAGAAATTGGACACACAGGTGAGACTATATAGATTATTAAGTAATGGTTAAAATCATTACAGCTTTGAAATCTGTAGAAGCACCTTTGTCAAAACATCTTGTAGGGAAGTGAGGATCTAACTAATCCTTGAAAAAATTTTGTTTAGCGATGCGAATTAAACATACCATTGTATTTCGCGATTGTAATATAAATATATATATAAGCTAAAAAGGACCAAGATTTAAGGGCTCCACATTTTTAACACCCTATATAAAGGTTTTGACAAAAGTTAGGTCAGGATTGGTCACTAGTTTTTATCGTTTGTTCACTTACGATAAACCGTAAATAAATATTGAAAAATTCAAAAAAAAAAAAAATTCCCGGGCAGCCTCATTGCAAGAAAATCACACCGGTTTTATCAAATTTCATTAGATAATCGTTAGGTCACGATTGGTCACCACGTTTTGGTATTTGGTCACCGATGGGTCAGTTTTTACTGCAAAAAAAAACAAAATAAAAATTGTATTTATGTATTTAATAAAATCAGGTTCGTCGCTTATTTGGGAATTTCATTTTACAAAATTAAAAAAAAATTCAATTGGAATATACCATTTAGACAAAAATAAGTCTTTTCTGAAAAAATTGTATCTAAAGAAGAAGACAAAAGATATAATCAATTTAATTTTTTGGTTTTTCATAACTCGTTGAGGATTGGTCACTATAGTTGATTTCGTTTGGTCATCCCAACATAATGATTTATTAAAAATTCGTAATAGCGAAAATTCTTTAGAAACTCTGTAGAAATTATCGGTTTTGAAGATGGTATATTCCAATTGGATTTTTTATTAATTTTGGAAAATGAAATTCCCAAATAAGCGACGAACCTGATTTTATTGAATTAATAAATGGGGGATTTTTCTTTATGAGTTTTCATTATTTATTTACCGTTTAATCGTAAGTGTTCAAATGATAAAAACTGGTGAAAAAATCCTGACTGACAGGACCGAATTCAATCATCACTTTTGTCATAACTTTTAGATGGGGTGCTAAAAAGGCGGATCCAAATTTAAGGCTCATTTTCCAAAGACGATATTTGGAAAAACGAACAGAAATAGCATTCAAAATTTCTTGCGTCATCCACTTCGAGGATATATGTCTAAAATAAATAGTAGTGGAGAAAAGATATTGTCCCAACGATTAGAGCCACAAATTGTTGAAAGATGAGGTTCATCAATTTTCGAAAAATTTCTAAAGCTAAAATTTTTTGGTTTACATAGAGACTAACAATTATCAGAAAAACAAGGAGACGACGATTAGAGCCGATATCAAGAGACTATTGATTGAAAAAACAAATGGAGTTATCAGCAGGAGCGATAACGTGGTCAATGAGAGAATAATAACCACCATTTGCGGTTGAGTAAGAGTAAGTAGGCTCATCTGTTTATATAGACGGAAAGTTTAATGCTATACTTGAACCTCCCGGATAATCAAAAATCCCGATTAATCAGATGAAATTCACATTAACCACAAGAGACAAAAACATCCCTGATAATCCCGGATAATCGATGTTCACGAATAATCGGATCCCGGATAATCGAGATTCAAGTGTATTTAAATAGCTACGAGGAAAAAATGTCTCTTGAGAAATATCAAAATTGAAATCACCCGAGATGAAAACCTCATCATACCGGCAGAAAAAATAACAAAAAAAGATACTCAATGTCTAAAACGGATTTTTTTGAACTGAGTATACATACGACTTACAGTCGGTTTAGATGAATTATAAACCACACTCAAATAAAATTTCCGCTTATCGACAAAGACATTTATAAAAAGAGAGACAAAGTCAGAGCCTTTGAGAAATTAAGAAAGTTATCGACACAACATTGCTTTTAATATGCGGTCGTTAATGCATGCTCCACCATAAATAACTGGTGGATTAGGAATTGGGAATATTAGATGATAAAAACGTTTCCGAAAAACTGGTGATATCAACTGAGACCCGATTTAAAATATGACAAAGTTCGTCATTGTTTAAAATCAACTCCTGAACGTTTAAACTAATTACATTGAACAAGTTGAACCTCACAGTTGAAAAAATATGCCCTATGTTATGCAAATTACATTATATATACACTACCGCTCAAAAGTGTTTAGGCACCCCTTTTTTCATGTATTATTGATACAGTATTATGTTTACGAAACAACATTTGCATAAAATGAAATACTTACCTGAAACGCAGTTTCATTATTAACCAACGATATAGGGTTAATTTTACTACCCTCTACCTGCACTTGGTTGGATTGTCGTAAACTGTTTATTACAGTACACTTCCAATAATAGTCTGTAGGAATTTCAAGAAAAATTTATCAATCTAGTTTATTCTAGGTAATGATGTTTCAATTGATTTTTTGAAAAGATTTCAGTGAAATGAGTCAAATAGGAACAGTTGCAGTCCGATATTTACACTGTTAATGTCGTAAGCGAAATATCGAGTGACAATTATTTAAAATGCCTCCAAGAAAAGAATCAAGTACTGAAACACGTGCGCTTATAATAGCTTACCATACAGCTGGCATAGGTAATTGACAGATTGCCAAAAAAATGGAATTAGACCACGCTACGGTCGATTGTCATGCTAAAAATATCGGGAAAGTGACAGTTTTTTTAATATAAGACGTAGTGGAAGACCAAGAGCGACAACATCTATAGATGATCATAGAATAGGGATTACTAGCAAGACGAATAGACACAAAACAGCCCCGGAAATAATCGCAGAATTAAATGTTGGTCGCCCAAAACTAATTAGTGTTTCTACGGTTGATCGTCCTCTACAGGAATTCGGACTCCCTGGCCATATTGCTATTAAAAAACCATTACTAGTAAACATAATAAGCAAAAGCGACTTAAATGAGCCCGTGAAAATCAACATTGGACGATAGAAGATTGCAACAAGGTTTTATGAACGGATGAGTTCAAATTTGAATTTTCGGTACCCGAAGATTAATTTTCGTGGGAAGATCTTATTGTGAATGTGCCAGTAAATAGTGTAAATCCGCTACCGTAAAGCATGGAGGCTTTACAGTGATGATTTGGGACTATTTTGCTGGTCCTAGTGTAGGCGATGTTGTGAAAATTAACGGAATACTAAGAAAAGAAGGGTACCGAGAAAATTTTGGAGCACCACTCAATACCTTCAGGAATTCGACTATTGAGTCAAAGTTTTATCTTTTATCAAGATAATGATCCAAAACATTCATGTAAATTATATAAAGGCTATCTTCACCATTTAGAGGATGAAGGAACAATTAAAATTATGGAATAGCCTCCCCAGAGCATTGACTTGAACCCTATTGAGTTACTTTAGGAAGAATTGGACCGGGAAGACAGCAATCAGCTCCAACATCAGCTACTGTTATGTGGAACAAACTTCAATCAATTTGGAACTCAATAACACCAGAAACTCTGACAAAACTTCTTGCGAGAATGCCTCGAGTGTGCGCTGCGATTGTTCAATCAATGGGAGTCACATAAATGAAAGTAAAATTTAAATCGAGCATTTTAATTTTGAAATTTATTTAGCATATTGCCATTAATAGATGTGTGTATGTATCTAAAAATACATATTTCCATATTTTTATTGAGTTTTTATATGTTTTATGCTGTTCTTGACAGTGCCTAAGCACTTTTGAGCGGTAGTGTAGGTCCGGGGCAAGCTTGTATTACAAACTAATGCAAAAGTTGTATTATATCAGATTTTAATGCTAATTGTATTAATTTTTATTGTATAGTTTACTTTAAACTTTAAAGGAATATTTTGTTAAAATTGATACAAGTTATATCAAAATTTATAGCACATTGCATTAAAAAATAATCAAAATATCCATTTGGAAGCATCATTTTTTGTTGTAAGTGGCATTAAATTGTATAGTCCAGTACTTTAAACAGTAAAGCACACTACATTAAAAATTCCCAAATAATAGTTTGAACACTTATATTATTTTGTATTAAAACTAAAATTATAAGTCAAATTCCACAGATTTTTAAGTCGAGTTGGAACTTTTGGAAGTTTTTTACTTCCAAAAGTTCCAACTCGATTGACGTAAATCAATTGGCGTCCTTACACAGCAAATATATGAAAAATGTTTTAAAGTTATATTAAAAGTATACACAATGACTAAGCGAATTATTATAAATTCACTAAAAATTAGTTAACCCCAGATTTTATAGAAATTTTCTTTCAACGCAGTACTGCAGTAATTTTTGACGCAACTGCATCATAATTATTTTTAATGCAAGCTTTACATTAGAATGTGATACACGATTGCATCGTATAAGCCTTAATGCAAGGATTGCATTAAAAATTGCAGCAAAATTTCTAACTGTGTAGTCCCAAGCTCTCCTTAGGCATCGCAGATCGTGTCGCATTTTAACAACAATGCAAAACCAACAACATGCAAAATTATTTTATTTAAATAAATAGGATTTTCCGCCAAAGGCAGGTTTACAAGCGTCACGCAAACCCAAATGTCAAATTATGAATCTGAAAAAATAAAAATAGCTAACTAATATATCAGAAATAGAAACTACTATATGTCAGAGAAACGATACTTACCTGTTAACCAAATCCTACAAACCATGATCCAGCGGAAAAAGTCTCAACAATTTATGTTTATTAAGTTTAATGAAAAAAAAATTAAATTTGCCAATTTAAATTCTAATTGTGCAGATCTCAACCAAATTAAATATGTTCGAGAGGTTTGTTGGATTATGCCTAGATGGGTGGGTCAATCTCCTAAACCAACTATGCCATATCTGAAAATGACGTGGCCATTGTGTTTATTAAATTAAGTTTTTAAGAAATTTTTCTACCTGACATTTTTATTATTTTATAATTGGTATTTTAGCTCTAAAAATCATTTAGCAGCACTGCAGTATTCTATCATCCAATTTAAAGCACGAAAGTGGAATGTAGGTAATATACGAGTTTTTTAATTTGAAATGTGAAGAATTTCTGAATGTTGAGTGTAGATCATTTTAGATCACCATCATGTTTGACCATTCGAATATTCTATACTATACCAATAAATGTGGATAATAAATCTAATTTGAACAGGAATTAAAACCTTAACATTCAGATAATAACTTGTTAGAGCTAAACGTCTAGATTGAGAAAATATAAGTGGTTTTTCGACGCTAATGTTAAAGAATAAAGGTTATATCTGCCATAAAGTGCGCTGATTTTTATTTGTCGCAAGACGTTTTTGTGATTTAAGCGGTGGTGATCACCTTTACCATTTATTCAACATAAATTTTGTTTTGAAAGGTACATCCCAATTCTCTAAAACAAGTTTGTACTGCTAACATACGAAATTGTTGAAGTAATCATTGTCCTAAATCGAATAATTATTAATCTTAACGTCTGAATTGTTAATATCTTACAATTATTTTTTTAAGAAGCTAATGTGCTTTTCTATTACGTGGCATTACTCGCATATAGAATGCTTTTATGTAAAATCACATAAAATTTAGATAACCTCGTGCGATACATGATAAAAAAACATATTTTTTTTTTATGTTATCATAATTTACACTACTGATTTATAAACACAAATCATCAATCCATTATGCTCTCGCAGAAGTTACAGAAAAACACTTTGCTGCTTTTTATGTATCATCAATATAATTTTTATGTGGTAAAACGGTTTCTTCCATAAAAATCATATGCAGATAATATATGTTTTATGGTTACATGATGATGCTGTTTAACGGGAAACCTCATACATGTGTGTGTGTGTGTGTGTGCGCTGTACAGCTTTCAATATAGAAAAATTCGCGTACACTTTTTCTTCTATTTGTATTTTAACGATGAACATTTGATTTTGCACCGTCACCATATCATTATCATCCGGTATAGTGCAATGAAAATAATATAGAAGGGTTTTATGTATACAACATATTATGTATGGTAGCATATATCGAACACAAATATTATGATTTCCTTAATGTGAAAGGATTCTGATTTTTACGGTTATCCAAGGAATTTTATAAAATATGTATACGTTTATTATCAAAAATGATGCAAATTGCGGGAGTTTTATACGTTTTATGACATAAACGAGATATAATTTATGCCTATAAATTAAAATCGCTGATAGATGGAGATTGGCACTAGATTAATACACTGCAAGCACATATTTTATCTAAGCTGCGAAGAAAAAGGTTCACTACTCTTTACAAAATTAGGTGGATATCGTTTCGTGCAATGCAAATTATTTCGTTTTTATTTCAAAGCAAATGTAAATATCTTCTCACATGAACATCATATTCCATCATATTTCCGCCTTAGGTCAGATGGTCTTGGCCAGCTGGGTTTTTTTTCTTCGTAATAACTTGCGGGGTTGGTGGGGGGTTGATCGATGGTAAATCGTAGATCTAAATAACTTTTTATAAACGCTTGAAGAGTATGTCGCTTCTTATCGTAACGGGTTTTTAATTTATTTAACACCTCAATATAATTTGCGTTAGAGATCGGAAGGAGCCTCAACAACAAAAGAACATATCGTAGAACGATTGCCACTCTATATAACCACCATGAAAAGGAGTGATGTTTATTTTCGGTAATTCGACTTTCACGTTTGCTGCTTTCGTTTGCACTCCGAAGGTATCATTCGTAATGCCGATTGACATAATTCTAGCGGCTAAATTGATTTTTTGAATCAGTTTTTTTAAATCAGCAACGACGGTGTAACATTTGTCTTCGAATCCATCTAGATGACTTTCTTCGTTGGATTTCTGTTCGATGATCTTTTTTTTTATTTTTATTGTTAACTATGCGATCTGTTTTGGAGCTCAAGGCTCATCCTGCTCTTCCTCGGTTATGCTTTTTACGTCCTTACTTTACGCCGGCTATAGGACCGATTTAAGACCATCTGCACATTGCAAACTCCAGCTTGATGATCTTATTACCATCCCAATCGAACCTTTAACTCCTCAATAACCAGTTTGGATACTTCCTTGGTGTTGCAACTCTATACATATCTGGCAATCTTTGTCAACACTATCTTTAGGCTCCTGAACATATACCAAAAAATAAACAAATGGCGACAGGAGGTGGTTGCATGTAAATCGATTTGGTGATTATCGCCCATAATTTGAGTGAATACTTTATAATATCTTCAATAACACAAAAAAATACAGAGGATAGATGATAAGCATAGATATTATTTCAATTCCATTGGGTCAGCAACTCACAATATAAAAAAAAGAAATCGACTTACACAAAATCCAAATCGATGTATTCTTCTAAATAATTGGTATATCGACGGAATTTTCAATGTGTCTGTATTGTCATTCTTCTTTCTCTACCAAAATATGAAGACGCGGTATGCGTCTTTCCAGCTTGAATGACGCATGTTTTCGACGCTCAATAGATGTATGTGCAGATAGACCAATTTCATCCCCGAAAAATGAGGTAGCAACACTAGTTATTAATCTCATGGCATTTTTAACTATCAGCCCGAAAAATGCCACATTTCTACTCTCACAATCGAAAATATGTACTGTCATGACAGTTAAACTATCATGACACAAATATTTTTCGGAGCTGAAAGTAAAAATATGTTTTGCTTTTTGATGATACTATGACGACAGAAAAATTTTCGGAACTAAGACAAATAAATGATATCGATTTTTTACAAATTTTATGTGACATATTTTATGGTCAAACTATCGGCTTTTGTCTGATGATGGAGGAAGATCTAAAGAAATTTCAGTAAATTTTTTAGAATTTTTCTATGGTTGAAATATAGTTCCTCAAACTCAGCAACTATTCGGTGGCCGGAATAAATTAGATTTTTTTGTTAATTAAATGTCGCAATAGTATAAATAATCTTGTATAGTATTGCCATAAGCAACTTTTTCGAATTTCGATTGTCTAATCAAGGTAGTGTGAAATATTTTCAAAATCAAGCTTCCCTCTAAGTTCTTAGAACGCTGAAGTAGCAAATTCTTTTATTACAAATATATCGTGAGACAAAACCACAAAATCATCCATGCGGATATATGCAAGCCACTTTGATTTTAGTGTTCGTACACAAAAAGCATATATCATTAAAATCAAATTAACACTAACTATAGAAATAATTAACAGTAACTGTTAAATGATGCCATGCGTGCCATAAAACGCACTCAACAATATTTTCATTTAATTACAAAAAAATTGTTAAGATTATTGTACTTAATTATTATGTTGTACGTACGTAACATGCAAAACGTGTATCGTGTGTAATTTTGAAGTGATAATCACATACGGAGGAGCTGATATACATAAAAAATCATCAACCCTGTATGGCGGTGGTTTTATTTTAATTGCATTGTGTTTGTCATACAGAATTGTGATAAAATCCCAATTAGCAACTTTTTTGTTTTGTAAAAAGTGTTCGGCTTTGTCAAACGAGAATATTCTTATGTGGTTTTTAATATTCTACAATTTTCTTTTGCTTTTAGGTGTAATACCAAAACCAATTAAACTTTCGAGTGAGTCTCATACACAACCAAAAATAAAAAGTGTGCGGTAGAAAAGTTAATTTTCTCTGTATTCGTCTCTCGGGTTTTTTTTATAAATTTTGTTTTTGCAAATCTTAAGCGGAAAACCAACCTAATAAAAATTAAAAAAGAAAGCAAAAAAAAATATAAAAAAATTGCTGCAAGTATTAATAAAGTTTTGACAAACAAAGTTTTTTTTTATATAAATACGAGTATAGTTTCAAAAAAAGTGTGACCAAAAAAATCTTCAAAGTAAATTTTTAAGTATTATATGGTTTTGGTATACATGAAGAGATTCAGATGTTTTGTGTGCAGAGATATTTTCAGGCGGCGACGATATGGGAATGATTATACCACATCCATATAAAATAAAAATCTGTATAGAAATTTATGGGTCGGGGAAACCAGTAAAAATATCATATCAACACTACAATAATCCGTTGAATGATCATTTGGGAAAATGCTACACATAGGAAATACACATAAGCCATTCATCCCATTTTGTTGTCTCATTTATACAGAAAAATAAAATGCTAATAATACTGAGTGGTTTTTGTTAAACCAAACAAAATAATCCTAATTAACATAATGTGAACTGGAAAAATGTTGGAAATTTCAGGCGAAGTACAATAGCGACATTGAATGCGACGAGATAAGATATGTAGGAAAAAAAACAATAACAGTGGAATGATTACGAAACTTTGTTTGAAATGCATGTGCATGTATAAGATTCAGTGAATGGTAACATATATTTACGAGCTGTTGCATGAGTGAAAAATGAGAAAATTAAATTTAGTATCATCGGGTAGATTTTAGCAGGTATATTTCACCTTACATAATATATGTAGAATAATAAAAGTCTACACATAAGTCCTTAATTAAGGATCTCGCTTTTGCCACTATATATAACGTATATAGAACTAAACAACAGTAACACATACAGACATACAAAATGAAAATTATTTATTTGCAAATGCATTGTTTGTTGCCTAACGTTTTGCACAGTGGAAAATGCATTTTTAATTGTTATTCTTGCGACAAAGTTTTCCTCTTTTCGTTTTCATTCAAACTTCATGATGTGAAAATAAGCGCTAAAATGAAGTAGCAACATTTTTTTTTTATTTATATTTTCATTTATGTTTCAATGCGCTTGACTCCATACGTGTTATCGTAAACTGTATAATAGATATGCATCATAGACCTTTTAGAAGAACTTTATAAGTTTATATAATCGTACATATAGTTTTAATAACATAATTATGTAACAGCTCAAAACCGTTTATGCACAATCCTATATATATACGGAACGCGGATATAAAATAGTAATTCGCGGTTTAACACCTCTTACGTATTATTATAATTATGCCAGCGTGAGCGCTAATGATTAAAAACATGTGCTAAAAATTAAAAATTAAAAAACAAAAAATATAACAATAAAAATTAAAATAATTATAATTTTTATTATTATTACTATTACTATCATTATGTACTATTATTCTTTTATCATTATTGTTATTATTATTACTGTTGCTATATCACATATACATGCATTTTTATTGTTAAAACCATTTATTTTTAGTTTTTTGTTGGGTGTTGTTAAAAACGTGTATATATGGAAAAACATTTTCCATATATGAAAATGAAAATAATGCAGGTATTATTATTATTGCAGACAAAAAATACTCGTATTAATTATTTTAACTGACGTTTTAGTTAAAAAATCACTTTTGCTTTGTTTAACGTTGGAGTGCAAAAAATGACGTAACAAATCCTTATATTTATATGCGGACCCATAAAATATTGTATGTGTTATTTTTATTAATTGTTGATACAGTAAACTAGTAAAGTGTTTTATGGAATGCTAAATTTCGAGGAACCAAAATCTGAAAACGTAAAAGATTTTATATCTGAAGAACTTTACATAAATAGCATATTCACATACTGTAGACTTTTCGCCACTGTAAATCAATAAGTAATGGATTCGCAGCGGTATCTAAAGTTAGTTTTGTTTAATACAAACTATCAAATTCGATGGCGGTTCTCAAATCAACATAAACTAGTGTTATAAATAAAATTTGAAATATATAAATAAAAATAAAAATATTTGTACAGTGGTCAAAAAATATATTTAGTACAGTTGACGATATTTGTTTGTGTGCCTTAAAAGCAATATTTTTTTCGAGTACATGGCAACCAAACTATTTATTTCGACTGTACGTGTTTGTATACATTATCAACATTTAGGAGTATATACAAAAAGCAAACAATCAAACAAATTTTTATCAAAAATTTCAAAAACTACAATTGGCATTAACTACAACTTTTGTTAGTATAGAGATGAATAACAACAAATAACAATTTTTGCAAGTTATTCGCTCTCGAAATCTTGATGTGTAACTTTATGTCATCAAATTGTGTGCTGTAAAGTTATACAACAAAACTTACGACACTTTTTGTGAATATCCTTTTACGGGTCGCGATTATGCTCGTGGCAGGACTCCATAGAAAAATATTTTGCTTACACTCCCAATCATATGAATAGTTAAATTCAATTTACCCAATTAATTACAGAAAATTCATTGTGGCAATAAAATGGGCAGAGGAAAAGTCTTAACCGTGACTGAAAAATCAAAAATTGATGTTTTGTAAGAAGAAGGATATTCCGGTTTAAGTATTGGAACCAAAATAGGTCGAAGTTGCAACGTCGTCAACTCTTATAAATAAGACAAATAAAGTTAAGAAGGACGCATGAAAGGGAAGACTTTTAGAGCGACAACAGAACGGAAAAATCGGTTGATCCTTAAAGAATCCTCCAATGCCGTTATATCAGCTGTAAAAATCGCAAGTAATTTAGGTTGTTCTGCCAGCATTTCGATAGTTCGAAGGGTCTAAGAAAAGATTAAAAAACCACTCTAAAATGGCAAGCATCAAGAATGCTATTTAATATTTGCAAAAGGAGTGATGAGTTGGTCTGAAAAGTGACGAAAAATAATTTTTCCGGATGAAAAGTACTTTAATTTTGATGGCCCGGCTGGATTCCACTACTACTTTCATGATTTGAGACAGGAGGAACTAGTTTTGACGAGGCGACACGGCAAAATCGGGCGTGTTATGATATGAGGTGTAATCTCTTATTATGGGACCACCGAATTACAATTTATAAAGGGTACAATGAAGCAGAGTAATACAAAACCATATTGGAAAGTGCTCGTCCGAAGATCGATACCATTTTTTGGACCGATGCAATGGGGTTTTTTCAACAGGATAACGTGCCTGTCCACACGGCTTGTATAATTAAAACTTGGTTCCAAGCGGAGCGTATTGTAGTTTCGACATAACCATCATATTCATCTGATCTAAATATTATTGAAAATGTGTGCAGGGGATGGATGACAAGAAAGGTTTATGAAGGTGGAAGGCAATTTGAGAACCACAACATAAACACTGTTTTATTTGTTGTGTTGTAAGACCTATAATTCTAATCACGCATTTTTTATTGATTTCACAATTGAAAAAACCGTTAAAAGTTTTACCTTTTTCATTTTACCGAGTGTATGTGATCTTGGCCACCTATAAATTTTCAACAACCTGCACAAGTTGACCGAAGCATATATAAAGCCCGAAACATGCAACACAAGTTTTTAGCCATAATGTGTCAACAGCTATAGGTACTGTAGCGCATAGAACGGAAAAATTACTATTCACGGTACAGCCAATCAAAATCTTCTCACCACAAAGCGATTTGTTATTGTTACTCTTTCATAACATTTTAAATCCCACTGTAAATATCTTTCTTTACACCTATGTAGATGATCTATTAACCGGAGCAAATTCAGTGCCAGAAGTAATTCAACTAACAGAGCAACTTTTTCACATAATGAATCAATCTGGCTTCAATATTCGAAAATGGTGTTCCAACTCATCCGAATTATCTGCTGAAATGTACGCTGACAAGATTTTTTACAAGCACTGTATCAAAAATGTTAATACCTCAATGGTTTTCTACGATCACCCACGAAGGCCACCAATTACATGGCTTTTGTGACTCAATAGTGCATCCTATATACAAACAGTCATGTAACCAATTTGAAAGTCACCAAAACAAAAATTGCACCGATCAAAATTATTTCACCAACCCGGGATGGAACTAAATAGCGATATACTATTAGCCAGACCGAAGAAGCATGTGCAGCAACGGGTGATGATTTGCTGTGGTGGAACGAGTCAGAATTTTTCAGTTTAGAGAAAGACAACTGGCCAATTTCTTATCCTTCTAGAATCGCTATACAGCCAGGCAATACTTGAAACCACTTAGAATAGAAGAGTTATCCGGCGTGTATTCAAGTTATGACACGATTGTTTCCATTCTGTTAGCCATCCGGGGATTTTATTTTGCATGTCGCAAAATATCACACAACAAGTCGATTCATTATGACAGGCAACTCAATCAAATCTGTTATACGAAAATGTATGTTTTGCATTAAGCAACGACCTAGAACCTAGTACTATTGCTAGTACAAATCGAGGGATTGCTGAGTTCGAGAGCATTGTGTATATTATCTGACGGTGAAATGGATTCGCTAATCCCGACCCATTTCCTGATATCACCGGGACGCCCTATAACAGGCTGTCACATGGGATGCGGTTTTGCGAATGAAGCAACTATTTTGGAACCGCTGGCAGCAGGAATATTTCAGGAATATCTATTCACTCACTACATTGCATTGCAATCTCGAGCTAAATGGTAGAAGACAGAACCGGATATTCAAACTGGAGATGTTGTTATCGCCAAAATGATAATCCACGTATAAATCGATAGCAGATGGGTAAAATAGCGCAAGTATTTCCGGGCTGAGATGGACGAGTCCACTTGAGTCCACACGAGTCCAATTTGTTTGAAAATGTCGATTTATAAGCCGGGGTATAATGGGGTGACTAGCGGAATTAAAAACTCATATGTTAGATAGGTTATATTGTATTTGTTGCTTTAACTTGAAACAGTCATCCGAAATCGTCCCAAACTCTGGAGGCATATGTGGTAATTCATAGCATGCCACGAGAAAACAATGAACCTGCGCTAAGACGGCGGTCAACAATTGCTCCGAGCCCCAAATTAAATTCTCATTTGGTATAAACCAACGCAATTAAAAAAAGATGGGAAAGGTTCGGAGCAGAACTCTATAAGCATTTTTGTTGCCTATAAAGATGTGAAGTGTGATTTGCGTATTTCAAATATCACAACCACCCACATCCACCAAACCCACCTAACCCCTTCTACATCCAGCCCAACCGACCTCAGTTCACCATAACTCAACCGACCCCAATCAACCGCAAACCACCTCACCTAAAAATTATAAACACCCCCCACCCACTATCCAATTCAAACCCCTAAAACACATCTCACCCGCACCACCCTATATCGCACTACCCATATCAATACCACCTCTATACCCACTCCCACACACACACACACACACCACTCACACAAACCCTCATCCACCAAAACCCAAATTCCCACACCAAACCCAAATCACCTCGTTCCACCACACCACCCACACAAATCTACATCCACACGAGATATATTTTTATTCCACATTCAAATGCTTTATGAAACCAAAATAGAATAAAAAATAAAATAAAATTCTATCAATTTTAAGGAAGGGGGTCAACAAAATCCTACGTATCTCCGAATACCCTGAACACAGAAATGTCCAAATCAATAGGGCACTTTCCAATGAATTGCTTGAACTTTTAGTGAACAAATTAAGTTGATATCTCTATCCGTTCTCAAGTTATCGTAGACACAGACGGACAAACGGCAAACCGAAACCATATAGCATTTTTTTTAACAAAAATCCTTAAAAAAATACAGCTAAACGTGTCAATATGGTGAGTGTGTGATCCTTATCGTGCATGGTAAATAAATTAACACATTTAAAATTCACACACAATTAAAAACCAATCCCTGTTTTGTGCGGGATATTAATGAATTCATATTTACTTTCCAACTGGCTCAATTTAATCTAGCGTCCATTTCCATCATTCAATTCAGTATCATCCCTAATGAACCATTACCGCTGCCATTCGAATGGGTACGCCCAGCTTAATTTGAGAATCCACCATCCACTTCTGCACAAAATATTCCACTCGTATTAAGTTTCAAATACACAATAAAGTCACTGACACAATACATTAAAATACTCTCCTGTTTATTAAAACAACGTTATAATTTATTATTTAATGATGAATGGCCAAACACAACTCTCAACCATTTTATATTTTTGAAGTGCATTTTATATCAAAATATTACCCCCGCCACTTTCTTAAATACTATGTACATACATAAAAATATTGACAAGATACATAAAATTATTAATACTGTTTACCTCAGGTCAATGTCTGCTGCTAAATTATGAACTAAACTTTTTGATGTGACTTTACGCTATTCACCGCCAGGCTACAAACAAAAAGTCTCCTAGCGAAGTAACTTTTCAATTTAGTTGTCAAAAGTCATTTTTAAACATTTCTTTATTTCATTTCTTACATTTTTTATTTTTAAACATTTCGTAGTTTATAATAACGTTTGCCAATAATGCAACTTCCATATCAACTTCCATTATTTTAATTTAATTTAATTTTTCCTTTATCCCTGAAAAATTAACAATTTAGTATTTCGGTTAGTCAGACACAGCTTGTTTTGTTGATATTACTGCCACCTATGAATGGTTAGTGTGAATTACTGAGCAATTTAGTTTTTAATTTAGTGGGCCTGAGGCACACAGCATAAACAAAAACGATACATAATATTTCTATCCTCCACTAGATGGCAGAGTGTACAGTAAAATAAAGAAATTTAATTTTGTAGCAGTGGAGACTTATGACATAATCTTAGACATCTAGCAATAATCTATACATTATAGTTTTGGGTTCATGGTTTATGTATACAAATGTAGGCTAATTAAGAAAAAAATGTAGATAATTTAGTATGGATTAACATTTTGATATTCAATTCATTATTTTGTAAGATATGCTGTAGACTGTATAATTTTGGTTTTCAAACTTTAAGTAGCCAATAAATTTGAATAGCTGTCCGAACAACGTCAGTTGGCATAGAATCAATTTCAGAAAATTTATTTTTTCCATTTGACTGAACTGTTAAATAAATTTATATTATACATGAAAGTAGTTCAGTTCCAATTCAATTTTATTTTATTTTCTAGTTTGACCAAAATTCAGAAGATGTCAGCCAAATATATATGGATAGACTGTGAATTTTTAATTATGGGTTCCAAACAAACATTAATTGTTCGAGTTATGCTACTTGTATAGAGAAACAATGTATTTATGACAGTTTATTGCACGATTTACATGTTCCAATTTTTTTTCATAGTAAAAAATGAAGGGTTAAGTAGATTACGATTTTCGTTTGCGAGAGGAGCACGAAACAAATTCCAGTAAAATAAAATTGGATTTTTTTCTTTTTAATTTGAGCAACCGTTGTTTACATATGCATGACTCTTTTTAACTAGTAACTTTTTGTTATTTGCGTGTAGCTCTATTTTTCAGTAAAAAATTTGTTGGTAAAATTTGTTTTTTGGTAAAAAAAAAATTGGAACATGTAATTCGTGCATATGCCTAACACAGATTTGCTTGTCTAAATTTTCGGCTCTAAATTGATGGTTAGTTTTCTCTAGTCGTTCATAGATGGCAGAATCAAACTTTTTGTTTGCTGTAAAATTAATAATTGCCAAATAAATTAAAAAGTTTCAATCTCCACAATATTTCTAATCAGGTATTGATAAACCTGAACTAAGTTTTTAGTTTAGAACTAAATGTCATGCATAGTATGGACCTGGTATATGGAGATTAGCGATGTCTATCATTAACTGGTATGAACTCATCAATTTAGTTAGTCGGAAATCCAGAAAAAAGTGGTGTTGGTTGGGTAGAATAAGTCATAATTTAACGCTTAATGCCGTGTATCTCACACCGACATATTTGTCTAGATTTCCGACTTTTAAATGATGGAAAGTTTGTATCAGTTAATAATAGATGTCGCTAATATTCGTAAACCAAAATGATCCTAATGACTAATTGACAAATTCTAATTTATTTAACAAATTTTAATTAAAAACCAGATGCGACGTGTTTTGAGCAATATCAATTTAGTTAGATACTGTTTAAGTTAGCCGAAAATTCCAGCCAAAAGATGGTAATGCAGATAGGGTGTTTGCCACCACATCCGAAAGATGGTAATGTAGATAGTGTCTTTGCTATCCCAGCCGAAAGATGGTAATGCAAATATTAATTTTGTTATCCTAGTTGAAAATATTTTAAAATGTCAATAATGTAGATTGCATCGATAAAGAAGAATAACTTTAATATTCAAACCCGAAAAATGCCAGCAATACAGATTTAAAAGTTACAAATGAATCATCAATTTTCTAAAAGAAAATGTCAATAACAGGCATCTATACAATAGCTTTGAAACGCAGTCACGTTTATCTGATGAATGGTAGGGTTGGTGTGGGTCTGATAGGTTATAGTGGTAAAATTTTGATTTTCCCCATTTTTCAACCGTTCGTCATTCAAGATTTTGGCATATAAACACCTATCTGACTATGCCGATTCGATAGCCTATGACTGTAGGCAGATTTTGAGTATAGGTAAGGGGTGGGTTAGATGGGGTTATTGGGATGAAACGGCATATCTGCCTCATACAGCTGAAAGTAGTCGCTAAAAAGGATTGAAATTTATCAAGCATCGTTAAGATTCATTTGTATAAGTCGAGATTTTGGCATAAAGACACCAATCTGACTATGCCGATTCGATAGCCCATGACCATAGTTAGATTTTGATTATAGGTTACGGGTGAGTCTGGTGGGATTATAGGGGTGACATTTTGATTGTCCTCATTTTTCATCAATAAAACCGTTCGTCATTCGTGATTTTGGCATAAAGACACCAATCTTACTATGCCGATTCGATAGCCCATGACCATAGGTAGATTCTGAGTATAGGTTGGGGTGGGTCTGATGGGGTTGAAGGGATAAAGCGGCATATCTGCCTTATACAGCCGAAAGTAGTCGATAAAGAAGATTGTAATACATCAAGCATCGATACTGTTAAAGTTAGCCGAAAGTTTCCAGCCGAAAGATAATGCAAATATTGTCTTAAATACAGCAAAAATTAGTCATGAACTCGAATTTAGGATCGGGTTATATCATTCGGGTGAAGGGGAAATTATTTCAGTTTATAGGAATTTAAAAATCGATAGGAGCGAGACTATAAAGATAGTTTAACTTTCGGCTGAAATAGTCAAGACACTATCTGCATTATCTTTCGGCTGGCAACTTTCGGCTAACTTTAACAAGGTCAAGCATCGTTCGTAATTTGAGATTTTGGCATATAGACACCAATCTGACTATACCGATTCAATAGCCCATGACCATTGGTAAATTTTGTGTATAGGTTAGGGGTGAGTCTGATGGGATTATTTGGTGAAATTTTGATTTTGTTCATTTTTCAACGATAAAATCGTTCGTCATTCGAGATTTTGGCATATAGATATCAATCTGACTATGCTGTTTCGATAGTACGTGACCATAGGTAGATTCTGAGTATAGGTTAGGTGTGGGTCTGTTGGGGTTATATGGTGAAATTTTGATTTTCTTTATTTTTTGTTGATTAAATCGTTCGCCATTTGTGATTTTGGTATATAGACACCAATCTGACTATGCCAACTCAATAGCCCATGATCATTGGTATATTTTGATTATGGGTTAGGGGTGAGTCTGATGGGGTTATAGGGGTGAAATTATGATTTTTCCTATTTTTCATCGATAAAATCATTCTTCATTCGTGATTTTGGTATATATCTCGAATGACGAACGATTTCGTCGGATAAAAATGGGAAAAATTTTACCCTTATAACCCCATCAGACTCACCCCAACCCTATACTTAAAACCTACCTATGGTCATGGGCTATCGAATCGTCATAGTCAGATTGGTGTCTTTATGCCAAAATCACGAATGACGAACGGTTTTATTGATGAAAAATGAGGAAAATCAAAATTTCACCCCTATAATCCCACCAGGCTCACCCGTAACCTATAATCAAAATCTAACTATGGTCATGGGCTATTGAATCGGCATAGTCAGATTGCCGTATTGTTATTGTATATTATGTATTGTTGCTAGTTACCAACAATCTATAAAATTCAAACGTTTCCTGACAAAGTAGAACCAAATATCCCTACACCTGTGCCTGAGACCCATGAACCATACCGGAGTACACACGGTGTGAATTAATTTTAAAACGAAAAACTTTTTTTTGATTTTTTCCACCAAAGTCTTTTGTTTTTCCCAATTTACAGCTTTATATTCTTTTTAACATTTTTAATTTTAGTGAGGTGGTGCAAAGAAAATTGAAAAAAAAAATCTATTACATTTTATCGAGAAAAAACGCAAAATTATGGTGAATTTTAACAGTTTTTCCTCATCAACCTCCACACACAGGTAATAATATTATATAAAGGTGGAACTTTTCCATTTATTTTAGTGAAGCTTTTTAATTTTCATCTCCTTATAATTTTTTTCTTAATTATTTACGATGGAAAATTATAAATAAAATAAAATATAAAATTGGAAAGTTTTCTACAAAAATAGGAAACTCTTAAAAAGAAAATATTAAACACCAAAAAATAATGAAAAATACAAGAAAAGGTAAAGTTTCTGAAGTGTATCGTGAACATTTTTCCACTTCTTCTTGTTTATTATATAAATTATTACTTAGAAAAACTTGCGGCATGTGATTTCAATGGTTGTGTGCTGATTTATATATCCGACACTGCTAAACCATATCTCTTGCGTGTCTCAAAACATAGAAAAAATTTATATTTAGCCAGCACCCTTTTTAATATCACGGCCACTTCGCATGAATATCGAACGAATAAAATAATAATTAATTATAAATAAATAAAATAATCATTGCTGTCATCATAATCATCATTGTAAAAACACTCAATTCCCCAACCATTACCGCACCAACCCTTTTACAATCGTGTATATTATTATAAATACCCAACAGTCGTTCGCATCCCTAATCTATACACGAGTAGAAGATATAGGAAAAAATATTAAATCGAATTGTAACACCCATCGAGTTATGTGTGCAGATTTCTATTTTGATTTGGTTTCTGTTAAAATAATATTTTGATATAAAGTTCAGTCGTCTCTGTGTACGCATATAACCTTAATGATTGTCTCATGAATTTATAATCAAATTGCAGGGGTGGATATTCCGTTGACAATTAGATCACTATTCAACCCCTTAATGAATTTATATAAAAAAAAAAAATGAAAATAAAATCTCAATGTTTTGGGTTGAATACGACCAATAATTTAATTTTAAAAAGTTATATTTATGTTGATTGATAATGTAATTTCGAACTCTCGTAACAATTCCGTTTACGTAATGAAGGGGCTGAATAAAAATTTAGCCCAAGGGATTTGTATACACATATATCGAAATATTCAATAAAATTCGTTAATCGCAATTTTGCCGACGATGAGTCTATAACCTGCATTCTTGGTATTCGTTCTGCGACATAATAATTTTTCAATGAAATTGTTGTTGATAGACTTTAAGTCGCCTTGACATAAGTCCAATATTTTATGCCTATTCTATTCTGGGATGACATGAAAATTTATTTTATTTTTCTAAATAAAAAAAAAAAAAAATTGAGAATAGATAAAAAAAATTATATCTATTTGACTCCCTGTGGTGACATTTATGGCAAAAAAAACCATCGCGCAAAGATGAATTGTGATGTTTTTTAAATTTTACAGCAACGTCACCGTGTTATATGGATTCTGCTTTGTGTGCGTGTAGATGGATGGTACTCGTTTTTCATTCACCTATCCAAAGGGAAATTTCATCCAACGCCACAAGACATCATTTTAATAGTATCGACATATCCGTCCAGGTGCAATTTTTAAATACGATATTTAAAAAAACGGCATAAGAACAAATGCCGGTAAGAGTAAGAAGAATGCGTGTTCTATTCTTCTTAATATACAAGAAGGAGGAAAATGATGAAATATGTCAAATTTTTTTTTTACCTTTACACAAAAATATATATAAATTTCGTATACCTCTTGCGATTGGAGGACAACGTAAATAAGATTTCTGTGGTATGTACATAAGAATGCGTAGTTTCTTGCTTTAATTTAATTTAGGTGATTGATCCTTTCCTTTTCGGCTTTTATATACAACAATTTAATGCGTGTTCGTGTTTAGTGATGGTGATGAAATTTAATTATTTTAGCCTATTTAGAGAAAATTGGTAACGGCAGACTGAGATATGTTGAATTTTGTAATGGAACGTCGCTACACTATACATACTGACCCATGACAGAAAAGGATCATGCCAAACACAAATTACGAACGCGATTTGGTTTTGTTCTGCTATACGTTATAACTGTAATGTGTTTGGGCTTACTTGATTCTGTGTCGACATATGTGTAAAGCAATTGTCTGTGGAGGGTGACACGGCAACGTAATTTAAATTGTGCAGTTCGCAATACAGTAATTTAGAGTTACAATAGTGAAGTGTTTTGTGCTCTTTTCAATAAAACACCAAATACTCATCCTCCATGGTTTGATGCCCGGAACATGTACCAACATCTCAATCAATCCTCTAGTTATATCTAATGATAACATTCTGCCTACACTTTTTACTTTAGTGAAATTTGAAAATTAACGAAAATCTATGCCTATTCCTCCGCATAAATATGTATGCTTCTACAGGCCATAAAGAAAACTTAAGGCACATGGTTGACTAAATTAGCTTGCTACTATGAACTTAGAATTTTTAACAATTTTTTTCGTTCTGGATATTAAGTTCCTTTTGAAAGTGTACATTTACAATTTTTGGGCAGTCCTAAAGTTTGTCGGAAACTTCAGTTTAGGCTGCGGCCGATTAGACGAGTAAAAGTTAATGTTAACTTTCATTGACGGTAAATTAAATTATTTTTCAACACTCAGTAAACCCAAACCCTTATAAATTAAAAGAAAAACAGAAGCGGGGATCATTAAATACAACCGAAAAATTTAAACGGATTGAAAATATTTTCAAATGGATGTGAGGTGACCATTAACCGTTTTAGTGCTAAGCAATTTTTGCAAAAATGTTTGAAAATTGCTATACATATATTGATTAATTTAGAGGAAAAAAATAATGGTGTCAAATAGAACACTCTAATTTAGACAAATAGCAATCAATTTTAATAATTCTTTTTGCATTATAAAGAAAAAATATTTATCGATATGAATATGAAAAAATAAACATAAAATATTAATATTATTGTATTTTATTTATTTTTGAAAATAAAAAATAAAAAAAATAGCTCAACAATTATGTTTTGCCAATTTTGGCAAGTTGGTGTTTCTTCTGTTTCTGATGATGAAGAGGAGATAGAAGACTCACTTTCAATGTTCAATCTTTTTCTCCGATGCGTTATAATACTGCTATCATCACTATTTGTATCTGTTGTTTCACTTTCCGTAGAATCACTAGGAATCGAATCAACGTTCGAAATAATAGCACGTGACATGGTTATTTTTTTAAATAATATAAAAAACGGTAAAAAGTTATTTTTAAATGTATAAGAATGCACTCTCGTTACAAATTACGCACGAAGTTAGAGTACGTCCACTCCCACAGATCACCAAAAACACACTGAAACTCGCAGCGTTTTTGCGCTGCGTTGCAATTTTCGATACAAACGATTGCAGCGCTTTTGCGCCGCGTAGCATTCTAACGGTTAAATACAATTTTAAAAGTAATGACAAATCGCCTGGAAAGCTTATGAAATTGATTTTTTCCGTTTAAAATTGCTCGAATGATATATTGAATAAATAAAATTGGACGGGCATATCCACGAACATATGTTATTGCATCTTGTGTGTATTCATGCATTTATCGTGAACTCTATAAATCTGGCTGGTACGTAGCTGAATGTTCTCTTCGGAACGCAAGATGGATTGATTTAACTGAAAGTAGAGGAATCATGCGTTTTCACGAATCATCATTTGGTATGAATAATAATTAATGGCAGTGATTTTTTTATTCGTGTACTTATCAGTTTGTGGATGTCTCAATTTGATGTTGAAACAATATTCACCTTCTTCACGCCAAAATAAAATCGGATATTCCAATCCGTTTCTGAGATTTTATCCACGAGGTTTTTCGCCGTTATTGGTTCACTGCAAGTGGCAGCCTCCATAGAAGTTTTCCCGTTCTTTGCAAATATTTTGAAAAGTATATCATTTATGAAAAAACGACAAGTGGTAACTTGGGTTAAGGTGGATTATACAATGGAATTTAGCCTCGTACGGCATTATGATTACAGATGAAACTGTATTACCAACAGAAGTCGCTGAGCCAGTTGTAAGCTCTTCAAAATCGGTTCAAATCCAAACAAAGTAAATTAATTAATTTGCTTAATATAGCCTGTGCCCTAATTCTCTTAAAACCAAGATAAATTGTAAAGTGTAAAAGTGATAACTTTTACACACGAAAAAAATTATCGTAGAAGTCTAGATTTATATTGGATATCGTGATGTTTTAGTAATTTCGCATTCACTAAATTTTTTTCAAGATAAAATGTAAAGTGGCAAGATAAGTTTATGTCAAAAAGTAACACAAGTAATTTATCGCGGAATAACTTTGCTAGAATGTGTAAAACGCTTTCGTTTGGATATTATTAATAGTTAATTGCAATTTTTGATATTTTAGTTTATAGTTTTATTTTAGAATTAAATAAGATCAAGCTCTAATTATTAATTAAACTCTTACTAATTATTAATTAAATTTGTGTACTTATAAAAATGGACCATTATCTTTGGAATTAAAATATTCTTTCAGTAAAGTTAAACATTCGAATATGTTCATCGACCGTCTTCACTATTACCTATACTTTTACTTAGGTTTATATCCAGTCGTTCCACAAATACAACAAAACAAATAAATTTATTATTAATAATTTTATGTTTAAAGTAGGGAATATATAATATCCCTATTTATATAAGAAGAAGAAGACTTAAGGGGTAGAATATCCTAGAACAAGATGGTCTGTGGATTACAGAGAAAGCAATTTTAGTTGCTCAATTTTCAAATATAAATGTCAAGTGTTTCAAGTGTCTGATTTGACAACATCTAAAATGGACCCGCTCTCCACATAGCAAGCAAAGTTTTCAAGTTTGTGTGCACTTGCAATATTTTAGATGATCATTACACTTGCACTGGCACAGTTAAAAAATTCACGAGCACAATAAATATGACGGCCTATAGAAAATCAAGATTAGTCAACAAATTTCAGTTTGTTGTTGTTTAATATTTCATTTAAAGGCACTAGGAGCTCTCAACAGTCTATATATAAGATCTTACAATGATTTAATTCTAAACTATTTATTCATCTTATGTTTTGAGAAATTAATAATTAGGACAAATTTCGAAAAATAATGAACGAGAACAATATTTAATTACATTATGCATTAAAATTAGCTTTTAACTACCACTAAGGCAAACAAGATGTATATTGCATAAAATCGATTTCTAAAGTGCAGGTAATTGATCATCCTACTCGTTACCGATCCTTAAGATTAACCCAAACATTTTACAAAGATTAAAAATTAACTCATGGTAAAAAAACAAATCGTAACACTAAAACGTCCCTCCATAACTAGACCTATATCAAATACTAGAAATGGGTCCGATTAACTAATTTTCGGTGTTATTGGGGAGGAACATCGTGGAGTTTGGAAAACTCGCAATGACTAACCAAATTTGATGGTTAAATGAGTTTCGTTGCTTAAAACGCATAGCTTTTTGTAGTTTACTCGAAATTGTAAAATTCTAATAAGACAATCCCCGGGCTTTCCGAGATCCGACTATTATACTTAGGTATTGTCAACTCGCATGTGCGGAAAGAACTAAATATGGCATCGGAAAGAGCTAAACATGTCTTCAACAACGAAATACACTGAAATTATGATCTACTTAAGACAGATTTGATTGAATTTCAAAAACATATCGCAAATAATAATTGTGTACATAATAATGCGATTTTGTATGTAGTATAAAGAATAACCTTTAAACAGATTAGAATACACAACATTAATCAAAATTCAACTGATCAATCAATTGTAAATAAGACAAATATTGTACACGCCTTTACCATACGAAGTAAAGAAATTTTTGGCTGTTGTAATGTTCTTTTCAAACATTTGGTTTGTTTTATAAGTCTATCTAACCGTATCTTGATTTGAATTTCAAATAACTCCCGACTCCGATCATTTTTCAATATGATTTTGGGGGCTATGTGTGATTCTAGATGGCTTTGATGTGTATGCAACAATTTACGTTTCTAGAGATTATATTTTTTGAGTTATTAAGGTTATAAAATAATCAAAATTTCGTTTTGACGTTTAATGTTATCTTGCTCGCTTGCTGTCAATAGGTTTATCTTGGGTAAAAAAACTGTTTAGAGAATGCGATTTAAAAATGCCAAGATAATATATTGTATAAAATTTTCACTTGTAAAATTAGCCATACCACAACACGTAACAACTCGAACTATAGATTGTGAACAGATGCTACTTAGAGTAACTTATATCCATAAGAATAATGTTGAAATTTAAATGGGAAGGGTAGTTATAGGCCCTCAAAGTCTAAATATGAACCTACATACATCATAAGAGTGTGTTAAGTTTTGACATTTATTTATCGTAACCGTATTAAATTTTATCTTGGAGTGCAATTACAGAATGCAAATATTGTAAAAAGGCAAGATAAATTATAGTTTACACGTTTACAAATTATCTTACTGCTTAGAGAATTAGAGCACTGTACCGACTAAAGGTATAAACAGAACCAGAGATACAACGACAAGATAGAACGCCTGTCAAATTAAAATACACATAAACCATAGCATGCTAACACAACCAATGTCGCTGGCGACGACGACATTGTCGCCGAATTTTTTTTAGAATCTATTCTAATTTTGTCGCTGGCGCTGCAATACCACCAATATAAGTGTCAGATTATTATGTTGGTAAACATTTTTTACAACTGTTTTTAATGAATTTAAACCAAATCTGAATATTGTACACAATGTTTTATATGAAAAAATTTAAATAGAGTCGATAAAAAGATAAATGAAATATTTAGGGTTAATTTATTATTATTTGTCTTGTTTTGTCGCTTCAACGCTGACGCGCTTGTTGTGTTTACCAAAGCGACATCACCGTGCCACAAATGTATTTTGTCGATGTATCTTGTCGCTGTATCTCTGGTTATGTTTATACCTTAAGGATTACTTTTTACGCTATTTGCCGTAGGCACTTGGCGAAACACACTTATACTTAATAAACACATTTTTTATTAATCACTTGTTTTTTGTTTCGCAGTTATTTTGAATAATTTTCAAAAAGTTTAAAAAATCACTCGATCGATTTCGACTTGTTAGGTCATCATCAGGAGTATCTACTGATTTGTATTAGTAAAAATTTTGTTATATAGCAGAAAAAAGCAAAATTTAAATAAAAGAAGGAGGGACAGAAAATAAGCAATAAAAATTAATCTACGGATCGCGCAGGTAGGCGATGAGTCATAGGTTGAGTAACAAAATTTAAGGTATATTATTGCGTACGTGAGAATAGAAAAGGGCGGGCTCTTTAATTGGTGAGAACCGGATTTCTCTCTGTTCGTTAAGGATATTTTGATTAGAAATATTGATTTTCTAATTTCGTAAGATTCTAAGGTATCTAAACGTCTGAATTTGGGTTGTCTATGTAATATGTCTAAATTGTTTAAGCTAGCTGTATGATTTTCTGACGTTAAATGATTATGGAAAGTTGATTGGTTGCAACCAGATAAATGTTCCTTAGCTCTAACTCCAAAATTGCGCCCAGTCTGACCAATATAGGAGAAACTACAATCATTGCAATTGATCCTTTAGACACCAGATTTGGAAAGGCGATCAACTCTAGGTTTATTGTTAAAAATCATTTTCTTTATTGTGCTATTATTATAAAAAGCAAAACTAATATTGGTGTAATTGGACACGATGTTGCTAATCCGTTGGCTCGTTTTTCCTATATACTCTAAGCGACGCCAATTTTCCCGCGTTGGACTATCCGGTGGATAAATACCCGTTAGAGTTTTACGCTTTAGCTTTTTATTCAATAACTTTAATATAGTCCTAGTTGCATATCCGTTATTCGTTGCTATTTGAAGAATTATGTTAAGCTCAGTGTTGTAATTTGAATTTGTCAAAGGGATGTTTATTAGTCTGTCTATGAGTGAGTGGAAAGCTGACATTTTAATATTATGAGGATGGTTTGAAGAACTAGGGATAACAGCGTCTGTATACGTGGGTTTCCAATAAATTTTGAAGTCTAAAGATGAATTAATCCTGGGTATTGTTATATCCAGAAAATTAATACATTTATTTTCTTCTTTTTCTAACGTAAAATCAATGGTGGGATATTGAGAGTTTAACCAAGTAAGGAAAGAGTCTAACAGTCTATCAGTTCCATTCCATAGACATAATATGTCATCAACATATCTATACCAAAAGATTATATGACGAAAATAAGGATTGTTATTTGATATGATCATTTGTTCGAAGAAATTCATGAAAATTTCAGCCAACAAAGGTGACAGAGGGGAGCCCATGGGTAGACCATCAGCGAATTGGAAATATGTATTATCAAAACAGAAATAATTTTGTTTAATACAAGTCTCAAAAACTAACTTCAGTTCACGACGTAAGCTCTCATCTACAACATCCCTATCTAAGTAATTACAAACTATTTGGGACAAAGTATTAATCGGAATAGAAGTGAAAAGACTGGCAACGTCAAATGAAACTAGTTTTGAATGTAACGGAATGTCGACGTCTTGAATTTTGTTAATCAATTCTACCGAGTTCTTAACCGAGTAAGCTGAAAAGAAATTAGTATGACAATTGAAAAAATTTATGAAACCCTTACATAGCTTGTAGGCAGGAGCATTGCAATACGCTACTATTGGTCTAATCGGAATGCCATCCTTATGGATTTTTGGTAAACCATAAAGGATCGGGGCAGATGGATTCATGACAGAGTACTTCCAACCAGTTCCATCAAATAACTTCTGGCATTGGGTGATACACTTACTAACCGAAGTCTTGAAAGACTTAGTTGGATCTCTGCCAAGCTCTATTGCTTTGCTTTCTGTAATAAAATCAGAAATTTTATTGCAGTAATCAGTAATGCAGTGATTTTTTAAACTTTTTTTAAACTTTTTGAAAATTACTCAAAATAACTGCGAAACAAAAAACAAGTGATTAATAAAAAATGTGTTTATTAACCTTAAGGATTAGTTTAACTGGTTTAGCAAAATTAAATCAAGTATACTATGAAAAAACTAAAACTTTGTAGTAAATTTTTGAATTTTTCGTAGTATGTCGAACTTGATTTTCAATGTGTTCAAGAATTAAAAATAATTGATCATAATAGGCCTATTATGATTTTTTCGATAGTGTTTTTTTTTGATTTTTTCGAAAATGAGCCACTATGAAATTTTCGATAGTGTTTTTCTCAATAATATCTTTAGTATACGACTGCATACAACGTGATGAAGATCGCGTTTCATATTTTATAGAATCAAATAAAAAGTGGATAAGTATAAGTTTAGGAAATATGAGTTACAATTAAAATTTAATTTAAACAATATTATTATTAAATTCGTGTTATTTAATTAATGATATGATTATTATTTTTAATTTTCCTAATAGGACGACAACAAATGTTGTTCAATTCGAAATTTTAGTCTCTTCAATGAAATGGAGTGAGATATCAGCGTGCTTAAATTATGATTCTGCATGTCCTCCAGAAAAAATGTGTAATTTAATATATGTATTAATAACTATCCAACTATCATATAGCCGCTTTCTTATAATGTAAGCTGGCGTTACTTCCTCTTGTGAGTCATAATTTTTATTTATAAAAATTCCTATCCCCGATTCCATTATTATAACAATATTATAAATAAATTTCCTTTAATAACTTGAAATAAAAAAATTTGACAGTTTTTCTTTGACAGATAAACAAAACTACATCATAAATAATATAAAAAAACACTGTCGAGATAATCATAATAGCTATTTTCGAAGTTATCGAATCTCAAAAAACCCTATCGAAAAAATTATAATAGGTCTCCTGGAACAGAAAATATCTGCCCTTCGGAAGGAGAATGCAAAAATGAAAAAGGAAATGGAACAGTTGCGCCGACTGGAAAAATCCAATAAAATTATTTTCACTAAATAGAGGGCAAATTAAAAAATCCGAAAACGAAAATAAAGTGGTCATTTGATAATATATCTTCATCAATTTGCCTACATTCTGCACGTCTCCGTGCATATCGATATTGTTACAAAAAAAAAAGTATCCACTACCAGGACAATCAACTTTGAGGAAATGGACTACTAAAATGAATGTCTGAACAGGAATTTTAGATGATGTGCTAAAATTTATGGAGTAATACGGACTTAGTAGCAATGAAAGGTTATGTGTAATATCGATACGGTCTTAAAAGCTGCTAACTATGTACAAGTCATGATGGTCAGAGGGCTAGTAGGCAACTGGAAACAACCCATCTTTTAGAAATTATGATTGTAGAATGTCAATGTTTTTGTTTTCAAAAAAAATTAACACTAGCTTTTTACCTCAGTATGCCAGAAAAAACATTTTAAATACAAATTACTTATAAAATCTTTCCCCAATTCCCTATTCCCAGGGAATTACCAGAATAGTGCCACTGGGGTTAAAATCTTGAACAAATTAATATCACGGATGACTATGAAATACTTCTTAATTTTAATTTGATTTTTTAATATAAATATAATGGGTGGACTACGAAATCCTGGTTTTCAAAATTCCGGTTTGAAAATCCCGCTTTTTAAAATCCCGGTTTTTAAAATCTCGGTTTTCAAAAACCCGATTTTCAAAATTCCGGTATACAAAATCCCGGTTTTCAAAATACCGGTTTTCATACATTTTGGCGAAGGACAATTTTATCAAGCAAATTAATTAATATTTAATAAAAAAAATCACGAAATATTCCTTAAAACAAATTAAAAAAATATTTATTAGCCATTTTCTAGAACTTTATCGCAAATTCATATTTGAATTTTGCCAAAAATTTTTTAAGAGTTCTATTTTCCCACATGTCAAATTTTAAAAATTCAAACCGGGATTTCCGAAAAATCGGGATTTTTTTTTATACAAAACCGGGATTTTGAAAACCGGTATTTTGAAAACCGGGATTTTGTAAACCGGGATTTTAAAAAAACCGTTTAGAGTTCATTAATTAAAAAACACATGAATTAGAATATCTTGAATTAATTTAAACATATACTAATCTCACAAATTCGTTTTGAAATAAATGAATTTAAACTTTCACAATATTGGAAATTCTCAATTTGAACTGTTTAACCACTTAAGTGACCGCTTTTTTTTTCTAGAAAATGTGTCCATAAATTGTCAGGTTTTTTTTACATTTCTTTACAAAATAATTACCAGTGGCAGTGTTCTGTCTTTCCCTGGGAATAGGGAATTGGGAAAAATATTTGCATAGCATTTTTGTCTAAATTGTATTTTTCTCGCCTACTGAGAGAAAAAGTTTAGTGCAAAAATTTTCAAAACAAAGTGAATTGGGAAACTTTTGTTCCACAAAATTTTTATTGGGAAAAATATTTTCCCATTTCACTTTGTTACAAAAATATTAGCACCAAACATGTTCTCCCTCAGTAGGCCAGAAAAATACAATTTAGACAAAAATGCTATGAAAATATTTTTCCCAATTCCCTATTCCCAGGGAAAGACAGAATAGGGCCACAGGTCTCTCTGAATACAATGTTTTTTTTTTCAATATTTTTCAAGTCACAAAACAAGCTTTGCCCGAGTCTTGCTAGAATTAGAAAAACAATTGGACTACGCCCCTCAGTCAAGTGGTTAATAAAATAACTTATTGGGGTAGATACTCAATCGGCTAGCAAGCAAGCAATTTGCTAGCCGTAATCTTGACTACTCAATTAACTTTACCAAGGAAATTTAAATTTCAAAATACATTTTTCATAAAATTTTTGTTTTGTTTAGTTTAGCGATGTTACAGTAAAATTTTACGGCTTCAAAAATTAAACAGCAAATTTTTTCTTTGCAATCGCAAAAAATACAAAAAGCTAATTGAAAATATAATTTGAAATTTAAATTTTCTTGGTCAAATTAACTGAGTAGTCAGGATTTCGGCTACCAAATTGCTTGCTAGCTAGCCAATCGAGTATCTACCCCATTGACACTTTCTTTTATTGTGATAATTTGTTTTATTTATAAAAATAAATATGACTACTAGATTCGATCATTTGTTGCTCTTCCTCCGGCTTAATAAGAATTTAACACTAAGCAAACTGTGATATGCACAATCTTTTACTTTACTTTACAATGAGGAAGACAGCAAAAAAGCAATAATATACATTGTCTACGAACGAATATTCTACATACTCTATGAATTGTCGATATTGTATACGTCAAAATGAATTTTCTCCTCTATTTTCGACACCGACATAGACGCACATCACTGATGATACGCATACTCCCGATATACATTTTGGATAAGTTGTTGCATCCTTAAGCAGTTTAATGAAGAAGAAGCAAAAATCTTGAAGAACTCTGTCTATAATAAATATCCTTATGTACTGAAAATAAATTTTCTTTTCCCAAATCCAAGAACAAGATAAATCATCTTCGGTGACAATCCTCTTTATGTTTTACAGGTTGATCATAACAAATCGATTCGGTGAGCGTTAGAAAACGTTGAATTAAAATATATTGGCCTTAACCAACAAAATTTCGTGAAATTTTATCAGTAGAAATATAATAATTGTGCTGAATTTTCATTCTGACGCGAAACGTCGACAGGTGTTTACGACCATTTGAACCAAAAATAAATAGCTATATTTTATTATTTACGATTATCAATAGTTCCCGTTCCGATATATCTGAAATCTTGTTTATCAGAATATCATTATATGTGTATCTAAAAAAATATATTGTATACACCACTGTACATTATCTTGGCAAGTACGATTTATAAGGTAATATACATAAATTTATAAAATACGATAAAATTCAACATTAATTTCTACCAAATCACTATTTTTAATGAAGAATTTAATTTTCTTATTTAATTTGGTCAAAATAATAATAATAATAATCATAACGAGAGAAGATGAAGATGAAAACGAAGAAAAATATAAAAAATTTTACGTTTTCTCTTTTATCAAGAAATCTTGATTTTTTTCATTTTTTGTTAGGGATTCAATCTTTACAAAAATAAATATAAAACGAAAAAAAACAGAAGCATTAAAAATTATAATTAAATTATGAAATAAATATTTTATTTTTTTAAATTAAAAAATATAATAGAAAAATTTTTAAGAAGGTTTGAGATAATCTCAAGAATTTTTAATGCTGTATACAGATTACATGTTTTGTAAAATCTAATATTAGAAACAGGACTTTACGTCGGTATACTGAATTCTAGTACCTAAGTTGAATTGCATCTGTGTGCCGGCCTAGATCATATACCTATAAGCATGGCGATTTTGTTGATATCTTAATCCAATTAACCAAAAGTTAAAATTTTTATTAACGATCGATCTGAAGTTTAGCAATTATTTTGACGTATGTAACAAGCAACATTCCAATAAATATGTCAATCAAAATTGACCATGAAGCGAACATAATGATCAAAATAATTGATCAAGATGATGATGATGTGAATCATTTTATTTATTTATAGAACGAGTAGATCTTATCAAGTATCAATATCTCGTAAGTAAGAAATGGTTTATTTTTAATTTCATGTCTCATTATGTCTAAAAAAGGGTTTTAAATATCTCGTTACAACACAGTGATGTTGTTTATATATGATGATCATTATCTTGATGATTATAGCAATCAACAAATTTTTTTAAATTTTATTTGGACGAAACCAATTTAAGAGAATATAATTAAGTTCTTTATGCTTAACCACGTTGATTGCGATGATGTGTTCTTCTAGCGTCGAATCTAACGTGTATGTAAAGGTGTTTTCTATTTTGACATGTAGTTTAACGTATTTTCAAGCTGACAGTTGTACCTTTTGAGATAATTATATATAGAAAATATCGTAAATCTTAGAAATTTGTATATTTAAAACTTAATGTGGGAGAGATGAATTGCTTGAAATGTGTTTATTATGTGCATACGAGTGTGCAAAATGAAATAATTTTCCCAAGATGAAAATGCCCGGAAATGAGATAGAAAATAAGGAATTTACATATTATTAAAATAATAAGTAATAAGAAAATATTATGAAACAATAAAAGGCTTAAGATATGCATAAATATGTTTATTGTCACAATCAATCATCATTAATGTCATTACATATAGCATTATGCGATTTATCATTTTTATTGTTGTTTGCATAATATTTATGTGCTTTACAAGAAAATTAATTAGGAAAATATTTCACTTTGCATATACGTATGATGCATATAAGGTGCTTATGTGAATTTACCTAGACCAGGGAGATACGTATAACAAACGCGTGAGTTTCAGCAAGATTGCGGTTAGAATTTTGCAACCAAAATGCATCAACAGATTTACATATACTTGTACGCGCAAGATGAAAACAACACGGCGGGTATTCCATAACGAAAATAAAAGCGATACGACGAATACAAAATGTCCAGTAGTACTTATGTAGCACACAATCAGCACATAAACTTAATAACAACGCCTAATTTTGTCTTCAAAATGCTGACCTTTATTCCATGTTACAGCGCATCGCTAATAGAAAACGACCTGTGAACTTGTTGAACTAAGGAAGCTCATCGACGTACGGGTAATTCAGCAGAAATAGATTTTCCAAGAACTAAACAATCTTGAGAGTTTTTATTTAACAAAATAATGCATTATAAAGGTGCGAAACAAGCAAAGGGTCCATTAATCGTAGCCGTACACATTATCCAACCTCAAGGTTTCTCATATAAATCCTAAAGAAGTAATATTTCTAAAGTGTAAGAAGGATCATCCTCTTCACAAATGCGAGGAATTTTTTAAGCTAGCGTTTGAACGGGAGCTTTAATTATTTGTCAACGAATCAGCGGGAGTTAAAATGCAAATCAATTCTGACCTACATTATTCAGAGAATCTGAATCAGAGCATCATACTTCTTTGCACCAAGATCTCAAAGAGCACATTATTGGCTCTACCCAGGGTGCGCTATTGAGGAATGTAGGTACTTATGTAGCGTAAAATATCTCACACTCTACAGTCCGCAAGTTCCAAAAGGCTCTTCATACCGTACATACCTAAGTATTTTTGCCTTCTGTATGATAGTCTCTTCCTCCCCTTCGTCCATAAAACTTCTATAAAAATCATTCGTCTGTAGACCCAGTCTTCTCGCATGTTCCCCAAAAATGCAGTATCCCTACGACCAATCCTACCTCTCGTTATCTCAGGGATACTAGTGCTTTGGATCGCAGCAAGTCCAGTTTTGGCCAAACCTGTTTCGTTACCCGGCCACAAATCCTGTGGTGCCACCTGTGATTTCAGATAAACTGCCTCTACTGAGCTGACCACCTCCTGACTGTTCCCATAAATTGCAATATCCTTCACGAATACTACGTTGTGCTTCAACCATGTCAGGACTTCGCCCATCGCTACCTTTTCAGCATGGTACACGCTGCAGTAGTCAGAGAGACGAGCAGAAGTATTAACATTACGCTTCTTACAGAAGACCCCGGCTCCTACCTTGCCGTTTAGCTTAGACCCGTCCGTGAAAAATTGCGCTGCCTCTTTTTCCAGTATTGATCTGTTCCTCCAGGATTCTCTCGAAGAAAAGATGGTTCGGAAACCTTTATCGAAGCACAACGTTGGTTTAATATAATCTAGAGTCACCAGTTCTTCTCTTAGCGATCTAACTTTCGTCGAGTGTCCCGCCTGAAGACACTTTCACTAAAAGACAGCCGATAACCTCGTAGTCACATTGGCTGCCATCTGCTTTGCAAAAAATTCGATTGGAGTTAGGTGGAAATAAGCTCTAAGGCGTGTGTAGGTCTTGTCCTAAGCGCCCCGTTTATAAGCATACAGGCCTTTCTTTGCACCTTCTCCATCAGCCTTATATATATTACCTTCTCCAGAGCTGTCCACCACACGTCCACCCCGTACACCAGCACAGGTCTTACCACTGCCGTATAGAGCCCTTTTGTCAGCTCTGGTTTCAAACTCTATATCCTACCGATGGCGTTCTTGCACTAGTAAATCGGTATATTAGCCTTATTCACCCTTTTCATAATATTAGGCTTCCAGCTGTGCTTACTGTCCAAGATTATGCCCAACAATCTCGCTCTGTCAACAAAAGCTAGTCTAATGCCATTCACGGTTAACTACCGGAATTTTATATTTCTTAGTAAATAGTACCAGCTCTGTCTTGGAAGGGTTGAACCCTAATCCACATTTGCTGGCCCATTTTGTAACGATCAGGAGTGCATTCTGTATAACATCCCTACATCATCTGCATATGCCAATATCAATGGGTCCTCTATCTACAGTTCCAACAGCAATCCATTTATCACTATACACTCAAAAAAGGGGGACATTTCACCTCCTTGCGGGGTTCGCAACGAACTTCATTCCTATGCAAGAAATAGGTATCCCTGAATTTATTACAACACCCCACACCCACAAAAATCGATCATTCTGCATCGAACTTCCTTTCTATGCAAGAAATAGGTATCCCTGAACTTATTTCAAAAAGTTGTAATAAATTCAGGGATACCTATGTCTTGCATAAGAAGGTAATTCGATGCATTATGATCGATTTTTGTGGGTGTAGGCTGTTGTAATAAATTCAGTGGTAATTATTGGAGGGGTTTTACCTATACAGAAAAATATGGTTTTAAAGAGCTGCACTTTTAGGGAGAGTTTTTGGCAATTGAACTATTCCAATATATTGTAATTTATTTATTAAAAACTTTTTATATAAACCAGTGTCCAGTACGATACAATGATTTTAAACGGTTGCTCCCATTTGGGGTAGTTTTCTAGGGGTTTAATTATGCCATTTTATTGTAATTAATTTGTATAAAAATTCCAGCACTATACAACCAAAATTCACAGAAATTCAAAAGGTGTGGTGTGACGAAAAATAAGGTTTTTAAAACTTGCACCCCTTAGGGGTAGTTTTTTTGGGGTTGAACTATGCCGATAAGTTATAATTAATTTGTAAAAAATTCCAGTACCACCCTCAGTACGATACAATAAATATTAACAAAAATACAAAAAGTGTGGTGTAGCTTTATCTAACGCCAGCCCACACACGAATTGCAGGATAACGGGACCTGTAAAAAATTTTCTAACTATGTAACAAATTTGTAATTAATTTGTAAAAAATTCCAGTACCATTTTCATTGGATTGTGCTACAAGTGCTGGTACAGCATTAGGGTCATGGAGTTTAGTGCATTGCCCACAACCACGTGAGTTTTGGAAGGTTTGCTGTTTGATGTTTTTCCTACGAGTGCTGGAGAAATACAGGTCCATCTGCGCAGAGATCCGTATATGCAGATAAGGCTAAACAAAACTGGAGGTAATGTGGTATCCAGCAGGCTCCGTTCACAACTGGGCTTTGTAAAATGGGCCGCCATCCTAGTCGATCATCAACACGCGTCGCATAACACTTTAATCCAGTCTATTGGCTCACCGAGCACCACAGCCCCGAGCGCCCCCGCCCACTTCCAATATTCACCCGAACATTCAGCCATTCATGTGGATATCACAAACCAATGGGACCCCATTCCATTCAAGGGATGTATCATTTATAGGCTTCCACCCTCACTACTTTTGGACTTGGTAGCACAGGAAGGCACGACGTCCAGTTCGCCGTGGTTTGTAGTCGATGGTTTTATGGCACCGTCGGTTCGCCCTTCCATGCTGGGTATCATAGGCACTCAGAATTTATTGAACTGAAGTTAACCACTCCTCAGTTCCCTAAAATCTCCTCCCAGCACAGCTGCGGTTGGGGCGGCTTATTTAATTCATCGCTAACCTACCTATCGATAGGCCGTCCATTATCCACCACCTTTGCTTTAGGTTTTGATTTCTGGAAATCATTTTTGCATTTAGGCAGAGATTAGCCAAAAGGTCTACTATCCTCATGCGGGTACGTATCATGTTTTGTATTTAATTCACATTAAAGACAAGCATAAAATCTAGTAGTTTAAATCTGGTACTAGTTGGCTGTAATTTAGTAACAGAAATATATATAGATTATTTTTTCAATAATGAATTACCGACCCTTACTTGTCTTCTTCGCATATGAGGAGTCCTAAGTCCCAGTTTGCGGGTTTCACTGATCTTAAGGCTATTGGGGCAAAGCAATATCTATCTTTTCTGTCATTATTTGAAAATGAGCGTAGTAGATGTCGCATTACAGTGATGTAAGTTATTTCCAGGAATCTCAGTATTTAGGTCCCAGTTGCATCAGATTTTTTGCCTAATTTCGAATCCTCCTAGGGTTCAAGTAACTTTATTGGTCGAGTGGGGTTTTTTTACTTCGTTTCACTCCAACGTGCTAAAATGCGTAGTACTATAGGGTTTGTCACCTATATAGTTTTTATATACTTTTAACGGTGCTGCACTGAATTAAATTTTATAGTCCTTGCCAGTACCAACAGAGACTTTTCCTTTACAATTCCGATTACTATTTAATGGTTTAGATATTCAATGATATGAAATGGTCCAACGAGAAAGTTTTGTCAATTGGCCACTTAGACTTTCCGATGGAACTTGGCGCTACTAACAATTTCACAGCATGATTGTTGTAGATCTGAGTAGTTTGGTGGGGTAAAATCTAAATTTTTCTCATTTATGAATAATAAAGAATAATAAAAAGGGTTAATGATTTGGTCAGTTGTTTGCCACTCTTTCAGCCATATGGTAGAATTTGATTTAATTGGTCATAAAAATGAATGAAACCAGCAGTATGGTAACTAATATTAGAAAGATTATCTTTGTTTTGAGTAGCGCTCTATGCTAAGAGCTAACTTTGGACTGTTCTTATATGACCCCAAAGGGAATTATTCCGTTTGTACTAAACCTACCATACGTACTACATATTATCATAATCATTTTAAGTTTCCATTGTCAACTTAAAATAGTAGCAACTATGTATTTCCAGAAAATCATATTCCCAGGAGAACTGTAATGATTCATTGTTAAATTATTGCCATGTGGAAGTTGGCTTATAATGTAAACCCTACTAGTCCTTATATCTAGGCTACCAAAAACAAATTAAATAGAAAGCACTGGGATGGAATGAAACAGCATTGCTTTCCATGTTTACTTTTAGAGTAAACTCCAAGGAAGTTTGTTGCAAGTATTTGATTTCTCCTGAACCTGTACCTTTGGCGTCTTGCTGAGGGCCCTCCACACAGGATACTGTATAACTCGTAGTACTAAATTTTTAAATTATTTACTTACAAAACTTTTTTCTTCTTACAGATTGAATGCAACAGGGAGATGGAGCTCGAAAGGTATGTACCTGCGCTTAAATTAAATGCCTAAATTCACTTCATGTAATAAATTAGTAAATCACTACCGGGGTCTCTTCGATTAATCATCCGCAAGTAAACTATAAAGCATTTCCTAATTACGTTTCCATATCTAATCCTGATAAAAAAAATAATAACAATAAACATTAATTTTCAATTAATTGTCTGTATCAAGAAAATCTACTTGAAGATTTTTCTTTGTCATTAAATAACATTAACATTATTTTTCTTATAAATTTTTTTTGGGAAAAATTGGTACAGCAAGAAACAAAAACAAAAAGAAAGGAAAATTGATTTATGGGATAACGGAAAACCCTAAGAGATAAGTAAGATCCCTTTTAGTACTTTAAATGTGTGTGTGCGGGGGATATACACTCGTGTAATACGTGGTAGAAAATAAGGAAAAGAACGGCTATTAATTATTTTATTTGTCTAATGAAAATCTTTTTAGGAAAATTATATATGATTTTCAATTTATTTATTTATTTTGCTGTTGCTGCTACAAATTAACTTCCTTAATGGCCACTAATGATTGTTTACCCATATAATAAGTGCGCGTGTGATGTTATTTATTTGCCGCATGTACATTTATTATATATTACCTTGTGGTAGTCATTTACATGGGTAATTACCTTTCCGTAAACAATTAGATTTTTTCCTTATCGATATCCATATTTCACTACCCGATTCGAATTCACGTAACAAAAAAAATATTCCGAACTCTCTATTTACTTGCTGACACGTGTATATGGCTGAATGAATGTCATAACCATTTAATATTTATTTTTAATTGAAAATTGGTTTTCATATCGCATAAAATAGCTTTATTCCAGTTTTTCCATATATACATGTATTCATAAAGGCGAAGAAATATGTACGAGTATGTGTATAAAACATGGGAAATGGAAAATTTGATTTTCATAATTTTATTTTATTTTCTGGAATAAAAATAGTAATTTATCCGCCCTCAATATTATATTACGACGAAAATGAATTTTTATTATACTTTTTGACATTTTCATTAAAAAGAAATAACCGACAAATTTTCCATTTTACCAAAACGTATAAAAAAAACAAGCAAAATGTGAGGAAACGAGCGGAAAAATATTGAAAATTGTCAAAAACAAAGTTAAATACACTTTGTCTTGCCAATCTCGGTACATACGTATACGAATGGGTCTGTGGTTGGTGTAAATGGTTTTAATGTTATTTTCATTATGCTCCAAAACATTTCATCGTAATGAGAACTTTTTTTTCTATTTAACCCTTTTTTGTTTTATTATACAACATTTCGAAATGAGACAAATTAATACATAACGAAAAATAAGCGGAGGGGTTGAAAAACGGGCTCCGCGTACATAAAATGGAATACTTTACATACATTTTATACTAGATCCCCTTTAAATATACAATTAGATAATTCTTAAATATAAAGTAATAATGCTTTGTGCGAAACAGATAATAAAAAAAAGCTTTCATTATTTACAATCAGACCATCTAACAACAACACCAACAAATGAACGAAACGAAGTCGCAAAAAATAAATAAATTTATTTGCTTCTTCTTGTGCTGATGACATTGATTTATTTGACTCGAGTGAAGAAAAGTGCGAAAAATAATTTTGTTTTCCCGTATATTTTCCACCCATCAAAATGTTTTCCAAATATTTCAGTTTGTTTTGTTTGGCATACAAAATGCTTCCATCCTGTTTACGATTAAGGATTTATCAAAAATATTCCTTTTACGACGAATTGATAAAAAAAAACATCTTAAAAAAGTTATGCCTTTTAACAAACAAACACATGCCGAATATAATTTTGACTGAAAACTGTCATCGTTATATATATCTACAGAGTGACTCATTTAAACTGAAACAACCGAGTAACTCGGTGGATGTTTAGTGGTGTATGTCTTGGTTTTATTTATTTTTGATATGATGGTAGTTTTCACGGTTGTTTCAAAGTCATAGTCACAAAAATATGTTGTGGCCAATACCCGACTATCTTTTACCACGAATATATATATAGATCTCGAAAACACCATACCTGATTTTTAAAGCTTTAAAATTAAATTTAACAGACTTAGAAATCATGATTCAGGTCTGGCTAGTACATGATGTTGGTCATTGAGTCAGCTAACTAAAACCGTCTAGTGCTAATAATCCACGACTTCGGGTTTATTTCTACGAATTTTCATATTCTCAATGTACTGATGTCATTTTTCATTTTTATTCAAATTTGAATGGCCATTATCGGCCATTCCCAGAGATCGTGATTAAGGTCTGGTACACGAAGTTTATTATTGAGTCAACTAAATAAAATCATCATTTTTACTTAAATTTAGAAAGCCAATATTAGCCATTTCCCATGTTTGTGATTCAGGTCAGAGTCACCTATCAGTAGTCAGGAGATTTTTTGGATTTTTATACTAAAGTTTGATGGCCATTGACGACCATATCTGGAGATTGTGATTCAATTCTCGCTAATTCGTGAAGTAGTTGATTAAGTACCTACCTAAACCCATTTAGTTTTAATAATGTATTTTTAATTTCTGGAATTTTTGTTAATTCATATTGTTACGGTGACACCTAGATTAGAATAGAATGGGTTAATTTCATTAATTGTTCAATTACGTGTATAATTTATACTCAACATTTGGGCGTATTTCTGTACTAACATGTTTGCTGCGCATTTAGGATTGTTCTGGAAACAAATATTTTGGTATGTGGGGGCGCGCGTTGACGTGTATTGCTGAGTATTATTTTAAACGTGATACAGTGAAGGTTAAATAGAAAGGTTATTAAAGTGATTATTAAAGCGATTATTAAAGTGATAATTAAAAAGTGTGTTATAATTATAATAATTAATTGTGAAAATTGTGTTGTATAATAAATTGTGTTGTGTAAATAAAATTGTGTGAGTTAAAATTGAAGCAGTGTATTTATTCACAATCCAGTGATTCGAACCTTGATTGACAAGGCAAAATCGTAACAATTGGTGACAGCGGTGGGATTGTGAATAATAAGGAAAATGATTCTCTACGGATTAAAGCTTGGGCAATTAAAGCAGCAACTGACACGGCGAGGTTTGGCCAGTGAAGGCACAAAAGCTAGTTTGGTGGAGCGACTACGTGAGGCCATGGAGAAGGAAGGTTTAGATCCAGACGTGTATGATTTCGAGGAGGAAAAAACGGATGAGATCAGTATGGATAAGAAAGAAAAGGACGTACAAACGGTGGTCGAAACAACGCAAAACTCATCTGGAAGTTTCGATTTTTCGCAGTTGATGGCTGCTATGAATATGATGGGACAACAGTTAAAGCAACAAGGGGCGGACATTAAACAATCGAACCAGGATATGAAACAACAGATGTTACAAGTGGAGCAACAAGGAGCGGACATTAAACAATCGAACCAAGATATGAAACAACAGATGTTACAAGTGGAGCAACAAGGAGCGGACATTAAACATCAAATGAAATTGTCGAACCAGGACATGAAACAGCAGATGGAGCAACAAGGGGCGGACATTAAAAACCAAATAGAAGATGGCCAAAAGAAAATGGACGAGAGGTTTCTGGAGTTATCTTCTACACTACACGGTAAAGTGGAAAAAGTGCAAACAGAAGTACAAGAAATACACGCAGAAATTCAAAATGTTAAAGGGACGGTTCAACAAAAATTTGAATCGGTTAAACAAGATTTTCAAACGGAAGTTAAACGTCTCGAGAAGGAGCTCCAAGATGTCAAGGCGAATGGAACGACACAGCAAGTGATTCAGACGGTTAATGCAGTTAAGATAAAACCACCAACATTTGATGGAACAACATCCTTCAGTATTTTTAAGTTCCAATTCGAAACGGCCATTAAGCAAAATCAGTGGACTGAAGAACAATGTGTTGCAGCGTTAATTGTGGCTCTTAAAGGCGAAGCGGCGGAAACACTACAAATCATTCCCGAGCAGGAACGGAACGTTTACATGGGAATTATGAAGGCGTTAGATCGAAAATACGGAAGTGACCACAAACGAGAAATCTATCGCATGGAATTGAAGGGTCGATACCAAAGAGCAGGAGAATCGCTACAGGAATTTTCATCGGCAATTGAGCGGCTCGCGCATTTAGTACATTCAAA
Source organism: Nephrotoma appendiculata (assembly GCA_947310385.1). Taxonomy (NCBI): domain Eukaryota; kingdom Metazoa; phylum Arthropoda; class Insecta; order Diptera; family Tipulidae; genus Nephrotoma; species Nephrotoma appendiculata. The sequence goes on from OX371224.1 coordinate 16,892,492, forward strand.
TATGTCGGCCGATTACATGGAGCGAATTAAAATGGATGCATTCATTGACGGTATTCGAGATCCTGAGACGCGCAGAGCGGTGATGTTGTCACCTAAGGCAACTTTCACGGAAACCATCGCTTGTGCGTTAACAAACGAAACTGCGCAAACCATCATCAAACCAGCAATGAAAATTCGTCGAGTGGAGATTGATTCCAGAATAGACACCGCACGGGCTACGCCAAGATTCAGAGATGGAAGTGGCAGGATTAAATGCTGGGTATGTGATAGAATGGGTCACATCTCACGGGACTGTTGGGAGATTAAGAAGCGTAGACCAAACGAAGAGCAGATAGAATCCAGAAAGGAGCGTCAGACGACAGCGGAGTCGTTAAACTAAAAAGAGTCAGCTTGAAGGGGCAGAAGCTGGCTCCCACAACCGATTGCCCCACAACCTCCATCCATGTTTCTAGAATAGCAAGGAACGGTGACAGCTTAACAATTGAAGCCGATATTGATGGGAAGAAATGCATGATCACGCTGGATACGGGAGCAACACATACGATTGTTCGTGGGGATATTATTGATGGAATTATGGAACCAGCTAATGGCATTAAATTACGAACGGCGACTGGAGAAAATTCAGCAATAAAAGGGAAAAAGGTCGTAAAAATAAAGATTGGACGAAATCACTTTCAACACGAGGTGCTGGTTGCAGATATTGTAGACGAAGTCATCTTGGGAATGGACTTCATGAGAACGAATGGCTTCGTGGTGGATGTTGGACGGGGTGTATTAACCTACGATAATATCGAGTTGCCACTTCACGTTAGCGCCGTTATAGGAGAAACGACCAGGCAAATTATAATGGATCATCGGGAGAAGCTGCCACCGAACTCGGAAACAATAGTATGGGCAAGATTGGAAGGAGGTTCTGGGTCACCCAGGTTGTGGGTTGTGGAAGCCAATGAAGCAGAGAGCGGAGCCAGAGAAATTATGATCGGGAAAGTTTTAGTGAAACCAGACAGCGATAATAGAGTACCAATTAGGACTCTAAATCTCTCGGATAAGACGAAAACCATCAAGAAAGGGACAATAATCGGAAAATGTGAAGAAATATCGGCGATAGTGAAGTGCGAGCAGAAAACTCCGATTAAGACGGCTAACTCGCAAGTACAGAAAGAGATTATAGATCAACTTATGGAGAAATGGACCGAAGATCTTACCATGGAACAGAAAAGTTTGGCAAAACAATTGCTCGAGCGGTACATGCCAATATTCTGCAGTACATCGGACAATAATGGGAGAACCACAATGGTAAAACATCGAATAGATACAGGAGCAGAAACGCCGATTCGACAACCACCCAAGAGATTACCATTGGCAAAGCAAGGAGAAGTGGATCGAATGTTAAAAGATATGCAAGCAGCAGGGGTAATCGAAACATCAAGCAGTCCATGGAGTTCACCAGTGGTGTTAGTCGAGAAAAAGGATGGTAGCATAAGATTCTGCGTGGATTATCGAAAATTAAATGCTGTGACGAAAAAGGATAGTTACCCATTGCCAAGGATCGATGACACATTATCGGGTGCTCGAATATTTTCGACATTAGATCTGCAAAGCGGCTATTGGCAAGTGGAAGTCCAGGAGGAAGATCGCGAGAAAACGGCATTCAGTGTGGGTAACGGATTATGGCAATTTAACGTTATGCCATTCGGATTATGTAACGCCCCTGCGACTTTTGAACGGCTAATGGAGCGCGTGCTAAAGGGATTACATTGGAGGACGTGCCTCGTATATTTGGACGACATCATCGTTATGGGCAAGGATTTCGACGAGCATTTAAGGAATTTGGCAGAGGTTTTGGATCGGATACAAGCCGCCGGATTGAAGCTAAGCCCAAAGAAATGCAAACTATTTAGAACGGAAGTAAAATATTTGGGTCATAAGGTAACAACCAATGGAATCCATACCGATGAAGACAAGATCGCAGCAGTGAAGGAATGGCCACGACCTAAAAACTTACATGAATTACGGAGCTTCCTTGGATTGTGTACCTATTATAGACGATTCGTGCCAGGATTCGCCAATATTGCAAAGAGTTTACACGAGTTAACCAGGAAGAACAAGGCATTCGAATGGAAGGATGATCAAGAAGAGGCATTTGTGGAACTAAGACGACGATTATGCGAAGCACCAATCCTCGCATACCCTATACCCAACGTTAAATTCATTTTGGACACCGATGCAAGTAATGATGGTATAGGAGGAGTATTATCACAGGCAACAAATGGTGAGGAGCGAGTTATTGCATATTACTCCAAGATGTTATCAAAACCGGAACGGAATTATTGTGTAACACGGAAAGAGTTGTTGGCTATAGTGGAATGTGTTAAGCACTTCCATAAGTACCTCTATGGCCAAAAATTTCTTCTACGGACGGATCATGGGGCTTTGCGCTGGTTGTTACAATTCAAAAATCCAGAGGGACAAGTAGCACGTTGGATCGAACGTTTGCAAAGCTACGATTTCCAAATTGAACATCGGAAGGGAACCGCACATGGAAATGCCGACGCATTATCAAGAAGGCCATGTCCCGTGGAATGCAAGCATTGTGGGCGTGTGGAGGGTAAGGAAAACATCATCGATATTCGGCTTATGCAAGTGCTACCTGATGAGGAATGGACTGATGAAATGATCAAGAAGGAGCAATTACGGGATGCTGACCTATCATTCATCATGAAACATAAGGAAAAGGAACACCGGCCCACATGGAGTGAGATAGCTGACAAAACTCCCATTGTAAAAGCTTATTGGGCTCAATGGGATAGCCTCCACATAGAAAATGGATGTTTAAAACGAAAGTGGGAAAGCACGGATGGTAAAGTAAAACAATTGTTGGTAGTGGTGCCAAAAGATCGGATAGCGGAAATCCTCAAGGAGTATCATGGAGGAGCAAGTGGAGGTCACCTAGGGATTAATAAAACATTGGCCAAAATTCGACAACGTTTCTACTGGTCCGGATGTAGACAGTCAGTAGTAGAATGGTGTCGAAGATGTGACCAATGTGCGGCAGTAAAGGGACCAGCACGAAAAAGCTGCGGAACCATGAAACAATATAATGTCGGGGCACCATTTGAGAGAATTGCAATGGATGTGGCGGGGCCATTTCCGACCACCGAGAGCGGAAATAAATATGTGCTAGTAATAATGGATTATTTCAGCAAATGGCCGGAGGTGTACCCCATACCCAATCAGGAAACAACAACAATAGCTGATGCCGTGGTTAACAATTGGATTAGCAGATTTGGTGTACCTATGGAAATCCACACGGATCAAGGAAGGAATTTCGAATCGGTGGTATTTCAGGAGATATGTCAGATGCTTGGAATCAATAAAACAAGAACGACGCCTTTACACCCACAATCGGACGGTATGGTGGAAAGATTCAATGGTACATTGGAGGAATATCTAGCAAAAGCTGTGGAAAGGAACCAACGCAACTGGGATCGACATATACCAATGTTCCTGATGGCCTACCGATCAGCGGTACATGACACAACAGGAGTGACACCAGCTAAAACCATATTTGGGAACAATCTGCGATTACCAGGAGATTTAAAATTTGGGGCTGTTCCATCAGCAGCTCTATGCGGACAGGATTACGTCGACCGAATGAAAGAGGAACTTAATGAAATACATCAATTTGTACGGGAGAAAATTCGAATATCAAGTGATCGAATGAAAGCTCGATATGACATACGAGCAAATAATCAAGGCTTCGAGGAAGGGCAATTGGTATGGCTTCACAACCCGCAACGGCACAAGGGATTATCACCGAAGTTGCAACCCACATGGGAAGGACCTTACACTGTCATTAAAAAGTTGAACGACGTGGTTTATCGCATACAGAAAGGACGGAAAGGTAAACCAAAGGTGGTGCATTTAGAGCGTTTGGCGCTCTACAGAGGAGGTGATCTGGATCCTGTTCGGGACGAACAGGCTTAGGTGGGGGGTAGTGTTACGGTGACACCTAGATTAGAATAGAATGGGTTAATTTCATTAATTGTTCAATTACGTGTATAATTTATACTCAACATTTGGGCGTATTTCTGTACTAACATGTTTGCTGCGCATTTAGGATTGTTCTGGAAACAAATATTTTGGTATGTGGGGGCGCGCGTTGACGTGTATTGCTGAGTATTATTTTAAACGTGATACAGTGAAGGTTAAATAGAAAGATTATTAAAGTGATTATTAAAGCGATTATTAAAGTGATAATTAAAAAGTGTGTTATAATTATAATAATTAATTGTGAAAATTGTGTTGTATAATAAATTGTGTTGTGTAAATAAAATTGTGTGAGTTAAAATTGAAGCAGTGTATTTATTCACAATCCAGTGATTCGAACCTTGATTGACAAGGCAAAATCGTAACAATATGAAACTCATAAAATCCTTATTAGAAATTAGTGGGAAATACATAAATGGTTAAGTTCAGTATATTTGGTTTGAATCCCGACTGTTTTAGTACTAAATTTTGGTAATGTTACTAAAATATTTTTTTTCTTTGTAATTTATCAATTAAAATTTTAATTTTTACTTTAGTTATAAGATACAATATTTTTCTGTGGAATCAAGTGGAAAGGGTTAAATATCATCAATTCAATGAATATATATTTGTCTCTTGTTTCTATCTCACTTTTATTTTACTTCAATGTTTTGAATTAAAATTAAATACATATTATGTTTGTAATTTATTTAAAATGTGTTCTATGCTTTCTAAATTAATTAAAAGAATTATTAAAATAATAATTTAATTATAAATCATAACAGTGTACTCCACACAACTACATAGAAATGCTTTAAAATTTCTATTGGAGTTAGCAGAATTTCAATTAGATTTGTATACGTATTGATTTTAATCTATGGAAAAATCTATATAGGGAATATTTCACGGGCCCAAATTTTTATAGGGTAAAATATCTTCCCATTTAACTTTGTTTCGAAAATATTTACACCACACTTATTCCCTCAGTAGGCCAGAAAAATACAATTAAGACAAAAATTCTATGAAAATATTTTTCCCAGTTTCCTATTCCTAGGAAAAGCCACAACAGTGCCACTGGACTGTAGAAATACCGAATTTTTTTGAAATAAATGCCCCGATTCTGAAAATGTAAAAATTCTATAGCTGCCACTTTATAGAAATTGCTTACAGAGAAAAAGATACAGTGTTCTAAAAAGTGATTCACAAACTTTTCGCCGCTGTAAATCAATACGTAATAAATTCGCCGCTGAAACCAAATGATATTTTATTTTAAAATATTCTATCAAATTCGATAGCGGCACTCACATCAATAAACTCGCGTTATAAATAAAATTTGCTTTGTTTGTTTATCATAAAAATATTGAATTTTATGTAAATTAATTAAGGAATGAATTAAAATAAGAATGTATTGTACCGTTGAAAGCAGTGTGTTAGTACAGTTGGCGTCATTCATTTTTATCCCTTAAGAACAAAATTTTTTCGCTGGACATCGTAGAAAAACTATTTGTTTCGACTGTATGTGTTAGTATTGCATTATCAACATTTAGGAGTATGCAAGAAAAGTAATAAATCTTAAACAAATAAATTTTATCTAAAAGCTCAAAATCTGCAATTGGCATTAGCTTCAGATTTTGTTGGTATAGAGTTCGCTATTGAATTCGTGATATGTAACTTTACGTCACCAAATTTGGTGCTGCAAAGTTACAGAACAAAACTTTCGTTTATACAGCCGAGTTACATTTCATGAATACCATTTTAGTACATATCGGAAATTTTACAATTACAGAGCTTACATACAGTTTGAGAATTAGGCCAAAAGTTTTATTTTTATGGATCTGACAAATTTAGTTGGAAACTTAATTTAGCAAAATTTTGTATTTAATCGTTGTTTCGTTAATTTATGCAAAAATCTCAAATATGAAGTCTCATCACGATCAGTCGATTCATCTGGGATGTACAGAGACCGCAGTTTTGGTGAAAAACAGTTATTTTTGTTGTCAAAAATCGTCATTTCTGCTAACTTTTGATGTTGCCCAATCTGGTGGATCAATTTCGTCCAGACATCATTGAGATCTCTCAATTTTGAAAAAAGTTTAAGTATGAAGTTTCACTCCGATCAAATTAATCAGTTTGGTCTGAAGAGGCTGAATTTTTGGAAAACAGTTGTTTGTTCAAAATAGCCATTTCTTAAATTTTGGATCTAGGCCAATACTGTAACTTAAAAAATTAACTTAAAATATTTAAGTTTATAGTTAGTTCCTTTGGAAGCTTCCATTTTTGGTGGACTGATTTTAACCTAAAATCAGTGCGATCTCACAATTTATGGAAAAAATTTAAGTCTAAAGTTTCACTCCGAAAAAACCTCATCAGTGAAGAATGGCAAGGCCAGCTGCACCAGAAGTCTAACTTGATGAAAATCATAAGTCCATCTTCCTCAACAGAGGCGTTGTAGTAATACTAGATCATTTTACATACTGTTGCGAATGCAGGACTCTCGGTAAGCGGTAGCACCGACCTCAACCTGCAGGAGCGCAGATAGATGTTGTAACATTCCGTTGCTCGTAAAATAGCTTTGTGATTTTTGGCTTCACACAAATTAGTGGTAAAACTCTAAATCGCCATCCTGTTGTTTTTGCACGTGAAACTGGCAAACAACATAAGAATTGGCTTGTTTTAAATCACCAACCATGTTGTTTACCATAATTCTTGATAATCAAAATGTTTACAAAAATGAACAAACAAGAAGACAACGAGAACAATACGACGAGTATTACAAAACGAAAATAACGCGACACGAAAAGCAAAGCAAAATTAATAAAATAAAGTCAATTCCGCTTAACCAGGACAAATCGGATGTAGTACAATTTGTCCCAATTAAGCGGGTGTAACTTAGGGTGTAAGGGAATCGACTGAATTCACATTCATACAGTTCGTCTCAACCAACTCACCAAATTAAAATATAATTTTAATAATATAAAATAATAAATTAAATAAATATTTATATTATAGCTTATGTTGGTAGAACCCGTATATGTTGGTTTAGATTCCTCCTTTGGAATGGTAAGCTCAGTGAGATGCTACTAGAAATCTGATCAAAGATCGATTTCCGACCTTTCAAACCTTTTCAATTGCTGCAACGTCTCGCAACAAAACATACGATTTTAGAAGCGTAGCTTATTCCTGCTACTGTACGAGAAATTAGGAAACTAGCAGAAATCATATATTGGTAGAGGTTAGTGTTCAGCGGAGGAGGCGGTATAACACAACATAGAGAAAAAGAGTGAAAAGAGAAAAGAGATTCTTGTGAGGTTCATCATGGTTTGGTACTCGGTCCAACTGGTTGAAATGTAAATGTCCGACGATATTCGCGTTGACTTTGTTGATGATATCCTAATGGTCACAGTCTTTAAACACAAGAACCAGTTGAGGAGCATTTGCAAAGACTCTGTGGATATAATTCAATAATGTAAGATTCTCTCTCGAATTATGCCGAACGTTAGCCGACCAAACAAGAGTGACGTAGACGATTAATTTGCGTTGTTATAATACTTTATGCTTCCCCTACCTGGGTCCAAGAATAGCAGGTGAATTCGTATCGGCAAAACGTAATTCCAAATATTGCAATTGTATACACAGGGTGATTAGTGTCTGCAGAACTGTTTCAGAGAATTTTCTATCCGCAGATAACAGCAATAGGTGATTTATTCACAAGCATGGAGATGTCGAGCATTTTCCTTTAATGCAAATTTTGCAGCATAACTGATTAAAGATTTGCGACAATTGGAACACCAACATCGCGAAACAAGATAATTTGGATCCAGCAGTTGCGTGCGAGATGTGATGACCTTATTACAAGGCCCTGCCTTCAAAGTAATACATAACGGTCGTTTCGGTGGGAAAGGATATACATAGTGATATTAGGAAAGCGTCTAACACGGTTGTAATAGGTGCCCGTGTTTGTTCCACATTGTCCATATCGGATTTTTTCACATTCTCCAGAATAATGAAAGCAAAAACCAAAGCAAAAAATTGAGGTTGTATATGTAAGTTGCCAATGTACGTGATTCACGAATATAAAGAAAATTGTAACTTTATAAGTCGCAATTTGGAGATTTTTTCTTATCAAAAATGGTACTTTTCGCTAACATTTAGAAAACCAATAGTGATTTAAATTTGTGGCAAATTTGATTCAACATTTTTACTTTTTCTACGTAGTAAAATAAAGCATAGTAATCAAAAAGAATGTTGACATTTCGTTGCAAATATTTTGAAAGAAAATATCATTTACGAAAAAACGAGTATAAACTAAAAGATTCTAAAGCAGATTTGGAGGAATACCGGTCCAGATCAATTTTTCAAACTTAAAGCGGAAATGAGGTTTTTTGGCAAAAAGTTGTTTTTAAAACAATTCGTCCCTGTGCAGCCTAGACGAATTGATTAATTGAGATGCAAATTCATACTTAAACTTGTTTGCTCAAATTAGACGATCCCAGTGAATTTTGGACGAAATCGACTTACCAAAAATGATAGCTTCCATAGGAGCTTTTTGTTTTTTTTCAAATATTTTGAAAAGTATATAGTTTACGTGAAAAATGGTAATGAACTAAAAGATTCTAAATAAAATATACATTAATACCATTCTAGATCGGGATTTTAATATTTTAGCGGAAATTAAAATTTTTGAACAAAAATTCGGCCCTTGTACAGCTCAAATGGACTGAATGATTGGGATGAAATTTCATATTTAAACATTTCAGACAAATTGGGAGATCCCAGTGAATTTTGGCCAATCATTTTTTCGTTTTTCTGCCAAAAGTGACGCTTCAATAGCAGCTTTTTCGTTTGTTGCTTGTATTTTGATTCTAGTTTTCTAGATTTTCAGTTAACTATACACTGCTCCTTCCAATAACAAGTTCCAGATATAGCAATATAATAATACACCACCACTACCACCATTACCACTCAAGCAATACAGATTTACAACAGCAAATGCGTCTAATAAAAAGAATACGGTGTTAGTTGAAGACTATAAGAGACCAAAAAATGCTGGATCAGTTTTAATGCGTTTGAACCAACGGTAAAAGGAGCACCCAGCGGTTAAAACTCACTGTTAGCCAAATAAAAATGCTAGCTACGTTTCTATAATGGTTTTTGGTAAAATCATCTGTTTTGAAACCAGTATATCGATTTTGTCATAATGTGTGATACGAAATGAGTGTAACCGGAACGATATAGTAGTAGCATTTGTGTTTGTGTTTGTTTCGTGCGAATGATCGTTTTACTGCATAAGCCACGTGTCATTCTTTTTTTTTAAATTATATTAACCCTTTGAGTGTCAACATGATTTCGACTAATGTATTGAGGAGCACGATTGTACTTTTTGGCACTCAAAGGGTTAACCATTGTAAACGCCATATTTTTGTGTTGTTTATGTATTTTAGATTTTTTTATAATATACATTTTATTTTTAAATTTATGAAATATAAAATAAATTTACCTATAAAATTAATTTATGATAAAAGAAAATATTAAATATAAAATATATTAGCATGTTAAATAATGATACTCCACAGCTCGAGAGCAGACGTAATGTGCTGAGAAAAGGAAATAAGCACCATAAAAATTAAACGGATTCGCCCGGATCGCGTTATTTTGGTACTGTTCATCATACAAATGACACAAATACGAACAAAAGAAAAATAGAAATACAAAGGCATAATTGTGTATTATACACTGTGTACGTATTCGATTTTTTTGCTTCACTCATTTTAAATGAGTAACTCGCGAGACAAAATCGATATACAGGTTTTCTTTCGAAACTAACATAAGATAGCTGAAAATGTATTTTCGCGTAATTTTACTTTATAAATTTTGGAAATTTTCAAATGCAGGATTGTTTTCTATCAGTTTTTAGGAGAGGGAAGCTAAATATTTCCGGAAAATTTTCACATTTTTTTTTTTTTTTTTTTTTTTAATTTTTAAGATTAATAATTGCTTTGTCAGCCTTTCAGACACATATCAAAGAGTTTCTATCGCTCTTATAACTTCTTCTGATAGTGCCACAAATGTAAAAAAAATCAACTTTTGTAAATATAAATTTTTTTTAACGTAATTTTAATTCCATTGTATACCTTAGAGGATGATGGATGCGGCTCCCAAATCTCCGCTTTTCCAGAATTTATACAATTCTTCAAGTGTCAAATTTTAAACTAAGTAAAACAAAAAATTGAAAAAATTTCAAAATTTTCCTGGAGAAATTGCAAACTTTTCCCGGAAAAATTACTTGTACTGTGGAAAAACTGTTAAAATTCAATCGTAATATCAAAATTTTTATAAAAATTACACATTTGTACGTATTTTGAATAAAATAATACGCAATTTTTTTTAAGTGAACATTTTCAAAGAGAATGGGGTAATTTTTCGGAAAAATATAGCTTCTCTCACCTAAAAACTAATGATAAACAATCCTGCATTTCAAAATATATTATTCGGTGGCTGATCAGTTGTTCTTAGCAGAGGGTTTTAATAGGGATTAGAGGATTTATGAAACGTAAGAGAAAATGTATCTTTGCGCGTTTTGATACAAAAATGTTAAGTTTTGTTTAAAAGAATTTGCGTTAATATTGGATCTCAAAATATACTGAAAATTGCCTGCATCGGCAGAAGAATCCCAGTGACTCTCATGGAATTACTCGTAATATAAATTACTCAAACAATAGAAATCGGTATGTCGCACATAAAAACTGAGACCTAGGTAGAATGTGATAGGAGTATACATAAATGGCATATGGGAAAATTAGTTCTTCTCACTTGAAACTATTTTATCGACTTGATGGCGTATTAGAACAATTCTTTAAGCATTTTTTTCAAAATATTTCACTCAAATAAAACTCAAATTTCACTCCCATTAATAAATAATACAACAGTCCTGGATGCGATATGCTTCTTTTAAAATGTCAATTGTTTTAGGAATGGTTCAATTTTAAAGTATTGGTGTTCAGTTAAAAAAATTACCTTGAAATAATGAGAAAATGCTAAACAAAATAACATTTACAAACCCTATTTAGAAAATTTTCGAGTTATTAGGTTTGTCTTTTTTTAAATATCTCACCCTGTGTAGAATTTACATGCACACACACAGTTTGATCAAGATGAAATTAATGAAAATAAAATGAAAATTGTAATATAAAAAGGAAAAGTTATTGTTGATTTCAATGTAACATACAAATGTATATGTGTTACGTGTTATGAGAACAGGAAAATGAAATTTAAGGAATTTTATTTTTTGGTATATGTTTGTATGTCTGTAACACAGCGCGCAAGAAATGACGAATGGTGTTTTTCTATTCTTTGCGCAAAAGATCAATGTCTTCACGTGTTACATACGTTTTCCTTTTTGTGTTGAAAAGAAAATTAGAATTTTGTGTCAAATATGTTTGTAATTTGAATTTAATGTTGACGTATATTACGTAAATAATATATTATTCTTAAAACCTTGATGCGGTTTAACTTTAAGATGATAAACATTTTGTGTTGTGTATATACTTTATTGTTTGCCATTATTATAAATTGCACAAGAAGGAATTCACTTGATTAAAACGAATCAAGAAATTCTTGAAAGCTGTACACAAAAAAAATATTATGAAACAATGTTCGTTGTGTAACACAAAAATGAAATCTAACAAAAGCTTAAACTCTTAATTTCTATTTTGCTGTTATTTGGTTTTGATTTTGATTCGCTCTCTCTTGCTGCCACAAACTTTTTTGTTCTTCGTTTCGATCTTATTCTTAACAGCCTTAACATTTTGTGTGTTATTTATAAAATATGCTCATGAAACTTACAACAACATACAGCAACTGCGAAGAAAAATTTCGAAGAGGAGAAACAAAAAATAATCATAATAAAAATTTAAACTTAAAAGTTTTTAACAAACACAAGGAAAATATGTTCGTTTTAAATTTTATTTGAGTGACGAAGGAAAAATAATTTTTTGTGTAAAAAACTTTTTTTTTAGCTTTTCCCAACGTAAATAAAAACAACAACAACATCAGCATCGATGAACTAAGCATCAGAAAAAATTTGCTTTATAATCAAACTTTTTCGTTATTTTTTTCCTTTTTTTTTGTAATTTAGTTCAAGGAAAATAAAAAATTTTGTATTTTTTATTTTAATTAAAAAATTATAAAAGAAAACTAAAATTTATACGATTTACAAAAAAAAAACTGTAGAAAATTAAATGAGAACTGAACACAAAAAATATGTTTTATAATTAAATATTTTTGTTGAAAAATTGAATTTTGTTTCATCAATGATTACCTAGCTACCTTATTTAAATATGCAAATTTTAAATTAAAGTGGGGTGTAATCTTGTCTCCAATTTCAAGCGATACCAAATTTGGAGTATATAATAAGGTATACTGATTGCGACGATTGGTCGAACTTGCAGAAAATGGGTTAAAATTGCAGGGCGAAAGTGTTGTTACGAAATGCGAATTTCATTAACAGAATATTCCCTCAGAGGTTTCTGGGCGGCTAAAAGCCAACTATAGCTCAGAGTACGGGCATGGGGTTTTCCAGAAACATACTGAAATCTCAACGAATCATAGCAGTATTTACCGAAACTTACCTTAGACTCCTCACCTTATTCCATGATCCAACCTAATAGTGTTGGTTTCAATACCGGAAGCACGTGTAGACAGTAATCGACATGTAATAGAATTATACTACGCTAATAATTCTTATCTGAAATTCAGATCTACAATGTTGAGCCAAATATAGTAATTCTACAATTGATTGACAAGTACAAGCAGCTACCATAGAAAAATAAGTTTACCATAGATTTCTCATTTTGATAAATCGAACGATAAAAATGAATTGAGTAAAAAAGTTCTAACAATTCCAATGTCATCATTGTATTTGTGACATTACATTGCAAGTCACAAATACAATCATGACATTGGAATTATCAGAACTTTTTTACTCAACTCATTTTTGTTTCTTGATTTATAAAAATGAGAAATCTATGGTAAACTGATTTTTCTATGCAGCTACTAAACAAATATACTAAAGTTGTATATTTAGATGCTAAACTTAAATGTATCAACTGTCCGTGGATTGATTACGACCTGTGGAAGCTTATTCGGCAAAAAAATATTCTCTTGAAAAGTTTAAAGAAGAGTCGTTGTAATTTAAATAATGGAACTACCACCGGTATACTTGTAAACAAAATTAGTGATATTAGTAAGAAAATAGCTAAGGAAAAGTATTGGGCTAAAAAAAGGTATTACCAAAAATTGTTTAATGGTACACCTAATCTTAGAGAGTTTTGGAAAAATGTAAATTCGTTGTTTGGCAAAAGTAATACTACTAATGACATAGTAATCCGCGATGATAATGTTGTGATTTATGATGTTCATAAAGTTGCTGCTAAATTTAACCAATACTTTGCTGAGTGTGTTCTTTATTGGCTAATTCGCTTAATAGTGATACAACTTTTAATAAATTTAATACGGTTCACAGTATATCTAGTTCCATCTTCTTTCAACCTTCAACTCCTACCGAGATAATCAATCTAATCAATGAACTTGAATCATGTAAAGGATCTGGACCAGATAATATTTCGGCTGCAGTTCTTAAGACAAATATTCATTAATTTAAGTATCTTCTCTCAGATCTATTCAATAAAGTTATATGCAGTGGCATTTATCCTGAATGCTTGAAAGTGGCTGAAGTAGTGCCTGTCTTTAAAAGTGGTGACAAGTTAGATGTTCATAACTACCGTCCAATTTCAATATTGTCCGTTTTCGATAAATTACTGGAGAAAGTTTTAAATAATCGTATAAACAATTTTTTGAAAGAACATAATTTCTTTTATAGATATCAATATGGTTTTCGTAGTGGTGTTGGTACTGAAATAGCGTTGATTGAAACGGTTGATATGATAAATCTTGCATTAAATAATTCATCGTATATGGGTGTTTTGTTTCTTGATTTACGTAAGGCGTTCGATTGTATTGACCATGCTATCCTACTTGAGAAGCTGTATCAATATGGGTTTAGAGGAACTCCATTTAATTTATTGAAGAGTTATCTGGTCAATCGATTGCAATACGTTTCCATTAATGGACATTCTAGTACTCTTCAACCAATCACTTCTGGAGTACCGCAAGGTAGTGTTCTGGGTCCAACACTGTTCCTAATTTTTATAAATGCCATTTGTAAATTGGTAAAATTCGTTTATTTGCTGATGACACGTCACTTTTTTATAATGTTAATAAGTGTGAGGATATTCCCGCAATGGTACAAGCTGATTTGTTGGTTCTAAATGAATACTTCAATTGCAATATGCTATCCATAAATTTAAGGAAGACAAAATTTATGTTATTTAAATCGGCACATAAAACTGTTAATACCACTTTTAATTTAAGTATATCCAACATAAATATTGAAACAGTTGACAGTTACAAATATCTAGGTTTGATATTTGATTCAAAATTAAATTGGGAAAGCCATATTGATCACATTTGCCAGAAAATAGCCCCTTTGGTTGGCTATATGCGCAAACTTTCTTATTTTATCCTTACATCAGTACTGCGTAATATTTATTTTGCGTTCATTCACTCGCGGCTTAGTTATGGCATTGGTGCTTACGGGCTGTCGGCAAAGTCCAGGTTATGTAAGGTCCAATCTCAACAAAATAAAGCTCTTAAAGCAGTATATAAATTGCCACTTTTGTTTTCTACCTTTGAATTATATTGTAGTGTCGCTAAATGTGTTCTTCCGGTATTAGCGTTGAACAATTTATCCATTGTGGCATATGTTCATAAGGTTATTAATAGTGACGGTACTTTATATAACTTGGAATTTCGTACGCCTGTCCATATGTATCAGACTCGATTTGCACATAATATTTGTAGAGCAGCGTTTAATAATGAATATGGTAGGAAACGGGTGTTCCATATATGTATTGGCCCGCTAAATTATAAGAAATTACCAGAACCGGTGAAATTAATACGAGACTTGCATAATTTTAAACAAGCTGTTAAGGAATATTGTCATTCGAATATCTCACGTTTTCTGCTCTAGGGTGTGATTGTAAAATTGCATTAAATGTCTACACGTTTCTACTTATTATTGTTTATCTTTGTAAATATATAGTTTATTTATTTTTATTATTATACATACTGTTATTTTATGGTCTTAATTAAATTCGGGAAACCCCTCCAAAGGACAATAAATCCACTGAGGAAACTGAAGCTTTTATTAAATTGTTGTAAGTTTAGTTTGTTACCATTAATATTATTTCTAAATATTGTAAACTATTGCATAATTATATGTTCAATGAAATAAAGGAATTAATAAATAAAAAAGTAAAAAGAAGAAAAAAATAATATCGATAGGCGAACATGAGTCCAGGGGATAACCGATGCTTTACGTCTGGGAACGACGCGCATAGAAGTCGTTACAAACGTGGGGACGACTTACACCCGAGAACAAGTCTCACGAAGCGGGGCTCAGTGTTCATCTTGTTAATTCTAACAACCCAATATAAATTTACAGTATTAGACTCAAATATCCTTAGCATCCGGCATCACTCTGTGCGAACGACCTTACAAAAAACAGGTTGTCCTGTTTTGAAGGTTCGATCTCGACTGCGAAGATTATAATGTCGAGATGTTCTTTCGTGGACAACTTTCAAATAGTGGATAGTTTTGTCGCGGACCAGATTCAATCGGTCTGGTTTAGTCAACACATGAATTTCTTTTTCATCGTTATGGGATAACAGTCGTCGCAAGGCGTAATCGGTGTTGGCAAAAGACAAGGTAATGAGGGGTGTAATGTGTTAATTCAAGGCGGCCGAACGTTCCGTAAAGCTGCGGCCACTTCGTGAATATGAAGGTCTCATTCCTTGTGTTCACGATCATCAATGTACGACCGAACTGCGGCAAGCAACGTCCTATTAACTCTGTCCGACGAATTACTTTGTGGGGAATAAATTGCGGTTCGTAAATGTGAGTCTTTATATTTTGCGAGTAGTTCTTTAATAAGGTTGGAGGTAAACTGTTTACCATTAAAAGAGGTAATCAACTCCGGGACTGAAAAAAACAAAAATATTTCGTTCTCCAGGAACGAACATAATAGACTAGCTGAGGCTTCGCGCAACGGTTTGATGAGCACAAATTTAGAATAATGATCGAATACTATCGTTGACCAAAAAGTCAACATAAAGCTTTTGAAAGAGTCGAGTTGATTCCGTTGGCACTCCCATAGCAGGGCGTGTTGAAAAATTTACGCCTTTATTAATTTTAAACTTAGTGCAATTGAAGATAAAATGTTGAACTGCGTGTGACATACGAGGCCAGAAAAACGGTCTTTGGAGTCGTTCGAGGGTTTTGACTACTCCCATATACGCCACTGTTGGTGAAACGTGAGCTTGGGTAATTAAATCGCTTGTCATTGAGATCGGAACCACCAGTTTCCAGCGAGGCAGGTCGTTATCTACATACCGAGATCGGTAGGCCGGTGAGATTAATAGTTTGTCACCCTCGATTCGGAAGTTGTGTTCACAATCGGTCGTTTGTCGTACGTGGTCAATTTGCTTAACATACTCTTCGTCTAAAAACGAAGGTGAGTCCAAGTCAATCTATAACACGGGTATCTGAGGTGACTTAAATGAACTGGATATTGAAAGATCGATTGGATTTGCATTATTGCTGGTCCTAGGCCTGACAGAGAGAACCGCTCATCGAAGAAGGTCCAAAACAAGGTGTCAGGTACAATATTAACAGAGCCCTTCCTGTAACCGATCTCAAAATCGTATGATTGGAGCTTAAAGCTCCACCGTGCTAACCGCCCCGACGTATCCTTTGTGATATTAGCCATTTGAGGCTGGCATGATCCGTGTATATCACAAAAGGATACCCTTCTATATTTGGCCGGAACTTTTGCACACTGAGTACTGCGGCATAGCATCCCAGTTCAGTCACCGAATAGTTGTTTGGGGCCGCATTTAGACATTCCAATTATTCGGTAAAGTGAGCTATTCGAATATCGAATAGGAAAATTCAAAGTATTCGATTATTCGAATTATTCGTCCAAACAAAAAAAAAAAAGTTTATTTTTAACAAATAATAAAAAAATTCATTTTATTTCAAAACTCAAAAAATAAACGTTAATTTAATAATCAATATATGTATGTAAATATATATATTTTAAATCTTTGACAGAATTATTTCATTTTTAAAAACATATATTTTAAAAATAATAAAGAGTTGAAAGTTTCAAAACTCAGACCGGTTCTTTTTTTTGTTTTTATGGGACCTGCTGTGGAAAAAACTCGTTCAGTGGCGGTTGACGTTGGCCTAATCGTTATTAACGCGTTGAACAACAGATCCAATGTATTTGATTGTTTTTTAAAGGAACCTAGTTTACGAATCTGTATTTTAAGCTCGTTGCTTTATCCCGGTAATGGTATTCTGGAGTTCTTTCTGCAGTTCATTCGTTGCCGTTGGTGGTGGTCCACTTTCTTCTAGCAAATAATCTGAATCTGAATCCCCCGATAAGCTCAACATGTTGTTGCTGCTGCCGTCATTAAACGATTGTGGATGGATTGTTTCCATTATTTTTTGCGCTAAGGAAATCGCGGCAGATTTTTTGAAATATTTATTCATTTGAGCGTGGAATATTTCCTGTTTCAAGGTAAATAATAAGTGTCATTAATGTTTCATCTCTTCGTTTATTCATTCGTTTCTTTAATTCAAAAAGCAACGTTTTACTTATTTCTGATTTCATTTCAGAAAATTTATTAAACAAAAATTTATAGACGCCTTCTGCTGTGATGAAAGTCGCACTATTTTTGCTGAGTTCCATAACAACAGCTTCTACTGGCATGAGAACATCTAGTTTGTTTTGTAAGTCCAATATTTCACTTTCAGAAACTGTTTCCATATTTAAATCATTTAAGGACTTGTTTACACTATCGGTTAACTTCAAAAATCTCCTAAGCATAATACTCAACGAATTCCAGCGCGTTTTTATGTCCAATTTAAACCTAATTTTTTCCCCACATTGTTGTGAAACGTTTCGTTGCAAAACTGAGTGTTTTGCTGGAGATATCTTAAACATCCTGATAATACTTCTTATTTTTTTAATAACTTCACCAAAATTACTGTCTGCATCCATAGCCAAAAACAGCTCGCTTTCATTGTCCTCATCAAAATCTAAATTAACATTACAAAATCCATCGCATTCCGTAGCTTCTTCGTCAGGTTCGTCTTCTTCGATACCTTCATCGACGAAACTAATATTATTATCATTGACTTCAGTCGTTTCACATTGATTTCTGTCTTGATGTTTCTTATAAAAACAACTAATTACAGCTAACTGTAATGCGTGATTATGGCAAAGCTGATTAATCGCATCTAAGTTATCTCCATATTTTTTCATGACGGAAGCCCTGTCATGGGTTGATGCAATAATGTCACTTTTTACATTAATACCGAATTCTGTCAACTTACTTTCTACTAAAAGTTGGATTTTCTCAGCATCCCCTTTTCCTCCGATTTTCGATAAACCCAATACATGGTAATCAAACGTTTTTGAGTCAACCCCTAAAACATGGGCCGTGACATTTAAATATCGCATTAAACCGCAATCTGTCCACTCATCAACTGTGACTGCAAATTTTCGATTTATTTGTTTTAAATTTGCGAAAACAGCGCGAAGTTCATCACGTTTGATTTCGAAGAAGCTGTTGATAAGTTTTGATACTGTCGAAGGACTTTTGGGCATTTTATAACCTTTGAACCTTACATAACCAAGGATAGCTTCTGACTTACATATAGCTTTTATTGACATTCCATCTATCGCGGCGATTTTGAACAAAATTTCTTTCAAGGATTCCTTCTTAATATAATTTAACATGTTGTTGTCGTATTTTCGTTTTCTATTTTCGCCATTCTCAATATTTGCTGTATCACCTCCAGGTTTATTTATGTAAATATTATGTGTCTTCAAATGATTAATTAATGCGGAAGTTGTTGATCTCTTACACCCTATGATTTTTGGACAACTTTTACAGACAGCTTCGTTAGTTGATCTCTTTTGAAAATATTTCCAAACCTCTGAGTTTTTTGACATGGCTAAAATCGAATAAATAAGTTAAAATTGGCATAATGCACAAATTATTACGATCAAATAGTACCGAATACCATATGTTTTTTAATCTACGAATACGTTTTTAAACTACGTAATTATAAAATATTACCGCTTCTAATTTTAATCGGAAGTTTAAGAAAATTAATAACATAATCCACATACGTTAACACAACAACTAACAAGCACGGTGCAAAAAACCTGAAACAAAGTATGTACAAACTTACTAAATTAAAATATGTATTTACATATTGATTTCTTTTTCTATCAGGTGTTTAACCACATCCACTCTACTCCTTATGCAGAAATTGTACGAAAGAGAATAAAACACATATAACAATTTCATCGTTACATCGTTAGTAAAGAAGGAAAGAGAAAAAGACAAGTGACTAGGACCACAAATGGAATACGAGAAAAGCATATACATACTATGTACTCATATTTCTTGTGCATTCTGTGCATTCTCAATCTCAACGTTGCTTTTATATCGTAGATTCCGGATCCGCTCGAAACGCGATATGGTACAAAACGCGATATTTCAAAATGAGATATTTCAAAACGCGTTATGGTACAGAATGTCCATTGCGAAGCGACGGGAGCGCAGCGACCCGATTGATACCGGTCCTATATACTCTCGCTCCTATCGATTTTTAAATTCCTATCAACTGAAATTCACCCCCCTTCACCCGCCTGATATAACCCGATCCTAAACTCCCGTTTTGTATCATATCGCGTTTTGTACCATATCGAGTTTTGAAATATCGCGTTTTGAAATATCGCGTTTTGTACCGTATCGCGTTTTGTACTTTATCGCGTTTTGAAATATCGCATTTTGAAATGTCGTGTTTTGTTCCATATCGCGTTTTGTACCGTATCGCATTTTGAATTATCGCGTTTTGAAATATCGCGTTTTGTCATATCTCGTTTTAAAATATCGCGTTTCAAATGGAACCTCGTAGATTCATATTTTCCTCTCTTTTGCTTTAGTAGCACAAAATCAGGGGTTTAAATATTTTGCTTGAGTACATAGAGTGCGATTCAAATTTTTTTTTGTACATATTTGAAGTTGAATCAAAAAATTAAAAATCGAATATTCGTTACAAAATATTCGAATATCGAATAGTGCAAAACAGGCCGAATATGTTCGAATATCGAACATTCTAATATTCGCTTGGAATGTCTAGCCGCATTGAGCTTATGTGAGATAAATTCAATGAGATGTTCACTACTCTCGGTGTCCGTCTGGAAAAGACTGCTGCCTACGCCAACGGTATTAGCATCGCACTGTATATAGAAGGGCTTACTGTATTCGGGGTTAGCTAGCACGGGGAGCGAATGAGAGAGCTAATTTTAAAGCGCTAACGGATTGTTCAGCAGCGATAGACCACTTGGCACTGGATTTACCAGTGAGATCAGTAAGCGGGGCCGCCAAGGAAGCAAGATCTTAATAAATCGGTGGTACCAACCGCACATACCGAGAAACCTGCTAATCTGTTTATTTGGAGGCAACCGTCACCCACAATATACCTAAGGTAATTGACCTCCCTCAACGCAAATTGATTTTTGTTTACGTTGATGGTAAGTCCGGCTTTGGTTAACAATCGGGCGACTTCTTCTAACAAAGTAAAATGTTCTCCTAGCGGGCAGACGAGACTAATAAGTCATCCAGATATACGAAGGCCCTATCGTGCAGCTAGTATGGGATGACTCGATGCATAAGGCGACAAAGTGTTTGAGGAAACAAATGAATTTATTTGGTTGAATTTTTCAAATATAAGCATGAAGTTAGTAATAATACGTTTTGTAATTGACTTGAAGTTGAAGACTCAGATGAAATCTATTTCATTTTCTATAATATTCTGTGTGTGAAATATATGCATATAAATAAAAAGGTTTTAAAATGTGGTGGACCTTCAAATTATTAGTTTGCTCCTTAAACTGTGGAGCATTCAAATAATTTTTTGCGATTCCCTCATTTCGTTCCATAAAATCGACAAGTAATTCAAATTGTTCTCCAGTTGTTGTTGTAGTGCTAATAAATTTAAACTAAATAATTTAATTATAATTATCATTTAAATATGAATATTTGTATTTATACTTACATTTTAAATGTTGTTTAATTTTTTTGGTTTTTATATTTCGTAAAAATAATATATTGATTGAAATAGTTGAAGAAACCCACACACATTCAATAACGCAAAAAATGAAATTCGGCAACTAAATAGCAGTCGGATTTTTCATTCGATTTTCGGAAAAACCGATTTCGATTTGTCTTTTTAGTTTCATAATACCGGATTTTTCGAAATCGGATTTTCATAATAGCAAAATCCGCTTTCGGATCCGACATCAAATTTTTCATAACAGCTCCTCGGCGATTGAATCAAACGAGTGGGTTTTTTTATTTCAAATTCAACAAACTGGATCCGCTCATCTTTCGGTCAAATCAAATGAAAAAAGGCAAAAAGGGGCTGGATTAAAAATATCTGAATAATTTATAATTAAAAATCATTCCTGATTCGTAGTTTTTTTTTGTTGAATTGAAATTAAGAATTTTCGTGTTTTTCACAATCGGTGACATGTTCGCGTTCGACACGTTCTATAATTGTAACTCTTAACTTAAATCATAACTTAGGTTAAGTACCTCCAAATTTTTTCAGCTTTACGCATACCTGAATGAACCAGTCGATCAATTCGAATTCTGCGGGTGCGTTTCTTTAATTAGAGAAATACTAAGCATAAAATTAGACAACAAAATTTAAAATTAAACCTTCAATACAAAATCACTTACTAGCAGCATTTAAGAACTATATAAAAAAAACTATTAAATGAAAACATCGTTCTTCTATAAGCTTCAAATTATTTGACATAATCAACTTTATTTTTTATTTTGAAAGGTTACACAGTCAATTTTAATAATGACTATTTTTTATGTAAGAGATGGCGCGATTTCATGACATGTAAAAGTCATTTTTCTCATTTTGTATTCTTTTTTTACGTTATGTAATGTATACACCGACTGCGTCTGGATCATGACAGGCTCAGTTTTGGCCATATCTGCCGCCTATAGTTGTTACGCATGAGGAACTATTGGACATTCTGTCGTTCGTTGTTCTTCTAGGTTTCTCTTGCGGCAATAATTTGCACGTACTCGTAGCAAGCGGCAATAATTTGCACTGTACCATTTGTTTATCTATAGGATATCAAGTGTTGTGAGATTTCAGATAATCTACAGTGCTTGCGTAGGTACGCTCCTAAAGATCCACTTAAACGCGGCTGATTGCTGTACTGTCACCGAGGGATTTAGGTTTTTCAGAATACTTAAAACTGCCCACCAAATAGTAACTTCATATAATAAAAGAGGCCTAATAGTAGAAATATAGAGCCAATATACAATGTGGGATTCCAAACCCCATCTTTTTCCCCAATGGCATTTTTACAAAAGTAAAACACTCTTGTAGTTTTCTTTACTCTCACTATAATGTGCTAGCTTAGTTTGCGCTCTAGAATGATACCCAGTTACTTCGCTTTATCAGTGAAAGTTAATCCCATACCATTTACGCTAGGAGTTTGATCTGAGAAAGTTTGTATGTGTTGCAAAAAAGAACCAACTCAGTTTTCTGTGGATTCTGTAAGTGAGTGACTGCCAATCACATTTTGCATGTGTTTTCTTAAGGTGTAAGAATATTTTCCGGACACCAAGCGCAACATCATCTTCATAAGCAAATACATATCTTAAAGCACCATTCCAGGTTTAATAACAGGTCATTTATGCCCAAGTTTCAATGAAGAGGGGATAATACTCAACAAATCTGCTATTAGAGTACCCACCTAGGTTGACCTTCACTGCGGTGGGGTTTCAGGCGAAACCCGGGGTGTTATCGCTTTTGACCTGACGTTGTTAATGGCTTCTCTTTATCCAGAAAAGTTATCATGGTTTATTGCTTATGTTCAGAGGATTTACTTTTTACACTATTTGCCGTAGGCACTTGGCGAAACATACTTACACTTAATAAACACATTTTTTGTTAACCACTTGTGTTTTATTTCGCAAGATGAGTGATTTTTTAAACTTT
Organism: Nephrotoma appendiculata; assembly: GCA_947310385.1. NCBI lineage: Eukaryota > Metazoa > Arthropoda > Insecta > Diptera > Tipulidae > Nephrotoma > Nephrotoma appendiculata. Next base: position 16,915,748 of record OX371224.1, read on the forward strand.
TTGAAAATATTCAAAATAAGAAAAATATTATCTTACGAAATAAAAAACAAGTGGTTAATAAAAAATGTGTTTATTAAGTTCAGAGGATTTCTCGATATAGGAGCAATATGGGAGTGGACAGCAGTTTTTTTAAATTTTCCCTTACAATATGCTTGATGGTGTTTTGATAGCATATTTGGCTCAATCAAACTCCTAATGTGTCCTCATTTGTTTTTCCAAAATGTTTAGTATTGAAAAGACTAAACTTATAGGTGTTACGTCTTTGAGACTGGAATGAGAGTTTTTGCCCGCCTTAGGTATAAATATTACATTTGCTTCAGTCCATTTACTAGGACTGTGATGTTTTAGACTGCCCTTAAAAATAACTTCCAGCTAGGCTAAGGTTAAGTCGGTCGTTTGTTGAACATCCGCCGGGACTCGTATAATACCATTGGGTACTGACGACTTAAAACTACCTGGAAAGTGAGTTTTCAATAGTAGCTCTAGGTGCTGCTTACTAGTTACGGTTCAAGAACCATCTGGTCGTTGTAGTAACTTGGAGGTGTGGGAGTTAGAGATAGTACTTGACGCAGACTGGATGTCTCAGAGAACTCCTGTAGTTTAAATTATCCTTCAGGCATTTGTTTTAGCATTTCTTAATTCGTATTTGTATCTCTTAAGCTTTTAACCCCAGTCCTTAGCAGCCTCAGTTTCCTTGGCTCTTCTAAAGAGTCTCCTTCAACCACTACTAAAGTCCACCACTAAAGTCGAGGTTTACCCAGGAGCTACTAGGAGGCCTTGCACCTAATATATGGTCTTATTAAAGGCGTCGAATAGCTGGTCCTCTAGGACATTAAGTTACCGCGCTGTATCATGAGAGTTTAGAACAGGTACCGGTAGTGAATTACTAAGACTAGTTTTAAATAATATCACAGTCGGTTGCCTCTTGTTTCTCTAGTTAGGTTTTTTGATTGGATATGTCTCCAATTCAAATTGGTAATAATACTGCTCGGAAAAGAAATGATTTTCTTATACCACCAATTCACTAATCTATCCTTAACGGTACCTGAGACAAGTGAGAGGTAAGACTCAACGGTATCTGAGACAACTGAGATCTCTACAACAATAAAATCAATGAGTAACTAATCTATCTCTGTCATTCGTATCAATGCTTCCCTAAATTTTGTGATGTGAATTTGCATCACTTCTCAGGATCTCTCTAATTTTTGTTTTTGATCTACCTTCAATCAGCTTCCTAAAATGACAGGTGAGAGGGACTTTGACTATCCATCTCAATCCTTCTTGTAACCACATCTGAATTACCGTAAATTGAGAAAGGGAAGATATTATCTTTAGTATGAATGCTGAAACAAATTTGACCTACCTTCTTCGCATATAGTAGTTTATATTTAGGAGTTCTAAAACCCCAAATACTCGGTCACCATTGACCCAAGGTGCTTCGGCTAGAACAATGTCTATCTCCTCTGGTGTTATAGTTTGAGCATGAGCGCAGCCGAAAGTGTCTTGGAGTGATGGAAGTTAATCAGCAGGAACCTGAAAATTAAGTTTACTCCTTTACTTCAAATTCTTCAAGTAGACATCTGTAGATCAGGTTGTCAGCCGGGCTGCTACCGGTATCGGCCCTCTTAAGATGTCACCCTTATTTTTGTTATAAATATTGAGTGTGACGGCGCTAAAACCATAGCCAATTAAACCATTATTTCTCCGTTCCGATAAGCAGGAACTGATCCAGGGTTTTGAATCATATTTTTTTAGGAAAGTTGCAGCTAAGGCGTTCGTCCCCTTTTTCTAATTGCAGGACGATACATATATCCGTCTGCGTAGGCTCTGTCAATGAAAGCCACCCCTATGTGTTCTTTAAGCACCTCATTGAAAAGCCATTACAGTTTTTTACATTCTAGTTCTTTTTGCATTCTTATTTGATTCGTACTTCGATCTCTGTCTTTTTGGTAGAGAGCCTTCCGACAAACCGTTTTGTTTCATTTTAGTAGTATTTTTAGTCCGTTAGAGCGTCTCCACATTACTGTCCGTTCTCTCCGCCAACGGAATCTTATTGTGCTTTGCCAGTATTTTACAGGCTTTTTTCGTGGTTTTGTAAGTTGATATGAGAGAATCATTCTTATTTGTGCTTGTATCCTACAAGTTGTATTCGAGGAACTAGTCTTGTTTGTGCTTGTGTTCCGTTTTTTCGGTACGTCTTGAAGACCAGACCTAAAGCCCAAATTCTCACCAGCATTAGTTTCCGGAATTTCAAGAGCGCTGGACTATTTATTTTGTCTTATTAGTTTCATCCATGTGTCGTCCCACGAGTAGCACAGAAAGAAATGTCAGGTATCCGGATACACCGCTAGAGGCTTAGACTATAACCGGCTCAGTTCACGCTTTGTTTTAGCTGACTACGGTATTTGATTAGCCTAACTACAAGTACCATAGTCAGCAATTTGCCTGGTTTTTACTGAAGGAAGTAACACGAACACGCGCGTAAGCTGCATGTTACGGAGCTGGCACAAGTGCCAACTTGATTTCACCTTGAACATTTTAGAGTAATAACTATTGGCGAACCCATTGCCGACCAATTTTTTTTTGTTTCTGAAGGATCTTCATCAATAACAAAACAAAAACAAAGCCATATTCGCGAGAACTGAAAATGAAATTGGTATCATTCAGTTTGCCATTATATAAATAAACACGGAAATCTATTAAATTCGTATATACTGTTCGAATTTGATAGCGCTCTCAGAATCGTTGGTGGAACTCTGGCTCTGGCTGGATGTAGTATATAAAATACACAAGGGGTATAATATAACTCAAAATCAAACTTTAGCGCTCAGTCTAAAAAGCACGTATTTCATTCAAAATACTTTTAGGTTCGTAGAATGCTCTCATGCAAAACCAATAAAAAAGTAAAAGCTCATAAAGTTCAGCAACTATAATTTATTACAACATCAAGTTTTTTTGCTCTCTGAAGCAAAATATATTATTTATTTATTTGTTATTTTTACTACCCATACACAAACTGGAAAAATGTCCAAGGATGCTTTTAAGAAATACAATATGTCCAGACAAAATGTCCTTTCTTCAAATTTTATTTTACTTCTTCGTCTTCACAATCTACTTGTAACTATTATCATTTTATATACGAGTATATACATATGGATGTATAGTGTACCATCTCCATAAGAACCAACAGTATACAGAGATAGAAATCGAACTATACATGTGATATAAAAAAAACTATCCAAAAAACTCAACTCAGGAACTTAGGCAACACGAGGAAAAAATCCGTAAATTTTTTCTCATTCAAATTCTTCATGTGATTGATACAGAAAGCTGGAAAAATAAATTCTGTTGGAATTTCAATTTTTCGATTTGCTTTCCGAAAGGATAAAAAAAAATTAAAATTTTTTTCAAGGAAATTTATTGAGCTTTTTATAAAGCTTTTCTCCGATTTTATTTTAAGCGAAATGTGTTTTTTGTTTGCTTATTGCTATGTTTTTCGTTCGTCTTTCTTTTATTTCTAAGATGAACGTACTAAAAAGGATTTTCCTTCTATAATTTACACAAAAAAAAAAAAAAAATTACTTAAATTTTATAAAAATAACGAAAATTAAATAAATGGCAGCTTTTATGTTTTTGCCGTACAGAATAAACATATCAAACGGAACGAATACTAAATAAGGAAAATTCTATGGAAAGCTAATGGATTTTCTTCTCTCGTTTAGTTTTTAAAAATTATTTTTCTCTCTATACTATCCTAAGGAATACATATAATATGGTTAACTGATTTAATTTGCAGCTCCGGGAACGTAATATTAAGACCTAAATTAAGATTCAAATGGAATATGTTTTTTATATAAAAGGCACGAACTGTTTTAAATTATGTCATATGTGTAAGATAATTTAACTTGGTTCATTAGATAGGTCTTCTACTGTACTATACCGTTTTTCCTTCCAAATATCCAATTTGTTAATGTCAATAAAATACGCAACCACCCCTCTTTACATCTGTATACAAATATTATTACAACATATAAAACTAAAAACTCAAATTTACATTATTTTAAAAAGTAAAACAAACTTTCTTAAAGTCAATACATAATTTTATTTACATTGAAACATATTTCAAATTTCCTAAAGCGTTTTCGGTTTTTATGCATTCTACATATACGCACAGCAACATAATTTAGTGTGAATAAAACATATGTCGTTCACATAAAAAAAAAAAAAAAATCAAATTTTGCTTTCCGTTTCCCATAAAATCTTTTATTCCGTTTAGCTCATCATCATCTCCCTTTAATATGCGTAAAGAAATTCTGTTCCCCAACCTTCCATATATTTTTCTCTTTGTTTGTGTGTATGTTAAGAAGAACATTTTGTGTGAGGAGCACGATTATAAAAACTACTTGGTTATGGTTGCATAATTTTTCCTAGCCTCTTCAATTCCAAACACAACTTCAACATTATTTTTAATCGGTCAAGAAAATTCATTAAGCAATTTTTCAAGTTTCTTTATGGTTTCTTCGCTAACAACAAAAAACCTTAAGTGGTTTGGTAAATATATCTGTGTTGTATAATTTTTTTTATTCCTTCTTAAATGAACATTACTTCCAAGTGATTACATACCCTAGGTACGTTTATAAATTATTTTAAAATCGCTTTATTCCATCATTATTTCGATTCTTTGAGCGCGAATAAATTGAAAATTGCGATGATTTTGTTTTTTGATCGCACGGCAACAAACAGTTCAGGTATTGATTGTTTAAATTACGGGTATTACGCACTTTGATTATACAAAGAGGCGCTAAATTGATTCAAATAGTAGTGTTTGTTACTCGAACGAATAAATTTGATAGCTCTGTGTATTGAAATGTGTCCATTAATTTTGTTATTATCGATAAAGTCAACAGATGTAGATACATATTTTGATAGATGGGGACGCGCGTACCCAATTTAAAATGAACATTTTTATAGTATCAAATTTCCGAGGTTAAATAAAACAAGAACTTGTGTGACTCTAATTTGAGATTAGCACGAATTTAATAATTGTACAAAGAAAAGTATTTTCCACAGTAATATCAACAAACCCGAGTTTGGAGTCGGGTTACTCATCAGTCTTGACTAATCGATATCGACAATTCGTGATTATCTTCACACCTATTGGTCATCGTATTTTATTTTTTGTATTTTTTATTTTTTTATTGTTAACTATGCGATCTGTTTTGGGGCTCAAGGCTCACCCTGCTCTTCCGCGGTTATGCTTTTTTACGTCCTTACTTTACGCCTTCCGGCCAACTCGAGGACGTACGGTTATAGGGCCGATTTAAGACCATCTGCACATTGCAAGCTCCATGCCAGCCTATACTGGCATGGAAGATGGGTCGGCCCATGGGTGTTGCACACCGACAGGAGGTCATAGATGTGTTAAATTTCACCACAGATCGAAATCGGTTGTTGAAATTTCACTTTGCATCCTGCCCCTATCGGGATTCGAACCCGGTACCTCCCGTTCCAAACGCTAAAGCTTTAACCACTGTACCATTTGGTCGGTACCGTTTGGTCATCGTATTTGATTACTTAGGTTTCATGGGCACCACTTTGACATTCGATTAAACCAAGCATACTTTCTACAAACAACATCATGGAATCGTCTTGAGCAAAATTTTACAATGCGACGTCAACATATTAGTGGGTGGGACACCATCTCTGTTCTGTTTTGAAACAACAAAGAGACATGAACCATTGAGCTAGTGATGTTCTACAATTCGTTGATTGCAAGCACATATTTCCTATATAAACATATCCATGCAGTACATTTCACTAGAAATATAGATATCAGTACAAAACCAAGTCGAGTCAAAATACAAAATAATTTCATCAAAACTGCATGACCACGAGGAAATTTTCCACCCAATTGTGCAGGCAGAAAATTGTAAATGGTACAAGCAACAAGCACTCAACATCGACAATGTGAACGTAATAGATCGATGTCGTTGTATCGTAAAATAGCCTAAGGCTAATGTTGTATAAGATAGCAGAAAATTTCAAAAAAAAAAAAAAAAAAAAAAAAAAAAGTGTTTTGCTATTCACCGCTAGAGGCATCACTATCACAAAAATGAATTTTTTTCTGCTGATGGTTTTTTGCAGTAGAAAATTTTTGATATTTTTATGCAAATTAAAAATTCTCACCAGAAAGTTTTATGAAAAATGGCTACTATAAAAACATACACCCAGGGTAGTTACAGGGGGTTTTCTAACACTTTTGTTAAAAAACTGAAAACATTTCACATGAAAATTATTTCAAGAATGTATGGAATGCTTTCAACGATGGCCATTTTTTTGATGTTGCCCTGTGTTTGCATAATGATGATTATGATAATTTTAGTATGTTTTGAGAGTCCTTGCACTATACATACGCAAATCGTTTTTTAAAGAAAATTGACTTTCATCGTTTCAAAACGTTTAAACATACATTTTTTTCCCCTTTTATAAATTCTCTGATTTTTCATAAAACTTTCTGCTGAGAATTTTTAATTTGCATAAAAATATCAAAAATTTTCTGCTGATGTAAAAAAAAATCAGCAGAAAAAATTTCATTTTTGTAATAGTGATGCCTCTAGCGGTGAATAGCAAAACACATTTTTTCTGCTGGAAATTTTCTGCTATCTTATACAGCATCTTAGGCTATCACCCACGTAGCAGAGTAATTCGCAACGATTTTGGAGCTAATAAAACCACCCTCAAAATCACAGTTTTGGCGAAATTAATTTTCAGCACTTTTCAACAGACGTGTACCACCATTCACTTATGAATGAACGATAATCCGTTTAACTCACAGCTAAGCATTGCTAAATCTTAGAGTCAGCTCGCAATACAATTTTGCATAAAATAGTTCACCTTCCATTATAATTTTCATTTTTCGTTGGATCAGGGGAGGGTTGCAGCCCTAGTCTTGCCAAAATTAATTTGAAAATTTATAAAACGCTGATACGATCATTGATTCAATTATGCTAGTGAAGTTTATCCAAACTAATCCACAAAAATACAGCAACAACAAACTTATTGTAATAGTATTGGTGTAAGTAAATATTCACGCGAATTTATATTGTGTAATTTGGACGAGATGTGATTTTTTAATTGGCCTTAAATACATTCCAAAATCATTCTAAGTATTTTCTAAGCATTTAGCATGAACTTCAGTGGCATTCGTAGACTGTCTAAACCCAAACGAGTAAATTATATGATTTTTTAATGGGTCTGACAGGGTGTCTCATAAGATTTTAAAATGTGATTTTTTAATGGGCCTTATGCCATTGTTGTTGCATTTTTTGGATTAGTTTGGAAAAACTTCACTAGCATATTAAATTACAGTCTCACAGCCCGTGGCATCCCATTATTTAATCGGCTAAGAAATGGTCGAGTTCCGCCCCAGGTGGCCATATTCCAGAACTTCTTCCAAACATCACTTAAGAATCCCATTTCTATTCAATACCCAAAATCCTGTCAATATCGGTTAAGAAATGGCCGAGTTTCGCCCCAGGTTTCAGAGCTTGTTCCAACATATCAAATCTCATCTTAATCGATTAATAAATGGCCGAATTAACCCTTTTGTGACCAAGGTTTTTTTGTATACTATTTTATTCATTTTCGTTTTATTCGATGTATTATAGCTGAAATAAATATATAACCAAGTAGAAAATCTGGTAAGGGCTCCAGAAACTAAGAAAAGGGGTGTTGCGAAAGCGCAACAAACGGCACACGGTGGCAAAAAAGTTTTTTTTTAATAATTCATTTTCTTTAGATATATAGTTTTTCTGTACGTGTGTATATGTGACTGAACTCCTCCTAAATAGCTGGACCGATTTTAATGAAATTTTGGGTGTGTGTTTGAGTGGGTCCCTAGGATTTTTTTTTTAAATTTTTTCCGAAATTTTTATTTTTTTAAAGATTTTATGCATATCAGGACATATCCTTTAAATTTCACCTCACACACCCGCCCCCCAATTTTTCATTAAATGAAAAAAAGCATAGTAAATAATTGACTTTCTGAGAATAATTCATAGTTATGTTTGTGCACCATAGGCGGCGCTGATGTTGAATTCTGTGGTGTTTGACGCACGCATCAAAAGATGCAGAAGCCACTTACGTCGTAGCTTGGCGCTGTTTTGATATTTCATTTTCTGTTTGCGTGCATGTTGAATGTATTATTCATCGACAAAACATATTGCAATAAGGTTTTAGATCATAAATAAAGCGTACTTAAACACTTGCATTGAAACAGACATCATTTACAGCGATGTTTAGCGTGAACAACAGTTTGATGCGGCCCTTTTTGTTGCAAATAAAGAACAAGTGCTCACTGCTGAACAAACTCGGATTCTTTTTTTTTGGGCGCACTAGACAAAACATTCCTCATCTAACTGCATTTTCAGCACTCAAGATGCCATTGATCGTTCACACAAATCCAGACGCAATGTACAACATAAAGAAGCATTTTGGCATGGCTAAAGTTTTGCAAAAATGTGCAAAATTATTTTCTGGAATGAATGCACTATGACTCACAAGCATTCACTTGAAGCTCTCGATAAACCGATGAAAGATCTCAACAATAATACTACTTTTCGGTGGCACTCTACTGTTGCTGTCCTATGCAGTGTTTTCAGACAAACATTGCTAGTCATTCTACGCGTTACACGTGTGTAGGAAATTAACGCATGTTTGAAACAATTATATCTATGGCGAAATGTAAATACATTATACACCTTAACACAAATATGAATGTCCAACTGCAAAACGATCCATCGGCACTTTCGTTATCCGAACAATTTATTTCAATATTTTACTTTTATACATTACTAAGAGTATGACTGTCATGGAAATGATGAGTTTGTGTTGCTGGTATTTAATCAAAATGAAAAGTACTCTAGTTGGTTGATGAATATCCAATAATGAAAAAGTGGTTCGAAATTTATTGATTGTTTCGCGAATAGTGCATTCAGTTGGACGATTATGAACATCATAAAATGGTCGAAGAGCACGAAAACAATTTTTTACTGAACACTGATTTTTGAAATAAATTTCCACAATTTGTAAACATTGTTCTCGCGTAAGTCTACTCATGGTGAAATGTCAATGAATAATGAACGAATCCCAGTGAGAATCCCAATTGGAAAAAGTACCTTCTATTGGATCATTCTTTACAACATTTATTTTATCAAACTCAGTTTTTATTCTATATGATTACAGTATGTACTCACAATCATGAATAAAATATTATTTTTTATTGCTACCTAATTAGATTTTTTACTCAAACAACAAAAAAATGAAACTCTAGTATGTAAGGATACGTATATTGTCCGCATTGACTTTTTCTTTTACGATCCGCTCGACTTGGCGGTCCAGATTTGTATATTATCTCGTCCCCTCTTCTTTTCCGTCTTTCTTATACCATGAAAATTTAACATTTCCATGTTGTCGCTCTGCTGCTCAGTCATATTCGAAAACTTCATCTTCCATTGCCGAAATACATTCTCAACGCCAACTCGCGCCCTTATGATGACCGTGGAAAGCCCTTTATTTCAATTATTTTTCTCGCCTAGATGTATACTACACAACGTCGGCATTTATGGTGGGTGCTCATTTAGTTTTATGATCATAGAAATAAAATAAAAATTTACAATTTTATTGTTTCATGGTCGGACAATAAACAAAATTGCATCCATGCAATTGCAATCTCCAGCAACAACACATTGGTACAATTACGACTTTATTCGTTTGTCAACAGACGAGTCTTCAAGGTGGGAACGGAATTTGAAGATCGGGACCAGGTAGCAGAACGAGGAAGGGAAAGTTAAAAGAAGAATCCGACGCTGGTTCATGCGATTGCACGAATCCCAACTATGGCGAGTGCTGGATCAACCCCGCGCTACTGTTCGTTATCAACGTTTCTCAACCAACCCCTACCAGGTAACCATTACAAATCACATTATTATACTTACCGCCAATCTCACAAAATGTACCCCTTCTTTCGCTAACTGTGCCAATGACAAGCACCAAATATCGTCCAACCGTGGCACGAGAATTGAACGGCACACAATAACGAGAAATTGCACTCATTTTTTATTTTACTTTGGACAACAGCAAATCACACAATGACGAAACGAAACGTTACTTAGTATATAGTTTATGGAAAATTCGAATATCGAATAAACGTTTGCTGAAACCGCTTATAGCGGGCAAACCAACGTTCGGGCAGGTCTGTCGGGTCGTCTAGTTTAAAAATAAAATAAAAAATAAAACATTATGCATTATAGCTTGTTGTGAAAATCTTTTGAGTGTATCGTTGATTGACAATATTTACAGCGCAACCTGGCTACTCCTTTCACACATTTATGTACGCTTTTGGCTAAAATCTTGGTGCTGTTTTGTGTTTTATTGCCTATAGGCGGCAATTTTCCAGACCGGGTTAGAAGAGCAGTAGCTAACTGAGCCGAATCTTTGCTGCTCTTTGCTAGAGTTGTATGATTTAGAGACCACGCGTTTGTTACAGCTACATTCAGCATCCAGAGGACTACAACTTTTTACCGCGAATACATATTTGGTATACTATCTCAACCCTCGTAACATAGGATGAGCTTCGATTATTCCTGCTAGTGCGGATTGAGAGCCATCAGCTGATTGGGGGTGGGTTTGTGGCCTATCTTAGTGTACGTCCATTCTTATTCATCAAGCTTTACCATAAATTGTTCCATCCTTGCAGCACCATATAAAATTTGTTTATTTACTTGTTGATCCGGAATTCGATCAATGCAATACTGACTGAAAGGTCACACAACCTTCAACATTTCAAGATATTGCCCGCTAGTGTAACTCAAACAATAATCGACTTAAGGATTATTCTGCCTTCTTTATACGCTCTGCCATTTGTCGATGAATGGTGGCACTTTGAACTTGTTTAGGACTCCTTGAATAAAAACTGTTTCAGTTTTTGCCACAAATTCAAATTTTTCTTGTTGTAAATCTGTTCATGTTTCACGAAAAAACATCGAAGTTTTTTCAAAGCCTTCAGTTAACTTGTTGATCAAATAACTATCGTCTCGACTAAATACATTAATTTACTTTTTCACTGCCGTATTTCGTTTAAGCAGCTTATCTTTATGTAACCAACTGCTTTGTACTATGATCTTGTTGGTTTGGTGATGGAATTCATGATGTCTATGCTTTGCGATTTAAATTTAATTATTCAGTTCGTCTCACATGCCCACCAAGCATATGCCACACGCCATCCGCCATTACACATAGCGGAAAAAAATTAAATATTTAAGTATAATTTAATAAAAATAATAATCAATAATACATTTCAATAAAACTTAAGTTTTTATTACAAAATAGTGATTATTAACCATTATGAACCATACGCCCAAAACTGTGTTTATGCATAAATCAAATAAGTGATCAATAGCTGTGTTCCAATGGAGAAAGCAAACTACTCACAAGTACTTGTAACTACTCGCAGCTACCCATGCTCAAATGGTGGTGTAGATGTTGAAAGTAGTTGCGCATAAATTTGGCGGTAGGTATATTAGTTTCAAAAAATCTAACAGATGGCTTTGTGATGGTTTGATTATGTTGAAATGTCAGATTTATTACAATTTTTTGTTTGTTTATATTCGATTGATTGACAATAAGGGATTTTTGTGGAAAATTACTTATCAAATTGCAATAAAATTTGTAAAATTACAATTAGCTACTAACTATAATTATTAAATTGATCCAATTATAAATATCCTAATATATATATTTAAAATTATTAAACTGATGGAATTGATTCGACTATTAAAGCGGTAGATTTTTATAATAAATATATATAAATTAATTTTATTTACATTTTCACTATTAGAACCTCAATACTTCTCTTTCCTGCCAGCGTACGCACAGATTAAGGCTTTGCCTTCATGGTATGTCCAATTTTTGACATTATGTATTACCAAATTGTCTGAAAATATTCAAACAAATTTGATTTTTAACAACCAAATATGTTGCTGTCATAATTTTGCCCGTTCCTTTGGTTATCTACTCACAAGTACTTGTGAGTAGCAAATTGTTTCCATTGGAACACAGCTAATGTTGTGAAAGGTCTTCGACATTATATTGATATATTTATCGAAGTAACACGTACTCGTATTTTATTAGATTCCTACATTTGGTATCTTAATTCTATCCAATTAAAAATCAACCAACAGATTTAGCATGAGCATCTCACATCTGTTTCGGACCGTCAAGAAGTTGTTAGTTTTGCAGCCAGTGAGAAACAGAAATGATGGTAACTGGTGTAGATTAATATGGTAGGGCAAATCTCGATCGCAATTCCATTCACCTTTCCAATGTACGTACTGAGGAAACTTTTATTGGACCTTCTCAATGCTTTAGATACCTTCTAAAAAAAAAGGTAAAAAGGACATCATAGATACAAATTAAGTTGAAAAATCTTAGTACTCAAAACTAAAGTTATTTCGCTGGAAGCAATCACATTTGGATCATTCAGTGACCTATGTCGTTTGAAAAGTCTAAGAAAAAACAACATTTTTTTAGCAGTCCTTTAGTTGATTATTCTACAGTTTTGGCGCTGCTAACAAATTATACCTTTTTCATAAATATATATGTATATATATGTAAGTAAGTGCTGCATATTATTGAAAAGGTCTTCAAGAATGTCACAAATTGAGCTGAAGCTTTATAACACTGACAATCACCGCTACTTTTTCTCATTAGACCTCCTAAATTGTTTATATCCAGGGCCAATATACGTTGTGTTTCATCATCGCGTCAACAATTCAACTATCCTCTAGTCTTTGAATATTTTTAGAAAATTTTCAAAACTATATTAGAATCGTATTTATTTCGGCTTAACATATTTTGTGCAGACGCTGCTCAGTTTCACAGTATTTCCGGTTTCAAGTATAAGAATTTAAGTGCTCTTCTTAATAAGAAGAAAAAAACTACAGGTAAATCTCAAGTAACATATTTTTTTAATCGAAAAGAACAAAAATGTTATATCCCTGAGATTCACATATTTAAAAAAAAAATGCACTTCATAAGGATAATAAATTCCTTCTACGTATTTTTATATATAGTTTTCGTTGTACACGATTATTTAGAGCAATGATAAAAAGTTCCCATGCCATTCAAATAACAAATCTTCTATTCATTTCAGAGTATAGATCTCAAAAAATAAAAAAATCTTCACGATGACACTTGAGCTAAATAAAAATATATATATTCCAATTCAAAACAAAAGGTAGGAAAAAGGATTGAATCTCCTCCGCCTTCACAAAAAAAAGACAAAATAATGTACGAAGTGTAGAAATGAATGAATGAAATGATTGAATGGATGATGGTTTAGTAGATGGATGGATGGATGGAAAAACATCAACTTCTTTTTTTTATTGTGTTCTTAAGACAAGCTCATTATGCTAGATTTTCATATACATATTATGTTCATACATACATACATTTTTTTCTTAGCTCATTGTTTTTACCTGGATCAAAATAACGCAGCGCAGTGAAACACAATCTTAAGTGTTTTTTAAAGAGAAAATTTCTAGTTCTTTTGTACCAGCAGAATAGCAACTGTGAAATACTGTTTTAATGTAGATTATTAATTACTACATTAACATAGAATTGCAGAATATACTCACGGTCCTTTATACAAAAAACTCATTTTCCTGATTAGAATTATATTTTGGTTAAATCAAATCCAATATAACACGGCCAATCGTACTTTAAGAGAATAAAATAAATTTTCATATTGGGAGAATAACGTTTGATAATTCCCATTTTCATCATTAATCCGAGTTCTATTCCCTTCGATTGAGAAATGGCTTAGTTATATTGTGAAACAAGGCGTAACGTAACGGATAAACCGGAACACCTCTAACCAAATATCCTAGGAAAAAACGTTCATCAGCGCAATTTTTAGTTAAAAGCACGTTTGAGCTGAAAAAATTATGGTTCCGGGGCCCACAAAAGCATTCCCTTTATCAAATTTTTTATAAAAATCGTGCTAGCCAAAAAAAAGTTAAATAAAGAAATCCGGGCCACACAAGATGACATCAGAATCATTCAAAACTAGACAAAATGCGAAAAGTTACTAAGCTTAAGGCACTTACTAGATAGAGAATTCTTCAAATCAATATTGTTTCTCATAACATCCAACATTTTCAAAAGTGACGCGATTAGTGCAATCATATTAGGTCAACTAAACGCAATCAATATAACATGGTGCAACATTACGCAATATGATTTGGTTTATTCACCGAATATGATGAAACATAACGCCATATTAGGTATTGATTAACGAAAAACGCAATACACAACACGAATCAACATGATACCCTATTAAAGTTAGCCGAAAGCTTACAGCCGAAAGATGGTAATGCAGATAGCGTCTTTGCTATCCCAGCCGAAAAAATGAATTATAGGCGAAAGTTACATTACTTGATACACCTAGTTCTATATTATTTATACTATGTTTATTGATTAGGTCATAATTCTATTCCCCGAAATTTGAGTCAAGTCTTAGAGGCATTGGGGGGGGGGGGGGGGGGCACCAGAATGAGTTATGTACCAGAAAATTCGAAATTTTCGAAACTAAATTAATAAAATGTTCTGTAACTTTTGGCTGGGATAGAAAATTTAATATCTGCATTATCATCTTTCGGCTGGTATGGCAAAGACACTATCTGCATTACCATCTTTCGGCTAACTTTAAAACTATAAACATGACACAATGACGCAACACATATTACATCGAAGAAATGACGCAACATGGTGCAATATCTAGCAACATCCCATAACATGATATTAAGCAACGTGGTGAAACATCACGCAACATGATGCAACGTCAAACAACATGGTACAAGAAAACACAACTGCAAGATTTGAAACATCATGCAACATTGCGTAACATAGTTTAACATGCAACATGGTGCAACATAACAGCCCATACAGAGGACTCCTAAATGAATTATCCAGAAATTAATACTCCTTGTAATCTTTCCTTGCATTCGAAAACCCTGTCCCGCCAAATTTTATCAAATCGTTCAAACCAAATAAAAAGTTAAAAGAATGCCGCCTAGAAAACAGGACGCAACATAGTGCAACGTCACACAACATTCCTCAACAAGATTACACAACAACCAGCATGGTGCACACAACATTGTGCAAACATGACCAAACATGATTGAGCAACATTACGCAACATCGTGCAACAGAAAGCAACATGGGGTAACGTGATGCATCATCATTCGATATGGTGCGACACCATGCAACATGAGGCAACATCACGCGACATAGTGCGGTGCAACATGATAGCCTACCTGAGAAATCATAAATGAGTTACCCAGACATATCAGAACTCCTGGTAATCGTTTCCTTTCTTTCGAAAACCCTGTCCATACAAAATGTTAAAAGAAGGCTTTAAGTTCCCCTCCTCTCATCGGATGACGCCTCAAATGATTTGCCAAGAAGCCAACAAAATCTATTTTTGATAATCGAAAACGTCCCTCCAACAATTATTATAAAAATCTTGCGAGTCGATTAAAAATTAAAAAAATACCCGGGTCTCACCGGACGACCCTCTAAAATGATTTTTCTGAACCTAACAACCCATTGCAATCAACCCCGAGGGACCCGGGGCCAACCGTTCCACCCACAGATCGAACTTTCCGAAATCGTCAACACACGAAATTCATTTTTTTTCATTGTTTTGAAAATAACAAAAGCAGCTTTACTTTAACAACTGTAAGTTGTAAACTAATGGTTGAATATTCATACAATTTTGGCACAAAATTTTCGATCTCGAAATTTTTACAGATTTATTGCCGTTATTTCTAAAAATTTCTGTGTGTAAACTGTTCAGACTAAAAGGTGTTGGCCTGTATACAGACCACACGGATATTAGTCGCTCTGTTGAAACTTCAGACGTAACCTTTTATAATAAACTGGAAGATCCCAGAGATTTTTAGCTGAAATTGGTAGAGCGGAAGTAACAGTTTCCACAAGAGCTTTTTCGTTTTAGGTAATATTTTGGAAAGTATATCATTTATGAAAAAAACTAGTCGTTTTTCTACGAACTAAAATATTCTAATTTAAAGTTGCAACAATACCAATTCACATCAGTTTTCCAAAATTATATCGCAAATGACTGTTTTTGACAAAAAAAACTGTTTTACACAAAAATTCGGCCTCTATAGTCCAAACGGATTGACGGATCAATCAAACTTCATACATAAATTTTTTACATAAATTCAATGACCCTATTGTGATTTGTGGAGGAAATCTGTGAACTGATATGTAGGGGAAATGGCAGCTCCTAATCCCAGCTTTCTCATGTTTTCCAAATATTTTAAGAAAGCTTTATTTTCAAAAAAATATTCCAAATAGAGCTTTCTTTGAAATTGGTCCAAAATTTACGCTAAAATGTTTCCAAACCGAATTGACTGATCGGTCCTAGTGAACTGTGGCGAAAATCAGTATTCCGGGAATTACAGTTTTTGTAGAAGGTTTTTAATTTTTGCAATGTATAGACAAAAACCAATGAAAAATTATTAGAATCTAACAAATTTAAAGATTAAGTTTTCCAGAAGAGTTGTCATTGCATGTTTTCTCTAATTTAAGCGGGAATAAAGAAATTTAGTCAAACAAGACAGTTTTCAACAAAATTCTGTGTTTTGTGGTAAAATTCAGATTTTAAGAATCCTTCATTTTTGACTCTGAATAATTTTCTTTCAACTTTTCCGTTCTATTATTTCGATGATTAAACAGGCAAGGAAGCCTCGAATCGTTACATCTCTCAGATTCCAAACCATAGTTAATTTTGTTTGCAGTCTTGGCTTTTCATGTCACAATTTGTTCTAATAATTTGTGATTTAACATTCTCTTTCGATTACTTAATGCAATATTAGAGTTTGGACTTAATCACACGTCACCAAACCGTAAATTAACTTTAAAAGCATTATATAACAAATTATATGGATTACAATATATTCGCCGGGTTCGTCAGAAGTGTTCTAGATGTTATTGTCAGGCAATGTAATCTATGTACCTTATACACACCACATCGAGCTAGTAAAAAAAATCAAAATCCCGCTTCTGTTCAAAGCAACGTTTTTTAAATTTGGCAATTTCTAGCTAATCAAGATGTTTTGAAACCATTTCTGGTAATCTGTTCAGAAGAAACTACGGTGTTGATAAAAAGTCTGGTAGTATGATCGATTGATAAATTTCTTGTGTAGTGTTTAGTTGACCTGAATTGCTAGGCAATCGTTGTCACTATATTGAAAATGTGCTACGTTTAGGGTACAAAAACAGCACAGAAAGGCTCGTATATTGTATATTCCTAAAATAATTCAACATGCATGTTTTAAGCTGGACTCCAGCATCAACTGTTGTTTTCGTAACTTTCACAATTTTCTACTGCAAAACCAACCAAACAGGTTGATTCAAAACTTTAATAAATAGCTTTGCCGTCCTAAACGATAGCTTAGAATAACGGTCTGGAATCCATACTATGCTGTGCACATTAAAAGAATTGAAAGCATTCAAAAGAAGTTTCTGAATTTTTTGTTAAAGAAAAGTGGCTTTTATTGGTAACGTTTTGCTTGGTCACACTGATTCAGCTTACATCTTGGGAAACATATCAATTCATGTACCATGCAGAACATTTCGAAACCATGAGTTTTTTAGCACTGGAATACCATCTTACAAACTATGGAGAAATAACCTCATTAATAGAATGTCTAAGCCATTCAACATTAACGAGGACTTATTCGAGTTTTATTTATCAAAGAGTAACTTCAAAAATATCCTGAAGAACATTTTAAAAATTTTTAAATGTTAAAACAAAATTTGATTTATATTTTTTTTGTTTAAATTTTTTTCGTTAAATTATAAATCTCAACAACTCGTCAGATATATACAGAACAGTAGGATAGTATTTATCATTCAAGTACCGCTGGTGCATATAGAAATCTTTCAACTCCTCAATCAATCAGCCATTGCTGTTATTCACGGAATACTCCAATTAGTCAACAAGACTTCGATGAATGAATTTTCACCTTTTTTCAGAAAAGCTGTACGTATACGATGTCTCCTCCATATAAAATAAACAATCATTGGTCAGTGCATGTGAACTTAACTTCATATAGCACAATACAAACATTTACCCAGCTACAAATTAGACACTTCTGAAGCTAGAAATATGTCGATCGAAACATGGGAATGAAACAAATTGATTTTCTTCTCGTTAGAAGAAACACCTTTCGACCTGTGAAATCGATTGATTTTTTAAACTTTTTGAACAAATTTTTTAATTAAAATATTCAAAAATCTAATTTTTGCGAAATAAAAAACAATTGTTTAATAAAATGTATTTATTAAGTATATACATAGACAGCTTGATAACTTGCTGATTACATTTTTCTATATATTGCAAAAAGCGAGCGGATTGCGCGTGTTTTAATCGAACAAGGCTAGAAATATACATAATTCCTCAATGCTGACTCTTACAATAAATATAAAATCTACATCTTCTCTAGGGTAGAGATCAATTGCATGTAAGTTTAGACAATTTTACACTATTTAGTCTAGTCCTGTCGGAAAGTTTTTTTTTTATTTTACTACCTTTGCATTCGATTGTGAGGTCGAAGCATTCCAGACTCTGTCGCGGTTTACTTTTCACGTCCCGTAAAGTACGCTGATTTTCGTAGAAGCATCTGCACATTGCACAGCTCCAGGCCATGGTATACAAAACTTTGCAGTACAAATTACACATATTTTTAATAGATTTGCGTCACAACTTTCCAAATATCAAAGGTGCCAACTATTTGTTTACCGCACACTTACTTCTTATATATGCACAAATATTTCCATTAGATAATGATGATACTTCCGTAAAAAAGCTGTCTCAAAATAATTAAAATATTTTAATACAAAAGCGCCATTATATTCAAGTTTTAAGCATACACGTAAGTAAAAACATGCCTGGCTGCATTGAAACTATAAACTACTTTGGAAATATTGTAACATTATTGTTTCTAGCATTTTTTGTGATGACGATGAATGATGCATATACATATGGAAAACAATACGCTTTTATTCACATGTACCAACATACATTTTTTTTTTGGAATTTTCAATTAGCCAACCATTAATATGTGTAATTACGGTAATGGAAAAATTATATTTCGTCTGAATGGAAATTTTATCTTATATTTTTTTGATCCAAAATACGCTGTAACCGCACCACTTTCTTGTGTATATATACCGTCATCGTTTCATATCCAGCAGATTCATAATTTGTAAGGTATGTATACATGGCGGCAACAACATAATATATACATTTTCTTGTTCAATTCGGTCGCTAATGAGGCAAAAAGAATTTTCCCATTTTTTTTTTATTTTATTTCGGAAATCATCATTTTCTAGAATAACATAGACTTGAAAAATGAAGAATTTTCTACTCTGGGTTTTTTTCTCGCTACTTTGCTGTTGCTTTTACCTTTTTATGCTTGAAACGATGATTATAGTTTAAATAATATTAATGTTACGAAAAATAAATAAATAAAAAAATATTTCGAAAAAATAAATTTTGCATGGTTTGAAAAAGTATTTCCGTTTTCGCGGAAAAACTTTTTTTTTATATACTTTTTTCGCGTTCTTATCTATTGTGTGAAAAGAATAAGCTTTTTTTGTTAAAAATAAATAAAATTAAATTGAGTTTGAATTTTTAATGTTAATAGTATTTTTTTGATTTATTTGTATCGAGAAGCGTAATTAGTTCTTTTTACTACCTTGCGGCTTCCACTATACTACACCAGCCGTTTCTAAGTAAACCTCACTTGAGTTGGTGAACAAAAATTCCTTTTCTTCAATTAAATTTTACAAATTTCATATTTTTTAAGATTCGTCTAAATTCTTGTACCTATACTATATACGAGTACCATCCCATAACAACAACAACAAAATATATAATTTGATTCAGGTACTTGAGGCCACAGGCTAAAAGAAAGACGAACTCATCGTTTAATTTTCTACTCTGGTTTATAGAAACAAAATAATGAGAACATAAAAATTCACGTTAAATGATTTCATGGACGAAGGTACCCACATCAAAAAATTCCTGGACCATTCATAATGCAATAATTTTTATTTATACGTCATCATCATCTATATACAGTACGTACTCGTACATATCCTAATACCGCATGAAAACTTTTTTTGGACTATGAGTGGAGAATACAATTTTTTTAGCCGGGGAGAAAGCATTCACAAATGTAGAAAATCGTAGAAAATTCACAATGAGTGGAGATAACAAAAACAATTTAGTTTTGTTTTTGTTGTTAAATTAAAAACTCAGGTACATAAAGAATGGCAGACCACTTCAAAGTTTAAACTCAATTATGTAATAATCATGAAAATATACAACATAATGTTAGGGTGAATCGTTGTTGTTAGTCTCTGGAGTCATAGATAATTATGGGATGGACAACAAATTGCTACTGTCGTGAGTGTTTGTTTTGCTAAGGATTTTATAATTCGAACATAACCATAGTGGAGATGATTGACCGTTTTGTGTGATTAAACTATGAATCTATGAAATGTTTTTGAAATGCATACATGGATTACTGTGGCAATAAATTTCATGTCAGAAAAATTTCTGATAAGATAAGATTAAGATCCGCCCTTACATTCTTTTAAAAATGCAGCGACGAAATTAATATCTTGGTTAAAGGCTCTAATTTCAAAGCAGTTGCGTCTGTATCTAACCGGTATAGAACTAGGACTTGAAAATTGATGACATCAGCTTTTAAATATGGCTTGTCAGGAAATTTTTTTTTCAATAAGCGTCATTTAAAATTCAATTTTAATCATATAAACTAAATTTTTTGTTTCTATCGGTCAGTCCAAACCAGTTCAAATGGATTCAAATTAGTTATGTATCGAAGACCTTGAAATCGACTGCTTAATACGAAATATTCCGGGTTCATTAAGAGAGCAATTAAAATTTCTCGATAAAGCGTTTACTAATGAGCATAAAGGAATCATGTGTCCACCCAATAAACCTAATACGTCGGCTACGGTTGTCGAACACTTCACCTACCTGTTGAGAATCTATTGATATGATTTCGTTGCGTGATTAGAAGCAATAAAAGCTTGTTTATGATAAAGTATCCACGCATCACTTCGAAAATCAGTTTGTAGAGCAATTCTAGCATCACCAAAAGTATCGATCGACGGAATCAGGTGTTGTAGATTTAACTAAACTGAGAGCCGCGGGTTCATCAACACAATCAAACACCAAATACGAAAAATGTTAAATTGCTGGTAAATTCCATTCCCAAACAGGGAGTCAATTCGCGTTGCGTGAAATAATGAAAATGAAAAGTTTTTTTCATTTGCAATCGTGTAGGTTTGAATTGCCCATAAGAAATTATGATTTCACACAGTGGCATTTAAAATTACCTGCAAATAATTCAAACTATTAGATTGCAAATGAAAAAAACTTTTCATTTTCATTATTTCATAGAACGCGAATTGACCCCCAGAAGCATATAAGCTATCGGAGGTTAAAATGGCAACATTTCTTGATTTAGGCCTAAAAACTTCGCTGGATACCCATACATCCTCAGTAATTAGCGGCTAAAATCCCACACTAAGCACTTCAAAAAAGTTAATTGAAGGCAACAATAAACTCAAGGTGTGTTAAATGACACCCCAAATGAATCCGTAAGTGCAGCATTAGCTTCGATGGTATTCCTGATACAAAAAAAAAACGGTAGATTTCTTTATCGCATCGAACGATTAGCGGGAGCTAATAATATCAGATTGAACACCTGTTGGTTAATGATTTGCAAATTTTTTAAAAAAATCGCACTGGAATGGTTATGGCCTATTTCGAACGAAAATGTGACATTAACGATTTGAAACATGACATGAAGAATCGGTTTCAAGATTATAGAACAGTTTTCTAGATAAGACAATATTTTGCTGCCCAGAAACAAAACCCTCGATTGTTAGATTCCACACTTGTTCTTCGCCAACCGCTCTCCAACTCTGATTTGTATTTTATTCTAAGATTGAATATGAGTAACGATTTACAATATAAACTGGGTAGAAAAACTATTGGAACAGTAGAAGAGATAAGGTTAAAAACCTATTTTAGACACATCTATAGTAAATCTACACTAAATCTGTTCAGAAAATCTGTACTAAAATCGGGTTTTATCGTAATAATCGATTAACTTTAAGTTTTGCACACAGCTTTAATTAGAATTCATTTTTATTATTCATCAAGTTTGGTCAAAGTTGCATTACACTTAAATATTTATAAAACTTTCCTCTTGACAATCCATAATTTAAATATTTTTCTGAAGGTAGCCTGACTTGCTATGTACCAACTTGGCCAACAGCGAGTTATGAAAATCATTTCTATTGCTCCTAAGTATGTGAAGTTTGCTATTTCCTGATACCAAAGTGAATTTGTACCTTCAATTGCCTTAACTAAATAGGTGAGCAATGCATTTTAAGTCGGCTTCATCAAAATAAGGGTTGAAACTAATAAGCCTTTTAATTTTTTAATCGCGTCATGGACACACCAATGCGTACTTGTTATCATCATTCTTAAACGGCTAATTATGAGTACCAAAATTGAAGAATGCAACGACAAGTTAACCTATGATACGTGCCAGGTGTCTCACATTACCAGGTTAACGATTATCAGTATATCGATGCACAGTCTTATTGATTCTGTTGAGAAGAGAACCGAAGTTCATAGGCCATTTTTGTTTTCTAGACGCTTATCCATTTCTAGCAACAACGCCGAATGTTCGTCAAATAAATTTTATATTTAATTTCCAACTGAACGCTGAGTATTTCAATTCAGCATCCGAGAGTTTCTTCCAAAAAAATCCCAGAAGTTTCCAACCAGCATTATTGTGCAGTTGCTAAACAGCTCTTTGACAGTAGTGTTTAACTTTTTATGATAACGCCAAACTCATCCTTGGGATGTTGCTCCAAGTGCAGTTTGTGTTGTTCTTAAGTGTTGTACTTAATTCTTATTGTAGAATATCGTTAATCAACTTCGAATGCTTTGATGAGATCTATTTTGATAGAACATAATACCGAACTAAGTTTTCGATAACTTCCACACGATCACCAAATTAGATTTTTATATTTTAAAACATTTAGGGGACTAGTTTTATGTTACACACGGCGTTAAATAATTTTATGTTAAATGTTGCGCTAAATTGTTGCGTTAAATTGCTGGGTTGATTACGTTATATTTTAACGTAAAATGTTATACAGAAAAAACTCGATTTAACGGACTAATTGGGGAGTCCCGTAAATCCGGTTGTCCGTTAAATCCTATTGCTTAAATTTAATCTATTCAATCGAATTTAATTTGGGGCGGAACTAAGGCATTTCTTAACCAATTGTGTTGGGATTGGGTATGTTGGATGGAAATAGGATTCTTAAATTATTTTAAGAAGTAATTCTGGAATATTGCCAGGCCACCGTGGACGGAATTCAATCAATTCTTAACCGATTATGATGAGATTGGGTATGATGGATGGAAATAGGATCCTTAATTGATTTTTGGAAAAGTTCTAGAATATGGTCACCAATAAAGGAATTCGATAGTTTCTTAACCGATAATGCTGAAATTGAATATGGTGGATGGAAATAAGATTCTTCAATAACTTTTGGAAGAAGTTGTGGAATATGGCTATCTGAGACGGAACTTAATAATTTATACTAGGACGGAACTCGGTAATAAGCAGGCGTCTTTTTGCAAGCGGCTCGTGATGGTAAAATGTTTCTGATAAGGCTGGATGCCTTAACATCTATTAGCAGTTGAGCTATTTTAAAGTGCAATATACGTCACTGGTAATTTGTTTGTTATTCTGAAAGTGACGTACAGCGTATGTCTTCAAACGAATTTGACTTTGTTACTATAACGTATCCAAAAGAAAGAATTTATATTTTAACTTTTTTCTTTCCTTTCTCATCGAAAATAACATCCATATAAAATATAAACAACTTTGGAAGAACGTCGAAAAAATATAAATAAACGAAATAATAAATTTTAAATTTGAACACGCGTACAGAAGAATTAAAGATTGGAGGGTGGTGAAATTGTGGGGTTATATGTTCGGATATGCGAAAAATCTAAAAAAAAAAAATAAAAAATTCCGTCAAAATAAAAAAAAAAAAATTCTTAGAATCCGATTGCCGTGCCACCTACCAGGTCTAAAGGTGGATTTACATATGCGACGTGTGACGTGTGACAAGTCGAAATAAACGTGACGTTTTCTTAACAACAATTTACATTTGCGACGGATGCCGCCACGCACACTAATTAAATATTTTTTGTGGTGTATATTTATTGTGTTCTGTCACTAAAAAATACTGTGGCAAAACAATCAAAAATTTGTTTTCATGTTTCTAAATTTTTATGAGTGTGTGACCGTCACGGAAAAGATAAAATTTGTTCATGTCTCGGCGTGTAGCGTGTGCCGTGTGACGAATGTCAAAATAGTCGTTTATGATTGGCTATCGACACCCGTCACACGTCACACGTCGCATATGTAAATCCACCTTAACTGTGAATCTAAACCATCCGCAGGAACCCACTGAAACACACACACAAAATTTCATTAAAATCGGTCCAGAGCCATTTAGGAGAAGTTCATTTGAAATTTCTTTGAGAGGATGGGCAGTGGCCAGTGGGCACATATTTTTTCTAACAAATTGATAGCGCAAGAGGTTAATGGGTTGAGTGGCAGTCCAACTAACTCTCACAAAAAATCACATTATGAACCCTACACAAAGGGCTCGGATAAATTTATAGTATTCTCATCAACAACAACCACGAAAACTGTTCACATGGAATATGATGTCTTCTAGGATCTTGAGATTTCCAGAAAATTTCGAACCAAGCAAAAATTTTTACTTTTGAGATACTTACAATGCAAGAGCGTAAATGGTCTGGAAGTTAATTCCATAAAACAACCAATAATTACACTCTTCACTACAGCAATAATCAGGAAAGAGGAAAATTAGGATTCGGTTTCTCATCCTCTGGCGAGTACTGCAGTTTATCATTTTATAATCCCATATTTATCCAACGTGTAGAATTTCATCGTTATCGGTTAAGTAATAGCCGTGTCCCGTTCCAGGTGGCCATTTTAAAAAACTTACAATTACAATTCAACAATAAAATTTATAAGGCCTTCACCAAGACTGGTTTAGTATATATATTATTGTGCAACGGAATGACAATCCCGTTCTAATCAACAATTTAATTAAATTACAACTTGTATCTGATGGCAATGTTATTGCTGATGGCTATAACCATAAAATTTACAAAAATGATGCAGCGATTAGTGAGGTCATTGAACCACCTGCTAATTCGGTGAATGAAATAGCAACAAGTAGCGCGTCACCTGCTTTAATCACCAAAATAAATAAAGGCAAAAAGTCTAAAGGTGGTAAAGCAGTTGCTTCTAGTGTCGGCAATTCATCACCGGCTGCCGAAATAGGCCTAGTACAATTTTCAGGTGAATGATTGCTACGTAGTACCACCTCTACAAATTAATTCAACTAACAGTTCCAAATATTTGTTGGTTTTGAAAAATAACTTCAGCTGAACTCATTTTAAGTTATTGTTTACAAAATTTGTTTGCTCTAAGCTTTATGATGTATTTAATAATAAATAAATAAATGTAAATGAATAAATATCCCCTAACTAGGTTAAACTATATCTCGAATATACCGTAGCAAGACCCACGACAGACCTGAACTTAGCTGCGTAAAATAGACAACGTCGTACAGTCCCCGTTCCCGATTCTATACGTAAAGCTAGAAACAGAACAAGAGCGACGACGGCAAGCGTCGACGAATAAATAAAAAATATCGCCGCGATATCGCTGTAGCTAACAGAACAAAAGCGTCAGCGTATGGCGATAAAAAAACAACCAAACGGCATAACCTTCTGTGTTTTTGACACATGACGTTGTGGCATTAGGCTACTAGATTGAAAAAAAAATGGTTAATAATATGACGGTTAATTGATGCCAACTTATACATATATAAAAAACAGTTGGCAACATTGTTTCATCGGCAACAAAAATAGAAATAGACTCTAAATTTTTTTCAACGAAAAAATCGTCGTCGCCTGCGTTGATGGTTGTGTTTGTTTTGCATGATTTCGGTGTTTTCTAATATGACAGGCGATTTCGCTCGCCGCCTTCGCTCTTGTTCTGTTTTGAGCTTAATGGTGTGGTTGTGATCGGCTTAGGCAACTAGATCATTCTAAGCACAACGTGACTGGAACCAGGTCGTTTTATTGAAAAAAAAAGAAAGTATCTTTCCTATCTTTCCCTCTTGTTATATGGGACCTGGTCCTACAGTCCAATCAATCAATTAACCAATTTTATTTTACTATTTGTACGAATATATGCAATTTTATTAAAAACTCTTTCTCTTTAATGGTTGAGAGTTTATATTGGAAGTAAAACTTTCAATCATATTCAGTTTCACGGAAGCAACCGATGAATTAGGAAAAGTTTATTCCCATAAGATGGATTATTCAGTTCTGAAGTAGTAAGGCGCTCGACAATATCAGTTATTATTTGAATAATATCAGAGCCTCCTAAATAGAAGAGCCGTTAGATTCCGCCGCTTTTTTCATGAGCTTTAAATAGAGGGGAAGTTTTTTCTTCTTTTTCATACCAATCAGTGTATTTTAATATTTTTTTAAAAGCTGTTTAGTATATAAAAACATTAATGCTTCATTTCATTTTTTAATTTGAATAGTTATTGGTTAGTTCAATATTCAGGAAAAGCATATATTAAAATTGAGTCATATTATGTCGAGTTAACGCAAAAATGTTTAAATTAGTCTACCACAAAATTTTTTTCTTTTATTGTAGAAACAAAAATTTGTTTGTATGTGTATCTAAAGAAAATAAGAAATCAGTATAGAGTGTTCCATCAAAAAATTTCAGCATTACTTTCCCAAAACAAACGTTCTTTAAAAAATGGTTTTTGAGTAACTATGTAATATGGGGGTTATTGTGTTCTGGATTCTATTTCAACATTATTGATGAACAAACTTCGAAAACTGATTTTTCGTTATTTGTTAAAAATTTGATTTTTCATCGCAACAAATTCGCTGGCTGTATTGGTTCATCCTGTAGTAGAAACAAACCAGAGCTTCATAAAATAAAAACATTATTTTCTAGAGCTTTTCGCAATTACTAAACCAATCAAAAGATGTCGCTATGTATAAATTAAAGCTAAATATTAAAACTGAAATGTTTGTTTTGAAAATTTAACAATTTATTATGTATACTGTTCAATTGATTATGGAGATCCCCTGGAACTGAAAATAACCCAACACGAGCGAATTGAATTGAAATAAAAAAAGAAAAAAATTGGAAAAATTGTGACAATTTTTCTATTATTGTTTTTCAGCGCACAGCAACTACGATGGTGAATATTTTGCGGCGAAAAGTTTCATTTACGCCAACCGTATTATAAATAAAAGTTATAATTGTTTTGAGTTTTGTTAATTATGTTAAATTATTATATTAAAGGTTTTACGCTTTACTTAATAAATCGTTTATTATCGTTTATTTTCGTAAATAGTTTAATTATTTTATTTTTTTCTGTAATTTCAAGTAAATTTATTATACAAACATCTGTAAACGGATTTTGAAATTACAGAAAGCTCGGTTTTTCAATCACATATAATTGAAGTTTTCTACGTTTTGTTGATTTTTGTAATAATATTTAATTAAGAAAATCAGCGATGTCAACATACTGTTAAAGTTAGCCGAAAGATTCCAGCCGAAAGATAATGCAGATAGTGTCTTGAATACAGCAAAAATCAGTCATGAACTCGAATTTAGGATCGGGTTATATCGTTCGGGTGAAGGGGAAATTATTTCAGTTTATAGGAATTTAAAAATCGATAGGAGCGAGAGTATAAGGAGAGTTTAACTGTCGGCTGAAATAGTCAAGACACTATCTGCATTATCTTTCGGCTGGCAACTTTCGGCTAACTTTAACAAGGTGATGTCAACGATGTTGTAAACATTTCCAGTAATAAAATTCTGATGAAAAAATTTTATTAAATGAATAATAATTATTGCTTTACATGGTGATTCATAAAATCTGTTTCAGCTCACGTTTTCTCTTTAATTTTGTTACAAATATGATTGTTTAGATTACTTACTTTACTTAACTTACTTTACTAACCTACACAACTTAACGGAAAGCTCATTTTCATAGAAATTTAATAAATTTATGCTCTGCTTTAGTTTAAATTTAATAATTAAATACTACACTATCCTGGCTGATTTTCAAATATGTGTTTGTTGAATATTTTATTAATAATATAAAATTCAAATTTAGATGATTTGTTTAATTTTTTATTCATAAATTCTTGTTCAAAAATTTTCCAATTACCATGGTTTCTAAAAGTAACTCAAAAAAGCTTCCCCTCTATTTAAAGCTCTCTTTTTAATATTACGGCTCTTTATAATCATAGATGGCTCTGCTAATATTTGCTTTGATCAATTGCTCGCATTTTGGTGTCATCAAGGCTCGAATAAGCTCGA
The DNA here is from genome assembly GCA_947310385.1 of Nephrotoma appendiculata. Lineage (NCBI taxonomy): Eukaryota > Metazoa > Arthropoda > Insecta > Diptera > Tipulidae > Nephrotoma > Nephrotoma appendiculata. Next base: position 16,944,430 of record OX371224.1, read on the forward strand.
TACTAAGTTGTCATGAACTCAAGTAGTTTAATATACAAATAAAAAAGGCAACGCAGTTTTTCGTGTCAGCAATACCGAAATACAAATAATTGAGACGTTCGGTATCCCCGTGCTTCGGTATACCGCGGTATTGCAAGCCCAAATTAAACCTTCTTTGTGGATTTTTTTATGATCCAGAAAAATTATTGTAAATAGTTTAAGTACAAAAAATATTACACAGTTAATATTTTTCAGAAACGGTTGTCGATATGTGTAAATGTATGCCATTTTGATTTTTTGGTAGAAGCGCTGAGGTTGCCAAACCTAGACTAGAGGCTAAACCTGCTCGTTTTAAATTTTGGAATTTATTAATAAGTTATTCGCATTTTGTAATAAAAAATATAAAAAACCAAAAACTCTAATACGTGCTATCGACAACATTTGAATTAGTCTACAATTTTGGTGCATTTTCATCTTTTATATATTCAGTTGTTAGTACACGTATCTAGGAACCTCGTTTTATATGCATTTTTATTTAGTCGAAAATTTAGGATTAAATTTTATTTTATTACAGTCAAAATCATTTTCGGAAACATCTTTAAAAACGTGATCATAATAACCTTTCCTGTATTATTAAAAAATAATAATAATAATTCCGGAAATTCATGACTATACACAACAAGCATTTATACAACATTTTTCATCAAAAAAAAAAAATTTCAATCAATGTCAGATTTTTTTTTTTGCTGTTTTTGCAAAAATATATAACAACAAAAAATAGTTCCGAAAGCCCATTAAAAATTTACATTCCCATTTCAATTTCCGTACTAAAAATTCGTTTTGCACAGTAGATTTTTATTTTCCGTCCATGTTGTTGGTGGTGCGGTGTGATGATATTGTTATTTTTGTTGGGAAATTCTATTTTTTCGATTTTATTATTTTGATTTTTTCTTTTTTTTTGGAATGATCATAAAAACGAAAATAGATTTTGACATTTCGACATACATCGTAGAAGTACATATATGTATACATATATATGTTATAATTATCATCTCGTCGACAACAGACTGGACATATAACAGCAACAACGTACATACGTACGTACGAGTATAGTTATGTATTTCGATTTATGTACATAAAATGCTACATATAAAGAAAAATCCATATCAAATCAAGTACAGTGATTTTTATTTTTATTTTTGCTTTTAGTCGGGGTGATTTGGACAACAAAAAAAAATTGACATTTAATGAAAATGCATATCAAATTTCATATAAATTTTCATTCAATTTTTCCCAAATGAAATGTTATGGTTTTATAAGAGGGGTTAGGTTGATTGAAATGTCATGATTTTGATCCCAAAGGACTATTTAATTTTTGTTCTACTTATATACGTATTAATATTAATTTACTCATATGTGATATAATTTCAGAACATAAATTGTACAAGACTTTGAAGTCATCATTTAGGACGTTGTATTTTGGTGGTGAGACCGAAGTTTGTTCTGTACGCTGGCGTGATATACTCTTTCTAGTATTCCAAAGCATGGTAAAAACTACGGATGCTAATTTTACTAAGCAGCCAGCAAACCATCATTGGCAAAGCTTGGTCCACTACGGTGTTACGGGCTTAAAATAGCCTCCGGGGCACTTAGAACCTGATTCTCGATCAGTCATTTCAGAAACAGTAGTTCTTATGACTGGTGTACTCCGAGTAGCTCTGAGAACAGCCACTTTGTACGAACAAACATTTATCTTCGATTTTTATTTTATTTTACTTTGATTTTACCCAAAAGGCCTTATTTGTACATAAAATATCTAATCTGTACGTTGTATTTGCAACAAATTCACTGGCCGTTATGCATCCGGAAGTTGAACTGACACTGCATGATGGTTTTTTTTCTCATCATAAACCACGTAACAGAGGCAAAAACTGCTGGGAGGAACAAATATATCCTAATATAAAGCAATGAGTCCATACAAAAGATGGTGACTGTTGTCTGTTTAGTGATTGCTTGGCTTCTTGCAGTAGTTTCGCAACTTTAAGAGGATTTTGTTTAACTCTAAGCGTATGGTAGTATTATTTTTTGATTCGTTTGCACCACTCCCGTTTTAGATGCTCTGAGGCTGATGTCAACTTGTTCTTTATTGATTACTTTTAGATAGACAGAAATTGCATGTGCCTACTGCCGTGTTTCACTTAATCCAAGAAGGAAGAATCCGTTAAGCAAGATAAGTTCTTCTACAGACTAACCGCATTGCTGAGAAAGAGCCCTAGAAACTAGAGATTTTGGTGCATAATTTTGACGTGTTTGTTATTGGTGCTAGCCAGCCTAGAGGATCAAACGACTTGGCGATCGTAGACAGGATGTTCTGCTTTGTCGCTGATCCAGTGTGCCCATGAAGGTCCACGTTGATTTAAAAATATCTCTACTTGCGAGCTTTCGGTCTCGACTACGTTGATCAGCTCTTTTTGTTTGCTTGTCCACTTAAACAGAAACTGAATTTTCTGAATAAATTAGTTAATTGAGTTTGAATGCGTATCATGAGGCCATCGCCAACCTATCATGAGGCCATCGAGCTGCAGGTAAGCAAAGGAAACTTACTTTTTCATCCTCCTCCTTGTTGAAAAGTTCTGACCGCGAGGTAAGTGGTTGCTGAACTTTCGTATGTGACTATTTTTAATTGGTATTCCTGAAACTTCTAAACTGGTGAGTTACGCCAAAGTATGCATTGGAACTTTCTGTCCTCCTCAGCAATCTATATTTGCCGAAACAATTTTCCAATGTCTGCGGTAAATACATATTTGTGCTTTTGCAATCTCATGACGATATGTCAACAGTCTTGTAGTTGTTTATATTTTTCGTCGTTTATAAAGTCGTCGTTGAGTTGTTTTTCCAGTTAGAAGAATCTTGCCATTGCCATTTTTTTCAGTCACCGAGTTAGGTGTCAATGCGGGTAAATGATATTTTACGATGTGATTGCCATCTGTTGATCGTTTGACATTACTTTAAAACAGCTGCTCACACCTTTCTTCTACATTATGGTTTTTTTTGTGTAGGATGTAATTCTTCGATTCCCCAAAATCTTTTAGGAGTCTTTCAATTTCCTCAAGCGAGTTTTTCTCGGTGACAATCGTGTGTCAAGTATTTATTTGGCTTGCTTGTTTTAATAGTTTTTCTCACAATGATCATTTCTTTCCTGGGGCAATTCGAGCACCTAGCTTACCTTACATCATAATATTAGTGATAATATATGTACCTGACCTATTTATTGTTTCTTTTTTGTTTAATTGTGTAACTTCTCGGATATGCGTGAATAATGTAACAGAATGCGTAACTGAATTGAATTTGCATTAAACTCGTAAAAACGATATAGTATTTAGAAGCTAATTAGGTTTAGAAGCTATATGACGGTGGGAAATGCTTGTACCAGATTAAGGTATTGAGGCGATTAATTGAATCCTAATATATACTCTGTGAACAGAATTGGGTGGTCCACCTCTTAGTTATACGAGAGAATTGATTACCATGCGAGAGACCGTGCTACTGTTGACTACCAGTTTCGAAAATGCGAGATATCGAGTGGGGTTAGGAACTACTATTCCTTCAAAGGAAAAGGAGAAAATGGTGATAGTACATGGAGCATTGATATAATGAATGCAGATTTGATAGGTATTTTGGAACGGATCAACTTGATAATGAAACAAGAGTGGGAAGAAGTAGCTTTATTATCTAATGAATAGATTTCGAAATTTTTGAAAGTTCACCAAATCTTTGGGCTAGTGCCAAAAAACTTAAACACAAAAAAACAAAATAGTGGCAGCATCAGTAATCAGTTCTGGCCTAGAAGGTTTATAGAAGTCCGAACGACTTCTAATATATTGGATTAATCCACAAAAATCTTTATTAAGTTATACATCACAATGTTAACATACCATCAAATTAATCATATATCCTTTAATGATTCGCAATGTTTATTCTAAGCATAATTCTAACCGTAGTGAATAGTAAAAACGAAAAACTCCACAATAAATCCAGGATGGGAACTAGGCACACATTTTTATCGATAAAAATATCAACATAAAAAAAAAATTTCATATTTTAGGAGAAATTGGAGAAAGCAAAGGCTGCTAGATTTATTCTGTTTTCAATGTGAATCATATTTATCAAGAAAAAATATTTATTTAGTTTTATTTCTTGATCACCCAGTAAAATCAAAAGCCTGCTACAATCTTATTGGAACTTTATGGATATTTTATTAATTTTTTTAGTCGAAAAAATTTGTGCTTGCGGTTCCCAACCCAGATTTCACTAGATAGGAAATAATGTTTTGACAACCATAGATAATAATTTATTAATTCCTTGCAAACATCTGAGGTGTGATGAGTGTTCTCGAATGTGGTGCAAGATTCGAAACACTAACAATTGTTCCAAATTCAAATAGTTAATAACCTGACTATATGAAGGTCCCAAATAGTATTCCTCCGCAATAAAAATTTCTTTAATTGTTAATCGAATTATCTCCCTGTCGCATAAATAAATAATCAAGGAGGAAAAATCTAAATCTCATCAAATCCCTTTCTAAAATTAAATTTAGAATCATATGTTTTTTGTATGTATATATAAATTTGAGAACTTGGTACGATTACGTATAAAGCAAAACATCATCATCATCATACAATCAACATCATGATTATTTATTCCACCCATTTTATTTATGATAATTTCAAATCTATGTAACATAACCAAATCTAACTTTAATATAATTAAATTTAATTCATGTTCATGAATTTTTATTTTTATGTGTATATATGCGTTTGGTTATATGTCTGCGTGTATTCCCCCTAGTTTTGTATTTTGTACCGCGCATCGAGTGTGAGAGATAAATTCCACTAATTTAACTTCCTTAAAACTATAAAAAAAAAATTTCAACTTTTCGACACTCGTCGAGCTACGAAAATTCATCCCTTTTCCTGTTAACTGCGTGTATGTATAATGTACGCAGGTTTTCTCTGAAAAACCCACCCCTACACACGTTTTATTTTCGTGTAGAACACACGCAATACATGAAAACTTATAAATCGAGTTAAACTTGCAAAAAAAAATAGCATATTGCCTTGCAACCTAAACACACATAAATCTAAATGTATCTAAATAAACCTTGAACGTATTTCGAGAGGGTGATTTTTATTTGGTTTCGGGGATTTTAGTTTCACCGTACTGTGAAGCTGTCGAAAATCTCTAGAAATTGTCTTTATATCTATAAATTATTTTTTGATGAGTGGGAAAATGAAATTGAAACAAATAGGATTATTATTTGGGGGTAAGCCAAATTACAGTTATTATGAATTGAGGTTGTGATTTTATTGGTTTTTATGTATTTTCTATATACCAACCACCACACCCGTGTGTATTATTAATTTGTTAATTAGAATTTGAATTATGTATCATGTACAGCGAGTGCTTGAAAGATAATTAATTTCCAGTTAACATTCTATAACGAATTCATTTGATTGAAAATCTCTCGAAATAACCTTAAGTGGAAGTTAAATCTCAAGCTCCGAGTCGAATACATACGTTACGTATGTGCAACTATACATCCTCTTTCAGTACTAGAACGTCGACTAGAATTTCTGTTTTATAATTTTTATGTTTAACTTGTTTTCAGTTTAATTTTATTATTATCATTTTCATTATTTTTATCATTACATTTCTTTCAGAATTTTCAATAAACAGTAAATGAAAATTTTTAGAAAAATTATTTTTCTCTTTCATTAAAATAAAAATTAAATGAGAATCCTCTGTTTTCCAGTTAAAATATATGAGGGCTATTTTCTACTGTCATTTGCAGTCTAGATAAACATATAAATTCTGTTTATGTTCTACATACTTTACTGTTTGCCAGGGTTTAGACTGGAGTTTTTATTTTCCATATTATTTTCTAGATTTAGTAAAATTTGTTGCAAAAAATTAAAACATGTTGGCTGGGTTGTGTTTCCACCACAATTAGTTTAATGTATACGAGTGTAGTGTACACAATTAAGTTTTACGTAAACAATGTCGATAATTGGTACAGGGTGTGTAGGCAATTGTGGAATATGGTTTTTCGAATAGGTGCTCGCATTGTTTTTATTCAGCACAAGGTTGCCATCTTAAAGTTTTCTAGTTCGGGCGATTTGGGCCTTTATTTCTGCCTGCATATCATTCGACGATGTTGACAGATGTCGCTGTTTGGTAATTTTTTCGAAAACATAATAATTTCGAATAAAGGATTCGAAAGATTTTAAAATGGTATCACACACCGGGCTATTCACAATAGAATGATTTTATCAATTTTTTTCACAAAGTAAGCTGAGTTTATTAAAAAACGCACTTAACAAAATTTCGAGTTCTAAAAGGATGTTTTGTCAGAAAAATAAATAAAATAATGTTTTTTTATTAATTTTAAATATTGTTATTCGGATTTCCTTCAAATCTCCTGTGATTTTCCCTGATTCTCTCGCATTTCCACTGGATTTCAACCGGGCTCCCCCGGAACTAGTGCAATCCGGGAGAAAACCGGAAAATCCGGAAAAATCCGGAACAATCCGAGGGGAATGCTAGAAATCTGTGGGAAATCCGGAAGAAACAGGAGAAAACCGAGGGAAATCCTGGCAAATTCGAGGGAAATCTGAGGGCAATCTGTGAGAAATCCGGCTGAAATTCGGAAAAAACCGGGAAATCTTGTGGAAATCCGAGAAAATTCAGGAAATTCGAATAATAATATTTAAAATTAATAAACAAAAATTATTTTATTCATTTTGTGGGTTTTTTAATAAACACGACTTACTTTGTGAAATAATGGATAAAAACATTCTATTGTGAATAGCCCGGTGTGTGATACCATTTTAAAATCTGCATTAGACTTACATATTTTTGTGATAGTGGTTCAACTTTCTGTAGTGCATTCTTCTCCCGCTGGCGTCACATAAACATTAACAAAAATTTTGAGAAATAAAAAAGTTAACAAAACCAAGGTTTTTATTTGACAGAAGATAATGCAGCTAATAAAAATGGTTTTATTATTTTTTGTGTGCTTTTCCACACTTTTCTAGATCGTATTAAAAAAGAAAGATAAACAAAAGTACTCTTGGATTTTTGGATGCGATTTCACTAAAAAGCACAAAAAGTGGAATAATTTTTGAACCGACAAAAATCCCAAAAAACTTTACTTGGATGTTTTTGTTAGAAATGAGCTCCCCTATCACCCTGTTTCGATTGATCTGCAAATTCTGGGACACCCTGTATACTAAAACATTTGTCCTTCGGCATAGGACAAAAATAAGTGAGTAGTACATTTGCAAAATTAAATTATTTCACTAACAAATCCTATATCAGTAACATAAACCCATTTTCAATAGTATAGCTTCAGTATTATTTGGGCTATGATAAACGTTCACGCACTCGGTGGAGTTAGTTTAGCACAAAAATGAGCAAAAGCGCAGTGAAAGTACATCAGGAAGCACATTTTACATATCAGGCCAAATCAGGTTTGTGATTGGTATTAGGGAAAATGTTGTGCTGCTGTACCGAAGTACGAAACTGGTTGGTGGCAACTAAAAACCAAACTATATAAACAAAATTTCTTATAACAATATTTCCATGGTAAATTTCCTGACTAACGACCATAATTTCGACTACGTGCAAGACTTTTAATATTTTTGTTTACTATATTCTCAGTCAAAGTTATTACGACAAAATTTTGTTACTACCTATGCTATATTTTGAAGCAAAAGTTATTCAGCTAAGGATATGACAACAGAATCTCAGGATCAAGGAAGTTTTGGAGCAAAATCTGTAGATTATTTATCGAAGGGGAAGCACTAGACTGTCCACTAGAGTGACAACCTCGAACAAAACTGCATCCATCAGTAGAAACCAAACAAAACGAGAGAATTAAACAAAGATAGAGAGGCTGCTCTGAATATCTAAACTAAATAAATAATTCCATAAATAATAAATAATTTAAAGTTTGTTATTTACATATAAAGCATATAGTCCAAACGAAAAGTGCCCAGAGCTTTGCCTCTCTAATATTATGAACCAGTCAGTGTTTTCAGTGCACAGAAAGTATTTCTCTTGATATTCAACCCACGTATCCAATCGTTATGTACAAACACATAAATTTTGCATTATTATGTACAGAGTCATGTATAACGTATGTGTGTTAAATACAAGGTTACAAAAAAATCTCGCAAGAATTGACTTGATCTGAAAGCATTCGAAATGCCCTGTTATTGATTTTCATATTCACGTAGAAATATTTATGTGCACGTACAAAATATTGCTAAAGGGTAAAAATTTATATTGGTTGCTCTTTGAATTGGATACGATATTTTCTAGAAATAAATGTGGAATACACCCCAGTAGGTATAAACAACAGAGTGATCGGATGCTTGCAATCTCCGAATACCAGAATTGCTCATCATGACGACACCAAATTTTCCTCACCAAAAATATTTATTTTATTATTTGTTATTTTGACGAAATGTCAAAATATTTTCTAAATACAAACTAAATAATAATAAATTATTGATTCATTTCAAGTTCAATTCCTGCAACATCAAATAAATGGATTTTGGATTAGGAATGCGTACGCAATCAACAAATATCCCAAGCAATTTAGACAACATGCAGGCGAGAGAGGGAAATTTATATAAATATTCAAATTTATCATTTACATTCTCTATATTATATACATATAGATTAGAGTCACGTGTCCGAGCGTATGCCACCCATTCCCAGTTTTTTTATGTATAGTGAAATATTATGTCGATTTTCGGAGATAGGAAATCAACTAACATTATGATGAACATCGTCATAGTCATCATCACATAATTTTCGTTTCGTTGATTTTCAACCCTAGAATATGTTTGGGTGATTTAATTTGGTGTGCATGCAAAAAAAAATTGTGATCGGTGTTTAATTGATATCGATTTTTGCGTCGCCCTGTAAGATAATTTCCAAATGTCTTTAAATTAAAATCCGTCAAGAATTGCCGTGTAAAAAACGGTGTCCCACTCTATGTCACCACTCTTCATCCAAACAGCAACTCAAATACAGATAATTAAATTAATCGATTTAGTTGAAGGCAACACGTGCCCCTAATAGTTATTTAATCCAAAAATAAATCTTATGTAAATTGAGGTAACTCTTTAGATAATCAGCCGAGCTCAGCAAGCAGCATCAAAACAACATCCATCTATCCAATATCAAAAATAACACAAAAAAAATGAAGTCCGTTGCTCTTCCCATACAGTGTTTTGCCTCTCCTCTCGACTGGCATACGAATTTGGTTAGAAATTCAATTTAGGTGACATTTTGATGAAAAGGGATTTCTAACGATGAACTCTGTACCGTACGGCGTACATGCATGACGCTGATGGGTAGTTACGTATAAGCAAAATATATACCCACAGTGTGGAAATAGAAACAACAACAAATAAAATTAAATTGTAACATTGACACCCACTTTGTCAATTGAAAATATAAAAAAAAAAAGTTTTGATCACGTGCTTCATTAAAATGAGATGAGATTTTAACTCATTTTTATTTTAGGGAATTCGTTATCGGAAAATTATTAGTGAGTAACCGCTCGAATGAGAGCGAAACTATATTATGTTGTATATACTTACTCGTGTATCTACTCGTATGTAATTCTGGAATTAAGTGGAAGTTCCATGCTGTGATTTATAGATTTTTCGATTTAAAATTTTCATTTCTTGTTGTTGGTTTGGTTTGGTTTTTTTGTGGAACTTAAATTGGATTTTCATGTAAATTCAATTAAAATTATGAAAATAATTTGGTTTTGGGAATGAGATGAGTTGGTGTTTGATTTGATGATGTTTTGGGCATATTGTCATGCTTTTAAAACAAAAATTAATTAATTAGGTTTTATTGGTCCAATATTTTAATAACCAATAATGAAAAGGGGATTTAACACTATGTTGATGTACAGCCTCTGTATATTATGTAGCATATTTCCATATATGATGATGCTTAGACAGTTACTAAGCCCCTCAGGTTAAATAAAAATTTGGTTTTAATTCGCCTGGCAAATCCATAACACGTGCCTGAAATTTTCATTAATATCGCAATCAAAATTATTTCACTACCTTATTCCCCCAACCCAATTTGCAGATAAATGAGATTACGTAAGGTGTATGAAATTGTGGTTAGCGTACCAATAAAAACTGTATGGTAATTAAGATAATTAAGAGTATCAAATTTATATCAAAATTATTGCCTTAAGATAAAATCTGTTTTTTAACATAATGCACAAAAAATAATGAATTTAATATTCCTGAATGGTTTTATGGTCATTATTCTTCTAACTGCGGATTATCTTTCAGATTTTTATACTCATAAGTCCGAAATGAAATATCTACAATTTTTTTTAAAGCAATCGTAGCAAAATAGACATAAAATGTAAAATGTATAGAATTCAAAAATTTAGAAGCTTAGCCATCTTAATATTCGTTGGTATGAAATAGGTAACCCGAAAAGTGTAAATTTAATGAAAACTCCACCTATAAGAATGTTCTTTAATGGCTTTACGTTTGAGCCACCCTTTACTTATCGATCTTTGAAGATTTGTAGAATGATTTTTACTAAGCCCAGATTGGTGTGGTGATATTAAACATCGCTCTCGATCTCGAACATTATGAGTTTCAGACTCTTGAGCAACAGTTTTTCAAATATTCTTGATATGACCGGAAGTCTTGATATCGATTTATAAGATTTTTTATCGTTGGTTGGTTTACCTGGTTTACGAATCACAATTACTACTGTCACTTCCATTGACGTGGAACATATTTCAGTCCGAAGGTTGCATTAGTATTGCTTTCAAGTTTATAGTTTCAATAAGGTGACATGACTTATGTTAAGATCATCTTCATTGTTTATGACAGATGCATTTTCATTTGCTGTTTTCTCGAGCGGTTGAAAGGCTCTTCCAAATAGGCAACAATTAGAGGGACTTCATTATTTTTGAAAGGTGGCACATGCTTTTCGTCTCTTTTAACCCGTTGCTTTTCAAAATGAGTTATTGTCGTCCTTTAGTTTAGAAAAACCTCGAAGTCACTTGTTTATGCTTTCGTTCTTTATTTCCATTTATTGGTTGTTTTGCACTGACAATTGAGGATATTTTTGTGTTGCGGAGCACGAGCCTGCTGCCAGATTTTACGACCTTTCCCTTTCTCTCTATAACTATTTCTCTGACCTCATAAAGAGATAGTTATGTTTCCTTATGATTTTTGTATGAGGAATAGATGAACTATACCAAGTTGGTTTGCGGAGATTTGTTCGCTCTTCCAATAGCTCCTTAAATAAATTCCAATTGGTTTTATTGTTTATTAATTTAGGCAAGCTATCTTTTTTTATTATCATTGTATTAAGAGTCATGATCATTTGTGAGTAATCAGATGATGCTGTGGTGGAGTAAAACTTCTTTTGTTACAAAGTAGTTAAGATGATCTAGAATTTTATGTAGGCCAGTAGGCCAATATGATGCTTTATCACCGGAGTAAATAAAGCTTTTTCTTTCGTGGTTAAACCCTTGACTTTGTTTGCATTGAGATACTTAATGCTGTGTGTCTGATTTTTTTGACTAAATTATGCATTAAACTTTTTTGAGGTGCCCTTACGCTTAGGGAGTGCAAATTTACAGATTTTTCATATTACGGTAAACGGCGAATTTGTGTAAGGTCTGTAATTTATCGAAAATTTACCGGTAAACTGAATTTAAATAATAATTTGGTACTATGCCTTAGGTATTATACCAGTGAAAAGTTAATAAACCAGTGCTTGAAACAAATTAATGTACTTTATAAAATAAAATAATAAATAAATGCATTACATAAAATGAAATTCATATCACAAAATAATTGTTTATTTATGGTATGTATGGCGCGTGGACCGACATCATTTTTTAGCAGATTTTGTTAGGGGGGGGGGGGGGGGGGGGTAAGAGAAATTCGGATACTTTCTGTTCTAAGAATAAGAAGCCCGGTAAATCAAATATAATATTTTAAGTTCGTTTTAAATAACCCAACATCTCGTCTTTAAATTGTTATAACTTTTGTGTTTGTGGTCGTAGAAGCACGAAATAACTTTTATTGTATTCTGCAATGTGATTTTATTTTAAATACATTTATATTTAATACAATTTGTTGGCGAAACTCTCAAATAAATGAAAGAAACAGCTGGTTTACCAACAAATCAATACAGTTATTTGCAACTTCAAGTGCTACGGTATCATCATTAGCTGTACCTAAAATTAAAACCAAAACAAGAAAATTATTGTATATTCATTTACTTACCATTACTATAGTTTCCATATTTAAGTATAATTATTTATCTGAAAGTAAAAATAACATTGTAATTAATATTATTATTGCTAAACTGAATTAATGTATATACTTACATTGTAATTCAATTATTATTAAGAATTTGTCTTTAATCTATGATTACACAAACTTGTTAAAACTAAAACTACATTATAATCAAATTGTCAAACTGTTTAACATTTAAGTAAAGCAAAAATTGTAAGAGACTTGCGGTAGGAATCCAAACACAACAATAAATTAATGTATCATAACCGGTAAATGCCATAAAGTCAGGAGAATTTGTATTTTAACATTAAGCTCGCCTTTGCCATAAATTCAACATTTTAGGTTTATTTAAATGTTGACACGTAGCTTAAACCAAAAATAATTTTTTTTTGTATTTTTCATTCGATTACAATCAGGCGATAAAATAACATTAAAACTAAGAATATACAGTGTGTTATTGTAGTTTATTTGAAAATAAAATTAAATGTGGCTTTATTAATTCATAAGTAGTGTTCGATAGTGTGTATGTTTTTCTTCATTTTTCAGATCATCTAAAATTTCAACTCCATCAATACATCTTTGGTTTGGAACATCATCATCCTCATCTTTACAAACATTTTTCATCATCCTTATAATTGGAAAAGAGTTCACCATTTTGGAACATTAACCTCATCATCTTTACAAACACAATTGCTTTAAGAAAAATAACTTATGGGCTTCCAAATCCTAAAAAATTTATAGAAGTGTGAAATATGTCACCATCTAATTTCATTAAAAAAAACCAATTATTATTTTGAAATTAGTTTTGATTTAAAAAAATTTCTAGTTTATGCCCTTTCCAATGTATACTGATATGTCATAGAAATCACTCATTTCGTGGTAAAATACGAGATATCAGGATCACCTTTTAAGATTTAATAAATTTGAAATTAACTTCATTTATTAGATTTTGTTCAAAATGACCTTCTCAATTCCGTATATGCACGCACGGCATCTTTTTTAATCTCCACGATTGTTGTGCGAAGTTGCATTTCATTTTTTTTTTCAAATGCGGCGGTTTCTGGCATGTGCCAGAACGCCTTTCCGAAAATATTTATGGGTGGAAACCCATATGTATTTATGGGTGGTGGAAACCTTATCGGTCCATATTATGTAATATGGACCGATAAGGTTTCCACCAATAACACCGGCCCAAACATTAATGCTGAATTTTCTTTGGAAAGAATAATGCCTTTTCTTGTATGTGAATTTTGGTCTTTACTGCTCTAATGAAGCAGATTATTGACAGTTCCCTCACGATTGAAGTTAGACTCATTTGTCCCCATAATCCATAAATCTACAAAACTCCAGCCGTCTAGCATTATCACCCTTTTCGTGACCTGGACCAATTAACAATTTAACAAGAACAAAGTGAAACACACGGGCACTTCCGGTAGCAGATAGTGACATATTGACTGAACAGCACAAGACAATTAACACCCGGTTTACTTATTTTTTAAAATCTATCAATAAATTAAAAAACATTTTCTTAACCCTGGCACAAATAACTCTGACAAAATAATATCTAGTACTTTGACCACAAAATAAGTGATTTCTATAACATGTCAGGGCATAAACTAGAGAATTTTTTTAAAGCAAAACTAATTTCAAAATAACCATTAGTTTTTTTTGTAATTTAATTTAGATGGTGTCGTTTTTCATAAATCTACACAGTTTTTTTTAAATTTGGAAGTACATAACTCATTTTAGGCGAGATTTTGGGTAACAAACTTAAAATATTATGTTTCATTTACCGGGCTACTTAGATTGCAAATCCCGGGATTTCATAAAAGTATAAATATAATTTAATAATTCTCTTACATTCATTAATTGACCGCTGACCATTGACAATTTTAGTTTATTCCTTATATTTATATTCTTTTATATACGAGTAGGAACTTGATATTATAATCTCTTTAAAAAATATTTATCATTTTCAAAACTAAATAAAACTGTGTTTTCCCGGTATTTTTAACAAATTCGACACCATACGAGTATATTTTCTTTCATCAGAAAAAAATTCAGACACTCGTTTACTGATTTTTTTCCTTTACAATTTTATAATAATCTAAAACTTTCATTCGGATGTAACTTCGTGTGTGGCTTAATTGTAATTCCAACGATAAGTGTAGAATCTTAGCGTGCATTTTCGGCGGCAGGAATTGTAATTTCCAAGCTGGGGAACAAAATAGCAGACAACTCGATCGATGCTATTTATTTTTAAAGTCATACTTTACGAATAATGTGGAAGATGAGATAGATACTCGATTAGCTAGTAAGCAAGTAATTTGCTAGTGAAAATCCTGGCTACTCAATTAATTTTACCAAAGAAATTTGATTTTCAAATTATGTTTTTTAATTTTTTTTTTGTTTTTGCAATTGCACAGTAAATTTGGCGGCTTCAAAAAATGACCAGCACATATCGAATCGAAATCGAATTTTCATCATCGATTACAATCGGTGATGTTAATAAACACAACTAAGACCCTCTGATGGAGTGCAAAATTCAGCGCTGACCCACCGTCCATGTCAATGTACAGTTGACATGGAGCTTGCAATGTGCAGGTGGTATACTGTAGTTGTGTGAGTAGGTGAATAGGTGAATGGGTTAATGATGTAGAGTGAATGCGTGGTATCACAATGGGCCAGAAAATGGCCTAAGTGTCAACCACTGAAACCTAAACCTGACCTACCTAAGGCTGTGACAAATAATGTTTTTTTTCTTTTTCTAATATGAGTTTCCATTTATTTTAATATGGATTTAAACTTTTTGAATAAAAATTATTTCTTAGGAAAATGAATTACATATTTAACATACGTGAATTGTTTTTTCTTGTTGATTTTCATATAACTCAATCCCGCAATCCCGGGATTGGTAAAACGATCCGGGATTGCAATCACTACTTAGAACATCAATTCTATGGAATGAAATCTTCCAAATAACCCCCCTCACACATACCAGCACCACCCCCCCCCCCCCCTCCTCCTCAACTGCCAAAAATACATTCTTCTTCAAAATAATTACTGAGTGAATTCTATACCTTATATAAATCCTTCGTTTGATTAAAATATGCTCTCCATTTTTTTCAAAGAAATGCGCATGAATATTTACGATAAATCGTAAATATATTTTATACGGTAAATACGGTAAATTGGTAAACGGTAATACACTCCCTACTTACGCTATTCGCTACTTACGTCTTCTCGCGAGGTAATTTTTCAATTTAGTTTTCAAACGTCAAAGATTATGATATTTATTTATATTTACCCGGCAACAATTTGATACTTTTTTATTTTTAAACATTTCGTAGTTTATAAAAACATTTACAAATAATCGTTTATCCACGAAAAGTCGATAATTTAGTATTTCGAATAGTCAGGCACAGCTTGTTTTGTTGCTGTTACTGCCATCTATGAATTTTGTTTAGTTTATGATTCAGATACTGAGTATCTTGTTTTCTTGGCTATTTTCTATTTTCTCTCATTTAAGGATGCCTACTGCTTTTTCAAATAGCAGTTATTTCATTTCAAGCCGTTTAATACATCCCACTTCTTGCAGGTGAGATGAAGACCTGTGGCCATAACTTTTATTATTCGATTATTTTCGTCTTCATAGAAGTATACCACTCTAAACTCTTTTTCACCCTTCTATAGTGAGTTTTGTGGCTTATGCATTATGATCTTTTATGTTTATCTTCCCAACATTATTGTTTAGTGTCAATACTCTATAGTCGTTTGTTATTGATTATAAACACAATCCTATTCAAGCTTTTATGAATTACTCTATGAGGGTGTAGTGGTGTTTTGTGTATCAGTTGAGAGTTTTCAATGTCCCAATAGCGGCTATTCTGTTTATTAACAAGCCCGCCAAGTCGAAATGTGTTTCGTCGGTAATAATGATTTTTTACCACTAATATGGTGGTCGTCAATACCGAGCTGTAAAAATCGAGCACTCCAAGCCGTTATGGCCATTTTCGTGCAGCTCTTGTGTCAATTTGAATTTTATTCGGAAATTGAATTTTATTATTTATTTTATTTTTTTTTATTTAAAATACAAATATTTTTTGAGAACTTTTGTTAAACATGATGGAGACATTCCCAACTCTTGTACACGGTATCTTTAAGAGGTATATATGGACATTCAGCAACACTCTGCTTCATTAAATCAATCTTTTCTAATATACGTTGTCTTAATTTTCGCTCAGACTTTACTTTAAATCCCATAGTGTAAGCAAATTTCAAAATTAAGCATTATACGCTGAATGGTTGACTTGCTCGGTACATGACCAAAAAAGTCAAGTAATGTTCTCCGCGTATTCAAATTTGTACAATTATTTAACTAAAATGTTTTAATATTTTCAACACTCAACAACGTGTTAACGGTGTTAAATGCTCCATAATAAATTGTTATCGATGACTCTCTGTGACTGTCAAAAACGCATTGACAAATGTCATCCATTCTAAAACGAAAACTGTTGATGATTCTGCCAAATGTGCGGCTAGCGTTAAATGTAGATTGTCCTTGATAGACAGCACCTTTAAAGAGTTTCATAATCATTCTAATCATTTTAAATGAAGTTGAAATACAGAGGAATATAGATCGATTTATCGTTCTCTAAAAAATTACTTTTTCGGTCATAAATTCCTTCAATTCTGTTCTCTGCCCGGATGTTTTCTTAATCAAGTAATAATTATTCCCTTTAA
Organism: Nephrotoma appendiculata; assembly: GCA_947310385.1. Taxonomy (NCBI): domain Eukaryota; kingdom Metazoa; phylum Arthropoda; class Insecta; order Diptera; family Tipulidae; genus Nephrotoma; species Nephrotoma appendiculata. Next base: position 16,961,523 of record OX371224.1, read on the forward strand.
GTGAAACTTACTTTAAGTACATATAGCATTTACGAGAAAAACGATTATGAAATAAAAGATCCTAAATTAATTAAGGAACAATATCGGCCCAAAATTTAATCGGAAACACGATTTTTGACGAATTTAATTGGAAATTCAGCCAGATAGAGTTTTCAATATCGAGTATCGCGTAAGTTTTAGGTAAACGGGTAATTTTAAGAAATTTTCACTACTTTCACCGATATTTTAATCGTGTTAATATCAATTCGAATTTTTTGATTTTCAATTTTCATACTTGTACTATATGGCCATGCATTTGAAGGTGCTAAAAATTATATATAAAAATTCAAATAGCGATACCGGAACTGAAAATCTTCGCGAAGAGAGCGGTGATGATTTCGTTAGTTACAGCGACTGAGATGAGGTTCATGATGACGGAAACTTATTTTGTGAAGTTAATATTAAGAGGGAAACTAAGATTTTTTTTGAAAAGATCAGTAATTCAGACTGAATTTTTAAATAAAGAAATACTGGGAATAGGCGTAAGGGTATAGTAAACGTCCTTCTGGACCAAAAGATACGTTGAAAACTCTGGTTAATATCCGTCAACCGTTTTTTATAGGTTTAAAAAACGGTTGACGGATATTAACCAGAGTTTCAGCATATAAATTCTGCGCTCAATAAATCAAACCGAATTGAAACTTCTTGGACCCCTAAAGATTACTGTTGCAGAATTAAGTAAACAGGATGCAACCTTTTTTTTCAGAAGAAGGTGTGTTGTTTTACGTGTTCCAACTGTTTAAAAATTAACTGGTTTATTGTCACAGGGGCCCGTTTATGTCATTAAACTAGAAATAAAACAAATGTCGAACGTATATCTTTCCTATTCAATAACTATTATCAAATAATTGTCCAAATTATTATGGTCTCGTTTGTTTCTATTATAAGCTTGAAACCTACCCGAAGCCATCACTAATATCTCATCAGATGAAATGGAGTAGAGCCGTATGCCCTAAGATGCATTACAAAATATTTCTTCAATCCTTGATCATGATGATAAAAGAGCTGAATGGATGGAATAACTGTCCCAGTCATTACTAACAATTCATCCTTCTTCCACGGCAGATAAACTAGCCACTTAAATACTGTAATTTAAAAGCGGTTGTATTTTTAAATTACACGTATAAAAAAATAAATCGTATATTCGGGTAAGTGAAGAGTATTTTTGAAACTCTATGCAGAGCTCAGATGGATTGATCGATTGGCCGTTTCCATAACGTTTTTTGTAAATATTTTGAAAATTATAGCATTTACGAGAAAAGTGGGTGTAAATTAAGAATTTTTAAATTAATTTTGCAACAATATCGGCCAAAATCATATTTTCAAGATTTAAGCGGAAACGACGATTTTTAGAAGGAAAATGTTTTACAGTAAAAATTTGGTCTTTTTACAGCTCATACGGAATCATTGATCGGCATGACTTTTCACACTTAAACTTTTTTCATAAATTAGAGGATCCCTAATTTATGCATTATTAAATTTCAAACAAAATAAGTTCAGATCAAATTTTAATTTTTATCGGAAGCGGATTGACTATTCTGAATAAAACTTCATTCTAAATCTTTTGTCAAAAATTGGGAGAGCTTTGAGAAATGTGGTGGACACTTGCGTACCAAAAGTGGAAGCTTCTGTAGAAGCTTTTTCAATTTTTGCAATGATTATTAAATTTACAACTCAGCTTGTTGGTTTTCTAAAATTTAAGTAGGAATAATGATTTTTGATTATATAAGAGAATTTTTATCACAAATCTTGCAGGTCGCTTTACAAATTAAGTGTGGTGTATTCGAGATCTACGCACATTTTTCATTAAAGAAAGTCGGGTGTAGGCCACAACAATTACACCTCTCAATTTTACCTAATTTTTATTCAGACATTCGCCGATTTTGGGCTATTACCGTAACATATACATGTTCAAATATTTAATTAAATGCTTTTTACTTCCAGGTATATGTTCCAGTCGAAGTGAATGTAACCATTAATTTCATATAAAAATTATCAAGGGTGTTGGCCCATTTGCTGAAAATGGTGTCGTCTTAATGATAAATTCGTTTTATATACGACTCTACTTTTTATGTGGGCCTATTGAATGATCGTAAATAATGAATAACCTATTAAAAACAGTTATTAAAACCAATGAAGCGTTTTCTAACCACAAATTTCAAAATATTAATTGACGAGTTAGGTAGACGATAGCCAGATATTATGTAGTCCTAGTTCAATTTGAAATTCCAACCTTAAACATTTCTCACTCAAATTATGATTTAATAAAAGAAGACCAGTGATCTTTATATTCTCACGTTCTTTGTAATCCAATTTAATTAATTTAATTACTTAATCAAAAAAATAAAAAATGTACAATGAAATGTTTTGATTTCTTTTAAAGTCGAACCGCAACTACACAGAAGCAAATTAAAGTACACAAATGAAGCAAAAAATAAAACTGGAACAGAGCATGATCGCGAGATTCTTCTAGGCTATGTACAGATGTACGAAATATATACCAAAAATTCCAATCAAATTAGCTTTTTCATTTAATTTTATTGGTCCAGATTTTTGTTGTTGTTATCAGTACGAGTATTTCCAAATAACGCATTTAATCACGTTCACGATTCAAAGGTTAGAAATAACGTTGAAAAATTGCCTTCACTAAAAATACCACCCTTCGCTTTCGCTTCAGCCCTACGATACATAAAATGAAATCAAATCCGTTTTTTATGGGAATTTTAGGACACAAATTCCAAAAAATAAAATCTTCTTCATATATGCGGGGAAAAGAAAATTAATAAAAAAAGGGAAAAAATCTCCTAAATTATTATACCAAATATAAGAAAATTCATTAAATTCTTTTTGCGGTTCTCTGAAACACAGAGAAAAAAATCCATCGTTGAGGACGAAAATAAAATTAATCAAACAAATTCGATAAATCTTCCTTTTATCTTTTTTATGGATGTAAAAAACAAATAACTGGATATGATATGACGATATAGTGGAGAGAGATAAAAAAATATAGTTTTTTTTTATTGTTTGGCAATCAAATTGAATAAAGGATATTATCTGGATTTATAGATTTACATCTGCACATCGATTTCGGAATTATACTTATACACCTCCAGTCTACCCTGATATATGGTACACGTGTACTTGAACACAGTATATGTGCAATAATTTTTTTATTCAGCCTCGTAAGGAGCTTTAATGTGGTTTTAACTCAATGGCGACTTAAACGTGTGTATGACCCTCACAAATTGCGCTTCTATTCAAATATACTCGAGAATCATCAAAGGTGTGATGATAGAGAATTTCAGAATGAATAAATTCAATATGTACGTGTATGTAAAACTTTTGAGTTTGTTGTGCGTCTTTGCCGACTCAGAATAAATGGTTTAGAGCATAATATTAAGCCTATAGAGTGTTCGTATAGCAATTTATCTAACAGTGGACCAGTTTAGATATATTGTCATCACCGACTATAAGGAATTTTGATTATAACAAGCTCATTGTTATTTATTTTCCTGCCACTTAATCTGCTCTTTAATTTGTTACTACTATAATTAAGATTATTTCCCAGCAGATGGAAGGCGTATAAAAGTTTCAGAAACACCGTTCCGTTGAAAAATGTTCAAATTCCAATATGTGTTTACCTCTGGCCAGTTCACAACGACTAATTTTATTGAGCATTCAAGTAATGTTATTAAAGCCATTGAACAACATCAACAAGTTGATACAATTATCAACAAGTAAGGCGTTTCACACCATTAGTTATCGCAAAGCGTTGGCCGGACTGAACGAATTGAAGTATTGAAGACTGAGAAGATTCCTAATTACTATAAAACGACATAGATAGAATCGGCAATTGGTATAAAGTCAACCAATTACATAATATGAATGGCACCAGCAATTAATGACTATAACATCAAACGCATAAAAATCAAAATTGGATGGACGCTCATTGCAAATGTACTATGAAGTACTAGCATTATTTAGCTTCATCATTTGTTATTGGTTTTACGGTACCAGACACTCGCCGTGACATGTAGTGACAATGACTTTAATCCTAATTTACCCATCATCGCATCCACTGTGTGTGAATTTCGGACTTCGAACTCCAAAAAATTAAATCTCTCCAAACTTATTATATCTTCGAATAATATACGAACTCCGTAGAAAATTTGATAACTATTTTGTTGAGGCATGAAACTTTACAGAGGGGTTTCATGAAGAAAGTACATGTATGCTTGATGATATCTTATTGTAAAAGATTTTAATTTATATAGTGCGATCTGATTTTTGCTTTACAACACATTGGAATTTATTAAATTTAACCAACAAAGGGTGTAAAACCACAACTTTAATCCAAATGCCATATTTATCAAGGTTCCTTGAGAAATATGAAGATTGTTGCGACGAACTCTTTTTTAATTTATTTTCATCCATATCCCACATTTAAAGCTGATAAATCACCTCTTTGCCACAATCGTACAATGCCTGAATTATTTTTTTTACATTTTTAACCACAAAATTTATCTTTAACATTATTAATTAAAAATAAAGAAAAATTCTTCCCTCAATTCATCACCACCGCTTTATGTTGAATTAGTTTTGATTGATATTCTTATATACACGCATTCAAGATGATGATATAATGTACAGAAAAAATCATGACGAATGGAATTCACAAGATGGATAGTGCTTGTTGATAGTACAGAATACATCACACCGCGCATACACACGACGTATAGACGCGATAAAATGTTAGGAAAAAATTCCATTTTTCATCATTTTTGGTGTAATGAGTTGGAAATTCACTGATAGTGAAAGCAAAAATAAGAAAAAACATATCTCTGATGAAATTACGTCATGTCGAAAGGGGGAAGCTGCATTATATTTTTAGAAAATAAATTAAATAATTTTTACTTAAAATCTTGTTACGTTAACGTCTTAAAAGGCCTGATGAATACCGCAAAATACATAAACATTTTATTCAAAAACGGTAACAACAATATTACATTGTTTCAAATCACATTGAAATAAAGCTTTAAATACAATCCATTATGTAAAACTATGAGTGAAACGTTATGAAAATTACACCAACAAAAAAAAGTAATAATTTTCTATCGTTTTCGTTTTTCAAACCTTACGAAAACATTTTTCACTTAAATACTCGTAATAGCTGTGTGTTATACGGATAAATATGATTGTTGAGTGTTGTAATCTGTTTGATGTACATGCTAGTATACTAAGGCCATTTGAAAGCAAATTTGCAGTTAAATCCTAAAAAACAAATCTTCAACTTTTTTTTGGAATTTCTTTGAATTTTCACAATCTCTATTACCCTGGAATCTAGCGTAGGTCTGTTATATAAATCGACGCTTGATTTTTTATTTTATTTTTAAAAAAATTTCTGGCCAGAATTGTTGTCAAAATACAAAAATTAAAATTTTATAAAGTTTATTGACAGGTGGTCGTGACATGAAATATTATTCCGTTAAATATTTAAGAGAACAGCTCTCGACTCACATGGAATAAGGGCTTAACTCGACATAAGCGAAATGTGAGATTCTAATAAAATAAAAATCGTTATTTATTATTTTTATATTTTCCTCTTGCTCCTATATTTGTTTCTCTATTTTAACGTTAGGAAGAATGTTAATTAGCTATTTAACTGTGACTGGGATTATGACCAAAATTTACCATTCCATGAAAATGTTACCTCCGTACTCAAAAAGATGCGCGGATTACAAAATATGCTCGCTACTCCTATATTAGAAACGTGCCAACAAAAATCGTAATTTTAACTTGTCATAGCTTTTGACATAACTGTCAGATTTGCGATATTAACCACGTTTATACCATTAATAGTTTTGAAAATATAAACGTATATGTTCTGACGTAGTTCTACGTCAGAATTGGAAATGCAGAAATCGATGTTTGAAACTCCTAGGTAGATTACCTCGGATCGGGGTACTGCATTAACGACATCAGAATTCTGCAAACTCCAGTCGATTGAACATATTGCTATTAGGGATGGGCGAGGTAGATTACACAATCTAATCTATGCGGTTCTCGACTCGTAATCTATTACGTAGACTAAATAGAAACTTTTTGGGTCCCGCAAGTCAAAATGTAGACAACGTCGATAACCAACGAAATGACAATAGAAACTTATAATTTTCTCAATATTTTCTATTCATTTTACGGTAGCCTTTAACAGAACAAAGTTGTTGGTTTGCTAATAGGTAATTGTTCCCTAATTAATTAGAGACATTTCTATTAAAAATGAAACAGCTACAAATGATAAACATATGCTGTGTTTTTTATTAGCGCCCGATAGCTGGATCCGGAGCAGCCAATTTTCTATGTCAAAACTTATATTTAGCGCACTATTTTTGAATGTAATTAATTTATTTAACTCTAAACTAAGATTTTTCATTCAAATTTTTAGTTAAAAGTCGATAAAAATATCTTGCTCTACATATTTATCGGGAGCCACTATTGGATCAAAAAAATCGATAATGCAGATAGTGTCTTCGCTTTCTCAGCCGAAAGTATATAAATACGTCACCGTTGATCAACATTCTTCAGCCGAAAGTTACCAGCCGAAAAATTATTTCAACAACACATCAGCAGAAACCAATTTTAATGTTTTAGTATGCGAAGGTTGTTGTAAAACCTATTCAATTTAAACTTGAGAAATACAAATGTTTAAACCAATCAATCATAATTTGAAAAGCAATATTGTTAACCTTGCTTCGAATGAACAAAACCTATGGTGGGGATGCCACTATGGCCATTTGATATGTCATAATGTTGGTCAACTTCGGCCTAATTATGTAGAAATTCTGAAGAGGATACAGGGGTGCAATTTACCAAAATTTCGGTAATTCTATATGCATCGAAAATGCATTGAATGGCCTGTCGTTCTAGGTTAGCATGCCTTGTCATTGATGCCACTATGGTAATTTGATAGGCCATTACTTTGGTCGGCGAATTTAGGTTGAACAAGAGCGCCAGGCCATTCAATGAATTTTTTCAGAATTTGAATTATGAAAATTTTGTCAAATTGCACCCCCGTATCTCCATCAGAATTTCTTCAAAATTGGACTGTTGTTAACAGACTTTATGGCCTATCAAACGACCATAGTGGCATCACTGCGAATTCAGGTTTAAATAAAGTGCCAGGCTATTCAATGAATTTTTCAGAAATTGAACTATCGAAATTTTGTCAAATTGAACCCACATATCCCCATTAGAATTTCTTCAAAATCCGATTGTTGTTAACAGACTTTAGGGCCTATCAAATGACCATAGTGGCATCAATGCGAATTTAGGTTTGAAAGAGTGCCGCACCATTCTATGATTTTTTTCTGAAATTGAACTATCGAAATTTTGTCAAATTACACCCCTGTATCCCCATCAAATTTTTTTTACGATTGGTCTGCAGTAGACACAATATATCATACACTGAAATTTTTATTTTAATATCAACTTAAAGAAGTAAATAAAATGAAGAAAATAGAATTTTTCTTAAATATCGGCTGGTAACTTTTGGCTGAAATATATTGATCAACATTTTTCAATTTTTATTTTCGGCTATCAAACCAAAGACACAATCTGCACTATCATTTTTTTTATTTTTGACCGGCAACTTTCGATACTGTTAAAGTTAGCCGAAAGTTTCCAGCCGAAAGATAATGCAGATAGTGTCTTAAATATTGCAAAAATCAGTCATGAACTCGATTTTAGGATCAGGTTGAATCATTCGGGTGAAGGGGAAATTATTTTAGTTTATAGGAATTTAAAAATCGATAAGAGCGAGAGTATAAAGAGAGTTTAACTTTCGGCTGAAATAGTCAAGACACTATCTGCATTATCTTTCGGCTGGCAACTTTCAGCTAACTTTAACCATCGAGGAATAAATATATAAGAGAAATCAAGTAGTGCAAATTTTATTAGCAGGTTTTTCCGAGGTTAATCTAATTTTATAGTTTTAATATATTTTATACACAAATTTAATTTTTTTCTATATTTAATCCATATATACGAATCTTATGAACATATTGGCATAGTTATTTTATAGTTTATTGTTCTTGTTAGGCTTATACAGGTTGCCAAAAGTAAAATAGATTAACCTCGGAAACTCTACATGAGTCCTCTTATGTATATTTTGCTCTATGCTTTAACAAGGTCAACTTTCGGCTAACTTTAACAAGGTTTTCCATTTACATTATTAAAATAAAAAATATTGCCAATGGAAGTATAAATATTGTTAATGTTATGTGATAAACATGTACCCACTGACATTCAAAAGTGTGTGAGTGGGATGAAACATTTTCATTTATTAAAATTTCCTGCCATAATTAAATGAATTGGCGATAAATCTGAATTCATGTATTTTTTCCATCTAGCCCGATTTATTCTAGCGTCCAGTTCTAATGCAACTGGTTCTCTTTTAATTAGCTCACCATATTTAAATAAAAAAATCATCCGTTTCCATAGAACCAATTTGACAAACTTTATTTCTTTCTGTGAATGTTTTGATATTTAACAAAATTGTTAAATTAATTTATGCATGAATGAAATACATGACAGTTCAGTGAACAAAATATCAGAAGAGGTGAGTAAAATATATATAGTTCGAATCATTATTACCATTTTATAAAGATGGCACTGTGAATTCGTAATTATGATTTTTGAAAACACATTTATTGTTTATGTTATGCAAATGTGCATTTATACTGTGCGCCTGATACAGATTTGCTTCTCTAGATTTCCAACTAACTAAATTGACGATTAGTTTACTCTAGTCGTCCATAGTGCCACCTCGGTGGCAAAGTATAATCTCTGAAAACAGAAGATCAATATAAGTGGATCATACAATTACTAGCATGAATTAGAAGTAGTTATCGACGTTGCTTACAAGTATTTGACATTCTCTACAAGTAGTCGATGTTATCGACACGATCGCGTGAAAATTAGTAGATGACGCGTAAATGCCCATCTCGTTGCTATTACAACTTGACCTAAGGATGTGTTTAAAACCGGACGAATACTTACCAAAGGAATATTCGAATGACGCCATCCGAGTTGCTGATGGTCGGTGAGAGGGTGGCAATCAAAAAGGCACATTTAAGTATATAGGTAATTGGTCTGATATACCTTGAACCTTATGATGTAGTACGATGTCGAGATAATGATCAGATCAGTATGATGTTGAGAAGGTTGGCAGAACAGTATGGGTTAAAAAATAACGTCAACAAGCGCATGTGATACGTTATTATGATGGGTTAAACGTCGATATAGATGATGATAACGAAGGCAGAGAAGGAGAAACATAGGAAGTCGACAGAGTGGCTAAAGAAGTGGCCTGTGGGGCGGCAATGCTGAAAAATAGTCATCGGAACCGGATGACTCTCGCAGAGTGGTCATAAAGAATGGTTTTGTGTATCACTCTGTTTTTATGCGGAACATGTAGAGTTAATTTATTTTTATCAAGGAAAAAGCTGTACATCGTTTGAAGAAGACATGTCGGAAGCACTTGTTGTGCACTTTTTAATCGAGCAAACAAAATAAATAAAATATTTTCTATAGTTCCTTGTAATTGATTTTATGTTATCTTTCCTAGTATTAAAACTCACCGCACATAAGCTTTCTTATACTTGGGTTTTATTAGTCGGACTTTAACAGTTATACGGATAAACTAAACGTGAACCTATCACAATACCGTTTTTTATCTTTGAAGTATGAAACCTTAGAAAATACGACTTTGTCATAAAAATTACAGTACTCGAGAAATTGGCTTTGGAATTCGGTCAAATTTAAAGGTTTATTCTCACGAATGCAGATAACCATATATTATATTCTTCCACTTCAATAACATTGGCCTTTTACTAGTTCTATAAATTATTATCTAAAAATACTTATTTCGACACCCATAAATAATTTCTATATAGGTATGATCCATCATCAACGTAGTTCGTACTGTCAACTTTTTACAAAGACCCATTACCATATTTAGATATATATATGTATATATGCTATGTATGGTTTAGTTGGAATATGTTTTCATTTCATCCTTTTTATTGTAACTCATGTTGATCAAAAAACATAAATTATTAAATTCATAAAAATTATTATTACACATCGGAACATAAATATCTCCATCTTAAAGAAACAAACAGCTGTTGACAATAGTTTTTGATAGGGGACAGTCACCGGGTACCCATTATCGAAAATACTTAATTATGATTTACTATTTTGGTTTTTTTGAATGGAAATTTTAAAGTTCTCTGATTGCAATTTAATACTTTAATTTTTAACACAAACCCGAAACGGATGTTCTTGCATGTAACATAAAGATGTCTGATGTGAAAAACGATGGGTTAATTTCAATTATAGTTGAAAACCATCTAATGCGCAGGTAATTACATTATAAATTATTCTACAGAACAATTCGCGGGTACTTCTGCATTGTTAAATAGCCTTTGTATATTTCTTTGCATTCTTTCTTTTTTAATTTAAGCAAATATTACGGAAACAATGAAATGCATCGCACGAAAGACAAACCACTCTTTAATGTATTCTCGTAACCATTCAAAGACGTGTACTGTATTTTTATTGTATCTGAACTATATAGGTTTTGGAATTTTAGCTCCATAAAGGGTACAAAATATTACAAAAAAATTGATTTATGGAATAACTTTTTTAAATTATTTGTTGTATACAAAACAAGACTTATATATTTTAATGTCCTGAGTGAGTTTTAAAGAAATGCGTTGAAAAATATGTTAATTTCCTTTAGCATCGGTGATTTACGATATCTAGTTTAGTTCTTGATGAACGTGGAAATTTATTTTCAAAAAAAAAAAAAAATCTAGGCCTTTAGGGAAGATTGTAATAGCAGTACATCTTCCTCCGTTTTATTACCTTGATGTGTGTTTAACGACATTTACGATTTTTAATCATATTTTTATTACATTTTCGTACAAAGATTTAATTTAATTTTATAAGACAAAATCTGTGATTTATTGAAGAAAAATCATAATTTATTATATGGATTAAAGTAGGAACATTTGGTTCGCATCCCGGTCGTGGTACGTCGTAGTTTGGCGGGAAACATATTTACAAATAAGCTAAAACCTATACTCTATCCAAAGTACAACAACAATTATAATAATTCACTCTCGCTTACAAAATAATTTACTCATGTACGTAACTCAACAAATCATGAAGTAAATTAATCAAAAAACGTTCATTCGAACAATAATGTTAATCCATCAGAGATTTTCTATTCCGCTGTCAATTGAATTTAATTAACCAAAAATTGTGAATACTAGAATGTGCAACCCAATAACATAACACGTACGTACCTAAAGACAGTGTAAAAATATAACAATACCTTCATAGGATTCCCGAAAGCGACAAAAAAAAAATATTGAAATTGCGCAAATCGTACCCCTTCGAAACCAATATCGAAAATCACAATCCCTCCTATCATATTTTTTTCACTACGAGCCAAATAAAAAATTTATGATTTTTAGTCGTGCGCCTTACTCCAGTAAATCATCGTCGTTTCTACCGTCATCATCGGGTACACAACAGCATAAGAGGATAAAAAAAAATTACTGTGTCCTCCTATGACTTCACATTTCTGTTTTCACTATACTTCTGAGTTGTGTTTTTCCTACCCTTATTCGCTGTGTTGTAATATCCTCAATTTTTATATTTATACCCTAGCATCCATAATATTCTACCCCCTTTGTGTAAAAAAAAGAAAAATTTGTACCTCCATTGCGAAACAATATCGTACTACTAAACGTGTATAAATCTCGTATCGCTTTAGCCCTCTCTAATTTTTATTTTTTTTTATTTTATGTCGCAGGAATTCCATTAGATATAAGAAAACGTATTTTTACGTAGTTTGTATGGGGTCCTTATCGTAATCATTGGCAACGATTATGATCATCATAATCAACATATAATACGGTTGAATGTGCATATAACAACGATAAGTTAGAGGAGAGTAAACATTTTCAATATTACACAATAAGGGTCGTACCAGGTGTTCGTTAATAAAATAAAAATAAAAAATCTCTGCTAGTAGAGACATGTTAAAGTTGAAGGTAACACTCGATTTCCAGTCGTAGTGGGGTTTTGTGTTTATAGGGATTTAGTTAATGACGCTTCGTATCTTGATAATCAAATAATCCAAGTTTTATGAGGCATTGTAAATTTTAGTTTTATTGGAAAGATTTAACTGTATTATTATTTCAATTATTTAGCAATTTGTTGAGCGCTTATTATAATATGAACGATCGGTTTAACCCCATCTATGGAATAGTAGATAAACTAAACCGCTATCGGAAGAAAATCGAATCTAATGCGAAATGACTCAAGGTGTGTGTACCACATGAATACTCGTTGAAGATTAAAATTTTCTATATTCATAATTATACTAAGGCCTATACATTCTAAAGAATGGAGAAATATGATTTAGAATGTAGACTTCAAAGTAAACTTCTTACATAAAAAAAAGATTTTAAAAATTAATCTGACTGAAAATTCATTTGTTTGTGTTATTTAGTCGTTTTTTTTGTTGTTTAAATTTGTGACAAATTAATTGACGGTTAATTCAAACCATTCGTTCATAGATGGCACAAACCATATAGCGTTAATTTAATTAAAATCTGCTAAATAACTTAAGATTTATTTATCTCCAGGATCGCCTTTTGATGAATCTGAACTAAGTTTGCGGTTTAGAATTATAGATAAGCACAATTTGGGTTATGAACATTGGAAACATCTATTAAACACTAGTATGAACTAACTATTACTTTAGCTAGTCAGACATTTAGACAAAACACCGGCGTCAGACACACATAATTAGCCCGAGGGTATTCCGCAGATTTCATCTAAACACACAGAGGCCTCTCTCACGGTGATTTTTGTTGATCAGATCTCAGGGTTCTTAGGCCGTGAGGAAGTTGAGGTTGGCGTGTTCCTGGCCTATACCGTGGGACATCTCTTCAACAGACCAGGCCTTTTTTCACCCGAAGAGACCTCCAGCTAACCCCTCAATTCACACTCCAACAACATGAGTCCGCTACATACCGATCTGAAAAAATTTAGAACTTCATTTTCTTGTTCATAATAATAAAAAAAATACCAAAAACAACAACAATAATAATATCCGGAAAATAGATCGGGGCCGATGAAATAAAAATAAAATGGTGAAACCGAATGCCTGGAATATGTCGCCGTGCTGTATTTTTATTATAAAATTTATACCAAAGATTAAAAAAAGATAAAAGAAGGGAAAACTAGAAACTATTGAACAGAATGGTTAAATAAGAAAATGAGAATGAAAGTAAATAAAAGTAGAAATCAAAACAAACAAAAATAAAAAATGAACGCCTCAAAATTCTGGGGCGAGACCAATGTGTACCCCGGTCGCGCGCATCACAACCGTTATTCGGTGCTCGATTACAATATAAATATAATTAAAAAATAAAATGTAAATTAAAATAAAAAAAATGGTACCTTTCGTCCTTCGGTTGGGCCCCCGGTAATGTTGGGAGTCTTTCCGCATTTGGATAAAATACCGTAGAGCGTCTTCCAGCCGTAAACAGTAAATTTGGCCTTGATATGCCGCCAAAAAATGTTGAGCGCCTTCCCGAAGTAAACTAAACATTCACAAAGGGCCGGCTGACCACCTGCTCGTTGCGATGCCTTTCACCGATATTAAAAATTGCAAATGACCGGATCGGCACAGGTGCTAATGTCCCGATGAGCCACCCGTTACGGTATCTTTCCACCGATTCAAATTTAAGCGCTAGGACTTGGAAACCTGTAAAATATAATTGCGGCCGCCGTTTGAACTATAGGGTACACGTCGATAATATGGTACCTGATGATAATTACGGCACCCGTTATAAAAATCGAAGCACCAGTTATACCGCGACTCGTGTCGAAAATATGATGCACGTAAAAAATTGCGGAACCCGTCTATAATAGAAAACGAAGGAGCCTCTGTCAGCCGCCCATAAATGAATTGCTGGCCGTTGACTCACCGAAGAACCGTACAATAGTAAATAATTCGTGGCACTCTTGGAATGAGGCAATCCTCAATTGGCCGCTCGCGAAATGTAAGTGGCAAGCTCCGTGCGGTGGACCTCCCTGTACAGATTTGTGACATATTGGTTATTTTGGCTCTAGCAACCATAATGTCATTCTTTCTTTGATAGAGACTCAGTATATTATTTCTAGTTGATAAAATGAGTTCGATATCGTTTCGCTGTGTGGGCCTGCGACAAACTCGAAATTGATGAAGATATAGCTTAAAAAATCATCTTTTCAGAGGAGGTGCATTTACATCTCAGTGGGTTCGTAAACAAACGAAATTGTCGCATTTGGGGATCGAAAAATCCACAAGGATATGTGAAGAAGCCAATACATCCATTGCGTGTTACTGTTTGGTACGGCGTGTGGCGTGGCGGCATTATTGGGCCATATTTCTTCGAAGATGAGGCCGGCGCGACCGTTATGGTCAACGGAATCAACTACCGCCACATGTTAACATCTTTTTTGTGACCATATCTTGAACATATTGGTTTGGACCACCTGTGGTTCCAGCAAGACGGTGCGCCATGCCACACATCGAGCGTTACAATACCGATACTTTGATGGCTGCATTATCAGTTGAAATGCTGACGCGAATTGGCCGTCAAGGAGCTGTGATTTGACGCCTTTGGATTTTTTTTTGTGGGGTCCCGTGAAGTACAATTGTTATTCGGACAATCCACAAACAATTGATCATTTGAAAGCTAATATTGAAGCATCCATTGCCGAAATACCAAATGGAGTACGCCATGGCCAGCCGCGGCTCCCATTTGAATGAAATCATTTTCCATAAATAACCAAGAAGATTGTACATGCAAACAAAAAAAATAATTTGGAAATATATTAAGCCGTTTTTGTTTCATTAAATTTTTAAATCTGAACTTGGGACATCCTGAATATACATATACAAAACAATGCATTAAACTGTATTCTCTAAATATCACAAGATATTTTTATTTATTGTAGTTTTTATTTTTTTAGTTAACAAAATTTGAATTACATCAAATAAATTCTAATTTATAATTTTTTAGAAAAAAAAAATACGTTGTGAAACGAACAAAACTTGACTTTATTTTTAAACAACACTTCAAACTAGACGCTATTTTAATCAAAATCCAAAACTAAACCACCGCATCAACCGCACTTCCCCGTCGCAAAGAAGCACAAGGTTCACATTGGTCAATTGATTATAAATTCAAGCGACACGGCATAAGGAGGCTAATTTCCATAAGATCAAACTTTTATCATATATTCAACAACAGACGGCAATGCCATCAGTATTAATCAAACGACTATACTGAAGTTCAAAAATTCAAAATAAAAACTACAAGGGTAATGTTAGGACAGAAGAGTCGTAACATCGTTATTATTTCATTTATTTTCTGGAACCTTTAAAGTCGATTGTAAACTTTAGTGTACTTGGTTTGGTGTTATATACAGCATCTATAAAATATGGTGATTTTTGTAGTAGGCCTACACTAGGCCAAATTGGTTGAGTACTCTAAATCCCAAACCGACGCTCAACCCACCGTTGAATTAATATCGAAATGAAGGTAATTTGCCCAGAACGACTTATGCTAGTGAAGTTTATCCAAACTTATCCAAAAAATACACCAACAACAAACTTATTGTAATAGTATTGGTGTAATAACATTCAGGCGAATTTATATTGTGTAATTTAGACGAGATGTGATTTTTATAAGGGCCTTAGGTATATTCAAAAGTCATTCTAAGGCTGTGGGCCAATAGTCGGGTAAAAGTCAATTTTAAGTAAATTTTTCGTTAAATTCATTTATTTTTCTAAAACTTTATGGCAAACTGATCGAAAAATCTGTTCTAAATCCGATTTTTACCAATCCAAGGGTAAATCGTTTACTACGGTAAAAATCGATTTTAGTACAGATTTTTCGATCAGTTTAACATAGAGTTTTTCAAAAATAATTGAATTTACCGAAAAATTTACTTAACATTGACTTTTACCAATCTGGGTACCAATCCAAATGTAAAAGTCAATTTTAAGTACATTTTTCGGTAAATTCAATTATTTTTGAAAAACTTTATGGTAAACTGATCGAAAAATCTGCACTAAAATCGATTTTTACCGTATAGTAAACGATTTACCTTTGGATTGGTACGCAGCCTTAGATCCAGAAGAGTATTCCTAGTAATTTACATGATTGTCTAATAGGTATATGACAGGGCGTTAAGCAACATTTCTAATCCGAACTTCTCCTGAGTACGCTCTAAACGATTTTTCATTAAATTAGGTTCCAGTTCAATCGAGTCCTAATACATGAAAACTCCCTTTGATCAATTTTCGTCAAAGTCATCTGGTTAAAGAAAATACAAATAAAAAATATCCCGGAACCCTCAGGAAGAACCCGTACACAAGGTCATCTGGGCTGAGCTATAAATTAAAAAAACGAACATAAGTCACTCGAAGGACTCCCTAAACAACTCATTCCGAAATCAGTACTCATCGCAATCGATTTTTAATACTCGTAAACCCTCTCATGGAACACTTTGTCAGACCCATTAAAAAATCATTTAATTTACTAGGGACACTCGTTTAGATTTTAACAATCTACGGAAGTTACAGAAGTTCATGCTAAATGGTTAGAAAATACTTCGAATAACTTTGGAATGTACCTAAGGCCCTTTCAAGAATCATATCTCGTCTTAATTACACAGTATAAATACACCTGAATGTTTACACTAATACTATTACAATAAGTTTGTTGTTGTTGTATTTTTTGGATTAGTTTGGATATACTTCTCTAACATAAAGACTTCGACGTATTAATTTTTTCGCAGAATTTGCATACCACAGTTTAGCACAGTCTAATTGCACACCCGACACTTAAAGTTCGAGGTAGTTATGTTGGAATAAAATTGGAATCAAATAAATTTGGGCTAATTCCTGGTTGAATTCGATATACAAAATACAACATCGTTAATTCGCTTGATGATTTTATAAGGTCCTTCCCAACTTTGTTGCAATTTCGGTGATATTCGTTTTCTTCTCTTGGGACTGTTTAGCCAAACCAAATCTCCGCGTGTTTGCTTCTCTCTTCATTATGAATCCTGTTGATTTTTTGTCTTACTCGTAGATCAGCTACGTACTCACTCTGTGCGACTTTTTCATTTTCCAGTAACCCAAACTTAATATGTGATATTAGGAAGACGAGGCTCTCTACCACAAACAACAATATGACCTTTCTCACCGGTCCCAGTTATACTATTCCGTCTAACGGTCGATGTGTTTGTGTGGTACAGATCTTCTTTCTGTAAATAATTTTGCACATTTTTGTTCTTAGATCACGAATGAATCGAAGTTTTTACTCTGATTAGAATAGTAGTTGTTGATTTATATTTAGATAGGCTTCCACTCACTTGCTGAAGTTATCAATACACACCAGTATGGTCGGCGATAGCCATGGCTGTCCATTGAAGTTGTGCTCTAACATTATATTGCTGCACTACCTTTCTTGCAGCATATTTTATTTTATCCAACGATTTATCCCAAATGTGCCTCGAATCGCGCCGCTAGCCAATTGCCAGATTCTTACTAGCAATCCGTCATCTATTCTCGGCGAGTACCACTGTGTCCAATAATTTCTTACAATGGTACTTTGAAATGCAATTTTATGGATGTACTTTTGACGCGTACTACCTTCTTCTAGGCTTACCCGCGTATTTGTCGGTTGTTTTGGAGTGGTCCGTATCTTGGTGATTGATCTTGGAGTTTGAACTTTAAGAATAAAAATGTTAGAACATTTTACCATGCAATGTTTATTATTATTGATTTTTTTAATTGTTGTTGGCGCTACATACCATTGAGTGATTTGATTTGGTCACCAATCATTGGTCAGGCATACTGGTATATCGGGGGTGATGATTTCGTTTTATTCCATTTTATATTATTGTTTGTTTGTTTGTTAACTTTGCAATCGGTTCTGTATCGGGATTCGAACCCGGTACCACCCAATCTAGACGCCAAAGCTTTAACCACTGTGACATTTGGTCGATTTTTTATTATTATTATTAAGATTTTCACGAAAATGACCAAAAGAGGGTTTTCGAATATCATTAATCGTTTCCGGTTCTGATTTCGGATAAATCTGTGATAACAATTAGTTCAGGGGGTTTTCAATTGCCAGGAATCTATTGCGATTGTCCAGATTTCGAGAAAATTCGTTTAGAGAGTTGTCCGGTGTTTCTCGAGTCTTTATGTTTTTTCCGACTTTCAAAATTTTTATAAAAATTGGTGAGGGGGGGGAGGGGGTGAAGTTCGACTGTAATGAGTGCTAATTTCGGCAAAATCCGTTCAGAACCGTTCGTTTCGGCCCGCATAAAAAAATCTTGAAGGAGCGTTTTTGAGTATAAAAACCGATTGTGATGGGTTCTGAATTCCAGTAAATTCAAACAGGAGGGCATCTGGAGAGGGCTGGGTTCTATCATTTAATTTTTATTTGGTTGTATCTAGTTGTACGATTTTGTAACATTCTTCGTCATATTGCTTCGTGTTGGGTCTCATGTTTTTCTGTAATTAAAAATTTCGCGTTGTGTTCCGTCGTATTGGGGAATGTTGTGTTGGCTGCGTTACGGTGACATAACAATAATAATTTGTAGCATTCGATATTTTATTTTTACTGTTTTCCTGTTATATTGAAGAAGGAGTTTCGAATGCCAGGGGTCGATTCCGATAGGTGCTAATATCACTTAAAAACTGTTAAGAGGGTCGACCAGTGGGCTCAGATCCCTTTCTTTAATAGTTTTCGGCTTTCACAATTTTTATAAAAATTGATTGATGAGCGTCCTCAAGTACCAGACACCGATCGTGGTAGGTCCTTATTTCAGGGTCGGGATCCATTATTTATTTCTTGGCTCACACGATTTTGATAAATGCTGGTAAAGGAGAGATTTATAATGGTAGGAATCGATTTCAATGGATATAATTAGTTTAGGTTTCCCTTCAATTCAGTGGAGTTGAGACCCTTTATTACTTTTCATCGGCTTGATTTATTTTGATAAAAGTTGTGGCGATAAGGGTTTTCTAATAGCAGGAATGGATTTCGATGAGTCATAATTTCGGGCAAACCCGTTTAGGAGATTCTCCATTGGGAACTTGGTTCCAATTTTTGGAAAACAATTCTGGGTTGAACGATTTTGATAAAATTTGTCTTAACAAAGTTTTCGAAGGCAAATAATCTATACAAGATCTACCTATACAAGAAATTCTGATTTCATGATGTCTTGAAATCTTATGGTTATATCCAGATGATCTCATGATGTTATCTTATGGTTATATCCAGATTAATGATGTTTCTAACTACATTGGTAGGTTTTTGGATTTATTCTTTACAAATTCGATTAATTTATATACGGTAATCGAAGCACCCGTTCCATATATTGTTAATGATATTAACCATAAGTCGATGGAGGTCAATCTGAACCAATCAGAACTTTTATTGTCTAACTCAATTAAGAATAATTTTATATCTAAATTTTATGATTTTAAACGTGCAGATTTTGATAGCCTGATTTCATTTTTCTCATCAATTGACTGGAATGCGCGCTTCTCATTTAATGACTTAGATCATGATGTGCAACTATTTTATAATATTTTGTTTAGTGGTATCGACAGATTCGTTCCAATTTCTGTTTTTAAGAATAATCGAAATAATCCTCCGTGGTTTAATAAATGCTTGATTAATTTAGGTAATCGCAAGAAGAAATTATATCGGAAATGGAAAAGATCCAACAATGCTTCTGTTAAATTAGCCTTTTCTTCTGTATCTAATGAATTTGATTCCATGCATAAAATAGCTTATAGAAACTATATCAACAAGGTTCAAAATGATTTGATATTAAATCCGAAATCGTTTTGGAATTTCGTTCAGTCTAGAAGGAAAACATGCGGTTTTCCGTCGACAATGTCTTACAATAATGTTTCGGGCAATAACTCTATAGACGTAGCCAACTTATTTGGTTCTTTCTTCCAAAATACTTATAGACTAGATAATGTTAATAAGGGAACACTTGCGGATACAACATATAATAGTACAAACACCACCTTGCATATACCTCGTATCACCCCGGAGGATATTATCAAATCACTCATTCAGTTTAAAGATGGCTGTGGCCCAGATGGTGTTCCTTCAAGTTTCCTAAAAAAACTTGGTCATGAGCTAGCATTTCCTCTATCAATATTATTCAATGGATCACTTTCGTCGGGAATTTTTCCAGTTGTTTGGAAATCCTCACATATTGTTCCAATCTTCAAATCCGGTAATAGGAATGATGTCTCTAATTATAGGGGCATTTCTATACTATCAGCGATCCCTAAATTATTCGAATCAATTGTTTGTGAACACATGTATTTCGGTCTGAAGTCATTTATAGTTGACGAACAACATGGGTTTTTCCGTGGAAGATCTACCGTGTCGAATTTAATGGAATTTTCAAAACGTGCCTTGGAGGTGATTGAGGCTAAGGCGCAACTTGACGTCATTTATACTGACTTTAGTAAGGCGTTTGACTCAATCAACCATGTTATTGTATTGGAAAAATTAAAATCTTTTGGCATTTCTAATAATTTGTTAAGATGGATTGAATCATACCTTACTGAACGCATACAGTTTGTAAAAATAAATGACAGATTTTCTAATCTGATAAAAGTGCATTCGGGAGTTCCACAGGGTTCCCATCTTGGACCCCTTATCTTCATTTTATTCTTGAACGATATCACCAAATGTGTCAAATTCGCTCGTTGTCTAATTTATGCTGATGATCTAAAAATATTTTCCCCTATAAATAATACGCAAGACTCATTTAATCTGCAGAAGGACATTGATGCAATTAGCCATTGGTGTGAAAATAATTTATTATTTTTGAATACCAAGAAATGTAAAATTATGTCATTTACCCGCTCATCGTCATATGTAATACATGATTATTGTATTAATAATGATAAGTTATCAAGAATAACTGAAGTAAGAGATCTTGGGGTTATGTTTACACAAACCTTATCAGTGAATCGGCATATTGATTTGATAATTGCAAAGGCTTGTTCTATGTTAGGATTTCTTAAACGAATTATGAAAGAGTTTAATAACCCGAACGCTTTGATCTCGCTATATCAAACTCTTGTCCGTTCACAACTTGAATATGCGTCATGTGTTTGGTGTCCAAGTTACAGTAATCATGTCAAGAGAATTGAGGCGGTTCAGAAATCATTCTTAATTTTCTATGCCTGGAAAACTATTGGGTTTGATAATCGTAGAATGTGGTGGGAGAATGTTTTAGGCCTCCCTCCATATACCGAGCGATGTAAATCTCTAAAACTCGAGCCACTTGATATTCGTCGGCAGCATGCTGGGGCTATTTTCATTTCCAATTTACTAAATGGCGAAATAGTCAGCCCGTATTTATTATCTAACCTTAACTGGTATGCCCCTGTGAGGAATCTACGTACTCGAACCCTTCTGAAATTAGATTTTCATAAAACTAATTATGGATGTGACGAACCTTTGAATTTAATGTCGAAGTTTTATAATCAATTAAGTATGTTTTGTGATTTTAATATGACGAAATCTGGAATCAGACTATCTTTAAAGGAAAACTATTTTAAATAATTTATTATAATAACCAGAATTATGTATTTCATTTGATATATTTTTATTGCTAAAATTGTACTGTAATTTATATTACGAATTAATTCACTAAAATAAAAATAAAAAATAAAAATAAAAATAAAATGATAATTCATATAAAAGTCTTCGGATGAGTCATCATCTTGGACCGTAATGCATGATGTAGCACCATGCTGCGTGATGTGGCACAATGCTGCGTTGTGTTGCCTTATATATTGTGGGATGTTGCCTTATATTGCCCCATGTTGAGCGGTGTCACCATGCTGCCTGATGTTGTATCTATAGAGAGATTTTGTGTGATGTTTCATTATGTTGCGTCATGTTGCAGAATAATACATGATATTGTTGGATGTTACTAAATGTTACACCATGATGCGTGATGTATACCATATTGCAACATTTGCGCGATCCTATACTATGTTGTTTCGAGTTGTGTCAAACAATTTGTATATGGGTGAGAAGGGAATTTAGAAACACATATATAAAATACATGACAGATAAAAAAAAACCAAGTTGTAATTTTTTTGGGACCTTCGAATAATAGAGCAAGCGCTCTACTTACCCTACTATCGAAAATTTGTTGAAGGGGTTCTTATTTAAAATAATAAAGTCGGCTTTTTGAGCGTCAAGAAATACCTGCAATCGATCATGGTTTTGGGAAATTTATTGAGTTGTTCTCTGGTTATGTTGTTATGTTGCGTCCTGCTTCATAATAAAACCATGCCATTCCTCAAACGGAGGGGATCTTACATCTAAACTATTAAATAAAAAATTATTTAATTGAATAATAAATGGGTTTCGGATGTGATTTTGAAAAATTTGCAAATTTAATGTAACGAAGACCTTTTTCAAACAAAGAGGATGGATCTCAGTTGGTACTATGAAAATATACAATTTGATTGAAGCAAAACCTCGGATTCAGCGTAATTATTACTTCCTTTTTTAAAGTAAAAGTAACTAATCATGAACATTTCCGGCCTTTATATTTTTGCTGATTTACCACTCGCTATACTGCCGAAGTCCGAAAAAGTGGGTTCGTGGTGATGTTTGTCTGTTCCCTCTCTACAGCCCTGACGAATTGCCTGATTTGGAAAAAACTTCATTTTTTTAAATTTATTAATTAAGAGGACTAAGAAAATTTGGCAGAATTTGGAGGGGACCAATTGACCAAATTGACCTGCCGGAAATGATAGCTTCGCTATATTATTTTTCTTTCGTTGTTTATAAATATTTATAAAAGTATAGCATCTGCGAGAAAACATTTAAGAACATAAGTGTTCTAAATTAAATTGGCAACAAAAGTGGCAAGATAATTTTTGAAAAGTATAGCTTTTACGAAAAAACCCAGAAAGAGGAAACATCACGTAAATTAAATTATGATAGACAGTAGTTTTTGTTGATTTTCTGGTAATTAAGCGGATGTGACGATTTTTGACAAAACAAACTTTTTTAGAATAACATTTTCGTTAGTTTAGGACTGACAAAGTACTAGTTCCAAAAGAATTAGTGGCTCTGGCGACTTTGTATAATGTATTAATGTATAATGTAGTTTATATTTTTTACAACATTACAAATAAAAATCAACGTACAAATTTTGAAATATTTCTACTTAATGGCACATACAACTTCCAATTCAACCAACTTGATACTAATACCAAATGGCATTACTTTACATAGAAGAACACTCCAAAGAGTGTTCGAATGCTATGTGTTCAACAATAGAGATGTTCTCAAAAGTGTTTGGACATTTTTGAAATTTGATAATTTTTGTAAATTAATGAACAGAAGTTTTGCAATTTTCTAATTTTAATTTTTGAATTAATTTTCATTCTGATGGGCAAATTTTATGACGAATTTAACCGAAAAAATTACTTAAAATTGACTTTTACCCGACTATTGGCCCGCAACCCTAGATTGAAAATTAAATTATAATAATCGTAATAAACAAATTGTGGTGACAGAAACCCGATTTTTGCGAATGCGCCTAGTTTATCGGGATTGCATTTATCTAGTTTTGAAAACTTAATAATTTTGTTTTGAAAAAATTGTGTACAGACAGACAGGCAGAAATAACTTAATAATCTAAATATCGAGGTTATCTAGTTTGTGTCTGTCTACGGTATTAGAAAGCATTGGATTATTGATAATTTTGTGCTAAAAATTTGCTGTGTACCTGCAGGATTTACACTATACTAGTCTCGCTTGCCAAAAGTAATGACCTAGATACAAAATGTCGGTTTGAATTTATTGATGCTTTTATTGTGACTTTACTGATTTTCGTTTCTTGGACGTGCCAGAACAAATATTTCATAAGTTTGTGTTTTTGCTTAGAAATTATAATCTATACCATGAACTCTATCTGTGACATTGTTTCTGTGTCAATGACATATCACATAAAATACAGAAGCAGCAGCAGCATCCAATATACGAGTAAGACACCCGCTGAGTGAATTTTTGAATTTTTATTTTATTCCTATTACACAAGACTGGATAGAACACAAAATAAATGGAACGAATAATTGAATGTCTGATTTGGTGTGTCGTGGTTGATACAGCTCATCATTCTCATACACGAGATTTTTTTTTTCTTCGGGGGGTTAAAAAAATTTATATATACATACATTATATAATATACAATGACACCCTTTAATAATTCGTCTTTCGGTCGTTGTCATAAGGATTCAAAATATTAAAATATATATTTAAAATTAATTAAACCATAATAAATTCATAATATTTTAAATGTAATGAAAAATACGCGGTTAATGCAGCTGTTTTCCATTTTAATATTTTCTGTGGTTATTTCTATCAAGCGAAAAAAATACATAATCATCACCATCATCATCTTCCTTGTAACATGTTATGATCTACAAAAAAAAATATTAAAAAAGAAACGGTCCCTTTAAATTGTGTACCACAATCCCTTATCAATTTCGTATTAAGGATATTTCATATTTTTTTATTTATTTATTAGAAAACCCGTGACAAAATAATTTTCAGTTGCATATTGCATTTTTTTTTATATAGCCGAACGAGATTTTCTAGTGGCGGAACGAATTTCCCACTCAAATTTATGTCACAAAATATGATGAAATAGTTTTCTATGTTTTTTTAACGGCTGCCTATCGATGCTTCGCAAGTTTCATGTCAAGTGTAAGGTAAATTTTCATACTCTGCACTGTTGAATTTCTAAACCAGAATAAATTACATAACTTGCGGGTGGCTTGATAAAAAAAATTGTAAAGATCACTCTGTGGCCAGGCGATGGATAGTAAAGTAGATATGTACACAACTCACACATGTTTGTGATATACTCGTACATAATGGTATCTGGTACATACATAAATATATTTTCCATTTTCACATCATTTAATGGTTATGGAATATAAGAAGTTTTATACATGATAAAAATATAACAACCAGAAGCATAAAATAAACAAGACATGTTGATGGATTTTTGTGTTGAATTGAAGAGGAAAAACAAAAACAAAAAACGGAAAAATGGTAAACTGAAAATAAGAACAAAATTTCTGTGCAAAATGAAAAAAAAATTAATCATGTGTAAATTTAAGATAGTCTTACGGAATATGGTTGATTAGTTTCTCATCTATGCGAACACAGTGTTATATACACTACTATATTATGTACTGTGGTTATATAGAGGAGATAAATCTACATTTTGACAGTTTTGTTTTGCACCATCCTATATGTAGCATATACCATGAGACAAGATGCTAATCAATTTTAATCTATATAGTGAAATGGGAGAAGAAAAAAATTAATAATAAAATAGTGACAGTCATGTCATCATCATTCCCATCATCATAATCATACAAATTTTCTTCATTTTCTTCATTATATACATATATATTTTGTTTGGATTGGAAAATTAATGACTTTCAGTTTATTTTCCATTCGTTTTGGAGACAATTTTTTTCTATATTATCTCGGACAATCGGTACATTAATTAAAATGAAAATTGGCACTGATAAATTTATTTAAAAACAACACAAAAAAACTGAAATTATGTGGATGCGATGGCAGATCTAATTAATCAAAAACTGAAATAATGTGTTGGGGGTATAAAAGAATGTGTAATTACGTAAATTAGGTCAATACATCTGCTGAATCATATATATTAATTTTTTAATCCCAAAAGATTAATACCAGCACGTCTATAAAGTTACCGGAAGCCTTTCAGCATATTATGCTATTTCAAAATCGATCATCGTCAAAATCGAAATATTTTATTAGATCGATTTGCATTATCCGAATTTTGAAGAGGGGGAGCACAGTCGTAGATTCATACCTCCACAAGTAGTTGCCGCCGCAAAACCATTACCATACATCAGCATTTGTACCCCCGTTTTATGACGAAAAGCAATTAAAATGGAAACATGGAAAGTGTTAAGCCATATTACATCTGGAGATCTTCAGAACCTTGGGAAGAAAGGGAAATGGTAGTGGTATACAATAAAACTGTCGAAGAGAAGTGCAGTACGGCAACCAGCGCCTGTTATGTTTTTGAGGTATTAGACCTCTGTGTTAACTTTCAGAAGTGAGAGTTGAACCTTAATTTTCAAAAACTCTAGATTATTAATTGGAAAAAGGTCACCCGGTTAATTTAAAATGAATTTAAGGTTGAGAATAACGAATATCGGATTCGAATTAATCACAAAATTACGCATCTCCTTGGATATTGCCGTATTTTCGGAATCAGTAGGTCCATCCGAGTTAAATGACTGGACCACTTTGATAGGTCCCTAAATCAGCAGAAAAAAGATATTCCACAAGAGTTGGCACATGGTGAATTATTTCGGAATGACATAAAAAAGTGTATGTGTGTACTTGTACACTATTTTGCATGAACATTTGTCCATGAGAAAACTGTGTTCAATCAGCAACTCATCGATTATTTAGAGCGCATGAAACATGGAACCACCACTACACTCCGTTCGTCCCGAACCGGAACCTCTGTAGAGCGCCAAGCCAAATGCACCACCTTTGGTTTACCTTTTCGTCCTTTCTGTATGCGATAAAGCACGTCGTTTAACCTTTTAATGACCGTGTAAGGTCCTTCCCATGTGGGTTGCAACTTCGGTGATAATCCCTTCTGTCGTTGCGGGTTGTGAAGCCATACCAATTGCCTTTCCTCGAAGCCTTGATTATTTGCTCGTATGTTATATCGAGCTTTCATTCGATCACTTGATATCCGAATTTTCTCCCGTACAAATTGATGTTTTTCATTGAGTTCCTCTTTCATCCGGTCGACGTAATCCTGTCCACATAGAGCTGCTGATGGAACAGCTCCAAAGTTTAAATATCCAGGTAATCGCAGATTGTCCCCAAATATGGTTTTAGCTGGTGTCACTCGTGTTGTGTCATGTACCGCTAGGCCATCAGGAACATTGGTATATGTCAATCCCAGTTGCGTTGGTTCCTTTCCACAACCTTTGCTAGATATTCCTCCAATGTGCCATTGAATCTTTCCACCATACCGTCGTTCTTCTTTAATTGATACCAAGCATCTGACATATTTCCTGAAATACCACCGATTCGAAATTCCTTCCTTGATCCGTGTGAATTTCCATCGGTACACCAAATCTGCTAATCCAATTGTTCACCGCACGGCATCAGCTATTGTTGTTGTCTCCTGATTGTACACTTCCGGCCATTTGCTGAAATAATCCATTATTACTAGCACATATTTATTTCCGCTCTCGGTGGTTGGAAATGGCCCCGCCACATCCATTGCAATTCTCTCAAATGGTACCCCGACATTATATTGTTTCATGGTTCCACGGCTTTTTCGTGATGGTCTCTTTACTGCCGCACATTGACCACATCTTCGACACCATTCTACTACTGACTGTCTATATCCGGACCAGTAGAAACGTTGGCGAATTTTGGCTAGTATTTTATTAATCCCTAGGTGACCTCCACTTGCTTCACCATGATACTAATTGAGGATTTCCGCTATCCGGCCTTGAGCTGTTGAACGCCCTGATTTTTTGGAAGTTCCAAAAATATGCCATTCCTATACGGTTTAAATTTTGAACAATTTTAACCGGTTTTTTTAACCGTTTTATAACTTTTAATTTTAATTAAAATCCCATTTTATTGTTTCTAACAATTTTTTCTATTTTTACTACTGGAAATTGGGATTTTTAACGATTTAATATCTAATGAAATAATTCGCTAAGTCAAATATTATTTAGTTTGTTTATAAGCACAGAGAATTGTGTGGGTTTTTTATCTGATGTTTAGCTGCTGTAGTACTGTTGCTATCTAAATAATAATCGGTTTCGTTTGGATCGAGTGATGTTGTTCGAAATGAGTCGAAATCGGAATCATTAAAGTTATCAAACCATCGTTGATGTCCTCTTCTTTAACAATCGCTTCCGAATCATTTCGAACAGCATCACTCAACCCAAATGAAACTGACTATCATTTATATAGCAATAGTACAACACAAACACAACAGCTATACATCACTATATCTGATAAAAAACAACTAAATTTTCTTTGCTTATGAACAAACTAAATACATAGTGACTTAGCGAATTATTTCATTAGCAGAGAAATAAATTATACTACAGAGACAGACAGACAGAGTACAGAACGAATGTTAATTTTTTCCTATATAAAATTTGCAATTTCATGTGTCAGAACACAACTTCACAAGCCTGGCAAGGATGGTTATATAAAATCTCAAAAAAAGAACCCCCAAACCAGTTTTTGTTTTTGTACGAAGTGCGACTTAATTTTGTGCTTTTAAAATTATTAATTAAAATACATTAAAATAATAAAAAAAATTATAAAATAGTTAGTAGTTTATGTAGTAGTGCATCATTTGATAATAAAAATTAATAAAAGTAATAATAATAAAAGTAAAATGAAGTGTATTGTAAAAAGTTACGAAACTACGCTTATCAGTAAGTTTACCAAGTGTCTATATAAAATGACATATAAATTATGTTAAGAAAAAAGTGATTTGTGGTAAATTTATCCTTAATTTAAGTTATAAATCAGAACAAATTAAGAAAATAATTTTGGTTGTTGGCGTCGGGTCCTTATATTGTGTTCAAAATTTAAACCGTTCGTGTTGGAAACAGTTTTAAAATTTTTAGAAATGTCTTAAGGGTTTGACACTTCTAATTTTTTTAAATTATTTCCAGATATAGTGAAAAAAATCCGCAAATGCGGAGACCTCCTTATCTTTGGTCAGCGTAGGAGTCTGCCATATACTAACGAATAATTAATTAAACGATTTAGTATCAGTATACAAACTTATTTGACCTCCAGGATTATTAGATAATTACCTAATAGCTAGGCAGCAATTTAATTAGATCGGCTAATGTAAAATATAGAGAAAATAATGAGACAGTTGGATATGTATTATCATTTCCCAGGTTGTCAATGTTGTATACATTGTCGGCGACTACCACGAGTATACTCACCAAAAATGTTAAGCTTTCAGCTCAGTTGGATTTCCTACGAGTATATTGATTAAAAAGAAGAAATGGAAGAAGGATGCCAATTTTTTAAAAGGATTTAATTATGACAATAGACATGTTATGAGATTGTGTATTGTCTTGAATTTTCATGTCAAATTTACTGTCACGTAAAATTACTTTAGAAAAATTAAATGTTCACAGCGATATGGTCCCTCATCACAATAATTTCAACAAGTACTTTTTTTATCTTTGGAATTAAAACAAACATTAAAAATATGCATATGACAATTTTAATAATTTTAACTTTTTTATTTTTTCATAACATATAATGATGAAAAATGATCCTGCTTGTGAAAGTCACCTATGTATATTTAATCCTCCAAGTCCTCTCCTATTCAAATCCACCTCTATATACACAACTTTTCACGTTATATATAGATTTAAGTAAATGATGGATTCACAATGTCTGCATTGTTTTTATTGTTGGCACGATTTTTATTTTATTTTATTTTCGAATAAAAATATAAACGAGACATAGGATAGGATAGAAGGATGTATAGTGAATTGAAAGAGGATTTGATGATGAATTAAAAAAAAACAATTTCCATGTTTCCATTTACGATTTAGTTGACTTTCAGTTCAGTGTTCTTAATTTATACGGTTGCTTAATAATTTTAAGTGCGAAATGATTAACAAAAAATTACGAGATGAATTATACGAAATGATTTCAATCTTGTTTTATTGTAATGCCTTTATGTGAATCTTATCTTGAATTTATGAGAATTGAAAATTAATCTTACCGGAGAGGATTTCAATTATAAATAACTTTAGTAGTAGGTATTTTATCCACGCGGCATCGAAGTTTCACGGTTAGATATATAGGTTGCTAGAAAATTGAAACGACTTAGAAGAATTTTAACTTTAAGAGTGACAAAGTGTTCCACCCACCATACCACTGGCTATTTTCATCGAAAACATATCCCCAAGATTTCGGTAATTTACTTGTTACTTAGCGATACCCATTCCAAGTTCATACATAATTTGGGAACTTCCAAAATAGGCCATTGTGTTCCTTACCGGCTTACTTATGGCACAGATTGAAACAGCCTAATTTTTTACAACATTCAAAGGTTACATATCTAAAATTCATATTTTTAATGTATTTAATGGTAATTTTACTCTCCTCTAATTGTATTGAAACATGATCGATTAGTAAGTTATGAGTGAAATTAATAATTATTAATTTTACAATAGAACCTTGATTATCTCTATAATGGTTACAGATAGGATATGTACTATCTTATAATTTTTTGTTCAGTTTAATGTCCTCCATCACCTCCCGAATTTATTGTATCTACTTAATCGTCACCTGTATTTTATTTCACCACGTAAAAGAAAGCAAAATCTCGTTTTGGACCAAAAACGTCTTTTCCGCTTAAGTTTTGGAAAAATTAATTGCACCGATAATGTTGCAAATTTAATTTAGAATCTTTTAGTGCATGGTAGTTTTTCTCGTAAATGATAAACTTTTTAAAATTCTAGCATAAAACGAAAAGGTCCTACGGAGCATACCACTTCCGGTAGACCAATTTCAACCAAAAATAATTGATGTCATCCAATTTATGAGGAATACAC
The DNA here is from genome assembly GCA_947310385.1 of Nephrotoma appendiculata. Taxonomy (NCBI): domain Eukaryota; kingdom Metazoa; phylum Arthropoda; class Insecta; order Diptera; family Tipulidae; genus Nephrotoma; species Nephrotoma appendiculata. Next base: position 16,992,424 of record OX371224.1, read on the forward strand.
CAAAAAGCAAACATTTACGCAAACTAATTTTAAAATGAGTTTAAAAAAAAATCCTCAAAACAGAAAGTAAAATTATTTGTTTAGTTAGATTAGTAATTTAGTGAGTTGTCTATTCAGATGTGTGAATGCCCTCGGATTGTGTATACTCTAATAGATTAATTTCATAGAAGATGGCGGCTGAGTAGACAAGTCGTAAGTTGCTGAGTGCCACAAATTAAAATTAATTAAATAATTATGGCTGTATTATAAATATGTAATCTCTGTCGATGTGATAAAGTAAATAAAAATCTATTGAAATAATAATAGATTGTGTATCACTATACTGAAATAACTAAGCGCATCTTATATTTATAAATATTTTTGAAAAGTAACGTGCTTTTAAAATTTTGTCATTGTGGGTCATAAACTGTACTGTGTACTGTATAAAGGCCTGTAACGATTTGTAATGGTCACCCGGTATGGATGAATTTTTTTGGTACAATTATATTTGTTACGGTTTGTTTTTTTGGTAGGGATAATGTGAAATTAGATTTTTGATAACAAAGATTAAAATGAAAAATAAAAATAAGAAGAAAAAGAAAAAAATTTGCAGATCGATCAGTGATCAGTCGAACTAGAATAATAATAGAAAAAATACCTAAAGCATTGACTGGGGTTGTAAAATGTTAAATTAGCAATAGTAGTGAGTTAAAATAAATACAATAAAAATTATATAAGAGTAGTTAGTGATATGTTAAGTGCATGATTACATTAATTTATACACCCGCAGGGGTCTGAATAATCATAGCGTTAACGTTAAAGTGAACTTAAAGTTATAAGATTATAAAATTAATTAACGGTGTGGGTGTGGTTACCAAACAAAACCATAAATTCGGAAGCATCTGGATACAATATAACGTGTTATTCAGTAACGCATGCCTGATAAAGTTATATAACACTACCCGTATACTACAAAACAGTCGATAGTTCGATCAATTTGGAAAACAAATAAAATATGTGCTCATGTATCCTGAATCAAAAAACAACTAAAATTAAGTAGATAACCTAATACGTATAATAATTTAAAATAATAATTTAGAAAAGCTGCTATACACAAATTTAATATTATTCTACCTAAAACAAAAAAAAAAAAAAATTCATATTATCGAAACATAATTAATATTGGGTAATTATTACTGGTGCGATGGAGGCAGCTGATTAAGCAGTTTGCCTGAATCTTTATCGTTATATATATGAATTCGAGACAATAAATAGTATGCTGCTAAAATTCGACGCTTTCTGCCATCGGATCTGCAACGCAACGTGAAATTTATATCTACGGTGCCGGCTAGTAAGTTAAGTAATGTAATTTAGTTTAAGAATATACAAAACAAAAATATTAATAAAAATTTTTGAAGTTCAAAATAGAATCATTACAAATTTTATTTTTTTTTTGTTGTTATAGTTTATTTTATATAATATATTGATAAAACTTTAGGTATTCGATAATGATCGGCTGATCGATTAAAATCAATTCTATTGATGATGGTGCCGAATAATAGTGCAATCTTTTTTTTCAGTAATTTTTTTTATTTACCCCTTAATAATTTATTTGTACAATGGCCACAAGCGTGAATAACCGAACCCCCCGTGATTCCGGAAGATGCTATCCAAAAATAATTTATTGATTACGCGTTGCTAGACGGATATGCAGCCCATTGTTACAGGCCATCAAACTGATTACCGTATTTGAAAGGCAAATGTTATTGTGTTGTGTTTTTAAAACCATAAACTGAATTTATACACATTATTATTTATTTATAAACTATATAATTCATAATTAGCATTAATTGCAAGTGTACTAATATTCATGTGAAGAAACCTGGACAACCAAAAAGTTTATTTGAGTATATTACCTAAAAAATAATAATTTTATTGTAGAACCTGTCAATATGGCTGTTCCATCGAATACATCCACTAGAAGTAAACTCTAAGCTTCTCAGATGAATCGCGAACATTACTGGCTTTGCAATCAATCGAAAGTCCAACACAGAAGGATGTCATGCAGGCCATTTGCACATCAAACAACGATCTTAATCGACAAATGGAAACTTTGAACCAAGATCTTCAATCGATAATATAAACGTAAAGATGAAAGATCTCAAATGTGACTTAAACCAAAATAAAGATGACATCTCATCTTTAAACTGCAAATTTAATAAATGTGAGGACAAAATTAATAATTTAAGGTACCAATATGAGTACACACTCCAGCAGTCATTCAGAAATGACATAATAATTATAGGTATACTTTAACTTAAATGACGTAGATAACTACTTTCATAGAGCTGCATTAAAAGAGAATAAGCGAGATCCTCACATTTCAAGCTATCAGTTGATTAGTTCGTTTAAATTCAACAGTAAGAAACAAACAGTTATGCAAAAGTTAATTAAAAATCAAATAAGAAATTGACAATAAATCATCGGATACGATGATCGTGCCGATGTACTTCACAAATGCTAATTTAACGGACAAGTTTATGTTCAAGAAAATCAAGTGGATAGTCCCATATAATAACTTAAATTTTTCTTTTATTTTGAACTTATTAAACTTAATTTTGTTTTTCTTTTATAGTACAACTTAGTTTAAATTGACTCTGCTAATATTAAAATTTTGATTTGCAATCGAAAATATGGAATTCTTTCAAATTATTCAGGAAACTGATATTTATAACAATCTACATCTAGAGCATTATTTAAATTCAGAACTAAATTATACTAATGGTTGCTTACGGTACGTTCTAATAAATGCTAGGTCACTTCGAGCAATCTTTGAAAATATAAAATATTTTTTAAAGACACTAAATACTCCTCCCTACATTTTAATTGTTTATAAAAATATGAATTTAAAGCGACGAGGTCTCGTTCTATTCTATACCTGGATACGAGTCTTTCTTCTGCACAAGAGATGACAATAGAGGTGTTGGGATTGCTGTTTATGTTATCTACTCCATTTTAGCAATAGAAAAACAATTATTAAATCTTCTTGACACCAGTTTTATTGTGATCGATCTGTAATATCGTAGTAAAGTCATAAATTGGTATATATGGCACAGAAAAATGTCCTAATGACGTAATTTTTGCTGCTATTAATCAGTTTAATATATCTGAGAATAAAACAAATATGTTGCAATCGATAGTCTCTCCCTGCGGCTTTGTGGCTCTTTAATTGCTTCAGAATTGTGTATCACGTTGTTTGATTCACCTGACTTTGATCATAGAATCATCCTAGTAAATAAATCGGACAAGACTATGAATACTAATAGCAGTAAATTGCCTGATTCCCAAATCATCATCCACTTATCGAGATAAAATAATCCTTCAATCAAGTCTTTTAACGAACTAATTGATATGCTGTCGAATCTTGTTGCAAAGAACATCAAATTAATATCAAGAAAACAATCATGGGTCACTAAAGAATTCCTATTGATTGTCAAAACGAGAAATACATTTTATTTTCTTCAAATGAAATATCCTAATAATACATATTACAAGGAAAAGTTTAAGTATTTTCGAAATCAAGCCGTTTATTGTAAACGAACATTTTTATCAAATTTTAATATTAACAACCTGCAAAAATCAATAGCTAAAGCCACTTAGACTATTTTAAAGAAAATGATATTTAATAAAGATGATAATGTAGCTAACTAGATAATTGCTCTAATTAATAAAAATTCAGAAATTATACATGATTCCATTATAATATGATTCAGCACCAGAATTTTCCAGCTATTTGAAATATGACGGGCTGCCTATTCTTGATTTTTCAATTACTAATTATAATGTGATAGATGCTATATAATCAAAAAACTTAATACATCGGCTCCTGCTGGGTATGATGTAATTTCTGTAAAAGGTATTCAGCAATGTAAACATTTCTTGATTCCTAACATTGTTCTATTAATCAATAAATGCATAGGTAATGGACATTTCCCAGACTGTCTCAAAATTGCGAAAGTACATCCTATCTTTAAATCAGGAAATAAAATGATAACTTTTAAATTTCCATCCAATTTCTATATTGAACGTATTCTCGAAAATTTTTGAAAAAATTATCTAGAAAGATTACATACATATTTTCGGAAGAACAAGATCATAAGCTGCAACGTCTGTTTTCAATGGCATATTAGGAATGGATAACAAGGACCATGTTGCTACGCTCTCAGTAGACTAAATCCATCCAACTCAACTTTTTCACTACTCTGTTCTTATTTTGGTAATCGTGTCCAATATACTGTTATAACTGGTATTAAAAGCAGACCATTACAAATTTTAACGGGTGTGCCACAAGGGTCAGTCTTTGGACCGATAGCATTTAATTTGTTTATTAACGATATGTTTAATTTAGAACTGTTAGACAAATTGATTATGTATGCACATGTCTCGACTTTAACTTATAAATCCAAAAATCCTCTAATGGTTATCGAACAAATCACAAATGATATACATAAAATTGAAAATTGGCTATGTGCGAACAAATTGAATATAAATTTGTCGAAAACTAATTACATATTTTTACAAAATAAAGATTTCCCAACATATTTTCCATCTAGTCTGTTTTCTGATTGATGAGAATCTAAACGGGAAAGAACACACAACGAAACTTAAAAAACTATTTGGCCTTAAGCGACCATTACACAATTAATACTATTGTCATTACTTGTAATGACAATACTACCTAAATCTAGCATCATTACTTCATTAATTCATTAATTTTCACTATTACACAATCAATATTATTGACAATATTTGTGACATTTGGCGTAGTAAAAAACATACTTCGCGTGTTTAATTTCTGCTTTTAGTGTAGTGTAGTACATACAAAAAATATTTCATGTTTTAAATTTTGTTTTGGAATATTATGTGTTTGTATTAAATATTTAAAATCATAACGAAGGAATAACAAATCCAACTTTTATATACCTACTGTAAGCACAATACGTGCGGACAAAATAACCCATTCTATAAATGTCTCTTTTTATTTAATGAACTACCAGAGTCTTTAAAAAATGAGCAAAATATATACAAATACCAGATGTCACTAAAATCATATTTAATTACAAAGTGACTCGAGACCTAATCGGATACACCTTTAGAAACGATTTCTCAGTTTTTGGAATGTTGTCGGTTGCGAACAAAATCTATACTTACGGAAAGCGTAGGGGAAGAGAAAGTGAAGTATTCGTAGCTGAATGTATGGAAGAAAAATTAAAAATTAAAAAAAGAAAAATTTGATTACCACCATATTAATGCGTCCCTCGGGGAATTTTCCACCGATTTTGTAATACCGCTCCACTTGCGACATTAAATATGAAAGTGTAAGGATAGGTTGGAGGCCAACATCAACTAATTACAGAGATATTACCTACTTAAATTGGTCCACCGGAAGTGGCAGCTCTCAAATGAGCTTTTTCGTTTTTTGCAAACACATATTTTTCATATTTTTAACTGTATATCCCTTTTCATTCTTATTAAATACATGTTTTCAGTTTATAAATGTGTAATCTGTGATATAAATATACTTTCCATTATAGTTTAGTTATTTAGTATATCATCCAATAAGAAATACGATGCCACGACGACGATTTATTGGGCGAACTACGCGCCAATCGCTTAGAGTTAAAGCCTCACGAGCAACTGAGACCCAAGAACAACGCTCACAATGAATACAAAGTGTGCGCCTAAATGTAGCGCGATCAGGAGCATTGCAAATGGATGAAAAGCGTGAATTACGTATTAATCGAACGAAATGAGAACGTGAATCATATCGGCAAACTGATCGAATACAAACTGCGCAAACACGATCTAGAGAAACAGGCGAACACCGGCAACAGCGACTTGCAAGTAATCGTGCGATAGTTTCAATGCACCAACCATCGAAGAATCGGGTAATGATAAAATCGAATTCTATAAATATCATATATTAAACTAATAAATCAATTAAAATTCGGACAAAATTTGATCTGATTATGGATGATATAGACGTCATGTTTGGTAACTATGTATATAGCATGCTTTAAATGCAAATCAGTGTATAAATACGAAACCCAAAAAACACGATCTTCCAATATATAACGGAAATGTGATATATACCATAAATTTCTGGAATTTTTCCAAAGTTAAAGAGTTTGGAGAGTTACCAAAATTTGGAAAAATTCCTGGAATCACAAAAACATATTTCTTATCCGAGCAAATAAGAAAATTTTAGGAAGCTGTTGTGTATTCCTCGTAAAAGATTTACATCTCGCGGAAGCCATAGCAGGAGAACCAACTAAAAGTTACTTCGTTGAATTTTGATATTGGCGGTGCGCTACCTCGTCCAGTTACCTTATTACGAACAATCAAACTAATTGCGGCAGAAATAGAAAATAAATTAAAAGATTTCATTCGTAAAGCGTCACAAATTGGAGGTGGAATAACAATTGATATGTCAACAGGTCAACATTCAACGTAATAAATTATTTAATCGTTGTCTATGTGTCCGACAATTATCGGTGGAAAAAATACCGGCTTGTATTTAAAAAATGAAATTTTAACGGCCTTAAGAGCATATAAAACGGTAGAACATTTAAATAAAATGATGATGGTTGTTACTGACTTTCACGATGGTACTGCTGTGTTAGGCGAGCGAAACGAATTGCTCAAATCGAATATCTTGATAAAGTTGACCTTGAATCACTTATTTTTGATGAGGTTAAAGGAAGCAACTGCCCCACACTTTATTTAGTCGTTGTTTTAAAAATTAAAATTTAATTTTACTAATAGCGATAAAGTATGGTTCCGTGGTGCTAAAACACGTGTAAAAGAATACATGTCAACTTTATTTTAATTGGTTGATGCATTGTGCTACTTGTGTCATAGTCGGTTTCGGCTGACATTGTCGTGATTCTGGCTGACATTTTAATTCATTCAATAGTTTCCGGCTTTCTAAATAACCAATATTAAGGCTCCGCCTTAATCAGAAAATTTATTTTCAATTGGATACAGGGTGGACTTTAAGACTGTCCCAGCGAAAGTTTATGAATTCCACTTATTTCATGTTCGATAGATAATTTCGCGCTTGGCTTAATTAGGTCGAGGTATCGGCAGCTTCACAGTAAAATATGCGCACTGACCGTTTTAGATTGGTGGGGGGGGGGGGGGGGGGGCGGGGGGCGTTCACTTGAAGGCTTTCATCCCATGGAACTAATGTCCTAAGTGTCATTGTAACTGAGATATGTTATTTTTAAGCTTTTCTTTAAATTACCCAAAATCTCACCTTTAAATGGTCATAACTTTTTTAGTTGTAACCGTAAAGACACGAAATAACATTTATTGTATTCTGAAATATGATTTTATTTTAAATAAATCGTTATTCAATACAATGGGTTTAAGAAGAATGAGGTATGGGCTTCCAAATCCTAAAAAATTTGTAAAAGTATAAAAAATGTCTACCTTCTAAACGCATTAAACAAAACTAGAGGTTGTTTTGAAATAACTTTTGTTTTAAAAACTTTTCTAGTTTATACCATTTCTTACGGTATGCTACGTGTCATAGAATCATTCATTTTATGGTCAAAATAAGAGACACTATTTTGCCCGTGTCATATTTTAGAATATACATTTTAAGACATCGATCAATTTTCTATACAACTTCATTCATTGAGTTTGGGAATAAATCATCAAAGTATTCTCTTACCGTTCGTTGGTTATGTGCCAGATTTAAGTTAAATTGCATAATGCATTGTGTTACTTGTGCCATAGTTGCTTTTGTTGTATTGTAGTGGTTTCGGCTGACCTTTTTATGGTTCTGGCTGGTCCGGTGGTCATTTTGCAAGCCGGTTGTTTGTTTCCAGTTAATTAAACTCAGCTTTCGGTTGGCTAATTATTGGTTACACATAAAAAATTGGATTTTGTACGCACTGATGGATAATGTACAGTGCTACTTGTGATTATTCTCCTTTATAAGAGATTATACATCACATCATGATACTGTATTAATCGTGCCTTTTATTTGGTATTTCATCATCATGCACAAAATTGTGGTGGGAAACCGTGGTTTCTGCAGGTCATTCCGAGACAGACAGAAAACACCAAACATAGGACGCTGCTTTGATGTCAATCGCTCATATTTTAATGATTTATACAGAAGATTTTCTTACACTTATTAATTTCGAAAGCAGCTATAACTTTCAATTGCACTTTTCTACTAAATAAAATCATCACCATTATCATCTTCAATAAACATGTACATGGTATGTACACAAAAACATTACAGCAACAACCAGGAAAAAGTGAACATTAAAGTCAGTAGTATTTGATGGAAATCAAAATGGGAAAAACTAAAAGAGAAAAACTAAACAATAATAGCACAAAATTCAACTGGTGATCTATTGTGTAGTTGGATTTTTTAATTCAATAGAATTTTTTTTTTGTATCATTACAACATTATGTTTTTTATGTTTTCGGTTATATTACTATCTCTCCATGTACCATATATACAACATACATACATGTATGCGCTGCTAAAAAATACATGACACTTTAAAAAATTTATAAAATACATTATTGCATTGTTCTTTTTAGCAAGTGGGACTGTTGCATGCCGCCAACATTTATTCATATGGTGCGGATCACAATTACATCTTATTAACAGTGTAATATTATAGTGACCACAGTCTCTTCAAGCACCAATAACTAAACGAATTAAAATTTCATTAATCAAAATACTGATTAACTGTTAGTTTTTAATTTGTCTTATAAATCAACACTAATTACAATATAATTATATCGTATACAGTAGAAAATATGTGCTATCGATAGTTTTTAAAAGTATAATTAATAAGACGCTGTCAAGATAATTTAAGTTTTTTACGTATCTTAATTTTGGGTTGATTAGTTCGTCTGGTAGCTGTTGGAATATTTATAATTATAATAATAATTTATATAATGTCTTAATAACGTGTGTAAGAATCCGTTCTCACCGAGCGTAATTTAAAATGCCAGTTAAAAGTCCGTTTAATCGCAGCACATTCAAATTTATACAACAAACATAACGTTTCAACCCTTTTTCCAAATATACTCTGCAATCACAAACCATTCGAACATAACCAACAACATTTGATTTATTTGGTAATAAAATATACGCGAGACTATAGAAAGTCCGCGAAAAACAATCAAATCTTGTTATTACATTAAGGTAGTCATACTTCTTATCCTTTTTACCTTCTATTTTTATTATACACGCATATTTGGACGACGTCGAGTGTGTGTAAAAAATAATATCGTGTGAATATTTTATTTACGACCCCTTCAATTAGAATGTAGTTTTTCGACTCTATAAATCCCCGATCCGCATTTATTATACTCGTATATAGACTTTCTCGCGGATAAAACGCGTATTTATGGTAGTGGCAATAAAAAAAATCTCGAGGGTTGATTTAAAGAAAGACGCGGTCGAATGAGCATTACAAAACGTATATGATGTGAAATATGGACAAAAATTGCAAGACTCGATCTCTTGGTTGCATTTAGACCGTCTGATATAAATTTGAAGCCAATAGAATTACAACAAAAAATTAACATAATCGTTAAAATCAGGGTTGATATTTTTGACGGTGAATCCTGTTTACGCTATATATGGATGATACTTGTATTCTACTTGGTGGGAGATTAAATAAAATATAAAATTTATTTGGGACAGTTTTATGAGATTGTCCAAGAGAGATTACAGTGGACGATATAAAATTAATTAGTTCCATTTTAAACTTGATATTCTTGAGATTTGATGGTTTGGAAGAAATTTATATTATCCCGCTAATCAGATAAAATATTGACCGTTAAGAAAAAAGAGTAAATATTCGAGTTTGAAAATAAGAAAATCGCGGGAAATTTGATACATATTTGAAAAAAAATATTATGAAGGTTACAAAGATATCAAGTCACCCTATTTGAAAATCAATATAAAATTATTATTAAGATTCCATATTTTAAAATCTCATACATGTATGACCTCATAAATCAAATTGATTTTTCCGTATATTTTTTTAGAATACAGCAGCCGAGATTTAGCAGAAATATATAAACCGAACCGATCAAAATAAGAATATAACAAAACAAATAGCGGAAAAAATATGTCGATGTTGAACACGAAATGGAAAAAGAAGAGGAAAACAGGGACGTAAAAATCAAGTCCAATTCATCGAACTGTAAATTATCTGAAAACTACGACTATACACAACAATACAGTAGTTTTGTCAGTTATACATGTTATATATATATTTATAGAGTTCAGACATTCACTTAATAAAAATTTGATTTAAGAATCCCCTTAAATTATAAAATATCGTCGAAATTTTTTTGTGTAGTTCAAATCAATTGAAAATTTTTAATTCAAGTCAGAAGTCTGTGCAAAATATTGAAAGTTTTGGATGCTTACAAGAAATTCTTTGAATCATAAGTTGTGTTTAACTCATAGTTTTGCTGATTTTTTTGCGTAGCGAACTATGCTATTTCGTAAACTATTATACGTGTAAGCACATCTTTGTATGTAATATGGAATGCGGTAAATGCAATTTAATTCTCACTAATTGTGCACTGATTAGTTGTTCCGGGTTTTGTGGAAAAAAATTTCACTACGACTGTGTTAATGTGAGTCGTGTGGCATGCAATGTAATGAATAAGTGCTCTAACTTTATGTGGTTCTGCTATGATTGCAGAGACATTGTTCAAAATCACACCTTTAATAAAATAATAGGTGTAAATAGTGTTTACAACAATGACACGGTGCAAGGTGGGTTTTCAAAAATTATGGCTAAATTCCAACAAAGACCAAAATGGCATGATTCTGGATTGTTTGCTCGGGGGTGCAAAGCCAATCACTCTATCTTCAGTACCTTCTTCATCCTCACCTACTGCTGTTGTTTGTAATTCTGGACCAACTTTAAGTGAAACCTTGTCATCAAATTTGGCTTCAGCTGTATCTAATGAGTGTATATCATCTTGTGCTGTACCTTCGAAAACTGTCACTTCATCGTTTTCATCATCTGAGAAAGATGCATCGTCGTCCTCGTATGCTGATATCTTAAAAGTACCGGTTCATGTTAAACCGAAGACTGTTTCAACAAATATGGTTTCTAAGGTCTCTCAAAAAGAAATAAAACAAGTTGTAAATCCTGCTAATCTACACTCAGAAAAAAACTTGGGTCAAAAGAAACAAAAATCTGAGTCTATTTTGCCAAAATCTTGGTGATTTTCGATCAACCAAATTTCTTAGTTAAAAAACGAACAAGATCTTAGTTGAATAAAATTTTAATTTAAAATAACCAAATCCTGCTTATTTAATTTATAACTTAGTTAATATAACTAGCAAACATATGGTTAATTTAATGGATAGAAATGGAAAATAACTGGTAACAGTGACTAACTATTTTGTTAAATTAACCAAGGGAAAAAATTATTTTACTAATAATTAGTTATTATTATTTTACTAGTTTAATTCTACCAAATTTTCTTAGTAATTGTAACAAAAATGGCGGTAAATGTTGCAAACGTTTAAGGTTAAACACATTACATCAAGGTGGTGTAATGGTGTTACCAAACCAACACGTTGGAAGTTTGATTTCGAACTAATGAAACATTGAATTCTTTACATTAAACAATTCGAGCGTCTCATCAGAATGCAGTGATCAAACTACAAAAAAAATTAAAATACTTTGAACTTACATTCAAAGTATAATCACAATGATTTAGCGAATTTTATTGATTCGCTAGAATTTAAGTCTTAGTTTATATGACAAAACTTATAGGTCAAAATAACTAATTAAGGTAAACCAAAATATTTGGTTAGTTATAACAAGAATATTGTTCACCTAACAATTTTTTTTTGGTTAAATTAAACAAAACTACGTAATAACATCCTGGTAACTCAAATTTCACTCACTTTTTGTAGTAACCAAGTAAGAAAGTACCAACTTTCTAATTTAAACAAGAGATTTGGTTTATGTGGCTCAGAATTTTGTGTTAAAACAACCAAATTAATTTAACTAAGTATTTGGTAGTAATCTTTTTTCTGAGTGTAGCTGTGGAGTTGAACAGTGTGCATGAGCAAAAAAATAATAGTGTTACGAAGTTGGGTAACTTGTCTTTATCTTTGCCTTTGTCTTTGGATCCATCATCTGCTGCGTCTACGGCTGTCAATCATTCATCTATAGTTGCTGATACATCTGATCGTTCAAGTTATGTCACGCCTGATATTAAACCTGTAAGTCTTGGCTCTAGTTCCACACCTGGTGTATTAAATAAATCATTTTGTGGGACTAACTGCTATGCTGAAAATTTTGGCATTAAAACGATTATGCCGATGCTCTGGTTGCATGTATCAAAATTTAATTCCGATACATCTGAAGAAGATATTTTGGCGATGGTAAAAGCATGTTTGGATACTAATTTTTGTAAGGTGTTTAAATTGGTGCCTAAAGGAAGAGATCTTGGTTCGTTGCATTATTCATGTTTTAAATTGGGTTTACCTGCGGAATTACGAGATAAGGCTCTTGATCCTGATATGTGGCCTATTGGTGTTAATGTTCGGGAATTTAATAATGTAAATTTTCGTACAAGGTTGCCTCATCATACGAAATTTCGGGTTCCAGCTGCAATCAACACGTTAATTGTTTAAATTTCCTTTCGTGTAACGTATGTAGTGGTATTGCTGTTCCAAGTGACAATCTGCAGGTAAATATTGGTTCTTGTTTAAAGTTCGGCCACTTAAATGTTCGATGACGTTACTGTTTTATTGAATGAGTACAAATTTGACTTCCTTGCGTTATCTGAAACCCATCTTAGCTGTAAAATTTTAAACAAGTCACTTCGTATCAATATAATTATAATATTATTCGTTTTGACCGAACTAATAATACGCGATGGGGTGGTCTTGCTATTTATTATCGATCTGCATTAAACATCAAAAAAATATTCTGCGGTGCCTTTGGTAAAGTAGAAATTTTAGTGTTGGAGCTTACGGAATGTATTGGTAAAATCCTTATTATTATTATTATTATTTATAATCCTCCACCTGCTTGTGCTGATGATGTTAATAATTTTGAGTTGATTTTTTTAGAATACCTATCACTATATGAGAAAGTTATTTGTTGTGGAGATTTTAATTTTAACATGTTGATAAATAATAAGTTAAGTGATTGCTTGAGGTTACATAACTTGTGCTACTTACCCTTTAATCCAACGAGATGATAGCTCTTTATTAGATTTAATAATTTTATATGTGCCCGATAAATGCAATATAATTTCTTTTGATCAATTAGTAGTTCCTGCCATATCGGATCATGATTTGATTTATGCTTGCTACAAGTTCTGTCGTACTAGAGACGAAATTTATTATTCCATAGTTCCTGATTATAATGCTGTTAGCTATGAACATTTTATAGATCAGTTCTTTTCTTTAGGTTGGAGTGGAATCTATTTTTTTAATGACATCAACGATATTGTTCATGTATTTAATTCATATGTGTTACAATTAGATTCTGCTTGTGTTCCTCGGAAACGGAGTATTAAAAAATGTCCTACTGCTCCTTGGTTAAATGTAAGGATTTTGGACTTAATGGCGCGTAGAAATTTTGCTCGCAAGAAATATAAAAGTTCCAAATTAGTGATTGATTGGGAATCTTTTAAATTTCTTAGAAATAAAACTAATGCTTGCGTCAATCAAGCGAAAAATAAGTTTTACTTTGGGAATATGCATAATCCTAAGCTTACATGGAACAATTTAAAATTGCTTGGTATTTCATGTTCGTCTACTGAAGGAATCATCACTTTTTCTGCTAATGACATTTTAGATGGTATAAGTAATTTTAGTGAATCCTTAGGCGTTTTGCCTTTGCCGAATTCTAATTATTGTAGTTCTGATGGTTATACATTTTCTTTTGATTGTGTTGATGAGCTTATGGTATACTGAATGCTATTTTTTTTTTTTTTTTTTTTTTTTTTTTATTTTTTTTTTTTTTTTTATTGGTAACTATGCGATCTGTTTTGGGGCTCAAGGCTCACCCTGCTCTTCCGCGGTTATGCTTTTTACGTCCTTACCTTACGCCTTCCGGCCAACTCGAGGACGTACGGCTATAGGACCGATTTTAAGACCATCTGCACATTGCAAGCTCCATGCCAGCCTATACCGGCATGGAAGATGGGTCGGCCCATGGGTTTTGCACGCCGACAGGGGGTCGTAGATGTGTTACATTTCACCACAGATCGAAATCTGTTGATGAAATTTCACTTTGCATCCTGCCCCTATCGGGATTCGAACCCGGTACCTCCCGATCCAAACGCCAAAGCTTTAACCACTGTGCCATTTGGTCGGTTACTGAATGCTATTAAAGCTATTAAATCAGATTCAATGGCATATGATATGGTTGATTTCAAAATACTAAAATTATTTATTGATTTATTTTTGCCACATATCACATTCATTTTGAACCAATGTTTAACGAAATCAGTATTTCCTGAGTTATCGAAACTGGCTTCGATTATTCCTCTTCCTAAGAAGGATGTTATTTCTACTGTTTCTGACATTCGTCCGATAAGCATTTTGCCTGCCCTTTCTAAGGTTTTGGAAAAAAATAAGCAAATACTAATGCTTGAGCACCTTAATTGTTTTGATTTTCTTTGCAAATTCCAATCGGGTTTCAAATCTGGTCATAGTACTACAACCGCACTTATTCATATATTTGATGATATTTCTGCTACTTTGGATAAATGTAACTCATTTGTGATTTTAGTACTTTTAGATTTCTCTAAGTCTTTTGACTGTGTCAATCATACACAATTGCTTCAAAAGCTTAAGTTGTATTATAAGTTCTCTAATTTTGCTATTTTATTGTTACATTCATATTTTTTATAATCGTAAACAATTTGTAAAGCACGGTGATGATATTTCCGTCCTATACGGGATGTTTTTATTAGTGTTCCCCAAGGTTCAATTTTAGGTCCTTTACTTTTTTCTATTTATATTAATGATCTTCCCTGGTTTATTTTAAATTGTCGTTATCATTTTTATGCTGATGATTTGCAATTGTATATTGGTGGGGACTTGTCGAATTTAGATGAAATTGTGAGATTTCTGAATTATGATCTTAATAGTGTTTCGCTATGGTCTAAGAATAATGTGCTTACCATAAATCCTTCTAAAAGTAAAGAAATTATTTTTCTCCAAAAATAGCTCCCATGGTATTGTACCTGAACTCTTCTTAAATAATGATACTATTTTATTTGTTCCAATTGTTAATAATCTAGGGCTAATTATGAATTCTAAGCTGGGATGGAGTGATCATGTAAGTTTATTGTGTCAGCGAGTTAATTATAGTGTGTACTCGTTGAGGCTAATTAAAAAAATTTGTCCAGTTGGCTTACGGATATACTTGGTGAAAAGTTTGGTTATACCAATTTTCTCATATTGTGATGTGATATTTTCAAATTGTGATAGTTCGTCAAAACGTTTGCTTCAGATTACTTTTAATAATTGTGTACGTTATGTTTACGACCTAAAGAAATTGGATCACGTTTCTGATTTTAAACATTCGGTTCTTGGTTGTGACTTGTTTGAGTTTAATCGTTATAGGACTGCTCTTTTTATTTTTCGTGTTATTAAATCAGGTTGTCCATTGTATTTGTATGATAAATTGGATTTCTCCAAATCACTACGAACAAAAAATATTAACTTACCCGTCAACAGAACTAATATTTATAATAATTCGGGGTTAACAAATGCGATTGTCACTTGGAACAGCTTGCCACCTGCGGTAAAAAATTTAACCTCTGTTGATAATTTTAAAAAAGTTATATTTAATTTAATTATGAATAATTAATTTTTGCTAATTTTGAATAATTAATTGTTATTGCACATATTTGTAAATATTTCATATCATTTTTTTGTTGTTTTTATTTTTGTATGTATTATTTCCATAGTTTTTAAGATGTTGCATAATTGCTTTTGTTATTGTTGTAAATATTCATGTACAAAAGCTAAGGCTTATGCATTAAAATAAAACATTATTATTATTATTATTATTATTATTATTATTATTATTATTATGCTATGAAGTTAAACATTTAAGCTGAATATATGTAGCTCGCACTAAGATACATTTTTCATAAACAATTTTACGATAAAAGCAATGATTTTAGACAATTTTTACTTTCTATCACTTCCAAGTTCATCACAGTAAAATAAAGTACAGCGATATTGAAAAATTTTGATCTCGGGAATTTTCCAGTTTTACCATTCGCTATATGGCCCAAGTAAAAAAAAGTATAGTTAAAAAATTTAGAAAACAAATGTCTGTGTATGCGCGTATATGTAGTGTCGTGTTGATTAAATGTCAGAATTCCAAGGAGCTTTTGTGCTTTTTAAAATATTTTGAAAAGTATATCATTAACGTTAAAAACGACTATGAACTAAAAGATTTTAAATACAATTTGCAACAATATCGTTCCAGCTCAGATTTTCAAAATTTAAGTGGAAGTGATGATTTTAAAAAAAACATACTTTCATTTACGTAATAAAAAATGGAGGAGTTAATGTGTTGTCCGAATTTCTTTGACGAAAAAAGTACATAAAGCTCGAATACACCGCGCTTAATTTCTAAATCGAAAAATTGCACCTACCGGATTTTTATTCATGTCCTTCCATGTTTCTAACTTGTTTGTAAGTTGTTTATTGTGAACTTTCTTCTTGAGTTAATGTTAAATCACAACAATTTAAAAAATTTGTCCCGGTCATGGAATCTTTACATGGAAACTACTCAATATTTTTTCAAAATTTAACAAAAACTATAGATGAAGCAGTTACAATTACAATCTGTAAACAGACTATCTGCCAAACAAGTGCCTTTTGGTTGGTTGAACGGAAAGTTCGAATCACGGGAAGCATATCTTATAGACTGTTTACTTATGATAAGAATAAATCAGCAAATTGGGAAAACAAATTGAATACGGTATATAATAATAATTTCAAAGGCAATGCAGCAACTAGATTTGGGTTTTCTTCGGAAAAAATGGCAAAACAAATATATGGACAACATTAGGTTTTATTTGAAAGTGGTTTAATAATTTCGCCAGACTTACCTTTTATAGCGCTAAACCCTGATTGGTATTACTTTTAATGGCATCGAGTTTAAACTCGTACAAATTAAATATCCTGTTATAGGAATCAACCTTAGCGTTCGTGGTGTTTTGGCAGCTTAACTTATCTACAACTAGATTCTTGTTGTGGATAAGTTAGTTTTAGTTACTAAAGAAGAAGCATTGTTACTAGGGCCAAGTTTAATTGGGATTGACCGTAACAAACTTAAAATTATGCGATTTTGTGATATTTATTTCGTTTGACCAAAGTATTGTAATTATAAAAGTAGAACGAGACGGCGATTTCTTACATCTTCTTATGTTGAAATTGTAACTAAAATGTATTTTAAATTTGTGATACAATTTATTTCCTATAAGTGATATTTTGACGAATTGCAATTTGTTTGACTGATTAATACTTTTTATTTGAATTAAAAGACTTGTTGTTATTAATATAAAGTATGTACAAAGTACTTACGTTATATGTTTTTAAGAAATTTTTATTGAATTATTTTTATATTATTTTATATAAATAAAATGCGTATATTTTTGTTATATTTTAATGACATTTTCAATTTAGATAAATTTGTCATCGCTCAATATTGGCTGTGAAATATTTGACAAAGCACAAATAACCGTCATTATGTCCACGTAAGCGATCACCGAAACGTCCACTTTTTCAGAAAAAATTCTGAAGATTTTTAAGCGGGTAATTTGTCTTTCCAGATGCACACGAGCTGCAGCAATCTTAGTGTTTCGTTCCATATCCTCTTTGGAAAATGTTTCAAATAAAAATTTTGCCCTTACTATTTCTATTCCGCTGTGTGATAGCTCATGAAGCTATCATGAATCCTTTATCGACCATTACAGCATAGCCAGGCTTTAACAATTGCAATCGCTCGGAGTCCTTTTTAAATATGGCCTTATCCGAAGACCGTTTTGTTGACACTTTACTAAGAAAATCTCTTGATCCTGACGGCGATACTCCAATCATTTGCAACGTATGCATGCTCTTATAGTTGGAATGCGTACATGATCTGCAAGATAAAGAACGAAACGTGACGGTTTTAATTTCCGTACAATCCTTTACTGTTCGTACGTTAGGAAAATCACGAAAACTTGTAGGTAAGTTATTCCGGTTTCGTTTTTCTGATTGCCAGTGAATAAGTTTATTCATAAGTGAGCAGCCAAATTTTATGTACAAAGTAAAGGTTTGTAGTTTTATTGCTAATCTCAAAACTTATGTTAGCAGGATCCGATCCCTCATTCTCATATTGCACCGTTCATTTGGCCCGTTATCCTCGCATAGCTCCGCCACTACATTTAAAGTAGCCATGGATGGTATTCCTGTCATTGTGTTTAATTTTACTTCCGTGTTCCAAAGTGAAGCGATATTGACGAAGCTTAAATCTGTCTATTCGTTTTCTTACAGTCGCTACCATCCAAAGTTTCAGTGATTGTATCATCTGTGGCACTCAGACTAAAAAAGGCAAACGGCTTTAATAGGAAGCATTTTTGCATGACAGCAGCATGACCTTTTTAATATTCGGTCCGTTCGATTAATATTTCGAATCTGCTGCGTTTCTATATTGATGATTTAGGCAGATTCTCCATAGGAAATGCACTTTTTGACAAAAAATGACATCTGGTCTAGTGCTATGAATCGATTTTAACAAAAATCTTGAGTCGAAATGATAACTACAAATCACAAAACTTTTTGGAAAATGCTTTCCCATTTTTAAAGCAATTTTCCATATTAAAATTTCGGATGGAATTCTTTTTGGAAGTTTATGCATCAATGTGGAAGCCGATCTATAATTATTACATTGTGATAGTCCACAGTAAGCTGGCACTGTATTTTGTTGTTTTATAATTGTGACATCTTTAACTAAAACGAATTTTATAAATTTTTATTTTCCACTTTTGTTGTGTTTTGTATAACTATTGGTTTCTATTTAATATGATTGCAAATATTTGCAAAGGTAAATTTTTGTATTATTTAAATGTATTGGTGTGTTATTTTCATTTGAAATTGAATAATTTTGACGTTTTCCAACACAAATGTCTTAATAACAACATAAATAAAACTAATTTACTAGAGATTTTTAGACTATGGATTGAATAAAAATTCTAAATAATAGCAGCAAAATTAAGAATTACAAAGAAAAACCAACTACGCGATACGCTTCACTATTTACGTTTTCTAAAACAAATCTCGTATTAACAACACAAACAATTCGTTTTCTAGAACTGAATCGATAACTTCGTCGTTTGGGTGCTAAAATTCGAATCGTTAATACGCATTAATAATTAAAATTAAAAATAATAATTAACAATTAAAAATAAAATACATTAAAAAAAAATATAATTGAATACAAATAATAAAATAAAATAAAAATTAAATAATATACTTTGAAAATCAAACTTATCCAGAGTTCTAGCCCTTTCCTTGAGAAGGTTCTACAACATTTTTCTTGGAATATTAGGTCATATGGATAGAAATATCTGACCACAAAAAACTAAAAAACACACAAACAAACAAACATAAACGAAACTAATGTACAATAGATTTTTTGGTTAATGACCTCAATACAATTTCCAAATAATGGCAGCAAAATTAAGATCGCAAAAGAAAAGCTTCTACGCGACGAGCTTCGTTGTAAAATACATTCATTTTATTCTGGGAGCAACAATTTAATCCAATTAAAACTGTTTTATTTTAAATAACAAACAATAATTGAAAAACAAAGATGTTTATTATTCAAATCAATCTACCGCCATTTAGTAGCAAAACATTTTGACATAACACAGTAATGTTTGTTGTTGTGTTTATTGCAGAGTTGAAAATTTCCCTTTATAATATTGGGACATTTTCGATTTCGTTTTGTAAATGCAAAGTAATTGCAAAGCAAAATGTTGTATGCCCGACTGCTTTTGATTGCAAATCGCTTTGTAATTTTTTTATGTATGTGTATAAAAATGTATATACCGACACGGAATTATTTTGAATGTAAGCTATGGAATAAACCGATTGCAAATAATTGTAAAGCAATTGACGTTTGCAAATACCAAAACAGCGCCTCTATCGGCCGGTAGAACATTGGTGATTGACTACACGATTTGACAGACTGAGTTTTTCAATATGAAAGTTGCTTCTTCGTGTGCCAGTTTTAGTTTAAAAATAAGTTTGTTATATTATTATATAAATAATATACATAAGAATAATATATATAATAACAATATATTAATAAAAATCGAACAATTATATTTATTTTCATAATTTTGTGTGTAATGTGAACTCTGAGACCAATCAAATTATCCGTAACCCAAAATGTAAGAAACATTTTTTTTTACTTTAGGATTTTGTTTTTAATTAATATTTATATTTATAAAGCTAATTAATAATACAACGTTATACAAATGGATAATCCACATCCACAACCGTCATTAAATGTAGTTCAACGTGACGTATCCGAGTCTATGTTCATATCGCCATACGACATATACCAATATTTTCATAATTCAAAACGCCCAATTCGTGAAAGCACTGAGTTACTGAACGCTGGTTGGGTTCATGCTATTGGCATTGCTCCATCTCCTGTCAAAAAACAGATAATGGGTCTCATTGTGCAAACGTCATCCATTATATCCAAGCCACACGAAGTAAAGTTGGACTTTTTAAATCAAAGCTACAAAAAGTGGAAATGTGTATGCTCTTGCAAAGCGGGTAATGGAGAGAAATGTAAACATATAGCTGCTTGCCTTCTACACATTAACAGGTTTTTATAAGAAGTTTTGTTTTGAATTTTTTAAATCAATTTACGTTACTTACAGATATCCAATTCTTGGTAAAATAAGTTGTACGGAAATTACTCAAAAATGGGGTAAAATTGGTCGATCCATCGCCAAACAATATAGTTCTGTCTTTACCACGGAAATGTGTCATGTGCGCAAAAAAAATTGTATTCGCGATGATGAAGTGACCGAAGATGAGCAATATGCTTTCAGTCGAAAATATATTAATGGTATTATTCCGTTTAAGTTAGTACATTATTATTCTAAAAACTATTTAAAAATATTATTTTTAGCTACACCAAACTCTGGTTTGCCAAAATCACTAAAAACCGCCCGAGTGTCAGAAAATACATCGAGACCAAATGAATACGACGAAAATACACAAGAAGACATCGTTGATTTCTTTGAGTTGATGATCAACCGCAACTACTTGAAAACATTTGTACCTTTAATGCAATCATTAATTAACGAAGAAAACAACGAATATTTGAAAAATGTTAGGAAAACCTTGGAAGAATGTATAAGTATATGTAAGGCCACCATTTGCCAAACAAACGTTCAATGGTCGCTTGAATGTAAAAAGAGAATAACAGGCAGCATATCTTATAATTTATTTACATATGCAAATAATAAGCAACCTGATTGGCAAAAAAAATTGGCTTCTTTATATCAGAGCAATTTCCAAGGAAACGGTGCTACACGATATGGATTATTTGCCGAAAAATTAGCTTAGGAAGTTTATAGCCAAAATTGTTTGTTTTTTGTAAATGGGTTAATTATTTCACCAGACCTTCCATTTCTGGCGGTAAGCCCTGATGGGATTTCTTTTGAGGTTGAAAATTGGAAGCTGGTGGAAATTAAATATCCTGTTAAAGGAAAAGTTGTATGTGCTAACGATCTTTTAAAGCTTTTAAGTTACCTTCGAACAATTGATGATAATAATTATAGTATAAGTAAAAAACTTAAATATTATGGTCAAATCCAGTTGGGATTGGCCGTAACCCACTTGAAACTCTGTGATCTCGTGTTATTTAGTACTTTTGACAAAAGTATTGAAATCATAAAGGAAGGAAGAGATGAAGTTTTTATACAAAACAATGTAGAAACATTAACAAATATTTATTTTAAGCAATGTCCCTTATATAAAACTAATATGTGATATATTAAATTTTTTATTATAGGTATTTAGATGTTAGATAATATTTGTGATACATTGAATTTAGGTTTATCACCTTTTAAACTTAGAATTAAAACAAAAATTTTCTTTATTAATTAGACATATGTCATTATATTTATGTACTAATTTTTTATTTTTTTTTATTTATGTTTGAATTTATTATCTTACATAAATTTGTCATCTTTTAGTAATGGTTGTGAAATATTCGATAAAGCACAAATGACGGTCAAGATATCATCAACATACGGAATTACAGAAACTCCTATTTTTTCAGACAAAACCTTAAACATTTTTAGACGACCGATTCTTCTTTCCACGTGGACTCGTGCTGCAGCAATCTTTCTATTTCTTTGAGTTTCTTCCTTGGAAGCCGCTTCATATAGAAACGATGGTCTTATCATTTCTATGCCCGCGTTTGCAAATTCATCAGCTATCAAAAAGCCCTTGTCGACCATGACAGCGTCGCCAGGTTGAAGCTTACTTAACAGGTCAGATTGGTTAAAAATCGCCTTATCAGATGACCGCCCAGTGGATGTCTTACTGACAAAGTTAACCAATCCAGACGGTGAAACTCCGATTAAAATCTTTATGGTATGTGTCCCCTTGTAGTGAGAGTAGGTACACGTTCTACACGTGAGACAACGGAAAGTAACAGTGCGTACTTCGGTACAGTCTAGAATAATCCTAACGTTAGGAAATTCTTGAAAGCACTTCGGCAGATTGTTTGAGTTTTGTTCCTGCGATTGCCAATATATTAATTTTTTCATTGTTTTCGCCAAAAGCTGAATTGTATCAGCAAAGTGCAGTTTTGCACTTTTATCGCTTAGTTCAAAATCAATTGCAAGATCAGAAAAAGAGCAATTAGATTTTAATTTGTGCATAGTCAGAAGAATTCGATCTCTCATAGCCAATGAACAGGTGTCATCTTTTCTGACTGTCTGGCAAACGTCTACCATTACTTTTAATATAATACTGTTTGGGATTCCCGTCTTTGTATTTAATTTTGCATCAGTGTTCCACAAAGAAGCTGCATTCATAAAACCAGTGAAATTAATTTGATTGCCTTTATCGGAACATTGAGGTGCACATTGTATCGCTTCATCAGAAAAAAAAAATGTGTAATTTGATCAGTCATATTATTTTCAGAATCATTTTCAGGCGACTGGCGATGATCAAAGCTAAATAAAATAATTTTTATTAATAATGTTTTTACTTAAATTTAACTTAAACTTTAAGTTTTATACGAACCAAGATTGTGAAGAAATAACTGTAGATCTCAACAACAAACGATTTGCTCTGGAATTATCTGAACAACGTTTTGTTTCAATCGTGGATTTTGGTAGGTTCTCGGTTGGAAATGCATCATCAACTAAATGGACTTTAAATAATTTCCCCGGAGAACGAAATGGAGTAAGCAAATATTTCACTTGGAAATGCTGGCTGCAAATTTTAAAATTTTGTGGGAAGTTCTTCCCCATTTTTAAAACAGCTTTCCATTTTGCCAATTCCGAGCGACAATCTAACACTTTCTTTGGAATTTGGTGCATTGATATTGATGGTGATTTATAAGAGTTGCACAGGGGCACACCACAATGTTTTAAACCTCTTTTAATTTTTTTAATAGTTTCCATTTCGCCACTTATCGGTAAGTAAATGAATGTACATGAACACTTCAATAGGACACTTGTTTATTTTTGCTTCAACACCGTAACAGACATTTTAAATTAAACTTTATTACTAGCTTTTAATAAAGAACACAAAACAATTCGGCAGAAAATACACAGAACATGATCGTATGTCAAAGTAGTGTATCCCATCATAACTTACAATACCTGCCAGTAGGTGGACGACTACAAACGTCAATATCAAATGGAAACACACAGTAAGAAAGTAAACAAATGTCAAACTTATATTGCCGTTGTGCTTTCAATACTTGCCACCAGAAGTTTTTAGTTTCCTCCAAACATCAATTGCTACAAATATTTTGTAGCAAAGGTTATTTCTTGTGGAAGATGCAATTTTTGTTGATTGGAATGGTGGGTATAGTGGACAAAAATGAAGTAAGTAATTTTTATCATAAATTGTTTTCTGAAGTTATATGGATTGTTAAAATAATTATAAAATCGAGCTAGTCGAATATTTAATCGAAAGTATTGTTTTTTTTATTTCATTTATTTGATTAAGCTTCGCCATTAATCAAGCAAATTCGTTTTGTACAACATTTCAGGATCAACAGTATGCTCTTTTGTTCACTGAGGCGATTCCATTCCCAATTGCTGACGATTACATCCTTATAGAGATGAATCGTTTACATGGGCTTATTATTACATTTAATTATTTTAGAAGATATATGGGCTCCATATATTTTAGATAGAAATGTAGTAACGAACAATCAAATTATCATAAAATAGAATTTCTTGATAGCTCTGATAAATTTGCAACGAAATTTTTCGTATTTTGGAAAATATTTGTAGGGATCACCACACCCTGGGACCCAATATCCCTTCAAAAAAATTACGAAACCCTGCTCATTGGTATACAATCCCTATCCAATGTTTGAAACCGATTGCATGAATAGTGTTACAATTCATCCCTGACATGTCACATACGATTAGGACTTCTTATATACTAATCTCAGACATGTCATAAACAAAAATTATTCCCACCTGCCCATAAATGTCTATACACGTGTAATTTATTTTAATACGCTAATTTAATTAACGGTTAAGCGAATTTAGGTAAAACTGGATGTTAGACTAATAATAATTAAAATAAAACCCGCATACAAACTCCACAAACACGTTTAAATATTTTCCAATTTTGAAAATAAAAATGTTTGTGATACATGCAGTCAATTTTTTTAATAAAAATATTAACCCCAAATATAACAACGATAACAAAAAAAAAACCTTTTCAAATAAAATGTACCCTTGGGGCCAGTTGATGTGTTAAAAATGAGATTTATATTAAAAATAAAAAAATAAATGGAAAAATCTATATTTTATATGAAAATGATTTTCCATATTTTTTTTATTATCCTCATTTTCATTCTCAGCAGCATCTTCTCATATATAATCATTTTGTTTATTATTATATTTGTGGTAGGTGATTATTGCGACCATTTTTGATTGCCATTATAATTTGCGATGATATCGGAGATAGTGTTCAGTTTCCGATCCAGGTGCCGCACTGTCTTAATCATTGCAGAACGCATACATATATTAAAATTGAAGTCATATTTTTGTATAAAATCAATTTTCCATACCATAAATCCATTATTGGTGCTATTAAGCAAATTATGAACAAAATGAACACAAAAAACCCTTCAATAATCAAACTCAACATGAATATAAAAGAAGAAATCAAATCTCCTTTTTTTCTATATATATACACAGACACATACTACTCGTATCCTTAAGCAAGTTTTAACACTTTCAATTTTTACTTTGATACTATTTTTTATCCTTTTATTATATGTGTATAAGCTCAAATGATTTTTCTATTCAGTGTCATAATAATGATTGACACGTTCAAGTATGATCTTAACAAAACAAAAAAAAACTTGTCTATTCTTTTAACGGTACGCAACAATAGAACTACTCCAATGTATGTTTTTATAGTTCGCAAAGTATAGAAAACTTTCCTTTTACTATATTACTGATACTGTTTTTTGTATTGTGCGATCGCATATACTAAAAGATATGACTTAATTTTTCATCCACAGGTAAGTTTTTAAATTTTAACCAACCAATCTGGATAAAAAATGAAAATATTTTATATATACAAATCATCTGTCAAATCGTATACGTGTCCCCTCTTCATATACATTTTATACCATTCAATCATCTTAATATGATTTTTTTTTTTTTTTTTTTTTGATTTGGCACAAAGAAAAATTTCTTATGTTTACCTTTTCACAATACTCGTATGTGTATACAACAGCAAATTAATTTTAATTGGAAATATTTAATCCTTTCGTTATTGTTTGTTTTACTTACATAGCCGTGTACACAGAAAGTCCCTTTGCAAAGGATTCAACATTTTTTTTTAAACGGTAGAAATGAGTTAATTGATGGAAATTAATTCGTTATTGTGCAATATATGCATATGAATGGGAGAGGCTTAATCATATATTAATGTAGATAGCATAAACAAGTTTTTTATGTTTATTCTAGGATTAGAAGGATAGAAATTACCATATATGGGCGATGGGCTACGTATTTCGATATGCACGGTTTCGTGATATACTTAAATAAAATAATCACGTTGAACTTCTTAATTATTAACGTAGAACGATTCTATATAGAAAACCATCTTGATGCATATGAATCTTATATGTATATATATATATATTAGACTGACAACTAAATAAATTACCTCTAATTTATGAGAAATTAAAAAGAAACGAACATTTTCTTTGTACACACCACAGAATTTGGATGGATAGATGGATGGATGTAGAATGAATTCGATTGAACGAAAACACTTAACGTCTACATTGTGTAAAGAATGCCGATATCGGTCGGTGGCAATTTGTCCAGATTAGTTATGCCTTGAATATTATTAATCATTTTTCTTTTATATATTCATCTCATCTTATAAATATATCATATATATTTTTTTGTACATTAAAGACTCTTTTAAAGAGACACCTGCAGAATGTCTTGGAATGTTAATTAAGGATATTTAACAGAAGAGAGAAATAAAAATTATAATTTAATCTTTTTATTTTATTTTTGTAACGTAACAAAATTTAATTTCTTTTGTAAGTAACACGTAGAACGCATTTTAACAAGTAAAGAAATCGTGAGTAAGAATTTTAAGGATGAATATTTGTGTTGAAATTTAAAAATTTGATTATGAATACAAAATTATCGATAATACTGATAATATATGCAATCGGTGAATAACAAACAAATAAATTATTTATATTCTTTAATCTTAAATGGTGCAGATTATGGGTCAATTTACTCCGGAAACATGTATGTCTCTTTATTGGTTTCTTTTATAAATCCATGTTTGATACATTCAACCTTGCTGACTTAAACAAAGATTGTTCGTTTGTAATGTAATGGGAGAAAATTTTAGAATATTTATGCTTGAAGTTCAATTTATGTTGCATAGCTATTTACGGTCTTAAGCGAAACACCATGACATGAATAATTTGCTGAATACGCGATTTATTAAGTTATTAGTTTCATATCCCTGGAGTTAAAATACAAGAAAATTGGTTAACCATATTAAGGTACAATTTTGATACTACTTTAGAAAGTAGATAATATTTTGTTTGCACGGCTAAATAATTGGAATACACAATCTTGAAAGAATAAATTATTCGGCTATGTCGAAAGCCATGTCTGATAACTGAACAGAAGGGAACAGATGAGCAATTATTAATATGTGAAGCCACAATTGAATCAAAATAAATTACTTTTGTCTGGATTGGTAGTTTGTCTTCAATTATGATGTACGATTTGCATTACTCCCGCTTTGATTCACAGGACAATATAGTTCCTTTTAGAGAATCAGCGATAGTTTTTAATACATCAGCCGTTTTTGTAAATTCTCAAGATATTCATTTACTTTATGCTCTGCTTCTAGAAAAATTCATCCCGGAGCAGTTAGTAAAGTATTCTCGGTGAACACATTTAAATAAAAATGGTAAAATTATGTTTTACCTGGCATCTACTGATATTTGATCAAACTATGAAAAATATGACATTGAATTGAACTGTACATATTTTGCTCACTGAACTGACAAGTTTTTTATGCATAAATTAATTTAACAGTGTTGTGAATAAGCAAAACATTCACAACATTTTTTTTTGTCATTTCTTGATAAAATATAGAAAGGAAAGTAAATATGGACCAGGTACATTACGAATGAGATAAAATAGGGGAATTGAAATGAATCCTAGTTGAAATTGGGCTTATAGGCCAGTTGGAAAGTTTATGTATTAATTGTCATCACAATGCCGAAGTTTGTTTTAATTCTGGTGGGCACGTTGAGAATGTTATCGAGTGTTGATATATCCAAGGTATTCAGGCTGGATTGGTTTTGTGGTAAATCAAAACTCCGATATATTTAACTTTTAATGTTTTAATTTATTATAATTCAATTTTATTTTAGAGATTCACAAAAATTATGCGATGCGAAAGAAAGCCAATAAAAAAGTGACCGTGATTTATTTAATGACGTTAGTTGACACAAAAATATTACAATTGATCAAGCAACACTAAACTGCTATATCGACAGATAATTTAATCGACACATAATTTAATCGACACAACTGCTATCTCGACACAAATTTGACTTTTCGAATTTGTTTACATAGATGTGATAAGTATTAGTTAAACTTAATTAATTAATTATATTCCCTAATTACATTTTATTTTCCTTTAGGTAACGTAATTAATTTGCCTCGGATACGGGTTGAGATTCCCAACATCGAGGTTAGCATGTATTTAATACAATGACACATGTAACGACGATTATTGTAAAAACTCGCATATTGTTATATCTTATGAAAATATAATTTGGTGCCCGTAAAAATTATGTATATGAAGTTGGCCAATATTCTAACCCCAAAAAAAATCGATGGCAATACTAAAATATACAGACTTTGACTATAGGCAAGTATCAGTCCAAAAGAGAGACTCTAATTTCAAAAAGACTCTATTTTCTATATACCGGTATCATACATTTATTAACATATTTTTCGGTCGGTTGGCATGGTTTCGGCTGACATGGTTTCGGCTGAATTTATATGGATCTGGCTGACCCCACATTGGTTCCGGCTGGTTCCAGCTGAAATAATTCCACCAGAAAAATCATGTGGTACAAAATGATGCAAAATACATGCTATTTGTGCCATGGTTGGTTTAGTTCCGGCTGGCGTAACGGACATGATATTTTTACTTATTGACTTTTCATTATAGTTTTAACCCAATCAAATTTAAATAGTTAAAAAGTGATTCGCATAGAGAGTTTAATCTAATTTAACTAATTCTTATTACTTTGTATAATATTTTGTGTACAATAAATAAATTAATTCAACATCAAACGTAAGCACGAAATATGAGTACAGTGCACTAAGTAAGTATTTGAATTGAATTATTTAATGTAAAATATTTTCCTTTGTTTTAAATTATTTTCTTTTATCTACTTTTAGGTTGGCCCTCTTCAGCTTCCAACAAATATTTAAACCCTCAATTATTCAAAAACCAATATATTAATTATTTTTACCGTTTAAAATGGCAATCATTATTTATGTAAAATGTTATTAAAATTCTACAAACTAATTAGCCTTTTTGAAAATTCTGTCCCATTCCACCCCTTGGCTACATAGTGGCAAAATTTCAACGGAAAATCGATTTAATTGAAATTTTCAATATTTAGAAATATTAATTTTATGCATTTTCTAGTTTTTGTGTTTTTAAAACTGAAAATCTATTTAAAATTTAATAAATGTATGAAAAATGAGATTGACATGACGACATTACATATTTGTATAAGGAGCACATTATATCGGTTTTTGTATTCTCGTCATTTTTCGAATATAAAATGTCTACAAATACAATAAAAATTTAGGTATACAGAAGTACACGAGACAAAAACAAGTAAGATTCAGAGTTTGGATGACAAGAATATTTTATACTAACAACAAAAAATTGTTTAGTTTCCCACAATATGCGTGACCCAGCATCTGAGATGTACAATAAGATTAAGACCTAAAACGTTTCTAAATTTATGAATTATTTATTAAAATTATTTTGGAATATATTAATGTCTATCCACAATCCGTTTAATGGAAGATTTAATTTACAAACCAAATTTACTCTGTTTAACTTTGATCAGTATTACATCCACATTTACAGCGCATGAAGACAACAAGAGGTGACCGTCCGGAAAATTTAATATAAAATAAATTGTATTTTCAATTTCATTGTTACTGATACCCAGCTTTAAAATAATAGAATTTTTTTTTCAAGAAATTCCAAGAATTTTTTGATTATTTCATCTCCCCCCGTTTCTATATAAATTTTTTTGTGGTCTTCCCGATTTTATTGCTCAAATTCTGAAAATGAAACCATCCCAATCTTATGTATTGTTGTGGGGTTTAATTAGCTTTTTTCTATTTTAGTTATATTTGGTTGCATAAACTAGAACATCGAGCTTACAACCAAAAGCTTACAAAAGGAAATATCCAAATTAGATTTTCAAATTTCAATCCCGGCATCATTTGAGAAATATTTTAGTATACAAATTTTTTCAAATTGCCTGTCATTTTTCATATTCGCATAACTCCATTACAAGCCCGCAAGATTCAATTTGATGGAATTGATTGAATTTTTATTTCTTTTTTGATTTTCATTACGCTGTTTGGGAACATATCCAACTTAAATATTTTTAGTGTTTAAAATTTTCGTATATACAGCACAATGACATGTTACACCCTGTTTTATATTTTTAATAGAAACACCATATACTTTTTTACGGTTTTCTATGGGAGACGCATGTCAAATGTCAAAAGCATACAAATAAACAAAACATCATGTCAAAATATTAATAAATTTTTCCTTTTTAATTTTCTCGTTTTTCTTGGTAACTGTACCAGTGGTAATTTCAATTTCATTTTTGCGTTATTGAGGTTATGATTTTATTGAATAATAAAAAATAAAAAAATAAAAAATTTGTGGGAATGTTTAATTATGTCAGGAAAATATAATATTTGATTGACGTGGTTAACACAAAATAAAAATGGTGAAAACTCTGTGGGGCGTCTGGATTCAACTATGTTTATGAGAAAAGTTGATTTACATTAGCTTAATGTGGGTGTTTCACTGTATACGGTGTATAATCTAATATGGTATCAGCGTGGATTAAAATTGTTTGGTGTGTACCATACATACGATGATTAAAAAAGCACGCACCTGCTATTTTCCTTAAATTACGTAACTCCCTTCTTATATACATATTTGAAACCGATTTCATTACTGCAAGGCACTTGATAACAATATTTTAATTGAAATTTAAACAATACACTTTTGAGGTCAAATTGAAAACATCGGCATTATGTTTTTGTATTTTTATGTTTTGTTCTCGAAAATTTGAAGATGGCACGCGACTTGTACATTTTGATTGTGTTACTCCACAAGTTGAAAATTTTGGTAACAAGAAGTGTTTCCCATTATGATTTTATACAAAGCAGATATTTTTTAATTAGAATTTTAATCTTTTGATTAACATACCCACATTCGCATGTATACTAGTATTTGGAAGAAATTGGGCACTCTCGCCGTATTAGGCATTTATCAAAATCTAGATTAACAGTTTCAATCAATTTATATATTAAAAATGAAAATATTTCTATTCTGCCACTTTTTAAGTGGAATGTTCTTCTTTAGGAAGGTCTCCTCTCAAAATATATGCTTTATAAAGAATATATTTTGAAATATCCATTTGGCTGCAAAATGCATGGGTAATTAATTGAAGTAGGTTATGACCTAAATTATCAAAAATATCTGCTGTCCCCTAGATCTAACAGTCCACACATTAACATTTGTTTATGGCATGCTTGAAAACTTTTAGTCAGTTTTAGTCAAACTAGAAAAAGAAAAGTATGTGTAACCTTTACGAGTGATTTAAGTGAAACCTACCTTTAACGGCAGAAATGATCCTCGTTGTGTGTCTTTCTACCTGTGCCTTGGAATTGCCTACATTTTGATGTCTGTATTGGTTTTGTTGTTTTCGCAATTACTTTTTTATTGTACGAGGTGGTCGTAGATCAATTTTTCCAGTTCAAACGGTCGTTCTCGTCTTTTGGCAGTTAAATTAATTTTTTGTGACAGCTATTGTTGAAGGAATCTTTAGATACGAGATTCTTGGCCTATCAGTTTAGAATAAACTTGAATGTTTCTCAGCGAATTTTGATGGACCCCATATTTCCTTGGCACACCAGAGGTTTTAAATTATTTAAAACTCATTTACTAGTGATTAAATTATAAGGAATTCGTTTGAATTCCTTATAATTTAATCACAAGTAATTAAGTGTAATAAATTTTGATTTTTCTGTCTGAAAGATGTCTCGAAAGCGTACTTTAACCTTCTTGTTATGTTGTTTAATTTGATTTAAACTAGCCAAAAATTATAGGGAGGGGAAACAAACCTCTTTATTAAACCTCTCGTCACGAGAGAATACATTTATATGTTCAACACGACAGATGTCCACGGGACAAACACATTATTCAAGAGTTGCAATAAAATCAATGAATATTTAAATAATTAATACTATTTGTATAAACATAACATACAGAAGCTTAAAAGAAAAACAATTAGTTTACAAATAAAAATAAATAAGTCAATCCTGAATGAAAATTTAATCAAAGTGTCGAATTAACTTTCAAAAAAATACTATTTATGAAATTAAATATGAATTAGCTGGGTGCAAAAATTACAGTTTTAATTATGCATGAAAAAAAAATGTTTAAGTTATGCATTAAAGCATAATATCATTTAAGTATAAATTGGATATGAGTGGGAATGGTGATTGGGATACAAAATATATTATTGATGGAAGTACAAATGAATCGTGTATATAGTATGGTAAAATGCCAAATGGCGTCGCTTACAAACGAATGTATCTTAACTGCAAACGTGATGGGGTATTCCCAAATTCATGGATTGGGAGGGATGGCCTTATTTCATGGCCTCTTTGTTCCTCAGATCTAACTCCGTTAGATTGTTACGTCTGGGGATGAGTCAAAACTCTGGTATACGTCACGGAAGTTCGATCTAGGGATGATTTAATCCAACGCATTGAAGCGGCTTTCGTCAAAATTAAAGACGAAATGCGTTTACGCACCACTACAGTGGAAATAAAACGAAGGTGTCGTGCGTGCATACGCAATGGAGGTCAACAATTTGAGCAAGATTTATAATAAAGTTTTATTTTTATTAAAAAACGGTTTTTAATTATAAGTCCAAAAGTTAGTACCTACATATAAATGTAAAATAAAGATAAGTGACAGGTTTTACTGCGGAAGAGTGAGGTATTAGTTGTTGGTTGTTGTAGCCTACTTAATGTATGTTATTTAAGTAAAAACAAGTTTAATACTAAATTTGGAACCTATACCGTTTATTTAAAAAAATAATACGACTTGAATGCTAAATATTGCGATTTTTCAAAATAAACATTAAAAAGTTAAAATAAAAAAATCTGTAGGGCCAAAAATGAGTTATTGGGGTTTAAGAGATAATAAATGACCCATCCTTGCAGCCAATTCATATTGGCAAACGATGCACCAAACACCCTGTATATAATCATAATATATTTTAACTGTGTTTTCTAACTCATAAAGGCGTAGAGTACTAGAATTTTCATCTAGTAGGTTATTCGAGTATAGTTTGCGCGAGAAAGGGTTTTCATTGCTGTTGTTTTGTTTTGTCACACTCGCTAACAATTTTTGTTGTTGTTTTTTGCTCGACGATTATATTTTCGTTTTTTTTCTGTCTTTGGAAATTTTGAATCTTGTTTTGTTTACGAAGTTACTCATATATCGTATTTTATATGGAGATCATTGGAGATTAGTATTAGGGGTGTACAATGAGATCGACATTTCGATAACCACCGAAAGTGTGGTTTTGCAATGTATATAGCTTGTTTTATGCTTCTAGCTGTGCTATGTGTGAGTAATGAGTATGGATAGGCAATGAATATCCATCAAATTTGTGATGGTTATTCATTGTACATTTTTACTCAACTTACGGAATGTTGTGTTCATATATGCACTATTGTTACTATATTTCTATGTCATTTTTTGGCTATTTTAAAATGTTTTTTTTAAGAGTTGTTATAAACTGTTAATATAAGTAGGCAAATTTGAAGTTTTACATAGCTGGCCCTTGGTTTAGATTTGTATGTCCAAATTAATCTCTTTGCTGAATATTATAGGTGTTTTTGTTGACGTTTGTTGTTAATTTCACAGGAGCAGAATCATTTTTATAATTTTAGGGTGATCGGTCGTATGCTAGAATTTATGAGCTATCGGATTACACGGTACGTTTGTGATCTGTCATTCATCACGGTTTTGTTGATTGGTGATGTTGGTGGGGCAACACTTGAGGGATACTGGAGGTTTCACAGGGAGATGATTTATGTCTATTGAGATCGTTTCGGAAATAACTTTTGGTTCTTTATTCTAAAAGAACGAGTATCGAGTAAGCTTGGATAAACATTACACATATTCATAATACATTTTACTAGGATTATTCAGAAAAAAGGTTTTTTCCACAGTTGGATTTCGGAGATTGGCTAACTTTAAGTATTCCTTCATCTTATTATATTTTTATTTGATTGGCAATTTAGAGTTATCGAGGTTTATCAGGTGTATATTTTTAATTAAGCTAATTTATTTACTATAATTCTAATGAAGATTTTTGATTACAGAAGATCTTTGAAGTGTTGGTACTTTCTAAATAAAAATAAAATTTTAATTTAAAAGACAGAGCAGCAGACAAGTTTGGTATCATAATGATTACTGGGTTTACTAATGATTTTTACTTTTTAGAAGATATTTGATTTTTGAAATTATAGATAGGTCGGAAGCTACAGAATAAATTTGTAATGCAGTTAAATATTGCTGTACTTAGATAGCCTTTTTTTTGGGATCATGGCATTTATTTAATCAAATTATTTTGTAGGTTTGTCCGGGATGGAGACTGTAAACTGGTAAAGGATTTGGTTAGCTTGTTATAGGTTGGATAAATAATTATGCTGGTTGATCATTCAAACACAATTTTTAACTCATAATAATAACGTTTCATTTCAGGAAATTTACCATTAAGAGGGCAACTTAATTAATTATAAATTTCTTTTAGGATGCGAATTGCTTAATATTTATTTATTAAAACAAAAATAATTGTGCTATCTTGTGGTAACCGCCTTACATTATACTTTTAACTAACAATTTACTAACTATTGAGTACTTAGGTGTCTGTACTACGTCGATTCGGTCATGTTTAACATGCCTATCCTATCCTTCCATCTTGTTAAATGTAATAAAGGTGAATGGCGGACCCGGCGTATCCGGGAGTCTCGCTAAATTGCCTGGTCATCATTGCAATCACTCAATCAAACAATCAATCATGTACAGATTAGGAAGCTGAAGTAATTTAGATCTAGCCCCTGAAGCGATTTTTTTTTCAACTAAATGCACCAAAAAAATCAAATTTTTTAATAATTAGAACTAATATTTTGACATACATAACGAATAAGGAATAAAATATGGACAAACAAAAAAAAAAGAAAAAAAAGATTTATTAATCAAACAATTTTGATTTATAATTTATTTAAAGCTTTAATTCTGAGACAAAATTTACAGAAAAATTTGCGCCCCATATCGATTGCTTTTCTGACCCTTCTCGGCACTCTTCATTGCCGCCTGCGTTCCTGATGTATCGATCTTCTTTAAATCTCTTTTTATCTTTTTAATCAAACATTCAACATTTTGGCACGATATCCGTTGCTGTATACCATTCTCTTCAAATTTGCCCAAAAAGTTTCAATTAACCGTAGTTGTGGAACATTTGGTGGGTTATAGTTTTTAGGGATACATTCGATTCTGCGTTGATGTAAATCAAATAACGTTACGTTGGAGTAATGTGAGGATGCCACATCAGGCCAAAAAATCGCTTTATCATTTAAACAGGTAAACATTTGTTAATGTATGTTTGCGCATTAACGGCCAAACCACTTTTGAAAAAAACTGGGTCGCTGACACCTCGTTCGCTAATACTCAACCACAACATAACTTTACCTGTAAATTTAGTCTTATGAATAAACTTCTCCTTTTCTGGTGCTTCGTGATCAGAGACTCGTACAAGTATTTTGTATTACCATTCATTACCATCAACAGTGAAATGAGTTTTATAATCCATCACGCATTTATAAGCCGAAGAAGCAGCGAAATATGTTTGGGAAAGCACTCTTAATCAAGACTTGCTTGTAGATATTTGTTTGGCTGTAGTTGCTGCTCATACCTTGTCAATATTTCTTGACAGTTTTTGGGTCAACTTGATATTATTTGCCCAGCTGTCTGTACGATTTTGTAGTTCGACCCATCGTTTCATGTTTCAATTTCATTCAAACTTTGCTATCTTGAAGTTGACATATTTTACAAGAGCGAGGGTTTTTTTTGCACAGGTTTTTTATTAGAAAACTGTTTAATGGTTTTGTAGATAAACGTTTTTTTTCAATCCAAGATCCTTGAAGTAGTGATAAATTTCGTTTTCGCAATCTAATACTTTGCTTTCACAAGTCGTTGTTATGAATTTTTTTAAGTTTTTTGCTTTGACTTCCTTGGAAGCAAGTTTGTATAGTAAATGTAATTTAACTGGCAAAAATTGCAGTTGCGCCGCCCCCAACATATTTTAATTTTTAATTACAAAACTGAAGTAAACTTTTAATTATACCAAGAATGTTCACTACCTCAAGTAAAACTTG
This sequence comes from Nephrotoma appendiculata, assembly GCA_947310385.1. Taxonomy (NCBI): domain Eukaryota; kingdom Metazoa; phylum Arthropoda; class Insecta; order Diptera; family Tipulidae; genus Nephrotoma; species Nephrotoma appendiculata. The sequence continues at coordinate 17,029,048 of OX371224.1, forward strand.
ACGATTTTTATGGTTGAAGGTGTTTACAATCCACATTTTCCTATGAGGAAGATTATAACATCAAAAAAAAAATAGTTTTTAAAAATGCGTCATATTTTGCTTGGTCTTTAATTTCTTTTAAAAATTTAGATAAAAAGGACAACAAATAGCTCCGTGCTAGTAAATTTAAATGAATGAGGTTCAGACCAGCCATGGTGGTTTTTTGAGATTAGCCGGGTTCTGGTTCGAGTAGATGTTCAATGGCATTCAAATTTGTTAGTTAGAAAACATAAGAAAACAAAATTTTTGATTGAGCAGTTGCGAGTAGCTAGAAGTACTTGCGAGTACTTTGCTAACGCCAATGGAACCCAGCTATTTTACGTTATTCATCAGGATAAAATTTAAAATGAATTAGATGAATTTGCTCGATTAACGAACCAACCTAACGGAAAATTCAGCTCCATATATTTTTAGAATATATCTAAAACGTCTAATAGTAATCCCAAATTCTGAGACTAACAAATACAATTTTATTAACTTTTCGAAATTAATTATAATAATTTTTCAATAAAAATCTATGAACCGGATAACTATTAGCCACTAAAATGACCTTCCGTTTCAAAGAAGGATATTGCCGAATATAAATCTTATCTTCGATAATACACGGAAACGTTATACAGAAACATACTATAAAATAAATGGGCAAAGACTTGTTATTCTTTCCACAATCATTTTTAGGGATGACCAAATGAAGCAAATAAAATTAAATCGGATTTTTTTTTTTTTGGTTAGCAGTCGAGAGAGAGAAACAATCGGAAGCAATAAAATAAAAATTTGAATTGCCAAAAATATCTTCTGCATTATACAACAACGAGAATATTTTCGGTATAGTAAAGGGTCCATGGGAATTAATTACATGAAATTTGATATTTTATTTGTGATTTATCGGATCGAATATGGTTTTGTTATACGTATACGTATTTTTTTTTTTTGTATTGTTTGGCAATGTCAAATTGTAAATTTATTCAGATTATGCACTGATATAAATTCAAATGGCGATTTTATACTATTCTTCTGTGAAAAGGTTGCCTTTTTCATATACTCGTTAGATTAATAGCTCCCATTCATATTAATTTCATGCACTCGTTTGTAAGATACATGTTTATATGGATTTCATAAATAACCGACAATAATGGACTCATCACTTTGACGCACAAAACAATAAATACTTGCTAACCGAAGCTGTCTACTTTTGTTAAGTGTTTGCGCGGAAAGCAAATTGAAAATAACAAATTACCTGACTCATCTCATCTCATCTCTACCACAAAAACGTATTATTCAAATTTATTGCTTCATATAAAGGCAACAAAATCCTTATGACTTTTGTGTCACACTAACAGTAACATATGAAACCACTTAAAAATTCATTTCCTAAATTTGACATAAGGCAAAATACTCGTAACGTATATATGCGGAACACACAAAAAGGTGTAACCGTTGTTGTTGAGCTTTTTGTATTATTATGATTATTATTATTATTATCTATGTAAATATAAAATATTATCATCATCATAATAATCATAAACGATAATATTCATATCGAGAGAACCGTATATATACTGAAAAACATGGAATGTGGCCCCAATTTCCCATCAACATGTCGTCGAAAAAAACCACCCGTTTCACATGAATATTACGAAACCTTTTTATGTGAAATGTAAATACGAGATGTACAACCGAAAATAAAATAAAAAATTCACGTATGTTTGCCTATATGAAGAAAATACAAATTATTCTTCAAGCTTATTTCATATTTGTACAAAACGCGCGCGGTTGTGTTCCGTAGGGGTTGCTGATTATAGAATAAAAACCAATTTATCATGAAACCAAAACAAACCGAAAAATTTAAATGAAAACAAGAAAAGTTATGGAAATAAATGGTTAAACAAAGTGGTAATGTTTTACTGTTAAATAGCCTGCAATATGGGAGCGCAGGCTAAGCAACCAACAAAAAGCTTAAACGTACATTTTCGGTATATTATCAGCCGAATTTTTTGTAAGCGATCATGGTGTGTTTTAAAACAGAGGCCGTTTTAGAGGTGTTCTGAAACGTCCACAATTTTATTGGTACTGCTTCATTCTTTTACAAAGCACGCATGTTCTATTTTATTCATTCATTCGGCTGAAAGCTTATATATTGCAACACTTCCAGAATACATTGTGATCAAATAGTTCGCAATGTTCTCTCTAACTTTATATGATTCCAGCTGGTTTTTCAGGTTTCGGCTGACATTGTAGCGGCTCCAGCTGATTTGTTTTGCCATGTGAACCACAATTGAAATTGTAATTTTTGAAACTTTCATACATTTTTAGTCGTGAGTAACTGTGCAAATTATTAAAATGAATTTTTAACAAACTGAATAAATCAAAGTTCCTCATGTTCCTTAAATTATTTCAAATTCGTTGTGTGTTATATTTATTAAGTATTATTTCATTTTCATCTTAATACGTAACAACGGAATAGGTACAAAGGGCCGAATGTCGAAGGGCCGAATGTGTTGAAGGGCCGAATGTGTCGAAGGGCCGAATGTCGAAGGGCCGAATGTCGAAGGGCCGAATGTGTCGAAGGGCCGAATATGTCGAAATGCAGAATGTCGAAGGGCCGAATGAGTCGAAGGGCAGAATGGGTCGAAGGGCCGAATGGGTCGAAGGGGCGATTTTTTTTTTTTTTTTAGAAATATAATTTTCAAATTTTTTTTTTATTAAACATAAATGAATTTCTTATGAATTTATGTATTTTAATATTTTTCATCTTCGAATATTTATGAAACTCCACGTAGTCAATCAGCGATATATTTTGGTGAAGGAAAATTTTGTCATGCGCCACCAGAGATATTGGGATGATAATAATAATAATATGATAATATGTGTCAGCCTTCTGATAATAGGTTTATGGTACAAAAAAAAAAAAAATTAAATTAAATAATTAAATAAAATAAAAAAATAAAAATAATATATTTCTAACAATAAAAAAAAAATTTAAAAAAAATTCGGGCCTTCGATCCATTCGGCCCTTCGACACATTCGGCCCTTCGACACATACGGCCCTTCGACATTCGGCCCTTCGACATTCGTCCCTTCGACACATTTGGCCGTTCGACACATTCGGCCCTTCGACATTCGGCCCTTCGACATTCGGCCCTTCGACACATTCGGCACTTTGAAATTCGGCCCTTCGACATTCGGCCCTTTCATATCATACCGTAACAACTATAGATGAAACACATAGAGAATTTACCTCAAATGGCCTGCATTATATTTACATATATACAATTTTATTTATTTAAGTTGACGAAGTTAGCACGAACTCGAAATTTTTGGAGAATTTGTTGAAGCCATCCCAAACATGTGTAAATAGATTATAAAATGTAGTACGATCTTGAGAAAACCAAACAATGTAGAAAAGACAATATTATTTTGTAACAAAATTAATTTTAAACACCGAAGTGAACTTTTTACCGAATAGTGTAGCCACTCAAGTTAACGAACCGTGTAACACTAAAAAAGTGTCAGCGAAAAAGTTTACAGAAACTGCTGTTTGGAACAGTTATAACCACAATCAAATAAAAATTTTGTGGGGCTACAAGTTTTGATCGTCAAATTCTTGAAAAATTCAAATATTCCTCAAAATACTATCTACAGTACGAGGCGTAATTTTACTTTACGTATACATGGAGAAAATCAGGTAAGGACTATAAATTTTGAGTATTTTTAAATGCAGAATTACTATCAGTTTTTAGGAGGGGGAGGCTAAATATTTCCAGAAATTTTTTTGATTTTCCTGAAAATTTTTCACTTTGTTCAGGTGAAAGAGTTATTATCGCTCTTATCGCTTGTTCTGACAGTGCCACAAATGTTAAAAAAATCAACTTTTGTAAATATATATATTTTTTTAATGTAATTTTAATTCGTTGTTTTCCTTAGAGGATGGGGCCCCCAAACCCCCACTTTTCCAGAATTTATACCATTATTCAAGTGTCAAATTTTATTTATAATTTTAAACTTTATTAAAAAAAAATTTAAAAAATTTCAAAATTTTCCTGGAAAAATTGCAAAACTTGTACTGTTGAAAAACTGTTAAGATGACTTCAAAACATTTGCAATTACTCCACACAAATTTTAAGGAGTCAAATATTCATCAAAATACCTGTTATTTATTGATCGATTCCAGAAATATCAGAGACATTACCATGTGAGGGCAAATGTCCTCTAATAGTGGACAAATTGAGCTGTTTAAAGTATTCAAAAAGTTTTTGTGTGTCTCCACATAAGTTTTAAGTCTTGAAATCGCATAAAACACTAGATTAACATTCCCAATTTATAGAGCACTCATCGATATTTATCTCTTCCAGGGAAGGCAGTAGATAAAAATTTAAGCGTTCAAAAAGGACGCAAACTCTTCTTTGATTTTTACCACTCACTAGCATTCGAAGTTTTTACAAGAAGCGTTTCTCAAATGTGGGGCGTTTGACCTTGAGTGCAAGTTTATACGTTTTGTCCGCAGAAATAATTGCAACACGTGATCCCTAAATACCGAACCAGAGCAAGTCATTTTATAAACAAAGTTCCTTTCAGAAATTAAATCTTTTCTGCTGAAATATTTTCTGTATAATTGTCACTGTCTTTTACGTAGTAAAATAAAGTAAAGTAATCATGAAATTTGTCGACCTCAAGATTTTTGCAGATCTACCTTTCCCTATATCTCCGATCGATATATCCGATGTGGTTTTTACAAAATATTTGTGCGGCTGTGTGCGCAGACTCGATATTTGTGCTGATCGTGCTGAAACTTGATACTTAAACATTTTTAATAAATTTTGATTAGAGCTTCTTTGTTATTCAAATATTTTATTCAGTTTATGGCATTTACGAAAACAGGATTAAAACAAAAGCACTGTAAATTATAGTTCAAACAATATTTGTCCAGTTCAATTTTTTTAGGTAAGGTAAATAAAGGGGTAAGTATATTCTATGTTCCAACAATGTTCTAAACCTAAAAATTATTATGCGAAAAGTTTCCAGTTTACATCCGAATTTTTAAAAAATCCCATATTTCAAAATCCCGTATTTCAAAATTCAGTATTTTAAAATCCCGTCAAAATAACAATCCTGTAATATTGGTACTAAAAGTGTCATTTTTTAGGCAATTATGAAGAAATTAGATATATAAGGTAGGCAAAAAGCTCTGGAATATGACTACGGTGAAACGGATGTTGATTAAATAAATTTCTTTTTTATGAAAGCACCTCATTTCCGAAAAATTTAAAAACATGATCTCATCAATCTGTCTCTTTGGGTAGTCCGATTTTGGCGAAAATTCAGTACAGAGATTTTCGCCAAATTTCACAAGGACCTCCGAAATTATGAAAAAACTGACGTATAAAGTTTAATACCGATCAGTGGGACCAGCATAATCCAGATTCATGTAATAGACCGCGCGCAGCATTACTTTCGACAATTTTAGTGGTGAACTTTATATTTTTTAAAATTTATATCAAGGTCATCATTCAAGCACATCTCCAAGATTTTGCGATAATTTTTGCAGTATAGTATTATTACATTCGCCGATTTCATAGGTAACGGCCTATTTTATGAAACATCACAAACATATTTGGTTGAACCAAATCATTCCTTCGATTGGCAAATAGTCACCATGTCACATCTGAACATTTTCCTATAATTTCCGATTTTTGCGATGAATTTATACTTGATCAAATTCGTGATCAAATTTAAATTTGGATACATGTTTACTTATGTTCGGGTATTGTTGTATAATTTATCGTAAATTGTTGCTTCCTACACTTATAAAATCATTTACACTTTTAAATTGCTACTTTTTTGAGTACCGACACTTTTTTTAGTTTTAGGAACAAAGGTTCGTTAAGGAATTGGCGCAGATCCGTAAAAGATGATCAAACTCCAGAACTTTTTTCAAAAATCATTTCATATAATCACATTTCTTTCCAACAAACCTAATTGCATTAATATCTGTTAAAAATGGTTGAGTTTTAGCCCAGTAAGTCATATTTTAAAATTTCGTCATAATATCTTAGAAATTGGTAAGAAATGACATATTTAATATCAAAATAACGGGATTTTTCTAATATTTTATGGAATTTTAAAACACGCGATTTTAAAATTCGTGATTTTGATAGAATTTTGAAATATGGCAATTTGAAACACTGGATTTCAAACCCTTTCCAAATAATTTCAATAATATAAAAAATATTTCACAGTTCGCAAGGATCTTCTTATTTTTGCAAAAAGTCCGAAACTTCTTCACGATCAGTCAATCCTCCAGCAACAAATTTCGCCGAAATTTGCGCTATTTTATATACACGCACACACATACATTTTTGTTATTTTGTGAGTATTTTACTTCCGTTAAAGCTACGAGTTTTTTTGTTCAGGATTATATCTTCTATTATAGGATGTAAAAGACAAGTATTAATTTTTTGGAACACCCAGTTCGTAATATTATAAACATGAATACTGTAGATTGTACTAAATATTCAAGAAATAATATAAGGAGTGATGAAAAGGGATTTTCTAGGATAATCCGAGACTTTCAGTAAAGATGACGTAGGGAATAAATTTCTAACAAAATAATGTATTTTTTTGATGAAAATGTGTGTAAAAGATGTTATGTGACAGTTGGTATTATTTTCGAAATTATAAATCGTCCTCTATATTATTAAATTTTCTTATTACATATATATAATTCCTCCTCCTCCAAGTCCTTATTGTTCATTACATCAAATAAAATCTTTCTTAAATTAATTTCTCTACTCCTATAAGATTGTTTAATATTTAACTAGAACGAATTCTTTAACAGTACGCTGTTTGGACTATAGATTCATTTGTATTTAGCGGTATATAAAATAAGGATATTTGTACATCCCTTAAATCAAATATTTACCAAATATTTTTTAAATTTTATATTTTTTTGTGGGTTGTGCACGCAATTTTGGAACGTTGGTTTACAAACAAGTGTACGAGTATAGAGTAGTTGGTTCGCCCAATTAAATTGAATTTTATTAGTAAATATTTATGTTTGCTTATTAATTTTTAATAACAAGGGTTTTATGCACAATGCATCGTTGAAATTAATTTTTACGAACCATTTATTAATAAAGCATGGTTTATACTACAATTTTAGTATACCTATTTTGCATTTTTAAATTATCTACCAGTTCCCCTAGTCCAAAAAAAAAAATGCTCTAAATTGCCAGTTTCTTATCTCGTATAAATTTTCCCCCATCCCAAGGTACACTCAATCTTCTTAAATTGCCATAAACATTTCTATACAAATACTCGTAATTCCACTATTAAAATATCATCAAAACTTAAAAAATATCATATCCATTTATTTGCATATACACACAGCATTTGGAGAGAAGACCTTTAAAATAGACTTGTAGTAGCAGAAAATCCTGTAGCACATTTTTTTATCTCGCGTGAATTTATTTTTTTATACGTTATCATCATAAATAGATTTATAGTTGTTGTTGAATTTCTGTTATCACTATACATATATTATTATGATTATGATGACTATATATTGTAGCATCATAGTGCTATTATTACTATTATGTGAAAGGAAAAAAAAATCGGATAAACTTTTAGGTCATATAATGTGGATATATGGTGATGTTGATGATGATGAGGACTCTGAATTGTCGCATGTTGTGGTTATACGAAATTCGTAACTTATGGTGCAAATAGCTTAAATGTGTAGAAATGAATATGAAAAAAAAAAAAAATATTATGATGAGATTTAAATATGTGTATTATGTCGAATGTAGATCGACAAAATCATGAGCTTTTAATACAGAGATTGGGAGAATGCAAATGGACTATAATGGATAGAAGCATTATGTTTCGATTACTTATTGTAATTGCACAAACTCAGACTACTTACAATACTTTCTTCTATAGTGTGAAAGCTGAATTTTAGCCATGAAATTATAAGAGCCAGGAAAGGGTGTTTTAATTTAATAATTAGATAATACTTAGTAATTTACTCATAAGTTATCAGTTTAGTTTGCCGTTCAACCTACCAATCACATATACCCACGTAAATCGTCTTTGGCTTTATTCTTGAATCCTTCCCACCTTGAGAAACTCAAAAGACGTTTTCAAATCTTACAAGCTAATTAAACACAATTACTTAAAACTTAACCTATTTTAGTTTTTAGCTCGATTTAGGGTGATCCAATAAGAGCTATCGGAAGTTTTTTTTGAAATAAAACACATTAAAATCAATTTAATAATCAAAAATTGTATTTGTTATTTTTCAAAAAAATTTCTTTTAAATGTTGTCTGTGACTGGCTCTTAGATGATCAGTTCTATGGGTTCAATTTTTGAGCACTCTTTCGAGCATTTCGATCGCGTGGTATGTTCGCTTCTATGAATATAAACAAAATGAAAAACAATTGCTCTCAATCAAAGTAGCCAAGAAAATTTGTATTCTTAATAAACTCTCTCTCTCTCTCTCTCTCTCTTTGGCACTATATCTCATATCAAGGGATTTGACCGCCTCAAATGAGGTTTCACAATCATATTTTCATTTCGGATAATAAGTGATTAATTCATTGATCCTAAACCAGCCGTGAAATTTTTTCCTTGTCACCACCGGGAATCGAACCCGGGACCTCCGGACGCTGGAGCAAGCATGCTGACCACTTTGCCACCGGGGCGGCAATTATATTATATTTTTGGAAGATTTTGAATATTTTCACTCGATCGTTTTTGACTTGTTAGGTCATCATCAAAAGTATCTACTCTAGTAGATACTCCTGATGATGACCTAACAAGTCGAAATCGATCGAGTGATTTTCTTGAAAATATTCAATAATATAATTTGCAAAATAAAAAAGAAGTGTTTAATAAAATGTGTTTATTAAGTGTGAGTGTGTTTCGCCAAAAACCTACGGCAAATAGTGTAAAAAGTAAAATTTGTATTGATTACCAAACAAATCGTTTAATCGTTAAAATTTCGTATTATGTTTTTTTATATGCAGTTTTCAATCCGTAATCGATTCGTTTCCGCGAGTTCTATAATCGACGTGATTATAACGGCGTCAGATCACAAGATCTTGGAGGTCAATTCACGGGTCCGTTTCTTGATATGATGTTCTCATTAAAATTTTCTTTCAATATAATGGTTGCACCATCCTGTTGGAACCACAAGTCGGCTATACTTTGTTACAGGCTGGCTACTGCCAACCTGCAGATATTCACTAAGCTCCTGCAGAGGCCTCCACGGTGATGTTTTGCCGGCTACGTTCTCAGCGAGAAGTGCGAGGGTCGTGGGGTTTGAGGCATGCAGGGCTCCTGGCCTACACCGTGATTAACAGATAATTATAAAAATAAAACGCAAATAATAAATACCGAGTTCCGCCGAAATCCGTCGGCCGGAACCTGAGGAACGAACAACTCAAAAAATTATAAATGGGAGAGAGGTGCCTTGGTGCGCGCATCCATTCGAATTCAAACAGGGCAAAGCCCCGGTTACGAAATTGGATGCGGGCACCAAGGGACCGCAAACACTAAACCGACACAGAGGGAGTCTCCGCTCCCATCATACCGACCGAAAACAATTTAATAATTCATTTTTTATTTATTGAAACCCAACAAGAATCAAGAAACCCACTTCCCACGAAGAAACAAAAGAGAGAGAGCGAGAGAGAAAGAGAGAGACGAAAGAGAGAAAGAACAATGCGCATCGAGCGTGCACCCGCTGTGCGGCGCCCGATTACAAAATTTAATTTTAATATTTAATCAGCAAAAATTTTATATATATATGTAAAAATTTAAAAATAAATTTAGAAAATTTTAAAAATAATTAAAATGAAATAAAATAAAAAATGAAAAGAAAGGTACCTTAATTATTTTTTTTTTTAAAAAAAAAAAATTTCTGTTGCGGCCTTGCACGGCCGTCATGCCACAGGTGCCCCCACCCGGACCGTTGCGGCTTTGGTGCCGTTACCCCACCGTTGTAGTGCGACCTTGAGCGGTCGGCCGTTGCGGGGCCTTTCCCCGATACCAAATAAGAATAGCCGGTTGGCTACCGTTAATACGCTGGGCGTGGTACCGCCGAAAATCTTTTCCACCCGTCACACTCGTTTGGCGTTGTCTCACAAAAATCCCGTATAGGTACAAACAATTGTATTTTTTTTTTCCGACCTTGATAGGCCGCCGAAAACTCGTAAAAATGTGGCGGCTTAATTTCACTACCCAAATCGACTCTACCGTGTGGTCGGTTTTAATGTTAAAGACACTCCACCCAGTTGCTTAGACGGAACCAAATTCACGATTTCCGAAAATGAAATTATTTTGGGTTTATTCGCGGTCCACGTAGGCACTCGTACAACCTCACAAAACTTTTTAGTTCCGGTATTTTTTTATCAAACGGGTACTATCAATTCACAAATTTACATATTTTTATTTTTGTTTTTTTTTTGCACAATACCGGTTGCGCACATCCTCCCAATTCCCATGCACACCAAAACACGTACAACTATTTATATATATTTTTCTTTTTTATTTATAACTAGATAAATTTTGAATACAATACAAAACTAAATTGTTGTGACCCAACGGTACAACTTAACAACTTCACTTTCTTTTCCAAATCAAAACTTTAATTTTACCCAAAATTACAAATCAGATTTTTTTTTTTAAGAAAATTACGCACAAGACTTGTTATTCTCAAAATCCAAACTCGAATGTCATACCAAAAAAAATTCGAGCGTCGCACAGCTCGTAAAACGTTCTAGAAGAAATTAATCTCTCTTCTCTGTCTCTCCCTTATATCAAATTTTCGTTGATATAAGGGAGATAGACATATAAGAAAAACATTTCTTCCAAAACGTTTTACTTTGCACACACTCGATGCATTGTTCTCTCTCTCTCCCATTTTTGTTTTACTACCAACCAAACGAACAAAAACATACGAGAATCCCTCCACACGGAACGCGTTCAGACACCAACAACACAGAGGCAAGAAACCGAGAGTAAAAACATAAAATCTAACAAAATATGGGGATGTCACGCGTAAACGAATATTATGTCTTGTTACAGACAACACAGTCGTAACAAACGTGGGAACGTCCCACACCCTGAGACGTCTCATAAACCGGGCCTAAAACAAACAATGGGATCGAGATAACAAACGATGTAAACAAACGAGGTGGGCGATATGATTAGGCACGAATGTCTTTAAGGTGGTAAGTACCTAGGTTTTTGCCACTAAGATCTTCGACTGCGTACGCCACTTGTCCTACTTTACCGGAAATTACCGCGGGTTTGAATTTGCTAGCCAATTTGGCGGAAAATTTATTCACCGCATCGCTCAAAACAAAAGATCGTACAAAGACGGGTTGGCCAACTCGAAAAGAACGCTTATTACTACGCAGGTTGTAATGTTGAGACCCCCTTTCGTGTGCTACGCGTAAGTAGTGAGTTATACGATCTTTTAGGAGGTTTACTCGATCTGGCTTAGCCCATACCTGGACTTCGCTGGGATCATGTTCATCGAGTAATCGTCGCAGTGAATAATCCGAACCATGCATCGACATATGTTGACCGAACACGACATAATGAGGGGAATAATGTATCGTATCATGTACAGCATTTCGTAACGCGGCTGCAATTTCTTGCAAATTCTTGTCCCACAAATTATGATCGTGATCGCTCAAATATGATCGAATGCTAGCAATTAAAGTTCTATTGACACGCTCGGAGGCGTTGCTTTGAGGCGAATACAAAGGCGTTCGAATGTGCGTTACGCCGTACTTAGCCAACAAGTCTTTAAATAGATTCGAGGTGAACTGCTTCCCATTGTCGGACGTGATTATTTCGGGAACCGAGAACAACAGAAATATTTCGTTTTCTAAGAATCGACACAGCAAAAGAGCAGACGCTTCCCGTAGAGGTTTTACAACGACAAATTTCGAGTAATGATCCAAGATGATAACGATGCAGGTATTACCGAGTTTCGAACGTGGATACGGACCCAAAAAATCAACATACAATTTTTGGAACGGGCGAGTTGACGTGACCTGAGCTCCCATGGCTGGTTGTGTAGAGAAATTAACAGCTTTGTTCATTTTACAATTAATGCAGCTAGCAACGTATTGTTTAACCTGTTTTGCCATTTGAGGCCAGTAAAATTGACGCTGAAGGCGCTCGAGAGTTTTGCTGCCGCCTAAATGTGCTGAAGTGGGAGGTACGTGAGCCTGTTCGATAAGCGTTGAAGTTAAGGAATTAGGAATAACAAGTTTCCAATTCGAAAGATCGGTATCCGTATATTTAAAACCGAAGGAAGGGGATATTAATAGTTTATCATCCTGGATCTTGTAGTTGTGCGAACAGTCTTTTAATGAACGAATTTTCGCGATCTGATCGACGTAATCTGGATCTTGGAACGCAACCGAATTTTGATCAACGTGTAGAATGGGGACTGAAGAAGGTATTAACGCATTCACGGAAGGGTCGATATTTTTACTCGACAAGGCTGGATCCTCAAATTGGGCACCAGGATCAGGCGTGCTCTTACTTTCAGAATCATCCGCACAAGGAGCGGATTCATCCGGAAAAGCTCGAGACAACGCATCAGGTACAACGTTAACTGAACCTTTTCGGTAACCAATCTGAAAATCCAGCGCTTGGAGTTTAAGACTCCATCTCGCCAAACGTCCGGAGAGGTCTTTTTGACTCATTAGCCAGCGCAAACTGGAATGGTCAGTGTAAATGACGAACGGATAACCTTCCACGTAGGGACGGAATTTTCGCACGCTGAGGACGGCAGCGTAGCATTCCAGCTCGGTCACCGAGTAGTTTCGCTGCGCCGCATTGAGCTTATGGGAATAAAACTCAATGGGCCGCTCTACCCCCTCGGCGTCCACCTGAAATAAGACACTACCGACCCCGACGGCACTGGCATCACACTGAACAAAAAAGGGTTTTGTATAATCAGGATGCGTCAATACAGGAGCCGTTGACAAGGCGGTTTTGAGAGCATTAAAAGAAGAGTCAGCAGCTGCAGACCAACATACTTTAGTGTTTTTACCAGTAAGATCGGTGAGAGAAGAAGCTAAGGAGGCGAAATTTGGAATGAAGCGACGGTACCATCCGCACATTCCCAGAAAACGTCTAATCTGTTTCGTCGTTTTCGGAATAGGGTACTCCAGAATAGCTTTACATTTATCTGGGTTTGTACGGAGGCAGCCATCACCCACAATATAACCTAAATAGTCTACTTCTTTCAACACAAACTTACTTTTGGTCAAATTGATTGTTAAACCAGCGTCCTTCAGATATCCAGCAACCTGTTTTAGCAAATCGAAATGTTCAGCCAGAGTGGAGGATGTGACCAGAAGGTCATCGAGGTACACAAAGACCTTATCGTGTAGCTGGTACGGGATCACGCGGTGCATCAAGCGACAAAGCGTCTGTGGTGCGTTGCACAAGCCAAACGGCATCACCTTGAACTGATACAAGGGCCGTCCAGGAACCGTAAACGCTGTTTTATCGCGGGATGCTGGGTCGAGTGGGATCTGCCAAAAGGCATCCTTTAAATCAATCGCCGAAATGAATCGGGTGTGTCCCAAACGACCCAACAATCCGTTGATTATGGGCAGCGGATACGCATCCTTGACGGTGGCCTTGTTCAGTTCTCTAGCATCCAAGCACAGACGAACCTTGCCATTGGCCTTACGCACCAACGTGACCGGTGAACACCAGGAACTTTGTGACTCCTCGATGACCCCCAAAGACAACATCCTATCCAACTCGGCATACATGAGTTTCTGGATAGCTGGGGACACGGAATAAAAACGTTGTTTGACTGGTTTTGCGGAACCGACATCGATCATATGAGTGATGAGGGATGTGCGGCCCAAACCTAAGATATCGCTGCTCGGAAAATATTCGCGAATGAGATCCAATTTACGACGATCATCAGATGTTAAAATATGAAATTTGGGTGTGTTGGTAGTTTCACCTAATTCGTCCGAATTATTCAACGCGGAGATTTTTGGGGAAATTCCAAAACGATTCCAAAAATCGATACCCAAATAAAGCGGTTGTTCCAAGGAAGGGACAACGTGAAAATTCATAAATTTAGTGACTCCGTTGAATTCGACGTTAGCTCGGATATAACCAAAGACTCGTTGGACTTGGCCACTCGCGGTAGTTATAGTGGAAGGAAAGTTATGGAATTCAACAAATGGATTTGACATAAGTTTCTCCGATCCACTCCCGAGAACACTGACACTCGCCCCGCTGTCGAGAAGACCCTTAAAAGGAATCTTATTTATTAAGACCTGGGCGTAAGGCCGAGTGTCACTACCCTCGGAGAATAGAACGGAGGAAATCACATCATTTCTCATTGCGACGCGACGGTTCCAATATTTTTTTGAACGCTTTAAACGATCTAACTTTGCCAATGATGGGGCATTATAGAAAAATTTAAGAGCGACAGGAAGGGAGGAAGGATTGGATGGGGAAGAAGGATCGGGAAAGGAATCATTACTGGCAGACGAGCTTACTTCATCGTCGGATTCGAATAGGAGCGGATTTCCGCGTCCGTATTGCTCGCTGCATCCTCCAGAATCGGTTTGAGTGGATTTGTCCGTGGTAACATTAGTCTGGGTTGCGGTTGTGGTGGTTTTCGGGGTATCTCTCCAAGAACTACTGCTCAGGTTTTCCGACATCTTTGATTGAGGAATTCGTTCATCGCCACTTCGTCTACATCGTGCAGAACTGGGTTGTTGTCTGTAAACTAACCTCGAACTGTCTGCTGGGACTTGTCCGCCAAGACGTCTCGCCACTGCCGATGGAAACCTGCTCTCCGTGTGAATTGCGGATGCTGAGTTATCAGGTAGTACATCAGTAAAGGGGTAATTCTCGTACGAGTCATACGCTCCAGCATCATCATACGGACTGCCTGATGACTCATTGATCACGCGTCGTGAATGGATTGCAGGATCCGCCGGAGCTTTGAGCCGCCGGAAAGACTCCTCCCAAGCAGAACAGCTTTTGATTAGTTCGTTGATGCTGCTGAACCGACGATCTGTAAGGTGGTATTGTAGCGTAGGCTTCATGTTGTTCATCAAAATTTGAATGAGCTCTTCGTCGGAATACGGTGTGCGACATTGTAGTGTAAGAGTCCACATTTGATCAAAGAATTCTAGGAAGCTTTCGTTTGGTTGCTGTTTCCGGGCTTCGACCATTCTGCGGATTTCGTAGTTAGTGCGACGATCTTGAAAGCGCTCGATAATTCCGCTTCGTAGTTCTGACCAGGTCGCGTGCGGGTTGTGTTTACGAAATGTCCAGTACCACTGCAACGCGAGGTCTTTCAGAATGGTGTGGAGCTCTAACAATAAAATTTGTTCGGATAATCCCCGAGATGAAGCGATGGTGTCCACTTGGAATAAAAACATGTCGATGTTGATTCCCGAGGGAGATCCCGTGAAACTGAGGCCACTCTCAGACAATAATGGTCCATCAATATAGCTTTGCTCCAATTCGTCTTGCTCGAAAAATGTTATGTCCATGTTGGATGATGCAGGGGTAAGGGAATATTCTTGCTCGATTATGTTTGATAAGGAACAATAACGAAGTCTTTATTAAATTTATTAACAATACAAAAAATTTGAATTCAAAATAACTCTAACTTAAACGGAAGGTTTCAAGTTAAAGAAAATTACAACTAAAGATATTCCACACCCACTATAACTAAATAACACCAAAAAATATAAATGATAAAAATAATTGCAATAATAATAAAGGGATGGTTACCTTGTAATTGAGATACCATCGAAAATGGCATGTCTCGACGAGAACCTATTTTGGAATGTCTCGTTGAAAACCATTTTAATAAGCAAAAAATAATAAAAAATATTAATAATAGTCCCGAAAAGTAAACTACCAACACACCCAATGGTACGCCGATAATAAAATTATACAACTAAATCGTAAAGCAAAAACGCAAAGAAAATCAAATAATAAGAAAAGAAAAGAAGGAATGGTTACCTTGTAGTGGTTTGTGGGTCCCGTATTCCCACGGTTAGTTTAACGACGGAAGACGAGATACCCCCCAAAGTGGCGCTTTTCGATGAGAACCTAATTTGGAGGGGCTCGTTGAAATTTACAAAACGATACGAAGAAAATGAAAAAAAGAACCAAGACTTCCAGCACACCCAGCGATGCGCAGGTAGAAGGCTAATAGAAAAATAAAACCAAGATATAATAAAATGAGGTACTAATAAACCCGAGGGTTCCAATACAACCCAAAAACTAAATCAAAATAAAAATAATCAATAATATCAAAAAAATCAATAAATCAAACAAACATATCGAATATAAATTTTAACCCAAACGAAAATACGGATGGTATGACGAGAGTGGCAACCCCACTCCATGTCGGCTAAAATAATAAAATAATAAAAAAAAATAATAATAATAATAATAAAATGTTCCGTTCCTCAAATTTCGGTCAAGAAATTTCGGGGCAAGGGAAAATGAAGCTAAGCTAAACCCCAGACAAATGACATCCGAGCTCCACCACAATCGGACACAACATAGTGGAAATGGGAAAGAGCTCGGAAGTCGGATGTCTGAAGAATAGGGGATGACACCCCCCATCTACGCGCAATCAAACAGCCCGTGCTGGTTGCGATCGTAGATAAGGAATGTCAACCGGGAGACTGGCTCTGGTGTGCGCGTCCATGCGAATTCAAACAATGCGAAACACCGGTTTCGACACTGGACGCGCACGCCAAAGGGAGTGAAGCTACAAATAATAAAAATAAAAAAATTATCAAAATTCGCGAAACCTTGGGCGCCACTGTTACAGGCTGGCTACTGCCAACCTGCAGATATTCACTAAGCTCCTGCAGAGGCCTCCACGGTGATGTTTTGCCGGCTACGTTCTCAGCGAGAAGTGCGAGGGTCGTGGGGTTTGAGGCATGCAGGGCTCCTGGCCTACACCGTGATTAACAGATAATTATAAAAATAAAACGCAAATAATAAATACCGAGTTCCGCCGAAATCCGTCGGCCGGAACCTGAGGAACGAACAACTCAAAAAATTATAAATGGGAGAGAGGTGCCTTGGTGCGCGCATCCATTCGAATTCAAACAGGGCAAAGCCCCGGTTACGAAATTGGATGCGGGCACCAAGGGACCGCAAACACTAAACCGACACAGAGGGAGTCTCCGCTCCCATCATACCGACCGAAAACAATTTAATAATTCATTTTTTATTTATTGAAACCCAACAAGAATCAAGAAACCCACTTCCCACGAAGAAACAAAAGAGAGAGAGCGAGAGAGAAAGAGAGAGACGAAAGAGAGAAAGAACAATGCGCATCGAGCGTGCACCCGCTGTGCGGCGCCCGATTACAAAATTTAATTTTAATATTTAATCAGCAAAAATTTTATATATATATGTAAAAATTTAAAAATAAATTTAGAAAATTTTAAAAATAATTAAAATGAAATAAAATAAAAAATGAAAAGAAAGGTACCTTAATTATTTTTTTTTTTTAAAAAAAAAAATTTCTGTTGCGGCCTTGCACGGCCGTCATGCCACAGGTGCCCCCACCCGGACCGTTGCGGCTTTGGTGCCGTTACCCCACCGTTGTAGTGCGACCTTGAGCGGTCGGCCGTTGCGGGGCCTTTCCCCGATACCAAATAAGAATAGCCGGTTGGCTACCGTTAATACGCTGGGCGTGGTACCGCCGAAAATCTTTTCCACCCGTCACACTCGTTTGGCGTTGTCTCACAAAAATCCCGTATAGGTACAAACAATTGTATTTTTTTTTTCCGACCTTGATAGGCCGCCGAAAACTCGTAAAAATGTGGCGGCTTAATTTCACTACCCAAATCGACTCTACCGTGTGGTCGGTTTTAATGTTAAAGACACTCCACCCAGTTGCTTAGACGGAACCAAATTCACGATTTCCGAAAATGAAATTATTTTGGGTTTATTCGCGGTCCACGTAGGCACTCGTACAACCTCACAAAACTTTTTAGTTCCGGTATTTTTTTATCAAACGGGTACTATCAATTCACAAATTTACATATTTTTATTTTTGTTTTTTTTTTGCACAATACCGGTTGCGCACATCCTCCCAATTCCCATGCACACCAAAACACGTACAACTATTTATATATATTTTTCTTTTTTATTTATAACTAGATAAATTTTGAATACAATACAAAACTAAATTGTTGTGACCCAACGGTACAACTTAACAACTTCACTTTCTTTTCCAAATCAAAACTTTAATTTTACCCAAAATTACAAATCAGATTTTTTTTTTTAAGAAAATTACGCACAAGACTTGTTATTCTCAAAATCCAAACTCGAATGTCATACCAAAAAAAATTCGAGCGTCGCACAGCTCGTAAAACGTTCTAGAAGAAATTAATCTCTCTTCTCTGTCTCTCCCTTATATCAAATTTTCGTTGATATAAGGGAGATAGACATATAAGAAAAACATTTCTTCCAAAACGTTTTACTTTGCACACACTCGATGCATTGTTCTCTCTCTCTCCCATTTTTGTTTTACTACCAACCAAACGAACAAAAACATACGAGAATCCCTCCACACGGAACGCGTTCAGACACCAACAACACAGAGGCAAGAAACCGAGAGTAAAAACATAAAATCTAACAAAATATGGGGATGTCACGCGTAAACGAATATTATGTCTTGTTACAGACAACACAGTCGTAACAACTTGTCGGCAATATCTTGAATTTTTTGCAATAAAAATTCATTGTTCATTGCCCTGTAGCTTGCACCATTGACGGTTACACGCTGCCCTTCCGCATTTTTAAAAAAATACGGTCTGATGATGCCACCTGTCTACCGCACCAAACAGTGAATTTTTCAGAATGCATTGGAATATCTTAAATCTCTTCTGTCTGTTCATCAGCCCAAATACGAGAATTTTGTTTGTTGACGTATCCATTCAGCCAAAAATGAGCTTCATCACTGAACACAATTTTTCGATAAAAAACGGATCAATTTAGAGCTATTCCAACGCCCATAAACCAAATCGATGACGAAAAGGAAGGTCAACCGGCTTCAGTTCTTGAACAAGCTGTATTTTGTACGTCTTCAAACCAAGATCTCTCTTCAAAATACGCCAGAATATGCCATACGAGATATCCAGATAAGAATGGCGACGAATTGATTGATTGCGGTCTTCACGTACTCGTTCAGCTACAGTAGCAATATTCACAAAAGATCGACTTGTACGCACTCTAGTCGGTTAAAGAATATCCAATAATGAAAAAGTGGTTCGAAATTTATTGATTGTTTCGCGAATAGTGGATTCAGTTGAACGATTATGAACACCATAAAATGGTCAAAGAGCACGCAAACAATTTTTCACTGAGTACTGATTTTTAAAATAAATTTCCACAATTTGTAAACGTTGTTCTCGCGTAAGTGAAATGTCAATGAATACTGAACACAAATGTTATATGAACCTGACAATTGTGACGCATGAATTCCAATGTGAATCCCAATTGGAAAAAGTACCTCATATTAGATCAGAACAAATCAATTGCCGGATGTATGACTGATCATCACTTGAGAACGGTTGGACCGATTTTGCTGATTTTCTTTTTGTGTTCGTAATTGTCAGTACAAGGTTTGTATGAAAGAAAATTTTGGGAAAATCGAAGAATTATGTTTTTGTACCGGATTTCGCACGTATCCGATCCAGAAGGTCTTTTAGAAGGGGCAAGTTGGAAAATCTTAGTGGAAAACTCGGAAGCTTCTGGGAAAACTCAAAGAAAATTGATTTATTTTCTAGAACATCAGTTGAGAACGGCTGAACCGATTTGACTTATTCTTTTTTTTTTGATGTGTTCCCAATTCTTAGGAGATGGTTCTTACGAGAGAAAATGTTGAAAACCCACCGAAACAGTCGGAAATTTCGGAAAATCGAAAAATGATGTTTTTTTAATTTCGTACGTATCCGATCCAGATGGTCTTTTCGAAGATAAAAATTGGAAAATCGGACTTCAAAACTTCCGGAAAAACCCAAATAAAATGAATTTTTTTTCTAGCGCATCAGTCGAGAATGGCTGAACCGGTTTGGCTCAATCATTTTTTGAGCAGTACATTCATTTATGCGATGCCATCGCTTCGGACGACGATGCAACGAACGCCGCTCAATTGACCCTTCTCCCAGCGACACATGTTGGCAGCTTACGGCATATGCATGAATATGCGCAGGATACTTTGACGTATGCAATCAAAAGTGGTCTGAAATTCTACTGCCAGGACAAACTTGCCACAATATCACCGCACGTGTGTTTAAACAAAAACTCAGGACACTAATGGACTTCATCGTTAAACAGATAGTTTTCGAACAGCCACGTTCTTGGATGTACTCAGTAGACTAGCAATTAAGAAAATCAGCCCAGATCAAATCGATTCAATCATGAGCACCAAAATAACAGACCCAGAGTTGTTCGCGGTAGTCGCAATAAATACGATTCATGGTCCATGCGGAGATCATATCCAGATTCACCGTGTATGGCCGATGGAAAATGCACAAATCAAGATCCGCGTCTGTTGCTGGCATACACAATTAGCAGAAGCAATGGCGTATCTACTATATCGGCCTCGTTCACCCGAAGTTCGTGGCAGAACAGTCACTTTGACGGTGTAAGGAAAAGATGTCGTGGTTGATAATCGCTGGATCGTTCCGTATTTCAAGCTTCTATCAAAAACATTGCGCAACACACTGCAATGTTGAGTACTGTAATACTGTAACTCCATTAAGTCCAATAAATATGTTTGCAAATAAGTGATCAAAGGTATAGCGACCTGGCAGTGTTCGGCATTGCTGCTTTGGATGCAAATGACAATGTGTCAAGATTCCAATTAGGCCGTCGTGTCAGTCGCAATTAGGCGATTCGTCGTATTTTCTCATTTCCATTAGACGAACGTCACCCCACTGTTCAACATTTGTGGGTTCACTTTGAGAATGGACAATGTGTCTATTTTACGGAAGCTAATGCAGCACAACGAGCAGAGCGATCAGCAGCTACAACACACACGAATTTCTTCGAAATTTGCCAAAGCAATCCGTTAGCACGGGATGGCTGACGACATTTTGCATCGAGTTCGCAATACAACATCGAGAGATACGCAACGAAGCTTTGGCCGTGATCAAAGACATGTTCGTGCTTATGTATGGCAGCTATATATCAGAATCGGGCATTCCGATGCATTTAATCGTGAATTGCACTGAGAACAAGTGTACGATCGAGATTCAATAAGCCAAATAGCACAATCGAATATCCCGCTTTTGAAAGCCCAGCAAAAAAACGTGTACGACGCATTGGCGAATAAGGAAACAGCGGAATATTCTTCCTCGATGCTCCCGGTGGAACAGGTAAAACCTTTCTGTTCAGTGATTTTGGACACTATTCTCATGAGAATTTGTATGGTAAACGTAAACAAATTCTAATGAGAATAGCGTACAAAAGTCCAATGCTTTTGAGTTTCCACTTTCATCGCTTTCGGCCACAATTCACTTGAGATCTCAAATAGCGTTAGCCGTTGTATCATCAGGAGTTGCAGCCATATTGCTAGACCGTGGCCGGATGGCACATTCTGTGTTGAAGTTGCCGATGAATATCTACACGAATGACAAGCCAGTGTGCTCATTTGCCAAGAACTCGGCAATAGCTAAGGTATTGCAAGAATACAAAATCAAAATCATAACCTGGAACGAATGGACAATGGCACATAAACTATCATTGGAAGCGTTCAATCGAACGATGTAAGATTCACGAAGTGACTCAAGACGTTTTGGTGGAGCGATGATTCTGCTGGCCGACGATTTTCGTCAAACGTTCCCTGTCATTCCGAGAACAACAACTGCAGATGAACTCAACGCATGTCTGAAATCGTCACTGAACTTTTGATTTTTCCAAACAACTGTTGACGCATAGCAATGGTCAAATTTCTGTTGATGTTTTTTGTTTTTGACAAAATTGATATCATTTCCCTTGAATGTTTGCATGTTCACGACGTCGAAGGAAGCGTTTATCACGAAAGTGTATCCGGATATCCGCCGATATTATTTATGAATCACGATTGGCTCAGCGAACGAGCAATTTTGGCAGCGAGGAACAAGGAACAGTCTGAATTACTTGATTGAAAACCAAATCGCAAGAGGAGGCAAATAATCACGAGGAAGCGACCAACTATCCGACCGAGTTTTTGAATGAACTTGAACTTGATTTGCCAGTAATACCACATCCACGGCATAACCTGATGCTAAAGGTAGGATCTGTTATAATCATGCTGCATAATCTGAACCCTCATCGGAAATGAAGAAATTGGTAAACAACGCGATTCAAGCGATGATCATCAAGGGCAAATTCAAAGGAGAGGGTGTTCTATTTCCGAGAATTTCTCTGATTCCAAATGACATTCTGTTTGACTATCACGATTAACAAATCGCAAGGTCAATCGTTGGAAGTGTGCGGAATAAATTTTAATTTTCCGTGTTTTTCTCGTGGTCAGTTGTACGTCGCGTATTCGAGAGTTGGCAAACCATCAACGTTGTTCATTTATGCGCCGGAGAACAAAACAAAAAATATGGTTTATCACAATGCATTGTATTGATTCCATTTAATTCCACTCAAATAAAATACATTGAATTATTTTGAATTTCAACTGGCTCCAATACATTTCCACACGGAGAGAAAAAATCCAAAAAACAACTCAAATTTCGATAGATGCCTGAGTTTGAATCGACATTTTATTCACTTTTCAATACATTATGCCGCCTTCATGGTTACGTTCGTTCTTTCGTTCTGACAATTTTTACGAAAAGTTATATTGCTCAAAAATGGCGATTTTTTTTATCTTGAATTTTTCCACAAGAGATGATTGGTCGAAAAAATGACCGAACGAACAAACTAGGGTTGCCAACTTTCTAAAATGCTCCGACCGGCCAGAGGCTAAAAAACAATAAAAATATAGATTGTAACAAAACCATACACATTTTTTTTAATAATTCAATAAAATTAAAAATATAAGTACATTTATTAGAACTTCAGTGTTCATACTACTCGTATATTTGTACATAAAAAAGGAAGTATTGAATTTTAATTTCAGTCTTGTCGTTATATCAGTTTTCATTCATTTTTTTGAATTTATATTTTTCTTGCGATTTTGCTGCTTTCAGCAACATTTTATTATTTTTAATAAAATCTTTAAATTCGGAGCAAGGGACCTTATAGTTTTCTAAAACCATTAATTCTGGCGCTTCGTTTTCGGTTAGTAGTCTATTGCGGTCATTCCTCCAAACATTCCCAATTAAACTGAAACATCTTTCTACATACGCACTACTACTTGGAATAGAGAAAACATTTTCCATAATTTTTTGAAGCGTAGACAACAACTGTTTTCCTTCAATATTAATAGCCACATATGTCACAATTTTCAAAATTTTTTTGGTTAATCTAAATATTTAGTTGAGTTCTCAATAAGTTTCAGTATGCGTAAATCCACGTAATCCATCTTCAAATTTTAAATAACGTTGCTGCTGCATTTGAAATGTCGGCTAACGTAAGTGAAAGTGGCAATTCCATCTTTAAATTAAATTTAGAAATTTGAAGATATATGTCGTCCTTAAAATCGAATCACTTTGCCAAATACTGCAGGCCTTTCACACCTTGACTAATGAAATAACTTTTCACGGCTATCCAACATAAGAGTAGTCAGTCTAACGGATTAAATAACGATACCCACCTTGTACTTCCATGTCAAAAAGTAACATGGCAGTATTCATTGCAGAATGCGAAAAAAGATTTTAATTCCTCTACTCTCTTCGCACTAACACAAAATTCCTTATAAACCTTGAGAACAAGGGTTTCAACATCGTAGGTTTTTACGGCATGCTTAGCTGTATTATGTACAATGTGGCAATTATAAAACCTGATTTTATTAAATTTGATTTTTTTTTCTGTTAATTTTGTATTTTGTGTTAACTGAAGAGTACTCTCCGAAATTTACAGGTGCATTATCCGCTGACTATGCAATTAAATTTTCTAAATCCATTCCTGTGTTGTTTATTGTGTCTAATATAGTAGCATCGATATTGATTCGGCAGTTTCTTCAGCTTATTCACGAAAATGTAATAGTGCGTTCGTTACCCCATCGTAATGAACGTCATAAAACTTTATGGCTATCGGGAAAAATTTTCTGTTACCTTTACTGGAGCATCTGTACCAACACTGTATGGAAAATGTGACTAGAATGAACACTTTAATTTATTTAACATAGTTTGAACCGAATGTTGGGCGAGTACATTTTGAACATTTTTGCTATTTCTGAGTCCGGAAAATGACTATTATTTAACTTACTACCACAATCAATTGACAGATAACTGTGATAATGTTTAATACCATAGTAAATCGTTGATAATTCAGTGGCCATTAACTCATCTTCAAGAACTGAATTTTAGGTCACTAAATAAGAGGAAATAATGCGTTTTTGTTTTCCAGCTATCAAATTTATTCTATGTGCTTTAGTGTCGTGATGATGTCGTACCGCTTTCAAACCATCATATTTAACAAGAAATGTAATGTTACATAACTTATACTGTGTCCGATTTACATCTTCTTCAACTGTGATGAGCCATTCCGTAAATCCCGGCGTTTCCAACCATTTGTTATTAAATACACAATTTCTCGATTTGCCATTTTTTTCGGTGGTATTTTTCACCTTGTTGCTCGAAGAACCTGAATCACACATACTAATACTACTAACAATTAATTTAAACAGTTTTAAAAGTTAGAAGAAATCTCTTTACAGCTTTATTACAAAACAGTTTTCGACCACATTAAAAAATTTGTTGTTTAAAACCAGTAGATCGAAAAAAATAGGACGACAATTGGTTAGCTACAGGTTTGAACGCGGATTTACTGAATTTGAATTGAAAACCGGTGATTTGTTCTACCGATCATCTGCATGACCGGTGACCGGCTTATAGCTGTTAAAACCGGCCAGTTGGCAACCTAGAACGAACGCAACCATAAACAGTAAATGGACTGGCCACTCAACTTAATCGTCTATTAAGAATTGTGTTGAGTTGTTTGATTTGTTCTCTCACCAAAATCAATTGTGAGTGAAGGACAAAAGTATTTGCTCGGAACGAATTAGTTTGGAGCGGACGAGGTTCGTCGGATCAGCTAGTTATAAAGAATTATGAAATGGGAAACAAAAATAATATAATATAATTATTAGTTAAGTAGTGAGTTTATAATGTTTTTAATACATAATAAATAAATAAAAAATAGTAATAATAATGATTATAATAGTAATAAAAAAAAATATTATATTTATATGTATGTATAGTATACATACACTATTTTCTTAAAGGCCAGGGGTGTACTACATGCGTACCACCCTGTATAGTATACACGCTACATTACTAAAATAAATAATTGCATTGTATTTCCTAATAAGCGAAATAAGCTTAAATTGCTTAATTTCAATTATCGAAATTGATGATGAAAAAAGGTAAATGCACTAAGTACAATGTACTTAGGAACGCTGACGTTGAGTTGATAGTAACAAACATGTTATTTATGAATATTTTAAAAAATAAAAATCTAAGTTTATATGGATCTGTGTTGTGTTTTTATGATGATTATGTGAGCAAGATATGAGAAGAAACTTTACATGACGTTTACATCCTTTACACTTGGCATCTATAACTTACGTGAAAGTTGCTTATTGCATTACTGCAGTAACATTCGTATTGCAGTCTTCTGCTTTCCGCACTTGTTATACAATACTAGTATAATGACCGAATTTTATAACCTAAAATTGCTGTTATGCAAACATATACCACAATGCAAGAATAATTAATATAAAAAATGTGAAAAATTTTCTAATATTTCCACACTTGCAACATTTAGAAATTTGCGTATTGCCATGCGTCGTTTAAAAATAAATATAAATAAAAAACAATTGCAGTTTTTTGTTGTGTACATTATTTGCATTCGTAATAAACCAATATTTACATTTTATTAATTTTGTGTTTTATTTTTTTAAGAATTTCCCATTCATAATTAATTGAGCAAACTGAAACGGTAAAAAAAAGAAAATATTTATATAATTTTCATATTATTTATATAATACAAACAGCACCAACAAAACAAAAACTACATTTTGGGGAAAAATAAATTTTCTTGTAATTTTTCCATATGATTTTTTATTTTTTTTGCTTTTGGCAATTTTGAACAGCATACCGAACCAAACCTAAAAATAAAATCTATTTAGCTCTGGACTTCTCTGTACATGTTTTTTTTTATATATGTATTACGTTTAAAGGAGTTGATGGTTTTTCCATTTTCTCATATTTTTTTCTGCTGCTTGGAAAATCCAATATAATTTATGAGTTTTTTGGTTTTCATTTTTGTTCTGTGTTTTTATGGTTTCGTTTTAGTTGTTGTTGGTGGCGCTTTCATACAAATGAAAATATAATAAGTTAAAGTGATTTTCTGCAATATTAAGATTGAATGAATGAGTTGAATAGTTAAACGAGCTTTTTTTACGATTTAATATTTAATGGGTATGCTTTATGGATGTGCATATGTATTTTGAAAAATTTGTGTATATAGAAAATTATGGGTAATCTATTTTCCACTTAGCCTTAGCGTGCGGTTTCCGTCCATGAATTCAAAGTTCAACCTTATGGAAGTAGCGAAATTATGTTAATAAATTTCCCGAACTACAATAATTTTATTCTCTGCGTTCATTTTCCATTGCCGCGTTATTTTGGAAAGCAAAAGTATCGGAAATAATAATAAACAAAAAATATTTATATTTTTATTATTATTGTTATTATTATTTCGTGCTGATGTTGTTGTTGCTGTTGCGGGAATATTATCGAGAAACCCATGGCAGAATAAAATATTCCGTAATAAATAGGGCGAAAAAATTGTAATCATTTTTTATGCTTGCGTCTAGGAAGCAAATTTAAACAAAAAATTGTGAAAAGAATTGTTTTTTTTTCCGCCAAGGAAGGATGTTTAACGAAAATGGAAATCGTTAAAAAAATTCCATTATTAATGATTTTTCTTTCTGGTTTTTGTTTGGTTTTGTTTATGTATTTCCACTTTGATTTTTTTTTCGCTGCGAAACAAATCGAGGTACAACAAAATAATCATTCCCGTTTGTTTTCGTGTGGTTTGGAATAAAGGTGAAAATTCTTATTTTTAAATTTATATAAATTTTCTCCCCGACATAAAAAAAAATCGTGTTTGTTGCTGTTATTTGTTTATTGATAAATTGATTAATCAACCTTTTAGTTTGATAACAATCATCTTAATCGGATTGTTTTTGTTGTCTATGTTTATACATACATATATAGCGGGAGACGAGTGATGAATGGTGAGATTAATTGAAATTTGAACGATGAATGGAAATTGATTTAATATATAAGATTGATTGATTGGTTCGGACGAGCAGATTAAATTAGCATTAGTTTTGTTTTAAATGTATCCTTTTATTTGCGTAATCAATCATGATTCGTGGTATCCTACCAATTATAGCTAATTTATTTAAAAAATTTCAATCAAATAATTTTAATTTCCTTTCTAACTATTTTGCTTTACTCCCTCACTATATATGTATGTGTAATTCGTCTTGTAGTAATTTTCCATCACTCACGTTCAAATTTTTTATGTTTTAATAACGTTTCATGTCAATTTAATATTAAATATATTTATATTCGTATATCTCGAATTATATCCATATGTGTACTGAATTCTCTGGCATAAGAAGGATAAAACTTCGGTGTATTGTGTTCGATGTAAAATGGGGGAAAATATTTTATTAAGTTAAAATAAAAAAAATGTGGATTTTTTTTGTTTTGTTGGTGCGCACCCAACTACTACCGCCCACTTTTTACGTTTTATATATTTTATACACTTTGAGGAAAATTCTGAACTTTTTTTTTCATTTTCATCAACATCACCCTCAGTATTAAGAATAATGTGTGGATTTATTATTTTCCCTTCGAATATACTCGTCGTATACATACCCAGACACCAAATAACACAATAAACCTCCCAAAACCTAAAATATATACGTATACCAGCAAAAAAAAAGTTCCTTGGCAGTATTCCGTAA
This sequence comes from Nephrotoma appendiculata, assembly GCA_947310385.1. Classification (NCBI taxonomy): domain Eukaryota; kingdom Metazoa; phylum Arthropoda; class Insecta; order Diptera; family Tipulidae; genus Nephrotoma; species Nephrotoma appendiculata. Next base: position 17,057,286 of record OX371224.1, read on the forward strand.
ATGTATTTGTGAATTTTATTTTGGGATATATCTTGGCGACCAATCACAATTTAGAACAAAAGGATTTTTTTTTGTGCTGTTGGTATTGTTTCATTTTGTTTAGTAGCTAAACAGATAAATATTTTTACTTTACTCGGATTTTCCAATCTTTTTCCAAACAAAATGGTGAGTAAGGTGTACGAGATATATTTGGGGGGGAATTTATGGTGCTTTATCTTAAAGAAAATTGTCACGAGTAACTAAATTTGATTAGAATAATAAAAATAATAATAAACGTTTATTATACAACTAAAATTACACTAGTTTTCCGCTTACATTATTTACTTGATGGTATCTTATGACTTTAGAAAATACATTTAACATGTTTATCTCTAAATTATTCATTTCCCGAGCAGGGATGATACAACAAAATAATTTTCACATGCAACAATAAAACCGGGTCATTCATTACAGAGTATTTTCCATTCAAAGTATTTTCGAGATTTGTTCCAAATCAGAAAGGAAAAAATATTCCACTCGTTTTTGAAAAAAAGAAAATTGTAAAGTTCAATGCCATTTTCAATTCTTTTGTGGCGAATACAAAAAATTGTTATTTGCAAAAAAAATAAAAATAAAATCCCATTGTACACTTTTATGAATGAAATGAATTGAATAAATACAATAACAATAAGAAAAGCTCAAAAAAGAGTTTTCCTGACATTGAAATTGAAAATTATACTTTAAATTTCTCGTTAAAAATGAAAAGTTTGTTTTTGTGTGTGTGCTCGTATTTATTGTTCGTATATGAAGGAGAATAAAATATTTGGTTTAATAGTTCACACTTAAGAGTGACGTAATCAATTCAGACAATTGGCTGGAAAAATCATGTTTTCATGTTGAGTCAATGACTTTGAAGCTTTTATTGTGTATTTAGCAGAATACAATGATGAAATTTATATGAATGATTTTAATAGTATGTAACGTAAAATGATACGGGGAGTGTAGCCTGTTAGGAATTTTATATTTGATGTTGTCCATAAATAGTCGCTTTTCTTAGAATGCGTCGCCAGTGTTTTAAAAATTATTAAAAAATTACACTGTTAAATTCGATATTTTTCCAATTGGATTTTATTTTCGAAAGAAAATTATAAAATTGAAAACGATTCTACAGATTCTATAGCTAACACTTTTGTAAGGTAGTATAGACATATTTCTAAAATTTAAGTAAAGTATATTTTTGAGATTCGTTCGATTAGCTAATCCTGGTGATATCCACGGGATCTTAACAACATTTTTAATTAGATCATCGAATCATCTGGGTGTTGTTGAGCGAAAGGGATATAATTATGATGGATTTTCATATATTTTTTAAATTTTAAAAACTTCACAATTTTGATGAATATTTCAAGTTTTATAACGAGCGAGCTAAATATATTCACAGGTCGCTCAATGTTTACAAATAGATCGTGACCTCAAAAGGTGATAAAGACGTGACCTCAAAAGGTGACAAAAGATTATTTTTTGTTTTATATTTTTAGATAGCTCAAAATATTTTTTAAACGCGTATAAACTGGATTTAATTTCTAATGAACTTTGTTATGCATTTGTTATGTATTAGACAATTTGAAAATATAATCGGAATTTGATAATCTTTGAAAATTTTACTCGTCAATTCTAGAGATGTTCACGAGTCGATGCCTATTGTTTCAAACAGCTCGACCAGTAAATTAAAACTGTAGTGAACGTTAGTCGATTCTGATGAACCTATATTGCTGTGGTTAATCTAATTTTAAAGTTTTAGTAATTTCAACAAAATTTTAGTAATTTCTCCGCAATTGGATTTTAGATTGACATTCCGAAACAAGCGACGAACCCGTTTTAATCGATTTATTTAAATGTCTGTGGCCCTATTCTGGTAATTCCCGGGGAATGAAAATTTTAAGTTTTGTAGCAGTTTTATCCTTTTTCCCCAAAAGTTTATTGTGGATTTTGGGAAAATATTGTTTTGGGAAAAAATTATTCTTAATTATTGCAGTTTTGACGTTTATTATACCTTTTACCTATTTTAGGAAAGAATTAACTGGGAATATAATTTAATTTAATTTAAATTTATTGTACATATTTACTTATAGCAATATTATTACTTTAATAAACAAAATTTATTTTTCCAGTAATTTGTTCCCCAATCGCCAGAATTACCTTTAGGAAAACGGGGAATTGGGGAAAATGTCTGTGGAATAGCTGCTATAAAAGATTATTATTCCTATTTCCGGGAATTTATCAGAATAAGGCCACTGTAAAACTTTAGATGATATATTAAGGAATGATTGTGGTAAATTGTGATGTAGGTGGCAAGGATGGGGAGAGATCCCTGATGAATTTTGATATTTTTGGAGAATTTAGAAATTTTTCAGAAAATTCTAAGTATTTCATGTTTTATTAATATTTAACTAAATAACAATAATAAGTAGGACGCTAAATCTAATTTAATGCATTCTATAATTATATTATTAATATAAAAATAATAATTAAATTATAAAATAAACTATAAAATCATTAAAAAATTTTTAATATACTAATTTTAATAATATATATAAAGAAAATTTTACAAATGGTTAAGAAAACTTTGAAGATGTCCTGAAGATGATAAGTTGTGAGTTTTCCATTCATCCATACATCCAATTTGATGTTGCTGCCTCTGCAATCTGCACAATATTATTTACAGTGTATTTTGTATATTTATTGAGCTATCTAGCTTTACAAACATATTCTCATGGTAGGTGGTATAATTTCTGCTGACTGTGTTCCCCACATTTCTGTCAAGTTTCAACCGTAATCTATATGGTTTCATTGTGTAATTCTTTGTAACAAGGCATATTGGTAGCAATCTTGACATATGATTTGACTATTGGTTCCCATCTCTGATAGATACGGCCGGCTTCGTCATTTAGAAAACTGTTGATTGGATTTACCTTTACATTTTTGTGTTTTTTTTTCATCTGACAACACTGATGTCTAGCATTTCAATATATTACCGCTTCACTTATTATTTCTAAAACGTGCTGTTTTGGATATTTGCGTTATAGAGTTCTTATGAATTACATATCCGTATCTATATCCATGCATATGCATATAAAGAAGTATCAGAAATTATCAGCAATTATAGACCTTTACACGTAAATATCTTAAGGAATATTTTTAAGCATTTCTAAAAGATATCATAATCAGAAATTTCTTTGAAAATCACCAAACCCATCACAGTGCTACCGATCCTCGCCATTTTTATCACCAATTTTATTTTGAACCCTAATAGAAAAGTCCTAATAAATTAAACTTTTCAAAAATCCTCAGGAACGGGAAGTATAAATGTGTAGTAGTAAAGTGAAGTAATAATTTGGCAATATTTGGTTTACCAAACGATCTAAACAATTATGAGAAGAATGTAAATTCAATATTTCGCATTCTTCAAGTGGCATCAATATTTCTGAGTAGTAAGCTGATCAAGGATTATATAATAAAAAAGTTTCGCGTTTCAAAGAATTTGTTTTTGTCGGAACTGAATTCATCGTCTACCGAAAGATAGTAAAGCTATTGATACTCAACTTTTTTCATTAGTAATTATTCCAGTACATTCAGCTGTAGAGATGATAGACAAGGTGGTGTTTTAGCTTTATTTGAGAGAAATGAATTAAACTATAGGGTGACTATTGTTAATGAGGGATTACTTGATTTTCAATTTGTACTAGTTGAACTAAAAAATTTGAAGACGAAAGTGTGTGCTGTGTACAGGCCTCCAGCTTATAACGTCAGCAAATTTTTAGACCATATAGAAACTGTATTGCTAGTTGATAATAATTTCAGCACTATAATGGTAGGAGATATTAATATTATATAATAAACAAAATAATAATAATTGTAAAGATTACTGCAATTAACTGAGTAATTTGGACCTAGCTGTAACTAATTTTAAAGAAACTCGTGGTAATATATTAGGATATCATGTTGTTAGTAATTCTATTAATATTAGTGGTGTGACTAATCGGACAATTTAGTTAACGACTAGCGATCACAACATAATATTTCCAAATTTAGATATAACAATAAATTTGTAGTCAAACAACTTCAAACTAAAATAATTAATTGTAATATGATAAACGAATTGTTTTCAACATATTTAGCTGAAACCCATCGAGTGAGGCAGATCTCAACACTATTCTTCGACTAATTATTATTGATAAGTATAAAGAATTATCAAATAAATTCACGCGAGTAGCTAATGTTGATGCAAAGATAAAATCCACTAATTGTCCATGGAACAATTACAAAATTTGGATACTTACTCGCCACTACTGAAGAGAATGAAAAAATATACAAATTTAAAGATTTTCGGTTTTTTTATGGACAAACATTATTTACTAATTTATTATGACGTTCACCATGTTTACGACTTTTCGAGCTTAAGGCCATTTCGGCCATTTACTCATAATATACTACCACAAAAAGTAGAATATTAATTCCTGTCCCCCCTTTTAACCCCCAGAGTCATTGTGTAAACGGCACACAACCCTGACAAAAAACTGAAAACCTCCTCAAGCCGAATTTATTTGACTCTGTAGCAAAATTTACTACAGAAAAGTTTGAAGTGAAGTTAGGAATTTATTTTTGTTAAAGTTCCTGCCTTCAGCAAATTTAACTATAGAATAAATAATTTTTATTCCGAAGGGGCGATAAGTTGTACAAAATTAAATGTATTAATCAAAATTAAATTAAATGTTGATTGGTTGTTTTGCTCTCTCTCTCTCTCTCTTCGATTCTCACTGCTACAAGCAGTTTGGTTTCGTACTGATAATATGTTGGTCTACTCATCAGGTTGCAACGAAAAAAATGAAAAAATTTACATCTTGCTTTATACCTATAGTATAAAACAAGTCAATTTAGTGAATTATACCACCAAATCAGAAAGGTAAACTTGATTTGGTTTATACTATATGTATAAAGCAAGATGTAAATTTTTGCAGTTGGTCCTTTGGTCGTTTTTTGGTCAATTTTTTGTCAGGGTTATGTGTACTTTACAGAAAGACTATGGTGGTTTAAAATGAAGGGAAATTAATTTTCTACTTTTTGCTGTAGTATATTATGAGTAAATAGCCTCTTTTTTTGATGGCTCGAAAAGATGAAACATGGTGAATGTCATACATAGTAAATAATATTTGTCTCTAAAACAACCGAAAATCTTTAAATTAAATATACAGACGAATTTAAACTTCTTAATTAAAAAAAGTTACAAGTAGAAACCATGTAATTAAAAGAACGTTGGAGGATAAATTAAACTGCTTAATTAAAAAAAATCTGTAAAGCAAAATATTGGACTAAGAAAAGGTATTATCATAGAATGTTCAACGACATCACTAGCCAAAGAAATTTTTGGAAAAACATTAATTTACTATTTGGTAGATCGAATTCGTCGAATAATAGTTTACAGATTTGTGTTAACGATTTAGTTTATTCAAATCCGTGGGACGTAGTGAATAAGTTTAATCAATACTTCTCTGAATATGGTTATTTTTTATTAGATTCACTTATCAGTGACAAGCAGTTTAATAAATCTAATACTATTAAAAGATTGACAGTTTCATTTATCTTAATCCCATTTTCCCCGCTGAAATATTTAAATTAATTACTGAACTTGATAGCGGTAGAGGTTGTGCGTTTGATAACATTTTTGTTACCATAGTTAAGAAACACAGTATTATTTTTAGCTACATTTTGGCCGAGGTTTATATAATACTGTTATATCTTCAGGAATTTATTCTGATTGCTTGAAGGTAGCTAAGGTTATTCCTGTCTTTAAAACTTGCAATAAACTACCGGCTTATTTCTATGCTATCTGTTTTTGATAAATTACTAGAGAAAGTCTTAAACAGAAGAATAATTGACTCTCTTACAAAACATGATTTCTTCTATAGATCTCAATATGATCGAAATGATCAATGAAATATTAAATGAACTTGATTGGCATTATTTTTATTGCATGAGATTATAAATCTGCACTATGTCGTTGGCACCATTTAAATTGGTTGTAATTGAATTAGTAAACTGGATAATGGCTGGCAACCTTTTTTTGAGTTTGCATTTATTGTCTTTTTTAATATTTCACCGTAAGCGTATTATAGATTTTCATTGGTTCTGTGCGTGTATTATCGGTAAATGTTTGTATCTGAAGAAGTGTTTTCCTTGAAGAAATCAATCAACGGATCCATTAGCAATAACTTAACTGTAACAACAACAGCAATTGCCATTAAACCACGGCCCACTTACAAATTTTTCAATGCCTTTGAAAAAAGCCAAAAAAAATATGAAACTGTCCAAGATGTATACATAAATTATTATATAATCGTTTCTCAACAGATTGTAATTGGAAAGCTACTTTATAGCAATGACTAAATCATACGTGTCTTCTAGTTCGAATTAGTTCTACGGCAATCTTTTGACTTGTTTTCATTGCTTCAATGACAATGGATGGATCGTTTGTGATTCGTTAATTGGTGTTACCATAGTATTAACCAATTTGTTAGAACTTTTCAACATGTGCATGATTTCGTTGATCACTTAATAATAATGAAGGTTCCATCATACAGAGTTATTTCGTGTAAGATAGCAAATTCGATATATATATGTATATGTGTGAAAAGTTCTTCTTTTTTTTATTTTATAAAAAAAACTATTAATTGTCCAGTGGATTAAATGTCCTTTGAAGGTCAATAATTACCCCCTTTTTTATTCACGCACACACCACCCATTCACACAATTGCAATATACTACCTGCACATTGGACGCTGTAACAACAACAGCATTAACAACCCTTGTGAATAATGCTAAGATGATCTGGATCTGAAGACATTGACCCGCATCAACTATAGGTCTAGATTTATTTTCAACCCGCTTTGCATGTTGTAAAGAAAGTGTTGGTGGTTTGGGTAGTATGGAATTGTGGCCAGTACGAGAATATATATTCTGTCCGACAAAGAGTCGTAGTGACTAGCTCTTATTTTAATATTCCAACTTTTTGCATATTGTGTACAGAGTTATTATGGTTTGGGTGAGAGTGCTATTACATTTCTATAATATCCAAAGGTGTTCGGCTCGATATGTTTTTGTGTATCCGTTACTGGCTTCGCTAACGGAGTAGACTTTACTTGAGACAAGCCCGCCTTGACCAGCTCTAAACTATTCAAAGGAAATTTATTAAAGTCGTCTGAGCTTTTGTTCTCTCAGTACCGCAAATCTACTTCCAAAATATTCTTATTCGGATTGACAAATTATGTTAATTCGTTGGTAAATGGGCAAAGAGGTTGTACTACTTTAGTTAACGATTTAAAGGTTCAAGTCTAACCAATTTGAAAATATCAATCAAAAACACTCCTCTTTAACACGGCTGTAGCCAATACAAAATTTTTAAACTTGCCAAGGGAAAGCAGATGATCATCCTTGAGAAAGAGAGATCCGTTGTATTGCCCGATGGAGACACCAGAATCAGTTTTAGAGAAAAATGAAGGACAGGCGTTTTAACGGTTAACCTTAACCCTTTTAAATTTCGGGTGTAGTGTTGAACTCGATGACAAATTGAATAATTGGTTTAATTCCAGATGATGCTTTTATGTGTTTCAGATGATGATTTATGGTTTCAGGAACTCTGATTGATTTTGGATTGAACAAGTAGAAAACACACCCAGATGGGACGGTGCTCCGAAAGAAAAGCGTCATGGAACCCGTAGCGTAGGATGAACACATTTTTGGTGCAAGTGAATAGATTTGACATAGTGCCTAAAAAGCCTCATTGGGTACGAAAAAAAGGAAGTTTGCACTATTTATGTTTATCCTTTTTGATTTATAGGGGGTTGTCACCCCCAACGAATTAGGCATTTTATTTTCTATATGCTGTGCGGTTAAGTAAAACCAACGTGCAAATAACTACTGTGTGTCAATTCAATTGGCAGTCCAACGGGTGCTAAAATATTAAATAGTTCAAAACCTCAGTTTCGAAAAATTTACTTACCTATATCGATTTTATTCGCCACTCGATGTAGATTGGCTAACACTGGATGTTACTTAACCCTCGTCAGGCGGCCTAGGTACAATTGTACCTTTTCTGTTTTTAAATACTAATAAGACTTCTTGTAGAAGCCGTAGAGAGTGAAAGCTTTGTGAGATCTCTACATTTTAATAATGTGGAAATCCCAAATATTATCTATCTACAAAAATTATGTCTACAGTGACGGTTTTCATATAAAATATATGAAAGTACGTTGTAAAAGTTGTAAAAATATACCGCCGGACGAAGGTTAAACGTAAAAAATACAAAACCTTTTTGTTGTCAAACTTCAATTGAACTTTAATTATTTATATTCTTTCAGTTTTAATCAAATATGGTTAGATGTAAATTGACCATCGGAAACACAGAGAAGGCCTTCGAAATATTATAAAGTTGTGATTCCATACATAACATATTCACCAGCGCCCAAGAAGTGACTAAAAATGATGTTGTGGTAAATTTTAAAGTTTTTTGACATACAAATAGTTTAAAATCATCAATCGTCAATATGATTTAATTTTGTCAAATTTGTCCAAACATAAACAGATGTCTCCTTTTCTACGCTATTTTCAATACCATCATGTAAATTTTCAACATGCGCATAAACAACACTGTTGGCAACGTATTATTGCCAAAATTCGGTTAAAATTCACGAAACATGTACAATTGATATTGGGAATTGGTAAGCCAAAATTCGTCATATTAGAGAATATATCTCAGAAATTGAAAAACTTTCGGGAACAGCATCAATTGTGCAGATAATATAATTAATTATATTATCAATGATAATTAATTTACCTCATTATTTACATATAAAAATTATGTTTTTACAAGCAAATATTATTGACAAATTTAACGGCATTTACAAGCAGTGTTGTGCCGTATTGTCTACCTTGCGTAGTTAATTAATAGTCTACATGTGTACACAATGTATGTAGACAATAAAAAAATGGTGTTGTCAATGTAGGCAATGTCAAAAATGATTATTTCTGTTTATATTCAGAAAAATTCTAATCTTCTTTTTGTTAATGGAAATATTTTAAGATGGATAGATTCATGACTTTCTTACCTTTAATCATTGGAATTAAGTTAGTTTTATAAGGGAATGAAGCACATTTATGTATACGAGGTTTGTTTAAAAAGTAATGGGAATTATCGACAGCACAACAACAACCGATGAAAGCGTGGAAAACGTACAAGAATTGATTATGGACGGCCATCAAATCACAATCAGAAAAGTCGCTGATGCAGATGATGACGGCATATCAACTGGCTCATACCACAACATTTCGAATGGTTTGAGAGTCAAACTTGTGTCAGCAAAATTTATTCCAAAATTATTGGATTTCGAAGTAAAACAGCAGCATATCGAAGTCAGAGTCGCTAAATAAAATCAACAACTATGCAGAACTACTGTGCTCGCCCCTTGATCGATTGTTTGATTGATTGGACTGTAAGACCAAATACTTGACAACCTACTTAACTAAAGTTTTTTTTATTTTTTTATTTTTTGGGACGGAATGATCTGGTTTCATACACCTAGCGATCGTATGGCACAACACAATTCTAATCTACTTCTAATCTATTGTAGGAAGGATAAAGGTTTAATAGGTTTAATGGATAACGATGGTATAGTGGTTTTCAACAATTTCTTCTATAAATCAGTAACCTGAGAAAAAAATATTTTTATTTCACGTACATCTGGAAATTTCCTGAAATTTAATTCCAAACTAATATTTTTCGGCTTCCTGAATAATACAAACATTTATTAATTTGATCCTCCTGCAATTTCACAACTTACAATAAACTTCCTGAAACCATAGTTATTTAAATTATATTAAAAATTGCTCTAAAATCCATTAGTATTTAACGAAAAATATTTGAAGCATCCCAAAGGCAATGGTCCCCGGAAAGGTATCAATGTTATTCAATGCCAGATTAACTACCGGATTAGATATTTCAAATAAATTTAGCTTATATTGCAAAAATCTCAAATGCTTTTTTAATTTTGGTCACCAAAGAAGAACTACTGTTCTAGCCCCGTTTGACTTTTTTCTATTTCCGAAAATAATGATAATCTTAAAGGGCCACTGATTTTTAATCATTGATGAGATTAAAACGCATCGCTGAGGGAGCTAAAAGCTTCTCAAAGTTCGAGTTCTAGTAGGGTTTCGGGGAATGGAAGAAGCGGTGTCATGCCCGAATTCTAATGATGAATTTTGTAAAGGAGATAACATTGACGTAGACCTTGGTTGTCAAAGTGATTGAGTCGAAGCGAATTCTAACGTTAAAATAGCGCAGGATAAGTTTAGGAAACGGCTGAAAATCAAAATCACTTGAAATGTTGCTGATCAAAAATATTGTCACCATTGTTTTTAAAACAAAATTTGATAAATTGTGTGAATAATAACACTTGATAACAAACCTATTTCAAATTAATAATTTTTGTTGAACACTGATTGATTACAAAGCAGGATAAACATCCTGATTTTATTATGGAAAAGCACCAAATGATGCAGACGTAACGGATGTTACGATTACGATTCAGGTGGAACATTATAATTTGCATTAGTTTTATCAGACTGACATCTGTGACGTAGACGACTGAATAAAGCTATTGTATGTTATGGTTAAAGTGTTACACGATTAAAAATTGTATATGCTATCGACATGTTTGCTAAACACGATCCCTTCACCTATATTGTGAGAAATAAGGCGTACTGACTTCCCACGTCCCTGTGACAGCTATGGTGTCATAACCAATGGAACTTCTGTTGATTAGGTAGTAAAACCAAACTAAATAGCCCATTAGGTGAAGAATGAATGACTTCGTAAATATAGGACCCTCACGTCAAAGAATTCTGATCACTACAACAGTTTGTTTTCATTTGTTTATTCGCACATTTATCGATTTTCACATTATCCGTGACATATTTACTTAATTAGTACTCGTATGCTCGGGAAATTTAATGGATTCGAAAAAAAATGTATGTTGTATATGTATACCTCTAGTACAATATCAAAAAATTAACACTCCTGTTAAAAACTAGAACTATATAGTTGTTATGCTTGTACCAGATTAAGTCTCTGACTGATACTAGAAACAAATATGTGTAGTGACATCTCTGGACTATTCTTTGCAGATGATGGGTTTTTATGAAAATAACAGTAAACTAGATGGTTCAGTGATTCTAATGATCTGCAACAGTTTTGCTACGTTTTCATCAATACAACCATTAAACACCATTTTCCTTAATTACCTAATCTCATCATGCACAAATCTTTTTTAATTTTCTAATTGATTATTTCTATTTGTTTAATTGATTAATTTTCGTTTCGCGTTTCATTGAATTCGATAAATTTAAGTCAGTCAAAAAGCACGCAGTGGAAAATCCCTCAATATGCCGTTTCAAATTGATTTTTTATTATCTCGCTATATATAAGTATAAAGACGTATATGCAACGCAAGATATGAGTAAAGATGAAAATCGTAAAAAATGTTCAAAGGAAAATCAATTTTTATTCATCTCAGAACATAAATAATATTCAGTTGTTAATACTCATGAAAAATATGTTTACATACATTTGTATATAATACAGGGAACTCCCACCTACTACTCATATAATATATGTATATAAACGTATCGTGATAATAATAATCATCATCCATCTTAAAAATAAAAAAGTCACCCTTTACAAAAAGGAAAAATTGGAAATGTAAAAATTAACCCTTAAAAAGTGATTTTTTATTTTATTTTTATCATGTGTATTCGTATCACCAACTTTAATCTCAACAACTTTGTTTTTTTATTTTACTTTATTTTTCATCTTGAATTTCCTCCGCACTTTTACTACGATTTTCCTTCAAATATATATATATATATTTATATTTATTTTTGTAATGAAGTTTATCGTGAATGCGAAACAAAGCCAATCTTTTTATTTTCACCCTTTTTCCATCGTCGCGCAATTTTAACTTTGTTTCGAAAATGAAAATTTGTTGTATGGGTTCGGGATCGTACACGCAACATATGGGGTTTGGGGGCCACATACGAACAAAAATAAAATAAAATTGAAAACTTAAAAAAATAAATATGAGGGGGTAGCACTTTTACCCTTTTTATGATGCTGTACACGTGATATACCCCGCCACTCATTTCATGTGACACAATAAAATAAATAAAAATTAAGATTTTCCCGGATTTTTTATTTTTATTCCGTTACCAAATTACTGAGTATTCGATCGCATTAATTTTATGATGTGGAAATTATTATTCATAATTTTTTATGTGTTTATTTAAAATTCCATAATGTAATAATGCGTTAAATAATAATAAATAAAAAAATTATGTGAAAATTAAGGTAATTTAAATTTCATAAATTTTCTTATGAACTTATGAAGATAAATGGTATAATGGGATGAAAAATGGAAAACATATGGCGTGTGTAATTTTATTAATTTCCAAATGAGATTACATATACGAGTAAATGTGTGGCGTAATTATTTACCGTATCGAATACGTAAACTGTCAAGTCGATGAGTTTAAAGGTAGCACCGCCATCCCCATAAAACTGTGTTCCATTTCCATCACACCCTGAATAGTTTTTGTCAAAAATATTTTAATTCAATATCTGCGTACGTAATAAATTATTAAAGAATTTTATTTATTTATAAGAATTATGATAATCAATATTATAATAAATAGAAAAAAATTCTCTTCTTAATAATGATAGATGTTTTATTGTAATCTTGCATAAAGTAGTTGTTGCTACGTTGATGATGATGAAGAATAATATCTTGTCAATTTTCATCTGAATTAAAATATTATACAAAAAGAACAAGATTGATGATGGGATGATGAGGAAATAATATTTAAACTAATTATTCATCTAAGGATTATATACACATATATAAACACATAAGTATGTTTAATGTCCATCCACATATTATTTCTACCATACGAGTATAATGTTTATACGAAACTTACATGCATTTTATGTAAGTAGTAGTTTTATGTTGGTCGTAGGATGACACTAAAATTGTTGTGATACGCGCAATTCTAACATCCAAAAGATGTTATGCATGCAAAAGCATTTTCCATCATCTGATTACGTTCAATGGTGAAAATTAACTAACTTAACCCACCTGTTGTAGAGCAGATATCATTGGTTGACCCATCTCTAATGTCAGTACTAAAGGCTGCCATAATCACTTAGTTCTTACCTAGTCAGTATTTTATTACGTTTGTCGTCGTGCAAAAAATTGATTAATATTTATTTCAAGATTAAGAAATTCTACTACACCTGCAGTCATCCTCTCACACGTAAAGTCCGTTTCGAGTTTTAACAACATTATTTATTGACGAGCATAATTTAATAAAATGCAAGAACATATCTTGCTATGTTTAATAATGCTATGGTAAATTTGTTAATGGACCCAGGCTCAAGGCCAAACACAATATATCTACAGGAATTTGTCGACTTGCGAAATAATACGAAAACAATACTTCAACCCAGCATCAAAAAACTTAACTGCTTATCCCTTTATTACCAAAACGTAAGATGATTACGTACAATAACCTGAAATTTTTTTTTAAGAACTCAGGAACTTCCATTGGATGTTTTGGTACTTACGAAGACAAATTTAAACAAGGAATTTACCAACAACGAGTATTTCACTTCAGATTTTAATGTCTTCCTGAAAGATGGTGATTAGAATCCTGTTTCAAATTTGACTGGTAGAGGAGTTCGCACGTCAACTTTGATAGTTCGATGCTCACCATTTCCAACGGGCTTTGTATTTGATATTATGACATACGAATGATCTCACCGTCGTTGGTGATCTCAACCGTCCTTATCTGATGTAAAAACGAATCGATTAAGAAATGGCCAAGTTCCATCCCTAATGACAATATTTCAGAACTTTATCAAAAATCATTTTAAAATCCAATTAAGATCCTAAATTACAAATTGCGAGATAACTCGCGACTAATTAAGAGATTGATTAAAAACGAATCGATTAAGAAATGGCCTAGTTCTATCTCTATTGAAAGCTTTATCGACAAATCATTTTAGAATCCCACTTTCTTCGCGCGTATCGGATTACAACAAGTTCTGTTAAGAAATGGCCCAATTCCATCTCTATTAGCTATTTTCTAGAATTTTATCGAAAACTCATTATTGAATTTTGTCAAAAAATCATTTAAAAGAGATTTTCCCAAATGTCAAATTTTAAAAATTCAAACTGGGATTTCCTACAAATCGGGATTATTTTTATACAAAACCGGGATTTAGAAAACTGGGATTTTGAAAACCGGGATTTCGTTACACACTCAGTTTAAATATAGTTCATCAATTTCAAGAAAAAATCTTACAGATGTGCTGTTAACTTGAAGTACAATTTACAATCTACCACCGATTCCAAATCATTACTAAACAGTTTATCAAATTCTGTCGTTTATAAAAAATTCAATGATAGTCTCACCAATTCTCTCACAGCCCATTTTTAAAAATCACTTTCTTAGGAATTTTTCCCTCCATCTGGAAAAGTTCTTGTTTTCAGATAAGTCACACAGTTTCATGAAAGGAATACCCATCAACAGTAGTTTAGGTTGATGTCATCATCACCGACTTCATCAAAACATTCGACAGTATTTCCCATAAAATTGTTTTATTTAAACATGAGTCGATAGCCCTAAATTTCCCAGCTTCATTTAAGTTATGGCTGAGCTATCTACAAATGTTGAAAAAATCATGCTTTTCAGGTCATCCATGTACCCCAAGATAGTCATCTGGGCCAATATTTTTGTATCTTCTCTATCAATGACACTGAGTATAAGTGATTAAAACTCGGCTTTTTCAATATATACCTACAATATAAAAATCTAACGAAAAATTTCCACTTGCATTGATTATGGGATGATTTCGCCATTTGATGTGCTAAGAATAAACTCGAGTTGAATCTGAGCAACCGCGATCTTATTGTTAGAGTTACATACGTTCGTGATTTGAGAGTTATTTGTGACAACGAACTGAACTTCAGACCACATGTTGAAAATATTATCAAAACAGCAAACTCCAGGTCCCTTCCCCATAACATTCAGTCCAATTGAAGCAGGTTCCGTGTTGCAGGTATTATTTTTGTCCACCAATTACTATTGGATGATATCAATTCTCGTGCTTTGTCTGAAAATATTAAATTTATTGTGAATTCTCGCGGTGCATTCAGAACAGTGCCTGCCTTTACGATCACGCATCATAGAACTGATTATATGGTCCGAATGAGTCCATTAATAGGATGTTACGCGAGGTTATTGGAAACTTCAAAGTTGTTGACTTCAATATTAGCAAAATATTTTATTTCCTACATAATCGGTGTTTTGTTTAACTTATGACATTTTTGCCTTATGCTATTTTAATTATCCTAATAGTTAAATTTTTTTAATGACCTTTATTTACAATTTACATTAATTTTTCACATTTTTTATTTTTTAAATCTGTCTGTATTAAGCAGATGCAACTGTGGCTCTATTCTGGTAGTTCCCTAGAAAAAGGGAACGGGGGAAAGATTTTACAAAGCTATTATTTTTCTCGTAAATTTGAAATGATTTTTCCGTATAAAAATTTCCAGGAAAAGTTATTATTACAACAGGAACTGAAATCGAGCCGGATAGAATTCGATTTAATTTTACTAGGAACCATAATTAGTTCTTTAATGTCAATGGGCGCTTTCAGATACCCTATACCGATTTGTAAAATCATCGCCAATTTAATTTGATTTGAAAATTTCATAGTGCTAAACATTTCCATAGCGTTAGTTGCGATTTTACTCAACATGTTCCCAACGGTGGGGTGCCCTGAAAGCGCACAATTTCCTAAAAAAAGAGCTGTTTAGCCTGTGGTTCTGTTTTATAAATTAACCTGAGCAGGCAGCTCGATTGAATATTTCGCTATCAAAAAAAATCTTTGTTTTACTTCTTTTACGTAGTAAAATCAATGCCGAAGTAAAACAAAATGGGTTTTAAAAAATTTCTGTGCATACTTTTAAGTAAGGACTAAAATGATTATAAACTAAACAATTCTAAATTAAATTTGCAACAATGCCTGTACAGATCAGTTTTCCAAAATTTAAGCGGAAATGACGGTTTTATCCAAAAACTGTTTTTAAACAAAAAATCGACCTTGTACCTACTGTCCAGACAAATTGATTGATCGGGATGAAACCTGATACTTAGGCACGCCTTTTCAATAAATTATTAGATCCCAGTTAATTTTGACTGAAATTAATTCACAGCAAGTGAAAGCTTCCATATGAGCTTGTTCCGAAAAATAGATAACGCTTACTAAAAATCGATTAAAAGAAAAATAATTTGTTCAGATTATTTTTTTAAATTTCACCAGAAAGAACGACTTTTGATAAAAAAAATACTTTATTCCACCAAAATTCGGCATCTCGACAGTTCTGGCGGATTGACTATTTGGAATCAAACTTCATGCCAAAGCTTTATCCATAAATTAGAAAATCCAAAGTCGCAGCTTGTGTAGAAGCTTTTCAATTTTTACAGTAAAGATTTAATTTTCAACATGGGTTGACCTTGATGGTTTTCTGAAACACAAGCCGGAATGACGATTTTTTGTTATAAAAGACTGTTTTTATCCAGGGCTGGGATATTCTAACACCACCATTTTTCGACAATTTATCGAAGTCTATTTCTCGTTTCTGTAGAATAAAATTTGTCCCTGTTTCAATTTTTATATCATTTACCATTCTGCTAGATTGCAACATTGTGATGTTTCTAATGTGTTTCTATCACCGCAAATAATTTATTTTCGATTCTAGATCGAAAATAAGTGAAATAGTAATTGTTCAAATATATATCTGATTCGATTTTACTTTTTAGGTTCATAACAGCACCGGAAAAATCCGAAATGGAAAAATTTCATAATAGAGCCTCAGAGCTAACTACCGAAGGGGGGGTCAGAATTTTCGTTTAGCTTACATGTCGATAGCGAACCAGAGATGGGCGTTTACGTGTCATCTACAAAGTTTTACATAACCACGTTGACAACTCATCGACAACGTAGACTACTCGTAGACAACGTCGACGACTTGCAAACAACGTCAATTTGTAATTAACGCCAATATAATTGCAAGTAACTAATTCTATATGCCTCATGCCGGTTTTTTCGAGAAAATTAGTAATTAATCTAAATTGCCATTAGATTGAACTTGTAATTGATAGTTGTCACTGTTTCCATAAAATGTACTGTGTCTAATATTTAAATTGTTTATTATCCACCATTCATATTAAATATTTCGATAATTGATAAATCTCATAAAATATTAGAGTCGCGCAAAACACAAACGGGATCTGATAATAACTGGTGAGGACTAACATTAAATTGGGTAAGTCAGTATTTTAACAGAAAAATGGGTATCAGCATAATACAATAGTGTTAGGTATAAACATAATACAATTTTTTTTCGATACACATGCTATTTATCGAATACCGATAATTTCGGCAAAATTAATGACATTTCATTAATTAGAATAGTTAACATTGCGATGTCTGTTAAAAAAGACGTATTTGGTTTGTTTATTATTTTTAAAAATCTAACTATAGTTTAACTATAATAATTAAAATATAATTTTGTCTGGTCTAATTTATTTCATTGATGAGTTATAAGCTCGTTGCGGATTGATGATGATGTGTTCGTCATTGTGGCATATGTTTGGAGGTTCCGAAATGTTGGCTTGACGTATGGTTGTGGATGAGAGGATATAGCGCACATTGAGTTCCAAAATAATTTGGAAATAGCCTTGATTTATTAATTTAGTTTAAACTTCACGAGATTTTCCACATGTGGATTATAAATTAGGTGAAATTTTAAAAGACACCCAATCCAAAATAAACAGATTTCTGAATTTATTTGAGCATTTCAAATTTAATTGATGCACGGATTTTTCATAACAATACCATCTTTCTCATTGTTAGAATACTAATTTAACCGAGGTATGAACGCGGTCTCGTTTTGGTTGAGTTGTTTCCTAACATAGAGCGCGTTGTATAAACAAAAACCGCTTTCTTCTGTTACTAAACGTTTTTTGTTTGTTAGTTTTATACTCCCTCTCTCTGTGAATGCTAACCTTTGAGCATCTGAATAAAAGCTATATTATAAAGGTCCAATCTTTTAATTATTTTTATTTCAATTATTATAAAATATAAATTCTAATTACGTAATCCAATCTTAAATCTCTGAGGTTATGGGCCCAGCGCCGTAAACGGAAATTAATCAAAATAGTAGTTTTGGTGAATTTTCTTTGTGTGTCAATTGAAATATAAAAAAAACATGGCGGAAAGTACAACCAACAGCATCAGCAAAATAACACAGTTTCATGGGACAAATTTCAGTAATTGGAAATATCGAGTGGGAATTTTGGCGCTCCTTCAAAAGTTAACTCAATTTCAAAAACAAAAACAAAATTCTATTTTGCTTGCCAAACTTCGTTTTATTATCATTAGCACACGTTACATTATTTTCGTATTTTTTTTTGAGTTTGATTATGAAGTAAAGGAATTTTTTTTTCTCTTCTTTTTTATGGTGGTGTTTTTTGTTTGTTTACGAGATTATTTTTTTGCTATAGTTGTATTAGTTAGTTTTTGTTAATTGTATTATTAACACACATTATTGTCAATCATTCGACAAGGTTTTGAAATGCACAACATTTTGAAATGCAATAATTGTAGAGGCTAACGGCTTCGATAACTCTCACGAGCACGAGCACTTAGCCTCCGAGGGGCTTTAGATTTGAACTTCGGGGAACGTAGGAGCCGGGATCAGCAAACATGTCGCACTGCGTGCCGCACGTAGGAGCGGATTATATAGAATCTATTAATGACGTCAAAAACCCAAACGTTCTTTTCAGGACGACCAAAAATATATTTTATTAAAAGAACGTATTTATATAATTCCAATTTTGAAAATTAAATTTTACAATTATTGATTGTGAAATGGTCAAATTCAATTGAGCAGGCCCAATTCCAAAAATTCTAGAAACAAAAAAAACAGAAAAAAGAAAAAGAAAATAAAAAACGGGATTTGGCAAGCAAAATAGATTTTTTTTTTGATTCTAAAATTGAGTTAACTTTTGAAGGAGCGCCGGAATTTTACTTGGAAGAGATTTGAGAAAATACATCAATGAAGGACTGGATGAAATTTTGGCTGGTGTGGAAGCAAAGAAACGTGAAAAAATTCGATTGGAAGAAAAAAAATGCGTGTCAGTGCTGGTACAAACAATTTATGACAACCAACTCGAATATGTAAGAGAGAAATCACATGCAAAATACATGTATGATGCATTGAGCAGTATTTTCGAAAGAAAAAGTGTAGCAAGTTAAGTTTTGTTGAGAAAACATCTTTTCATGATGAAATATCATGAAAGTGATAGTATCGTGGATCACCTTTCACTGTTTGACAAGAAGATTCGTTAGCTAATTTAAGCGGGTGCTAAGATGGAAAAAATTGACGTTATTGTTCATTTGTTACTCACATTACCAAAGAGCTATGATAACTTGGTGACAGCATTGGAGACATTCGACACAGACAAGTTAACTTTGGATTTGGTCAAAACGCGTTTGATGGATGAGTACAATAAGTGAAGAGGTAGACATTGTTCAAGTAAATCAGGTGAATATGGTGCAATGATGTCAAAGGGAAAATCGAAGGAGATCATTTGTTTTAAATGTTCGAAATCCTGTCACAAAAAGTCTCAGTGTTTTCTTAATAAAAAGAAAGAAAGGAACAACGGTTCGGCCAGTGCTAACAAAGCAAACGAAAAAAAAGAAGTATCGACAATGTGTGCGTTTGTAGATTTGGAATCGTGTGTTGCGGTGAGTCGGCAGCATTTAATGCACAAACATAGCGGCATAGGGGAACGTGAATGACATAACGAAAATTGAATTCACAATGGATTCTGGTGCAACGCAACATATGTCTGACGAACAAAAGTATTTTAGTAAGTTAGAAGAAATCGACGAGTTGAAAATTGCCGTTGCAAAAAAAATCAAAGTATTTTTGCAAATAAACGTGGCGATATTCCAGTGAAAACATTTTATAATGGAAACACATCAATTACTGTGATGAAGGATGTTTTATTAGTGAAAGATTTAAAATGCAACTTGATGTCGATACGTGCTTTGATTAAAAAGGGGTACAAAGTACTGTTTGAGGGTGACCAAGCATTTGTGTCATTCAATGGAATAATTAAATTCGTTTGACAAGTCGAAGGAAATCTGTATAAAATCACATTCCATGTGGACAACAATGTGTTTGCTGGTTATACAGGTGACATGAATTTGCATAAAATTTCTCAAAGTTTGTGGCATTTTAGATTGGGTCACTTGAATGCAAATGATATGAAGAAACTGACAAGTAAGATGGCTGATGGATTAAAGCAAGTAAATGTTGACAACAATACGAAGCTGTGTAAACCATGCGTGCTTGGGAAATAAACACATTCATCATTTCCGAAAGATAAAAATGTTCGTTCATCGCGTTTTGGAGTGGATTCACAGTGACGTATGTGGTCCGATGCAAACGATTGCATATGATGGTTCCAGATATTTTGTGACATTTACGGACGATTTTTTGAGACAATCCAGTGTTTATTGCATTCAACGGAAAAGTGAAGTATTTGAAAAGTTTAAACTTCTTGTGGCGATGGCTGAAGGACTTCATGGTAAAAAGGCGACCAAACTAAGAGCTGACAATCTTGGCGAATACGCGTCAAATGAATTTAAGAGTTATTGCAATGAAAGAGGTATTCAAATGTCATTAACTGTTCCGTATAATCCAGAAATGAATTCTATATCCGAGCGATTGCATCGAACACTTGAAGAAAAGTCAAGAACAATGATTTTGGCAAGTGAACTGGATGGAAAGTTTTGGAACGAAACTATCCTCACTGCAAATTATTTAAAGACTCGATCACCGGCAAGTGCAGTTGGAAATCATTTTGAAGTGAAAACTCCGGCTGAAATTTGGTTTGATGAAAAACCGAATTTGTCACATCTTCGTATTTTTGGTTGTGAATGTTACAATCATATTCCATCGAATAGACGTGCCAAATTACAGCCAAAATCATCGAAATGTATCATGCTGGGATATGGTTCATCATATGGTACATATCGTCTATGGGATATAGAACAACAACAGCAAATAATGGGTCGAAGTGTAACTTGCAACGAGTCATCGGTTTTAAATCGAGAAAAATTAATTGAGATAATCGAATCAGAATCGGTTAATGATGACAGTTCGTGTGATCGAGGTATGAATGACACAATGAACGATTCATTTGGTGATGCAAATGAAAATCGAGAAATCCATAGCATTAATATGGATTGTGTTGGTAACGGCATGCAGAAGTTCCATGGTGTCAATTTAGATGACCCAGATGACGACCAAGAAAATATCAACAGTGCAAGTTCAGATTGTATGGGCAACAATGACAGGACAATTCCATGAAAAATTGAACGAAGTAGACGAGCACCTAATCGATATGGTGAATGGGCAACTATGAGTGAATGTTTTCAAAATGCATTGATTGCTGGAGAATTTCAAGAGGATGAAAATCTTGCTTTATCGGCTGAGTTTGTGGAAGATGATCCATCATCGATATCTGAAGCAAAACGTCGAATTGATTGGCCAGAACGGGAAAAGGCGATCGATATCAGTCTTTAATCAACAACAAAATTTGGACTGTTTGCGATTTACCAAAAGATAGAAGTGTCATAACAAACAAATGGGTCTGTAAGTTGAAAAGAAAAGCTGATGGTTCAAATGATAAGTACAAAGCAAGATTGGTAGCACGTGGTTTTACTCAAAAGCTAGGATTCGATTATGATGAGACATATGCACCAGTGGCAAAATTAGTTTCGTTGAAAATTTTGCTGTCAATTGCCAATCGTTATGATATGCATATTCATCAGATGGACGTTATGTGCGCATTTTTGAACGGTGATTTGAAGGAAGACATTTATATGCTACTTCCAATGGATTTTGGCCAAGGTGATAAAGTGTGTAAATTAAACAAACACTTTATGGACTGAAACAAGCATCGCGTTCATGGAACGAGAAGTTCAATAATTTCATGATTCGAATTGGATTCAAGCGCTGCCAATCAGATGTTTATATGTGAAGGAGTAAAATGGAATCATATGTTATGTGCTATTGTACGTCGATGATACATTAATATTTTGTCGTGATATCAAAATGATTGGAGTTGTGAAGAAATTTCTATCAAATGAATTTTATATGATTGATGTGAAGCGAGCTCATTTTTGGGAATGCAGATTGACCACAACATCGAAATGGCATCATTACGATGAGTCAGTCAAGATATTTGGTGAAAGTTTTGCAAAAGTTTGGAATGCAAAATTGTAAACCTAAATCGACACCAATGGAAAAGGGTTTACATGTTGATGTGGGTCAAAATGGAAAATGTTCGAATCATCCATATCGTGAATTGATTGGGTGTTTAATTTATGCACATTTGACTATCAGACCAGATTTGTGTGCCTCAACGGGATATTTAAGCCGCTTTCAAAATTGTTTCAGCGAAACTCATTTCAATTACGCGAAACGGATTTTGAGTTACATTCGTGGCAACATTGACATGAAAGACGTCGAAGCAAAGACATTGGTTGGTCATAGTGATTCAGATTGGGCAAGTGACAAAAATGATTCGAAACCCACATCTGGATATGTGTTCAAGTTATTTGGAAACACACTCAGTTGGTCATCACACAAGCAGCCAACTGTTAGTAAATCGTCGACTGAAGCTGAGTACATTGCGCTCTCTGAAGCTGTTAGTGAGGGCGAATGGATAAAGAAATTATTGGTTGAACTGAAGATCAATTACAATGAACCGATTCCAATACATGAAGATAATACATCGTGCATCAAAATTGCTGAGGAGCCACGTGAATACAAACGAAGGAAGCATTTGGCAAGCAAAGAAGTATGAAATGGTTCAAACATCGTCCTAAGACCAAGTGATAGACATTATGACAAAGGCACTTGGAGAAACCTTGTTTATCAAACATCGTAAAGATTTAAATTTAGTTTAAAGCGTTTGAATTATTTAAGTTTTTCACGTTCGTTTTTTTTATATACTTCTATAAAATTAAGAGGCGGGGTTAGAATACTAATTTAACCGAGGTATGAACGCGGTCTCGTTTTGGTTGAGTTGTTTCAAAAAACGCTTTCTTGTGTTACTAAACGTTTTTTGTGTGTTAGTTTTATTATTCTCTCTGTGAATGCTAGCCTTTAAGCATCTGAATAAAAGCTATGTATATATTATAAAGGTCCAATCTTTTAATTATTTTTATTTCAATTATTATAAAATATAAATTCTAATTACGTAATCCAATCTTAAAATCTCTGAATCATATCGATATTTTTGTGTCAATAACCGTTGACAAATTAGTCGAAATAACCGGCTCATAGCCATAGTTGAATTTAACTATCATTATTTCGTTTATTGAATTGACAATATTTTTTTCACACATAAATTATTTAAAAAGTGCAGTTAAACGTCAAAATATTATCTGAAAAAATGTCAAATTGTTTATGTGACATCTGAAATCTCTTTCTTAAATATGCTGATGGTGTTGGATTTCTTACACCGCGACAAATAAGTTTATTTGATAAGAAGAGAAAAATATTTGCAAAGCAAATAGTTTATTAAAATTTAGTTTATTTCAGATGGATGTCTCTAGAAAATTAAGAATTTCAAATTTTTAGTTAATACTTGTAAAAGATAGAATTAGTTATTATTTATTAATATTTTAAGTAAATAGTAATGTAAATTACATATATTCTAATAGTGCATCACTTACTTTAATGTAGAATCGAATTGAATGAAAAACATTTAAAATGGTCCAACAAAATTTTTTTATGCTTTAGTATCAAAAGTTAAAATTCTTTAGCTCCAAAGACAATAGTTAGACACAGTAACTTCATCAGACCCGCGCTAACGTAAAATAAAATGAAAATGAGGTTACCGACTTTATCTATATTTTCGACGTCAAAGAAGCAAAAATTCGCTATGTAATCTACGCAATAGATTACGTGTCGACAACCGCGTGGATTGCATTGCGAAATCTACCTCACCCATCCCTGAAGTGAAAAATTTCGCAGTGAACTGCGAAACAGTTGGGAGCGCTTGATAAAAAAAGTTTTGATTATATACTCGTCATTTTCGAAAAAGTTTGAAAATGATCTGCACTAATTTTGTTTCAAAATTAATTTTTGTTTGTTTTTAATTGGTTCTCCTAAATATACATACTTATTAAAATATTTGCAAATAAACGAAAAGCTTAAATTTTAGCTGCTTCCTTCCATGAACTAATTTCTGCAAAACATCACTGGAACTCCAAAATTTATGGGAAAAGCTTAGATCTGAAATTATACGCGAAAAGGGTGAAAGTGTTCGCATTTAGCGACAGATAGATCACTGAAAGTGCAGAACTATAGGTCAACCATTCTATCTCCTATGTTGGTATACTACAAGCTGGTGTGGAGTTAAACAATGCGCAAGTGGTTCTACGTAAATCGGATCTATAGTCGTGCCTTGTATACGTCATCGATTTGGCTACTATGCGTCAAGTATAGGACAACAACGTGAAAAGTGAACCGAGAAAGAGTTGGCAGTGCTCCGGCCCCAAAACATATTGCCAAGATTAGAAACATAAACGTAAAATACAGTAAATAAATCCGCACAAGTGTATTTGTATTAGTACCCCTAATTTGTGGTGGATGTGTGATTGTTATAAATATTTTCACATACTTAGACATACTATACATAAATCACTATAATTTTACAAATCCAACAGATGAAAACGTACTCCTTACCTTAATTTTACGTTTAATTTGTCTCCCTTAACGATGTACCATTATGAAGAAAAAAAAATAAAGGAAAAATGAGGATTGTCGTGATGTTTTGGCTTCAGATGATTACAATCATGATAATCACGACATATTTTCCTCTGTACTTTATCGTTTATTTCCATTTTTTTGCGTTCTTGCGTTCCTGATTATGAGTTTTGATAATGATAGGGTGATTTTCAACATGCAAACCATAGCATTCGCTATAACAACAAAGATTAGAATCCAGAGATAAGATGATGGAAAAGGAATATGCGTTTTCTTTTTTTTTTTTGAACGGTTTGTGAGCTGATTTTCTTAAAGCGGAAAGGAAAAACTGTTTGATGTTGTTTTTTTCGGGTTTCATTCTCTGTATATTTTATTCGGGAAATCATTTCAAACTCATTCCAAACGAATGAGACAAGTCTCCCTGACAATTTTGTATGTATATATATTTTAAGCTATATGCTGATGTTCCTATTGTCGGTGTTGTTGTTGTCATGTTTATGGTTTGTAATAGCTTGTGGGAAAGAATCACCTGATGTGATGCAATTACATGATAAAAAATTTATTGTAAAAAAACTGTAATGAAAACAAAAAAAAATACATCGAGGAAGAATGTTCAAGAGGGGAATCATGAAGGGATGCGTATACATTTTTAGGATAAATAATGATTTCGGTTTTTTTTTTCTTATTTGTAATATTATCAAATCATTTGCTGAATCATTTTTATTTATTCGTTTTTATTAAATCACCATAATCATGGAGGTTTTATTTGCTCCTAAATTATTATCATCGTCATCGGGAATTTAATCAGATAATTTTTTCTATGTGTATGTGCAAGTGCCCTGTCATATATGTCATGTAGCTAGTTTAAACATAATTAATGTTTATATTGATGAATTTGCATGAACGGGATTAGTTAAAAAAAATTAACCGCAATTATTAAAACTGTAATCTCTTCTATAATCGAAAGGACCACAAAACTTTTTACTTATTGCAACTAATTGACCAATCAGGAGACAAAATTACTGATGGCATGTACGATGTCATCACATCCGCTTAAAAATAACCACGAAACATACAAAAACGGAAATAAAGCATGGTAATGGCTGTTTTATCAATCCTCTTACACATTTACACAAAGACAGGTCATTTCCGAAAAACGTATAAAGTAAAATCGTATTTGTTCACCCCTAAACATAAAAATTAACATTTTTATGGGTTTGCTTTTTGTTGCCATGTCCACTATATGAAATCACCTTTGTACTGGAACACTTGTAAGAAAGAATTTCGCCAATCAGTTTCTGGTTTAAAACTAAACCTTAACATTTTAATTTTATTTTTTAAGGAAGTAAGGCAAAGTTCAAATATATGGTAAAATGGTGATTTTCCGAGATATAGAGAACCCTAAAGTGAAAAGAAAGCTAGGAGAATTAATTTTAGGGTGAAATCTTCTTCCGTTGATTTATGATTTTCACTTAACATGGAAGTACGAAAAATGCGAGAAAATTAATCGTAAGCTTTTTCCCAACTTGTGTAATATCTTGTCTATTTTATACAAATAACCAGAACAGAAGGTAAATTATTTTTTCTTCCTAAAACTTTTTTTGTACTCTTAAGATTATATTGGTCTTGTTTGTATTTATATTTTTTTTTTGTTTTGATAAGCAAATGGAAATTTGTAATTAATTATTTCAATGGATGGTTGAAAAAGAAATGTTTTGAGATAATCTATAATTATTTTATGTATGTATGTATACCAACGAGGGTTGCCCGCCAACAAATTTTTGTCAAATTGGACATAATTTATGTCCGCTTTGGAAATGTATAAGCTACATACCGCAGTTGTTCATATTCATCCAGTGCTCTCTATTCATATCAAGACCCACAAATATACAGATTTGATTTTTATAGTTTTTCTTTAGAAAAATTCATTCATTCGATAAAATATGTCACGCAAAATAATTTATACTTTCCAAAAATTTATAAAAAAAAAAAAATCGTTTCTGAGCACAAAAAGTAGTTAGATTTATGTGCGAGAAATTTGCCAACCCAATAAATAATTTTCCTTCTATTTTTTTGATTTTTCATTTTTGTAGTCGAGAAGACCAAATGTTAGAAAAAATACAGAAACTAGAAAACACACACATAAAAAGCAAAACGGATGCATTAGACGGACTTCCGGAGTAATGCATCACTCATTTATTTATTCAATTTTTCCATAAAATTGTTGCAAGGAAGTGCTTCACTTCATGTTACATAACACACTATCTTTGCATTTGTTTCAAGTGTTAATCAGAAAAACTGTTCCAAACCAAAATTCGTCTTCCCCTATATCTATACATTTTCCACTACTCAATCTGGGGTACATCGTATACGAGTATATGATTTCGAAAAATGTTTAATGCAAATGCTAAAAACATAAATTCTCTAGAGAATCGTAAAATAACGAAAATTCTTGTCATTTTATGTATGATAAGGTTATCAGTTCCAATTTAAAAATTTAAAAACTTAAAAAAAAATTGTATATTCATAACAAAAGGATTATGCAGTTTCATGATTAAACAATCTGATAATTAGATAATTTACATTTTTAATTATTTGAATGAAATGAAAAAAAAATTAAAAAAAAAACTGTGGAAAGACGATGGTTAGACGGTAGAGTGAGGGTGGCATTATTAATGTTGTGGATTATATTTGTTATCTTTTCTCTGGTACAGGGATATTGGTTTGGTATGGTACATACTCGTACTGTGGGTGTTATTTTGTATATATTTTTACGTAAGATAAAAAAAAATATTTTCAAAATTACATATGTAATCTCGTTATGTTGATTAGCTCGTTGTTCCTATCCAGCTACGGTTGGTTCTTAGAAGTCTTCAAACAAGAATCGTGAGTATGTTTATACAAGTACCATATTAAAGTAGGACTGATCTGATTACCTATTACGCATAAACTAGGAAACCCCAACCTTGAGGCTTTGCAGCATTGTATAATTGACGTAATACTTATTTTATTAACTAAACCAATTCTGTAAAAAAATTTAATTTTTTATGAGAAAAATTTGAAACACATTTTCTGACTTCGGACGCCATGTATGAACTGTTTAGTTATGGTTGCCACATGGTGCATAGATCATATATCTTAGAAAACAATTCTTAATATGAGGTAATAACTCATGGGCAGGAATTTCAACATTAACAATTTTGTTGATATATTGCTCCCATTAATTTTGATTCATCATCCCAAATGACTACAATGTGAGCTTGTCATGTACGTTTACATCGGCTGTTGTGGTTTATAAGAGTCGCTTTTGCTGCTGAATTGAGGTCTCTATAACCTCAACTTCCGATAAGGTTGATGTTGAGGTAGATTTCGTCTCTATCCTGTGGTTTCCCTTTATCAAATCACTTAGATTGAATTGTGGCATATTTCGAGTTTACTGCTGGATGTCCTAAATCCCGACACGGTGAATGTATCTCCCTTCAAGATGCAGGTTGGATTAAGTTCTAGAATTCCAGCTCCTTCAATGAAAATAGTGGTTACTTGAGGTGTCCTACTGCTATCGTTTTCGCATATGAGGTTGCAGAGCGTCTTGGCTTTCATCACAAAGATCCAGGCGTTGTATCTACGCAGAGGGATAAATAGTGTAGTGATATTCATTTTGCTGATTTGACAGCTTGTAGAGAGATCTCCAATTCGTTTGAACAGTTGCACTTCACAGTTGCTTGTATTTGTATTATAATCGTATAGTGGTAGATGTACGTCGCAAAGGTATTCTCCGTTGAGGGAAGTGCATGAGTTGAATTCATCAGCAGAAAGTGTCATGTATTTATTTTGTTGTAACGCGATCATCAGGTAGTTCGAGGTTGGTTTGATGTATACATATTCCAGCTGATGAATGGTAGGAACTGGTATGACTCGATATAAATTAAATTGTGCTCTTTGAACCAGTGGAATTTTGCTATCGAAAATGAATAAATCCATCTGGGTATTTTCAAGTAAGTAACTAAGCCCTAAAAGCCAAAGTTTTTCCATCGTAATTTTCGGAGTTATTATTATTGGGGCTAGCCATCCTAATGGATCAAATAGTTTGGCTGTCGTGGAGAGGATGATCCGCTTCGTCACTAATCCAGTATGCGCAGGGAGGTGTACATTAAATTCAAAGATGTCCGTGCCTGGTTTCCAATAAAGCCCTAGAGCTTTAACGGTTTCATCTATTTTAATTTTATATACATCTGTGCTTCCGGCCTCGGTGACGTGAGTTAGTATTTCCTTATGGTTGCTTGTCCACTTTCTTAAATTGAAACCGCCTCTTCGAAGTAGCTGATTTAATTGATTTTGTACCAGCAGCGCTTCTTTTATAGTGTCACATCCTGTCATGAGATCATCGACATAAAAATCGGTTTTTACCACCTGATATATGGAAATGATTTTTTCTCATCCTCTGCCAGTTGTTGTAATGTTCTGACGGCAAGGTAAGTGGCTGATGAAGTCTCGTACGTGACTGTTTTTAATTGGTACTCCCGAAGTTTCTCAGTCAGAGACTCACGCCAAAGTATGCGTTGAAAGTTCCTGTCTTCTGCGGCAATCTATATTTGCCGAAACATTTTTTCAATGTTCGCGGTAAACACGTATTTGTGCTTTCGCCATCTCATGACGATATGCCAAAAGTCTTGTTGTAATTTTGGACCGACATGCATTATGTCATTTAGCGACCGTCCGTTGGTTGTTTTGGCTGAGGCATCAAACACCATTCTTAACTTTGTTGTAGTGATGGCTTGATGGTTTGAGGACGGCGTGATGCGGCATATAGTATGTGGGTTCGGCTGTTGAAGCATTAGCGATTTTCTGCATATGCCCAAGCTGTTCATATTCTTCCATAAACTTTTTGTATTGAGCCGCTAACTCATCGTTTTTTAAGAGTTGTTTTTCCAGTTGGAGGAATCTAGCTGTTTTTTTGAGTCACCTAATTTTCCATCAATGCTGTTAAATGGTATTTTTACGGTGTACCTGCCATTTGATGATCGTTTGATGCTGCTTTGGAATATCTCTTCACACTTTTCTTCTTCGAGTGTTTGCTTTTTTGGCGGATGTAAATCTTCGATTTCCCAACATTTTTTAAGAGTTTTTTCAATTTCTTCTAAAGAGTTCTTTTCGGTAGTAATCGCAGTTGTGATCGTTAGTTTTTCAATCGGCTTAACAGTTTTGGTGGTTTTTCCCAGAATTATCCACGTTTGGTGGTTTTTTCCAGAATTATCCAAGTTTGGAGCTTTGAGCTATTGGTTGTTGATTGTTTTGCGTCATAATTTCAGGTAGTATAATATCCGCATAGTAATCTGCCCCTAAGTAAGTCTATCGGTGCTGGAGTGTAGTAATTTGGATCGGCTAGTGGTAAGTTCTTTAGAGTATCCCATTTTTGACTGACTATTGTTTGCTGTGGCTGATCGTGTGTTATTTTGTTTACTACAAGGGCTTTTATAATTAACTTAAATTCAGAGTTGAATCGCGGCATTATTGACAGTGTAGCTGATTTTTTATGGTTTGTTTCTGGTCTGCGCCGATTCCCGTTATGTTCATATTGGCTTACCAGTGTGTAATGATGTGGAGCGGTTGTCTGCCGTTCTAGTTTCATTCATTGTTCTTGGATTGTTGTCCTTGTTGTTATGTAAACGCTGATGATGTCGTCTGCCACACTGCTTACATGATTGATTCAGCGTGCATTCGACTGTTGAATGGTTGCTAAGACAACTCCTGCAGAGATCTAATAGTGACACCAATTCGTTTTTTTCGTATATGTTCATGTTTTTGAATTTCCCACAGTCCTGGATATAATGATTTTTTTGGCATACTTTACATGTTGCATTACTTGTTAACAAGGCTACTCCTGTTGGATTAAATTTTACCGCCGTGGTTGAATGTTTGCGGAAATTGATTGTTTTTTCGCGAAAAACTGATTCTAATGCGGTGAATCGCTTTTCCAAAAATATCATGAGATTGGCTAAAGTTTGAAGTTCTTTTGTGTTTGTTAGTGACATCTCGTATAGCCTTAAGGTTTCGGAGTCGAGCTTCTTTGTTATAACGTATATTATAATTTGATCCCAAGAGTCGATGTCGACACCCATATTTCTTATTGCATGAAGGCACTCGTTGGTAGTGTCATATATTGCACGAATGGCTGAAGCAGATTCGGTTCCGATGCTCCCTTGTGACATCAATATATGTATGTACCTTGTTACTATGGCTCTGCAATTATCGTATCTGTCTTTGATAATCGACCAGGCTGTTTCATAGTTTTCACCAATGGCGAGAAGGTGATTGATTAATTTTGCTGCTTGACCACCGGTGTATGTTTTTAAGTAATTAATCTTGTGTGTGTTTGTTAGTGCTTCGTTATTATGCACTAACTTATCGAAGACATCGTGAAATGACATCCATTTCATGTGCTCTCCGTTGAAGTGTGGTATCCCAATTTTTGGAAGTTTCACTTCGAACGTGTTTTCTTTACCAGCTTTTGATTGTTCTAATGATGATTGGACTTCTATTACTGTTTGATCATACGATTGTGATATGTTATCGTAATGCCTCTCGATGAAGTAATCTAATGTCTCCTCTTCGTCATCGCAAGCCTCCAAATATATTGTTTCATTCAGATCATGATCTGATTCATCTACCTTTCCATTTGAATCAGGGACAGTTTTAGCGCATGTTGCGAACTTCCATTTTTGATCATTTTTTGAGTGGTCTCTATTTTTTCCACAGGTTCTCCATTTTAATACCTTGTTATTTGAGGTACTTTTTAAACTGATCTCTGTTGGAGTCGTTCCCTTCAGGTGGCGGAAAGTTGAATGATTGTTCTTGTTGTTGTCCATCCGGAGTTTTTGGTGCACCACTGTTTGCACCACTGTTGGCGCATTTCAATGAAGGTTTCGTATGCTTTTGCTTCGTTTCTCCTGGATTCGAAGTATTGATGGCTTTGCTCGAGTTGTGGATTAGTTGATGATATAATTTGTTGGTCTGTGGTTTTGTATTCTTGATACAGACTCTTTAATGTTGCAATTCTTTTCTCGAGATATCCGATGGTTTTTCGTTGTTCTCCATCTTTTTTGTGGTTTTTATGAAGCTGTTGAATTTTGTCTGCTACCGCTTCTTGTTGTTCTAATAACGCGTTCAGGCTCATTTTTGTGGTATAATTATTACTATAATTATACAGTTGCTTGTTAATGTTGTTGTTTCGTTATCAGCAGGTTCAATTTTTTCTCGAAGGACCAATGTTGCGACTAGGCAGCTTGCGGTTATACTCGCATAAGCTATGTCTGATGTCTTGTGAGAATACTTATTAATAGGTTACCACTGGTGAGGCCTATTAATGAAAACAAGTGCACTTTTGTTGAATTTTTACTTTATTCTAACTTTTCATTACATTTAAATTTCTTATATATATAAAATTTACTGCTGCCTAAGCAGTTTATACGTAGATATACAGAAATAGAAAAATATTATGTAAACACTAAAATTATTTCTAGTATGCAAATTAAAATTAAATTATATCCGGTGGTGTACGGTATCCGGGTGTGGAATTTTTAATCGATGACCAATACCGAAAATCTCAACTTCCATTAAATATTACGGTTGTTCGTAAAGCGGCCGTATATCGGCCATTCTCAGTATGAGGATATTATATAGTATTATGTTTATGTATATTAAAATGAAACTTTTTATGAACGAATCTACTAATCGTATATGTGGCATTTATTAACAAAGACCGACATACGTCATAGATTTTTAGTTATTAAAAATTCCGAAAACCTCGATTTTTTTTAATAGAAGTTTACATATTTCGAAAGTTAGTAAACAAAAGGATAAATTACATTAATTTTTTGTGTGTATGTCCATCTTTGAAACTTGAAGCCACATATTATTGTTATTGTTCATTAAAAATAATATTTTCATGAACCAATTAAAATAATAAGAATTGCTTCTTGGATGTTTTATACATTTATTATACACAGTTGCAATGATTCCTCTAACTATGAAAATTTGAATTTTAATTTTAAGATAACAACAAGATATAAAAAAATTGTGACTACTTTAAAAATCTATAACGAAAAACATTTTTGTTTTTTGGGCTGACATTATTAAAATGTCGTGATATACGATTTTTTTGGGCTGACAGTTCTTACGTGATAGCAACTATAGTTTTTATGTTAAAAAATTATTAGAATTTTGAGAAATGTTCTTTATCACTTTCATTTAAAGCATGAACATGTTTTTGTTAAATGTGTATATTTTTTATTTTATTATTAGTATAATTTTATAAATTTAAAATACCATTGTATTAATTATATCCATTTCATTCAAATTCATAGTTATTCTTTGAACTTATGTGATATTCAATGTTTTTTCAGTTTTCTGTCATATCCATAAATGTCCCAAGCAGGACTTTGCGTAATCATTATTTTTTGGCGCTCGAACACCATCCAAGCAAGTATTGCGACAACAATCCCATTAATTGATCAGCAAAATCATTCAATACCGTAGCTGATCAATTTGAGTTTAATTTATCAAAAAACTGTTTTAAAAATAAGTTAAAATCGTATTTTCTAAATTTTTAATTAAGTCTTTTGACAGTTTCATATTTCAAGTACTAACTTTTAATTTAAATAATTGTTTTATTTATAATTCTTACTTATTTATAATCTAAGTGTGAAGAGATTTTTTTTTTTTTTTATTTTGTCTTCTTTTTTTAATATATACTAGCTGAGTTACCCGGCTAGGCACGGGAGGTATATAAGCATGAGTTGTATTTTCGAATATTTTGTAGAAAATGTCTGGATAACTCAGTAGTTCCGGAGATGTAAGCTATTGTAATCATAGTCAATTGAAACATTGTAATCATAGCCTTTCTCGTAATTGAATGCTGCTAACTTTAAATCACCTCTAAAAGTTTCTATTAATCGTCCATATCGTAACCGATCGACTTCCAGCCGGGCCTCACGATGTTCAATGGTTTCAGTAGCTCTAGAAGAAGACATCCTGCTTCGAACGTTTGCAAGTCGTGTTTCGCGTTGTTTAGTTGTTTCATTAGCTCTAGAAGAAGATGTACTGCTTCGAACGTTTGCAAGTCGTGTTTCATACTGTTCGCTTGATTCAGCCACCATTGCAGCTCTAATCTTCTTCGACTTTGCAATTGATCTTTTTTTCGGTGGCATTTTTAAGCAAAACTGAAACGTGTAACTAATTTATCAGGAATGACGGGCATTCAAAACAGAAATTAGTATTAATTTTTCAAAACGATTTTTGAAAATGTCTTTACGGAATTTTTTTAAGCAAAATCAAATGTGATCTACAATCAAAAAGTAATCGTAGATTAACACGTTAATAAATATTAATTTATTCAAAACGATTAAAACTACGTCCATTTCGATACGTTTTTATCGCGAACTGTGGTTGAAAATGACATTTCGAAAAACAAAAGAAGTTTTTTCAACTATGGCAATTTTACACGTACAATAATTTGAATCCAAGGATGTTGCTTGTAGAAGATGTTATTTTCAAATATAAAACGCTAGTACTTTTCAAAGTAAATCAGTTTATACGTTCAATATTTTTTAGTACCTTTCCTAGAATTGATTTTATGAAACAATCATTGATTATTTAAGTAATAAACTAAATAAAGTAATAAACTATTGGCGTTTAGTATGAAACTACTGTTTTCATTAAAAGCCACCGGTTGCAATAGTGGATTAAAATAGAATGTTAATTATTTCTGAGGTTATGTGGAAATTAGAACTCGCTGACTATGGTACATTTCAAAACAGGATATGATAAATAGGATATCACTAAACAGCACATGTCAAACCAGAAAAAATGGATTATTAGTATGGTGTTATATAAGTGTTCAGAGATTTGTCTCCAGTTAAAGTGATGAAAGATTAATAAAATTAATTTGAATAATTAAATCAATTGTAGTAGAGGTATGATTTGTGTATAACAATCGCACGCTAGATATCCTTTTTGGTGTCTAAATTTGCGGCTAAGGCGCTATTTCGGGACATTTAAATAATTGTATCTATACAAGTAAAAATGAATTCTTGATCCAGGGCAGTCTTCCGGATTGGAGCATGTCATTAATTTCATATAACCCCTTTTCCTTAGTCATTCCCGTCAAAAAATCTTTCTTAAAAAAATTGAAATTTGAGAAAAAATTTGTGCCACAGCCCCTAGACCCCGGGGTCCAGCCCCTTCAAAAGTATCATGAACTTGGTCCTGAACATGTAACATATACATGGTAAAAATTTCATGGTGATCGGTAAAGCGGCTAAGGCGTTATTTCAGAACAATCAAATAATTGTATCTTTACATGTAAAAATGAATTTTTGATCCAGGGCCGGACCCCCCGAATTCGAACATGTCTCTTATTTCATATAACCCCTTTCCAAAACTCATTCTCGTAAAAAAAATTTAATTTTTGAAAAAATTTGTACCATGGCCCCTAGACCCCGGGGTTCAGCTCTTTTCACAATATCGTAAGATTGGTCCTGAACATGCAACATTTGCATGGTAAATATTTCATGGCGATTGGTTGAGCGATTGAGAAGTCATTTTGGAATAATCAAATATTTGTTAATTAATTTTTGATCCAGGGCTGGGCCCCTCGGGTTCAAACATGTCAGTAATTTCATATAACCAGCCCCATAAACTCATTTTCGTGGAAAAATTTAAAGAAAAATAAAATTTTCGAAAACATTTGTACCGCAGCCCCTAGACCCCGGGGTCCAACCCCTTCCAAAATATCCTAAGGTTGGTTCTGGATATGCAACTTGTACATGGTAAAAATCTCATGGCGATCGGTTGAGCGGCTGAGACGCCCATTCGGAACAAACAAACAAACAGGAATTCATTTTTATATCTATAGATATTTTACTTTTTTAAATTTGAAATCATAATTGTAGTGTAGTAAATCGATTTCCTTTAAAATTAAATAAATAAATAAATAAAATAAAAGTAACGCCATAACTAAAATATTCTCGTTTTAAATGTGACAACACTTAGCAGTGATTAAATGGAGATTGTCGAGCTTGTTACTTACGTCTTAAGCGTTTCCCTAGAACCGTTGTCAAAATTTTATGAGAGGCAAACATTTGTTATTTCGCAGGGTAACCCATAAAATGTGAAGGGAAAGTGTTTTGGTTGGTTGTTTTTACGCTCTTTTAATTGAAAGTATTTCAATTTATCCGGAAAAATTTGACGCAGGTTAACATAAAGCTGCCTTCAGTTAAAAATAACTAAATCGTATTCATTAAATTATTTTGGTCCGAACCAAGAGACGCCTGGTTAATCACAAAGTAAAATTTCAAGAAAATTATTGTCACTCTATTCGTATATTCGTTAGATTCTGCACATATTTAGCAAATTTTGCAACAAGTAAAATTTAGGCGCAATTACGTCTCCGTTGTATTCTGTGGTTTTAAACCAATTTAAAATTACCTAAAATTCGACCAAAAATTTCACTGTCCATCCATATCTCATGAGATTTATTCCCATCCCAAAATTTATAAAATAATATCGTAATGGTTTAAGTGGCATATCATTTTCAATTAGACATTAAGTACATCGAAATTAATTTATTAAAAAAAAAAATATTATAAATTCGATCTATTCAAAAGAACATAAATCAAAATCTAAACAATATTAGCCATTTTAATAAACTCCAAACTAAACAATTAACTTGTTAACAATACCACAATATAAACGAAACGACCCACATTAATGGTTACATTCATCTCAAGTAGAATTTTATTAAGTTCCAACTGACTTTTTTTTTTTTTTTGATATTTTTGGAAAACTTAAAAATTCATCGGGACAAAATAGTAATCGAACAACAATAAGATATAAAAATAGGAAGTAGTTTGGTTTCAAATTGTGTGTACACAAAAAGTTAATTTACATTTTCTTGTGTGATACACCAAAAAAAATTGAATCATTTGATTTACATATGGGTGCATTGTCGATTCTGGAGAATAGAATAAAAATTCGTTATTTTGCTTAACAATAGATATTGGTTTCATGTGTGCATATTGGCAGGATGGATGGGATACCATTATTATTACATATTATTATTCTCTTTTTATTAAAGTGACCACTTGACAACAGTTCTTTTTTTTTGATCGAAAGTCAATGATTGGCTTATTGCGCAATGATATGGTTGTTTATTTAAAAGTTAAAATATTGTTTGGTTCATATCCTTCAAATTTTATGAGAATTTTCACCGCGCCAAAAATCCATTATTTTCTACTATAGCGGATTAAACAAAATCATCAATTAAATCAAAGGGTATTCGCCGACTCCCACGTCATAACCTTTTGTAACGTAAACAAATTTGGGAAAAAATCAACAATAACAAATTTTATTATTTTGGAAATGGATGAAAAACAATTTTTTCATTACGAAAGTGTTTTCCTCCATACCATCATTTTCATGTCATTAAAACAGTAACAACATTCATTTTTTTCATGTTATTTACTTATTTCAAGGATGTGTCCAAACAAGTAACAGTTGTCAAGTGCAAGTTCTTTAACTAGAGTGGCATAGTATTATATGTACGTACATAAATGTATGTATGTGTACATAGTGTACATGTGCCGTATTTATGTGGAGAAAACAAAGTATGGTTTTGTGTATGTACGAGTATGTGTATGTATATAATTTGGAAAATGGAAAATAGAAAATGGTTGAGTTGATTTTTATGTACATACACAACACAACGGAGTAAAGTAAAACTGTTGAAACAAGTATGTACTGTATTACAGGTTTAGAGACATAGAGATTGTGTGTTTGTGAATTGGGTAAACAATTCTCATTCTAACTATATTTAGTATATATGCTAGATGTAGTATGCATATGTGATACGTTTGAATTAAAGCGCCGTCGTTTCATTATTATTACTTAATCCTTATGTGAGTGATGGGGTATCCGGGTACCTTTTGCACTTTTAAACGTATAGCTTTGTATGTTCCAGTCATAAATAAAAATTTTAATTTTATGATAACTTATAGTTCAATTGATAGATTAAGATCACACTTAAAAATGAAAAATTTTACAACTTGGACGCACGTGGGAACACAAAGTAATTTAGTTCTACAAATTAGAGTAACAAAGGTACCCGAGTACCTTTATATATTTTACATTATATTTGAAAGAAATACCATGCAAATATTTTATAATTTTGTGTTATACGAGTATATATCAAAAAGTCTTGCAATATCATATGAAAAAAAAAGTGTTTGAGACAACAATATATTTTTCAAAACCATTTTTTGTCGCGATGAAACTTCTAGAAGAATATTTCGGTGTAAATTTTACAGTTCGTTTGTTTTTGTCAATTTAGTAACACGTATTTTGAATTTTTCTTAAAATGAATGAAATTGAATATCGCGCCGTTATTAAATTTTTCTGTAAAGATGGACGAAATGCAATTTATATATTCAACTATATATCAAAAGTTTACGGCGAGTCTGCACCATCATATGTCACAGTAACAATATGGGTAAAATTATTCAAAAGTGGTCGGGAGTCATTAGAAGACGACATCCGCTCGAGTCGGCCAGCAGATGCTATTAGCCATGAAAACGTAATTTTGGCCGAATCTATTGTATTGGAGGACCGGCGTATTTCTGTTCCGCGGTTAGCGTGGAGCCTTTTTCTTTCATACGGTACCACATATACTATATTACATGACCACCTTCACGTGTCGAAGGTAAGTGTGCGATGGGTTCCCCGTTTGTTGAATGCAGAACAAAAAAAAATGCGTGTTCAAACTTCAAAGGTGATTTTAGATATGTACAAAGAAGATCCAGAAAATTTCTTGGATAACATAATAACATTCGATGAAACATGGCTTCATCACTGGGATCCGGAATCCAAGCAAGAATCGATGTAATGGATTAAACATAGTGAACCACCACAAAAGAAATTCAAACCTCAACCATCTGCTGTGGCCCTATTCTGGCTTTCCCTGGGAATAGGGAATTGGGAAAATGTTTTCATAGCATTTTTGTAAAATTATATTTTTCTGGTCTATTGAAACAATAAGTTTAGTTCAAAATTTTTCAAAACAAAGTGAATTGGGAAACTTTTGTACCACAAAATTTTTGTAAGGAAAAATATTTTCCCATTTACCTTTGTTTTAAAAATATTAACACCAAACATGTTACTTCAGTAGTCCAGAAAAATTTTATTTAGACAAAAATACTATGAAAATATTATTCCCAATTCCCTATTCCCAGGGAAAGCCAAAATAGGGCCACTGGTAAGGTTTTGGCAACAATTTTTTGGGATGCTGAAGGAATTTTGATAATCGATTATATGCCACCGAAAACCACAACCACAGGCATATATTACGCAGAGGTTTTGCGAAAATTGAAAAAAGCGATCCGGGAAAAACGGCCAAGGAAAGTTAGGAAACAAATCTTGCTTCTTCACGACAATGCACCAGTGCACAAGGCTAATATTGCTCAAGCTGCATTAAAGGACTGCGGCTTCGTGGAAATTCCGCATCCACCGTACAGTCCAGACTTGGCACCCAGTGACTACTTTCTGTTTCCCAATTTGAAAAAAACACTAATTATGTTTATATTTTTATTTATTTCAAAAAAAAACTGACCAACATTTTTTTATTACTATCGATAATTGGTTTCACTGATGTGATATGTTGAATTATTTACGTTTTTTTATAGACTGTTCTTCGAAAACTGACATGTATGATTATTATCTCTTAGATGTTGTGTAAGTGCACTGCAATTTTGGCCAAGATTATTTACATTTTTATGTTGGTACAACCTCTTTTCCATCATTTATTTGGTTTTGGCCAACATAAGTTGCGTTACAATCACAACAAACTTGATAAACAACATTGGATTGATGCTTTGAAGGAACCAAATCTTTTAGTTTTGAAAAAATATTACTGTTTAAATATGTCGCTGAACGTCCAATAACTTTGAAATTAGAATTTTTGAATAAATGTTTAATGTACGGAATTGACAAATAATTTGAAGTTTCATTTTGTGGCCGAGAGTTAGAATTTATACTAAAATAAATTTATTTATAAACAATATTATCTATTAGTTTTTTGCGGTAATAATTTTGAAGTAAAGTTTCATTTAATATTTTAAAATTTTTATGGTGAAATTTACAGTCCGAGAGTTTTAACATTTTTTGACTTAGAATTTTTACGCTGTTAATTTTGTACGAGATGGGAAGCCATGACATAAAATTTAGATAGCGACCAGACCAAGTATTTTTCCAAGTAATTTTTCTATCAGGTTCATGTATCAAAAGTATATCTAAAAATGAAATTTTATTCGCTGATCCGTTTTCAAGAGTAAATTTAATTCTATTACTTTTATCGAATGAACTGAACGCATCTAAAAATGTGTTTTCTGGATCTTGTCTTCTGGAATGACCGTTATAATATCGTCTTCGTATCTATAATAAAATAATGGTTGAAAATTTAACGAATTTAGTACCGAATTTTTCAAATTTTCCATGACTAAATTTGCAATTATGGAGCTTATTGGGGAACAGACGATACCGTTATTTTTTTTTTAATTTTAATTTTAATTTATTTCATGAAATCGACATATAGAAATAATATTAAAAAGTCAAATTCAAGTTGAATTTTAAAAAGTAAAAAATTTTAAGGGTAGTTCTTCAAATTTGAAGTTTTGTTTTGATTTAAGTTTCAAGTTTATTTAACTTTACAAAAAGTTTGAGAACTGCACTCCCATTTTGAGCGTTCGAGCTCATTTATAATGATGTGCACAGGTTAATTGCATTAAATAAATACATGTCCTTTGATAAGTGTTTAAAGATTTAGTTAAATCAGAGATCACAGAAATAATATAAGCGCCATATATAGCTGCGTTGCGCGTAAACCATCGTTACTATCTCCACAGTCTTACACTCAAAAAGACAAGGCTCTTATAGTTTGCTTCATTACGGTTGGGAAAAATCTTGTACTGCAATAAGCGAATAAGCCAATATTTAAATTTGCTGCTCGCTGCTGCTTGGTGTGTTTCATCCTTTATGGGAACAGTTAAAATAAATTTTTTTTATATAATTAAAAAAAAACAATTTTTTTATTTAAAATACGAGAAAACAACACGTCTTGTGTTGAAGCAGTCAAAAGTAATTATAAATTTAAAAAATATTTTTTCAAGTTAGGTTTGAAAGTGTTTTTAGACAAACTGAAGTCGAAGTGATCCTCTATTGTATAAAATGTTTTCACTGATCTATTGATTGGGTTGTTATCTCCGTACTCGGTGGAATGGTGTTCTGGCGCCAATAATCGATAGTTACGAAACGATCTACTTGGAACATTAATAGAGATGTTTCCCAGTACGTAGACAATATCAATGTGACCAAATAGTACGTAACCGATGAAAGTGTCATCTAGAAGAA
This sequence comes from Nephrotoma appendiculata, assembly GCA_947310385.1. NCBI lineage: Eukaryota > Metazoa > Arthropoda > Insecta > Diptera > Tipulidae > Nephrotoma > Nephrotoma appendiculata. The sequence continues at coordinate 17,098,748 of OX371224.1, forward strand.
GGCGTCTATTTCGAAGAGTGCAAATATTGTATTCTTTGCACATTGTCGAATATGGTAGTAATCAGATGAAGTACTCAGCTGAGGTACTACGAATATGGTAGTACCTCAGCTCCTTTTTTTAACAGGAATAACATAAATTTTTTTTGTATGGTTTCGATTCTCTTGATGTGAACACTGTGGTAAGGTTTCCAAACGATTACGGCGTATTCCACCTGAGATCTTACATAAGCGAAATATAGTGAACATAATGTTTTTATATCCTTGAACTCTCTAGTTCATCGTTTGACAAAGCCAAACATGGAGTTTGCTTTTGCAATACAGTTATCGATGTGCCTGTTAAAACTAATATTTTCAACGAAGGTGACTCCCAAATCTGTAATCTCGTATACCCTCTGAATTTCTACGCCATTGTTGTTTTATGCGGTAATTATTGGATTCCGTTTGCGATGAAAAGACATAATTTTGCATTTTTTGATATTCAAATCCAATAAGTTTTGGTCACACCACCTACTAAGTCTGTTGAGGTCTTCTTGTAGTTCGATAGAATTGCGAATTTGTGTGATCGTATGAAAAATTTTTACGTTATCTTCAGATATGAAAACATTTAAGTTTTTTATTATGTTCGTTATGCTGTCAATGAAAACAATAAAAAGCCATGGTCCAATGTGAGATTCTTGGGGAACACCAGAAGCCACTTTGATAACTTTAGATTTCCTATTTCCTATTATTACTTATTGCTGACGACTTGTTAAATAAGACTTAAACCAGTTGATATATTCCATTGAAAATCCAAATGTATACAAGTTTTGGAGTGCTTTATGATAACAGATAGAGTCAAATGCCTTACTGAAATCTGTATATGCCACATCAACTTGGTTATATTTCTCAATCTCGTTTACAACTATGTTAGTGAATTCAACAAAGTTGGAAGAAGTACTATAGAGCGACATGGCATAAATCCATGCTGGTTAACAGATATATGACGTATTAATGTTGATTTAAAACTATTGCATACGACCAGTTCAAATAGTTTAGCAATTGATGATGTTGTTGATATTCCTCTGTAGCATGTAACGTCATCTCGTTTACTTGATTTGAAAATTAGTGTTATTTGAGAGATTTTCCGTTTCTCGGGAAAAACAGCCGATGTTAACGAATGATTGAAAAGCTTACATAACGGATTTACCAAAATATTCGCAATCCTTTTTAACATAACTGAAGGAATGTCGTCTGGCCCACATCCGTCACCAAAGTCTTTCAAGGCTGATAGAATGTTGTCAGAGGATATAATTTGAGGAGTGATAGAGATGTTTGCATGACTGATTTTATCAGTGGATCCGGTATTATGTCATAGTGGCCGGGTACCCTTTGGTTTCACGTTTAGTTCTGAAGTATTTCCAGAACTATTTGGTATTTGATTTAATTTTGTCTTGAATGTCAGCCAAATAAGACTTATACTTTAGCTTGAAATACGTATTGAACTCATCGCTCTGCTTTTAGAATGCCATCTTGTCAGTTTCTAGATCTGATTCCTCATTCCTACACTAAGTAGGCTTTGCATTTGCGATTTTTGAGGTTTGTTAGCTGGTCGTTCAACCACGGAGGGTGAGTATTTGGAGTTTTGTTGAAAATAGGCACATTTAGATCAAATCCTCGATGTATGATGTCGTAAAATTTGTGAACATTACCTCTCTAGCAGTTAAAACTTGATCCCAATTCATTGATGCAAAAAAACTTTCTAGACCACAGTAGTTTGCCTTCTTAAAGTTGTATTTGATATAATTCTGGAGTTCTAATCTTTTCACCGCATAGTGGGTGATGTTGAACACAATGTTCAGAGATTTGTGATTGTTTTCGTTCCCGACAAATGGATTAAGTGATTCAATAACATTAAACGCATCTACTTCATTGGTGAAGACAAGATCTAAATATCTGTCCAGATTATTTGCAATGCTGTTAATTTGGTTTAAATTATAACTCAACATGGTATCGACGAACAGTGATTCTGCATCCAACTTTATGTTGCTTCGGAGTATGCAATTTAGTTCCTGATCAACATCTCACAAAATATTTGGAAGATTGAATTCACCAAGTTCAAGTACTAAATCGGATGAATTTGATGTATTAATGACCTCATTGGTCGAATTAAGGCAAACGTAATCGTATGAATTGGGTGCGGTATGTATGCAGTGCAGATGAATAAATAACGTTGATTGATTTCATCTTCACGGAAATCTGTTGAATTCTTGATGGTGTATTTTAACTGCATGACTCTCTAACTTATAATGAACGGCTATTAAAACGCCGCCGCCTGATTTCTTAAAGTTCATTTGAGCGATCACATCTATACAACGTAGTCATGTCCAAAATATTCCAACTATGAATTCCCGGATGGAGATTGGTTTCATTAATTACATAAATCAAGTAGTGTGACTGCATCACGAAAGAAAAAAATTGTGATGCTTTGGGTGCCATTTTATTAACATTTTGACAGTAGACGGAACATATTCCTTTCAACGAATTACAAGATCTTAATAATAGTTTAGTATTTTCACATAAGTGTTTTAAGTGTTTGGCCCTTTGTTCCGAAAATTTTTCTGAGCAAATTCGAACTCTTTGATGAAAAAGCCAGGCGGCCATAGTTTACATTTGATCAAAGAAGTAAAAGGTTCTATATCAACACTGAGACGATAAGAAATATAATCGTACTGGCCGCCATTTTTAGGTTTTGGTACCATTCTAACTGCATTCACATTCGTGAGTTGAAAGTTGAAATTAATGAATCCTTTAAACTGCTCATCAGTAACGGACGAATGAATTCTACTAATGAAAATCCACCGTCCATGTTTACAACACTTAACGAATTTAGTTCATTAGAGACATTTTCAACTACCCGAAGTGATGCAACCTTAGATGATGTTGGTTGTTGCGCAGATGGTACATCAGTGCAGTTTAGAACTTAATTTTTTGAAGTGGTTTTTTTGTGTTCCATATATGTAGAACAACCGTTTAACCGTAACTCTAGTGAATTATATGACAAGTCACTAAATTTTTTTTTACAAACTTTTCATCTCATTCACACTAGTTTCAATTCCAGTACAAGTAATTTTTTAATAATTACTGATTTTTACTGAATTAATTAATGTTGTTCGGCGTTTCTATTATATGTCGTGTTACCTGAAGAAACACATTACAATGGCCTTATAGTTGAGGCCGATATGTTCTATATCGCTATGAATTAATTAATTAATTCAGTAAAAATCAGTAATTTTTCAGTAATTATTAAAAAATTACTTGCACTGGAATTGAAACTAGTGTGAATGAGATGAAAAGTTTGTAAGAATAAATTTAGTGAGTTGTCATATAATTCACTAGAGTTATGGTTACACGGTTGTTCTACATATATGGAACACAAAAATGATTGAATTTTTTCATAATTTGATCAGATCGAAACTGGATATTACTTCTGTTACAAAATTTAATTATCAAAATTTACCGCAAATTTATGCTTAAAATTATTTGTTTAAAAAAAATAAAAAATGTTTGAATAAACGAGACCGGTGTGAAGTATTTAACGTTAATAAAAAGTGTAGTTACACTTTTTAACGAAAAGTGTAGACTCAAAAAGTGTAGTTACACTTTTTATCAAAAAATGTAGCTGGAAAAGAAAAAAAACAGTTTGAAATGCGAAACACGTGGTTTAAAGAAAATTATGCATTAAAAATAAACAATAAATATTGAGAATCAAAGTACTACAAAAACAAGTTTATATGTATACTTTATAAAAAAATTGTTAAAAGTATTTTAATTCAAAAAATCATCTGAACAATGGTTGCCAAGTGTGGAATTTTTATGTTTTTATTTTGAGATGGTATCTGGATTTTGCGAAAAAAAATTCACGACAATCTGGATGATGTGATTGGCGGTATGGCCCTACACGTGGAAGCATCTTTGGCCAAATTCACTTAATTCTTTATTAATTCAGAAAATCATCGGAACAATGGTTGTCAAGTGTAGAATTTAGTGTTTTTAACTTGAGATAGTATCTGGAGTTTGTAGAAAAAACTCAAGACAATCTGGATGTTGTGATTGGCGGTATGGCCCATCGGGCAGGACACATCGTGCAGCTTACATCTATTGATTCTTGTATTTTGCGTAATGAATTCTCATTGAACATGAAAATGTTCTTAAATGGCAGGTAAAATATTTCTCGAACTCTTTCGGTGTGGTGGTTAACACAAGTTCGAATTTCCGTCAAAGGGTGCTGCAATAAATTTTCTAAGATGAACGATATAGTACATGCTGCGTTTAACTTGGTAACTTTTGTTTCATAGACTATTGTTTTCGTTTTTTTATACAAATCAAAAATTAATCTTGAGCGCTCTTGATACAATTGATCGAGGTCATTGAAATCCGCTAGCACAGATTCAAATCTGAAAATGAACTGTTTGAACTGTTAAATAGTCCTCTAAAATGTTCTGAATCTTTCTAATAGTGGAAGGTGTTTAAAATGTTAGCTCGACTAATTGGGCTAACTTAGCTATTTTTTCCCTTAACAAACAAATGAATCGACCAATTCTAAACGTTTTATGATTGGTATAATGATTTTTTACTATCGAAAACCAACTTTCCGCATTCGAGTTCGACAGTCTGCCAGGAATGCCCAATTTTCTGGTAAAACACACTGCCCAAAAAGGTAAATAAGCCATATATTTTTTTGTTACGAATTTTATAAATTCTTCATCGTGATAAATATTCAACTGGTCTTCTTTTGTTGTCTCCTCAACCAATAATTCGTCTTGCACTGTTTCTAAAATTTTACTGTAACGCATGTAATACGGGCTGCTACTATATATTGGCTTGGAGCTTGAATCTGTTATATTGGGCAGATCAATATCAGCGGGCTCTGATGTTGCTGTTATTTTATGAAGATCATAAATATTAAATAAAATTAGCTTAATTTTTTCAATCGATTCTGTTACTCTCTGATTGGAAAACTTGGAACTGGAAATGTAGCAATACAATCTAAATAAGTCATCCACAGTTTCTAGATTTTCAGAACTAAGCATTCCACAAAATATGTCGAGCACCAAATTTCTTATGTTAGATTTGGCATTTGGCATTTTTTCTTTAATTTGGATGGCAATTATATTAGTGAAGTGAGCACAACAAATTACATTCGCGACTTTTAACGTACATTCTTTTTCCTCAATTAAAATTGAATAGCTACGATTTAAATATTCGGATATTGTTAGACCATGACTTGGGCGATTTTTGACGACAACTTCCAGAAATTGTTGAACTGTGTCAACGCCATGGCTCGAGGAAATCATTTCACCAATAGGCAATAAATGGCCATTTATATTCACTACGCATGCATAATAAAGTATTCTTTTGTATGAATGATATGAATGACATGTAGGATGTTTTACAACTTTCCCTGTCGCATCCAAATAAATTCCTTTTATTGAGTACTTTTGTAGTAGTTCTAACGTGGTTTTTCTCAAAAGTACAATCTTTAATGGATCTAAAGAGAGATCAAACATATATATTTTTTTTTGGCTCTACCAAGTACATTTGACAAATGTCTATGATGTCGCAATCACTAACAAGGTCGTCCTTTTTCATATGCTCCGATTTTATTTTTCTGATTGTCGTAGGTAAAATGAATGATTGTGAGTTACTCTTTTTAAATAATTCCAGATTTGTTGTCGACACCAAATCCAACGAAAAATTGTGATAGGAAGTAACTTCTAACTTGCGCTTCATACCTTCGCGCTTTGCGCCTCTTACGTGTCTGTACATTGTTGATCCTGTATGTATAGTACAAATATTACTATTCATGTAGACGTATAGAGTTTTGTCCTCTCTAATTACAAATTTATATTTTTTTTCTGGCAATTGTTTACAATTGCCATACACAACTAGTTTTTTTTTGTTTTTTGACATTCTTATAGTTTTAAAAGAAATTACGCAAGGATTATCAAGTTCAATTAAAAGATCATTAATCTTTTCTCGAATTTCTTCTAAAGAGAGATCACAAAAGTTGATGTTATCAATATTTATATAGTATTTTTAAGAATATATTTTTCGTGTTTTGATAAAATATCGTTAGGCGATATTTCATAACTGGCTAAATCTAAAGCAGCATAATTAAACGCTAAGTCCGGATTGAGATCGTCTGAATTAAAATAATTATCATCGTAGCTATTTTCATTTTGGCGATTTTCTAGATCTTCGCACATCAATAAAACATCATTAGTAATTTCGTTCGACTCTTTAGTGATATTAGAAATTATTTTATTTTGGTTACTATTATCGCTAGTTTCTATTTGGCTCTCGAGTTTAAGAATAGACATTTTTTGCTGTAAAGAAAGTAAGAAGCAGCTCTCTTTAAACAATCTTGCGAGTTTTCCTCTGTTGGCAACCAAGAATGTTTAAACAAATTTTAACGAAAATGTAAGTGTTCACAAGTTTTTCAAAATTGATGTTATAAACACCACCAACAATACTAATAAAAACATTTTGTATTAAGTCTTCGTTAGACTTTGAGAAACAAAACTTTTCAAATGGCATTTTACGTCTGTTCACAAAATGTTGTATTAAAATAATTTTATTGGTGTAATCAAATACAACAACAAATTTCAATTTTAACCAAGGATGTACAACAACGTCGGAGTTTAAATAGTCTATTATTTGTTAAAAATTAAACTTTCACAATGTGACACTTTTAATCGTAATATAAATTAAAAAACTTTTATTTTATTCCGTATTAAATCTCAAATGAAAAATTTCCTTTTATACATTTTTTTATAAACAAACAGATTAGCGAATTATAATAAAATATTGAGAAAAATATTTTAAACCTATAAAATACAACTGCCGTGCGTTAGTTTCGTAAAAACTCGAGAACGGCTCGGTCGATTTGGATGATTCTTTTTTTGGTTTCTTCGCCTCAATATTGGGGTGGTTTAAGAAAACACAAAAATCAGAAAAACTGGAAAATTCTAAAAAAAATCTAACAAAATTCGGAAAACCAAAAGAAAAAAATGCAAAAGTAAAACAATCGGAAAATCGAAATGCGTTTTGTATAGGAATTTTGTAAAGAAATTTTTATGGGTAAAGTGGCGCAATGGTTAAAGCATCGGCACTTGGACCAGGTTGGTAAAAAATTATTAAATTATAACCCATGTTTTAACTAATTTAGTTTTTTTCGATTTTTAATTTTTCCTAGTTTTTTCTTGGTTGGCAAATATTGTTCTGATGTCTTTTTAAATTATCTAAGAGTTAAATAAATTTGGCCAAAGATGCTCCCACGTGTAGGGCCATACCGCCAATCACAACATCCAGATTGTCTTGAATTTTTTTTTGCAAACTCCAGATACCATCTCAAGATAAAAACATAAAAATTCGACACTTGGCAACCATTGTTCCGATGATTTTCTGAATTAATAAAGAATTAAGTGATTTTGGCCAAAGATGCTTCCATGTGTAGGGCCATACCGCCAATCACAACATCCAGATTGTCTTGAATTTTTTTTTGCAAACTCCAGATACCATCTCAAGATAAAAACATAAAAATTCGACACTTGGCAACCATTGTTCCGATGATTTTCTGAATTAATAAAGAATTAAGTGAATTTGGCCAAAGATGCTTCCTTGTGTAGGGCCATACCGCCAATCACAACATCCAGATTGTCTTGAATTTTTTTTTACAAACTCCAGATACCATCTCAAGATAAAAACACTAAATTCCACACTTGGCAACCATTGTTCCGATGATTTTTTGAATTAAAATACTTTTAACAATTTTTTTATAAAGTATACATATAAACTTATTTTTGTACTACTTTGATTCTCAATATTTATTGTTTATTTTTAATGCATAATTTTCTTTAAACCACGTGTTTCGCATTTCAAACTGTTTTTTTTCTTTTCCAGCTACATTTTTTGATAAAAAGTGTAGCTTCACTTTTTGAATCTACTTTTTTCGTCAAAAAGAGTAACTACACTTTTTATTAACGTTAAATACTTCACACCGGTGTAAACGAGCCCGTCTGGGCTAGAGAGAACAAACACCATTTAATTTGCACGTCACGACTCACAGACACACACAGAGATTTTTTGTTGTTAGTTAAATTGATTACTCTCTACAGTTCATCAATAGCGCTTAGCGCCAGCATCCTCATGTCGTTCAGTTGCAACTATATCACCTGTAATATCATTAGATGTGGCAAATAATTATAGCATTACTAATAGCGAATCAATAAATCAGTCTTACCTATCAAAAGCCGCCTCTTAACCCAAACTAAACTTTGTATCGAGATTTGATTCTGCTATACCACTAAATCAGATGTTATTTCTCACAGCAAATATACAGTGACTCACAGCTTATTTGATCCAGTCGCATTTTATGAACAAAATTGTAAATATCTCGCGATGTCTTATTTTTTTTTTGAAAAAAACTAATTGTAATATGAAAGCAATATTTATTTTTATTATAAAACACAAAAAATAAAATAAAAATTCTAATGCATATCAAAATTACATTAAAAAGTTCATTATTTCAACTCAAAACCACCTCATACCTTAAACGATCCACTACCACAAACATACTTATACCATCAAATTTCGTCAAATTACTCATGTTATTGTAGTATTTCGTTTTTTGGCATTATATTGTTGTTGGTATCGATATAATGCATATGAAACAAAACGTAGTAAAACAAAACAAAAATAAAAACCAAGAAAAATATTTCCATTACGAGACAACAAAAATAACAAATTTTGGTTTCACGATACAGTTAAACAAATTGCTTACAGTGTGAAAGGAAAGTTTCTGAGCATCCGTCTCTAAATGTACTAATGGTGATATAGGTAGTCGATGCTTCCAATTTATCGAAATTGTTGTGCGAACCACCATCATATTCCTAGTCATACACAAGCGACTTTGATGCTACAAAGATGTTGTGAGGTAACACAGTAATGCGATTACACACTAATGCGATTACACCCTGCAATCGAAGTTCCTATATTTTGCTAAATTAGTATTTGTTGATTAGTTCCGTGTAACAAAAAACAAAAAATAAGAAAAAAAAGAAAAACCATCAAAATAAGATATCGCGAAATATTTACAATTGTGTTCATAAAATGCGACGAGATCAAATAAGCTGTGAGTCACTGTAAATATTAAATACGATTAGTATCATTGACGGTCACAATCTATTAGGTGCAAAATATATCGCGCTAAATGACAATGTGGTATGAATTAAAATCTCGGTTCCCGAATCTATCAAATACCTGTTCTTTTACTATCAAAATTTAAGGTGAATTGGCACTAACTGTGATGTTTTTCTGGTATCTCAAACGACTCTCTGGTAAGATTCCCTGTCCATAGGAGTACTTACAGTAATACACGTCAACTTTGACAGATCTTTACAGTGCATCGCTGATAGACCCCCAGCACCTGATTGACCCCGTTGACTTTTTGTCGGATTTAATGTCGGTGGTTTTGGTTGTCAGAAATTTTAACCTACCTGACCTGAGGACTCTAACGCGAGGAGTATTTGATGTGACTGTTGTGAACACACACTACGATGCATCAAACGCAACTAGTGATAAAGAAAACCTTCCTACAAATTTACAATTTTTAAAACAACCTGGATATTAGTATATAGCTACAGTAACAAACCTGACTCTTCCTACTATTGACTCCTACCACTCGCCGATATCTATCACATTTTGTTATGAAAATTCAAATGATCACGCTAACTCGGAGTCGGATATCCCATACCGTTTCATTTTTCACAATGCCGACTTTGTAAAACTCAAGGATTTATTTACTATTATATGTTCTGATGCCGTTTTACATGATAACAGCGACATTGATATTTTAATGGGTAACTTTTATGCTGCTACTTTTTAATGTTTTGTAAAAATAGTACTCAATGTCTCCATCAAAAATAAGTTTTCATCGCCGCCCCTTTGCGCAGCATATCTTAAAGCTATTGGCAATTTTTTCATCTTAAAAAGAACTCCGATATCTCCGGCATACCACATATTAAGTACAATCAATGATTAATCCGAACTAAAAACAGATTGTTGCAATCGCTTATGAGGAGCAAGTCATTTAGTAGTATGCTAAACATTTCATATTGATAATTTTTCTGAATGCTTCTTAATCACGAACTACTTAAAATATATTAAAGGAAAAATTAAAATTTTAATAAATTTTAAAATAAGACAATGTCTTAAGTTAGATTCTAGTTGAATTCATATATCAAATTATAGCGTTTTTAAGTTAGCTCGAATTAAATATTTGCATACAAAAATTCATCAATTGTTAATTTTTTCTTAATAACTTAATAACTAAGGTGACCAGACGTACTCTTTTAAGAGATACCTTAAATTGTTTTGACTACTTTTGTATTTCATCAGAATTTTTTGTACGCCTAAGTGCTTCTTTTACTCAACGAGACGCTAAAAATTTAAATTTTGGATATGGAATGTTTCACACATGAAATTTATTAAAATTGAGTTAAAAATGTTAATCTAAAGTAGATTTACCATCACAAACATAGCCACCTAGGTATTAAAGCATTATAGGAAATTCCGTATTGAGAGTTTGGGATTTGTACTGTTGTTTCACAGACGAAATTTACAGGACCAAAAAAACTTCCAAATTGGTACTTTTGCAAGAATTTCTTTTTAAAAATCATTTTCAATTTACTGATACATTGTTGTTGTTTTTGTTTTTTATCATTGCATGAGATTTTCGTATTTTCCATTTTGCAACAAATTGATGGTAAAACTTTTTGCTGCTATTTAAAAGAAATGAAATTACTTGAACGATAAGCTGGATTAGAAATTATAGAAGACGAAAGATAAAAAATGATAATAATTCGGTACAGAAAAACTTTTCAAAGAAAAATGAAAATGGCTATAAAATAATATGATCCTTCCTAACAAGGAGGATAATATGTATACTAGTATACGTATATTATAAACTTTAAATTAAACATAATATGAATAAATTGAACCAATATTGATATGTTGTACAATATGTCGTAAGCACTGCGTACACAGGGTTAACATCCAACCATATAATTTGAAAAATTTTACTTTACGATCGGTGCACAGTAATAACTTTGTTAAAAACATACACGATTCTCCTTGTTTAAAAACAAATTTATCTTAAGAGTTAAGACAAGTAAATGCAAATAAGTTACAGAAATCTTATTTATTTCAGATAAATAACAATAAATTTGAAGATTTGTATATCGCGCCTACACAAAATTTGTAACAGTTTAATTTATTCCACATGCGTCCAACAGAACGATGATCAAGATGAATCATCGTCATCGTATTTTCAACAGTCTATAGATTTTTACTTTTAGTGAAAGTGGATTTGTTTAATAATAAAATGGAATATAAGATTAAGCGAAACAAAATAAATTTATTAAACATGACACGTATACGTGCAATGATGTCATCATTGCGGTAACCTATATTTAAAATTTATGATAATCTTGAAATTTTCTCAAAATTACAACAAAATGTAATTTTAAAAATATCCATCATCAAAACACTGATAAGGGTAGCAATTCAATTTTCATTGTGTTGTTGTCTTATTAACGTAAATTTAAGAATTATATGTGCCATAAGCAAGATAATTCGATCCCAAAATATAGAAATTAAAATTAATCAATAACTAATATTCAGGAATAGAGATCAGTAAATAAATTTAAATTAGGTTTAAGGTTTCAAGGAGCAGGCTCAATTACAGTTGTAGCTTTTTAGTTCCAGGTGTTTAATACGCAAGTTTAAGACATCGTAAACATATTCCCGGTAAACCAGTAAGTCGAAAATGTTCAAAATGTTAATCGTATGACTGTGGTTGATTTTGAAGTTATTAAAATGACTTCTGTGCCTTTCCATTGTATATCTATAAGGAACGCAAATGTACAGTTTGTGTTTTAGTCTTTAATGTTAGAAATATAACTAAAACGGAAGTCATTTCATGAAATTCTGACTTGGAAGTCAACCTTACAATAAGATTAAATAACTTTTTTAGGATGTGAGCTTACAATTCAATCATTTGACATTCGAAGACGCTAGTTACAGAACTTTGACTTGGGCATTTGTTAAATGTCAATGTTTGGTATTGGATTACAGAATACTGACGTAATCGACATATTATTCGATGAACTCAAAAGTGATCCACAAAATTTTGACTTTAATGTTTAATACTAAGATAAATATTGAAGGCAGATACAAATAAAATAACAACTAATCTAAACATTGGTTTTGGAGACAGTCATATGACAAAAATCGAAATAAATTACGAGACACAGACATAGTCGCCCCCTCATTCAATGAACTCCGAGGTTTGTTTCATAAAATTGGGTTGGTGGTTGGTTGTTCGATTGAACATTGAAGTCAAATTCAGAAAACTGTAAAAATATGCTGAACGTTGACTTCAGGGTCGAAAAAGTATCAAATTGTAAGCTTAAATGTCACTCCTAAAATAGACATACATATAGTGAGAATTTCCGGAAATTACTGATTTTGTAATATAATTCGCCAAATCGATAAGTTCTTGCTTTGTACTAAAAGTACTTAGCAAGAGTTAAATTTTTGTAGTTTGGTCGTTGCAACCTGATGAATAGACTAACTTTTTATCATTACGAAACCAAGCTGCTAAGAAGGGACCTAAGGAAGTTCTCATTTTTGTAAGGGTTTGTGTATCTTTGTGTACACAAGTATCCTGGGGTTAAAATGGGGGGAGTGCATTTTTCTACTTTTTGTGGTAGTTATATTGTGTGTAAATGCTCTTTTTGTTTTCTAAGGCTAGAAAAGTAGTAAACATTGTATAAATGCCATTAAAAATAATGTTTTGTCCGAAAGAATGTAAAACGTTATCGTCTATTTTAGGAGTGACTTTAAGCCTACAATTTGATATTTTTTCGCGTTGGTTGGTTTTGTGTACTGTTAAACTTCATCTAAAGTCAGACATGAACGATTTGGCGTCAAGGTCGGATAATTAATTATTTTTGAAGCTAGGAGCTAGTATACTATTAACTTTGTCTAAAGTCAGACTTTGGAGTCAGAAATACAACACACTTAACGTTTTAGTTTGGTTAAGCAGTTGATTGACATCAAAGTAACTTCTTGCACTGGTGAAAGTCTGTTATACGGATGGAGCTGGCCTGCTTTTAATATATCCTTATAAATGGCATGCCTGTATCATTTTCCGACTTGGTTCGTCGACAATTGATATTTTAAGTTTTCGAATATTTCGGCGAATAAATGGCTTTTGGTTTACCGGGATTATAATGTTAAAGTTAGCCGAAATATTTCATCCGAAAAATGTCGTTAATGTAGGTAACCCAAAATGTCGATAAAACAGATTCAAATTATTAACAACAGTGTAACAACCGAAAAATTTCGATAAAGATGATCCGTTTCTATGGTTTGCCGAAAAATTTGCATAAAGAAATTTTGGTGTAACATCTAGGCGAAAACGAAATGGTCGATAGTACAGATTAGATCTTGAAAGTTTTATAAAATCGACCGAAATAAAATCGTAATGATTGAAAATTTGCAATGATTTAAAGATGTTGCCAGGCAACCCTAACATAACTGTTCGATGAAGTATCGATTTACGCAAAATTTCGTTGTATGGCTATAGGGTTGGGATTGAAGAGGTTTGAGAGGATGAAATTTTCAATTTTCTCATTTTATAATGATAAAACGGTCCCGTGTTCACAATTTTTCTAGTTCGGTTTCGATCATTAATCTTACTAGTGCTATTCAATAAAACATCTACATTTAATTTCATAATATATGGTTGAGGGTAGTCTAAAGAGTTTGAGGAATTAAAATTTCGATTTTTTTTTATTTTTTTTTACTTTTAATGATGAAATGATCTTGCGTTCAAGATTTTAGCAGACTGATGATGCAGCCGCGATTTACACAAAATTTGAGTATATGCGATGTCTGAGGAGTGTAAGAGTGTGTTATTTGGAGTTTTTTCAATTTTAAGTGATAAAATGCCCGCGTTTCAGGTTTTTCGATGTAGCATAAATGTACGCAAAATTTCGTAGTAAAATGTCATGTATGAAAGCTTTCGACTCTAATTCGGCATATTTGAAGATGGTAGTTGAATAAACTGTTTGTTTTTATGTGAACCAATCTCTTAGAGTTTTGCTATTTAGTTTATTCTAATACAGCGTATAAGGGTCGCATGCTGTTACTATAGAGTGTAAATATTAGTTAAGGTTGTCTGTTTCACGGAAGTAATAATGATAAATACCCTCATTGCCCCAATCTTCAGTTATGAAATGGTCGGGTTTCTTAACCATTTCATAACTGAAGATAATCTTAGCAGAAGATGATGATAATCTAGTAGAGTAAAATTACATGAACAAGTTTCTTGGATATTCACATGGAAACTACAAATGCCCATGAATATGTTATGTGAAACAATTACAACCACCATACAATTTAACGGTATGGGAGTTTAAATAATAAAATCAACTAGATCGATCAAACATCACAGAATAATTCAAATCGCCTGCCATGTACGTGAATATGTTCCCTAACAATGTGGTTTTTGGCAATTACGAATAACTCGGAGCAAATTTTGTCATCTCAGAAGCCCAAAACTATTTACTTACTTGAGAAACCCAATATAAGGAGTTTCGGTTTGCCGAAAACGATGACATTCAGATAGCGAATGAAATGTTATTAGACACAATTTTGCAATTTTTATTATTTTTATATGAAGAACAATTTCTATGCGGATGAGTAATTCTTTATGTAGTCGCTTATTTGGGAATGTCAAAATCAAATTGAAGAAATGGCTTAAATGTTGTAAAAGGAAATTACATTATATTTCTTTCAAAAACTAAACTTCAAAATAGAGATATCAGGAATCTACCTAAACAAATTCCAATCGCATGATCTTGGTGGCCAATTCACATCGCCGCGGCACTTTTCCTTCAAATTTCGTCTTTAACAATTTCATTATGTAAAAACGAAATTATCAACGGAAACAGCCACTGATGTAGCATAATTTTGTGGAAGAACTAAAAACCGTGTTTGTCCAGCATCTATTTCCCTATAATAATTTTTTTATTGAGGTTGCATTTGTTATATTTGATCGCTCTGTAGATACACTTAGCGATAAAGACATGTTGCATGGCACCTTTGATATCATTTATCCAGACCATACCTGAAATTTTTGAAACTAATGAAGATTCTGCTTATTCAGAAAATATGACTATATAGTACAACTCCTTCAGGTAAAACCGGTTTACTATGGACAAGTTGTGCAGTGGTTAAAGCTTCAGCACTTGGACCGGGGAGTACTGGGTTCGAATCCCACTAGAGGCTGGATGCAAAGCAAATTTGCGTCATCACTTCCGATCGGTGATGTTAGTAAACACAACTAAGACCCTCTGTTGGAGTGCAGAATTAAGCGCCGACTCACCGTCCATATCAGTGTACTGGTGTCAACCTCGATGTTATATAGTGCTACTTACATTCACTACTCTTAATCTAACCATTTTATTTTTCATGTAATTTTTAATTTAGTTTTTAATATTCTAATATTTAGAATTTGAATAAAATTTCTGGGCTAGAATAAATTATCACGATTGGATGAAATTGCTATACTAAATTCTGGACTGGGCTATATCATAGCAGTCTTAGTGTTATTCGATATTTTTTTTATTTTGGAAGGCGATTATGAGCTAACTTCATAAGGGTGTGAAATTCAATCATCTTCACTGAATCTTCGGTCTTGTAGGTTGCTGCACTCAAAATAGATAATCATTACATATCATTATCGACTGCTGCGAATTCTAGTTTAGAAGTCTATTTGAATGATTCGGAGTAATCTCATCCGTTCGAAACTGATTGTTGTGATTCTTACACATTTTCCATCTATAATTCAAAAATGCAAACGAAAATAACTAGAGACAAATCATTAACAGCAAATGATCAAGCGATTTATACTGGTAATTTAATTTTAAATAATTTAAAAATAAATATTTTATATTAACTTATGTGATTAAAGTAATAATTTAGCTTAAACTTACTTAGATTGCAGGCTTTGGCTAAAGATTGCGATTTTCATTATCCGAACTTCTGATTCTTCAAGCGTCAATTTTAAAGTATTTTGTAATAATGGTTTGAAAATAATTAAAAATCGTATTTGTTGATAACACAATGTTTCATTCTAATTTAATTATTGAAATTAGAGAATTGTTCAAATTCAATTTCAACATTTCAATCTTAACGATATATTTTATTTTAATTTCCACTACGAAAGTACAAGATAAATATCGAACAACCTCAAGTAGCCAGAACACAAAAAAAAAATACACATCCACCATATACAAGATGGAAAAATATAAAAAACTACATCCAATCCAAGTGTATCTGGTAATGGTAGTTCGTTGTTTTGACAGAATAAAGGATGTATTTAAAAAAAAAATGAAAAACCATTTCATTTCCATTATCATTATCATCCTCATCATCATCATAAACATGATTATTATTAATTCTCATTCCACAGTAGATTTTCGGAAAAGAAAATTCAGTTTTCCACTTAAAACATAAAAAATAAAAATAAACCGTTGTCGTTGTCGTCATGTATATATGAAAAAAAAAATAAATTAGTTTTTTGTGGACATGTGGATAAGTACTTTCGAAAAGCGAAAAATGATTTCATTCAAGATAGTATAGTACGAGTACATGAGAGAGTATGTACTACACAAGATTTTGTGTAGCGGACCATATGGGTAAAGTGCGGGTATAAAGCATTTTTAAAACCATCTACACGTCCTCCGCATACAACGCATTTTGGTGGAAGAACATAATTAATCAAGCCCGTAATTTTTCAATACCCTTATCAAAATTATTTATTTACATATACATATACATAAATATTGTACGCAGACAAAAAAAGGAAAAACTAATTATCGACAAAAAAATTAAAATTAATTGAAATTTTTTTTTGTTCTCAATTCTTTCGAAAACCTTTTTTAATTTTGCTGTTGAAAAATTGCAGTTTTTGGTTTTGAAATTTTACTGATTGATAAGATAAGAGGATTTTTATTTTGTTGAATTTTCCAATAATTTTGTAAAATTTCTAAACATTTATCCTTTTCCATATCCCTGAACTTACGTATATGTACATTTTGGAATATTTTAGAGACGTACATAACCTATACACGATTCATTTGTACTTCCATCAATAATATATTTTGTATCCCAATCACCATTCCCACTCATATCCAATTTATTCGATTACAAAATTGTATGTACGTACGTCTACGTATAGTACGTATGTACGGATATACATATTACATAAATACATAAAAATAGAAAGATGTAAAAACAGAGGAAAATTATAATGAAAATTCTCTGTCGGAAAAATAAAAGTTAAATTATTTATTTTCAAAGTCCATCCGTGTTCGAACTTTGATAAACGGATTATATGTGCTATATACCATACCATCATCAAAACTAATTTTTTTTTTATATAATTTAATTTTTGAAAAATTGAAATCACTGAAATGGAATTTAATTTTTATTTTTACGGAAAATGGAAATGGAAAATATAACAGAAGATTTTCATACACTTGTGTTGCAAAGTAGATATATTTGCACGTCATGTACTCGTATATATATACGATTTTAAAATGCTGGTGCTTTTTGATAACGCTTTTGCACAGATTTCTGAAAGAGACTAATTTCAAAATTAATTTTGAAACGTTTGATCGTGTTAATGAATTAGTAAAATTATATATCATACCTCAAACTCCCGGCAACTGAATGCCAGTTCAAGAAAATATTAATCATAGTTGTCAGATAATTATTATTTAGTAAAATAGCACAAAACAATCGGTTGTGCACAAACTCGTCATTGTGGCCACTATATATGTACGCCGCCTGTGTTGAAACAAATTTAGCTGAGCCATATTAGTACTCCATTGTTGCGCTGAGCAATTTCTTCAAAAGTTCAGCATTTTGAGGCTGGTTTCAAAACATTCCTTTGGTATAGAATTTATACGTATCTCATATCATTAGTTGAAGCACGTTAGTGCTCAAAACTACTGTTGTGGCGCTGGAAGCCTAACTTTTAGCTTATTCCAATAAAATCATGTGACATATAAATCATTCATGATTAAAAGGTGTTGGAAAAACAACATTTTTATTACCAGAACTTTAGTTCACAAATTTACCGCTTTGGTGCTGGTGACAAATTAATGCTTTCTTGAGTCATTTTACGATCAATTCTCTTATTAGATATTTGTGACATTACCAATTTCCGTTGAATTGTTCGGATTTGTCAATTTCCAGACTGACGATGTGTTTACCTCGTGAGGTTTCAGCCGATGCACTTTCATTGTAAAATTTACAAAAAATTTATAGGCATAACTTGATAAGTTTTGGGCAAATAATACAAGAGGTGGACACCTTATTATAGTTGAGTTCTACAACAAGTCTACGTGAAACAAGTAAGAAATAAAATTAGATTAAAATTGATTTTCTACTTGCAGTAAAAGAAGCAAAATAAAAACCGTTAAGAAAATTTAATTGAAGAAAATGGGAAATGAATCCTTACAGTGATTTAATTGATTTTTTTATACATATAAAAAGCGAAAAAAATTAAATAAAAAAACATAAAAGAAAATAATAATGAAAATGAAAAAAGGTACTAAGAGGAAAATCTTTATATATATTTTTATACATACAAGAAGATGGAAAACTAAAGAACGAAAAATAATCAAAAAATTGAAACATTTCGTTTATTGTCTCCGTAATCTTCTTAAATATAAGATTGAAAATAAAAGAAAATATCAGTTAGATGTAGAAATAGATAAATAAAATTGGAAATGAAGATTTTTTTCTGCTACATCTTAGTTTTTTTTTTGGTTCACCATTATTTTTGGTTGATGAACAAGATGATGAGGATTTTCTTGTTTTTAAATGATAAATGGGATTTTGCTGGCCTATCATTTGTGAATGTGCGGTGGCTCAAGCTCCCTAACCTTATATAGACTTATAGCAACTATTTTATTGTTATAGCTATTCTAATTTAAACGAGAGGCTTAATAAAATATGTCCTTACGATGGCAAATTCACATATACGAGTAAAGTACAACAATATTAAACGGAAAACTTGTAAAAAACCTGAAGCAAAACAAAAAAAAACATCCTTTTTTATCACTTTTGTGGTTTTTTATGTATTTCAATAAATAAATATAAGGAAGCAAAAAATGTATATACACAAAAAAAAGGAATTGTGAATACTTTGGAATTCCCTTTGTTCGATGAGTACGCAATTTTCTTTCATTAGGAAAATTTATATTTATTAATGGAAAGGATTTTCATATATCGTTCACCAGAGAGAATACCTATTTGGTAATAAACGTCAAATGAGTGTGTGGTTTTCGTTATACATATTGAATCTTGTACCACATTTTTTATGTTTTTTTTTTGAAAGGGTTAGATAAATGTGATTTGAATTAAATCGAGAGGAATTAATAAAAGTCATGATTAGTTTCAATTTTAAATGGATGGGATGAGTTTTACTTTTCAATTTTCACCGTACATGGTGACACTGGTTGATATAAATTTAAGATGATGAGTTTACATAATTCCTTTCATAAATGCGTTCATAAATCAGGTGTTTGAAACACCCTTATTTTATTTCGTTGAGCACCTATACATATGAGCTGACTAAATTGTATTATACACCTTACACAGTTTTCTTTTTAACACTTGAAAGTTATGCTACTTGTAGTTTCGTGTTATATAAATATCGCATCTTGCATGCTCATGTATGGGAAAGTGCTAAAAAACATAAAAACTATCTTAATTGTAATTTTCAGACACTATAGAAAGAAAAACTCTTGAAAACACGTATTTGTGTATGTATCTAGGTACTGTGCAGGTAATACATGCGTCAATTACAATGTACTAAAAAAATTTTCATTTTATTTTTCTTCGTTCGTTCGCTGCAAAAGAATGTTTAAAAAATTAGTCAGGAATACGAGGAACAAGTAGCTTTCCTTAATTATCGTTGCAAAAGTGGAGAAAATTGTATTTTATCAAGCTGTAAATACAAAGGGCATACTAAGGCGGTGGATGGTTGCAAAATTACTTATTTATTTATTTTGGTCTTTTCTGAAAATTCTTATCCCACACACCTCGCAAGAACATTTATGTGCTTTTAAAAAAATCGATTTTGATTTGAATTTATTTGATTTGTATTTAGTACGAGCGCAAAAACCTACTGACGATTTCAAAGTAAATGTACCAGTGATTAGTGCATCTGTATCGACAGTGATAAAAATATTTGCGATAAGTTCATAAGTAATAAATGGTTTCTTTTGAATCCTTACGTGTTATAAGAAAGTACGAGAAATGCAAATCTCATGTAAATGGCTGAGCCCTTACCAGAATAAATCGGACCATCCAAACTGATGTCCACCAAATAAAGCTAATGTTAATGGCTAGTGGCTAATGAACCAACCGAACTAAATTTAGACAATAATTAACTCTGCGCTGCATTAATAAACGTAACATTAAGCGACATTTAATGCGAACGCTTTAAAAAAAAACGTTAAAATTTTAAAATGTACTTAATTATCAGCATTATAACCATTAAATCAACCATTATACCATTGAAACACTTCACGCGTGGACGTCGACATACCTTAAGATGATAAGGTTCAGCGTGTTTTATTTAAAACGCAGTAATTCTACTAACAAATATTTAACTTGCTGAATTACCCCGGCCTTGCGTAAAATATTTCTGAGGCAAAATCTTCTGTTTTCTGAAGCGCTTCCATTCCCAATTTCAGATATTTTTTTAAAAACAATTGTATGGGAGCACCTGGACCCAGCAAACTAACCCCTTTTAAAATATTATGATAACTTTCCCATTTTGGTATAAAATCTGATTGGGTCAATGGTATGGAAGCCTCTCTTAAGGTCCTTTGATCCAGAGAACATATCACTAATTTCTACCTTCTCTAAATCCATAGTGCGATATGCGTAGAAAAAGTTCAATTGATTTAAGAAACTCCTTAAGTCGAGAATTTATATCTTAGAGTAGAAATAGTCTATAGTTAAAAATTAGATTTTTCTCACCACTTTTGAAAACTGGGGCAACTTTGGTAATTTCTAATTGATTAGGATATTCACCGGTTTGAAAAATTGTATTTATTAATTTCGCAATAATTTCAGAGAAGAAGGCTACATTACGCTTTAGAACCTGATTACGAATATTATCTGTGGTGGACCCTTTACTATTATCCAGAAGACAAATAATATTACAGATCTCCGTAGGAGTAGAGTGCGATAGAAATATAGAGTTAGGATTCGAACGCAATGTGTTTATTATTATTTATTAATATCTCTATCACTGCTGATTGATTCTCTCAGCGAATTACCTATACGTGCAAAGTAATCGTTAAATATATTACTATATTTTTGATCGTTAACGACAATAGTTTGAAGATCGGAGTTATAATTATTTCTATTTAAAAACTGGTTGATATTTTTCCATAAGTGTGTTTGGTTCAAATTACTAAACATAATTTCATAAAACTGTTTCTTCGCATAATATTTCTCCGATGATATCTTTTTATTTAAATTACACAATAGTTCACGAATTACCATGTTATTGGAGTCTCATTTCGGTTTGTTTAATATTCTGTTGCGTTTCCCAATGAGTTTCCATAAATTGTATGTCATCCAGTGACAAGAATTGGCCTTTAATTTAGCAACAATACTTTTAATTACTGTGAACTTATCAATTAACTGATTATATTTCTCAATAATCAGTTTAAAAATTATTTCTAGATCACTAGTATCAAAATGCGTGCCTTCGAGAAAATCAACAAAACATGAATTAACTTTATCAAAGTCAATAATCCTTTTTTGCAATTTTCGCCAATCACTGATATTAGAGAAAATGGTGGAGTTTTAAACTGTGCTAATATTAACAAAACTTGATACAACATGATCAAGAATATTGTTACTAATTGATCTCGTATAGCAAACTAGTTAGTAACAATCATTCCTGAGCTCATCAGAATATTTCTATAGTCAAAAACTAAATCCGATTTTTTATTTACAGGTATATTTATGTCTCCAATAATGCTAGTGTTAGTCTTGTCCATATTTAAACCGTCCAAAAATTCTAAAAATAAGTTAACCCACTATAAGCGGGGCGGGTAAAAATACCTGTCTCGAGAACTTTTAACTATTAGCGGGCCGAGTATTTTTTACTTTTTTGAATGTACTTGTTGTTGTAGTGGTTTTTATGCAGACCACTCATCATTTAAATATATACAAAAACGAAGCAAACCCGAATCTTTTAACGTTTTTAGATAAACATTCAGAATTTAATAGAAAGGGTTATTGAACATATGTTTTTAAAAATACAGGGTTATCCATTTCGAGGTTGATAAAGTAGAAATCTGTATACCGACATCTGTCAAAGATAAACGTCAAGTACGCTGTCATTTATTTAGTTGACATTCTGCCATTTAAGAATATGGAGCATTTAACAATCGACCAACACGTTAAAATTAAACGCGGAAAACAGGCCGTCGATGCTGATTTTTCGAACAAAATTTTCTTCAGTGATGAAGCTCTTTTTTCGCTTGGTGGATACGTTAATAAGCAAAACTGTAGAATTTGGGGCTCAGAAAATCCACAATTGATTGTAGAGAAGCCATTACACCCGGAAAAAGTCACTGTTTGGTGCGCATTGTGGTCTGGTGGTGTGATTGGGCCGTATTTTTTTGAGAACAACCATGGACGAACCGTTACCGTCAATTCTGAGCGCTATGGCCGCATGTTAACCGATTATTTTTTTACGAAAATCGAAGATTATGATCTTGACGATATGTGGTTCCAGCAGGATGGAGCAACCAGTCACGTAACACGAGCAAATCGAGATCTTTTGCAAGAGAAATTTCCTGGACGTTTGATTTCGCGATTGGCTGATGTCAATTGGCCTCCAAGATCCTGTGATTTAACGCCTTTGGATTTCTTTTTGTGGGGCTACGCGAAAGATCGTGTTTACGCAAACAATCCTCAAACTCTTGACGAATTGAAAACTAATATTCGTAAGGTAATGGCCGAGATACCGCCCGAAATGTACCGAAAAGTCATTGAAAATTACCTCAAAAGAATCAAGGCCTGTAAGAAGTCCCGTGGAGAACATTTGAATGATATCTTGTTTAACTAAAAATGGCAAGAATCAATCTGTAAAATGAAATAAAAATTACAATACATTCCGAATATTTTGTGTGTTTTTTTTAAGTTTACTTTATCAACCTCGAATTGGATAACCCTGTAGTTCCGAATTTTGTCGCCTTTAGACATCTTGAACATTTCTTTTTTTAAATAATTTTTTTAGATAATTTAACGCAAATTTTCAAATGATGTAGATATTGCTGAATTTGATAGCGAGAGTGAAAGTGATGAAGACTTCTTCCAATTTTGTCTAGTGATTCTGAACAAAGTGACAATGAAGAAGTTGAGTGGTCAGAATATGATAATCCTCCAAATATTGAACAATTTTTAGGACAAAGTGGCGTTGTAATGCCAAAATATCCGGAAAGTGTGGTTGAATTAGTTCAACTTTTCATATCGAACGATTTGTTTGACTACATGGCAGAAGAAACTAATCGTTAACACTCACAAAATGTTGATAGGTTAGAAAACAGTGCAAAATCTGTGAAATGGAAAGACCAGTCGTCGGTAGAATTGAGATGTTGGGATAACTTCTACTTAAGGGAAAAGTTCGTAAAGATATGTAGGAATGAATATTTATCTACAGACAGAACAATTGAAACCCCAATTTTTGCGCAAGTGATGAGTAGAGATCGTTTCCGCCAATAATAATAAAAATGACATTAATGAAAGAGATCGCCTTAAAAAATTTCGCCCAATCGTATGTTATTTTATAACGAAATTTGAATACGTATATACGCCACAACGAGAGTTGTCATTAGATGAAAGTATCATGTCATGGAAAAGTCGGTTATTATTCAAGGTGTATAACGCTTCAAAAATTACCAAATATGTACTTATTGGAATGAATTGTGAAGCAAAAACTACCGAATATATCATGGTGAAGGAAGTTGACTTCAGGAGACAATTATACACCTCCTACAGCCGTATGAATACTTGTGGCACCATGTCTATATGGACAATTATTATAATAGTGTCGGTACGAGTCAAGTCTTGTTACAAAACGGCTTCCGAAGTTGTGGTACTATACGTAAAAATAGAAACCTTCCTGCATGTTTACAAAACACAAATTTAAAAAAGGTGAATCTATGTTTCGTCGCCGAAAAGATATTTGTTTACAATGCTGGCAATCAAAAAAACCCGTTCGAATGATATCAACAAATGAATGAATTGTAGCCACTATCATAGAAAGTACAAATATTGATTTGAAGCCAAACGAAAAAATTTCTGCCGATACGCGTTATTGATTATAATAAATTCTAGAAAAGGGTCGATCGCGCTGGCCAATATTTGTAATATTATTGTATAGTACGACGTCCAAAAAATGGACGAAAAGGGCAGTGATGTTTTTGCTAAATGGAGCTTTTATCAACGCTTTTAGGGTTATTAAAACTTTAAATTCGAATTCAAAAGAACTTATAAAAGTTTTTTGCACGATGTGGTCAAAGAATGGATAAGTGGTAATGTTATGGATAATCCTGATGATCCAGGAACCAGTACTTCCGGTATATGTAGATGAAATGATTTCCCAAACAGATTATTGGATGCCAAACAACATAAAATTGTAAAAATATTTACGGGTGGCAAAAAAATGAGCAGTGCTTCTTTTGACATCCCGTGTGGAATGGCTGAATAAAGTCAATTTGAAAAAAATGTTACTTCTCTTTTATTCTATATGTACAATAATAAAATTTTTAGAAATGTATAGAATAAAAATCCTAAAAATTGGTTAGTCATTCGGCGAACGATAGACCATCACTAGAAAGCACCGTTGACTGCAAGGTGATGCTATTGCTCAAATATTCTTTAAATTATTTCTTGTGACCAAACAACTTACTCCACCAAACCATGTTACATTACCACAATTTCAAGAATTAATTTCCAATGCAAATGAAATTAGCTTGAACTGAAATAAATTTAAACATGAGTTATCCCAGTCGGGATGAAAGCTTGGTTTTCTAGCCACATTCATCAATTTCCTAGTAAAGTTTTCCTCGATTTGTAAGTTTAGAGCACCTTAAAGGTTTCGTCTGAGCTTATTAGTTGGTGATTAGCGGACTAACATTTTCAAAGTTAGTCGAGTAGGCGAGGCGTTAGTAGGCGTATGAAGCAAACTTAATAAATCTGTTGAGTAAAGCATTCAACTATGGTCTCTTAAAATAAAGATTAGAAGGGGTTTCAAGTTCAGTTGCGGTTATTTAGAATTCCTGTTATTGATATTTGAACTGCCAGAAATGATATGATGAGCATTCACGCCAGAAACAATTAAAACGGAATTTTCTTATTCAGACCCAATGACTTACATAAGTGCCATACGAGTTCCTCCGACAGAAGCCAAATGCACCTACGTGCAACCAACTCATAAGCAAAATTACCTCATACCTTTATATGAAATACAAATCTCATGCAGCTCTCCTTACATGTAATCAATTTTGATTCAATATTATTTCAATCGTTAATTTGATTTATTTAATTCCATTGACAAAGACAATATTAAATGTATCAAGTACAAAATATTATATTGGCAAGGGGAGATTAGTATCTGTACTCGGTACCATACCATATGTAAAGAGTGCAGTCATAGTTTAATTAAATTGATCTTACCGATAAGAAATCAGCATGACTTGATGAACACACAAACGGAGATATCAAAATGATATTTTAAAATCGGATTAAATAATTTCTAAAATGTAGGTACTACAAACCTCTGCATTCCTATTGGTTTATCATAATATGCATTTTTATGAAACTAATATAGGGGGTGAACCCATATATGGTATATATTATATATACGAATGTATTTGCCGAATCCCGATAAATGAAAAAAATGATTGTATTGTTTTAATAAATACTCCCAATAATTTGCGCCCCATTGAAAATCTCTAAAGCTAAATACTAAAAAGTACATTATTTAATGTAAATTGATAATATATTTCCCTCTTGCACATGATATGATAATAAAAATATAAAAAAAAAATAAAAACTTTGGGGTTGGAATAATTTCGCTTGTTTTCAAAATAAATAATACACAACGAACAATACCATCAACACTTCCTATTATTAGAAGTTAATATGAACATGATGGGCTGATTTTCTTTTCTATTTGATTATTAAATTAAATTAAAATCAAATTTAATAAATTTTGTTTTTATTAACCCTGGGCTTCATGATGAAGACTACGCACTGTGTACAGTTTCAATATGTTCACTGTGCATCGAGTGTTACAATTTCATTTCGTTGTTATGTAATCTGATTAGAGGATTTGTTCTAATGATTTAAGCTTAGGGAAATAAATATTTGTATAGAGTGTGTAGAGTAGCCATCTCGTATGGTGCATTGTCTAAAAAAACAATTCCGTATTTAAATAAAAATCAATACTTAATTGAATTTAATAAGGAAAATTAAACTTTTTTTGTATGATAAATAAGAAATACAACTTTGCCTTTGCAGAACAATGTACCAAGGAACATTTTGTTTTTTTATGAAAACGGGAGCGATATGAAATGAAAATATTTTGGAAAAACAAAATGAAAATTCATGATAATAATTTAATTATTGTGTGTAATATTTAATTTTTTTTTCTTCACATCGTCATCTTTATACTATATACCATGTACTCCTTGGAAAACGATTTTTTATTTTATTTTATTTCGGAAAATGAGAAACTGCTAAAAATGCTACTCGAGTGTTTTTATACGATAAAAAATATTATTTTTTTGCCGAGAATAAGAAAAAAATAATAATAAATAAGCTGGTGTGGTATACAGATTTCATATACACTAAAATTAATTGATATATAATTTTAAGATGTTTGGAAATTTTAAATTTTACGCAAAATTCATTTTCGGATTAAAATGCAAAAATTATATAACACGTGCGCACAAAATGTAATTCCTTTCTAATCAGAACTCCTTAAATTTAATTCCTTTTTTGTAGATCGAGATAAAAATATATTTTATACGATACCCTCAAATTTAAAACTCTATTTTGAATATTTCACCGCAAATATTACATCGAAAACGTGTGCACTTCAAAATTTATAAAACCCACAAATTTGAAATTGTCAGCTGAAAAACACGCCCTCACACATGTTATATCAAGCTGAGTAAGTTGACTTCAAGTGCACACACTTCAAATATGAAAAATAAAAAAATTCGAAACCTCAAATATTCATTTGATGAAGTGAAAACTACTTTCCAGGAGTAAATCGGTATATTAGGGTTGATTATTTCGAGTATCGCGCCGTATTTTTTTAATAACAGGGTGTAGCGATTTTTCGGTTCTTTATCGTAATTAAATATTCATAATGTTTAGTTATGAACAGTGAAGAAACATTAAATAACGCTCCAATCAAACATATTTTGGTCACCTGCAATGGGGAATGTGGGAATTTTTTTTGGGTGGAATCTTGAATATTGTCACAAACACTACAATTTTGCCAGATTTGTTCTATTGTTTCAGAAAAATATACAAATAGCAAGCCATTAGTATTTAAAATCAATCATCAGCTTTATAAAAATCGAACAATAAATTCGTTCAAAAAATGGGTTTTCAAACAATAGAAGGAAGCCGGTAAAATTATCGTTGCTTTTCCATATTAACGACGTTCATGATTCTGCCCGAAACAAGTGTCAGTAAAACTCAAAATCAAATTCTAACTGGAATAACCTTAGTGATTTATAGTACACTGTTAATCATTATGATTATTTATTTGAGAACTGATTTGAAGAATAAGATTTTTCTGATCGGTGTATTTGAAAGTTGGTTACTAGCAAATTTTCCATAGAAAATTTGTATAAATTTCCAATCTGAGCCCATAAAAAACTATCATTTTAAAATTTTAGGCAAGGTTTCATTATATGGGCGGATAGCAATGTATGCAGTCTAATAAGGAACATTTTGTAGAGAAAAAATTTTCCGAACGGTGGATTTGAAAGGATCATTAGCAATTTTGTACGCAAACTTTATAGTCCAGTAAATGAAGGGGTCAAACTGTAAGTTATTAGTTGCGATTTTCATTTTCCGGTGATAAGTGGCATTTGGTACTTCATTAAAAATGAGACCGAGTTTTCAAGGAAACATTTTGTTGTAGGGGGAGAAAATGGCCCCAAAAGACATGGAAAATAGATTTTCCGCGAATATCTCTTAAAATATGGCAGCTAGAATTTTTTTGTACAGATAAACATTGAAGATTAGTTAATTTTCTACAAAAATGATCCTAACGACTTTTTCCAAAAAATTGACCGTTTCCGAGATAAACGGGTTGAGTTTCTGTGTTGTATGCAAGAGAGCACAGTCCGTGCATTTTCACATGAGCGGGAGGACAAATTATTCAATAACTTTGTTAGAAATGCATATTCTCTCATGATTTAAAGTTCATGTAAAAGAAAAAATCTACCGCTATTATACCCTATGACTTGAGTTACGTTTTGACTCTTTGGCCATATTGGAAAAACTGGTCAAACTTTCTGCACCCGCGCAATTTTGACGTCGCCAGGAATTTAATCCTATTTTTTTTTGTATTGCACTAATTTGCTCTAAATTTTCTTGATTATGGATCCTCAGAAGGTCCTTTGTTATCTGTGAAATTTGTATTATCTAATTTTATTCCATTTTGACTAAAACTTTGATTGTTGAATCCCATTTTTTTGCTGTTTTTGGAGTGCGGGGAATTTTTGTAAACAACCACCAATTAAAAATTTATACATGATCGGATTGGTATCTATGACATATTATTTGAAAGCTGAGAACGTCTAATTTTCGGCTGTGCAATCATCGGCCATTTTTCAATAAATTTGGAAAACGCGTGCTCAAGGAAAAACCGCACTCTTTCATTTCGTGGCTTTTTTTTCCGGCTCTTTATTTCTGACGTTTCGACACCTTGACTATTGTAAAGGTGGAATTCTTACCTTTCCATCAATGTATATAAAGTCATCTCACTGTTGCGGGAAAAACCCGAGTCCTAAACGTAATGCTATAATTTCATTACTTTCATTTCTTCCGTCGTTTGTCGCGTGTGTACTCTTTTTGTTGTTTTTCCTACTATTATGACAAACTAGCATGCCATGTATAGTACAAAATTTTTTTATTGAGTTTGTTGCGTTAAGTTAATTGTCGCGAAGATTTTGCGATTGGAACAAATAGTATCCTTAATCAAGTGCAAGGCAAGAGGTTTCATGCTATTTCATTAACCCGCAAGTATCGCGTAGTACCTCTTATAAATAAAACCTCTTCGATAAAAGTTCAGGATGAAGTTATAACAGTAGATCCCTTGTTAATTTTCCAGAGAATTTGCCTGACCCAAGGAGAGTCCCCCCAGAACCTAGAAACCCATTTCGATTATGAACTAGCTCCATTTCCAATGAGCATATTTGACACTGACATGTTACGGAAAACCGCTAAATCGGCTCTAATTATAATATTGACAAGACTAAATGTATTCACGTTATTGACGGGGGAATGTTGATATATTGGGTACCCCGGTCGGGAAAGGAATTATTTGTTGAAATTTTCGGCAGATGTGTAAAACATTTAAGAGATAACTATTCCCGAGAAGTCACAATGGTTTTCGATGGCTATGCATGCAATAGCGATATTATAAAAGGGTCAGAATCTTTTGCGACGTGCAAACAACATGTCATGTCCTGACATAAGGTTCGAGCCTAACACAGACACGGGACTGGAAGCGGACATTGGAAGTTTTGAAAACCATAATTATCCGCACGAGACCATATTTCAGGACGGGCAAACTGTCATTGCGTCGATGTACAGTGATGATGATACGCAAACCCTGACAAGAATTAGATACGAGATCGTCAAGCGATTCACCAGAGACAGAAACAGAAACCAAACCGCGCTCAAACTAGCAACCTTGCCATCGACACCTGAAGCTGCAAGGCAATACCTTTACCGGGTATATCTGCAAGTCCAGCAGTGGCTCGGAAACGAACTGTCACTAGAAAAATGGGGATGGTAACGTGGTAACGTTTCTATAATAAATGAAATTTAAAGAAACTTTATAACTCCTTATTTCAAAAACCTCCATCCAGATGGTTGCAAAAAAGTTTGCAAAAATTTGTTTAGAATCTGCAAGTAATTGTTGTGAGTATTATGGGGAAATATTCTTCACTCTTTAGAGATTATAGTTTTCGTTAAGAAAAACCTCATTGGACAATAGTTTGTCAAATGGGCAAAACTGATTTTCGCTAGTTTTTCGCAAATTGGTGGGGTTCATCCTGCTGTAATTAATCTTTTGGTCTGCTTTCCTAATAGGTATAACTCGAGCCCTCATCTCCGAGAAAAACAAGACGCTCGGGAACATAAAAATTCTTGAAAATTACATTGTTTACGGCGTTTCCCATTTATGGCTCCGATGATTTTGCCTGTGGATGGATTGTAGTGGCGCCATCTACAATTGGTTTCCCCATCTCAAATTTTGTAAAAAACTTGCATATTTCATGAGTCTCAAAATTTTGGAATTTTCCACCCGACTTTTTGCAAAAAATATTAATGTTGCTAAAAAAATCATTAGGACCATAATCCCTAACTGCCATATTTTGGGAGGTATTCGCTGAAAACCGATTTTTCGGGTCTTTTGGGGCCATTTTCTCCCACTACAACAGAATGTTTTCTTGAAAACTCGGTCTCATTTTTAATGAAGTACCACCAGAGAATGAAAATCGCAACTAATAACTTACAGGTTGGCCTTTTTTCCTCCTTCATTTACTGGACTAACTACTAATTAGCAATTTTGCTGAAACTGATTTTGTTGAAAAACTACTAATTAGCAATTTTGCTCTGCACAAATATGATTAATAATTCAATCTGAGCCAATATAAATTTGATAGTATCGAGAACCACTTTCTAAAAGTAGATTGTTGCGAAGGGTGGATTTGGAAGTTTGTTATTAGCAATTTCCCATTCTATTTTTCTACAAAATGTTCTTTATTGATAGGCCTAGCTCATATTAGAAAATTACGTATTGCCGTTTCAGTAGCATTCGGTTGTTGCTATACTTTCGGTTGCAGCAGATTAACGGGCTTCTATATTACTTTTACTTGTTGCTATTTGTTGATTGCTCCTTGTGAACCTTTTCCTGCTTCACATCTGAATTGACTTTAAGTGATTTGATATAGGTTCAAGCTGCATGGTTGCACTCGTTGACCCGCCATTTAGGCACTAATGCTTCCACGCTATTAGTTTCTTTTAAAGGGTGTTTTTTAAGCCTGATATAGCTTGAAATTGTAAAATACATATAAAACAAAACTTAAATTTTTATGAAAAATATACTCTGGCAAATCATTAAGAGTAGACTCACGCTTGAACAACGCTACAAAATTAATAAAATTTACTTTGAAAGTCAGTCGACGAATCGGCAACTTATATAGACGACTTCGCGATTTTTATGGCGCACATAATCGTCGAACTGTGGATAGATTTCGTACCACAACTCTCTAGAGGATGCAATAAGATAAACACGTCGAAGGAATATGCATGCTGAAGAGAATATGAGCGCTGTAAACGAAAGTGTGGTAGAAGATTCAAATTTATCGATTAGTCGTCGTTCGCAAGAATTGTGGCTCTGTCCGTCCACTACATAGAAAGTGTTGCGCAAAGATCTTGGCCTACATCTGTACAAGATCCAGCTGGTGCAGGAATTGAAGCCACGAGACCATTATGAGCGGCGTACTTAAATTGCCGCATATGGTGTGAGACCAATCGCAACCATGTTACTGCACTACGATCAATGATTTTTTGTTTGAAAATATGGATGACATTGATCCGGACTTATTAAAATTAAAATTTGGCTATGAGTTGATTTCGAGAAATTGGCCTGTCAATTGGCCTCCAAGGTTGTGCGATTTGACACCTCTCGATTATTTCCTGTGAGACTATGTGAAGTCACTGGTGTATGCTGATAAACCAGCAACAATTGACGTCTTGGAGGCTGGCATTGTTCGTATTATTCGTGACATACGGCTGCAAAAGTGGCCCAAAATTGGAAGCCCAGAATGCGTTTCGTTAAGAACAGCCGCGGTGCCCATAAGTCCGAAAACATTTTCAAATAATAATGCCATGTATTGATCTTTCAAATAAAAACAAATTTTGATTACAATTTAATTTTTTGTGTTATTTTTTACAATTACAAGTTCTATCAGGCTTAAAAAAACACCCTTTATTTGTTTGCAATTTCCCTCCGTTTCGCGATATATGTGTTGTTTTACTCCAGATGTGGGACCGTGCGCAGGATTTTGTCATCATTTTTGAAGTGTCGCCTTATATTCGCTGTTCTCTTCTCCATATATGGCTTTGTTGTTCAGCACTATACCTGTTTCATCTAGACCTTGGAGTATAGGCTTTTCATTTTGTTATTATTTTGGGATGGTAAAGGTGCTTGTTGTTAATATTTTTTTACCAGTTGTTTTAGTTGCTCAAAGGACCACGCACATCTCACCAATGAATTTTGTTATTGAAAATTTTAAAGAATACCTTAACTGGAGTAAATAAATGACTAAGGATTGAGATTTTCAATTCTTTCTTTAATTCACAAAATGTAATGCACATCTCAGTATACTATTATTAAAAATATGTTTTCCTTAATAATTACAAGCACTTAAATAGCAATTTGTTGTTAAGCCTGTTTAAGATAATTGTTGTTGAGTTTCCGTTGACGCATCCACAACAAATATAATTTGCACAATTTGCGGATCACTGCATAGTGTCCAGAATGGGGTAAACTCATAGGAATTCTAGCTCTATCAACACGCACGAATACGTGTGAACAGTTTTCCAGAATTTTAGAGATATACGTTGTCTGTTCGGCCGAATGTCTTTTTCATAAGAATTAATTCATGGCAGTACGAAATTGCTTCATGAAATCCGAAGAATCTGTGTTTGGGTTCGAATTTTGATGAAGAATTAACCGGGAACTTTAATATTTTGAACATACACTAGTCTGCTAGAATTCGCAGTTGAGGCATTGATTGACTGAGGTTCGAATACCCAAGAGGATTGTTGGAAATTCTTAACTCTAATGAGATGTATCAACATCGAAGTGTTAAACCGGCTTTTAGTTGACTGTGGAACATTTCGATAAAAAGAGTTGAAAGAAGTTGACTACATTGTGTTGCCTTCATATGATGAATGTCGGCAGTAAACATGGCAATATAATTAATCGTAATTGTCAGGGCTACTTTCTGAATTTGACAAAATAACTGTTGTGAGAGGTTTATATAGAGAAATTTAGGCCTTGAACGAAATTGCGAAAATGTTTGATTGCTAAATACATAGCAAGAAGTTATCTACTGAAGCAGCACCTTTTGTTGCGGTGTTGTAAGATAGCTGTAACTGCTACATTTGAAGCGTCGGTAAAGTTGTTGAACTGCGTTTCGTGGAACGGATGTGACAAAAGTGTAGCAGCGGCAAGAAAACGCTTGACCTTTTCAAAATTTCCAGTGCAATCTTCGAGCCAAGAGAAGTTTCTTGTGTTTCTGCCGTTTTTAGTAACGTCGTGAAATACCTATAAATAAACGTTAACAATTCGGCCAAACAAAATTCGTGTAATATTTCACCAGACCGACGAACTGCTGCCTTTTCATTTAATGATGTCATCTTTCGAAATCAAGTCGGCTCAAGTCATCGAGTGACGTCACGTTTAAATACTGACTCAAAATGTTCATTATGTTTTACCTTGCAGCGACTCACTGAGGAGGATATGAGCTTATCGTCTATTTAAGAAGAGTAGCCATAAGTCCTGCCCTTTAAACACATTATTAAGGAACCGATGGAATGTCTCGGCTGAGTTGTGAAAACTATATGGCATTCAGAACCAAATTTATTTTCGAAAAAATATGGGCCCTGATAAGGTAAGTTTCAATGAGAAACTGCGTAAATGGTGGGATAGGATATCTACCTTGGATTGTGACAGTGTTTAACGGTTCAGTTTTCAGTTCCAAACTGGAATTCAGTTTTGCAGCTTTAAGTGTTATTGTATCGAAATGACCCACGAACTACCCACCACAATGTCCAAGTAGTAATCTTTCGCTCAATGTCTGGTGGCGATCTGAAGTAGCAAAATTGTTAAATGTGGTAAAATACTTTAAATAACATGATATGAAGCCTTCACACTTTAGAGCCAATTCCGCGTAGCCTGACACAAAAACATTGTATTACACACCTGGATAAGGTTGACTTAGCTACCGCAGTGTCCAAGAAGTATCATTTGACTCAATATCTGGTTGCAGTCTAGTGTAATAAATTAAATGTGGTTGATTTTAAATTATAGTTTGGAACCAATTCCGAGTAACCTGTTACAAAAATAATTTGTCACCCTCCTGAATAATATTGATTCTCTGTTCACTAGGTTATAACGAAATAACATTGGATCCAATATCTGGTAGCGGCCTGGTGTATAAAATTCTTAAATGTGGCAAAAACCTATATATCGCAATTTGAAGCCTACATCTTCTTATGCCTGTTCTGTCTAATATTATAGAAATATAAATTATTAAACACCTAGATTAGGTTTGCCTACCCTCGATAAGACTTCTAGAGCAACATTTGGCTCAAAATCTGGTAGCAGTCACGTGTAAAAAAATATTTAAGTTAGTTAAATTGAGTTTTTCGAAATATATAACCGTTTATGGGTGAAATTTGCCCTCAGGCAAGTTATAGAAGTGGTCTTGAACTAACTTAATCAATGTAATTAATTTGTAACAAATTCTGGTCTAAGAACCATCTCGATATCATAGCTGCATCAAAAGTAATAATTTTGGCGCTGCAGGTTTGAGAGCTAAACCGGTCACTCATTCCTGGAAAACGGTAACTGTAAAAAAATCGGGATTTGTTGTAATAAATTGTAATAAATGTCTAACACATTATTATACAAGTTTCATTGAGGTGGGCTAATTTGGTCGGTGCACCTTTAAAACACTGAAAAAAGGTTTTGTCTAGACCATTTTTATTATGTTACGAGTACTATTTTACTGTTTACTATATTTTACTTATATTTTAGCGCGCAAACTTGCAGAACAGCTTAATGCTCGTTGACAATGCAATATTAAATCATTTTTGACGCCATTTTGAAAAAAAAATACTTTTTCATTATGTATGTAATATCAGGTTCGTCGCTTTTTACTTTTTGTGTAGGGATTGATGTCTTTAGTTTTGAACTTATAATATGCTACGCTCATAATACAGGGGGGCCTACACTATTGCTGAATATAAACAACGAATAAAAAACGTCGACGATCGATTTCCATAGTAGGCCCCCTGCACACTTTGTAAAACGAGGTGTTTATTTGATCCTACGGAAGTTAAAAGATATTATTTTGTTTGAAGAAAAAATTTACACACACAAATGTGGCTTTTCTTTACTCAATTTTTATTTTTTATATTTCAACGTAAACAAATAAAATTTATTCAAGACATCACAACACATAAACATGTCATTAAATTAAAATTTAGTTTTATGTTTTAAAGAAACGGTTTTCCTACTAATAGAGAGTTAATTGTTTTCCGGTGTCCATCACGCCAGCCGGAAACTTATAAAATCAGCTGGAATCCTCTACAGCCAGAATTGTAAGTTTCTCTGGCCTAACTGTCATTTTTATGCAAATAAAACTGTTTTCTCCTGTCCGTTTTTCTTTCAAATTTGTCTCGACCGTTTGCCTTCATCGATTGTAAATCAATGTCACTTATTTATTCTAAACGACATTTAGAATACTTTGGAATCAGATAAAATTTATGGAAATGGGAAATGTGTAAACTTGGTATAGAATTCGGAGCGGATTATGGAGAGCTAATTTATTCGAGAAATATAAAAAACCACACGAAATTTAGATCGCTGTGGCTCTTGTAGAGTTATTACATTTAATTTCATGATGAGGGAAATGCAAACATTAAATTTTCGTTAGTTAGACCAATTCTTCGTACTATTCGAGGACTTATTTTACAAGAATAGTCAAAATGACAGTGGAAATATTGAAAAAACCAGCGTTTTGGTCGCAAATTCTCGGATTATTGTATTGATTTTAAAATTATATTATAAATCCCAATAGCATATTACAGGTATGGACTTAAATATTAAACTCATAAGTGTATTAATCACCAGGGATATAATATTTTATAATTTAAAAATTTCATTTTGTGAAATTTAAATTTTAAAACTTTTTCACGTAATAAAATCATCACCAAATTTTAATTAAAGTTTTAATTTGGTCCCTCCAGTAAAAATGTCGAAATTTGGTGGGCATGTGGCATGTGTAGTATTTATATCCGATTTGGTCACTTATTTGGGGAAATATGGAATTACGTTAATCCATAAAATTAAATTCATAAAAAATAAATAAATTATGTATTAAATTTAAATAAATTTTTTTTTTTTGTAAAATTTTATATATTTCAGATCCGGTTAGTTTTGCTCTGTTGCGTCTGTTCATAATTGAAAATGTGGAAAAAGTAAAAAAAAAAAATTACCAATCTGTGGAACTATTTTTGGGTCGATGAACGAATAAAAAATACAAACATTTTGCGGATTTATTTACTATACATATAGTCGGATATAAAATATCATGTTAATTAATCAAATTAATTATGCAAATTTTGTTTGTGTTTATAGATTGATGTATAGACATTATCTATGTATGAGTACATTGAACACGCTTTGTTAAGATAATCATTTTGGCGAAAAATTTTGTTGCGTGAAAATAATTTAAATAATTTACCATTAAAGCTAATTAGTGTAGATTAGCTCGGATAGGTGACAACCAACCCTATCCCCATGTACGTTTCGTAATATGAAACAAAATGGATATTTTTATGTTACCACCACAATTCGTCATAGTTCACGGTTGCTAGCGAAAAAATTGGATTAAAAATGAATTTTCAC
This sequence comes from Nephrotoma appendiculata, assembly GCA_947310385.1. Taxonomy (NCBI): domain Eukaryota; kingdom Metazoa; phylum Arthropoda; class Insecta; order Diptera; family Tipulidae; genus Nephrotoma; species Nephrotoma appendiculata. Next base: position 17,135,925 of record OX371224.1, read on the forward strand.
ACAAATTTTTTTTTTTTTATATTTTATCCATGTTTATGTTTATCATCATGATTTAGTTGAAATTATTAAAATTAAAATTATGTTTCTACATAAAAATGAAAAAAAGCAAGTTAAAATGTGTAAAAGGAATATCCTTGTACCATCATTTGTCAAATATTAATGTGTTTTGTTGGGGTTTTGTTGTGAACGTGTGTGTGTGTGTGTACGCAAGGGTGTTTAATGGGTAGCTGCGTGTGTGTACCTACGATCATCAAATATGTTGAACAAACACACAAGACGGATTCAAAAACATAAAATAGAAATAATTTATAAGCGGAAGTTGTTGATTTTTTTTTGCTTCTGATGATTTGATAAAAATAATGAGGAATTTCATGAAGGAGGAAGTATATTTTTTACATCTACCCAGCTTGATAATTTAATTTTTTGTTTTGTTTTTATGGTAGAATTTTTAATGAGAACAAAATTTATATGTGCCACATAATACATATACTCAAGGCATAATAATATGCGAAGATGGGAGTGTGTCTAATATCCGGTGGTTAAAGCACGTGATGTCGCCGGAATAAAAAAAAATGCAAAAAATTAAAAGATTGGTAATGTATAATTTTGCAATTAATTAAAAATAATATTTTTAATAAAATTGACACGATGACTAATGGAAAACGTATCATTGAAATATGTATATGTTCCAAATAACATGCTGACTCATTTATACATCGTGATAGTCACGAATTACGATTCACTCTATATACATATTATACGGTCTGACGTATTTATAACTGCAGTTGAAAACTAAGAAGTAAAATATAATAACACCTTCGATACGATTTACACTAGGTATATAATTTTCATCCATCCACCTTTTCAAATTATACGAACGAAGAAATTTTATTAAAAAAAAATTAAATAACAAACCTATTGAAACCCGTAACAAATCCACTTGACGTTTAATCAAACAATAAAATGCTTTGTAATAAAAGTAATTCAGTTTTATTTTTAACGTGTTCAAAGGTAAAAAATGAATATTTTTTTTACCTCTAATTTTGACAATAATTAATTAATTAATCAGTTTAATTAATGGGTTTGAAAGCAACGTGAGGTATTTGCAGTTCTGTGTGTGTAAATTATAAATATTCGCTAATGAAATTAGAGAATGAAGCTAAGAATACGTATGTATGACCTCATAGTGGTATTAGTTGATTAATTGGATTTATTAGACGATTAGCCTCTAATGGTTTATTATATAAACTTATATAAGCGGCATATCTGAGAAATAAATATTTAACGTACGTACTGTACTGTACGTATTTATATTCCCATGGATATATTTTGTATAGAGACCCTAATTAAACCGACATTGCAATTCCATGCATGTATACGAAAAAAAGTTTATCGGGGTTGATTTTTAATAAACGATTTCGCATAAAAATTTTCCGCGCCAAAAAATTTTGTATATTAACAAACCGAACGTTTAATGAAGCACAGTGCTCAATTTAAACACTATTTTCATGGGTACCACGGCAACGGTATATGAGTTCACCCCACGTAACTAAAAAATTGATTTGAATTTTTATAATATTTTCTAAGCGATTAACAATTGGGAATTTTTTAATAAATTTCGCGTCACTGAACTTAAATTTATGTCGAATCGGCATTTACATTTTATTTTGAACCCAGGGTGATTAATAAAACGTTTAATACTTTGGCAATTTCTTTTTACGGCATTTTTCAATTACTAACTTATGTCGGATTCTATCTACAGTCCGTTTATGCAGATTTATCGATCAATGCAGTTCCCTTCTAAATGTCATTAATTATTAACAAATTTGCAACCGGCTACCATCTTTTCCACTGTGAAGGTGATGAATTCGCCCTGTATATCGTCATCCAGAATCAGAACCAACAGATCTAGGTCACAATTTTTGTTTTTCCATTTTGTATTCTCTGTGCCAGAATTTTCAAAATCCCTGGATTATATTTTGGACATTTTGCTACTTGGATAGCTGCGATAAGTTTATTTGACTTAGGTTTTGCTATACACAAAGGTCTAGAATTCAGTACTGCTTCTATTTACGTTAAGCCATCAAATGTCAAAAATGTATTTCCAGTGACCCTTTTTTGCATGAAGGATTTAATATTAGCATTCTATAGGCCGTCAAAACGCAAAAATGAAGAATTTTTGCCGGGTTGAATACAAAATGGATTTTCTGTGGTGTAAGAAAATTATAAATTAATTTAACGAGGTTTTAATTTATCCGGTATACCCTTGCAAGGTATGAATCGTTTTAGTTCGGCTAAGAAAGCCTCGGTTACCATATTGCTAACCGACCCGGCATAGTTGAAACTGGTGTAGAGAAACCGACGAACAGAATTGACTTTGACTCTAGGCAAGTTACACATCAATTACTAATTACTTTTTTTTTTTTGTTTAAAGCAAATCAGATATTTAGCTACATTAAGTCGAGCCATGTTTCTGCAGCCAGCCATGCTGCTCCCGCAGGTAGGTTTTGCTTAAGGCAGTCGTCAAGAACTAACTTGCTTAGTATATAGTCCTTTGGAAGTATGATAGGATGTCTAGTGTCAAAAGCACAGATCGAATTTTCTATTCTCCTAAACTCTCAGGATTCCATTGTCTCCTGCGTTGACTGCGAAGTTGACTGCATTTTGAAATGTCTTCGTAATCGGTTAATGATGTCGTCTTTTTATTGATTTTTTACTGAATTTCAGCTTTCCTGTCAGATTTCATCCTAGAATTGGATACAAATCAAAAAACACATGCTACGTTTTTGTTGATCGTCTTGAGCGAGTAAATCTTTCTGAATAATATTGATGCTACATCTGTGTTGCGTTCACCGGCCAAATGGCATTGTGGTTAAAGCTTTGGTGTTTGGATTGGGAGGTGCCGGGTTCTAACCTTTGATGGGGCAGTATGTTAAAGGAAATTTTCATCATCAGATTACAATCTGTGATAAAAAGGAATACAACAACGACCCCTTATCGGCGTACAAAACTCATGGGCCAACCTATCTTCCATGTCCAACACTATAGGCTGGCATGCAATGCGCAGACGATTACGTAAATCGGACCTATAGCCGTACGTCTTCGATTTGGCATAACTGCGTAAGGTATGACGGGAAAAAACAAACCGCAAAGAGTTCAAAGTGCTTCGGCCTCAGAACAGATTGCAGGGATATGTCAAAATTTTTATAAATTCATTTTTCTTCTAAATGATTAGGATCATACTTCATTCTGGGGGCGTTTTCAAATAAGTTGAAGGTTGGAAATTGTTCTTGCTTGTTTCGTCATCACTAGTTAAACTACGAGATGCTAAATCGGCAAGATTTAGTTTTGACCGACCATGTGCCCAATGTTTCTTCCAAAATTTCTGAGGTTTGATTGGCAACGAAATTCTTCCATCGCCTTGGATGGTCATTCAACTATACATTGATGAGTTACGCTTGAATTGACGTAATCAGAACCGTTAAGTGCTGATTAATGTAATTTACCAATCGGCATAATAGCAGAGCAGCGCATAGCTCCTACCTTGGAGAAGATACCTGCTTTATCGGAGTCGCAAAAACATTGCTGCTAACAGACGAATTCAGATGAGTCTGAAAATGTAATTTGAATTGCTCCTTCACGCTTCCTTTAATTTTGTTCCATTTTTCAGATATGTTCTGAGGTACTTCAACAACCCACATAAGTCTTAAGTGTTTTGCGTTTTATTTCCGCTAGCCATGCTTTTGCTTATTAATCACTGAAGAAGCAACAACAGTTTTAAGAATTTTAGAGAAAACCATTTAGACAACAAGAATAATTTTACATCTCACTCATCGAAAAACTAACCCCGCAAACGATACCAATAAATTCAATTTTATGATTTCAAACAGAAACCCATTTCACGTTTAACGAGAATTATTTCCATCAACTAAAGCCATTTCTCTCCAACAAAACAAAAAACTGAACGATATTTTTTGTTTTTTGAACAGGTGTTCAATTATAAAATTCGTGTTAAGCGAATTTATGTACTAATTAAATAAAAAGGGAAACGAAATTCGAGCTAAAAGTTTCGTCATAAGCGAAAAATTTCATACTAAAGTAATATGAAAAGGCTACGTACTAAAACAAATTCTTGTTATCCGTTTACTGAATTCCACTGTATTTATTTGTAAAAGGCAATCTACAACAAAAAGAAAATTTTAATAAAATAATTAATAATTTATAATTATAATACATACATAGATATAATATTTTGTAAAAATAATAATCTGTATTATTTTTCAGCATTTTTGTTAAAAAAAATGCTATATGGTTTTGGTTTGTCGTCTGTGTCGACGATAACTTGAGAATGGATGGAGATGTCAACTTAGACTGTGTGAGTGAGAGCGATTTTTTCGACTAAATTGCCGACTAAACTAAATTAATGAACACTTATGCTATTAGCCATCACGTTTTATCATTTATGCTGTGTGCCTGACGCCGATTTTTTCGTCTAAATTTCCGTCCAACTAAATTGATCGTTAGTTCACCCAGATATTGTTAGATGTCTCTGATATTTATAAACCAAAATCTACCCGTTATTTAGTTCTAAACTGCAAACTTAGGTACGATTTATCAATTACCGATTATAAATGTTTCGTATAATGTTAAATTTAAGTTTATTTAGCTGATTTTAATTAAACATCAGATGCGGTTTGTTTTGTGCCATCTTTGAACGATTGGTATGAACTAACCATCAATTTAGTTAGTTGGAAACTAACAGCCTTTTTCTCCTGCTGAGGTTGCTTGACTATTTAGTTGTCATTTTCGTTTTTTGTTTTTATTATTTTTTTATCATGTGCCTACGAGCAAAAATGTCTAAAAGGAAATATTTTAATTCTTAAATTTTGATTGTAATTTGTAATCACATTCATGAATAATGCGATTTCCATATCTATATTTGTTTTAGTTCTGCTTGATTTTCTTGATTTTAAATAATTACAAATCGGTGTTGTTGAAAACAATATGACGTATAAAATGTCAGAATTTAGTTTAGTTTACAATTTAGTTTATAATCGGAGGCACAGCATATTTAAAAGATACTGGTGCCACCTTTGAAAGAATGATATGAATGAATTTAGTTTAGTCGGCAATTTAGTCGAAAAAATCGCTCTCAGGCACACAATCTTAATTTCTTCACTAAAAGTTCAAGCAATTCATGAGATAGAGCCTTATTGATTTGGATATTTCTGTGTTTAGGATGTTAGGAGATATGTAGGGTTTTGTTAAAGCCCGTCCTTAAAATTGATAGAACTTTTTTTTATTGCGGGTTTGCATGGATGGTGTGATTATGGGGTGGTTGGAGTGGTAGTATGGGAGGTGAAAGGGGTGAGATGAGGTGTTTTGGGTTTGCTGTGGGAATTTGGGATTTGGTGGATGAGGGTTTGTGTGGGTGGTGTGTATGGAGGTGCTAATTGTTATGATATGTGAGTGGTGCGGTATAGGGCGGTGCGCGTGAGATGGGTTTTGGAGGTTTTAATTGGATAGTATGTGGGGGTAGTAATAATGTTTAGGTGAAGTGGTTTGCGGTTGATTTGGGACTGAGTGTATATGGGGTTGGGTGGGTGTGGGTGGGAGTGTTATTGGAAACTTTCTTACACGAGGAATAATAATACTAAATATTTTTATTTTTCATATAATTTATTCTCTTTCATTTTCCGGACGTTATTGCCATTTGCAAAAGAATAATATGCCACAAAAGTACATACACAAAATGATGATGTAGCTATGTTTGCGCCTTGAATTTTTAGCTGGCAATGACATGACAAAAACCTTCTAGGAGAAAAAAAAAATGGCAAAAATAGCAAAATAATTTAAGAACAATGTCATTCGTACAAAGAATATACTTGCGCAATGTTAGTTTTGCGTATTTTTAGACTACTATAATTATTAATAAAATAATGATATAGTATAAATAAATATTTAAAAAAAGTTCAGAAAAATATATTTAATTATTATTTTTTTTGTTACTAATTCACCATATCCATACTAGCTAGAGTAACTTGAATCCGTAACTTCTTCGTTTTTTCCCTTTTTACCTACAAAACCGGCTTTGTCGTGGATTCTTTTTTAAACTGAAATTTTTGTAGATTCAAAAATTTCAAGACACCAACACAAACAAAAATTATATAAAAAAAAATTGTCAAGGTTATTTTTTGTATTTTTCTTAGTTTGATTTGTTTTTGAGCCGTGCGCATCACAAGACAAAAATTTTAATTGTATTAAAAATTCGAATACGTATAATAAAAAAATAAAATAAAATAAAATTTAATTAAATTATTAATAAAATGATTAAAAAATGGATGATAAATAAAATTAAATGATTAATAAAATGATTTTTTTGTTAGCATTTTACAAAAACACATAGCAAATTATAAAAGTTACCGTGGGGTCGATTTTTTCCAAAATTCGACAAGTTGACGAAATAACCGCAAGTATATAGTAGTGGTACGCGTGTTTGTGTTAGTGCAAATGTGCGCCATTTAATTTTTTTGGATGACATTTCTATGCTCTAAATAAAAACTAAATTTATAATCAAATATGCTTTAAATAAAATTAAATTTATTTAATTTGGTTTTAACGTAATTTCTAATTCTGAGTTTCTGTGAAACAAATCATTTTTCGACAACGCATTGAAAAAATAAAAAATAAAATATGTGTAGTTAAAATATTTTTTTCTTAACACATTGATGCACACTTTCTAAATGTGTGTGCTACTCAAGAACACATTTGATAACTTTTGTAATTGCAATGATATTTCGTCGCGGAAAGAAATGTATTGCTGAAAATTTAATAATATGACGAGTTATTCCTTAAAAAATTAGTGTTGTTTGCGCAAACGTGTTAAAAAACGAAAAAGTTGTATGACCGCTATAGCAGTAATTTGCGCGAACGTGTTAACTCACCTCACAAATACTTGGTGAGATGTTAGAAAAGTACGACGAAAGGACATAAGCACCAAAAAACTGAAACGATTTGTACCCATTCATAATTATTGATGATTGCATTCGCCGAAAATACACAAATATACCACAGAAAAATTACACACACTAATATAAAATTGTATACAATACTCATTATACGTATACGAAAACGTCATGTGTCGTCCTTCGAATTTTAGAAAAAATCGACCCCGGATTCAAATAAAATGGGTGTGGACTGGGATAAGCACAGTTCATATCTAACTGGGATATGCACAGTTAGATGGTGGCAGGACGATAGATCGATGATACGAGCATAATGTTACACTCGCCGGTGAACGAGAAAGCCGACTATAAATTCTCCTCCATTCTTATGGCCGCTGTAATTTAGAATGTAGCCATTAGTGGGATGCGTAACCACTGCCAGCCCATCTAAGCTCTTGTTATACAAGCACAAGTAGCGTGTAGATTTCCGCCTGTTTTATAATATGTCATACATACATAATCATATCTTGTTAAAAATTTAATTATGTACACAACCTTAATCAAAGCATGTACGCGGAATAATTTTTCGCTTACGAAAAACCAAATAAAATTAATTACAAACCACATTACACAAAATAAGAATTATGTATGAAAGTTGTATAAAGAAAAAAAAAATTGAGTAATTTTTAAGGAAAATTTTATGAAAGGAAAAGTTTACAAATCTCAAAGTTCTTTTGAATACCGTAACAATTAAAAAGCTCAATTTTTCTCATTTTCTCCTCCTATACTCGGTATAGGTATGTGAACGTTATTATTTTATTACGTACAGAACCAAGACGGTGTCGACGACGACCAAGAAAATAATTAAAAATAGAAGTGACTTTTGCATAAAAAACATTTCAAAAAGCTCCCTTTTGTAAATGAGCTTTCCTATTATATTTATATGTTATTTATTATTGTGTTTGTGTGAAAATGTTTATATTTGTATATGTGCCCATTATATTCACATATAAATTGTCGCTTAGTTTACACCTTTTTTCTTTTGTGTCGGAGTTTTTAATTTTTGATGTTTATGAACAATTTTTCCTCTCTGTGCTTTTTCACACCACCACCACCACCACCATCACCACTACCACCAAAAACAACAACAACAACACAAAAGCTTTACACAAATATTATGTAGTTCATGTACATATTTTTTGTTGTTGTTATAATTTTTATTTAATTTTTTTATTTTGTTTAGGACTTGTATGAATTATTTAACAGAGAATTCAGCTTAATATGTTTTGCTGTAATTAAGACTTTTTTTTTTGTTTCTGTTCTCTAAATTAAATAGAAAAGAATGTTTGTATGACTTCAGAAAAGCTCTTGATTGTATTTGTAATTATAAAAAATTTAATGGTGTAGATTTATATTGTTAATGACATTAGTTACGAACGTGTAAAAATATAATTCAAAGCACTTTCACACATAACGCGAATATCGGAACAATGTGGTCAAGGGTTTATATCCACTACTGCAGTCGTTATATCCTGGAAATATTTAATTATATCCATAATGAAGTAATTCGAAATAATTATATGTCACATCCAGTATAAGATCCGACTAAGCTTTTGCGTATACAGTACAGATAATAAAAATTTGTTTGTCTTACATAAAACTTTGTTTCTCTTAAATCTTATTCCCCATAAACGACAAAAACAAACTTTTCTAAGCCTTAAACAAAATGAAAAATTGAAAACGGAAATTCGAAGCACCTAAATAAGAGAAATTGCTATCAAGTGGAGAGATGTATGTAAGTCTATACCTTCATTATCATTTAACATCAACAATCATTACCATCTTAATACATATAAAAATTTAAAAGAAAATGAAAACTAAGTGGGAGACATACTAAATATTTAATCTTATATGATTAATAATGGTATAATTTTCTTCTTATATTCGTATTCTTGTTAGATTTATCCTTTCCTTGTGGAGCGACCCTTTTCATTGTGCGAGTATATAAGAAAATGTATCTTTAAGTTAAAAATTTATTTTAAAGTTTAAATTTTATTTCAGAAATACGTTTCTGCTAAAAAAAGAATTAAAATTTTTAGGGTGGTGGTGGTTATGTGGATGTGTCAGTCGACTTGACTGATGAGTTTATTTTTATTTTTTTTTTCATAGAGTCAAATTTTTAGGCTTAAAATTATTATATTTTGTGTTGTAACATTTTTATTTACCCCGGGGCATAGCCAATATTGCATTACAAAAATCCATCTCAGAATCGAGACGTCACATGGAAAATGACAATCAATCATAATATTTCTATTCCATATGCATATGATTTTCTTTATATGAAATGAAATATTATCAATTATGTATGTTAAAGTTTCATGTCATCACATCATCCTCTTGTACCAATATACAGTCATGGGCAAAAGTATTTGGAAATTAAGTTGTGTTTACGAAACTTTGGTTATCTTAAGTAAAATTACAATTTTGTAAGCTTTAATTATAAAATATTAATTTGAAATTTATGTTTACAAAAATCATAAATAAAAAAAATGTAACAACAAAAACAATTATTGTTTCTTTTTTATTTCTACATTATTTCAAATGAGCATAAGTTTTTGGAATCTGGAATTTTCTAATTATTACGCCTAATATAATTTGCACTCTTTTAAGCTTTTAATATTAAGTATTCGCGTGAAAAAATTTCACTATACTGTACAAAGTAGTGAAGTTTGTCCTAAATCCTAAAAACATTTAAATGTGTTACTAAATATAATATGTATAATAAAATCGGATAAACTGATTAAACCATTAATTGATTCGTTTTTAAGTACTAATGCAGAAATATAGATTGAACTTGCTACAAATTTAACAATGCCTAATAATCTGGGTAACAAATAGAAAATGGCCACAAAAATTAACTAAATATTAATGAAATATTTATTAAGTTTAATAATATTTAATTCCAGTTAAATTAAGACAAAATTAGAGTTTTTGTGTCAGGACAGCCAAATTTACCTTGGAGTACTACAAATCGAGAGTACAATTTTCTGAATTTTATCGGGAATCTCCTGTTAACCAGCACGCAAAGTGACCTTTATAGTGATATGTTATTAGGTCCTATCTAATAGAAAAACACGTTTGTTTTGTTCAAATTGGAGGTTTATCGTGTTTAGGGCAGCCAAATTCATCGTAGAGTACGAATCGAACGTAAAATTTTCTGAATATTTCCGGAAAAGTGCTGGTTAACAGGAGATTCTCGGAAAAATTCAGAAAAATTTACATTTCACAAATTCGTTCTATCGAGACATAATACAAACACATCTACACATAAATTGATGTTGTTGCTTTTTATACGACAGATTTAGGACGAACTTCACCAATGTTATTAAGTGACGTCTTCCTTTGAGTCTATTATAGATTGCAGGCGATTTGGCACTGATGGATGAAAACTCCAACACCATTGTAAGAAAGACATCCTCAAATCAGATGCTACTCACAGCATAATCGATGATTTTTTATGTTCTTTTTTCGAAAAATACTCGAACAATTTATGATAATCTTCAATCCTTCAAATATTTTTCCAATAATCAAAGAATTTGTTCACATCCTGTAATGTAACTCTCTAATTATAAGTAGTAATTTTCCGCAATCTTAACTGTTTACTTAGTTCTTGCACTGCTATTCCGCTTCCGCATTCAAACTTATAGATTATTTGTCGCTCTACTGAAAGGTCACTGTTGTTCTTAGGCATTTTGTCAAGCTATTTATTCATTGGCTGGTTTAAGTCAGGACAATTAAATAAGACTAAAGTTAAGCAATATCAAAAGTAAAACAAAAGAGAAACTTCTTTGAGAATCATGTTGTAACGTCAACAAATGAAATTCCAATTACTAATGTGTGAATTCCACATTGAACCAATTTATTCAATAAAAAATACTATGAAAACGAAAAGAGAAGAATATCTTAAAATTACGTTAGAACAACAAAAAAAGCAATTTTTGTATGTTTTTTTATCATAATTTATACTCAAAATAGTGACAGATTAGGGGAACCATAACCTAAAAATTCGCAAAAAATTTAAAGTGAGTTAATTTTAATAGAATTTGAGTGTTTCCGATAAACTTAAAAAATGAACGAACAATTTGGAATGGGTGATTTGAATCCGTTAAATATTATTTGAAAGCAAGACCCGCAACTTTTCTACAACTAGACTCGCTACCTCAGCTTGGATGAATTCCAGGAGTTCCTGTTTATGGTTGGGCCACTAATTACAAAAGCGATGGTATTGCGTGAACTCTTGTGCTCCATTCTATGATTACCAGTGATATTAAAGTATTCATGCATATAATAAATATGAAGTAATCCATGCTAAACATAATTATTTCTACTAGATATATTCTAACGAGTGATTCGAAGAGCAGTTTACCGATTGCCTACAAATGCCCTCAAACCAGCGTTCATCGTATTGTGAGTACTACTAAGGCTATATCAGAAGTATTAAAAGGGATAGTGTATGCAAAACTATGAATTTCAAGTGGTTTGCGGCTGGGTTTCAACACACGTGAAAAGTTTGCAAAGAATTTCAGAGGCGCAGTATAAGGTAGAGGTGTGAACCAGAAAAAATTGCTGATTTCAATTAAGAATTTAATTTTTTAAATTGAGCAAGAAACTTAAATAAAATCGTGCTTCCTCGGTCAGGGTTAACTCTTCCCTGGCCATAGTCCATTGATTTAAGTATTTGTATTCGGCTCATTTAACTTTCGATCATTTTTATCAATATCCTGCGATACCAATGTGTTAAAGGTATCTGAGGAAATCAAGAAACCGGCTACATACGAGTGGAGTGTTATAATTATTGTAAATATCACTACTCTATAGTTTTGAAATAAATCTGAATTTATTAAAACGATTTTAATTAAAAAAAAAAAGGTTCAGTCATATAATATTTTGAACAGTTTAACATTCAAATCAATAAAAATTTTAAAAATAAAAAATTAAATCTTTCATTCCATGGCGAAATGTAAATCGCCGAAATCGATCATATTGTAACAAAAATTATTAAGAACATTTAATAATATTTTTTGTATATAAAAACTAGTAGAGGCGGACAATTGAAATTGTCCGACAAGCGCTCGATAAAATAGGAAAAATGCAACAGACGGACAGAGGCGTAAAACCTCTGAAACAACTAAGGTGCTAATACAACAAATTAGCCCAATAGACAAAAAATGAATACTAGTTAGTAGTACTACTAGTTTTGAAATAACACTCTTTTTATTATAGATAAAAGTAATATATATATTAAAGTTAGTAATATGTATAATATATATATTAAAATTAAATAGTATATTTTTTTAGTAATATATATATATATATATATATATATATATATATATATATATATATATATATATATATATATATATATATATATATATATATATTAATATATATATTAATATAGTATCTAATTAGATAAAATCAGAGAAGATCGTGTCGATTTGGGTATTGTAAATGGTAGTGGGGATGGAAGGAGAAACAAGATGAAGTCCAATTTGCTCAGGTTGACGAACTACGTTTTGCGATACAAGAAAGTCGACATTAAAATCAGCAGAGAAAATTGTACGATGACCAGATAGATGCATGTTCTTTAACTACTCTCACACTATCCAGTAGTGTTTGGAATCTGCATGCAGGAGATCTGTATGCGCCAATGATGTCAATTCCATTACAAGTGATTCTACAAACATTACTAGTTCCGTTGGTTCCGTCTTGAAATGTGTGAGAGTATATACTGGTTACTTGACGATGTATTTCTGGTCGAACGTATATTCAGCATCCTTTGGCAGTGTTTTGCACTTCATTGTCTTGTGAACATACTTGAATTTGATCTCCAATGACATAAGTGTCATTCTCAAGTGCCCAAGTCTCGGTGAAAATTAAAATGTCAGAGTTGACGAAGACTTTGTCATTAGAATATACATATCTTGTGATGCGCTTTTAGTGACTGGACATTGTAGAAAATGAGTTGACAAAGCTCATCTGTTCGAATTCGTAAGTGAATAAATGTTGGTTCCAACTTCACAGCCTCGTGTCTGAGGAGCTCTTTCGTTAGATGGATTTGTGCAGAAGGTTTGTTTGTCTTCACGAATGGACCGACAATGGAGAGTCCAGCTGCTGACGTTGCTCGTGAGGCTGCAATATACATGAGAAAGCGTGCGATACTTATATAGGTGTGAACAACTACTTGCTCATATGTGGAACCTTGACTTTTGTGGATAGTAATCGCTTCTGCAGGAGTTAGCGGGAACTGGTGGCGAGAAACTTTGTTGGTGCTGTTGTCTCTCGGCTCAATGGTGACTGTAATTCTCTTGATAGGTGTCCAATTCCAAAGAGATTCAATTCCCTGAGCTAACATCATTCCAATTCGCTTTTCTCATAGTTTTCGACCACATCTCGGATCATCAAACTTAATCCACAAAATCTCAATTGCCAATCGAGTGAGATCAGGCTTAATACGACCTTGTTGGATTCTTTTCAATGTTCCGATTTACTGTCATCATATATCGACCCTCTAGTTTCAGCAAGAGTTCAGTGGGAAGTCCTTGTGTTTTTGACAGTTTTTGTTTCGATACCCATTTAAGAATTGATTGCTTTGCCGCGGGTGTTCCATCATCACAAGGATTGTCGAAGGCACGGACAAGAGCTGATGCACCTGGCAAAGACGAAAGAGTAGCGATGTTGTAGGCATTCACTTCATCATTTTTATAAAAAAGATTTTTTTTTTTTTTTTTTTTTCAATTATTTTTATTTATTGAATCTTTCAAAACATGAAAATAACAATAAGTTTTCAAATCTTAAAAACTAAGTTAATTATGTAAATCTGCGGGAGCAGAATCTACTTTTGTTCAATAAGTAAACTTAATAATTTATTAATTTATGCTATTACAGCCATCGTTTTCTTCTTTAATCGCGAAGACGTCGGTATCTCTTGTAGGTTTGCGCCAGCAAATTCGGATGAGATACCAGTTTCCCTGCATAGCTCATCCGCATCTTTTTCAATTCATCTTTGACAGTTAGGATGCTAAGGTCCTTATGTATATTTTAATTTTTTACGAACCAGGGTGCTCCTGTAATCATTCTCAGAATTTTTGACTGTGTTCGTTGGACAATGTCGATATTCGAATTTGAGGTTGATTGCCATAATTGACAACCATACGACCAAATTGGTTTAATCGTTGTATTATACATAAGAAGTTTGTATTCTAGGTCAATAGTTGAATATTTCCCCATCAACCAATGCATTTTATCAATTCTTAGTTTGATATGGTCTCGTTTCATTTCAATATGTTTTCGCCAAGTTAACCGTCGATCAAGATGGACGCCTAGATATTTTGCTCCATTTGATTGAAGGATTGGTATAAAAAAGATGAATAGAAGTGCGTGAAGGTAGAATCGACCTCAAAGCAAAGCAGCGACTTTTGTTAAATTAACATCGTCTGTTGGCATTGTTCCAGAAGCCATGTTATTGAGACAATTTGCGAATATTAGATCATCTCTCTGACGCATAATCTGAGTTAAGGTGTGTACTCTAAATGTGCACCAAAGAGGACGTCCTCCAAATGTTCCCGCAATAGCGTTAGTCGGATCTCCGGACATCAAAGAAAAAGCTTGTACAGGCCTTAATTGGTGAAAGTCTCCTACTGTGATGACAGAGACACCTCCAAAAGGAAGCTGTTCATTAAGAACATCTCGAAGTCTCTTGTCTATCATCTCAAAGATATGTGTTCCAACCATGCTTATTTCATCAATAATGATTACTTTGAGCTGTGAAAAGGTGGCAGACATAGTGTTTGAGATCGCAGCTGACAACGAGGTTGCTGTTTTGTTGTTGATGGGCAGTGACAAGCAGAGTGACAGGTGGTGGCGCCAATATTGAAAGCTGCTTTTCCTGTAGGAACAAGACGGAGAATGGATGGTTTATTTAGATCAAAGTCAAGTTCTTGTAAGTGAAGCCAGCGAAGGATTTGGTAGAGTACGCGAATGACAAGCGACTTTCCAGTTCCAGCTCCTCCTTTGAGATACGCTAATATGAAATAATATGATAATATGAAAAACGAAATCTCTTTGTTCGTCATTGAGCATACTGAGGTCTTCTAAAAGGCGTGCGTTCGAATCTATATCTGGGAGACGGAAGCGTTCCAAAAAGTGCTTTCTTCGTTCTCCGCCGAAATCAATCATTCCACAAGGATCTTCTTCGAATTCATCATGTTGATTCCAGCTTTCTGCCTATTCTCCCTCTTCTACTCCTTCTTCGTCGTGAATTCGTTCATCAGCATTGTTTTTGGCTTCTCTAATTTGATCTTCAAGGTATTCATCTTCGAAAAAATTGAATTTTTTTCGATTTGGTTGAATAACTTCAAGATTTTGCTGATATACAGACTGACAATCGACACCAGGCCCAGCTTCATCACTTTCCGATCTCCAAGGCAAGTAGAGAATAACTTGTTCTCGATAGTAATTTGTTGGATCTCTAGACTTGTTATAGCGTACGAAGCGTATAACTTTCGGAAACTTGCGTCTACGAACAAATCCAGAACCATCGTTAAGTCTCATAACAGTCGAATGCTCATCTTGAATGTGTTTGTTGTCGTTGTCATCATCCACATTTTCATCAACTTGCCCTGTAATAGCGCGTTTCCGTTTAGAATATACATACCATGCAGCAAAGTGAGCAAAGCATGCATCTTCAATATCGGTTGGACGGTGTGCATAGTGATCAAGAAGACCTTTGACGAAAATATCTGTGGATGAATCGTCGAGTCCATTTCTTTCTTCCATAGTCTTCAACATTGATGTTCTCTCGGAAAGTGAGCAGGAAGGAATGAAAATGCATTGCTCAGATGCATAACTCATGGGCATTTGCAAAAGGTTATAAGAAGCTTGTTGAGCTGAAAGTTCGCTGTTCACATGGTGAGCAGCTCCCAGTTCTCGCAGTCGTTCTTGAAGGGTGGTATTTCGTTTAGCATTCTCAATAATCTTCTTCAGAAGAAGTGTCACTCCTCAGAAGAAGTGTCACTTGTTGATGTAATCAATGATGTAACAGCAGCAGGTGTAGGCATCAAAGATGTACTGTATGTCCATATTCGCTTTCTGAGAAAGAGAGAAAGTAATTTCTTGTTGTAGTTGTTGATGAAGATTTCGCACGGTCGGCGCTTAAGAAATACTTTTGCCCTCTTGAGTGAAGAGCGAATGGCACAAATGTAGTGAGCTGGAGTACAGTTGACTTGAACGAGAAAGTCTTCAAATGTTAAAGAGGAAGCTGGAAGATTATCAGATTTGAAATTATCAAGGTATGCTCATTTTCGTTTGTGAGAAAGTTTGTAGATTGGAAGATTTTTTTCATTACTTTCAAAGCGACGAAGAATTGCTGTCACCTGTCCGATTCTGATAACCAACATTATGTGCGAAGAACACCAAATAAAAGTTTGTCGCCACTTTGCATCAAAAAATACCGTTAAGCATGGTGGAGTACCCATTATGAAGTGGGATGATTTCTCATGGTATGAAAAAAATGAGTGCCGACGTTTATGGCCAAATATTGAATAAGATAATGCTCGTATGCTGAAAATAACGACCCGAAGCATACCTCTAAAAAAGCAATGGAGCGGTTTAGTACTCGTAATGTGAGCGTTATGCAATGGCTGGCTCAGACCTGACCCAAACCCTATCGAACTTTTGTGGAACGATTTAAAAGAAGCCATTGGAAACAAGAAATACAAAAATAAGGAATAATTATGGATGACAATTAAATCAGAATGAAAACAAATTCTGGTTTACAAATGTCAGAAGCTCTGGTTGACTCTACGGGCCACAGGTGCAAAGAAGTAATACAAAATAGAGGTCACAGGACTAAATACTAGTAAATAAAGATTTTGCCACCATCAATAAGACTGGGTAAAGACTGAAATTTGTGATGGAAATCAACTGTGCTATGTTTATGAACAACCTTTTTATTAAATAAAATGTTTGATAATTTATTATAATATGTTCCTGTTGTGAATTGAATTTGAATTTATATAATTAATTTTAAGTTTCTAAAAGAAGTATTAGAAATTGATAAGTATTTCTCTAACTAAATAATTGCTGTGTTTTTTTATTAGCGCCCGATAGCTGTATCCGGAGCAGCCAATTTTCTATGTGAAAACTTATATTTAGCGCGCTATTATTGCATATAATTAATTTATTTAACTCTAAACTAAGATTTTTCATTCAACTTTTTAGGTAAAAATCGATAAAAAAAATATCTTGCTCTCTTATTTATCGGGAGCCGCTATCGGGAGCGCTATCCATTTCAATGGGAAATTTGAACAGGCTTTTATTTTGTAAACCCCTGAAACCATTAGAAACTAAATCTTACAATAAAAATTTAAAACGCAGCAAAATGAATTCTTGTTTATAACGTCATGTCAAAATAAATGTCAATTAATATATTTCAGGTGATAAATGTTTGTTTTATTGATGAATTTAGTTTTAATTTTTATAGTACAGCGACACCAGTGAATAATAGCTGCAGTTTCAATAGAAAATTGCCATTTGGCTCCGGATAGTGCTCCAATATTAAAACACAGCAAATATTTCCATTCAAATTGCCAACTGTACTATTTCATTGAACACCACTATATAATGCACACACCTAATATTGGAGCACTATCCGGAGCCAA
The DNA here is from genome assembly GCA_947310385.1 of Nephrotoma appendiculata. NCBI lineage: Eukaryota > Metazoa > Arthropoda > Insecta > Diptera > Tipulidae > Nephrotoma > Nephrotoma appendiculata. The sequence goes on from OX371224.1 coordinate 17,153,593, forward strand.
ATGGCAATTTTCTATTGAAACTGCAGCTATTATTCACTGGTGTCGCTGTACTATAAAAATTAAAACTAAATTCATCAATAAAACAAACATTTATCACCTGAAATATATTAATTGACATTTATTTTGACATGACGTTATAAACAAGAAATCATTTTGCTGCGTTTTAAATTTTTATTGTAAGATTTAGTTTCTAATGGTTTCAGGGGTTTACAAAATAAAAGCCTTTTAGAGCAAAATATTTGTTTATCGATTTTTAACTAAAAAGTTGAATGAAAAATCTTAGTTTAGAGTTAAATAAATTAATTATATGCAATAATAGCGCGCTAAATATAAGTTTTGACATAGAAAATTGGCTGCTCCGGATACAGCTATCGCCACCCAAAAAAATAATACGCTGTTAATAACATAAAAGCTAAGCTAATTTATCAAATAAAATGTTGCAAACTCAACTTACCGGTCATTTTGTGAATAACGCAATTTTCATTTTGATAAACTAGCGTTTCATATAGCAAAATTAAATCATACATATTTTTGCTAGTTCACATAAATGCAAAGATAGTTTCGCTTAATTAAAAGTGTAAATAGCAAATCCCTAAGCTAACTTATAGATTACGCCTTACTAAACGAACTGTAAAATTAGCAAATCTGTAAAGTAAAATTAACTTATGTTAAAGTTAAAATGTACAAAGTGTATTGTGAAATTAACAAACACCATAATAGTAAAATTAACTATTTCTCGAAGTAAGATTAGCTCACCTGTAGTTAAATTAACTAATCTTTGAAACGTTGAATTACCCATATTTTGAAGTAGAAATAACTAGACAATAAGTGAAATTAACGTATCTTCCACAAGTTAAATTAGGTTAATACAAAAGAAAACTATGCCTAGCACTATAGTAATATATATATATATATATATATATATATATATATATATATATATATATATATATATATATATATATATATATATATTACAGGATTTATTTCAGTACCAGTAGGTTTCAATTGATTTAATGCAAGGTCATGCAAATAATTAATTTGTAAAATATTTATTTATTTTGCTAAATATTTCCGTCAATTTATAAAGGATTCATCATAACATAACACACAAAAAGAGAATTCAATTTAAAAACACTATGTATATTTATAATATATTAGATTGGGCAGGTAAGGCAGGATTAAAATGAAAGTTCATTATGTATTTTCTTATTTACATTTTTACGTTTTTAAATAATTTATTGTCAAACTATTAAATTCATAATGTTTATTCTACATTGAAAAATATTTTCTTGTTGAGTATTTCATTCTAAAATATAGGTCTTAATATAGTTTTATCGATTAACAATATAACATGTTATATAAAAAATATACTCAATTAAGTATTTAAAAAATAAAAAATTTAATATTTAAAATTCAGGAAATTGAGTTTTAACAATAAATCTTTTTAAAATTCAACAGTATAAATATTATTTTTAAAACAGTGTAGTAGTTCATTAAAAAATAAAAATTTAATAATTTCACATTTACAAAATTGAGCTTTTATATACATAGTTTATTAAAATGATAACCCTCTAACAGTATTTTCTAAATCACTTATCAAACTTGCAACTGACGGTACAACAGTACAATAGTATTTATTTTGTAAAAATACATTCGGATAAATATCCAACTTTATTCAAAAATATCCTTAATTTTTGTAACATGGATATTCCAATTTAAATATTTAATACAATTTAAAATTTATATCCAAGGCCTCTAAAAATGATCCGCAAATATATTTATGTCCATCAACTGATACGATTAATTGAAATACATCCGATTCTTTTCCAATTGCGATCAGCAGCGTTTGCAATTTTTTTTCTTCTGGACGCAAGTAGTTTGTAGTTTATCGATTTCCACATTCATCACAGTTAAATTTTCAACTTTCATTATAAATCATCGTTGGCTGTCATTAATTGAATATTTAACAAACTTTTTGTTGGCCGTTTCACGTACTGCTGGTGGAGTTAGCGCACTAGTTAAATCTAATATACCCATGTTGTAAATATCTGAAAAATATTTTAAAACATTTTAAAAAATAATTTGAAAATTAGAATTTAAAAAACCAATATACATTAAAAGTGACTGTTAAAACACAATTTTGAACTTTCTATAAAGCATTTATTCCGTATGTAAGATAAATATTTTTGAAATTAAAGTGGAACTCAATATATAGCAAATAAAAAATATTAATATTAGATGAATAAATTGCAACTTGATCTCTCCGATGGTTGATGGAAGGGAAAAGTGTCTTATACTCTGTTTGCTTTAGGTTCGTTTTTTTGTAAAATTTTTTGTAAAAAAGTATCCATGTTGAATATATGGTTCGACAGTTTGGATAGACAGTTGCAAAGTTCACACAATATTATATTTAATTAAAAATTGCAAGGCGTAAACGAAAAATTTAATACATTGTGCTCACGCGGTTTACAGGATATACATGCAGCCATTTTTGTTTTATTTTAATAAAACTATACTTACATTTTATTTCATCGTATAATTTTCCTTTAATTTTTAATTGTAGTATCGTATGTAATTTTTTGACTTCAGCCATATTATAATTTTTAAAAATAACACTTAGAAATAACACTTATATTCAATTAGTTATTCTTTTTATCAATTTATTTAAATATTTTTCATCTTGATACATATTATTACAACTACACTTTTTCACATCTAAACGAACTATGATGAAATTTCACTTCGGAACTAACAGTCTCATTCCGTTATTTAATTTTTGTTATTTTGACTATTCTGCTAAGTTAATATAACATAAGATAATAATTTTAACTTATTTGCTAAGCTAAACTCTCTTAACGATTTGCCAACTATGTTAATATAGCATACAGTGGATTGACTTTAACATTCATATTTGTAAACATATCCTGGTGCATTGTTCATTTAACTAAATATAATTTAAGCCAATCAAATATGGAGTTAGTCGACGATCCATAAATGCGATTGGTCTGAAATAATTTGTAAGGAAAGTTAAATTTACAACATGACAGGTTAAGTTTACAAATATTCTGTTTTAATGTACATATTTTACTTGTCATGTTGGTTACAATGCAGTATTTTAACAAACATGACAATAAAATGATAAACATGTATGCGAAATTAGCTTATCAAATTAATTAAAAAAATATGTTACTTTTTAAATTACGTTTAATAATTCATTATTGTTTTTTGGAATTTTTTAAACGTTATTTATTTGAAATTTAACATATAATTGAATGTTAAAAATTTCAAATATATTTCTACGCGAACAAAAGATCTTGAATATCAAAATACTCAGAATCATATTACCAATTCAAGATGCAACCAGTTGTTGTGAAAAAATTTGGATATCAAGAAGTTAAACAAATATTTCTAAATTATTTCTCTTTCTTGTGTCTTTAATTGTATTTAACAGTGCATATATAAGATTATATATAAACTTTTCATATTTTGAAAATTCATAAATCATATGTTCATTTAACTTAACAGAAATAAGTTAACTAATCAAACAAATATGTTATTTTTACTTCTTTGGTTTTCCTAAAATATTGGAATTTTTAAGCTTATCTATTAAATTAAATAATCATATTGATAAGTAAATTCATCGTTTTAAGCCTCCGTTCTAATATTCTGTCCCGTAGTTAATTTTACGAATCGTTTTTTATTTCAATAAACAAATGATATTTTGAAAATTATAATTTTACTTTTTCAGTTTCGCTTAATTGACCAAGCATATGCTAATATGACTTAGCATGAATTGGTTAACCTAACAAGAAACTACGTTGAATTGGCAATTTTTAGTTAAATTAGCGCTTTGTAAGCAAAGTACAGTAGTTTTTTTTGCGTGGCGGGCGCTAATAAAAAAACACAGCAACCTTCAACACATGTTTGTTTATAACAACAATTCTTCATTGTAATGTTTTATTTACTTATAATTGCAGTTTTTTATACGATGTTGCTTCAAATTCCAAATGACGTGATTTAACGTCATCTGTCTCCAACGGTTGAAAAACAATAAACGTGAATATACGTCGTCCGTCTTCAATGTGTTAATAAATGCTCTACAATTTGCTATCATTTTGCTTGAAATATAAAAATTCGAATACTTTTAGCCATGACTGTATGATATGTATGATTACAACAACTCGTAATTATGTTTGAATCGGAACAAACCCGGTATACCTTTTATAATCGTTCGGTTTATATTTGAAAAGTGGCAACTAGGGTTTTAATTATACCAAAATTATGAAACTATTACGGCTTTTTGATGGATTACAGTACTATTAATATACAGTGGGAGTAGGTTACAGATTCTCCATTTTGTCTATACAAAACTTAACTTTAAATTGCATGCATGACTTCATTTGGTCGTTAATTTTGTGTTTTCTTTGTTTTTATATACATTTAACCTCAGCTGTCTTATTTATGTGTGTCTATAAACTAAAACCAATTGTCTTAAGACATTTTATATTTCTTTCTCTTTTCTTATGTGTTTAGATATATGTTTATCCATATACATATACGTAATGCGTGTGTTTCTTATGTACAAAACTAAAAACCCCATTTGTTTAAGTCAAGTTTTATGTGGATATATTTTATAGAAAGAGAAACTGTCAAAAGCGGAAATATATACGAGTATAAGAAAATGTTGTGTGCATAGGAGAAAGTAAAATAAGAAGTTTAAAATTTGTACACAGTAGTTTTATAAATTTTTTGTTGTTCTTAGGGCATTTTGTGTAAGGTCGCCCGAAAACAAAACGAAAAATGAAAAGCCAGAAGAAATAAATTAAATTAAAAATAATTTTTTTATTTTGTTTTCTTAATGTTTAAAGTTAAGAAACTGATGCGATGATGAAGAAGTTGGGAAAAGAAAATATAAGAAAAAATGTAGAAGAAAAAGGGCGTTTCTTTCCGAAAAGATTTTTTTTAGGTTATAATTATTGTTTTGCCTTTTTTTGTGTTTCTGCCATCTAAAAGCACAAGAACAAGACTATGTACTCGTATATAATTTTATAAGAAGAACAAAATCGTTTTTGATTTATAGTTAAAGTTTTTCCACTCTGTGTTTGCCTCTTGTTTATGTTTTTCTTTTCGAATGTTGTTGCTGTTGTTCTGTTTTCTTCTGTTTGGAGAGATTTTTTTTTTATTTCTTTAAGAAAATGGTGTTGAGACTAATTGCGTTAATATAAGATTCTTATTGTTCTCATAATTTTTTTATTATGAATTATTAATTTTTTTAATTACTTATTGTTCATACTGCGAGACGGGAAATAACGTTGTTATAATTTTTTTTTACTGTGTAGTTTCTATACAAAGTTGTTTTTTAATATGCGAGCACTATGGATGTGGAAGCAGTGAAATTTTGTCTAAAAGGGGAAGTAATTAGGAATATTTCTTGATTTATGTAATTTAATTTTATGACTTATAATAGTTTAGATATTTGTATAACCCCTTGCTTTGATATTTACTATACAACTGAATTAATAGTTTATAAACTGTTTAGGGTGACCAACGGTCCTATAGTTTCCGAGGAGACGTCCTCTTTTTTAAGCTGGCCTCGGAAGTCCTCGCGGGATTTTGAAACATGTTTTTGTATTGTTACCGATAAGTTATATATTCTAATAAGTAAAATTAAGTAAAGGACAAGTGGTACAGTGGTTAAAGCTTCGCCACTTGTGCCGGGAGATACCGGGTTCGAATCCCACCAGAAGCTGGATGCAAAACGAGTTTTTGTCATAGATTACGATTGCTGATGTTAACAAACAGCACTATAAGACCCTCTGTGGGACTGTAGAATTCAGCGCCGACCCACCGTCTATGTCAGTATACAGGTTGACATGAAGCTTGCAATGTGCAGGTGGTATACTGTCATTGTGTGAGTAGATTGGTGGGTGTGTGTATGTGTGTGTGTGTGTGTGTGTGAATGAAAATTATTAATTGACTTTCAAAGGATATTAAATCCGCCTTCAGTTTGTCAAGTAATGGTACGTAGTATTGTCCTGTAATTGTTTTCCCTTTTACTGTCCCAGAAAAAAGTTGCCAACACTTTCCCAGCCGAAAGAAGAGCCTTTGCCTTTTTTGGAGCCTATTCCCCCTGGCAATCTACGGTTTTGAGTGTATTTTTGATTCTGTAGTGTAATGGTGTATCCAAGTTTCTTCAATTGGCCGGCGCCAAAACTCCGATTTATTGCGCCAACAGTTAAAATGTTGGGATGTAATAAATATGGGACAATTCTACAAGGTCTAACATTGTTTTTTGGAATTTTGAAGTTCCATGATTTTGAAAAAATATTATTTTCTTCTTGCTATCTCCGATTGGATTTTAAATTGACATTCGCAAACAAACGACGAACCCGTTTTAGGAAACTAGATGTTGTAAAAAATGTTGTGAGTAAACAGATGTTGTTTACACAACAGAAAGGGACCAACAGAGAATGGTCCAATAAATGGTCATTTGGTTTTTCTTGAGTCAATTGAATTTGATACGCCTTGAAATTCAAATCGTTATGAAGAATATTCCATGTGTTGCCATAAGAAAATAAAAGCTCCTGAGAACGGCGTTTAATTGATTATTCCCGAATTTTATTCGCACTTTTGATTCACATAATCTATATTTTCAGCAATACGTTTACGTTTTTGTCGGCTTGGATTCTTAACATCATAAACACACCATTTGTAATACGTGGAACGTAGCGCGAATAGATTCACTATGTTTGTAATAAATTTTAACAATTGGCAATTTTTCACAAATATCAATTTTGAAGGAAATCTGAAAAAGTGGTCGTTATAATGTTTATAAAATATTTAATAATGATTTGATCACCCTTCATTATAGACATTGCATAGTTCTACTGTAACGGTAAAATATTGTTGCAATCTATTCGAAAATATGGGTGAGAACCAGTTGACATCTCTGAATTAAATTTGTTAAAAACTTTAAAGTTTTATTAACCAAAGCAAAGTTCATCAGCATCAAGTAACGTTCAGTATAATTTTAGTTTGCTGGTTGAGCTATTGAAAACAATAGGCCACAACTCGTGGAGATCTCCAGGATTGTGGGTGTAAATTATTGAAAATAATCAAATTTCGTTTAATGTTTCAAATTGTCAAATACCTAGCAAAGTTCATTACGAATTAAATCCAGTTTATACACGTTTTGAAATATTTTGACCTTTATAAAAATATAAGTGCTATTCCGTGCATATCTCTGGATCCGCGGTTGTGAAACCGTCAAAATGTGTATAAGATTAATAAAAGGCGTTCAACTTTCTGTATTGCTTAAGAGTAGTGGTTTTTCTAATCTATTTGTAAACACTGACCAAGATCTCTAAATATACATATATGTGGCTCGTCCTTTATAAAAGTTGAAAAATTGATCAAAATTGTAGAGCTTCTAACTATAATTATATCCCGCATATCGGAAGTTTCATGACTAATTGACATTCTGTGAATAATTCATACATATTGGGAGTATAACTTAGTTTTTTGGATTTTTTTGCAGAAAAAACACGTTTATTTCTAAGAAATGGTAAATTTTATTTTAATCAAAATATTTTCTATCATTATCTATGACTTTTGACCAATTGGCAAACCAACTAGCAATTTATGGATTCCATCGAAAAATTGTTTGTCCTTTGATGCAATCATTGATGTTTTACGACATGTGGTCGACCATTGACTTGCAGCAAAATCACTTTACGCTGTTTGTTGGCTGGAATCGGACGATTTTCGTTCAATGCACTGTTTAAATCTATCAATTGTTCTTGATAACGTTCACCAGTAATAGTTTCGTGTTTTAGCAGCTCATAGTGCACCATTCCTTTCTGATCCCACAAAATACACAACATAACCATTACTTCCATGAATGTTTCGTTTTGCTGTTGATGTGGATGGTTCGCCGGGATAAACGAATGATTTTTTGCGTTTGAGACAGAAAATGCCATCTTTGGTGTTTTGTAAGCAAAGAATTGCAAACCATTAATCGATTTTCAATGTTGGCTTAGTCAGTTCATGTAATACCCATTTTCCCCCTTTTTGAGCGTGTCGCGAATTGCATTTGCTGAAAGATGACAACCTTTGGGAACTTACAATTGCAGATGCAGTACTGAGTTCTTTACCTCATCACATTCGCTAATTAATCGTCATATTGTTGATGACAACTTTTCCGTCGCAAGCTTCTGTTCTCTACAAATATTAAGATTTAATGAGCGACGACACTTTGCATCGCATTTGGACCACTGATCAAGATCTCAATATCGACTTTCCGCCGGAAATATACAACGAGGCGTTAATAAAGATTGAGGATATTTGCATTCTCATTTCGAATATGCCACTTATTCATTTCGGTACGCCATTGCACTTGTATATAGTTAATCGAAAATTCGAATATCGAGGAAACGTTTACTGAACCCGCTTATAGCAGAGAAGCCAACGTTCCGCTATATAGTAGAATATATATTTTTAGATTTAATTTAATAATCAAAACTACCGTTGTAGCGCTGGGAGCATTTACACCTTTTATTATTCCCATATATCCATGGACTGTAAATCATTCGCCACAGTTGGGCCAACGCATTGAAAAGTTTGAAAAAAAATCGTACATGCTCTTTAAACATTAACTTATGAAAAGATGAACACCGCTAGTTGCACCAAAGAACAGTTCCTGACTTATCCGGACTAGCTCATCGCCTGAGAAGTTCCCGGTTTGAAGAAAACACAATTTTTTTGGGAAAATATATTTTATTCATCAACAAATTTTCTTCTAGAGCGATATAATCAGTCCAACGCAGCTTTAACATTTACTAACTTCGAGGAATTTTTTATGTTTTCTGGAGTCAAAGCCTCATTTGGGCGTCCAGTACATGGTTAATTATCGGTTGTTGTACGACCACTATTAAATACAGCATAGCAGTGAATGATGGGTAATTTTCCTGGTGCAGAGTTCGGATGACACATATTTGCTTGAACGGTTATTTTTCCCATCAAAAACCAGTGTTTAATAAATACACGATTTTTTTTTTCATTGGTTAGCTTCACTAAAACATCATTTGAAGATTGGAAGAATTTAAAAATCATATGGGTTTTAAATTTGTGGCACCATCTATGTGTCAGACCAGGAGCTTTTCAGATGATGTAATATATTTCATCTCCTATACACAGAAAAGTTCGAGAAAAATCGAGAACATTCACATATTTAACGCTGTACACAGCCCACTGAGCCAACGAATAGTTTCTGACTTCTGTGGACTATCTCAGCTCATTTTTGAACTAAAGCTATTTTGCTATGGGACTTTATATTTTATAATACTGAGGGATCATTGTCTGTCCGGCGTATCTGCAACTTTGGGCTACTTTTTTGTCTTGCCATCCAGCTGACTACCATTTTGATTCAGGTGTGTACTATTGGACCCATAATATTAGCTATCTCCAACATAATATTAGCTATCTCCTCCAACTTTACATTACTCTCATCCAAATTATTTTGTGGATTTTTATAAAGTTTTCTGGAGTTTTAACCTCCATTATCCTCCCTTAAGGTCTAAATTAGGTGTGCTTGATTTTCCTTGACTAAATGCACTAAAATAATTTTCAATATTGGACCAGCGAATCCGTTGCTAAACCTTTTAAGTATGGTTTTTCCATTACAAAACAACAAAATGGAAGGGTTAATACGTTGTGGCCTCAACCCGACTTTCTTTTACCTGCTCGAGCACAGCAATTTTGGATTCTAAAGTGAAAAATTAGACTTACGAGGGTTTTGGTAAAACTGGACCGCATTGGAGTCGTCAAAAAGACGCATTGGAATCAATGAGAGCATCAACACATCGTATGAGTCATAATATTCTGTCAACAAAACGTTTTTCAAACGCATTTTCCGGAATCTACTTCCACCATGAATTCTCTTTTATGTCTTCTATCGAACGAAAACGGGTGCTTCGAAGAGGCAATTTTAATTTTAAGAGTCAGCTAAAGACATATCAGGTGATTTTGGTGCTCGTTCAATGATAACGGGTGATTTTTTAAGAGCTTGAGAACTTTTTTTAAAAAAAAAACGCATAAAATTTGCAAAATCTCATCGGTTCTTTATTTGAAACGTTAGATTGGTCCATGACATTTACTTTTTGAAGATAATTTCATTTAAATGTTGACCGCGGCTGCGTCTTAGGTGGTCCATTCGGAAAGTCCAATTTTGGGCAACTTTTTCGAGCATTTCGGCCGGAATAGCCCGAATTTCTTCGGAAATGTTGTCTTCCAAAACTGGAATAGTTGCTGGCTTATTTCTGTAGACTTTAGACTTGACGTAGCCCCACAAAAAATAGTCTAAAGGCGTCAAATCGCATGATCTTGGTGGCCAACTTACCGGGCCATTTCTTGAGATGAATTGTTCTCCGAAGTTTTCCCTCAAAATGGCCATAGAATCGCGAGCTGTGTGGCATGTAGCGCCATCTTGTTGAAACCACATGTCAACTAAGTTCAGTTCTTCCATTTTTGGCAACAAAAAGTTTGTTAGCATCGAACGATAGCGATCGCCATTCACCGTAACGTTGCGTCCAACAGCATCTTTGAAAAAATACGGTCCAATGATTCCACCAGCGTACAAACCACACCAAACAGTGCATTTTTCGGGATGCATGGGCAGTTCTTGAACGGCTTCTGGTTGCTCTTCACTCCAAATGCGGCAATTTTGCTTATTTACGTAGCCATTCAACCAGAAATGAGCCTCATCGCTGAACAAAATTTGTCGATAAAAAAGCGGATTTTCTGCCAACTTTTCTAGGGCCCATTCTCTGAAAATTCGACGTTGTGGCAGATCGTTCGGCTTCAGTTCTTGCAGGAGCTGTATTTTATACGGTTTTACACCAAGATCTTTGCGTAAAATCTTCCATGTCGTCGAATAACACAAACCCAATTGCTGCGAACGGCGACGAATCGACATTTCACGGTCTTCAGCAACACTCTCAGAAACAGACGCAATATTCTCTTCTGTACGCACTGTACGCATTCGTGTGGTTGGTTTAATGTCCAATAAAGTAAACTGAGTGCGAAACTTGGTCACAATCGCATTAATTGTTTGCTCACTTGTCGATTATGTAGACCATAAATCGGACGTAAATCGCGAAACACTTTTCGAACCGAACACTGATTTTTGTAATATAATTCAATTATTTGCAAGCGTTGCTTGTTAGTAAGTCTATTCATTATGAAATGTCAAAGCATACTGAGCATCTTTCTCTTTGACACCTTGTCTGAAATCCCGCGTGATCTGTCAAATACTAATGCATGAAAATCCTAACCACAAAAAAATCACCCTTTATTTGTTGAGTTTTTACCAGAGAGTCGTTTACAGCATGATAGCTTTTTCCGACGAATTTGCTCTCTCAATCGCCGCATAGTGCCTCCATATAAAGGGTGCCCCAATAAGAAGTTCAGATTTAAAAATTTAATAAAACAAAAACGGCCTAATTTATTTCTAAATTTATTTTTTTATTTGAAAATACAATCTTCTTGGTTATTTATGATAAATGATTTCATTCAAATGGGAGCTGCGGTTGGCCTTGGCGCACTTCATTCGGTCGCTTCAATTTCTGAGCGCATTTTGGATTGTGTGCGGATCTGTTTCGGCAATGGTTGCTTCCATATTGGCTTTCAAATGGTCAATTGTTTGTGGATTTCCGTAGAACATCTGTATTTCACGGCATCCCACAAATGAAAATCCAATGGCGTCAAATGACAGATCCTTGCCGGCCAATTCAAGTGTACTACGAAATCTCGGTTTTCAAAATCTCTGTTTTCAAAATCCCGGTTTTCAAAATCCCGGTTTCAAAATCTCGGTTTTCAAAATCTCGGTTTTCAAAATGCCGGTTTTTAAATCCCTGTTTTCTTTTCTTCTTTTCGTCCAAACACCTTCAAGATATGGTCACAACAAAATGTTAACATGTGGCGGTAGTTGATTCCGTTGACCGTAACGATCGCGCTGGCCTTATCTTCGAGAAAAATACGGGAGAATAATGCCGCAACAAAACAAGCCGCACCAAACAGTAACACGCAATGGATGCATTGGCTTCTCTACATATCCTTGAAGATTTTCCGATCCCCAAATGCAACAATTTTGTTTGTTTACGAACAAACACAGGCCTTCAATTGCTGGACCAATTAAACTTTATAGGGCCACAAACCAAGATTTACGCAGAATTCGTTGCATGGAAGACCGGCTGATGTTCACTTCGATGTACGATGACGAATTGATGTTCTCGGCCGTTAGCGCACATTTTCGGCTGAACGAACACGACGAGCACGAGTACGCGTTGGATTGTCGACTGGGTAGCCCGTATTACGCATTTTATGCACAAACTTCTTGATACCGTAAGGCGTGAGTCCCGTGTTTTGATCAAATATTGTACGACATTTTCTCTAGATTTCAAACCAATTGTCCTTAATGTGGAAGTAAATTTCAAACATTTTCCACTTTTGTTGAAGCGTTAAGCGACTCATTTCGTCAACTAGAAATAATATACTGAGTTTCTGTCAAAGAAAGAATGACATTTGTGTTGCCAGAGCCAAAATAATCGATATGTCAAATCTAAACCGGTTATTGTGATACCCTATGTTATTCTTTATTTGAGTTTCTGGCAAGAACACCGGCAATCATCAAAGAAAACAGTCACCATTACCTTGCCTTTTGATCGACTTTGACGTGGTTATTTCAGTTACGGCTCTGTTGGAAGGTGCCATTCCGAAGTTTGTTGATGGATTTGCATAAGACATTCGTAAACCCATGTCTCATCGCCAATTAAAATGTGCCTTATGAACGTGGGGTTGAAATTGAGTCGTTCTAGCAGATCTTTAGCGACTTTTACGCGCGTGAGTTTTGGAAGAAAATTCAGGTCTTTCTGTGGAGTACAGAAAATTCAGTGGCTATCTCTCTCAAAGCTAAACGAATCACCATTTCCTTCACTTTATTGATGTTAACACTTCAGTTGAAGACTTTTATGGCCGACCATAGAGCAAGGCAAATCTTTCACCACATCTTGACCGCTTTTGTTCTCGATGTCGATTCACCGTAAGGCTTCTGTGACATTTTCAGCGATTCGGCACACAAAATTCCATTTTCTCCATTCTTTGTTCGATATTTTTATTCAAAAATCTAAAAACTCACATGAGATGAACTGACAACATAGAGCAACTTTAAACAAACTAAATGACAGATCGCACTCAAACTTCACGTCAAGATAGAAGACATTTATATTTACAGTCATTTTTTTGACAGAAGAATGTCAATGTAGTATTAAACTTTTTGAGTGGTGGCTATAGGCCCATTTTCGTAAGAAACGAAATGACAGATGGCTATTGCAGCTACATCTCCACAAAAAAAGCTCACGTTTTTGCAAATACAAACTCTGGGTTAACACAATCAGAACGACAAATATTTTTGAAAAAACTTTAATAACACAGCCTTCAAAATACCGTATTTACCAGAGAAACATGTAGTCGGGTAGTTAAACGTGTCAAGCGCAAAGATATTTCGGGCCTCGGTAACGTGTCGGATTTGAAACTACTTTAGTGTTGTATGATGCATTATTCCAAGCAGTTCAACTACACTGATTAAATAAATAAACTTAAAATTTGCGATTGCACCGTTTGCAATCTGCCATGCTGCTCTTTGTTTATAAAGAATGTCAAATTTTCAATTAAAACACAACAAAGACAAAATCCCTTAGATAAAACAATTTAATCACGCCTTGTAAAAACAATCAACCAATTTGTCATATTGAATAAGTCGTGAAATATCCCTCGATCTAAAATTAAATAAAAGCTCCAATTGCACAACAACACCAACAAAATCTACCATATGCACAATTTTCATTGACTATTCACGACAAAAAATTTTTTTCCAAACTACAAAATTTTCCTGTTTTTCCCAATTTTTCTTTTATACTGCAGCATTCTAAAATTAACGGTTTGTCTTTTGTGGAAAAAAAATTTAATTTTGTCGTGTCTGTCACATTTATTTGATGTGACCGCCGCATGTTGTTGGTTGCTCCAAAGTATTTTTATATCGCCATGTGTAGAAAAAATAAATCGATCCAAGATCAAAACTAAATGTACTCAAAGCAATTGAAAGGCCACGATTTGTGTGTATGTAAATATGCGAAAATTGTAGAGTTTTTAGAATCAGATTATGTGTAATCAAAGTGAGATTAACCACAACTATGACATGGAAAAGGGTCCTCTTGTATATGAATGTTGGTTCTTCAACCGTTTTACTATACATACACAAAATTGGAATGGGAAGTGGATTCAGAGTTAACACACACACACACACACACACACGATATTGAAAAATACATAACATGATAAATACAAACGAAAAATTAATAAGAGCTGCAAAGATTATAATTAGTGCATTTTCTCGTGCGGTCTCATCATATTGAACATTTTACAGGAATTAATTTGGGATAACGTACTAACATATAAGAATAAAGCAGTACTTATAGATCCGAAAAACCATACTGGCTGTGGAATTATTATTATTCTATTTTATACGTACTAATACTCGTATACATTTTTTAAGAAGAGATTAAAATCTCCTGTGGTGAACTTAATAACAAGTGATTATTGTTGGAAGGGAATTATAGACCAAAATATTATTTGTGAAACGTGTGAGGGCTATTGGGAATACATATAAGTATTTATTAATTTTCAATTTCAATTTTTTGTTGCTGTTGTTGTTAAATCTTTGATTATGGATAAATCGTATGATTAATTAAAATTGAAATTTAACTAGGAGGGGGATAGGGCTGCTTGTTTCGTGATAAACCATTTGCATATGTATTTCATCCAGCTCATCACAGAAAGATTATCTAAAAATAGAATACCGTTAAAATCCATTAATCTTCAAAGATGATTATATTGGGTGCGTTTATCTCCTAAAATAACAACACCCTAAATTGATTACACCTGATTTGATTCCATCGTTTTTGTATATTTTCTTTAAGTACGAAACGATAATTTAAAAATAACACAATTTGCTGTTCATCCCGTGTGCCTAAACCGTCAGATTAAAATAATTAATTTTTTCGTTTTTATAAAAACCAAAACTTGTCGCACATCTAAGTACGTTTACCTGGAAATTCTAATCTATGATTTAGTTTTTTTTTTGTTAAGGATCTTGTAATTACTACCTGTATGTATTTATAGTTATTTTATCGAGTACAGGATCAATAAACGCATATACGATATTTTGTTGTTGTGTGTTGTAGAATAACAAATTGACAGAAAAGAAAACCTTCGATTTCCATTAATTTTCATTATGGTCAGCATCACCATAATCATCATATTTTTTTTTATATAATAAAATTCGTGTACAATGCATGGTTGATTGACATGCAACGCCCATTTATGATTTCAAGTTCCAATTTACCAGAAATGTTTTGTACCATTCATCAATATTTTGATTAATTTTTATTCTGATTTGGTTTGGTTTGATGTTGGGCTTCTACATCTCTCATATGTCTAAACTCTCCGCATATATATTCTGTATGCATTGAATACAGTTGCTGATGTTTATTTTGATAATGATAGAAATTTTTTTCTATTTCGTATGATGGATATAGAAAAAATAGATTTCCTATTTTTCGTTCACCGAGGGCAAATTAATAAAGCGCAGGGTGAAAGGCCATATTTTCGAATGCCGATATATACAATTACCTAAATTGTCCGTAATTAAATACTCAACAATTGCTAATTACAACATCATCATAAAAATTTCTCAAAAGGATTCTTATGCTGTTATCCTCATAACATGAAAGCACATAATAAGTATGATACTTACACAAAAGTTGTTAATTAGAATCACCCTATTATTTATCAGCTTATAGGTGTCTCTCTTAATCTCAATCCATAGAGGAATAAACAATACGATGCTGTTATATGTATATATGATTTTGGTACAGCAGCAGCAGCAGCACCAGCAAAAAAATCCTTCTGTGCAATTAAAAAATATAAAAAATCCGAACTAAGCATAAAAAATTCAACGGAAAAATATTTCACTTCAAACGAACAATAATACGTCCAAATATTTTAATCCTTTGATTATTTTTTTGTGATTCTGTGCAGTGTGTGTTATGCTCCTTTTGGATTTATACGTTTTATGGTTTAATCTTAAATTTTTTGAATAACAGCATATCTGTGCATTCTGTATATATATATACAAAGGACTCCGCTCCTGACTGCTCTTTGGTTTACTTGGCGAATAATTTGATTGTAAAATCAGTTTTGAATTATGACGACCTTAGATTAATTGGCAATATTCGATAAAACTTCTTAAAAAATATTGACGATATTTGGTTTGTAAGATAAAATTGGTGAAAATGTCTTGACAAAACTCTGTCTTGCGGAATTCGCTGCAAAATATGAATTATTGCGGCCATATAAACTATGTATTCCGACCTAGATACTTTATAAGTTCAATTTTTTTAAGTAGATATAACCTCAAATCGAATCTGCATGCAAAACTTTGAGAAATACAAGAAAATATCAAGTTATCAATATGATCAAAATGCCTCAATTACTTTTATTTATTTATTTATTTATTCAATCAGAGGAGTGACGACATACAGCACAAGTCCAATTAGGAGTCACCACAGTATATAGCTAACAAAAGTTTAAACTATAATAAATCAATACAACACAAAGATATTAATAATAATATTAATAATAATAAATAATATAAAAGTATTAATTAAAGTTAGTTAACTGTCTAAAACTTGCTATAATATTAACAAAGAAAAATTTAATTACAAAAAATATGTTCATAAGCTTGCAATTAAATCCAACGAGTTAAACAAATAATTGTGACTATATGTTGAATTCTAGATAGAGGATTGGCAAAGCCCAAGTTTGTTCGAGAATGATTTGGTAGAAAAAGTTGATCAGTGCGAGCATTGGACGCTGGTGTATATAACCTGATTTCAGACAACATAGTTGTTTCAACTTTAAAATGTACAATTTTGACAATAAAACATCATTAAGCATTGAGTCTTCTGTTATCTAGGCTTAACAAATTAAGTATGTTCAACCTCATATTGTAGGAAATATGACCGATGTGAGGTATAGATTTAAGGAAGAGAAATCTTGTAAATCTAAGCAACCCTCTCAATTTGGTTGGATTATTTATCAAAGAACAGATTCCAAATAGGCATATTCTAACAAACTCCTCACCAGACAATTAAAGAGAATCGTAAGCACGTTATAGAGTCGCGAATTTCCTTACCTCTACGAAAAATAAATCCAAGAATTTTATTACCCTTTCTACAAATCTCTTCAACATGTATGTTAAATGAAAATTTTGAATCAAATGTGACGTCTAAGTCAGAAATGTGACGAACTGTATTTAAAGTTAAGCCATTTATATTGTAAGAATGAAGAAAGGTTTAATAAACACATTTTTATTAACCACTTGTTTTTTATTTCGCAAAATTATTTTGAATATTTTCAAAAAGTTTAAAAAATCACTCGATCGATTTCGACTTGTTAGGTCATCATCAGGAGTATCTACTGTATCTACAGCAAGATTCTCGAATGATCGAAGGCCGATCTTGTTTGGCGTAGGGGCAAAATTCACTCCGTGGCTAAGCATTTGCACCTCTGTATCACGGAAAACGACTGAAGACAAGTTCTTAAAAGTGGATGAAATTGGAAATCAGACGAACCACTATTACTTCTTTGGTTAAATGGATAAGCCTTATCTCGTAACACATCCAGCTTAGATTTCTGTTTCACATATTGAATATGTGAAATTTCCGCTAGCTACGGCAAAGAGCGTAAAAGAATGAAGAAAGGTATCAGTTTTTTTGGTGAAAGTAATTGTTACACACTTATTAATGTTTAAGTTTAGCTTGTTTTGTATGCACCATGATCGTAGCTTATAGCTATCTGCTTGCAGTTTAAGAGCATCCGATAAACTATTAATAGAATTAAATATTTTCAAATCATCTGCATAGAAAAGGTGTGGACATTCTAAAATATTGGATAAATCATGAATAAAAGTTATAAATAACAGCGGACCCAAAGTTGACCCTTGTGGCACCCCAGAAGTAGCAAAGAAAGGCTTAGATAAATAACCATTGAATTTGACTTTCAATAAACGGTCATTTAGATAGGATGATAACTATTTGCATATTTGCAGAGATAAACCGATCTTAGAGCATTTATCAATTAAAATGTCATATGCCACAGAATCAAACGCAATCGACCTGCAAGCCATTATCAACACTACCAAAAATATAATTAGAAAATTCTAGAAGGTTAGTCAAAACCGATCTCTTTGCAAAGAATCCATGCTGCAGGTTAGAAATGCTCTTATTAACTACTTGAAATATTAAATTATGTACCAGAAAAATCTTGCTAAAATCGTTTAATATGGAAATTGGTCTATAATTTTCAATGTCGCTCTTGTCACCCTTTTTAAAGTAGGCACAAGAAACGCTCTTTTCCAAACAGATTGGAATATGCCAAAATTTAATGATAGATTGAATATTATCGAAAGGTTTTGCAAGTTCATCTTTCAATTGATAAATGAAATAATTAGATATATAATCAGGTCCAGCACCTTTACGAACGGCGAGTGACGTATAAAAACTCGATAACGTCATCAGTTGTAATACAGTTTAAATCACCATAAAATTTCAGACGCGTACGTGTATCAGATGAAAGACTTACAGAATTAGACCTAGCCATAAAAACTGAATCAAAATAGTCTGCAAAAAGGTTACATATTACATCACAATTGTGAGATTCAGTTGTACCTAGAGGGTGAGAAAAGCTCCAGAACAAGTTGGGATTTTGCTTTAGTTGATGCTCAATGCTTCTTAAATATTTATTATATAGCTAATAAGAATTTTTAATTTAGCTTGTCTTCGAAGTTCAGAAAAAATTTTGTAACATGCTCGTTCTTATAAATCTTGTAAAGTTTGAGATATTTGAGTTTACGGTTTATTAAGTAATGCATAGCAAACAGGAAACTTGGACTGGGGTTTATTCTATATGCTTAGGTGCTAAGAAATGATTCGCCGAATCAACATCGATTTTATAATTATTAAATTCAATATTCCAATTCATATTCATAATAATATGACGGTAGTTAAATTGTTTAAAGTTAATCGAGCTAAAACTTTTATATGTCAATTGTTTGCGAGCAAAGTTTAGCAAATTGTTGTGAATTGGTGGATCGAAGTGATCAACCTTCGAAATTTGATCAGAACACTTGGTAAGTAATTTGATGAACGTAATTGTTCCAACTAGATATACCAGAGCCTCCTAAATACAAGAGCCGTAAGATTCCGTCATTTTTTCCAAGAGCTTTTCATAGAGGGGAAGCTTTTTGTTTTTTTCATACCAATCAGTGTATTTAAAATATTTAAAAAAAGCTTCTAATTTTTTGTATATAAAAACATTAATGCTTCGTTTCAATTTTTAATTTCAATGGTTAGTTCAATATTCAGGAAAAGCATAATTTTAAAATTTAGTCATATTATGTCGAATTAACGCAAAAATATTCAAATTAGTCTACCACAAAAATTTTTTTTTTATTGTAGAAATAAGAATTTGTTTATGTAAGAAATTAGTATAGTGTTCCATCAACAATTTCAGCATTTCTTTCCCAAAACAAACGTTCGTTAAAAAATGCTTTTTGAGTAGCTATGTAATATGGGGGTTTTTGTGTTCTGGATTCTATTACAACATTGTTGATGAACAAACTTCAAAAACTGTTGTTTCGTTATTTGTTAAAAATTTCATTGCAATAAATTGGCAGGCTATACTGTTATTTCATCCTGTAGTATAAACAAACCGGAGCTTCATAAAATAAAAACATTATATTATAGAACTTTTCGCAATTAATAAACCAATCAAAAGATGTCGCTAAGTATAAATTAATGCTAAATATTAAAACCTAAACGTTTGTTAACTAAAATTTAACAATTTATTATGTATACTGCCTGGTTCAATAGATTATTGAGATCTCCTGGAACTGAAAATAACCATATATGAGCGAATTGAAATAAGAAAAGAAAAAAATTGGAAAAATGTGACATTTGTCTATTATTGTTTTTCAGCGCGCAGCAACTACGATGGTAAATATTTTGCGATGAAAAGCTTTATTTATGTCAACCGTATTATAAATAAAAATTATAATTTTTTTGAGTTTTATTAATTATGTTAAATTATTATATTAAAGATTTCGCGCTTAACTTACAATAATAATGGTTTATTTTCGTAAATAGTTATTTAATTATTTTAAACTTTTCTGTAGGTTAGGTTTCAGTGGTTGACACTTAGGCCATTTTTGGCCCATTGTGATACCACGCATTCACGCCACATCATTAACCCATTCACCTATTCACCTACTCACACAACTACAGTATACCACCTGCACATTGCAAGCTCCATGTCAACCTGTAGTACATTGACATGGAAGGTGGGTCGGCGCTGAATTCTGCACTCCATCAGAGGGTCTTAGTTGTGTTTATTAACATCACCGATTGTAATCGATGATGAAAATTCGATTTGCATCTAGCCTCTGATGGGATTCGAACCCAGTACCTCCCGGTCCAAGTGCCGAAGCTTTAACCACTGCACCACTTGTCCGGTAACTTTTCTGTAATTTCAAGTAAATTTATTACAGATACATCTGTAAACGGATTTTAAAATTACAGAAAGCTCGTTTTTGCAATCGGATAAAATTGAAGTTTTTTACTTTTTGTTCAGTTTTGTAATAATATTTAATTAAGTAAATCAGGACATCGTTGATTTTTTATATACAAAAATAATTTTCGTAAATAGATTTTGATGTAAAAATTTTATTATATTAATAATATTATTGTTTCTACATGGTGATTCATAAAATTTCGTTTCAGCTCACGTTTTCTTTTTAATTTTGTTATATATGGGGAATGTTTAGATTGCTATTAAGTGCACCGTTCATCTCAAAAATTTTGATGTGCATGTGATCAGAATTTACCAAATAAGTTACATTTTTATAAAACTAAATTTTAAATTGGATGTAAGAGGAATCCGCGGCGGCACCCTTTATTATCTTATTTTATAAACCTACACAACTAAACGGAAAGTTCATTTTTATAGAAAATTAATGAATTTTTGCTCCGCTTTAGTTTAAATTTACCAAATAAATACTACATTAAGATGGCTGATTTTCAAATATGTGTTCTTTGAATAGTTTATTAAAAATATAAAATTAAAATTTAGATGATTTGTTTAATTTATTATTCATAAATTCATGTTCAAGAATTTTCCAATTACCACGGTTTCTTATAGTAATTCAATAAAAGCTTCCCCTCTACTGAAAGCTCTCTTTTTATTGTTACGGCTCTTAAAAATCATAGATGGCTCTGGATATAGTGCAGAACGACCTTCGTAACTGGTAGAATATAAACCATCATGAATAGAACTCCAGGTGATGCAGGGTAAATTTAAATCACCAATAACTTATAAGTTATGATTGGCAGCAGCCAAATTTAAGATGTTGTTGCTATATGATCGCAGAATTTTTTATAATGCTCATAGTTAGTTCATTTGGGTGGAACATAAACTACGCATAAAATTAAAACCGCCCCATTGTGCAAGTTGATCTTCAACGAAACATCATCAAATATACTGTTGAGGCTAGGAATCACACTAATTACAAAAGATATTTTAATTTCAATTTAAGATTCACCTCCGTCAGACGTGTCAGATAACATGGAACTATTTAGTCAAGTTTCCGTCAAACAAACTATGTCGTAATTATTGGCCAATAAATTAAGCTTCAATTCTAATAATTTATATTTGAGTTCACGGCAGTTTTGATAACATATCTCCATAATAAAACTATTGCAAAAAGAGGAGAAAAATTGAAAACTGAGTTAATAGTGAAAAAAGAAAAAAAAATTAAAATATATAATTATTATAATTGTTAATGTTTGAAGTTAAATAAATCTTGCGACAAAAGTATTTTAATAATATTGCTGTCATCATTTTCCTTGGCGCAAGTAATCCCGTGATTACCCATACATATTTAAAATGGTTTGCATTAGACTGTAGAGGACGTTGGCTTCATGTAGTAAGAGCTTTTGTGCTGGTGATAAATAATCGGTGACAATTGGGCTGCAGATCGATCCACATAAAGTGACATTAGATAATGTTGATTTGAGAACTCCAGTCAACAACAACAGCCTAAAATTTAAGCCTTGATTTTATTCGATGGATGTTGTGTATTGTAATTGTTGTCATTGAATTCAAAACCAATAATGATGCACATATCTTTCAGCACTTGTAGTAGGTTTACTTAGGTGATAAAATCATAGCAGCCAGGAACTAGCAATAATTTTTTGATTTTCACAAAAATTTAAACGTTATGTTCCGTGAAAATAGGTAAGTTGATATTTTTAATGGGCAATCGAGTAGGTACAACATGGTGCAACATGAAAGCTTATATGCGGAGAACTCCTAAATAAATTATTCAGAAATTAGAATTCTTTGTAATCACTTCCTTGCATTCGAAAACTCAGTTCCTCCAAATTTTCCAGGATGCTTGAGCGCCAATCTCAACATAGGAATCTTGACGTCTATATATCGGTAACGATACTCATTGTTCCCGTGAACCATTACTTTAAATCAATAATTCTTGCATTAAAAGAATTCGTAAAACACATTTGGTCCTATTTCACAAATCACGACACACGGTTGGTTTAGGGATTTTTTTGAAGATAGAAATCTGATGAAATCGATTATGACAATTAAGGTTCCTGACAACCATTAATTTAAATCCGAATTGTGTTCTTAAAAATGACTAAGGCGGCCATTTACACATACGACAACATAGCGCAGATGGCGGGTTAGGCCCGTGGATTTTTATTCATATCTGATATTTTTGATTTTCTTTGTGTAACTGCAGATACAAGCAGTTGATAAATATTATATAAAATCAATATAAATTGAATAGTATTGTTTATTACGATCTTTACATTATAATAGTTTGAAATAGAATAACTAATTTATAGAAGAAAATAAACAATGTAAGCAAATGTGTTGTCAAGAAAAGCAATAGTGATTATACAATTAAATGAATTAATCTAATTCTTAACACTCCCACTAATTAATTTAATATGGATTGATGACACATTTTCCTTGAATTGTGGACCTGGTAATGGTTTAGTAAAATGTCTGCCATCTGATCCTTTGTTGAAACGAAAAATGGTTCGATGACTCCTTTTGCGATATACTCACGAATAAAATGATATTTTATATCAATATGTTTTGTTCTTTGATGAAACTCGGCATTTTTGGTAAGCATAATTGCACTTTGATTGTCGATTTTGATTGTAGTTGCCCGTTCTTGTTCATATCCAAGATCATTTAATAATTGACGAAGCCAAACTGTTTCCTTTGCTCCATCAGAAATAGCCTCAGAAACTCAGTTTCAGTGGTTGAGATTGCAACGGTTTTCTGTAAATAACTTTTCCATGTAATAATTGCGTTTTGAATAAAAAATGCATAGCCACAAGTTGATCGTCTTGAATCAATATCACGACCAAAATCCGAATCGGTGAAACCATTTAAACTGACTGTTCGCCCACTGTATTCGATACCATAATCAATTGTACCTTTAAGATTGATTCGAATGATTCTTTTAACTGCACCGACATGTATTAAATTTGGATTTTCAAAATATCGGCTAACAACTCCCACTGCATATGAAATGTCTGGTCTTGAAACAGTTGCGGCAAACATTAATGAACCAACAGTTTGTCTGTATGGAAATGATTCATTCTCTTCCTGTTGCGATTTTTGTAAAACAACATTGTGATCGGCTGGAGTAGAGATTGTTTTACATTCGTTCATTTGGAACTTTTCAATCAGTTTTTTGATATAATCTCGTTGAGTGATAAACATCTTTTTATTTTTACGATCACGAACAAACTCTAATATCCTTTAGTAATTTTGAAATTTGATGATAAATGGTCCATGACTATGTTTAATATTTCTTTGCTTGGAGATAAAACCAAACCATCGTCAACATACAAAAGTAATATTACTTTTTGATCATTTATTTCACCTCGAAAAACACAGTTATCTGCAACTGATCGTATCATGTTAAATTCTTTGAGGAATTTTGTGAATTTCTGATTCCATATTCTTGAAGCTTGTTTGAGGCCATACAAACTTCTTTTTAAACGACATACCATGTTTGGGTTGTTGTTTTTTACACCTTTTGGTACTTCCATGAAAATTATCGTGTCAAGTTCACCGTTAAGAAATGCAGTCTTAACATCAAATTGCATGATTTCCCAGTCTTCAATTGTGGCAATGCTTAGAATAGTGCGAATTGAATCATATCTGACGACAGGTGAAAATGTTTCACTGTAATCAACACCTTGTTGTTGTGAAAACCCTTTTGCAACCAGACGAGCATTGAATATATGTAGTTCCATTTGTACTTGGTTTAATTTTGAAAACCCATTTGCATCCCACAATGTTTACATCATTTGGCCTGTCAACCAATTCCCAAGTTTCGTTTTCATAAAGTGAATTCAATTCTTCATCAATCGCTTTTTCCCATTCGTCTCGATCTGAAGATTGTAATGCTTCTTCGTATGAAGCTGGTTCAACTATGACTTCTGAATAACCTGACACAATCAAACGATCTGTTCGCTTAAAATTTTGACGGAAACTGTATCTATCATTGTTGCGATTCCCCTCAATAGCGGTTTCATTATGTTCTGTTGAACTATTAGTGGATACTGCAACAGAGTTATTTGGTTCATTTTCATCTTCAGTCATGATGCATTGAATAGCTGTGCCTTTACTTTCAACTTCATTTTCAATGACATCACCATCACCAACAAAAACCAAAACTTTTTCATTTGCTTCATTGAAATGAACGTCACAACTAATAAAAACTTTTTGTGTGTTTGAGTCATATAGACAAAAATTTTTGTTGGTGGGCTCGAATCCAACAAAATTAACCTTTTTCGCTTTTGGATCCCACTTCTTTCTTCCAAGTTGCTTTGGAATTTGGACAAAACATTCCGTTCCAAAATTTTTAACATGGCTCAAGTCTGGCTTTGATCCAAACCACTTTTCATATGGAGTAGCGATAATACACTTGCTGTTTGATGAACGATTCAATAAATAAGCTGCGGTACGTACTGCTTCAGGCCATAATAATTTTGGTAATCCGCTGGAAATTAACATTGTTCTAGCACTTTCTTGAACTGTTCGATTGTCTCGTTCGATACGACCATTTTGTTCTGGTGTATATGGTGAAATGCGTTCCCATGTGATTCCTTCTTTCAACAATAAATTTTTGACATCTCGATTAACAAATTCCAGACCATTGTCGAATCGAAATTGTTTGATTCGGCTTCCAATCGTGTTGTGAATCAATGGAATAAGACTGCTCAAATTAGTGTATACTTCAGCTTTCGATTCTAAAAAATATACATATCTAAAGTTAGTGGCCTCATCTTTGATAAGCAAGAAATAACGGCTTCCATTGATTCCCTCTTGGTCCATTGGGCCGCATAAATCAGCATGCAAAAACTCTCCTCTTTCGGCTGAACGAGTTAGTGTTAATTTATGTGAGACTCTTGTCATTTTACCCAATTGACAATCTTCACAAAAAAATTTATCATAATCAGATAAATTTACACCAACGACCATATTTTCTTTCACCATTTCCTTGATTGTTTCGACATTGATGTGTCCCAATCGACGATGCCATTGTTGAAGCGAAACTGATGCAACATTTGCACATTCATTAATTGGACGACGAAAGTTCATTTTTATTTGTCTTCGTGTATCTCTCTCACCAACTGCTACGACATCTCCATTGAAATTTAAAACTTTGCAACCATCTTTAAAAATAATCACATTGAAACCTTTGTCAGTTACTGACTGAGTTGAAAACACGTTTTGTTTCAACTCTGGAACATATAGCACGCCTTCCAATAGCCGCTTCTCCCACTAATTATTTACTCTGGCTACCACCAAAATTGTTCCGAAACCACGAATATTTAAGCAATCATCGTTTGCTATTTCAACGGCTTGTTTGTTATTTTTGTGTATGTCTTCATAATGAATAAACCATTCTTTATGAAAAGACATATGGTTTGAAGCACCTGAGTCAGCAATCCAAAAATCGTTTTGACTTTGTTTGTGTGAATTGGCCGACACACAAAAAGCTACATCGTTCCTACTTTTTGATGAATTTTTGTTTGGACATTCTCGAACCCAATGACCAATTTCTTGGCAGTTATTGCATCTGGTTTTCTTTTTCAATTCATTGATGTTCGTACTACCTCCGAACTTCTGTTTTGGTTTCATTTTTGTAGCAAAAGCAACATCTGCATTTTCTTCATCAGCACCATTCTTGTTTAAATTGTCTTCTTCCAATTGCAGTGATGATAATATCGTATCAAGCGAACGAATTTCTTTAGTGTTGTACCAAACGGTTTTATAGTGGTTATACTTTGGCGGTAAGCTACTAATGATGCGAACCATTGATAATTTTTCGGAGAACTTTTCTCCGGTGTTTTCAATTTCAACAGCTAAATTGTTGACTTTCGCAATGTAATTGGCCACGCTTTCATCATCTCTCATTTTTAATGCAAAGTACTCCTCAAGTAAATTCATTAAACGAACTTCTGAATTTTTTTCATAAATGTTAGCTAATTTATCTAACATTTCTTTTGTTGTTGTATATGATAAAACAAGATTTGCACGTTCAATATCCAACGACTGGATAATTGCATTCATAGCTTTTCCTTCATTGCGATCAAATGTATTTTTGATTTCATTTGATTCGGTATTTGCTGGTATTTTACCTTCCACATTGTCCATTAAACGACATGCTCTCATGTACGCATGTAATTGAAACTTCCACAGACGATAATTCGATCCATTTAATCGATGACCATTGAAATTATTATTTTCTTCCTTTTTAGCGTTTAAATCCATTTTGTAAATTTTTAAAATAAAATTCTGAATTTTATTTTATTGATTGACGATGACTACGTTTTGGGTTTTGCTCGATAACTAATTTCACTAGACCAAATAACTATAATATCAGCGTACGCTTAACGACGACTGGCTGATTCAATATCTTTCAATGTGATGTAATTTGTACGGTACGGCAACCGACTTAAATTGGATACTATATATAGTGTACGCTACGACGAGACGACTAATTATATATATATAATTTTCTTTTTACTTAATTATTTATTTATCGGAGCTCTGGGCCCATAACCTTTTGATTTTCTTTGTGTAACTGCAGATACAAGCAGTTGATAAATAAATAAAATCAATATAAATTGAATAGTATTGTTTATTACGATCTTTACATTATAATAGTTTGAAATTGAATAACTAATTTATAGAAGAAAATAAACAATGTAAGCAAATGTGTTGACAAGAAAAGCAATAGTGATTATACAATTAAATGAATTAATCTAATTCTTAACAGATACACCTTACGCCCCATCGTTATCAAATAAGTTCGCTTACTTATAACACTTCAAATACGAGATAACCACTCGTTTTAATCTTAAATTTAGGTTTTAAATAAAATGGGTTACCCCAAGATGCTAAAGCACCAAGCATAACATTCGTATGATCATGTGAATTTTTTTGGATAGTGGACATGGCGTGCTCAAATCAGATGAGATCGGTCGCACGACAGTCGTGTTTCCTGGAAATTTATACCAATAATTCATACATGAACTGAGTATCTCATAAAGATATTAGCCCAATGTGTCAGTTTTAAGTAAAGGCTTTTCTTCGAGTCATTTTATTGTAGATATTTGAAGAAAAACACTTTTGCCCAATTTATGATATTTCATGTCTTCCAAAAAATTTCTGGGATGATTTTAAAAATCTTGGAGTGGGATATAATTAGTATTGCCTGATGGACAATTTTTTATTTTTCAGGGATAAAATACTGCGATAACTAGGACTGCATTCTGTCATCGAGTTCTTTTGATATTTATTTTGATACATCGCAAATCTTTAAATTATAGTAGCGATCTTTGTGTCTGTGTGTTATTTTCAAAATATTCGTCGAAAATCTTTCTGAGAACTTATTTGGCTTGTATTATACTCCTTTCCAATAGATATGTATCGACTATACTATAAATATGAAGAAATATCATGAAATGCAGCCTTCTGAATGTTGATGATTATTAATTCTTAATTACTCCTTTGTACATGCCAAAAGCTCGTAGAACTCACCCAGTGCTTCACTCGTTCTTGAACAACCTTGTTGGTGTTTAAAGACATTATACAAATCTAAATATATTACCTTTAAAATAGAAAATCGTGAAGAACCTCAGAGAAATTCAAACATTGCATATCCTTTACCAAGTACGGTTGAGCCGGAGACCCGGATTTCTTTAAGGCATGAAAATAGATGGCAGATTTCTTACTTTCACCTAATCTCGTGTATTACTTTTTTAATTAGTTATGAATCCATTACTTTCTAAGCTTAGACTACTTTGAGACATGGGGGACCCGTGAAGTGTATATATTTGATAGCTCATGTGTAGAAATATATGTACTTTCTATTCCATTTCATATAACCTCTTCAATTATCGAATCGCAACGGAAACCTATAACATTCACACAAAAAAATAACAGACGCAAAATAAATTAACGCGGTCACCTCTAAATCAGTTGAACGGTCATTTTTATCTTTAGAGTCAAGATGAAAAATGAATAAAATCTCTTGAAACCGCGTCTCCCAAACAATTATTTTATTAAAATAAATAAGCGACGACATATCATGCATTCAATTGGTCATAAAATAATAATTTATATAATGACACCAAAACCAATTGGATGAGTGATATCCTCCAACTCTTGAGAATTATATTTATAACGGAAATTAAATTTAATTTAGACAAAGTTTAATACCGTGATGTGTCTTAAGTGGAATTTATATTAATTTTTTTCTTCGGGTTGTTCTCAGAACATTTACTTGATTGGTAGTTGGTATACATTATATCATTGGAAACAAAATTTTGTTCCGTTTGTTCAATTGTTCTTTAAATGCCTTCCGATATGACAACAACAAGCTTGGACTGATTCAAAATAGTTATCTTGTATATGAAAGCGGCCATTGCTAGTTATTTCAAGAAACGAGAATTTGACTTTTCTGGGCGTTGGGTATCCTGTATAATTCGGGTCTTCATTTACATAAAAATTGGCTCGAGCAAATTGATCGGCACAACACTTCATACTTAAAGGTTTCTGCACATTCTAAACAAATTTTTTACGAAAATCGGTACACCGAAAGGGGAGGCTCCCATAGGAACTTTTTCGTTGAATGGCAATATTTTTCACACAACGAAACTGGTTTAGATCATTTTCCAAAAATTTAAGCGGAAATTACAGATATTGATGAAATCCTTTTTTATAAGAAATTTTCGCTTTTTTGCAAATACAGGTCTAACCCGATTTAACGAATCTCCGGTTAGACGATACCCGATTTTGCAACATCCGATTGTGCGAAAGCTAAAAACTTGTAAATTTATTGACTGCCCAGTCACCGTGAGTTACATAACCCGCAGAATAACAGAGTTTATGGTGACAACTGACAAACAGCACATTCGGCACTGCATTCTAAACGAATTCCAACAAGGAAAAAATGATTCTAAACGTGTAATTATTTGTACAAACGTTTTAGAAATGATTATTTCGATTTTAGTGACCAGTCGCACCCTGGATAATCACGAAAGTTTAAAGATGTGGAATTGCAAGCTCTATTGGATGAAGACTCAACACAAACGCAACAAGGGCTTGCAGTTCAGCTATAGTCACCCAAACAGCTATTTTAAAGGTGTGCTATGAATTGGTTGCAATCCATTGTTTAAAGTTACTGTTAACTTTTGTCACTTATAAAATTGAATTAAATTGCTTAAAATGTTGACTGCCTACTACGAGATATAATAACTCGTAGATTGCGTTCTTTTCTAGGACGCCAACTACGAGTTATCTCGTCCTGTGTTTATTTACCTTGTTTACTTGTTACAGAAGCCTACTAACCTTTTTTTTTTAAAACCAAATTTTTTATGCTACTATGCACTACAATTAGGGTTTTTAATAATATAATGTGATTAAATCAAATTGTCATTTTAGGCCAGATTTCTGAAAGTTTACGTGGCAATCAGCGTGTTAATGCAAAATACTTTGTAAAAATTTTCTTATAGTGACAATATTTATATGTTTTCAGGAATATCGATTTCGAAATTAAATTTCTTCTTCAACTTCTTTCTGCTTCAGTTATTCTGTTTATATACTAGTCTTAGGTCTAATTTGTTAGGCTCCTCCAACTCCTACTGTAGTTATTGTTGCCTATAATTAGGTCCTAAATCTTGTTGGTTTTGGTATACTTGAAGAATTTGAGATTTACAAATCCAAAGACAACAACGTACTGTTAAACGACAAAGTGAATACCAAAACCAACAAGATTTACGACTTAGCTTTGACCTGATTTTTGACCGGACAAATGGTGCAGTGATCAAAGCTTCGTCACTTGGATCAGGAGGTACTGCGGGTTCGAATCCCATCAGAGGCTAGATGTAAGTCGAATTTTCATCATTGATTACAATCGATGATGTTAATAAACACAACTAAGACCCTCTGATGGAGTGCAAAATTCAGCGCCGACCCACCGTCCATGTAAATGTACAGGTTGATATGGAGCTTGCAATGTGCATTTGGCATACTGTAGTTGTGTGAGTAGGTGAATAGGTGAATGGGTTAATGATGTGGCGTGAATGCGTGGTATCACAATGGCCCAAAAATGGCCTAAGTGTCAACCACTGAAACCTAATTATAGACAACAATACCTACAGCATGAGGAGCCTAACAAATTAGACCTAAGACCTAAAAGTATATAAGCAACATAATTTTAAAAAAGTTGTAATAGTTGTAAAAAAGGAACTTAAGAAGAAATTTAATTTCGAAGTCGATTTTCCTGTAAACAAATAAATATAAATTGTTACTATTTATAAGAAAATTTTTACAAAGTGTTTTTCATTAAGCAATTAAATACAATATTTCCAAGGGTTTGCACCGAATGGGAAAAATTCAAAAACTAGGAAGATGGGTCCAACATGTGATGACCAAGCACAAACAAGGTCACCGCATGAACACGTTCCTTTCACTGCTTTCTCGGCAGTAAAAAAGGACTTCTTGAGGAAAATTGTGACTGGTGATGAAAATTATATTTTTTACGAGAACTCCAAACGTAAAAAGTTATGGATTGATCCCGAGAAACTCAGTACATCGACGCCGAAACAGAACATCCACTTAAAGAGGGTTCTCCTATGTATCTGGTAGACATGAAGGGTGTGATTTGTTACAAACTCCTAGAAACTGGTCAGATGGTGGCCGTAGAGTGCAAGGAAGAAGCAAGTTATAATGCTGCATGACAATGCTCGACCTCAAGATGCTCCAAAGACTCTCTTTAACTTTGGATGGAAAGTTCTCCTACACGCGGCATATTCACCAGACTTGACCCCATCCAAATACCAGTTGTTTTGGTCAATGCAGCATGTCTTAGTGGATAAACAGTTCAAAACGCTGGATGATATGCGTAAATTCATCGATGATTTTATAGCGTCAAATCCTGCAAGTTTTTTTCGCGACGGCATTCGTATGTTACCTGAGAGATGGTGCAAGTTCTGTAACTTCCACCGACGTTCATACGTTCTGAGGTTGGTTGGTTTAACTCCCCTGGAGTAGCAGTTATGAACAATACATTTAACTCAAAAAGCGCGGGAAAATTACTTTGGAAATGTGTGTTTTAGTGACTCGATGAAATCATGTTTTCGTACCGAGTATAAATAGAAAAACATTGCTGGATGTTGGCTAGTTAGTCAGTTGGTAAAAGGTGTTTTTTCGTTAAGCACGTCGCGATTATTAAATCGAAATAAATTTATCCAAAAAGTAAATCATAGCTTTTCGTTTACGGAATTCGCCAATGTTTAAAAAACAAAACATTTATAATTTTAATCAGTAGTGATAAACGAAATACGGTCCAACCACATGGACTGAAAAATAAAAAAAAAACGGAACGTTAATTTAGTGGCTTGACATAGTGAACAATGTGCAGGCAAAACAAAATAATATCGAACGATCCAGAAAATCTTAAATTTAGTTTTATATATCTATCTTATAGTGGTTAAGTTTAATTTTGCGTAAATAAAAACCTTTGTTTATAAACGACAAATTTGCCCAATTGTAATGTGCATTAATGTGAATAAATAAAAATAATAATTAAAACAATTTGGGTACTAACGGAAAATAAAAAAATAATGAAATGCACTAACATACGTGTCATAAAAACTCTTAATACTCAATTCCTTTAAACGTATCACTTCATGCGTCGTGACTATATGCATCTTCCTGGTTACTAGATTTTAAAATCAAAATTTAATCAATAATTTTGTGCACAACTCCCAATAAAATTTTTTTAAATCTTAGATGGCTGCATTAGTTCGAATTGTTTTTTATTTATTTGTCACGTCAAAATTTCAAGTGATAAAAATTGTCATTTGAAGTGATAGCAGTCGCAAGGAAATATTTATAAAGCAGCATACTAAGGTTTAAAAAACCGCCAGAACGACTTTATTGAACAAATATGTTATAAGTTTCGATTTAATGATCTAGTAACCAAGAAGATGAGTAGTCACATCACTTGAAGTGATGCGACTAGGGGAATAGGGGTGTTAATTAAAAGTGAGTGATAAATAATATAAATAAATAATGTGTGATAAATAATATAATAATATAAATAATATAAATATAAATAAATAATATAATAATATAATAATATAAATAAATAATAATCATAAAATAATATTAGTGCATTTAAACAATGTTCGATGAACACACGTAACTTTGAGCTGATTACGAACGTGTGGTCACCTCTTCGTTAATGCAGTGGCGTTATACTGTAAAATTAAATAAAAGTCTATGCACACAGTGACAGTTAATAAATTAAGGTGACCAAATGTATGGATTGTATGAACGGGCGCGAGGCAGTCTAAACTTTGCTACTAACTGTGCGATCTGTGAAGAACAATCTTATTTTACGTTAGTAGCTGTGCAATAGAAATGAACAAATGACACATTGTATATCGAAAATGTGGGAATCTTTTATATTCGGTTATACTCGTAAAATGTGTTCATATTAAAATCAAAATTAAAATAAATACTAGTTTACATAGGTAAATATTTTTTTTTTTTTGTTGAAATTAATCTACTAAATTTGGGAACATATATGTCCCTTAGCTTCAGTTAAGGTAAATTTTGATTCTTTCTAATTAAATAATTTTGCTTCCCCTATTTTGATTAATATCAGTAAATTTGATGATTTTCTAGTGTCCACTGTTGCTGGGTTGGTAATTTTCGTTTATCATTTCTACTCGTGTAATTTCATCAGATTGAGTGTAAGAATGCGAAACTAAAAGCCAAATTTAAAGGATGAGATGGTAAATATGATCACAATGTAATCGGGTAAATTGGTTCGAATCCTGTCCTCCTCCCTATCCAGGTCCATTCCCCGTTCAAAAACCTAGTTTAATTATAGTTGTGGTCTAACAAGCATCTCTTGAACCTCGGTAAACCCCACCCCAAACTCTGTGTTTAGCCGCCAGGACATGACCACGCCGGGGCTCTCAATTGATGATCAAATTTCAACTCGTGCCAATTAAACCCGTTACAGGTCATAAAACAACCATTTTTCCAAGTTTAAGGTCGTTGTCTATTTTTTTATATAAAATAAATTTGCTGAAAAATCTGTAAAAATTAAGTCGTACACCTAAAAATATAAGTTTTAATTATATACTTTTAAATTTTTAGTTTTATTTTAATAATTTTGTAATTATTGATAGATATTTCTTAGAAATTTAAGATTCGAAAACCCTTATTAAAAATATCCGATTTAACGAATGTCCGATTTTACGAAAGTAAAATTTTATGTGCCAAAATTAAGATTTCTTAATTGAAATTTGTTGCAGCAACCCCTTTGTAAAAGATCCGTTATTTATATTGAGACCATATCATGAGTATTTCACTACATTTACCCACATGTCAATTGCTTGATGTTTGTTGAACATATTTTTAATTTGAATCTTCTGGTAATCAATCCTGTGTATGGTCTTTTGGAAGTTTACTTGTATTATTAGCATTTTGAAAATATACCAACATTGCGAAAACTAGTAACAAATTTTGGTTTTGCACCACTGTTCGATTTAGCACGTGGTGTTATAAGTTGTACTACCCTTTCCTAGGTATTACCCGGTTTACTTTTTTAGAAACGTCAACGAAAACCGTTACACTTATACATGCGTAAACAAAACTAAACTTGAAAAAATCAAATCGGCGTGAAAACGGGAACTTGCGAATGAATTTCAAACGGGAATCTTAAAGAGTATAAATAGAGGAAGTAAACAAAATGTAGGGGATTGGATTTAAATTGTTGAAAAGAAAATATACGTGACAAAAGGTGAGCGTGAAAAAAAGCAAATTCTAGCCCGATTAAATTTAAGTTTAATCGATTAATTAAATTAAATTAATTCATAAATTTAAAATAGTTATAAAAAATAAAAAAATGTTTATTTGTAACAAACCTGTGAATTAAAAGAACGAAAGATAAAAACTAAAATTATTTGCATGCGAATCCATTGTATGGAAAAAAAAATTGTTAAATTAAAAATAAAAAAATTAAGAAAAACTGTGAATGAAAAAATATACAAGCATTGATTATTATACTTAATACTAGTTCATTGTAATTAAACTAATATATGTTGTATATAAAAATAAAGAAAATTGTTAAACATGTTAAACAAAAAAACAAGAGTTGTGGAAATTATTGGTGTTTGTGCGTAAAAATTTGAGGCTTATACAAAATTTGTACCAAATATCTGATTTCCGACTATTCTGAGTGGAATTTTCACCTTGGCTACTTGCTAGAAGTTTGTATGCTAAACATTATTCGCAACGAACGAACTTTAATATTCATTGTGATAAAAGTGACGATTTATTGTGCAGTGTGTCGACCTAACATAGACACCACAATCCAGCTATTGTTCGAGTCGTTTATGTTCCAGTTTATTTACGAGTCATAAGTTCATGTATCATCGGGCGATTCAAAAGGGACGCTAAAATATTCGCCCAGTGAACTTAGCACGGATCACTCTTTATTAATCTTATTTTACGAATACACGTATTACATCCAGTATATCTAAATAAGGCTCGAGCCAACTTACGTGCGACATATTTATTCCATTTGGAGCCTTAGTGGAAAATTGACCTGAAAGTTGAGTCATCAGCTGCAACCATATAATGAGATGAAGGACACCATGATATATTCATCATTTATAAGCGGTGGTTTATAAATCGTATTTATAATTTTTGATATTCATTTTTATATAAAGTTATTCTCATTTAAATTTTTCATCTCATTTTGTATTAGTATTTTAAGTCCATTTTTTTGTGAACGAAGAAGTGTTTTTTTTGGTTGCGTTCATTCAATATTTCGAATAGAAGATCTTCCATGTCAGTACTATAGGCTGGCATGGAGATTGCAATGTGCAGATGGTTCTACGTAAATCGGACCTATAGCCGTACGTCCTCGATTTGGCAAGCAATGCGTAAAGTATGACGGTAAAAGTGAACTGCGAAAGAGTTGGGAGTGCTTCGGCCCCAGAACAGATTGCATAGATTAAAACATAATTGTTCTTTTTCTATGGGGTAGATTATTATAGTCGATGTTATGTTAGGAGGCCTTCTATAGTCATTCCAAATCCTTTTTTTTGTTGCAAAAAGCTCACTTAAGGCTGTATGATACTCAGCTTGTCAAAAACGATGTTTACTAAAAATCAGTTTTTGACCATAAAATATTACCAATTGACCTAATTCTTTCTTTAGTATGAACTTAGACGTATAATTAAGCGATTAATACATAATTATCTCAATAAAATGTTTAGTTTGTCTACGGTTAAGTTTCAAAGTTTATCGTTTTTTTTTGAAACGCACAAATCCATTTTTCCAATATTTTACTTCTAAACAGCGAACAAATTTTACATCAAGGTGTTAAGAAACATAAAATCAAGCTATTAACACAGGATTATTAAGATTAGTCTTGAAATGACGTAGGAAATGGAAAAATTAGTTTAAAAATGATAAAAATTTCGATTCTTATCGATCGAAAAATTACGTCAAACGATAAGTTTATTTGTTTTTACGCAGCAATGCTGATATTTTTTGAAAATTTTACTGTCGCTAGATGGCAAACAACGAAATAAAATTTGTGTCCAAGATAAGTGGTTATTAATTTTATTATAATATGCAATGTTTAGAACAGAAATAATGAAAAATAGTAAATTTATTAATTAATTTTACACATATAAACAATATAAGTAAAGTTTAATAACAGAATCATATAAAATTTTGGTACTCATATTTATTAAAGAAACGAACCAGTTTAGACACATTTAAATTTCGATACTAAAAAAGAAATTTGTTTTTTCAGTATCATACAGCCTTAAGTTGATATTTTTGTAATGATGGTGACTTGCATGGGGTTTAACACGACTCGCCCATATCCGACTAGATGCTACCTAAACATAGTGTGCAACCACGTGCAAGGCCAGTGACCGAACCATCGAGTTACAAACTTAGCGTCGTTTACACTTGCCTTCTTTACAATTTGGGGGTCTAAGGTTGGATATTTTTAGAAATATGTGTATTCGTACCAAACTCCGTTTTGAGATTATGAGATTGAGAAACATAAACACACTGGTGCAACATGCCGAGAAAGTTTTAACGGTTAAAGATTCTTAAAAAATAAAAATAAAAAACCTAGAACGAATGCACTACTATCTGCCTGGTCTGATTGTGAATTTAAACTACCCAGGGATGACCTATTCAAATACACAAAAAATATTTCATTAAAATCGGTCCAGCCATTTAGGAATAGTGGAATTAAATACACACGTACAAGAAGAATCAAATATATAAAGATTGGGGCTGGTGGGGAGGTGGTAAAGCTTTGGGTTATATGTTCTGATATGTAAAAAATCTTAAAAAAACTAAAAACTTCTTCAAAAAACATACAAAATGTCTAGAACCCGATCGCAGTTCCACCTACACAGGCCTCCAATTGTGAATCTAAACCATCCAGAAACCCACTCAAACACACACACACACGAAATTTTCTTATATAATCATCATCATCATTTATAAAATCAAGGAGTAAAATTAAGAGTTCAATTACATACACACGTACACAAAAAATATATCCCTTTACCAGCCTGCGATCACAATTGTGCACCTTACGAAAAGAAATATGAAAAAAACAAAAAATATTGCAAACTATGGTTATTTATATACACATTTGTGTACAGTAGAATTCCACTAATTTAAGAAAAAAAAGTTGTGTCTGGCCGATATATATAAAGCTTGGGGGGCGGTAGGAGGGTTGTGGTGTAATTTTGGGGTTATATGTTCTGATATGCAAAAAATCTAAAAACATTTTTAAAAATTGTTGACAAAAAACAAATGAAAAGGTCCAATTGTGAATCTAAACCATTCAAGAACCCACTCAAACACACACACGAAATTTCATTAAAATCGGTCCAGCCGGAGGAGTTCAGTCACATACAAACGTACAGAAGAATAATATATATAAAAAGATAATAAACGAAAAATTAAAAGCCAGCCCCAAAACATTAAATTTTTTAGCTATGTAAAGTTGCATTCATATTGTTTTCTGATCCGAGACCTTTCAAAGGATATTCTACACGAGTACATGAAGAAAATGTAAAACAATATCATGGTATTGGTTTGTATTTTTGGGTATTTTATTTTGGCAGGTAGGTGACCCCCTTGAGGTAGAGTTTTCCGAAAAGCTTTCCAATTTGCTGAATTTACAATAAATTGAATTGGCGGCAAAAAGTCGAATGGTCGTGCCAGCGAAGAAGAAGAAGGTGATATTGTCGCATGGTGCATCGGTATACAACACTTCCTTAGAGAATGGCACGTTCAAAAATATATCTGGTTAAAAACCGAAGAACGCAGTTTTAAGTACGTAAATAATTGGTAAACAGTGTGAATCTTTAAGAACTCATGTGTTCTTTCCAAACCAATAGCACTCAATCCACAAACATCTTACGTCTCTTAAGCTAGCAGAACCCATACAGCAGGACATTACAAGTAAGTATGGATAATTAAATGCTAATTAAATGCTCTATTAATAAATTTTGGGCTTCATCCCTTCCAACTAAAACGCGGGTTCTGCTAGCTTTAGAAAAAGTTAGAAAAACCTAAATAGAAAAACGATTTAAAAATAATTGGAAAATTAAAGGCTAATTTTAGGATAATTGAATGTCCAATATAATTTTTTTTTATTCTGCTCGTCCTAGGAAAAGCATAAGGCTTTATCACTTCAAAGATATAGCAGAAGTCAAATCGAAAATCGTACCAAAACCGAAGTTAGAAAGCAAAACAAGATCAATTGATAAACAAAAAATTTTACTATCAATATGGCCTAATCAAATGTTTCATTAAAACATTTTGGGCTATACTCCTTTTTGACTAAACTTCAGGTCATTTAATGTAAAGCTACCAGAACCCAAATCGAAAATCGGACCAAAACCGAAATTAGAACGCAAAACAAGATCAATTGACATACAAATAATTTTGTGCTCATTATGGCGAAATCAAATGTCTCATTAAAATTTTTGGGCTACACTCGTTTTTGACCAAACTTCGGGTCATTTAATGTAAAGCTAGCAGAACCCAAAATTAGAAAGCAAAACGAGATCAATTGACATACAAATAAATTTAGGCTCCTTATGTCCTAATCAAATGCCTGAAAATCGGATCAAACCCGCAATTAGAACGCAAAACAAGACCAATTGATAATCAAATAGTTTTAGGCTCATTATGGCCTAATCAAATGCGTCATTAAAAAAATTTGGGCTCTACTCGTTTTGACCAAATTTCAGATCATTTTATCTAAAACTAGCAGAACTCAATTCGAAAATCGGACTAAAACCGAAATTAGAACGCAATACATAGGATCAATTGACAAACAAATAATTTTAGGGTCTTTGTGGCCTAATCAAATGCTTCATTAAAAGTTTTGGGCCTTCTAGTCATTCAATCTAAAACTAGCTGAACCCATATCGAAAATCGGACCAAAACCAAAATTAGAACGCAAAACAAGATCAACTGACATACAAAAAAATGTAGGCTCCTTATGTCCTAATCAAATGCGTCATTAAAAATATTTGGGCTCTACTCGTTTTGACCAAATTTCAGGTCATTTTATCTAAAACTAGCAGAACTCAAATCGGAAATCGGACCAAAACCGAAATTAGAACGCAAAACAAGATCAATTGGCATTCAGATAATGTTAGGCTCTTTACGGCCTAATCAAATGCCACATTAAAAGTGTTGTGCTCCACTCGTTCTTGACCAAATTTCAGGTCATTTAATCTAAAGCTAACAGAACTCAAATCGAAAATCGGACCAAAACCAAAATTAGAACGCAAAACAAGATAAATACAAATAATTTTGGGCTCATTATGGCCTAATCAAAAGCCTAATTAAAAAACTTTGGGCTCCCCTCGTTTTTAACCTGAAATCAAGTCAAACTGTTGTATGGGTTCTGCTATAGATTAAGGGACGAATCATCTTGTTGTGCGGTGATTTCAAAAAGTTTTGCGGGTATTCTTTATATAATTTGCAAACCCTAGTGGCCCATATTTAATTCAATCAATCATTATTTATGAATATATTCACATAAATATAAATAAAAACTTCAATAATTAAATTTAATTAATGATTAAAATAAATAAAAAAAGTGTGTGATGTCCATCCCGAACACGAGGGCGAAACAACAAAAAGATCAAAAAATAAAATTAAAAACCTCATAATCATCATCATCGTCATCAACAACACCATTAAACAAATTCTGATAACAAAAACAGATTTCTAAATATAATTTTTTGGAACGTTTCACAACGGGGCACCGGACCCATAAGTACAATATAGCTTTGCCTTGGGTGGATGTACACCGGAGAGATACATATATGTATATTTTGCAGCAGACTGCTTGGCTGCTTTTCAACCGAATAAAACAACAAATCGTATTTACACCTGAAACATATCGTTATACCTTGTTTTGTTTTCTTTTTTAATTTTCTCAAGAAGAACAAACCAAGAATAAGAGCAAGAAGTGTACGCGTGTGTGTGTATATAGGAAAAAACTCATTAATCAT
The DNA here is from genome assembly GCA_947310385.1 of Nephrotoma appendiculata. Lineage (NCBI taxonomy): Eukaryota > Metazoa > Arthropoda > Insecta > Diptera > Tipulidae > Nephrotoma > Nephrotoma appendiculata. Next base: position 17,193,984 of record OX371224.1, read on the forward strand.
TTAACAAATTCGTTTCAAATACTTTTGAATAGTTTCATTGATTAAAGAAGACGAAATTTCATATCATAAATTGTGAACACAAAATCAAATGTTTTATTTTTTATTTTGTTTTCTAATGGGTTGCCTAGTTTTTGTTTTTACGAGCCGTTGAAGGTTAGAAATCGTTTTATAGTAAATTTGGTAGACATAATGGAAACTTTCGGCACTCTAAATATATTTTGATGACAAGAAATTTTACCTGGCGTGCGTGTGCGTGTGTGTGTGTGTGTAATGAAAGCGGCACATCACACAATGAATGCACATTCGATTAATATTTTACCGCAGTGTAATTTATAAAATCATTACAATTACAAAAATCATCATGAACCAAATAGATTAATTAGATCTTTAACAGATCCACATATATATACGAGTTGCCGCGGTGTGTAATTAGTTAAGAATTACAGTTCTTAACACCTAATGAAATTACTACTTCATATATATATTTCTTCATTAATTTCGTTAAGATTTCCTCTCGTTTTCAAGAAAACAATACACAAAAAATAGTTAAAATAAGTAAAATTCTTGAAAAATCATTTATAATTTTCTTCATCTCATTTAAGTTGTGTTTTTTTCTACGTACATATTATTTCAAAATAAAGAACAATTTATCATAAAAATATTAATAATTTTTTATAATTTTTATTTTTTATACTCTGGTACGAGTACATTCGATCGAAGTGATATTTAATATTACTGATATATGCCGCTAATGATAGTTTGAAAATGATTGAAATCAAAAGGTATGAATTTATCATATAAAGTTCTTTGTACGCCATTAAAAAATATATTTTAAATCTAAACCTACGAGATATAATATAATGAAGCAAAAATTTGATGTCGGGGATTTAATGGATTATATTGAGATTCAAATTAAATCGTTATGATTAATCTGAAGCAATTCATTTTTATCGCTGCGCGCCCAATTTTTTGCGTCCTGCACCCCACAAATATATATACATATACAAAGCTCCTGACGAGGGAAGCGATCCATTAAACTATAATTTATACGTTCCTAGAATCAAAGCTGATTTACTTCTTTAAAAACACATTTTTGTAAAAAGTTTAAATCATTACAGACATAAAAGGATTTTTTTTTTTATTCTGACAGCAAAAAATAATTAATTTATATATACCTCAACTAAAAACCGATTCCAAAATGTCTCCCACATTCCATAATTCATGACTTTTTCATCCATTCATTGATTTTTTTTTTGTCATTTTATTTTTCTAAAAATTCTTAGTAAAAATTTGGTACATGCATGAAAGACGATAACAATGACATTTTTTTTTTATATTCAGTTTCGTCTTTTAAAATTCTACGAACAAACAATTTTATTTGTTGATTCTTTTGACTGATCTTCATATTTGATCCTCAAAGAAAATTTTTTTAAACAAAGGTAATACACAGGTATAAGAAATAAGATATCTCAGTTCGAGCAAAAAAATTGCAAAGTACTTTTTTTAGCTAATTTATGAATTTTTTACCATGTACTTGTTCTCTGTGAAAATATGAGGCAATTTTATCGTTCGCATTTCAGAGAAATCTTACATCACATAGAAAATTATGGTTAGCGATTTGGAAAATATTTTACAACAAATAGAAATACGTATGTATAGCTTGTTTGATCCAATCCGTCTTACAAAACACGAATTTTATCGAGGAAATCAAAAGATGAATCATTCCAAACTAATACAACTAATTTCATACTGTAAAAATATTAACATACGAAGGTCTCGATTTCCTCGTGCCACACCATTCTATATATTTACCATTTCAATCAAGTTTCCATTTCCATATACGAACTAAAAATCTATAAAGATTTTTTTTTTATTTTATTTCTTGATAACAAGACATGAATTAGAACCCCTTAAAAATATTTAATTTCATTCAACCAAATTAAATTCGCGTACCTGTCTAAAATATAAAATATATATTTTCGTGTTTACCTCACTATAAAAAAAAAAAAAAAAATTTAAAAATTATAATAATTTAAATATAAATGAATCCCTCTAACCGTGTCAAATTCGCGGCTCTTCCAGTAACAATCGAATACGAGTAAAATCAGCTAGTTGTGAATATTTGAAAAGGGGAAGACGCCGAACAAAGAATATTTGTGTTTGATTCAATTTCCAAACAAGAAAAACAAGTTTCCTCCAAGACAAATTTTTTGCTGTACGTAAGTACAAGGATAAGGTATGGCAAGGAGACAAAGAACCGAAACAAAGAAAGAAAAATTTTTGATTCACCTCCCCTTATGCCTGTGTGGATGGTTCATTGAAATAATTGTAGTTTAATTGCGTTTGATGCTGAGCGTACATATATGATCTATGATGTATCTCTTCTCCGCATATCGTTTATACGTTTTATAATATACTAGTGGGAACCCGTCAAAACTGACGGAATTAACTTTTTTCGCTTGACTCCCAATACCTAATTACCGCTTTGAAAAATTTTAAAGAAAAATAAATATTTGTTTAGGATAAGAGTAATTTCAAAAAATAGGCATATTTATTTATTTAGTTCAGGATTTCTTTAATAACAATGTTTCTTGTAAATATTCTCGAGTTCTTAAGTAAATCTCCTTGATAATCGGTATTTTTAACTAACACTTTTAAATTTTCATGATATCTTCCTCGAGTTAAAGCGACATATAACTGTCCATGAGCGAAAACTGACTCAGGAAGATATACACCGACATGATCAAAAGACTGGCCTTGACTCTTGTTGATTGTTATAGCAAAAGCCAACATCAATGGAAATTGGCGACGCTTCATTCTGAATGGCAAAGTATTCTCGCTCGGCTCCAAATCAATTCTAGGAATGCAAATTTCTTCTCCTTTATTACTTCCTGTGATAATTTCTGCTTTTATGCAGTTTCGATGAAGACTCCTGACTATTAATCGAGTTCCATTCAACAAACCCTTTTTTGGGTTTAGATTTCGAAGAAGCATGATAAATGCACCAACTTTTAATTTCAGGATATGTGGCGGCATTCCCGATGGACATTGTCCGTGTAAAAATTCAACGGGGAAATCAATGGAATCATTTGGATCGTCTGAAATCATAGAATCAATGCTCATATAGACAGTTTCATTTCCTGCAATAAGTTCCAGCATTTTGAAATTGAGTGCTGTGGCATCGATGTTTTTTGGTGTGAGAATGACTTTGTTGGCAGTTTCAGCAACTTCATCAGGACTCGATGTTCTTATTGAACTGCCAAATATTGAGCTAATAATTTGTTCCTTTTCCACCATTGCATCAGGTATTTCAACCAATTCTGGATCCAAATCGTCACAATCGTTTGTTAAGTTACCATCACCTAAACGCAACACCCATTTATTAAATTCATGTTGTCCTGCTGAGCGCATGTTGGTAATTAAACTGCGTTGTTTGACGTGACGCCACAGTGGAGAATTTTTGACGCACAATTCAATGATGTCAGTTACAGTACCTCTTGGCACTACATTTGATGTTTGACGAAAGTCACCTCCCAATATCAGTACTTTTCCTCCAAATGGTCGAACGTCGTTCATAATTTCTCTAAGTAACAGGTCTATTACTCGAAGCGAATGAGTGGAAAGCATATATGCTTCGTCGATTATCAGCAGAGACGCTTTCTTTAATTTGTTAGACTCAAGTGATGGAATTTTCATGTTTGAAACTGATGTTTCATTTGCCGAGAGTGGAATTTTGAATCCACTATGTGCTGTCCGACCGCCTGCCAACAAATCCGCTGCAATTCCTGTGGTGGCGAATGCTTGAACTTTTTGTCCTTTTCCTCTTACATAGCACATTAGTGTATTGTAAAGGTATGTTTTGCCTGCGCCTCCGGGGCCATCAATAAAAAAGAAGCGTGATTCAGCATTTAAATCATCAAACGAAGCTGATATCTCATCAAATATTTGATGCTGTAAAGGATTGAGTGTAGCGATTAGACGATTGGCTCTCTCTGCTTGTTCAGCAATATCGAAAACATGTTCGACATTGTGGATCGGACCGGGTTCAGGCAAATTGAAGTCACTACATTTCATGCCATGCATTCGCAGCACTGCTTCAATATCTTGCAGTGCTTTCTTTTCTGCTATAAAACCATCATAGTTTCGGATGTAATCGGCCAGTAAGAACTCCTTATACTTGTCAAATAGATCAACTGGATGTTGCGGCGAATTGAAAACGCATATCAGTGCAAATGTCAAACGAATTTGTGGTGGCATACAAACACTGCAAGCTTCATCCAAGCACCTCTCCCATTCCGAATCATCTTCAAGTAGATTTAACTTTATAGCCGCACCTTTAAATGATTCTTCCACAATTCCGTTAACTTTTTTTAGATCAGCAAAGCTTTGCGCACCTCGAATATGTTGCAACAGTAATCTAAGATAGAAACGTTCTTGGTCTTTGGGACTGACGGCATAATAACGGGTGATGACTTTGTCTCCTCCTCTTTGTCGAACTTTCCAAATACTACGTGTTTTATCAAACACAAAATATTCAGGAATTTCTGAGTACAAATATCGCCTTGCATTTTCATCAGTCTTATTTAATTTGAACCATGCTGTCAAATGTGTCAAACGATTCTCAGCTCTCTCAATTGCTTGTTGCTCTTGTCCGTCTTGAAAATATACCATCTGCTCATCAGGAAGGTGAACTGCAAGGCGATAAACGGTGTGTGAGCGATCGTGCATCGGATTCTCAAGAAGCCGCCAAATTGCTTCTGGAGCGCAAACGTATCGTGCATCAAGAAATTGTCTGATTTCATTGTGAACAATTGTGCCATCACTTGAATTTAATTCCATTGAAGCGCAGTCATAACCTTTGTAGATGTATTTGAAAATATACTTTATGGCCTTAACTGATTGACATGATTCTACGTTGATATGGCAGTTGTATTTGCGTGTAAGAAATTTGTTGTATGGCACAACGAATCGATTGTCGACAATCCGATCTCCCAATTGAACTTCTACATCTTGAAGTCTTCGATAAATAGGATAGCCATTTACTTCTGTGACAGTATGGTGAGAAAATTGCTTAGGAAATTTTTTGGTGCATTCATTATTTTCCATACATGGTGCATTAGGATTTTGATCACAGCACGGACCATGAATCATTGTACGAACGACTGTTTCATGCAATTCTGGCTCACGATGATGATCAGGAATCTCAGCGCAGATAAAGCGGTCAATCTTTTCAGCTGTATCAATCTTACATTCATCAGTTAGAATGAAAAGCAGATGTGCGTGTGGTAGTCCACGTTTTTGAAATTCTATTGTGTAAACAAATGCTTTTACAATTCCAAAAACTCCCTTTTTGGTGATATCTTCAATAAGTGCTTTTAACTTGATGCTGAATACACGCGCTATTAGATCCGGTCTGTCACTTGGTTGTTGGGCTTCAAAAAGATTATCGCGAATTTCAGGCCAATTTGGATTGCAAGTCATTGTAATAAAAAGGTCAGGTTTTCCAAATTTAGCCACAATCGCCATTGCATCGTGGTACTTCTCTCTCATGTTTCGTGGTGAACCTTGAAAAGATGATGGAAGAATAACTGAGCGACCAACAGTTTTTCCTAGTCTAATAGCTGCGTCGTTCAAATGATCCATTAGTCCTCGGTACTGTTCTACACGCAAACGTCCCTGCTGATTCCGAACGAAATTAAGATTATTCGCCTCGACTTGAAGGTGTGAATCAACAGCCCATTGTTGAAATAATTTTCCACCATGTAATATCGGATTGAAGCGACCAACTCTGACAGCTATTTGAGCGACTTTCCACTGCAGAAGCGTTATTTGTGTTCTCACTCTACCAGGACGATTGTCGAGATTAATTTGCATTTTCGGTTGCCAACCTGCTTCACCGTAAGGATAAAATAGAACATATATCATGGGATCTAAGTGAGGGCTCATAATATTTAAATTGATCAACGGTTGTGCTGCATCTCGTGGATATACTCGAAAATCTCGCTGAAAAGGAGGTTCACCATCAGCAGAGCGAAAGATCATTGCGACTTCATCGACGGTTGGTAAATTGTAACGTCGTCTGTCAGTGTTGCGATCACGTCGAAATACCATATTTACAACTGGTGTCGAATGATTATTAGTAGCAGCTCGGTGTTGCTCCTCTTGTTCTACTTCACCAAGCATGCGATAAGCTTTTGCGTAAACGTTGTGTTGTCGAATTAAGCGGTCTAAATTCTGAACAATACTGACGTTAAGTCGTTGATTTGCCGGATGTTGCATCCGATCAACATTTGCCATTGCGGAATCGACGACGTAAAATTGAGCGTATTGACGCTTTGCACCATCTTCAGGATGCATGTGTCCAGTGCGATGATAAATTTGTCCGTGCACACGAAATACATATGGACCACGTCCAACTAAGTTATCGATTTGTGCGCCCATGGATGCAAAAGCTACGGCTGAATTATATGAGCGGATATTTTCTTGAAAATTGCGATACTGAGGATGTGCTGGATTACTTAAAAGCTCCTGGAGATATGACGGAAACATACATCCTTGCTGTCCATCTGATTCTAACAAAACCGTACCTTTGTGGCAGCAGTATTTAAATGTACCGTCTGTTGACTTTTCCGCGAGAAAATTCAGAGATAGACAATGAATGCATTCTTGGTCCATAGAGCCACAACTGTGAATAGTCACTTCACTTTCATTGAATGTGGCATGAGTAGGAACCACTGGAAATCGTTGATTTCTCAATCGTTGCCTTTGTATAGATGAAAGTTGACGACGTGCTGCCGCCTGCTCTTCAGATTCTTGAGCTTGTCGCGTGGCTCTTGATTGATGAACTTGGTCAACTGCTTGCTGACGACGTGCTGCAGCCTGCTCTTCAGATTCTTCGGCTTGTTGTCTGGTTCTTGATTGCTGCCTCTGTTGAGAAGCTTGAAAGAGACGTGCTGCAGTCTGCTCCTCCGATTCTTTAGCTCTTTGAATCGATCTTGACAGTCGAACTTGATCAGTAATTTGCGCTCTACGTTCTTTAGCTTCTTCAGGGTCCTCATGTGCACGCCGCTGATGTTTGTATTTTGTATTCCGTTGTGCCAAGCGCTGTAGCGTATCTTGACTTTGACGATCTCTCCATCTTTGCTGTCGCTCACGATTCATACGCAATTTACGTTCTTCTCGACTTTCACTATTCATTCTGTGATAAAATTTTCGTAAATAGTTTTTTTACTATACTCACTTATAGTATTGTGCTTTTTGATAATGGTGATGATGATAATTCCAAGTTCGTTCAAAGAAACGATAATAATTAAGTCTAAAATATCAATCAATCTTTTTATAAATCTTTTACACATTTGAATATTTACAAACTTACTTTGAAATAAGGAATATAAAGATTGACTTTTAAATTTAAATAAAAATTAATTGTTCAAGAGAAAAAATAGACGCAATCAATCTAATAGTATTATAGTAAACTTTAAGTAAAAAAGTAAATTTCATAACGGGTTTCATAACGTTAACAGACAACGGTCGTACTAATTATATATTATGTTGATAGTTTATATAAAAAAAAACATCTTAGTAAGCATCGAGAAACAGACAACGGTGTTCATATAGTTTATATAAAAAACAAAACATCATAGCAATCCTCGAGAACGATGTCGATAGCGTCATAGCGTTATATCCATACAGACAAACAGACAACGGTAATTATATTATTTGATGATAAATAGATCTAAGCGTTATATTATTATCTCTATATATGAATGTTTTTGTCAAAATATTGCTAAATAATATAAAGAAATAGGCAAATGGTTTCTAATGGTTTTTGGGAATAAAATTTATTTTTTTATTATGATACATCGGTGTTTGATCATTTATTATTAAATTCGTTTTATGATCGATGATTTCACTCAAACTTCAAGTATCTGTGTATAATTTCTTTTTAAACGAAATGATTAACGATTCGTAAGTCTTTGATGAGGTTAAATTGCTTTTACATGCTGAGAATTTTTAATCATTTACGAATGATTTTTCACCATAACCCGAACGAATGTTTTCTTTTTTCATTTCATCGTTTTATGATTAATAACCGTGAATTATGTTAATTGTGCTCATAAATATTGTTTTTGGGGGGGTTCTAATAAATCGGCGTCGTATTTATGTTTTTATTTTGCATACTATTACAAATTATGCAATTTTACAGTTTTTTTTTTTTTTATTATGTTAATTTATAAAGTTAACTTATCTTGTTGCTTTCACTACCATTTGCACGTGCCCTCTAATTATTTCTGAAAGTTGATATATATTAAAAAAATATATTACAGAATGATTTAAATGAGTGCATTGCATATTTTTGTTAGTTTCTAAACCAAATAACACGAAATTTGTGAAGCAAAGCACTAAAAATGGAGCTTTGAATATATTGTGGCCTACAAAAGTGAAATATTTAGCTTACCAAGATTTTGGTAACAACTGTCTTGTATAGTTAAAAATGATTATTTCCGAACCAACCCTTGTTGAAAATTTAATCTTTAAATTTATTTGAATCTTTCAATTCATTGTTGCAAATGCTTTTCTTTTCATTGCAAAAATTGAAAAAGCTCTACCGGAGGAAGCTGCCACTTTCGATGGGCCGATTTTGGCCCCGTTAATCCGTACAGAATTTTTGTTGAAAACCGTTATTATCGCCTAAAAATTCGTAATTTCCGCTTACATTTTGGAAACTGATGAGGACCGATATTGATTAATTGGTTCATAGATTGACTGGACTGTAGAACTTAGTACTTGGCAAGTGTCCTGGATAACGCCGGACCAATTCCTACAGCCTGTTTACACATAACAATAGGAAGGACAGGAAAGGTATTTTTTTGGGATGGAACGACTCGGTTTCAGACACCTAGCGATCGTACGGCACAACACAATTCTAATCTACTTCTAATCTTGTACAGGAAGGATGAAGGCTTAATAGGTTTAGTGGATAACGATGGTCTTGGTCTTCAACAATTGCTTCTCTAAATCAGCAACCTGAGAAGGAAATATCATTATTTCACGTGCATCTGGAAATTTCCTGAAATATACTTCTCCATTAATACTTCCCGGCTTCCGAAACAAAAATTGATTGAATCGGCCCGGTTATAGACATAATATGTAATATTGCAGGATATAATATTTCATAGACATATTATTATTTCACAATTAATTTTTTCTAGCTTCCTAAATAGATAACGCCACAACTTAAAATAGAATTTCCTGAAACCATATAATTATTTGAATTACAATATATTTACAATTACTCTAAAATCCATTAGTATTTAACCCTTGAACTGAGCAGCCACGAAATAGTACAACAAAAAAATAAATCTCAAAAAGTTGCAACAAATAAGTGAGGTATCCCAAAGGCAATGATTCCTAGAAAACTATTAATGTTATTCAATGCCAGATTAACTACCGGATTTGATATTAACCAATCACTACGAAACTTGGTATGCAGAATTGGATTGGCACTCTAACATAATGCTCAATGGAATTAGGCCATCTCTCAACAAACGATGGTCGAACTCGGTGTGCGAAGCTGTATTTGGACGAAATTTTGGGATTCGGCTATAATGAATGGAATTAGGCCGTTTCCTAATCGATATTTCTCAAATTTAGTTTGTAGAGCTTAACTAGGATTCTAATATAAACTGCAAGAACCAATCAACTTGTATCGAGGTTTTAACATGTCTTTTTGATGAAGTTCTACAATTCGACCACTCTGAATGGAACTTGGAAAATGAATACAACTATATGACCTCCTGTCGAAGTGCAGAACTGATCGGCTGAACCATCTTACATGCCAGTACTATAGGGTGGCATGAAGGACGTGAAAAGCGAACAGCGAAAGAGTTTCGGCCCCAAAACAGATTGCAAAGATTAAATAATAATAATAAAAAAAAAAATAATAATAATAATTAAGGTAAACGACGCATTTATTACTTTTACCTCGGTGCCGGTTTATAAATTTTGAAAAGGTGGACACCTTAATTAGGATGGATTATTGAAATCAAATGAGATAATCGCAGTGATTATAATCCAACTCTGAGAAAAATGGGTGGTTTAAAAAAAATTTGGTGTATTTGTTGAGGACCATGTCAGTCTGAAAAACTTATGAGCACTTCCCATCAGGGAGGTGGGGACAATTTACAAAATTTTGTATTCTGACCAAATATATTAAGAACTCCGAGGCCAACTAAGAAATCCCTAGATATCCAAACACAACTTTAGGTACACGGAGTGCCAGCCGAAGACCATGTTATTTTGACTGATTGATTGATTGGAATGGGTGACCAAACCTAAGTAAGATTCCTGGTTGACGCCACACCGAACACATGCTCTTTTACATATAACAAGATGGAGGGACAGAAATGGTGCATTAATTATTAGGGAGATTGACCCGGTTTCAGACACCTTAGTAGTCCATAGTTAGTAAATTGTTAGTTGAAATGTAATGTAAGATGGTTAGCACAAGACAATACAATTATTTAATATATTATGGTATAATATAATAATATATTATGGTATAATACCGTCACTGCCCTCATCTGAAAATCCAGCTAAAATCTAAATATAAAGACTAAATAGAATCAAAATTCGACTCCTTTTAAATACTAAACAAAGTAAAACATTAAAGCATTTATGTATGTATTTAGAATTATTAATAAGTAGCAAATAAATTTCACTTTTACCGAATAAAACCTATTAAAATATAATATAATTCAGTAATAATTAGTACAACTTTTAAATAAATTATGATAAATATAAAATCTCGGCATAATTAGGACATAAACCAGCAAACAATTTTTTGATTCGAACCATAATCAAAACAACTTGCAAAACACTATGCAGGTCTCCACCCAAATTCTTGATTAGTCAATTTAAAATAATGTTAAAGTAGACCTGAACCAGAAAAAAATAATTAGAGTAGAGTTTAGTAAACAAACTTATAAATACAATGCTAAAGTTACGTCTTAATGATTAATCAATTAACCAAAGCCGTGACAATTCGCGCTGAAATCTTAATTTCTCTTTTTTTTAGTGAAACCTGAAAATACTATCAATTATAATTTCGCTGTATTCGTCAAAAAAATAAATATAACATAAAAATAATAATAATAAGTAACAATAAACAATACCTCCCTTTCTGCCAGACAAAAATCCCCATGCTTCAAGTCCAACCCACATAAACGTGTGTGTATAAAATCACAGGCTGCAACGACTTCCGGACCCCAATGGATCCCAGTCAAATCGGCATCATTACCGAAAAAAACACCACGACTTGATAGTATACAAACTATACAACACATGTACAAAATATGTACAAAAAGTGATAGAATTTCGAATACAGTAAAACTTCTGCAAACGACCACCTTTCTGTACGATACATTTGATCACTAAACCATTTTTATTTAAAGTAAAACCGTCTCTCTAAAAAAACCACCTCCCAAACCCAACCGCGACCATGATTTAATATAGTACATCGATAAACAATCACACTCTACGAAACGACCACTCTTCAATATTTATTATTTTTTTCTAATTAAAATACAAAATCAATTTTGTTTGTATTATGATACCACATACATGATCAAAGAGAAACGAAGAATTATATTAGTCCTGAACAATGAAGCCAGACATTCAACCGACGTACAGCTCAATGCTATCAAATTTTTATTTCTGCCTGCAAATACTACGTTGACTTACAAATCACTTGATCAAGGCAACATCCAAAATGTAGTTTAACATTATCGGCGCAGAATGCTGACCACTTTAATCACAAAGATGGATACTATCGACAATGTTGACGAATGTCTCCCCGATAACCAATGAAAAGTGTTTTACGAAATGTGCATTGATACTGCCAAGTTCTCGTACTGCCATACACATTTCTCAAATTGTGGATATTCAAAGTGACATAATATCTTTAGCAAACCTTGTCAATTTAGAACTCGACTTCGATGCCAATATTGACTTGGATGATGTATCCTTGAGGACCTTGGGACAATGACGAATGGTAAATCGAGTTGTTTAATTCAAACGTGACCAATTTTAATAAAATCGTGGAAAACGAGGAATGCGATGATGACGGGCCAATGTTACTAAAAGCTTGGAAGCAGTAGCTGGTTTAAAACGATTGTCGTTTAATTTAGGAAATAGTGAGTTAATGACTCAATTTTATGAATGCGAGCAATAACTGGGAAACGAAATCATTCAGCAGAAGGCCAGATCATCGAAACAAATAATGTTAATTGATAATTTCACGTCAAAATAATACAAAAATATATTAATAATTTTTTAATTTAATTAAATTTATTTAAGTATGAATTGAAATTTGTTTCTGAAATTATAATTTCTTTATAATTTATTTTTGTGATTAACGTATCGTATGGTGTGTAATAAAATAAATACATATGAATATTTGTTATATTTTTGAATTTTTTGTATTTTTCCCCTAATACGTCCACCTCTCAAAACGACGATTTTCCCTCTGGTACGAAGGTGGTCGTTTTACAGAAGTTTTACTTTATATATAGTATGTATGGTATGGTAATGTATGGTGTTTTTTACCAAAACAAGCTGATGTAAATAAAACATGAAACTCGTCATAGTAGACACTTATGCAGTTCAGGGGGGCTATTTGCGAATTCGATTCGGAAACGGAACTACTATTAAAATTATATAGTTATCTCGTTTTCGAATCGAATTCCCAAATAGCCCCCCAGATTTTTTATTTAATCACTTTTTCGACAACAAAATATGAATTAGTGAAGGCTATTTTATTTTCAAAAATATTATATCAGACAAGGTATTATGTTCTTGATTCTAAATTAGGAAAACATCTTTTGAACCAATATTGTTGCATAATAATTCTACTAAAATGATATACTTTTCAAAATATTTGCAAAAAACGAAAAAGCTCCTATGGGAGCTGTCAATTTTTGCGGACCAATTTTAACCAAAACTGAAACTGACTGAGATCTTTCAATTAATGGGAAAAGCTTAAGTATGATGTTTCATCTCGATCAATCAATCTGGCTGGGTTGTAGAGAGGACTCAGGCATTAAACCTACACGGCACCACATATTGACAACAGAACTTTCGAAAACCCTTATTTCGGACTTCGGTGAATGGTTAATCTACTTTTGGATTGGATTATTTAATGAATAGTGTTACTAGAGCAAGTTCAAATACGTATATTGATCACGTCTTTTCTGAAACATTTCATTTCAAATTCTCTTATGCGGTTAAAAGTATTATGCGCTATAAAATCACACAGTCCAATTAAAAATAACCCGCGGTATCAAACCAATCAAGAATTAATTATAGCAATTTATCAGAAAGTTTGATGTTTTGTCACTGAACTTCGGTATTCTCTACTGATGATCCAAATTCGACCTATTCGATTTTTATTAATAATCTTACCGTTGAATTGAATAATAATAAATTGATCAACTCATAAGGCACGATTTCAAAATTAAACCATGGAAGACAAATTCATTAATGAATTTGATTAACTATAAAAACAGTTTAGCCAAAAAATTGAGAAAGAATCAAAATAATGCGGTATTAAAACCAAAGAACAGTTTTTTAATACTACGTTTTGTTCCGCTGTAGATTTAAATTCTAAATGGAAGGTTGTCAATGGCATTTTGAACAATATACCAGGCAACAACACAATTTCATCAATAGATGTTGGTGATAATAGAATTGAAACTGATCCATCTAAAATTGTCAATATTTTTAATGAGTCTTTGGTTGCGAATGAAGAAAACGTTTACATTGATGTGACTGTTAGAAATACCTTAATCCACTCAAATTTTAACAGCATCAGTTTTTTCTTTTTCCCTGTTTGTGAAAATGAAATATTCACGATCGTGAGTGACCTAAAAAATAGTGCATCTTACGGTATTGATGAAGTATCTCATATAATAATTAAAAAAATATTATTGAGAGTGTAGTTCAAATTTTTTCTTTTATTTTTAATAATTGTTTAGCAAAATGGGTTTTCGCAGAAAAATTTAAAATTTGTGTCGTAAAACCACTATTTAAAAAAGGTTCCCACTTAGATACCAATAAATATCGCCCAATTACTCTTTTAAGTTCGTTTTCAAAATTGTATGGGATATCTTGAAAAATTTAATTTGCTTGATATAGACGACAGTATGTTTTTATAAAGGACTCTTTTGACATTTCCAAAGCATTCAATACTGTTAATCACATAACTTTATTATCAAAATTATATACCGCGTCCTACAAGGATCAGTTTTGGAGCCATTGTTATTTTTAAAATATTCTACTTCAACTTTTAGCCTTGATTTTCGTGATTCACAGAATACTTGTGATTCCCATTGCGTTCCAATCGAAAACGTAAACTTCTTTAAAACTCTTGGGGTTACACTTAGACTCGCAACTAAATTTTTAAGAGCATGTTTATAATTTAAAAAGTAAGTTGAGGATGACATTACGGTCATTTTACTATTTGAGAAATATTTGTAGTCCTGAATTTATGAACTGTCTATATACTAAGCTTTAGTTGATTCTCACCTTCAGTACGGAATCGCATGTTGGGGTGGTATTTACTTATCAAATATTAAACCTTTCGCCATCATTTTCGTTGTTTGTTAAATTAAAAATTTTACACCTTCGTTACGTTTAAATTTTCAAAGTTTTAAAAGCTTTCTATATAATTAGCGGCAATCGTTGAGTTAATAGCGTCACATACAATCTGCGCAATACAAATAGATTGAGAAGTCCCTTTCCAAATAAGGAACATTTTAAAAGATTCTACACATATACGGCCCCGAAATTTTGTGGTCAATTACCACCCACAATTTTTTCAACAAATAATCTTCATGAATTCTGTAGATTATTAAAAGATTGGTTACTTATACAATTAGCAACATTGAAACATTGAAACCACAATTATTATGCTATTAAGTTTCATTTCGACCAGCCAAACCGTCTGGAATTTAAAAAAGCCATATTTTTGTGGGAAAACGAATAAATTTAAACGCAAAATATATTGCAGATTTACTTTAGAATCTGTTAGTTCATAGTCTTTTGCCACATATGTTGTACTTGGCACTATAATTATAAGCAAAAAATGAAAAACTACTATGGAAACTACCACTTCCCGTGGACCGATTACGACCAAAAAAGGGACTGTTAAAAGTATGTAAGTTTGATGTTTTGCATTTTAGAAAATTTACTCCATGTATTGTGAATTTGGGAATTGATTTGACGCAAAGGTTACCTGGCTCGTAGAGCTTGAAACTGAACTATAAGTTATATTTGTTCCAGATGGTTTTCTTAGTTTTTTCACATCTTTATTTCTAGACTAGGTGCTGTACCGGAATGCAAATTTTCCAACAGCTTGCGATTCCTCCGTCTCGGTGGGACTAAGTTACATTTATGATCAATAAAAGGTGGACCATTGAAAACTAAAATCAGAATAAAAAATTTGTTGGCAATTTTATGAGAGGACTTTGGTTCTTCGATAGAACTTTGTCTGGCTTATCCTTAAGTACATCCAAGATCTTGTGACAAAGGTATAGGCAATACAGAAACTTCAAAATAATATAAAATCGCGAATTTTTCTTTTGAAGATATTAAGAATCCTCCTAGTAATAGACCCTGCATGATTCAGAAAATTTGTCGAAAGTGTCTTGCGATTTAAGGGGATGACAATTGAAATCACTTATTTTCAATTAAGTAATTGGGAACATTTAAATTACTATCCGAATATGTATACGTGGTCCTTTGATCATTTTTTTATAGGCGGTCTAACCATAAATTTCAATCCAGTTAAAAATCATTATCAACACATACCTAGAATTTGAACTAAGCTTTCGGACCATTTAGGACCAAAAACAAAACAAAAATAAGCAAGCTGTTCATTTTTTAGAGCCGTAAATGTGACTGTGCAATCGCAAAAACAAACAAAAATTTTTTGAAAAATATATTTTGAATTTCAAATTTTCTTGGTAAAATTGATTGAGTAGCCAGGATTTCAGCTAGCAAATTACTTGCTTACTAGCCAGTCGAGTATCTACCCCACTAATAGGGATTCGAAGATAGCTCTAAGAGAAGAGTTAAAATAATATAAACAAATCTTATTGAAACCATAAATGCTTGGTATTATTTTGGGTACAGTTTCACAATCATTTCGATGAATATTTTAGAGTCCCTAACGTTGATTGGGAAATGTATGTCATGACACTTTGCCAAATTTCATTTGTTATGTTATCTCCTTTAAGATATAATGGGAAAAAGTTTGCCTATTATTGCCTTCAATGAACTCGAGGAATGTTTTGTCTATCAATATTCTATTCAACGAAAAATAAGAGATTACGCTATTCGCCACAAGTGGCAGTACTATCATAAAATCAATATCGATTTATTTTATAAAGAGCTTTTTTTCATTTTTATACCATTTTTCACAAAAGCAAAGATTTTAACGGAACAAAACGTTTAAAGTGTTTCTTAAATTGGCAAAATCAAAAATCGTGAAATTTACATATTGCAGGTATTGTAATTCTAATATGTATTTTGAACTACATAGGTTCTGAAATGCATTTGTTATCGTCGTTCTTCTTGGATTGTGTCGTCTTGTCGCCTTGTTGCTAGAATGCTACATACATTAACTAATTAACGAATACTAATTAAGGGTTCTATTGCTTTAACAATTTTGCTACATGACGTCATTTTGTGTAGATGAATCCAAGTCTTGACTACATGACAGTATAATCAAATAAATGATATGATTTTTTTGTACAATCTTTTTTCGTGAAACGTTAACCGTTTCGGGCTATTGGTAACCATTAATTTATTATTTTATTATTAAATTATGCATTCAACATTTCATTAAACCTCTAAATCTGAAGAACTTTTCACGATACTGTCATTTTCAGTTCATAAAAGAAACTGTCGATATAAACTGCTACTCTAGGTGCATTGGTTTGCACGTACAGAGTGATAAGTGACGAAATGGCGATTTGTTTGCTCCAAAATGCATCTTAGAATCCATTTTAATTGTGCATAACTCGTTAAAAAATGGCCGAGTTTCGCCTAACATTTTATGTTTCCAAAATTTCATATACTGAGTTGCTCGACTTCGGAGATCATAAAATTTCGCGTCATATATACAAACAGGTCCGAAAATTTCCGATCAATGTTGTAAAATCGACGAGGCATATATAATAATTTTCAGCATGGTTTACAAAATCGAAAAATTTTTAATTTTCCATTTTATTCTCAATTAGAAATTTTAGTACTTTTGCTAAGTTACAACCCCAAATAAGCTACGAGCTAAATATATTGTAAGAACAATCAGTTCAATAATTCAACAGTATTCAAAATATCGTACCTTTCATAAGAATATTGCCATATCCGGCGTATTGGTTTGTACAATAAATAACTCCGGTGCAAATAGCTTAATTATGAATTTATCGTGGAATGAAACGATTTCAAAATCAATCACTCAAAAATGGCTGACTTATTGAGATAGTTCGAGATCATTAAAGCCTCTGCTGGCACAATGCTGGCATCAAACACCAACGTTGTACAACCATTATGTCTCACCTACTCCAATATTCGTCGCTCGGAAAATTCTTCAAATCACGGCATTCTGTAGACGTTCCATCCAAGATATATCAAGGTGTCAATCCAAGGAGCAATTATTAGACAAGAGGGGCAGCTCAACAAATCGAAATTACCACACACATGGAAGCATCTGATCATTATTTTCAAAGACAATCAGCTTACGAATTTACTTATTTTGCAAGCACATAGTACAACGCTACACTGTGGTCCCCAGCTGACGCTGGCTCACTAACGGAAGCACTACCAGATTTTAAGTCGTACAACGACGAGTCAGCAAATGATGATCAATCTTCTGTCGCATTGTATTACTCACTCGAGACCCTTTATGCAGAATTGCGTAGACTATGCGGACCCAATATCCATCAAGCTACACAAAGGTCGGGGTACTGCGTCAACAAAGGATCACATTTGTATTTTCGTCTGTCTATATCTACGAAAGCCTTACAAGCTGGTATGTGCAAACTCACTACAAATACATTCATCGCGTCTTTAAAAACGCGAGAAAGGCTAAATCCAAAACTTGTACAGCAATTGCGCAACCAACTACGTCGGTGCAAGTCGTGAACAAGCATTTTTGCATCGCCAGAGCACGAGAGATGTTACTCTGGTATTCACTCCATTATTGGCTCAGGGTAGCATCACCTGGAACTTCATTTCCCCTGCTTCGCCACATTTTGGCGGCTTTTGGGAAGAAGGCGTAAAATCGGTCAAGTATCATTTAAACAGCGTATCATGAGCAATACCTGACTAACGTTAGATGAGTTGACAACGCTGCTGTGCCCGATCGAGGCGTGACAGAAGTCGCGGTTATTATGTCCTATAGTAAACGGTAATGTTGAATGTACAATCCTCACTTCAGGGCATTTCTTAATCGGGAAGATACCACTCACGACGCAACTGCTCACGCTGACCAACATTATTCGGCCTGCGAAGTAGTTACACGGAAGGATCATCGAGAGGCAAGCGGGATCTGACGGAGGCAGGCAACCACAACCACGATCAACACTAACATATTAAAATGCTTCAGGGCGGCCGGCAATGTTTGAGATGACACCAAACGTCTCCAAGACAGTCAGAGGTGACACCAATCATTGGACACCCCAGATTGGAGAGCACGTTGTAAACGCCCATCTTGCCTATCTCAGATGCAAACATCTCAAAAACTGTAGTTTATTTCAAAATTACACAAGACCTAAAAATTTAATTTATTTGGGTAGATTTTTAGCTTTAGTTGTTCGAGATCGCGATTTCTTAAGTCAAATTTAGTTAAATTAAAAATTAAATCTTATTTTTATTTTAATTAAATATCTAAGATGAAATTTTCTTATATATGCATAGCAAAAAAAATCTGTGTTCAACAGTTCTGATCAATTCTGTATAATAACAGAACTGTATAGAACAAGACTTTATTCTTTGACATTAGTTATTGGTACAACCCCGAAATCTACCAGTAAAGAAAATTTTATTGATTGGAATTGCTTGATGTTATTCAGTTGCTAAAACCAAATCACAAACTCTTTAGAATATCTCAGTTCAGTTTCATTCTCATTTTAGATTAAGTCAGTTTCAAAAACAACGAAAGTAAAGTTTTTGCTCGAATAAACGTATTAAAAATATGTTAAGTTACAAGATAAGAACTTTTAGGAACCACCGTAAACATTATTCAACCACGTAGATAGCATAATTTATTCACCGCACCGGAATTTTGATGTCCGTTTGTTAATTTTATTTTTGCAAAGAATTCAAAAAAAAAAAATCTAAACACTCGAATATATTGACGATCACGATCTGTATATCTTCGTATAACACACAACATGATCTTCACGGATCATAAAAATAATTTCGTATGGACCAAAAATGATGATTTTTATGTCTTATGTTTTCCCGGTATTTTTGGCAACAAACATAAAAAAGATTTAAGTATAAAAATCTTAAAACACCTGGCTTAACAGATTTTGTCTTAGACGTGTGTATGTACATTTGTGTGGCAAAGATTTACTACCTGTTTAAACATAGCTACATATACAGTTAAACTTAATTCGCAGAATACTTAAATTTTAATTATAGGTACATTAAGTTTTACAGCGGTAATTAATATTTCAAAAAGGACACTTAAATAAAAATTAAAGGATTAAACCATTTTGCACGTTAGCTAAATCCCAAAATATTACGGCTAAACAGTTTTTTTTTTTATTATACTCGTACAGTGGGCGTTATTTGTAATCAGCTTTAGTTTTGTTCTAGTTTATTGTTTCTGACAATACGATTTGGTTGTAAATGTTTCGTACGCAGACGCACTGGCTGGAGTCGAAAATAAACGCCTGCGTTAACAAATTAGAACAGTTCTCACAAAATCTAATAAATCTTGAATGAAAAAAAAAAAATAAAATGAAATCTAAATCACGAAGATCTCGCACGAAGCAAATGAAACGAGAAAAAAACTGTCAACTTTCTTAATTGTGGGTAATAATTTATAAAAATTTAAATAAATCAGTAACAATGGATTAACAATAGAAGACAGTATTTTAACCGCTTTTCTTAAGTTTGGTGTCGTCGTCGTTGTTGTTGTCATCTATTTTTGGTGGTATGGTACATTTCACACACAGAATCATATTATTTCGTTGTGAATATTCACCTCATCGAATTTCGATTACACGGAATATGAAATTGTAATAAATAAAATATAAATTTTTATTATTTAAGAGTTAGTGAAAATAAAAAAATCAAAAAAAAAATATCGTAATAAGAAAAGAACTGGTAACACCTCTCTCATAAATCTTAAAGTGACTACAAATATGTGTTTGTTATCTTTTCACGTACGTAAAAATTTGTTACAGATCTGTCAAATGGCTTGGTGTCAGTTGAAAAAATATGCAGAAGGGTAATTTTTTAGTCGACTTTAAAAAAAATATTTTTAATTGAAATTAAATAACATTCGAAGAAAACCACCGCAAAATGGTTACGCGAGTCAGATTTCATTGCGTCTAGTAAAGGGTATGTGGGAATTGAGTCAAATTACGAAATATGTTTACCTTTAATGCCCTTAAGGGTAATCTGATTCGGTAACACTTTCCTTTTAAAACTATCTGCATGTACAACAAATTAACTATCTGATTATCATATATAAAAAAATAAAACAAACTTAAAGGGAAGCTGTATACGTAATCAAAATTCCATCTTTAAGATAAAAATAAAAAATGTATCAGTAGCCAAATTAAAATAATAAAATTTTTATTTCCCAATCAAAATTAAATTTCTTATAATTTAATAAATAAAATGACAGAAGTGAAAAATACGAATCCATCGTGATCGTAAATCAATCAAGAGGAATTTATACGTTTATTTCTATTTGTATATATAGATTTTTGTGTTAGAGTGTTTTGTTTGAGCAGCAAAGGTGTATAAATATATAAAATACGTAAACTGTTGATGATTTATGTACTTAGAATTTCAAAGGAATCCAAATCACTTTTTATTTCGAACCAGAAAAATTGTGTATTTGACATCATTTTGAAATTAATCGTCTTTGTACCGAAGCGGGAATTCTTTTGGAAACTGTCGGCTACGTTTTCAAAATTCAAATATGTGTGTGATGATGATGACTATTAAGAATTATTATATTTAGGTGGATGTGCTTTTGGAAATTTAGTTTGACGAATTATATTCAATTAATCATAATTTAGTTTAGATTAGTTTGGGAACATATGCCGAAATATATATTTACTACTATTAATATATATATATATATATATTTTTTTTCACTATGCCAGATTTTAAATGTTTCCTTGTACATTGACAGTGACATAACTCTGCGTATCTAGCACACATGTCAAAATTGTTTGACTGATATTTCTTCAAAACTCAAAATACCTTATTAGTTATTACAATCTCAAAGAGCAGAATAAAATTAGCGGCGTAGAAGTGGAGTCTATACAAAATTGTCTAAGGATGTGTTTAGAACCATTCTTCACAAATAACAGGATACGCTTTATTTGATTAATACAGGCGCTTGTGGTAACACTATATCTTGCGGCAAGCACTAAACTAATTGACATGGAACCAAATAACCGTTGCCCGGAATATATATTGTGAAATTCGGTATGTATTTATTAATTATTGACTAATTTATTTTACTATAAACACCACTTATAATTTTTTGCACTGTTAACTTTCAATAGTGAACTTTTCGGTAAATTTATTTATTTTTCAAAAACTTTTTGACAAACAGATCAAAAAATCTGTTTCAAACCCGATTTTTACCTTAGTAAACGACTTACCAAGCTATTGGTACGCAACCATGTTTGTGAAATACATACCAAAAATTTACACTGGTACAAATTTAAAAAATTTCCAATTGGATTTGTCTGGTAGTAAAATTTAAAATTCTTTTGATAATCTTTAATTATTTTCTTGAGCAGCCCCAGCATCGCTAAAGGTGTCGTTGTAAAAATCAAACAATTTTCGAACGATTTGGAATGAACACGTAAAAATTATGATTTACAATTTATTAAAGTTTAATCCTAGAGATGTTCAAGGGGCCTCATTTACATGATCGGGTAGCTCAGTCAAAACCCAATGTGTGTCGTGAACAGAATCTAATTATCATGATTTTTTACGTGCATGGTTATAATGCCTATCCAAAAAATGTTCTCGGGTTCCCTTTCATATATTTGAATAGATCAGCAAATTTCCGATCAATATTGTGAAAACGAGGCACATATGATGATTTTTACTAGGATTTTACTTCTTTATTTTCAAATTTTCTTTATTCTCAATTTCAAATTTTGGTATTTTTGCCAATTGGAATTTTATCCAATTTAAATTCCCAAATAGCTACGAACCCGATTTATTGAAAAACCAATGAACTAACGGAAATTCACTGCTTATTGTTTTTAAGTTTGTTTCAGTGCATTAATAAAGTTTTTTCACATGTTCCACAAAGATCTGTAATTTTTCATTATGAAAAAAACTAACTTACGCAGAATTCAAGAAGAACTTCCGTCTTTTTTGTTTGGGTAACTGCTAGAATGTTATAATGAAAGAAAGACGAGAAATAAAGGTGCTGGGTAAAATTCTTATGGTTGTTTACTTTCTGAAATATGCAAATAGCTCAAACGCGAACAAATAATTTCTGAAAGGTACATCGAAGTTTTTTGTGAGATTTGTCAGAATCAATCTAAAAATTTTCTAAAGATTAATAACTTTTTATTACCCTCAGTGATATTTTCGCTGCAGCAATAAAATTTTCAGAATTCCGATCAGGTGTTATAGTCAGTTACTTAGATCAAATGATAACGCCAAAACATAAGTTCCTGGTAATAAAAATGATTTCGTTTTGTTCCAAATGATTAAATCGATATTCCAAATTATCTAAATGTCGTATTATTCACATGCTGTTAAAATTAGCCGACTCGCTTCAGCCGGAAAATGCCGATAATGCAGATTTGGCTGCAACAACTAAAATATATCAGCCGGAAAATGTCGATAATGTAGTTTGGGTGGAATAACTGAAATGTGTCAGACAGGAAATTTCGATAATGCAGTTTCGGCTGCAATAACTAAAAGTGATCAGCCGAAGAATGTCGATAATCCAAATTAAAAACAACTCGTATTTTTCGCCTGTAAAGTCGGTAAGGCAGATTCGTATAAATAACCAGCTGAAAAATGCCGATAAAGCAGATAATTTTGGTGTTAAAGAGTAATTTCTTTTTAAATCAAAAATGTATATTTCGTATCATTAACGTATATTATTCAAAATTAAACATTTTTATTAAATACATTAAAATTACAATAAAAAACTGTTTTATAACTGAAAAAACTTGATGGAATATATCAAGCAAAGTGGTCCAGGTGAAGGGTCCGGGAAAGTTTGTATGAATAGATCACACACTCAAAACTTGAAAATGTCTAAAAATTGACCGTTTCAGGTGTCATGGCTGGAAATAGATTCAATTGAAAGGTCTTAATGATGCTCACACCTGTAAAAAATTTCAAATCTATTTCCATGTTAGGAATTGTGTGTGCGCGATATATTCAATCGAATTTTCCCATACTTTCCACATGGAAATGTAACTATAGATGCATGTAACTATAGATGCATTTCACGTGTTCCCTCCCCAAATGTGTAATACAGCACTTAGATAAATTTGGTTTTGTATTTTACTTTTAATTGTTACGAATGAAAATTTCTTATTTTAAATTTTTTAGTTGGTTTTTAGGAAGAGCAAAATAAAAATTTCTAATATAAATAATTACATTCCGGCATAAAATTCATATCTGCATTAACGACATTTTTCGGCCGGGGTGTTACCGACCAAATCGACTGTCATTTTCGTTTGATTAGTTTGAATCTGCATTATCGACATGTTTCGGCTGGAATCGGCTAACTTTAATAGGGTATTATTCACGTGTTTTCGTATTATTCACGTGTATATTGAATATAAATATAAATATTGGAATGTTCGGAAAGTAATTTCGTTTTTTTTTTGCGAAAATCCCTTTAATGCTTTTTTCCATCTTTTATGGCAGTAGCAGAATTCTACACTCATTCAACTTCTGACCCTAGCTGGCAAAAAAGTAATACAATGCAGTTTTGACGTCCTTTTTCGAAGAAAAGTGTTGGTCAACTAAAAATTTTTGTAGAGACCGGAACAAGTAATAATCTGTAGGTCCCAGATTTGGAGAATATGGTGTGGTAGTACATCTCATCCATGCTGCAATAGCTTTTGGTGTGCCACCAAACTTGTATGAGGTGTCACATTATCTTGGCCTATTCTGTTTTAGCGAATCATTAAATGTGTCCAGTTGATGACAGTATACTTCAGAATTTATCTTCCAGTGTTCGTGAAACACTGGATTGTTCCATTAGCTTACAGGATAAAGGAACTGGAAAAGTTAGAAACCATAAGAACAATTTCTCAAGTAGTCAGGTCAGAGTGCGGAACACCGCTTGTAACAATTTTATAATAAGATTATAGTTTACGGTTGTATGAAGACTATGCGGCATCAGAGACATCAATTGCGGAATAAGCAGACCGAGGAAATTTTATAAATTTACAAGTGGACAAAGTGTCAATAAAAAAAAAGATTAGCTATTTAGAATTTAGAATTTGCCTTCACAATGACGAAATTAAAACCACTAGTCAAGAATTCAGTGATGTC
Source organism: Nephrotoma appendiculata (assembly GCA_947310385.1). Lineage (NCBI taxonomy): Eukaryota > Metazoa > Arthropoda > Insecta > Diptera > Tipulidae > Nephrotoma > Nephrotoma appendiculata. Next base: position 17,218,785 of record OX371224.1, read on the forward strand.
ACCTTACTACAATTGTAGCAGATCTACTACAGTTTTTTCATCCTAAAATTTCGGGAAATTTATTCGATTTTCATTTTTAATTGGGACCGAGAAATTTTTATTGAAAGAGAAATGTTAAGAAACATTCGACGAGATAAAGAGAACAATTGTGCGGTACAGTATTGGCGCTGTAGAGTTAATTTAATTTATTATAATTTATATTTAATTATTATTAATTTTATTTAATTTTAAATTATAAATAATAATTAAAATATTTTAAATTTATTATTAAAAAAAAATATTTTTTTATTTAATTAAATTTTATTTTTACTTATTATTGTCCGCCATATACAATGGCGGATGGCTCGTGTGCGGAGTAGTGGTGGCGATGATGGTGTGAGACGAACGATTTTTCTTAAAATAAATTTCCTCGTTTTGCTGTGCTCGTTCTGTTGTTTTTCTGTTTGTACGTACAGAGTGATTGGTTAGTGAGGAGTTTGCGAGATGTTGTGTTTGCGGTGTGTACGATTATAATATTTAATTGCAATATTTTAATCACTACAGTGTATTTCAATCACAAGAAGCCGATTGTTTTAACCACAGGTGCATACAGAATAGAAACAGGCCTTGCCAACATGATGAAGGACAAATTAAAATTTGATAAAAGCTGGAAATTACTGAATAGTTGATAAAGAAGCCTTGGCCGTATATTTTAGAGTGCTAACACAAACCATTGCTAGCTAATTTTGAAACAAGCGGATAATTCTTTATATGTCAGCAAATACGTTACAAATGTTAGCACTGTATTTGACGAGTTTCAAAATACAAATTGTACATATTTAGTATGAAAGAAAAATGGGGCAAGAGACACAACGAGTTTGAAAACTGTAAGAATTTGATATGCTAACCACATGACTATTTAAGTGGAAAGCAAGTATAAAAATCCAAAGATGGAAGAGAAATTTAATCCGAATGGGATTAACGGTAAACGAATAAGAGAAGTGGCTCCGATGTTTTAAGGTGGAAAGCAAGACCAATGCTTATCCAAAGTGCGCAGACATTTATGCCAGGAGCAACAGCTGAGCGGGCAGTTTCGATCTTCTAGAAGCAGCCTAAAACAGCCTGTATATGCAATTGTGATGATCGACTGAAATAGTACTGGTTCGTGCTTTATATTAAAAAGCTTAAAAATGCACTTCAGGCGTCCTGAACGATGATAAACGATAACACTCTTTGTCCTACTTTAGCATTCAGTTTTAACGAATTGAATGACTCGATTTAAATGTGACAGACTGATAGCGTTCATGCATTTATTCGAGCCTGAATCGTCTGCATTTTCAGGCATTCTAGGTTATCAGGGAATCATCTGATATTACGCATATCAATTCAACTCACACATGGACATAATATCTTAATTACCTTAAAAAATATTTATCACTGGTTTTAATAAATTTTGCTATATCGATAAAAAAAAGTCAAAAATTGAAAAATTAATCATATTTTATAAACATTTTTTTTTTGTGTGTGCTTTCATTTATGTTTTTGAATAATGAAATAATAATTATTACAAAATTTAATTAGCGTTTTACTACGCAAAAATGTTGGAGCAGAAAAAAATCCATATATTACCTTAATCATTAACACATTCAATATGTATATGCATACGCGATTTTTTTGCTGTAATGATTGGTGACTGATTTATATGTACGTACAACATAAAAAACGAAGCATAAATAAAAAGCACGTACAGCATGTATGTTTGTATGTATATGTAGCGCATAAAAAATATGTATTTGATGGATTTTATTTTATTTTTTATCTTTTTTAAAAAATAAATACAAAAAATTACTAAATTCACATGGTGGAACTGTGAAAGCAGCAATAATACAGCATTTTAATAAAAAAAATATTTTTACTCTCCTAAAGCTTTTCATGTTGACAAAACATAATTTTTTTTAACGTTACATAATTTTATGTGCCCACTAAGTAGACCCGCGCTAATCAAGGGTTGTTAGCGAATACACAATTTTTTCCAGCTCTCGGAAACATAATGAAAATCAAATAAATCCCAAAGTGACAAAATGATCATTAAAAATTTCACGATTTATTTTAAAAACATTTTGTTTGGTGAATAGTGTACATATTACATATATACATTTTTTATGCTGCTGATATTATTGAAAAAAAAAAAAAACGATTTTCAATAAAGTCAATAAATATGTTGTGTGGATGCGCCCGTTATGTATTATTGTTTGTTTTATAGTTGAAAATGTTATGAAAATATTTAACATTAAAAGATAATTTTATAAAATGAACAGATGCACGTGAAGGTACATAGATCGGAGCAAAATTAAATTTCCTCACACCACATACCACACAGAAAAGGAAATATTCACTGGTATATGTCCAATCGATGCTTCCACATTATGATGATAAAAAAAAATTAAATAAACCGAAGCGAAGAGAATTCCTGCGTTTAGTTTGAAATACTTTGACATTGATATGGCAAAGAGGAAATTGAGGAAACTGTAGTAAAGACTACAATTTTTTTTTATTTCTCACTGGACAGTTTTATGTTATCTCGAAAATGTTAAAAATATTCCAATAGAACAGCAAAAAAATGTATAAAATGTCAGTTAGAAATAAATGATCTATACTGATACGTAATGGTTGTGGGGGGAAAATGTAATGAAGTAAATTTCTTTTTTTAAAGGAAAACTTTTAAAAACTAATTTTTTATTTAAAATAAATTTAATATTATTATTTTGCGGAATATGTAATTATGGATTGTAGACATCATTGTTTGTTAGACCATTCGAATCTGCATCAACTTTTAACTCTTCAACAGTGTTGTTTTTAGCTGGAAGCATATTATGAACACAATTTTTTATTCAATATTTGTCTATTTTAATTGCAATGTTGTTGTCGTGTGTGTGTGTGTATGTTGAGCAGCTACTATGTCAATATGTGCGATGCCTCAGTCTGATATAAATATTTATGATAAAAACTGGAAAATACGAAAATTTTGCACTTTTATTTATGTCCGTAATATCCAACCATCCATATAAACATAATATCGAAACACATCAACGCTATCTCATGAATATTTTATATTTGTATAATGATGAATACAGTTCGTTCCACAAAATTATATACAGCCCTTCAACCACCCCCCTATATATCATTAAGAACAAGAAATGTAGAAATAAAAAATAAACTTCTCCTTCTTTATACCCGTAAGAGAAAAAAACAGTGTATATAGTGTTTGGTCAATTTGAAAAAAATATGAACGTGAACAAACATTAGATTTTAATTTGAATGTTGGTTGATACTGGGTACTTATCTTTCATATATATATATAAGTATGTAAGGTATGATTACGTATTTTTTGCTATGCTTTAATAAAAAAAAATTTGTGGGAGTAGTCTTGTGTGTGCATAAGTACGTATTACATATATATTTATATACAGATCGTTTAACATTTGGTACGGTGGTTTATGTTTTATATACAAAACATATAACCATCGCATTTAAAATGAAATTGATTTCATTCATAATTTATATGCGAGCGCGAGTACAAAAGGCTGACAGTACCACCGTTCATGAAATCGCTGAAAATTGTTCATGAGAAAATTTGTTTAACGCAGGTAAACAGGTTAAAAAAATAAATAAAATAAACCCTGTTCGGCCCCATGCATCAATAACAGGAAAACAGTTCTAATATTACATTTCGTAACAAACATTACAACAATGCCGAAACCCAAAAGAAGGTTGTGCCAAAGATTATTTCAACTATTTTTCAAATAATTATTATGATTATTATTTAAATAGGATTTTTTATTTTCATGTTATTCTCGTAAACGTATAACATTTAATTCGATCCTTTTGTGTACAGGCAGTACGATCCTTGTTGTATATTCATACATTGGACGGGGTTTTTTTTTTGGTAGCACTAACAATAATATACCAAAATAATATATAGTTTATTTTTAATTATTGACTTAGAATCTAAATAATAATTGTATTGTTCAAATTGTGTGTGTGTGTACAATATTTAGTCGGCCCAAATCCATTGTGTTTGCTAATCGAATAAATAGAGGAACTCAGTAAATACTGTTCCAGCGACATATTTTATTGTAAATAAATAAAAACACAATCAGTTGAGTGTTTTGAATGTTAGGAGCGATTTTGTAGAAATTTAATTTTTTTAATGGATTTAACATTTGGTGGTAAGGACACAATGATTTTATATATTACTTAATATTCGGAAATGTGTCAAAATAGTTGACAAACCTAGTTTGTTCATGGTTAAGTAAATTGTTCAATTCGATTTTGATTTAAGAAACAATGTAGTGTTTTTTTAAGATGCCGTACCATAAAATGTAAGGTGGGGGATTTTCGAAAATTTAACTATGAAGGGGTGTTCTGTTTGTAGGCCCGAGCCTAACAATATATCCCGCTGACACGACAAATGAATAGTACGGGCTACACGACATTTTGAATGTCGATCATGTCATTAGAAAAAGAGATTTCAGACATGGTTGAAGATTTTCGAACGGAAATCTAACTATGATCCCACATAAGCATTAGCCTGAAACTTTGCATAGGAGTTTTGTTTGTAGGCTGAAGCCTAATAATATATTCCACTCACACGACAAGTAAACAGTGCGGGCTACACGAATTTTTGAATGTAGATCATTTCATGAGAAAAAAAATATTTCAGACATTGTGGGGGATTATCCGCGGAAATTTAACTACGATTCCACATAAAATTTTGCCTGAAACTTTGCACGGGTATTGTGTTTGTACTCTCGAGCATTATAATGTATCCCGTTTACACGACAAATGAATAGTGCGAGCTAAATGAATTTTTTGAATGTGGATCATTTCAAGAGAAAAACAGATTTCAGACATGGTGGTAGATTTCTAGAAATTTAACTATGATACCACATAAGCATTAGCTTGAAACTTTGCACAGGTGTTTTGTTATAGGCCCGAGCCTAATAATATATCCCGCTTACACGAAAAATGAATAGTACAGGCTAGACAAATTTTTGAATTTAGATCATTTCATGAGAAAAAGAGATTTCCGACAAGGTGGAAGATTTCTGGAAATTTAACTATGATCCCACATTAATTTTGGCCTGAAACTTTACATCGTTGGTTATTGAAATTATATATATATATTAATAATATATTTGAAATTTAATAGACCATAATACTATAACCTTAAGAATTTACTAAAGTAAATTTTAATTTATATGCACATTTAAATAAATTTATATAATTTTTTCGATTCGATTCACTTGTTTATTTTTAAACATTTTTATTTTCCCTTTAAAATTCGACGACAATGCAGATTTTGGCTGCATTTTCCGTTAACTCCAGTAAGCTCCGAAAGTTTCCTGCCGAAAGGTGGTAATGCAGATAGTGTCTTTGCTATTCCAACCGAAACACGGTAATGTAGGTGTTACTTTCCAAAGTGAAAATATTTTAAATGTCGATAATGCAGATATTATAGACAAAAAAGATTAACTTTAATATTCAAACCGAAAAATGCCGGCAATACAGATATAAAATTTACAAATGAATCATCAATTTTCTAACATAAAATGTCAATAACAGACATCTATTCAATAGCCATTGACGCAGCCACGTTTAGCTGATGAATGGTTTGTATATCAAGATTTTGACAGATAAAAGACGATCTGTCTGTACCAATTTGGTGAACTATGACCCTAAGTAGTTTGGAGTGAGTTTTATTACGACGATAAAATTGTCCATCATTCGAGATTTAGTCAGATGGACACCAATCTGACTGTCGATTCGAGCCCATTAACATATATAGGTAGATTTTGATTATAGGTTAAGAGTGAGTCTGATGAGATTATAGGGATGCAATGCCTTATTAGCTTCATACAGTCGAAAGTAGTAGATAAAAAAGATTAAAAATTATGTTTGCAATTCAAGATTATGCCAGTCAGTCACCAATCTGACTATGCTTATTCAATAGCCCATAACCGTAAGTAGATTTTGATTATAAGTTAGGGGTGGGTCTGATGATATTATAGGAAAATTTTGATGTTTCCCATTTTCCATCGATAAAACCGTTTGTCATTCGAGATTTTGCCACATAGACAACAATCTGACTATGCCGATTCGATAGCCCACATGACCATAGGTAGATTTGTATTAAAAGTTAGGGGTGGGTCTGATGGGGTTATAGGGATGAAATTTTTATGTTTCTCTTCTTCTGACGATAAAATCGTCTATCATTCGAGATTTTGTCAGATAGAAACCAATCTGACTATGCTAATTCGATAGCTCATGAACATAGGTAGATTTTAATAATAAATTGGGAGTGGGTCTGATGGGGTTATTGAGGTGAAATTTTGATGTTCCCCATTTTTCACCGAAACAATTGGTTGTCATTCGAGATTTTGCCATATAGATACCAATCTGACTATGCTGATTTCATAGCCCATTATCAAAGGTAGATTTGTATTATAGGTTAGGGGTGTGTCTGCTGGGGTTATAGGGTTAAAATTTTGATTTTTCCCATGTTTCATCGATTAAATCGTTTGTTATTCGAGATTTTGGCACACAGACACCAATCTGACTATTCCGATTCGATAGTCCATAGCCATAGTATAGGTTAAGGGTCGGTCTGATGGGGTTGTAGGGGTGGTATTTTTATTTTGCTATAGTCAGATATGGTGTCTGTATGAAAAAGGGGAAAATTAAAATTTTACCCCTACAATCCCATCAGACCCTCTCCTAACCTGTACTCAGAATCTACCTATAGTCATTGGCTATCGAATCGGCATAGTAAAATTGGTGACTATATGACATAATCTCAAAGGACGAATGATTCTTCACAAAGCTTGATAATTTTCAATCTTCTTGACCTCAGACCCACCCCTAAGCTATAATCAAAATCTACCTATGGTCATGGACTATTGAATTAACATAGTCAGATTGGTGTCTATCTGCGGCGAAATCTCGAATGATAAACAATTTTATTGTCAGAAGAAGAGAAAAACAAAATTTTAACCCTATAACCTCATCACACCTACCCAAAACCTATAACTAAAATTTGCCTATGATCACGGCCCATCGAATCGGCATAGTCAGATCATCAGATAGTCTTGAGTTCTAAACCACTTTAGCGATAATTACAAACCATTTAAAGCATGATAATTTTTAAACTTCTTGATTTTCAATTTTCGGCTGTATGAAACAGATATTACCACTTATAAACCTCTTTCAAACCTCTTCAAATGAGATTTTTTCCACACATAACACATTTATCGTTAAGTTGTAATAAATTAAATATTAGTGATATGAAACAATAAATTAATATCGGTTAAATTGAATTTTTTTTTAGTTACTTTCGGCTAGGATATTTCAATTTAATATATAATTTGTTTAACTTTTGGCTGATGCAGTCAAGACACTATCTGCATTATCGTTTTTTCACTTTCGCCAGGCAACTTTCAGCTAACTTTGACAAGATGATTTTCGGAAACATTTCAGATTATTCCGACAAACAATTTCTGCGGTATTCGGTATGTTATTTGCAATACATGATATGCTTTCACCTTTAACCTAGAAACCAAACCCAAATTTGAAGCATAAACAACTTATTTCTTGCCTTATTGATTTAATTTCAGAATGGCGGATGGGTAATCTGTTCGAAATAAATCAGGTAACGTTATGGAAAGTCGTGAACAGAGTTCCGTCGTGGCTGGTCAGTATCTCAAACAAGTACATAATATGGCCACGTTCAACTGAGAGATTCGCACAGGCAACTACATCATTTCGTTCGCTGTCAGGAATATCCCGAGTGATTGGGGGCGATAGATGGGAGCCACATTAAAATCCGAAGACATCTCACCAATCCAGTGGTTTGCTATAATCGCATAGGCTACTATTGCATATTATTGCAGGCGGTAGTTGATTCATCAAAACGATTTATTGATGTGTACTGCGAGGAATCTGGTTCCATGCACGATGCACGAGTTTTAAGACGGTCCCCATTAGGGTGGTCCACGTTTGTATGGGAAAAAAAAAGTGTTGAGATATCTAACGGGACACCCCCTAGAAATGTAAGGTTATGCTAAAAACTTAAACAGAAAAATATTGGGTCGATCGAAAGTCGTTTAGAGGTCGCGACTTGAGCGCGAAGTTCGATAAAAACGGTATTTTTTTCAATTTTTCACTTTCAAACGAACAGAAAAATTACTTAAAATTTTTTCTCTGACTAACTAAAAATTTTAGTCAATAGAGGAGATAACTATCTTTCCAAAACATCAAAGATAACGAAAATCGGTTAACAAATAGCGAGATTATTGCCAATTTTCGAAACTAAGAAAATCCCAAAAAAATAATTTTTTTTTTTTTAAATCCTGGAATCTATATTCAAAATTAAATAAAAATAAATAAATAAATAAAAATGTGGTATAACGAATTAACAAAGGAATGTTTTATGGTGTCATAAGAAACCGTATGAGTCATTAGAAGTTAACATAATTGTGTTTTATGATGCCATTATCATAAAACACAACTATGAAAAGTCCTTATGATTCGTTCGTCATTAGTTATTGTATTTAAAATTTAAATCTGCCTACCGCATTAATTATGCTGCTATGGCCAATATATTTCATTGTATCATATAATATATAAACAAAATAAATGCAAATTAGTTTCAGTTTAAATCCAAATCTCTCGAGAAAAGGACACAAATTTGTAATAATTAAATCTAGTCCGTTTAACAGTTTTATTAATATTTTTAAGAAAGTGCTACTACAGTTGATAAAATGGCAGCTAGTTTCTGGTCCCCTACAGAAATTTATCTTCTTCGGCATGAGTACTGTCAAATTATTAGTGCTAAATTACCATCAAAAAAGTAAGTGTTGTGTCTCTTTTTTACATTCACCGTACTGTAATATTAACTATTCGTGAAAGTACAGCTTTGACAATCCAGGAAGTGCAAGAAGTGTCTATTTTTTGGTCAAAAGCACGAATTCCAGTGAAAAATTGGAACAATTGCATGATGAGTGGGAAAAATCTTCTAAAGAATAAAAATAAACCTTCAAAACTTAACCGTGAAAGCAAAATTGCCTTAATAGTAAACTGGATTATATTTTCGATATCGCACACACTAATGCCTTGTCCTTGATGACCAGTGAAGGTGATAAGCGATTCATCTTGTCACCACGTGAGAAAGGGAGTTCCGGATATTTGGCTGGAGCCAGTCGAAATGAAATTGAAAAAGAAAAACGGAAATCGGAACGTATGATGAAGGCAGATAATAATCGTAAACGAAGATATCTTAAAGAAAAAGTAAATCAATACCAATAGACTCACAAGCATTATTTTCGTCATCGGAGAGTGACACCGAAAGGATATATAACTCGTTTTGAATCGAACAACAGCATCAGTTAAACCGACTTTCAAATTTACAACAGGTGTAGTACATTGGGATGGAAAATTACTTCCGGAGTTGTCTGGCACGGAGACCGTGGATCATTTACCGGTGATTGTTTCCCATATAGATGGAGAACAGTTACTGGACGTTCCCAAAATATCAAGATTAACTGGTTTGGAAATGGCGGAGGCTGTTTTCTAATGCTTATTCGATTAGAGAGCAGCTGACGGTGGCGTGGTGGCTGGCTTCGATACAACATATACAAATACAGGAAGATAATATGGAGCAGCTATTGTTTTAGAGCAGAATCTGGATTGAAGCTTATTATATCTTCCTTGTCGACATCTCGACAGATTTTGTGGTACAACACTGGCGATTTTTTAAAACGGATCAAGATTTCCATTGATTTTCTTATACAAAATCCGGATATGTGGCCTCAAGATGATAATTTCAAGAACGGAAGGAAGATTATCAGTCAAATAAAAGTCGCAAATGATATCGCAGAACGTGGTGCTAAGTTAATACAAGATTAAAATAAGAAATTAACAAGAAATGAAGATGACATGCAATATTTTACAACAAGTCGTAAATGACTACCACAGAAGTTTGCAACATATAACAAAACATCGTTAACGAGTAGAAGAATGTCATCCTAGATTGATTATTTTCCTCCCAAAAATTAATTCGTAATATTATTGTATAGAAGAAACATTATGCATTAATAATAAAAAAAATATAGTAAATAATTGGTCTTGTTTTTGTATTTTGAAAATTTAGCAATATTCTCGCTATTTGTTAACCGATTTTTGTTATCTTTAATGTTTTGGAAAGGTAATTATCTCCTCTATTGACTAAAATTTTTAGTTAGTCAGAGAAAAAGATTTAAGTAATTTTTCTGTTCGTTTGAAAGTGAAAAATTGAATAAAATACCGTTTTTATCGAACTTCGCGCTCAAGTCGCGACCTCTAAACGACCTTCGATCGACCCAATATTTTGTCTATTTAAGTTTTTAGCATAACCTCACATTTCTAGGGGGTGTCCCGTTAGAAATTGGAACTTTCGAAAATTTGGTCCACCCTAGTCCCCATTGTTTCGGCTTGCTGAAAAACAACAAATTTTACGGGGACGGACAATCTTACTGGGTGATTCAGCAAAATAAATTTAATCAGATCCACTTAACTTCACGCATTGTGGTTGAAATTTTTTTTGGACTGATGAAAGGCAAAATTTCATTGAGCACTTCGAATTGGGAACGGTGAAGAATATTGTGATGGCTTCCTTCATGCTATACAATATTTGTGTCAACAAAAATGACAATTGGTTTGACGTCAGCAAAAACAAAGGACCTGCAAACATCTATCCTGATCATGTTCCAGGAGACCGGAGGCAAGAGCTGGTAAATAAGCTAATCGAAAATTTTATGTTATAACAATAAAAAATAAAATTTATAAAAATCAAACATTTCATATCAGTCTTTTATTTAATTCATCACGATTTTAATTAATTCATCAATTTAATTTGTTTTAACTAATTCATCATTTTTAAAAATTTATAGGCATATACTCGTAAGTTATCCTGCTCTCGTAACATTTTCATTTTTTCTTCATGCCTTTTTCCTAATTTTTCTCACACAACGCCCTATTTTTTCTTTCTCTTTTTGTAGTTCTAATTTTTCTTCGCGGTGTAAATTTTTAGCGGACTCTCTTTTATTTTGGTTTTGATTTATTTGCTTGTTCTTAGGGGAAGCTGACTTCAATTATACCATCGAATGCCAAATCGGGCCGTAATGCCACGGTGGAGTCCGTCGATATAATATGGTTTAGGGTTGCTGTGTGTTTCATAATTCTTTGATGAGTAGGTATCGGAATTACGTACTTACGCACCCTGCCGTTAATGTTTGATGGTCGCTTATTTAAAAATATACAAGATTGCAACATTTAGGCTCATAAGTTTGAACAAAGATTAATCCACAACCGAGGATTTACCCTCGGTTTGGTAAGCTTAAACGAGGATGATTTGATCCATGGTTATTTTAAAAATCCACCGATTTCGATGTACATATTATTTTTATTTTTCTATGATTTTTTCGTCCAAATTATTTTTCGAACTGATGTAATTTTTTAAAATTAAATAAAACTTACCAAACGAGGTCAATCCTCGTTTGTGGATTAATCTTAATTCAAACTTACGGGCCATACTATCAAATATCGACGTCGCGAATCGAATAGCTGTGTTATGATTATATACTTTTTAGTATATAGCTATTGCGATCACTTAAATTTATTTGGTTTCGACTGTTCTTAATCTGCAAGCAGTTAGAACAGGAACATTTAAAAAAGGGTTGAAAACTGTTTTAGCTGAAATAATATAATATTTATACCACATTTGTATTACACAAGATAGTAACAATTCACCTACGGTTGGTTTTGATGAAAATAGTCCTATGTGGATGAAATACTGGACAATGTAAATAAAGAACAATTAAATTGTCTTGAATACGATGTTGAATCGGATTCTGATAAAGAAACTGCGAGCAATCATCCCGGTAATATGCTTACTTGTTTAATCTGTCATGAAGTGCAAACTATCGATGAAATTCTGAAGGAGCACTTCAAATTACATTTAAGATTTGCTTGTGATAAATGTGATAAGCGGTTTATTAAGGAAAGTTTGTTAACGAAACATAAGTCAAATTCTCATTTAGAAAGTAAAAATATCGAATGTCCTATATGCAAATGCGTGTTTCGCACTGTTTACAACTTGAAACAACATTTGTTTACACATTCACAAGAGAAGATATTTCAATGTACGTTTGAAGGGTGCAATCTGAATTTTCGACAAATCAGATCCCATGGGCACACAAAAAATTCAAAAGAATCGGGATCGGAAGAAATGTCCAATATGCGATCAAATGGTCACTAAATTGGGTGAGTTGATAAAGTCTATGCAATTTAAAGATACACATATGTGGTCTTATTCGGACGACAAACCATACAAATGTACAGAATGCACTAAATCATTTGCATCTAAAACCCAGTTGGATATACATGTTTATTCATATGAAAGTGACCGTCAATTTCGATGCGAAATGTGGTGTGATGCCTCTGTTAAGTTTCGTAGTAGGTATCTTAAGCATAAAAGTTCAAGTTGCTCAAATAAAATAAACTTTAATCGAGAATTTCACAGGCTCCAGGAATGTTTTGGGTCTGAAATTTTGGCTCAAAACATCGTCGGAATATAAATTGTGTTCTTGTACGGAACTGTTCGTATTTTTCATTGAAACTATTCTCGCCTGATTCGGTCCCTTGTTATTCCGTATCCCTTGTGTCCTCATTAAATTAGATTTCAATATCGTCTATATCAAGATTTATTGGAATTTCCGGGTTCTCTTGAATGGGTGTGTTTCTCAATATTAAAGGAGATTGAGTTCTTAAATTAGAAACTGTTGACGCCGTATTTTGTATGGGCACAACTGGAATAGATTTTGATTGTGAAATAGATTTGTTTAACCGGTTCCGCATTTGATCAACTGTCGAGTTGTCGTGGTCTTCTGCAACTGAATTAATTTTCGGTCGTTTTGATTTACTCTGCGGAAATTCAATGCTGTTTGCGTTGCTCAATATTGATTGAGCACTGTTTATATTTTTCGTATAAGATATTGATTGACATGCTGAATCGGTTTCGGCTTTTATTATAGACAGCACCAAATGCACGTTAAACGTATCCATCCAATCTAATATGTAAATGATTGGCTTGCCATCAGTTTCAAAATTCATCGAGATATTTAATCTTAAAGCTTCAGATAAGTTTAACAAGTCACAAAATTCTCGCAGGCAAAATGTAACTGAAGTATTTTCTTCAAGTTTATATTTATCAAACTCTTAAGCACTCATATTCAGCTGAGCTCATAACGCTTGTGGATTTATTGGTGCATTCCTATGTAATTTTTTACTAAAACTTCTTTCTCATTGACATCGAAAGTTATTTCTTCTTCGTTGGTTCGAAAATTGTTTACTACATATGTCAGCAAAATTGATGTACATACTTTGAAAATATTTGATTTGGATACGCATTGGCTGAATAGAAAGCTCGTAATGAATCGAACTCTAGAAATCGAATTGAATGAGTTTTCACCGTATCCATACCACAGGTTAGTTGAACCTCTAGTTTCGAAAGCGCAACATCGAGGCAGAAGCTACATTCCTTTATTTGTTTTAAATTCCACAGTACAACAAGGAAAGATTTTACCGATACTTTACATTTAGTTTCCTCACTCTCACTGTCATATATAGTATCGTCGAAATGTAATGAAATGTAACAATACCACAGGAAGATTTTGTAGAATTCGTTATGCGAAAATGCCAAAATGTCAATTTAGGCCAAAATGACATAAGAAATTTAGTAACAATTTCTTTTATCGAAAATCGTCGTTTAAACTTACAATTTAAACCATGGAAAAATCCATGGAGTTTTTTACCCACGGATTTTTTGAAAAATTTGCCTTGTTCAAACTTATGGGCCTTAGAACAAAAAATAAAATTTTGGAAAACTCTTGGGCTATTGTTAGCAAGAATAAGGCCTATCAAATAGCTATAGTGGCATCAATGCAGATCTAGGTTAAACTAGGTTACCGAGCCATTCAATGAATTTGCAAGAAATTGAACTACTGAAATCTTGTCAAATTACACCGCGGTATCCCCATGAGAATTACTTCACAATTGGGCTACTATGTTACCAGAGACATCAATGCCTATCAAATGGCCATAGTCGCACCGATGATAAACTAAACGATGAGAATAAATATTGGCGTATGTGAAATAAAATTACTGTTTTCCCATTTTATTAATCTCTTCATGCTAAAATTACCATGATGAGTGGCAAAGGCATTTTATTCGGCCGATCAGTAATTTATACGTCGTAACTCGTGCATTATTACATCAAATTATCAGACACTATTTCAACTGTTGCATACTCATGAATTTCCAAACCAATTCCATCATTAAAATGTTACGATAAATGAGCAAAAATATTAATTGCTTTTAAATAATGACGACATAATAATCAACTTGTAAATTTTCAAGTGTTCAATACTCATCTATTAATTAATGTGTTGGGGTGATACTGGTGGGATGAAATTTATGTATGATAACATAAATATTATCAATTTATTATCTTTGGATCAATCAACCCGTTCAAAATAATCGAAACACATACACACAGAGATGATGCGTAACAGACAATTATATTTGTAACAATTTCCAACACAATATACAAGTTTGTATTGTGATTATTACAAGCATTATATTTTATTATTACTATTGTTATTACTATTATGATTATATATTGTTGAGCGCAAACAAAGTCAAATGTGTTTTTTCATCATCATTTCGACAATAGCGCTCTCGACTCGACTCGATCCTATACATAAATTGTGTGTAAGGTTTGTACACGTACAATGCGAATTGTATGGAATTCTCTCTTTGATTTAAAAAGTTTGTGTTATAAAATTAACAACAAAAGATAGATTCTCGATAGATGAATGGTTGGGATGGATGAGATCAGGTGTAATGCACAATAAACATGTAGTTAGAAATTGTTACATAAATGTTTTATACATTAATTGAATAGAAAATTGGATGAAAATAAAGGTGCTTGCTTCATATACCATATGGTTTTTGGTATTTTAGACAATAATGCTCTCTCTCTATATTAAGGGTTTTAAATTGACAACGTTATGCATTCATAATAATGACCCATTTAAAATTTAAAAAATTGGATTTGTTATGTTTTTAATTCTGAGAATCAGGTTTGCATAAATAATGCAAATTAAATTATATCAACTAATTAAGGGGTAAGATGAATGCATGTCACTTAGACATTAGACGATCGAAGAAAGAAGTGATGCTTCTTCTACGCGAAAATGCCTGTTCTCGACAGTAAGACAAATTTTAGTATTGTTTAGAAAAGAGTGAACAGTTATGAACTCGTTAAGGATTAAAGGTAAACAAATTAACTTGTTCATTCAAACAACAGATGGTCACAAATCGAAAAATTTGATAATTTTGTGAAAATTCCTCAGTGATGAATTGGAAATCCATGTTGGACCCAAACCTTTAATATAAAGGGATCGAAACAATTGTGCCATTTCTCTGAAGATTGCCGTTTTATAAATAATCGAGATCGTGTTATCCCAGCTCGTAAAATGTTGATATAATCTTCATCCGACGAATCTATCTTCTAGATTTTCTGCATATGTTTGTACTGTAATTTGAGTTGTTCAACTCAGTCGCACATTTAGACCAACTTTGGTCTATTGTTATACCACTTACACACGCCACATCATTAATCCATTTACCTGTTCATCTACTCACACAACTACATTAGCATAGACGGTGGGTGGGCGCTGAATTTTGCACTCCATCAGAAGGTCTTAGTTATATGTATTTATTAACATCACCGATCGTAAACGATGGCAAACATTCGATTTGCATCAACCCTCTGAAGGGATTCGAACCCATTACCACCCGATCCAAGTGCCGAAGTTTTAACCACTGCACCACTTGTTCGGTAATGAGGTATGTAAGTATTGAGATTTTGGTAGTTCATCGCTACGTATTTGGATGCTATGCCGAGCAATATATTTTGTAATTTTTTGTTCTCAATACCTGCGCCAAGGGAAAATTGTTTTTTGTGTACGGACGTATGCTAAATTATTTGTGATTTGAACGTTTGTAAGACAGATTATTAGGCACAGCCACTCTTAATTTGGGTAGGCTATCTGTGTTGTGTAAAAGACAATCTAACTAACCCCCAAGAGGGTTGAATTTGATGTTAGTTCAATCAAGCTGAATTGTATTGGTCTTAAATTTGCTTAATTATCAACTGAAATATTAGTGAATTCGGTAAAGGTGCAGAAAGCATTTTTGAGCAACATTTAGTACTCTGCCCCAAACATTTTTAATTTTTTGCCAATATCATCCCTGGGGTGTACGTATTTTAAACAAGTTTTATCTGGCAACCCTATTCGCGCGGCAATTGTAAAGGTTCGCAATTAGGTACGCGATCATTCGCTTCACTTGTTTCTTCCACTACAATAATTTTTTGTAAAATATCAACCGTACCAAATTAAATAAAAATATTGCTACCTAAATTATTTCGAGTAACTCCAGAAGTAATTTGGGTAAAGGACCGATGAAAGACCTTACAGTTTCATGTAAGACAAAACTTTATGTAATTATTTTCTAGCTCTAGTTTTAATTTTTTTTAGAATTTCCGCTTTCAATTTTTTTTTTCAAGATCACACAGATCAAGAAGAAAATAATCTTAAATTACATAAGAAACGAAAACTAGACGAAATATATTTGTGGTCCAATTACAAGATATTCTCATGTAGGTACTATTAAATTTCTAAATATTTTGTGCAAAATTATCTTAAATCTTGCTCCTAAATTTTATCAATGAATGCAATATTCGTGCATGTCATGTTCAATCATTCGAACAACAAAAAAAAAAGTTTAAATTTCATAATCACGTGTATTTTAGACAAAGAAATCTGGGGTTATATCAGTACGTGACATTTAATATTCACTTTGTCTTATACTTAATTTTAATTCCAGGTGCGGATATTAAGTTTAAGTAGGAGGATTTTGTGTTATCCATATACATACCTAGATAATTTGGGAAGCGTCACATTTTATTTTAAAAAAAAATGTCCCAATGCTGCATGCAACCTATATACATAAACCCATTCGGCACGTAGGTCTATAGGTAATCAACAAAAATATCGCGGCATTTTTCATATTAAAAATTCATATTATAAAATAATTTTCCATGTTTGATGAAAAACGCAAGCTGTGAATTAAAACTTAACAAAATATATATACATATATATATTCATGAACAGCAGGAGATTGAATGATTGACAAGTAAGAGCCGGTAACCAGATGAGATGAATTAATAAAAATGGAATACTATTAATAAATCGTATACGAGTTTATAGAGGGACGAGAATTTTTTAATTTTGTAAAACCGAAATTTGGGGGAAATTCAATTAATTTATAAAAGTTTTGTAATTTGTGTTTTCAGATATGCACTCGTACTTACCACGGATACCAAATCAATAACACGAGAGTACATTTTAACGAAACTGAAAAAAATAAATAAATAAATAAAATAATAATTATACGTATATATTGATTGGTACCGTAGATTTTGCTTATACCGTAAAATATGTTGGTCATCTAGAGTAAGTGGCAGAATTGATCAAACTGTAATTTGATTCACATTTATTTCGGTAGCAATTAGTCTCCAACTGAGTTATATTTGGTTAAGAAACCCGTCATTATTATTGTTTGGTATATATACTCTGAGAATGTAAAGATGTCAATCAATTAAATTATTTATTTTGATTTTTGAGTCTCGGTAAAAGAAATTTCCTACCGTTAACGGATTTGCACAAATTATTAGAGAATGAAACAAATTTTTAATGTTATTAATGTCAAATTGCTGCACTAAAGAAAGTTATTTAAATTTAAATTCTTGACAAAGATTGGTTTTTGTTTTAGGAAACCCCTGATTACTTAAGAATATAATCTTTAATCGAAAATTTCGTTAATTGTTAGTATCGAAATTTGAAATAATTGTATCTAAAAAATTTTTTGAATTGTAGCACTGCGTACTTTATAACAACAAGACTATTCCTGACACCGATTTTTCTGGCAAAATTACTGACTTTCCATTTCAAAATGTTACGCTAATAATCACCAGCGCCACTATTCGGGCTTTCCCTGGGAATATGAAATTGTGAAAAATATGATCATAACATTTTTTGCGGAAAAAGTATTTTTCTCGCGCCTACATACAAATGGAATCAATTTGGTGTAAATATTTTTGAAACAATAATTAATTGGAAATTATTTGTCCCCATACAAATTTTTTGCAAGAAATGTTTCCCAATAAACTTTTTTCCAAAAATATGTGCAAAAAAAAAAATTCAGTCGGTAGACTAGAAAAAACAATTTTGACAAAAACCAGTAAAACCAGAATAGTGCCACAGGTAACTAATTAAAACTTTCCTCGCGAATTTGCTTTTCAATTTAGTTGTCATGTTGATTTATAATTACTAGAATCGACGATTGATCATGAGAAGAATTTACATATTCTGTTATTATGTAAATTAATCCTGTATAAGACGAAGTTACTAGGTTTTGATTATAAATTTAATTAAATTTCATAAAACCGTTAAATGTGATTTTAAAAAAATTCAATAATCATAGTGGCACACCAAAGATGAAAAAATCTATAAACAATTTTTAAAGATTTTGCGTGACCACGTTAAAATCAAAAAAATTTTAAACTCACAGTACTAAAATCCATCAAAAATACCGTGTAACAAATCTTAGAATATAAGCCAGCAAATCGTCTAACAGTGGATATATTTACACTATTGAATAAAACAAATCCAGAACTTAGAACCATATTTTACCTTACAAAGCAACCTGCGAAATGCGCAATAGACGAAAGCTTTCTTATATCTACTAACGCTGTGTGCCTCATATCGATTTTTTTATCTAAATTTACAACTAATTAAATTGATGGTTAATTCATACCAATCGTTCAAAGATGGCACAAAACAAACAGCATCTGATGTTTGATTAAAATCTGCTATAAAAACTTAAATTTAACATTCTACGAAACATTTTTAATTGGTAATTGATAAATCGGAACTAAGTTTGCAGTTTAGAACTAAATATCGAGTAGATTTTGGTTAATAAATATTAGAGACATCTAACAATACCTGGGTGAACTAACGATCAATTAAGTTAGTCGGAAATGTAGACAAAAAAATCGGCGTCAGGCACACAGCATAAATACCTAAATGTCTATACGGATGCCTCTTCCTTGTGCGTTCTATTTAACATAATTATAATGAAAATTTCCGAAAATAGAAACTCTTTCGACCAATTCCGGGAGATTTTGGAAAATAGCCCCTTACATTCTGTAAAAGATTAAAGCTGTCCAACTTCGCAAAAATACACCACATATGCCTATGCGAAACATCAGGGTGTCCTATTTTGGCCCGTTCATTTTATAATATTATAATAAGAACGAAAAAGTCTGCAAGTTATCCGGATCAACATGTGAAGTATTTTTGTAAAGTTGGACACATTTTATCTATTGCACCATATGGTGGATATGTGGCAAAATCTCCAGGACTCGCTCCACAGAATAAGTGCACAAATGGGGCACCTTGTCGATCCGCATAGACATATATGGTGAGTTTTTTCAAAATATAACAGCTAATATTAAACTCTGTAGGAGGCTACGTGTTAACTTTTCCAGAATTCGCCGTACAGCATTTCCATTGAATTCATTCCACAGAATTTCAATTTTCGCTTTTTTCATTTTATTTATATGATAAAATGAACGTGCCAATATGAAGCACCCTGACGATCTGCATAGGCCCATATTTTTTCGAAATTAAACAGCTTTCTTCTATTGAACTACATATTTAAAGGGCTATGTGCTAAAATCTCCAGGATTCGCTTCACAGAATTTCTATGCAGATTTTTATTTCTTATTATGATAAAATGAGCGGGTCTAAATGTAGCACTCTGACGATCTGCCTAAACATGCTACCTTCTACTGCACTATGTATGTGGTTATGTGTTAAAATCTCCAAGTTGATCTCCCTAACGATACGCAAAGACATGTGGTGTGTTTTTTCGAAATAGAACAGCTATAATCTATTGCACTATGTTGGAGTCATGTGAAAAATGTCCAGGATTCGCTCCCCATAATTTTCATTTGCGAATTTTTTAGTTCTACTTTTAGTAAGATGAACGGGCCAACATGCGGTACCCTTACGGTTCATAAAAACATGTGGCGTATTTTTATTTAATTGGACAGCTTTAACCTTTTGCTTTATATAAGTGGCTAATTGTCAAAATCAACTCAAGCCATGAATTTGGAAATTTTCATTTGGAATCGATTTACTCGAAGCGGAATGGGCAGAATCGGGCTATGTTTCGTTGTATTGGAAGTGTGTCTCAACCACAAAATAGATCAGGTTGATTTAAATAAAAGAGAAAATGATAAACTGATAATAAGTTTTAATGAAATGGTCGAAAGAAAAAGCAAATAAAATTCTCTATCGAGAGTGGATAAGCTCAAGTTAAACTTGTTTGGACAAAAATAACACCAAGTTGCTATTAAACACAAAAATGATCAAGACGAACCCGAAAGTTTTTTCACAATTCTTTCACCCAGTGGCGGGTTAACCGTGAGTGTAAACATCTAAAAAAAGTAATTCAAGTGCTTGGTTGGTCCAAAAGCCACACGTTCATCTCTTCGTATTCTTCGATACACTTAATGGCAGTTTTGAAACCTTTATCAGCAATTCCGCTTTTATCATTACCATGGCACATTCACGGGATGCGGGATATTTATATAATTTAAACAAAATATGTTCTTAAAATAAAAAACTTCGATTTTTAAGTTTACAAATCAAAATTAGTTTACACAATCCAACAATAGATTGCCTCAAGAACCAACTACATTTATTTAAATTTCTGTTAAACTGAATGAGCTTAAATATTTTTTTGCGGATTTCGAGAGTTCATAATTCTGGACTAACTGTTTTACCAATTTTACAAGGTGATGGCTAGCTCATCAGAGGTAAATCTATATTGTTTGTCTAAGGTTAGATAATAAAAAATATGTTTTCAGAGTTATGTCCTAAATCAATTATTAAATCTCAATTCTACGTACAACTACTAATCTTATAATACCAAGATCCCCTCACAACTACCATAACCTTCAACCCTTGCTAATTTAATTCGCCTAAATGTAGCTTGGCGTTGTTGCACCAACGACGCACGTACATGTCTAATCAACTCTATGCTGCATATAAAAATAACATCATCACAATTTAGGGCTTTACCCCACGAATATTAAATATTACCTTCTACCAATACCGGCGACCGATTACCGTTCCGGTCCATTACCCCTTATTACTACTACCACCTACTGTATTTTTTGAAAAGTGGAATCGACTGCTTTGGGCCCTGATTTTGTAGGAATTGGCTTAGGATATAACCCGGTGCGGCCCAATTTTTTTTTGGTTCACGCGATTTTATTCAAAAATTGGTGAAGACGAGTTTTCATTTGCCAGGAATCGATTGCGATTGGGCCGAATTTCGCTAACATTCGTCAGAGAGTCGAACCGTAGGCCCCGGGTCAATTTCTTTAGTATTGTTTCGTCTTCGACGATTCTTTAATCTAATTTCTGGAAAACCGGTTCAGAGGGGTCGTCCAGTGGCGTCGGGTCCTTTTTTTTAAATTTTTTTTAGGCTCGCCCGATATTTATAAAAATTGCTGGAGGAACGGCTTTTGATTGGTAAAGAACCAATTGTGATGGGTCTTGAGCGGTTAGTCCGGGGTCCTTTTCTATCATTTTTCTTTGGCCGCTCAAATTTTAGACATACATATTTGTGAAGGAGGATTTTTGAGCGCCAGGATTCAATTGCGATGGCTACAAACTTCTTGAAAATCCATTGAGAGGGTCATCAGATGGTGCCCGGGTCCCTTTCTCTAATTTGTTTTCAGCGAGAGGGTCATTTCATCTGAAGGGGGTCGAGAAGTCTGGTGACTTCGATAACATTTCAGTTAACTTGGACGATTTTGATAAAATTAAGTGGTACAGAGTGACTCATGTTGCACGACTTTGTACCATATTACCCATGTAGCGTGACGCTGTGTTACGCTGCGCCATGCTTTCGGATGTTGCGCTATATTGTAAGATGTTGCGTGACGTCGTTGCATGTTACATGATGTTGCATCTTGTTGAGGAATTTTGGGTAGTGTTCCACTATGTTGCGTCATGTTGTGGTCTTTCTTTAAATTTTATTTAGCTTGAACGATTTTAAAAAATTTGGTGGGACAGCATTTTTGAAAGCAAGGATATGATTATGTTGTACCATGTTGCACCATGTGTTGTATTTTGCCTTTTTCGATAATTAGATACATGCCGCCATTTTTCGTCATATTGCGGAATATTGCATCATGATACGTTGGTTGCGGGTCACATTAAATGATTGCACTAATCTCGTTTTTTTTAAGTCTTGGTTGTTATAATTGACACTATTTATACTTGTAGAATTTGTTATCTAATTGTTTTGACCTTGGCACTCCAGAGCGATTTTGATGTTATCTGGTGTGGCCCGGGTCTCTTTATTTAATTTTTTTCGGCTAGAAAGGTTTTGATAAAAATTGAATGAGGAAATTAAATGCCAGAAATCGAATTCGATCGGTGCTAATTTCGAAAATAAAAATCGTTTAGGAGATCCTTCGGTGGGGTCCGCACTCGATTGGTTTTAATAAAAATTGCGCCGATTAAGGTTTTCGAATGCCAATAATGGATTGCGATGAGTCCTAATTTTTGGAAAATTAATTTCGGGTTTTTCGGTCGAGCGACTTTTAATCAAAATGGGGATGGTAAGTCTTTCAAGTTATAAGAGTGAGATAAGTTCAAAATGCGGGAAAATTTCGGTTTGAACGATTTTGATAAAAATTTTGGAAAAACACATTTTCAAATGTCATGAAATGGTTGCAAAGTTTGTATAGATGTGCTCTGGTTTAGTCACTATGTTTACTCAATTGATGGAGATGGAACTCAGATTAATATAATGAAAATTTTTCGAATATAAATTTAGGACATGATTAGTAATGAACATTTTCGAGATCGAGGTTTTTGCAAATCCGAAAAATAATTTTTCGAGTTGGTGTCAGTCTGCTTTTGACCTTTCTACAGCCCAGATGGATTTACTGTTTTACATGAAACTGCATATTTAAACTTATTTTATAAGTTAGGTGGTTTCAATGAAATTTGGCAGAACACGCCGGAAATTGAATGTAGCGAAAAAATCGATTAAGAACAAAATGATTCTCAATTTAATTTGTAACAACACTTGTTTAAATCATATCTCCAAAATTTAAGTTTAATACGATTTTTGAAAATAAACTGATATTTCACCGACCAAACCGAGTGGTTAAAGCTTTGGCGTTTGGATCGGGAGGTACCGGGTTCGAATTCCGCTACGGCCAGGATGCAAAAGGGATTTTTCATCATTTGATTACGGTCGTTGATGTAAATGAACACAACTATGACCCCCTTTCGGAGTGCACAACTCATGGGTCGACCCATCTTCCATGTCAGTACTATAGGCTGGCATGGAGCAATGCAATGTGCAGATGGTTCTACGTAAATCGGACCTATAGCCGTACGTCCTCGATTTGGCAAGCAATGCATAAAGTAGGACGGTAAAAGTGAACTTCGAAAGAGTTGGGAGTGCTTCGGCCCCAGAACAGATGGCATAGATTAAAATATGTATAAAAAAATAAATAAAAAGAAACTGATATTTCACCACAATTCGGACACCATACTACCGCTAAAGCAGAATGAGTGGTCGGCAAGGGACTAGACCATGTCATTTTACTCAGATTTAATCGAAATGACGATTTTTAAAATTAAAAAAACTTTTTTTTACCAACATTGGGTTATCTTTTCGTTTTATTTCTAGAAAATTTTGTTATGTTAGAGAAAATTTGACAACTACTGTTTGAGATTAAGGGATTACGAAATATACACACACAGGTGCAACAGATGAGACATTGAGTTTTGGAATCAACTAGTCGGAAAATAGTTAATAAGGCCTTTCACTCCATAGCTAAAGAGGGCGCAGAAAAAAATGCGATTACAAAAATTATGTCGACTTCCAAATTTTTGATATAACATCTTTGAATGTTGAATAGAACGTATATCGGATCAGGGATCCGCTCGAAACGCGATATTTTAAAATGCGATATTTCAAAACGCGATATTTCAAAACGCGTTATGGTACAGAATGTGCATTACGAAGCGACGGGAGCGTAGCGATCCGATTTATACCGATCCTATATACTCTCGCTCCTATCGATTTTTAAATTCCTATAAACTGAAATTAAATTTCCCCTTCACCCGACTGATATAACCCGATCCTAAATTCCCGTTTTGTACCATATCGCGTTTTGTACCATATCGCGTTTTGTACCGTATCACGTTTTGAAACACCGCATTTTAAATAATCGCATTTCAAATGGGACCCATGGGATCATGAGAAATTCAACAAAAATATTTTTAACAATTTTTCCCAAAGGGGTGGTATCAGACGATCACTTATTCAACAAATCTTTCCAGATAGTATTCGGTTTTTTATATAATCTGCATCATTGCTTCAACACTGAAGAACTGGAGAAGCCATACGCATATACTCACAGAAGACTGTCAGTACCATTAAATAATGAGATAGCGAGGCAATTAGAAAGTAACCCACAATTAAAACAAGAATATCATAACTTCATGAGTGAATACGTAGAGCTAGGACACATGTTTAAAGTTAATTCAGAAGATACTAAGGGGCAAACATGTTATCTATACCACATAATGCTATGGGATCCGGTTTGAACGATATCCAGCTAGTCGGTCCGACAATACAACTAGACTTATTTTATATTATAACTATGGAAGAAATTCAGTTACCCATTCATCACAGACATTCAGAAAATGTACAGGCAAATTCAGATAAAGGAAACTGGCCATGTATGGTACATCGGCCACTCCATATTAAGTCACAAGAACTCTTAAATAACTTGCCATAGACGAGCAGAAAAGTTATCAAATTGCTGCGGAAATTCTAGAATATCAGTAAAATGTCAACAACAGTTACAAAAAACACTTAATAATGGAGGTTTTAAGCTGCGAAAATGGGCATCGAACATGCGAGCCATAATGGAAGGTATTCCTGAGAAAGAAAGCGAACCAAAAACTACTCTCATAAATAACCACCATGAATCCATATAAACTTTAGGAATCCTGTGAAATCCCCAACGAGATGAATTTGAGTTCCAGGTCAACATGGAACCCATAACAATAGTTCGAACAAAACGATCCTTATATCGGAAGTATATCAATATTCGACCAACACTTATTATATATAGGAATTGTTTCAACAGCCATGGATAAGGACTATCATGGGATGAAGAACTACCTGAGGAAATGAAGAAAAAATGGATTCAGTATAAAACTACGTTCTGCGAGCTGCAAAAAATTAATATTCCAAGATGGGCTTAGACCAAGGACAAGTGTGAAAATTTGCCATGCATATGGGTTTTGTGATGGGCGGAATTAGCTTACGCAGCAGAAGTTCACTGCACGGTGGTATAAGCAGAAGAATCAACAATTACACTTATGTTTGGAATGGAAACATGTAAAGTCAATAATAAATTATGGTGGTCGGCCCAGGACACCGAGTAAGAAAAAAGAAAATGGCAAGAAAGGTTTTCATCTCTCGCAAAAACAATTCGAGTACTCACACATATTTGGCAATTTCTATTGGAGTAGCCACCATAAAGGTGAAAACAGAAGGGGACTCTAACAGTTAAAGCGTTAGAAGCAGCTAAAATAGAGATTGAACAGATGGCACAAGATTCTTCATTTAAAGACAATATAAGAATATTAAATGAAACGGGATCAGAGGAGCATCAAGAGTAAGATTCTCGCCTTACATCTCGTGGACGATTGCAACATTCAATTTTGAAGTAGGAAAAACATCCAATCATTCTACCACCTAAGGGTCATGTCACAAGTTTAATCATCGTTTGGGCACATAAAAGTACTCAGCAAGAAGGTTTAAACTTAACACCTGCATTCATAAAGAAGCATTTTTGGATTCTCCATGGCAAAACAGCAACAAAAAACTCAATTGCCAATGCTAGAAGTGTTTTAGGTTCAATGCTCAATGCATTAACTCTCTCAAGAGCATTTACCTTTGTGGGAATAGACTATACTGGACCCATAAATTTTCGCATGTCCCAGGGCCGCAGAACAATGAGTCAGAAGAGGTACATCGCCATTTTCATCTGTTTAACAACGAAAGAGATGCATATAGAACTGGTTAGTAATTTAACAACACAAGGATTTCTCGCTAGTTATTTATAATTTTTTCATCATTCCACCGATATCTCAAACATAATATAGCAAACCAAGGATTACAATGTCATTCCATTCCTTCAGACTCACCACATTTCGGTGGCATATGGGAAACAGCATCTGTACTACTAACATATGAGGAATTAACTCTGTTGTGCCAGGTTGAAGCAAAATTAAAATCTAGGCTGATATGTCCACTATCAGAGGATCCTAATGAACTTGAATGTTTAATACCCGGGCATTTTTTGATGAAACCCAGTACCGGAACCAAAATCTATTGACATGGTGACAACTAATAGAGAAGATGCATTGATCCTTCTGGTAAATGTGGAGCAAAAATTATGTCCTTAATAAGAAACTCACCCAGAGGACATGACAAATAAACCAGAGTCGTTACCTTGAAAACTCAGAAGAGATACTGGATACGTAATAAATTTAGTTATTGTCATTTGAAATGTATTTTTGTCAAGACGGAGAGGTGAGACGGTAAAATTAATTAAATTTTGAGGCGTATCCTGTTTCTGGCGATTGCATATAGGCCAACATAGTAGGCCATCAATAATTTCCATTTTATATCCGGTTTGAGATTTGCATATACAATTGAACAATTCATATATTCATTCACACACATTTCAAGTGACACCACGCTAAATACACATTACATACACTTAACACAAAAGAAATTTGGTTGAATAACCATTTCTTTTGTGACAAGCCAACAATGAGACGTCGCGCGACTTCCATTCAATTCAATAAATACATAATACAACAATTACATTTCTGCTGCTATTGACTGCTTCTTACAAATTTATACACTAAAAGATCAATGTTCCTTTTAAAATAATTTTAATTCGTATTTTATTATTTTTGATTCAATATTCCATATGGTTCTCACAAAATTATTTGCTTTTTGTATATTCGCAATAGTTGGTCCGCCAAATTTACCGCCATTAGCATTTGCAAAAACGCGATAAAAACAGCAACAATCACACAGTGGAGTGGTATCAATATACACACATATCATGTGATGTTCTTAACGACTGTTGTTGTTGTTGTTGTTGTATCGTTATTATTTTATTGATTGTATATTAGTCACCTCACCTTTTTTCTTGTACGAGTGTATATACCTACCGCTAGTGGTTCATTGATAAAAAAATCTTATTGTTTTCTAAGACGATTTTTATTTTTATTATTTTTATTATGTTATTCATTTTTTTAGATTCATTCACAAACTTTTTCACATTTTTGTTTGAAGAAATATGGTACACAGAGACGAATCACCTTATATAACGCACAATAGACTCTTATTCCATCTTAATATTTTTCTTATATACGATTTAAATAATTTTGTTGTATTTTATTTCGGTGTGTTGCTGGTTTTACATATTTTTTTGTTTGATTATTTTATGATTTTTAATCAGATTTTAGATATGTACAATAAGGTAAATTGAAATGGTCGCACTCCCGTAAAAGACGCCACAGTCATTAAATTCCAATTAAACTTCTTTGACCATTTAACTACATTGCGCTGTGCGTTATACATTATTTCCAATCAAAACCGTAATTTAGATTAGAAAATGAGAGGAAAACAGATTCATTTTATTACAAAAATCAAATTAAATTTTCGCAACAGCACAAAGCGATACAGTAATCAGTATTTAACGTTATTATCGTATCACTATAATAAGCTGTCTAAGCAGAATTAAAAAAAAAAGTTGTATTTTGTCGTTTCCGCTGATAAACCATTTCTTTAGATTTCTTTGTTAAGACGAACGATGAAATAAAAAAACCAACCATTTTTCTTTTTCTTTAACTTTATTGCTTTTGCCTTAGATGTGTTTTCGTATATTATGTACTCTAAATACACATGAGTATTATTATATACATATATTACATGTATAGTTTCTTCTCTCTATATAATCGTAGTCACATACGTACATATGTACAAACGTATTAGAGATGCGATGTTGAAGTTCAACGATGGGTGTTTCTTTTTAAATACATAAAATAAAATTAAATAAAAAGATTGTAAAAATTATTTCTTATATTTCGTTTCGTCGTATGTACTAGAGTGTTTGTACCTATGTATAGTCAATTGGCATGAATGGGCAACTCTATGTGACATATAAATTTTTTAAATTGATACCAATTTTGATTATATTGTGTTTATTGCGATCTCACTGTCTTTTTATTACTAGTCGTACAGCACACAAATAATTGTTGTGGCTAACATCAAATTAACACTGGATTGTAAAGCTTTTTGTATGGATGTTTTAGCTGACCAGCGATTAAAATCAATCTAATAATAGTTTAGCTCAAATAACTATGTATGTATGCGAAGCTGACCAGAACCGCAGTATAGGTTTCATATCTAAAATGGGTTAAATTAATAATTTATTTGCGGAACTCCTACGGGGATAAGAGAACCTAATTTATGATAGATATAAGTTACTAGATAACTTTAATATTTTATCTAGTACTCTTTTCTTAAAACTAACCAACAGACACAGATAAAAAATAAAGGGGTGAATGTGTTATGACCAATTAAATAATTAAAAATCATTATTACGTCCAAAAATGTAATATTCACCAAAAAAATTTAAAAAGCTTCGTACCTCGTCCGGTACACAGTCCACCGCACTGTGCGAAAGCAATGACTTCCCAATTGAAAAAGCTTTAGTATAAAGTTTGATTCCGAATAGTTAATCCACCTGGTCTGTAGTGAAGCCGAATGTTGGCGAAATAAAATCGTTTTGATCAAACCTCGTCATTACCGGAATATTAAAAAAAAAATTCAGGAAATTTTTTTAAAACTTATAACCGCCGCTGTAAATCAATACGAAATAAATTCGCCGCTGTAACCAAATGATATTTTATTTTAGAATATTCTATCATATCTGATAGCCGCACTGGAATATTGACATAAACTCGCGTTATAAATAAAATTTGCTTTGTTTGTTTATCATAAAAATATTGAATCTTATGTAAATTATTTAAAAAATAAATTAAAATAAGAATGTATTGAACAGTTGTCAAACAACGTATTAGTACAGTTGGCGTCATTCATTTGTATCCCTTAAGAAAAATACTTTTTCAGTGTGCACCGCAGAGAAACTATTTCTTTCGACAGCATTACATTATCAACATTTAGGAGTATTCAAGAAAAGTAAAAAAAAATCTTAAACAAATTTTTATCTAAAAGCTCAAAAACTACAATTGGCATAAGCTTCAGATTTTTTTGGTATAGAAATGCTATTGGTAACAACATATTTGTTATTCGCTATTGACATCGTGATATGTTACTTTATTAAAAAAGCTCCTATGGAATCTACCACTTCCAGTGAACCTATTTTGGACCTATTTGGGGCCAACACCCTTTTACCATGAAAATAACAGCATAGTTTATAAAACTTCGAACCCTGCTGGCTTTCGTCGGACCAAAAAAGTTAAATCTTCGAAAATAATTTTTTACAGAAAACTGTGACATTGATAAACAAATAAAGACAAAAACATGACATTTCAAATTTTTATAATAAAGATCTAGGTCTTTTTGCCATAATTTTATTGCAAATTTTCGAGATTCGAAAATTTCGCAAATGTTATTTATTTCCTTTTAATTTGTAATTCCAACTTTATAGGATGGAAGGTATTAGGGAAGCATATCATCCCAATCGATTAGAAACGTCCTCTCCTTTTTCTGGAACTTTGTCCAATCCTAATGTTCCACTAAAAAACCTAAACTATTATCAGAATTGTTAAAAAACGCTCAAGTTTCAATCAATAAGCCTAATCATTAGGTTTGACCAAATATTTAGCAAGTTTCTAATCTAATTTAATCATATTCAGATAAAAACAATGTACAGAGCAAAGCTATATTCGGGAATTGGCGAGATCAGGATAGAAATATTATCTCGAGATATATATAGAGTACTCCAGAAATGTGCCCAAATCTATAGTTCGCAGGAATCTCCCAATTTGTGAAAAAGCTATAGTATGAAGATTCATCCCTATCAGTTGATCCGTCTGAGCTGTAGGGATTAAAAACATTTAATCTGCGTAAAATTCCATATGCACGACGAAAAAATTTTTTCATGATATACACAAAAACATTTTTTTGTAAAAGATCGTCATTTCCGCTTAAATTATGAAAAGTCTGATTTGAACCGATAATGTTGAAAATTTAATTTAGAATGTTTTAGTTCATAGTCGTCTGTACTTTTTAAAATATTTGCAATAAACGAAAATTCTCGTATGGAAGCTTTCGCTTTCGGTGGACTGATTTTGACCAAAATTTGCTAGGATTAAATAATTTGTGGAAAAAGCTTAAATATAAGGTTTTATCCCGATCAATCAATTTGTCTGGTTTGAGAAAAAACGTCATTTCCGCTTAAAAATTGGAAAACAGATCTGTTGTTGCAAATTTAATTTAGATTATAGTAGATCGAAGATGCGAGTGAAGTTAGACCTAACTAGAGTAGAACTAATATTAGGAATAGTTTAGCACAAACTTCACACGCGTGTACACGCTTTTGAAGTTAAAACTAAAAAACTAAATTGATCCTAAACTATCGAACAAACAAAAAATGAGAATGTATTGGTACAAGTAAAATAAAAGTGCCATTTAGGCGATTTTTTTAAATATTTGAATCAATTTTTTATGTTTGGTAAAACATATAGAGGACTAGTTTTGGGTTCATGATATAATTTGCGTTAAATACTGTTCTGTTAAATGTTGCGTTAAATTGTTGCGTGAAAATGTTGCGTTAAAATATCACGTAAAATGTTAAACAGAAAAACCTCGATTTAACAGAATAATTGGGGAGTCCGATAAATCCGATTGTCCGTTAAATCCGAATGTTTTTAAATTTAATCGACTCGATCGAATTTAATCTCATTTCTTCGTCGATCATGTTGGGGTTGGGTATGTTGGATGGAAATGGGATTCTTAAACGATTGTTATGAGAATTTCTGGGATATGGCCATCTGGGACGGAACTCAATCAGTTCTAACCCGACTTTCATGAGATTGGGTATGTTGGATGGAAAAAGGATTCTTAAATAATTTTGGAAAAAGCTGGGACAGATAATTTAACGCTCCCGTTGAATCGGGGTCCGTTAAATCGAAGGTTTACTGTATATCAGTAAGTGCTTGGATAATCATCGACTTCTTGTAATTAGCGATGATAAACGTGATTTTTAATTGTTGACCAAATGTTTTAACAAACATTTGCGGATGATTTTCTGAAAAGTTAAGATAAGGACTACCGAACCTCTAAACCATTTAAAAAGCTAATGGGATTAACGTGGTCAAATAAATGCTTTAAAAATCCGCGCTATACAGTAAGCATTTAAAATTTTCTAGAGAAATTGAACATCTATAGAATTAATATGCTTATCACCTACTTAAAGCTCGGTGAAAAACCTACTAATTCTCGAGATATTCAATTTCTTAAGAAAATCCTAAATTTTTCCCATATCGCAGGTTGCTATAAAGTATAAATTTAACCACGTGAATCACATTAGATTTTTAAAAGGCTTAGATGTTGGGAAGTTCTAGTCTTAACCTTCCAAAAAATCACACAGAACTATGCGATAATCACATTAATTCTCGAGAAATGGAAAAGATTGTTTATTTTAACTACGCAATTCGAAAAATATTTTTTTTTGTAAAAAATATTTTCAATTGGAAAACTATTCAAATATTTCTTTATTTCTCCTAAATGTTATTTTTATTTATCTTTTACCAATACAATCACACTTTCGTTTGTTTTTGTTGGTTTAGGACTAGTTTAGGTCTAACTTCAAAAGCGTGATCGAAGAAGATTTCCTTAAAGGTAAATATTTGGCTGCGTGTCACTTTTCGGAAAATTCATTTATTTTTCAAAGGTTCTCTGGCAAACTGATCGAAAAATCTATTCTGTAACCGACTTTTAACAGTAGCAATCAATTTACTCTACTATTGGTTCGTAGCCATTGTAAAATTCTGCAACTCGTTGATTGATTGGCAGAACGTTTAACATATTTTACTGTTGTACAAAGATTCCAGGCCAAATCACTGCAACGATTATCTGCAAAACCAACAATTTTCCGAATTTATTTTGAATTCCCAGCTATTTGCTCTCAACTATTCGCTATACGTTCATTTGGATACGTTATTCATGAAATTTAGAAATCACGTACTTCATAAAATCGATCATAAAAGAGTACGGCAACCCTAAATAATGAACCCTAAATATCAAAATAATTGAAGAAATAAACGTATATTGAAAATTCTGTGGTCACAAGGCATAACCGCTTAAGTTAATTTCTTGTCAATTTTCAGTAGAGCAAATTTACATTTAAAACGAGCCAGAGAACAATGTTGCTGGAATTAAACATTTCATATTGACTATTACTGAATTAAGCGGTTATTCCTTGTGGCAGATTTGCCTCGTTCAAAACTCAGGTAAAGTTAAGCGATTACTGCGAATGATAATTTGTAATTTTTATTTTGATTTCTTAAATTAACTTAAGCTATTAATGCAAAATGATTTTTCTTAATAAAAAACTAGTAAATCGAATTAAGCTTTTATTGCATATAGACTAAACAAAAATTTAACTTACATAAATGTTATTCTCCATTTTTATTTCAAACTATTTCAGCAAATTACACATTTCGATCCTAAATAAAAAAACATACAGCTAAGTTAGGTCCTCAACTTCATCTTCTTAGTCTGGGTGGGTCATCATTTCAACAATCATTTCAACTGTTTTAAGATATTTCTAAAAAATTTGGAACCCTGGATTTATAAACGTCTATTAATCCATTAGATCTTTTTTCATTACAAGCTTTTCATTCCTATCACTGTTTAAAGTATTTTTATAGCTTATAATTCTACAGTTTCTTTTGATATATTTCAGTCGCTTTACATTTTTCTAGACCATTGTTTCCACATTTTCATTATAAATTTATAAATATAAATATACATTTATTTTCAACAAACCCAGAAGAATCATAAAAATCAGCTGATTTCATTTGTATGTATTATAAACTCCAGCTTAGTGCCAACTGACCGAATAAACCGGTACTAATCCCTTGTATGGTGAATTTTTACAGATGATTTTTTTCGTCGCTGTCACACTCCATATGTTCTGGAACCAAAAACTTATGATCGATTGTTTCGATGTAAAATTAAATGTTTAAGATTATTTATGACAGAATGCAATATTGTTCAATATTGTTACCATCACGGGCTGCTTCGACCTCATGTCACATGTAGGAATAAGGACCTTTGTCAAGATAGCCCAAATTTCTATCCCCGAAAATCGAAATAGTTGCTTATGGCAATACTATACAAGTTTATGTATACTATTGCGACATTTAACTAATAATTATAGCAATAAATCTAAATTCGGGTATAAATATTTCCGAATAACAGCTAAATAATAAATAAAAATGTTAAGAGTTTAATAAGAACAATAAAAGTTATAAAACGCATAAATGAACAATAAACAATTTAATTCTACTATCCAAAAAATATTCTGACAGCGAAAATCAAAAACTACTTTAAATATTCCTCCTTCACCAAAATGCAATATTTTTACTCTCAGCCCAGAAAAATGTTTGTGTCATGATAGTTTTAGCTGTCATGACAATAAATTTTCGGGGCTGAGAGTAAAAATGTCGTGATTTTTTGGGCTGAGAGTAAAAAAAATGTCATGATAGCAATAATTAGTGTTACCATCGCATTTTTCGGGGATGAAATTTGGGCTATCTTCACATACATGGAATAAGGATCATTTGTAGCACAATCAAGGATTGTCAGATTGTAAACCCAGAGCTGTCTTTTATGAAAACCGACCGATGCCACATCTGCATGGCGTATCAGGCATTGTTGTAAGCCAAAGCATATGTTTTATTTGTAGAAATATTCTTTGCTGTTAGCTTATCATATTCCTTTTTCACAACGATTTGTATGCTAGACAATCGTGCTAGACAATGATAAAACTTTTGGAAATTTGTTGTGCGCGTTGTAAATTTTCCTCGTTGATTCGCAAAAAGTACTCAAGTAAACAAGTTGGTTTTATTTCATTTATGTTTTCTGAATATTCCATAGTATTTACAATACTTCTAGGACACTGAAGACTTTTGAAGATTTTAAGTTTTTGTTGTCTTGAATATCGATACCTGACACCATGTACAAGATACGCTGTTCGTATGATCCAAGAGACCAGTACTGATCAAATAATTGATTCTGTTGTACACATGAAATTTTGTCTTGGCATTTCTTCTGGCAGTTTTAAATTGGTATACACAAGTTACCTGTACCACTTTCCCTTTCTTCGTTTCATAAGACTTTCCATAGTTTCGATTTAGCTTTTTCCGTTTCCATTTTAATTTAACATCAAATGAGGCATCTCTTCAGTTTAAAGTATTTTCGATTATACCATTACCATTTCGTCGTAAGATAATTCTTGGATGGCTCGAAGTTTGGATCATCTATGGAATCGCCACAAGATTCAACCAGTTTTGCAGTATCGCTCTCTTCATCATTTGATCTTTTTTGCATCATTACAACTTATAAATCACTTAGGTTAACTTTTGAGACTAAAGCTGTTAGTGCTTGGACATTATTTATTTAAAATGTATTTAAGCGGTGACGTATTTTTTTGTATAGTGTATAACTTTCGTAAAAATTATTTGCTTGTTACGAAATTGTATTTACATACGTAAACTATCATGGTTAATCTCATGGTGATGGTAATTCAAATCTGCCTTAAGTCAACTTAAGCAGGTATGATTTAAGACATCGCCAGAACTGCATTGGCCATAAAACATAATTGTATAGATAAATTGGCTTACTTCTCTGCTTTTCTCATAAATTGGAAGATCCCAATGATTTTGACGGAAATCGGTACTCCAGAAGTGGCAGGCTCTAAAGGGGCTTTTTCGTTCTTCCAAATATTTTGAAAAGGTTATCGTTTACAAGAACGAATAGATACTATATAACAAAATACCGGACCAGATAATTTTTCCAAAATTTAACCAGAAATGACGATTTTTGACAAGAAAAAAGTTTTTTCGCTAACGCTCGGCCCCTGTACAGCACTCACTATTCTAGTGAGATATAATATTAATTATCACAAAAAGAAAAGAACAAAATTCTCATTGTTCAAAATAAAATATATACAACTTCCTTTCAATGAAAGTGCAAATGGCATGCCTAGGACAATATATATATATATATCTGGTTTTGTCTAGCCTGTGATTTTGTATTCTGAACAATATTTTTAGTTTTGTTATTAAACCTGTGAATTCATAGAATCGAGTTGTTCGTTTGTCCAAAGTTTGGACTCGTAATAGGAGAGTTCGGGTTTATCTCCCAATGATTCCTGTAACTACTATCGTATTTCGTAGAAATATGCTGCGTCCTCGGCGTGATATATATCCTTCGCTTTTCTTTCAATTTTATTTTTGAGACTAATAGTTCGGACTTGGCTAACGTTTCTTCGACAGTTTTTAGTCAAGCCTACCTAGTATTTTTTTATTCCCCTTCAAAGACGGGATCGGCTTCGCTTTTCTTTCAATTTTATTTTTGAGACTAATAGTTCGGACTTGGCTAACGTTTTTTCGACAGTTTTTAGTCAAGCCGTTACTTTTTTATTCCCCTTCAGAGACGCGATCGGCTAATGAATCTGCGGGATCCTTAATAAATCTAGTGCAATTTGATTGGGCGGTGTTTCTTTAGTAGTGACAGGCGGAGCTCTCTAGGGTTTCTTCAACCGACTCTAAATTTCTATTTTAAACAATATTCCAACTTGAGTATAGAACTAGTATAGGTGGGACATAAAGCATTTCACGAAATTTAATCGGTTTTACATACATTGGTTTTATATGTATTCAGCTTAAAATCAAACTATTCGTGCAAAGATATGCGGCAAAGCACACAAGATCAGGCTTTTTAGTAGTTATTTATCAATATTTTTGTGGCCTTCTATATCATAAAATGTAATTACAAAAAAAAAATCTACAATCCTGCTATAAGATCAAGCATCATGTAAAAAATGTCTGTGTTTTGTCCTTGTAAAATAATGAACAATTAAAGCTACTTTATTGTATATATTTTAGTTCTCACTTATTATAAAAGAAACCAAAATCTGAAGAAATAAAATCTCAGTTCACAAAAATAATATTAAATTGGTTAATTGTTTCAAAAATTAATAAAAAGGATTGTTCATTTCGAGGTATAGAATTTTAAGTCGGCAACACTTTTTTCAGCAATTGCACCAATTTGGGCCAATTTGTAGGGGCTCCGACCATTTCTTGTCGTAGAGAATCCAAATGAATCGAATCATCATCGTGCATAACCATTCGGACTTGATCAAATATCTTTATGAAAGAGTTTTCGTGTATCTTGGTTTACATGCTTACAAGATTCAACTATTTCAGTAATTTAAACGATACGGCAATCGTTTGCGCCGTTAATTCGGTGAAGGGGTCGAAGCCATTGTTGCAGTTGATGCAAACTT
The DNA here is from genome assembly GCA_947310385.1 of Nephrotoma appendiculata. Taxonomy (NCBI): domain Eukaryota; kingdom Metazoa; phylum Arthropoda; class Insecta; order Diptera; family Tipulidae; genus Nephrotoma; species Nephrotoma appendiculata. The sequence goes on from OX371224.1 coordinate 17,255,728, forward strand.
CCCATACAAAATTTTCTTCGGTTTGAAGCTCATTTTTGGTGAATATATCTATAGCTGTATTTCATTGGTAAAAAAAAATTTACTGAATTTAGCGAATTTAGAATTTTACCAAAGAAACGTATTTTTGTTTTAAATTAATTATAAATAAAAACTAGTTTTATTTTTTGACCTTTAACATAAAAACAAAATTTGACGTATTATTTAATTGTTACTAACGTTTGAAAAAAAATCTTAAAATTATCTCCGAGTGGTAAGCACTTTTAGCTAAAAATTCAATTCAGCTTTCGTAAATCTAAAAAAATTTCAATTTAGCTAATCTTTTTCTCAATTTAGATACATGCAATTGTTGTTGTAAATTTAGAAAATTTACCAACGAAATACAGCTTATGTCAACAAACCTAATTGTCATATTTTGAGTGAAGATAATTCACTAGCCATTGTTCAAAAACCAAAACATTCACAAAATATTAACGTTTGGTGTGCTTTATGAGCCGAAGGAATCATCGGATCATATGTGTTCAAAAATGATGCTGGTGAAAACGTTACAGTCAACGGAGACGATAAAATTAATTTACTGAAAAAAACATTTGATGAACGATTAACATCGAGAAACAGATCTGTCAAATGACCGTCTCGTTCGTGTGATTTAACACCGCTGGACTATTTTTTTGAATGGTATGTAATCATTTGTCTGCGTTGATAAGCTAGAGACTTTTGAACATTTTGAAGCCAACATTCGGCGCATTATTGCCGTAATACGGTCAAAAATGCTGCGAAGAATGTTCGAAAATTGGGCCTCGAGCCGTGGTGGCCGAAATTATATTCAGACATTAATGGCATAAAATTATTTTTCAAATAAAGTCACATTCATGGTCAACAAAATTACTTTTTTGTGTTTTATATTAATTCAAAGTTCTATACCTCGAAATGAAACTCTCCCTCTCGCTGGCACTTTATCCCATCAAGGGATTTGGCCGCCTCAAATGAGGTTTCATAATCATATTTTTATTTCGAGTAATGAGTGATTAATTTATTGATCCTAAACCAGTCGTGAAATTTTTTCCTTGTCACCACCGGGAATCGAACCCGGGACCTCCGGTCGCTGGAGCAAGCATGCTGACCGTGGCGGCCGTTCTTTAGATTATCGAAATAAAATATGTAGTTGTGCTTATAATATGTTTATTATAAGCTTCAGTATTAATTGTTAATTTCATAAAACAAAACAAACATAAAATTTCAATTTATAAGAAAAAAGTAACAAAAAACAAAATTTCCACGTAAAAACATGTCACAGCTAAAATGATACACTCTCTTTGTTTTGAAAATAGCGGTACTTTTCCACAAAATTTTCAATGAAAACAATTTTGAGTATCAGTTTTAAGCAACCATTTGTGCGGATATGGTCAATATAGTGCGTCAATCAATATAGACAAAAAAGTGAAATATTGTAATAATTGAAAAAAATGTGTCGCCTCACAAGTATTGAAACACGTGAATTAGTTGTTAAACACTTTAAGGATGGCATAACACACAGAAAAATTTCAGAAATAGTGAAAACAAGTTCTTCTATACTGATTAGTATATTATCGAACGATTCACACAATAAAATATTTTCCGGAAAAGATTGTCAATGGATTGTCCGGAAAATGAAAGAAAACCCCAAATTAAGTGCTCCAAAGTGGGCCGAGGAGGCTGAAAATATTTACATAAAAATGTCATCCAGAAACAATACGCAGAATATTAAGAGAACCAAATTTTCATGGTAGAACAATGCGGAAAAAGTCATACATCAGTGAAGTTAATCATAAGGCTAGAATTAAGTTTGCCCAAGACCAAAAAAACAAAGATGAAACATTCTGGAATACGGTTTAATTTGCTGATGAAAGCAACTTTAACCTTTTTGGATTAGACGGGGAGAAAGACTAATACGGAGCTAGCAGCTAAACACTTACGAAGCACTGTTAAACACGGTGGAGGTCATGTTATGTTACGGGCTTATACGGCGTCTTCCGGAGTTGGAAATTTAGAGTTTATCGAAGTCAATTTGTACAAAAATGTATATTTAGTTAAAGTTCTTAAAGTTAAATATGAAGGATCATTTTCGTGACACGACAGGACAATGACACGAAACACAAATCTGGAATTTTTCAAAGTTGGCTCATTTGGAATACTCCTCATGTTATGAAAACGAATGCCGAATCACCGGATATCAATGTTATTGAAAGCTTATGGTCTAACCTTCAAAGCTAAATCAGAAAATAAGATAATAATGTAGCGGATTTTCAAAAGACATTGTTAGAAGAATGGAGTAAAATAACTCCAGAGTACTGAAAAACTCGTAGATTCGATGCCAAAAAAAACGAAAGCGGTTCTAAAACAAATGTCTATGAAGTTAGCCCGAAAAATATCCCGAATAAATGCGATGGCAACACTATAAAACGAATATGACGACAATTTTCAGTGTCATCCCGAAAAATTTTCTATATCACGTTAGTTTTGAAAGTCATGCCGAATTTTTTTTACTATCATGACATTTTTACTATCATGATATTTTTTTTTTTGTTATCCCGAAAAAGAATTCCAATACAGAAAATTTCAGTAAACAAATAGCGACAGGTGTTCGAACCATCCCGAAACCAAAAAAAATATTGAAGCGCAGAAATTTATATCACGAGAAATTAATTTAATAACATACAATTTACTGGCGTGGTTAATCCAAAAACGCAAAATCAAGCACTCTGGTTATTAGTAAGAAAACAATTACTGTGGATCGAGTCTATGAGTCAAATTTTAGATATAGTCGTGTGAAGTCGTAGTAGATATCAATTAACAGAGCAAGGTTGGTATGGAATTTGTAGAGGAAGGATCCACCTTTTAAACGCCAAAATTATTCGTAGTTGTTTGGATTTTTCAATAATTAGAGGTTGGCCACATGCTTCTAATGATAATCGTGCTTCTGAAGTAAACATTGCATATTATAATAAATTAATAACCACTTATCTTGGACACACTTTTTATTTTATGATTTACTATCTAGGGACAATTTACAAAAAATAATCTTCATTGCGGCGTAAAATCAAATAAACATCGTTAAGGTAATTTTCAATTAATTTTTAAAGTTTTATGGCCCGATTCTGAAATTGTAAAAATTCTATAGTTGCAAATTTATAGAAATTGCTTACAGAGAAAAAGGTGCAGGGTTCTAAAAAATTAAATTCACAAAATGTAGACTTTTCGCCGCTGTAAATCAATACGAGATAAATTCGCAGCTCTATGCGAATTATATTTTATTTTAAAATATTCTATCAACTTCGATGGTGGCACTCGAATATTCACATAAATTTTTCTGTGTATATTGTCTGTGTTTTATTTTATATAAAAGCTCAAAAACTACAATTGTCATTAGTTTCAACATTTGTTAGTATAGACATGCTAATGGTAAAGACATATATATGCAAAAATCGTTTCAGAAAATGACAATTTTTCGCAGACTAGACATCCGTTTTCGTTCCGTTTGTCACAAGTATCGTTTTGTTTAGCTATTCACTTAGTTTGTCTTATTATAATCAAAGAAAACTAATTCCAGTTCGACAAATTCTATACCAACCTTGCTCTGTTAATTGATATCTACTACGACTTCACACGACTATATCTAAAATTTGGCTCATAGACTCGATTCACAATTTTGGCGTTTGAAAGGTGGATCCTTCCTCTACAAATTCCATACCAACATAATTAATATTTACTACGACTTCACACAGCTATATCTAAAGTTTAACTTGTAATATCTTCTTGCCATTTTACAAAAATAAAATAGTTCTATTTTAGTTCAGAGAATTGTTCTTTTTCTAATATTAAATATTTGAATTAATTTTTTTTTATATTTTATTAATTTTGATTATATTGATGTAAATTATTTTAGTGTAACTTTTTCGAGGTGATATTAAAATTTATCACGAAATGTAAATTATAATATATTTTGTACATATAATTGTAATTGAAAATTTCGTGATACTAATTTAATATTACAAAACTATATAATAATTTATTATACATGTGACTATCAGGATAGTATTAAAATATTCTGTAAATATATAATAGTCTTGCCATATTTAACTATAATGGTTTTTCGGGATAATTTTTCGCGCTAACTTCCCAGAGGTCTAAAACAAAACGTATATCCTACCAAATATTAATACATAAATTAATTATACAATATGATAATATTGAAAACTAAACTAACTAAATTTTTAAAACTGCATCATTTTAGGTGTGACATGTTTTTACGTAAAAATTTTGATTTTTGAGACTATTTTGTTATAAATTGAAATTTTATATTTGTTTTGTTTTATGAAATTAACAATTAATACTGAAGCTTATAATAAATGTAAATTAAAAATAGATATTTATAATTGTTTTTTGGATATTTACTTAAAACAAAAAATAAAAATGGCTTGCATCATTTTGGCTGTGACCCACTGTATGTCCAAGATAAGTGGTTAATAATTTATTATAACATGCAATGTTTAGATCAGAAATAATGAAAATATTAAATTTATTATTTAATTTTATATAAGTAAGGTCTAGTATGCATCGTGGTTTTGGAGCTTAATTAATTCATATTTCCATCCATCGTTTGATTTTAGTTTTCATTGCTTTAATCTCGGCGCTTTGTGTTCCTTCTTACTTTCCAGTTTTTACTGGAGTCAATACCACTGCTGGCAATTTAATGAGTGATAAATTTTGATTTCAAATTGAAAATATTTTGCAACAGAATTCGTAGTTATATTTTGGCTCCTCTTATTTTGAAAATTTTTTATTAATCAAAATTAAAAAAAAATCAAATTGTCTCCCTCTGTTCTTTTTGAAAATTTTGTAAGTTCACGGTGGAATTCATTTGCAATAGCTAATTTTCTTCCTGAAGGGGTTAAAATTTTGATTCTTTTCGAGCTTTATTCAATTGTCTACAGATAAATTTTACCCCAGCTCCTAGATTCCTTTTTTACTAAAATTTTAGCTGCTATAAAATAGTTGGGATAAATTAGTTGTTAGTTCTAAAAAGTGGTGACGAGATAACTTTTTTCAAAACGTCACAAACAATTTTGTGACCAATAGTATACAAAATCTTCACCTTGCTAATTTTCGGCGACCTTAAGTTTCCTTGTAAAACTAGTGTGAATACAATTTTTAAACAAAAAATAGAATTAACACGAGAAAATTCACGTATTTTAGCCGAAACATTATTATTACTATTTGCAAATTAATGGCCATTGTCAATAGTTATATTTGGGTAAGTTAAATTCCACCGTCTTAAATTTTTTACTTTTACTTTTAAATACTTTGAAGTTACTTAAAAATAATTAGTAGTAGCTAACATTATGCAAAACAATTTTATTCAACTACGTATTTTGTAATCGATCTATCTCATTTAAAAAACAATATTCGGATGACCGCACACCAGACAAAATCGTATATAAACCCGTAATAAAATTCTAACAGGTATATTTATGACAATGACAACACAATCATAAATATATTTATTTGTATTTTGAGTTTGTCAACGTCAAATTACCAAAAACATTTGAACAAACCACACGCAAATTCAATAAACTCCATGTTTTAATTGTGCGGTGCCATACAAGGTTTACCTATGTACGAGTGCAATATAATAGAAAAATCGTTTAACAAATAAACAATTGAATTTCATATAATAAACATTTTTAACATAAATAAAACATATTTTATGCTTTTTTATTGATACGGTAACTTCGATGATAAATCAAATCAATGTCAAGGATTTTTCTAAATTTATTTATAAACAGTAAACGGCGCGATTCTCGGCCGAACAAATTATGTACACAATGAACTCGTTTATTAGCGGGACTTTGTATACCTTGTGAAGTGGAATATTCATATACATTCACCCGAACCTTCGTCATATCAACAATGTCCCAAAAGTGAGTAAAAAAAAACAAATTACCATTCGTGTGCAATTAGAAAAAGATGCCTATGTACGTGCACATAGTATTTTTAAGGGATAGGGTGACGTGATTATACCAAAATACAGTACACTGTTAAACTTTAGTGTCGGCAACATTGTACGATTTCTTATATTTTCTGTGGGGAATGAACACACGCCCATTTTATAAAACAGCATGCGTTAAAATGCGACGCGCTGATTGGTTTATTATTTTTTTATATTTCAGGCGTCTTCGTCTTTTATTTTTCTGTGATTTGTTATTTTTCGTATTTTTCTTGAGTTTTTATGCTTTTTTGGGGTGGGGGAAACAGTTTTGTTTTGTCTTTTTTTGGTACCTCGAACAGGTTTCAGAATTTTTTGTCAAACAGAAAGGTGCTCTATTCGGTACTGTGTGGAGGTATTAAAACAGACGAGAATATATTTTTAAAAAAGTTTTTTTTTATTTTTATTATTTTATTTGAGTTTCGTTCGAGCATCATATGTGTGCGGACATTAACAGTTTGTTGTTATAAAATCAGTGATAAGTTTCCCGTGATAGACTATTGAAAAAAATTAATTGTGTATCGGGATTCGGGATTATTTTTGTTTTGTTATTGTGACATAATTTAAGTGTTTAACTGTGGATATTGTGGAAAAATTGTAATTTATTGTTTCTGAAAACAGTTATGTGATGATTTTTAAAAAATAAATAAGATATAAAAAAAAAAAATTAAGTTAAATATTTATGTGTGAATTACGGATTAAGCTAAATTACAATAATAGTGTGAAAAAATATTTAATTAAAAAAAAGTTTTGAAAATAATTAGTGATTCAAACTGTTTGCATACAGGGAATCCGACGATATGCTAACAATGGAGGCCGATATGAAAGGGGGTATACTACATGCTACAATGCCCCCGCATCATGCAACATCGTTGCATGGCCATACAGCATCACCGTATGGTGCGCTAGGCCCATTGGGTATGATGAATTTAGGACAATCACAATTATCACAATCACAAATTACGCATCAACCTCATATGACTGCACACAATCAGCATTTGAGTAGTTCACACGGTGGCAATAATTCTAGTTCAGGTATATTAGGCATGACCCAACATCCTAATCACGGGCATAATACGCATTCATCACCGTTATCACATTCGCAACAAGGATTAAGTCCGAATGCACCACCACAAACGCAAAGTAACACAAATTCTGGATTAAGCGGTCATCATATAACGTCGTCCGGACAAAATCATCATTCGGGCCTCTCGAATAATAACAACAATAACTCGAGTAGTAAAAATGCAAATATTGAGCGTGTAAAACGGCCCATGAACGCGTTTATGGTGTGGTCGCGTGGTCAACGGCGAAAAATGGCATCTGACAATCCTAAAATGCATAACTCAGAAATATCAAAACGGTTAGGCGCCCAATGGAAAGATTTATCGGAAACCGAAAAACGCCCATTTATTGATGAAGCTAAACGATTGCGTGCAGTTCATATGAAGGAGCATCCCGATTATAAATACCGTCCACGGCGGAAAACCAAGACTCTAACGAAAACAAAAGAGAAATATCCAATTGGTGTTGGTGCATTAATACCGTCATCCGAGTCGAATAATACGAGAACAACTTCATCAATATCAGCAGCACAACAAGCGGCTGCGGCAAATCGTGATATGTATCAAATGCCACCAAATGGATATATGCCGAATGGATACATGATGCACGATCCGTCGGCCTATCAATCGCAACACAATGCTTACATGAGCAACTATCATCGATATGACATGGGTCAAATGCATAATGCTGCCGGTTCATTAAATACGTATATGAATGCGACGGGATATAGTATGTATGGTACCGTGGCCGGTGGTCAAACATCACCATACGGTAGTGGAATACAACAGCCAGGTTCACCATACAGCGGGATAAATCAGCAACCGGGTTCACCATACGGTATTACGCAACCTGGCTCTCAACTTTCATGTCAATCGCATAGCCCAAGTGATTCAAGTGTTAAATCGGAACCGGTTTCACCAAGCCCGATACACTCATCCCAGTCGACGACAAATATTAATCTAATAAAGCGCGAATATGGACAACAGCCAGCTGGGCCCGATTTAAGTCACATCATAAATATGTATCATGTGCCCGATTCAATGCAATCTGTGGAACAGAGAAATTTAATGCATTACCAAAATAGTGTCTCGCCCGATATACAATCACAGCAGCAGCAAACACTTAGAACAATGGCCCCGTTGACGCATATGTGAGAAACGGCCACCCTATTGTCGTATCGGCAAAATTTCCCATCAACTATAAATAATGATAATAATAATTTAATGGACATATCTACACTTTAATTAAATTATAATTTATAAAATTATAAAAACAAAAAAGACAATATATAAATATTTAATTAATTCTCTATCTCTCTCTAATTTTTTGTTTGCAAATTTATTTATTATTTTTTAATGAAGTGATACAATTTTGTGTTTTATTTTCGAATAATTTTTTATGTTAATTATATTTTAAAGTAATCAAACTTTACTTATATAGAGAACAAAACATAATTAAAGACTGGGATTAAATTAATTTATTTTAAAATAAAATTTATAAAATTCGTACTGTACCAAAATCCATTTTTTTTTATTATCCAGAAAATTAATTAAATTGTGATAATAATAAATTGAATTAATTACGCATCCAATACACATGCACACATAAAAATGGAGAATCTGTAGGTACCAATTTTTAAAAATTTCTTATTTTGATTTTTTTATAATTATATAATTCTGATAAAATTAAGCCAGTGCTCAAAACAAAAATTTGTACATAGTTAAATGTAAAATTAATAGTTATAATTTTTAAAATATACATATATAAAATTAATTGCGGTAGAATCATTATTATTATTATTGAATCATTTGTTTTACTATTCTTTTGCGATATTATTACATATTAATTAGATTTATATAAATTAAATTAACAAAGAATTAAAAAAAAAAATACCGAGCGGAATAAATATATAAATATTAAATACTTTAAATTTAGATTTTTATTTATTAGAACTTACAAAAAAAAATAATTAATGGAGAAATGAAATTAATTAATTATAAATATATAAATTATATAAAAAAAAACATTATATTTTTATTTTGGAATTTTTTGTTATATTTTTTATTTTTTAAATGTACAAATTAATTATACATAATTATAAAATGTAAATATATAAATATAAATTAATGAACAAACAAACATAAAAAAGATTACCGTCGATTTTTATTATAAATATATATATTTTATTTTTTATTTTTATTATAAACACAAAAATTACTTTGCTTTTTATGAAATGAATAAACGAAAAATAAAAAAAATAATAAAATTTTCTCAAAATTTGTTAAAATTATATAAATTAAATTTAATACCAAAAAATTAAGTGAAGAAAATAATTATTAATTAAAATAATTATTTAAATATAAAATAAATTTGTACAAAAAATATTAAGTTTAATTGAAAAAAAAATGAAAGAAAAAGGAAAAAAAACTACAAAGAAACTGAAATTTATGAAATAAAAAAACAAAAATTATTATAATTAAAATTATACCAAGTCGTTAATTTTTTATTTATTTGGTTTATTGTCGTAGTCGTATACATATTTGTTGCACAAAGTGTTGGCCGAAAAAGTGATTTATAATTTTTTTTTTAATATTTTAATGTGTGATCGTCGGATGTCGTGAAATTTAATGTAAGTAAATATTTTAATTTTAATTAATAAAATTTTAAGTAACTAAAGACGAATATTTTACCCCGGTTGTATATCGTTTACCTATCCCAAAAATTTGTTGCTCTATAATTTATTCAAATGAAAAATAAAACAGGAATTTATTAATCTCTTCCTAATCACTAGAATAAAAGTAAACATTAAAAAAGGACGAGGGCTAAACTGGTATAACAGTTTGCATGTCACTCCCTTTTCTTAGTAAATCTATATTGTTTGACTTTGCGAACCAAACCTCATTTCAAAACAAATCATTTTATTCTAAAGAGTGAATCTTTCACTGTTTTCTTAAATGTGGAGTTAAAAATGGAACTCTACAGTTTAAAGTGTCTTTAAATTCGATTAAACGAAGATCTCGTTGCATTTTAGCTACTAAAGTTTCTAATCTAATTTTATACCGTCACACTCCACATTCATTTTATACCGTGATCTAAGTAAGCAAAGTATATGATCAATTGCATTTGTTTTGTGCATGTCACCAACAATTGACATAAAGTTAGCACATAATTTTCAACTTGTTTGTTAATCGAAGAAGACATGCAAACAAATGCCATTGGTATTGTCGTTGTTTTCTGTCCGCCAAATATTATTTGTGGCATAGCCTACTTCGTCTTGTAGAAATGTAAATGTATCCAAAACTATAGCTGTTTTGCTTTATGTCAGTAGTAACTGTAATCCGAATCGGTTTTATGAAAATCGTTTTTTTTAGTTTTATTTAAAGCCAACTTTACTTTAATTACTATATAAATACGCCAACTATGATGAACAATTATTTTCCGTTACTGGAAATTCACAAACACATATTGCTGAAATCAAAATTTGCCTCTAATATAAAAGCTAAGCGGCTTTGCGAAAGCAACGCAACTTATATTGGGTTTATTTTTTAATTCAACCCGATCAGACAGTGCGCTGTCAAAAATACTCTGTGTTTTTTTATTTAACCTGAGTAATTTTACTCTGTGCAAAATAAATAATAATTTATTACTCTCCGCACACCGGACCATTTGACCCTGCACAACCTTTGATCGGTGTACAGTACCCATCAGTGTAACTCTGCTTGATCGGGTTGAATTAAAAAATAGAACCATTGTTTGCAAATTTGTAAAATTCAATTAATATTTTTGGCGTTTACGTGAGTATGTTTTTACAATGAAAATTTTTATTTGATAAGTGACCATTTCCAATCAAAATATCCTCCGTAATATTTTTTCAGTTTAATTATTTAATTTAGTTTGCAAAGTAGAAATTTAAATTGCAGTTGGGTAAAATTGATTCGAATGCACTAATGAAACTGTTTAACAATCTGCTCATACGATCTACAGTTTTCGGAAACAAAACAAAACTGACCTTATTTCTTGTTATCGTTGGGACCATTCCATGTTGTTATTATTTTCTATGAAACCAGAGTTTAGAAGATCAATCGATGCACTAAATTAATTTTTGTTGATCCTTGTAGTAAATAGGTTTTTTAGTACGAATTGTTTAACGTTGTTCACTATAGGCTGATCACAATTCAAAAATCCAAGCTTCACCGTATTTAAAATAATTACTCTATTCATTCATCCTTGACTCGTAATATCGGTTTTAATTGTCCAATGCCTTGTCTTAATCAAGCCACTAGATTTTGGATTGTTTGTTAACCTAAAAGTTCTCGGAATTTTGTAACATTGGTTTGAACATCTGCAATTTGAGTATAGTCTTTATACTCGTAGAGATAAACATTAAATTATTTCTTGATAATTATTTAGGGGTTTGTAAACTACATTTTTAATGCCCGAGATGACGATAGTAAGGCTTCAGATAGATTATGTTGGCAATTTAATCGGAGAAAATCGTTGATTAGAATTTATCTGAAATGAAAATTGACGTTCAAAAGTATTAATTATTTCAAATCTGACAGAATCAGTAAATTGCCTAGCGTAAGGTGCGAGCACACATTATTATTTGTGATTTTAAAAATACCAAAATGTGATTTTGAATAAATGTATTCCCATTGCAAATTCGACGCTGATTCCGGCAAGCAATTTAGAGTTCCCACCATCAGACACAACTATAGCTAACTGTTCAATATCCATATTTGATGTACATACTACTCGTAAAATCTTTCATTTTTTCCATCCCAGTGAACAGTCAAAAATGTGTCAGGATTAAAACTTTCTTGAATATCGGTGACGATCAATTTTCGATATTTGCGCCTGCTATTTAAAACAGTTGATGGAGACAGCTTTAAATCATTCAAGGAATGGCGTAAAGCGTTTGATACTATGGATAATATGATAAATACAGATCTATTACTCAATCCCAGTCTATCTAATGTCCCAGCAGATTCTTTTGTAACAATTTCTTGCTTTCTTTTCATACTTTATGAATTTGATATTTCAAAAGATTTCTTGGATTTTTTAAGTGGCTCATATTCTGATGAAGATGTATAATTATCAGTTTCAGTACTTTCTGGTGAGTCATATACTTTTCCTAAGCCACTTAGACCTGCTACCGGTTCTTCAATGCTAGATTCCCAATCACTATTTTCATTTTCTTCTAAGAATGGAAATCTAATTTTTTTACCAATTGAAATTAATTTTCTCTTATTAGAAATGTCATTTCTATTGCATAATAAGAAATCTTTTGAAGCTTCGTCAATCAAATCCAGTGCCTTTTCTCAAGCAACATCAAACAGTTTACTTGATTCGAGTTTGAAATGTTCTTCGTTTTTTTCTGAGTACTGTAATTTTTCAATCTATTTTGCTTTAACTTATTGTACAGTTCGTAAAATTTTTCAAATTTTCAGATTCAGGCACCAATAGGAATAATCTGTTCAGTTTTCGTTTTTAGATTTATTTCGACAATTTTTTGGGGGTTGTACAGAGTAATTAACATCGGGGTCAAGATATTTATCAGGTAGTTTTGTCCTTATGTTGGATTTTTATGACCAAAAAAATTTATATATTTCCTGGATGTTGCCATTTAAAAAAAAAAATCATACTTTAAGCCATATGAAAGATATTGCAATGCATTTTGTAATATCCTATAAAAAATTATTTAATGCATCAAAAATTTATTAATTGTGTAATTTACAAAAAAAAAAAATAATACTATATAATTCACAAAAGTTACGATAAACTCCGTTCAATCGAAAATTCATGTTTTAGAAAACCATTTATATCTTTTGATCCACGTAAGATATCAAAGAGTATATAATATTACGTTTGAAAGGTAATTAAATGCCCTAGAATATCGTGTGTCTTTCGGATTTAAAACACAAATTAAATACTAGCGACTTGCAAAGCGAGATGGTATTCACGATACAAAATTTTTTATAAACACTAAATGTGCAGCCTGGTTATGGTTTATGATATCACCTGAAAAGCAATAATTATATGTTCTATAAGTTTTTCTCATAAGATAACCGTACTATTACATTGTCTAAATATAGACGAAGGTAAAACTTAGCCTCAAATTAACGTATTGCAAACATTATTAGAAGTGTGCACTCCTTGAGACAATGATGTTTAGATTAAAACTGTATAAACAGAATATTCTTCGTGTTTCGGCATTGAATTGCGATTTCCAATCCAATCTCCGTTTTCCTTAATCACCAAAATCAGAGGACTTTATAGCCAGATAGATTAAGATTTCAATTTCTGACCCGATACGATGCCACGTTTTGTTTTACAGAAAACAGGTCCAGTGGTTCCCAAGTTTTATCATATTTTGTACTTATTTGACTTCAAACGTTGATAAGGTTACACCATACAATTATTGCGATTATTTATAAAACTCAACAAAATTTAACGGTCGAAAATGTTCCCTTCTTAAAGCAGAATTTACCGAAACGAAACATCCCAACCACATTCCGTGATGTACCTACTTTAGTCCTGTAGTATAAAATAATAAAATAGTATGTTACAGGCTGGCTACTGCCATCCTGCAGATTTTCACTAAGCGCATGCACAGGCCTCCACGGTGATTTTTGCCGGCTACGTTCTCAGGGAGAAGTACTAAGGTCGTGGGATTTGAGGCTTGCATGTACTCCTGGCCTACACCGTGATGATACAGAAAGTTGGGGGGAACGCAAATAATAATAAAAAAAAAACCCGGAGTTCCGCCGTAACTCATCGGCCGGAACCTGAGGAACGAACAACGAAATAATTATAAAAGAGGTGAGGCGCCTTGGTGCGCGCATCCATTCGAACTCAAACAAGGCCAAGCCCTGGTTACGAAATTGAATGCGGGCACCAAGGGACCGCAAACACTATGCCGACACGAAGGGCGAAGTCCCCCCCTCATCACACCACACCGAAAATTTAGTAATTCATTTTATTTTAGACAACAAAAAAAACAAAGAGAAACAACTCCCCTTTCCACCCGTACCACGATAAGAGAGAACGAGAGAGAGAGAGAAAGAGAGAGAGCAATGCGCACCGTGCGTGCACCCGCTGTGCGACGCTCGATCACAAAAAAATTTGAAAATTATATATATAATAAATATAATGAAAAAAAATATATAAAAATAAAATCAAAAAAATTAAAATAAAATAAAAAAATTGTACCTTAATTATTATTTATACAAATTACTGGTGCGGCCTTGCGTGGCCGTCATGCCACAGGCGGACCGTTGCGGCCTTGGTGCCGTCGTTGTTGCGGGGCCTCTGCCCGATATAAATTTTGGCCTGGTTAGGCAATTAATAAAATGCGTCCTTTCGCCTTATTCCGTAAATAGCAACCCATTACTTTTCCAAACCGCTTAATATGAGGATGTGCGTCTTCACCTTATTCGTAAGATGCGGATGGGGCGTTGACTTCACCCACAACCGTTAATTGTTGAGTTGGCCACAACTGGCCACCCGTAATTAACTGGTTCGGCGCTCTTCGCCTTAATATCGCCGCCGCTGTGCCGCCCGGCACAGGTGCTAAGCCTTTACGTTGTCTCGCCAAACGGTAAACTATACACTGTTGGAATTGGTGTACCATAAAACCAAATTTAGCACACGTACTCCAAATCGCAGCACCGGTTGAATAATTTCGCGGCACCCGTAAAAATAACCGCTAACAAAAGGTGCACGCCAAAAACAATATAAATGGCGGTACTCGCTATAAATCCACACACACACACACACACAAAACAACTTCCGGCACTAGTTAAAATGTGCATGAGCCTCAGCTGAATATCCAACCACATACACAAATATACCTCCGCCTTAATGATTTTGGAAAAAGCGAATATTGTTCGAATTTTATTTTTGTGACGTCTCCCAAAATTCCAAAAAATACATTTCTTGTTATACGGTCACAAACTGTTATTTCCGTTGATATTGCCGAACCAAATTTATTGCACTCAGCGTACTATGTGGCACTGATAGTATTTAAATTGTTTCCACACCAATAAAAATCAAAACCAAATTTTAATGATGGCGGTCTTCCAAAGTACGATGAAAATCGGAGTACACTTAAAATCTCAAAAATTGAACAAATGACCTTGTCACTTCAAATAATATATTTCTTTTTTTTTCAAATTTTAACAATTATTTATTATTTTGTACTAACAAAACGTAAATTTATTTATTTTTTTTATTATTTTTCACATTGATCACCAAAAAATCATTAACCAAAAGAAAGTTAATTTTACTCAACAAACAAAATTCCAAAGAATAGATTTTGACTGTCTTTTACAAAATCAAAAACTCGAATCCCCTCAAAGAAAAAAAAATTCTCCCGCCGCAACAACGCGTAAAACGTTCTAGAAAAATAATCTCTCTTCTCTGTTTCTCGTTTATATCAATTTGCATTGATATAAACGAGAGGCATATAAGAAAAACATTTCTCTAAAACGTTTTACTTTGCACCCACTCGATGCGCACTGCTCTCTCTCTCTCTCCCATTTTCGTTCCATTACCAACCAAACAAAAAAAACATACAGGAATCCACCCACCATTTACCGCGTTTAGACAACCAATCTACACCCGGACGCAAAGCAACCCGGACGTAAAACAACCCGGACGCAAAACAACCCGAACGCAAAACAGCCGAGGAGAATAAAAACACAAAAATTTACAAAAATGGGGAATGTAATCCATAAAATGAACATTTGGTCTTGTTAAAGACAACACAGTCGTAATAAGTACTTGATTCGTCTAATAATAACAGCAATCGTTTAAATTTTCTAGCTTTTCGTTTAAATTGCCAGAAAGCAGCTAGAGCAATGTACAAATGTTATAAACAAAATCTCCCGCGAGTTGATCCTAGCGAGAGCAGCGACGAGTAATGAAAGACTTTTTAAAATAAAGTTTTGAAAAGGCTGATTAACTTGAGAAAATTGTCTAGCCGAATTTGTGATGCTGAAATTCAAATTACGAAAATATTATTGTAGTAAAATATTTTGTATTTCATTCGTTTACCATTATCTTCAGTTAAAACAGAAAATTGCCATTTCCGTATTCCAAAATCTACTCTCAACGCAAGTTCGTTTCGAACTGAGTCTCGGAATTTCGATTAAGAAATCGCTACACCCATATCCACCATCTCCAATCAATACAGAATTTCCAAATTCCCCTTCTTCAAAACGTATTTTTAATTTTATAAAATTAAAAATTTTTTTGTTGAATACTGACCCGTGTTTTTATGAGAGATTTTGATGGCACGGCTAACAATTAGGAAATAGGAAAGAATTTTAAATTTTTATAGCAGTTCTGTATTTCTTTCATATAAACTTATTCTGGTGCCTTATAGAAATTTTTTCTTTCCAATTTATTACAGTATGACGTTTATCTTTCCGCACCTACTTAGGATACGGAAAGATATTGTTTTACAACACATACAATATTCTTTTAATTTAATTCTTTTAATTTTTAATTAGACAAAAAAAATATAATTATATACAATTAATGTAAGTTTGACATTTCTTAACCGCTTACAGGCTTACAGAGTCATGGTTTTCAATACTCAACTTAATCAAGAATTTGGGAAAAATTTATTTCTATATGTGTACCAAAATAAACCATAGGAAACATTTTTTACGAAAAAACCGCTATCAAAATTTTTTCCTAAATAGAAAAAACTCTTATTTCCTAAAGATACCAGAATCGACCTACTGCGGTTCGATTCTGGCTTACCTATAGGAAAAAGGAATTAGGAAAAATATTTAAATGACGTTTATGTTAAAAAAATTTCTGGCCTACTAAGAAATCATATTTGATCTAAATTTTTATAATTTAGGAAATATTTTTTCCGTATCGAAATTGGATAGGAAAAATATTTCCAATTTAATTTTGTTTTTGAAAAAAATTTACACCAACTGTTTACCATAGTATGCCGAAGAAAAAAAAATTTTTTGCAACAAGAATACTATGAAAATATTTTTCCTGATTCCTATTTCCTATAAGAAAGCCAGAATCGACCTGTTAGTAATTTGATAGGAATATGAGACCCATCAATGCGACAAATATTTCTAGGAATCCTTTTTAAATTATAAAAGAAGCTGTTGAAAATTGAATTTTTCTTACAAGGAAGGGTCTCCAGGTGTCCGGCTCCGATTTCGATGAAACTTTAATATGTTGTAGAGGAGTGGAAAATAAGTGACACGTACTTTTTTAAGTACTCAATCCCCTTCTAAGGGGGTGAAAACCCACCTTGAAGTTGGGGGTAAAAAAGTGACTTTCGATAATTTTCCTCAAAAAACATGAAAAAATCTGCAAGTTTTTTATTCCAAAATAAGTATTTCAGAAACTTACATTATATATTATTTTTTCAAGAATTTTAGTACTACCTAGGGGGTGAAACTACTCCTAGGAAGGGGTTGAAAATTCAAAAAAACTGTCTAAAATATCCAAATTGATGCGAAAAATTCTGGAAAAAATTTATATTACTCGAAAGGTTTTTCGAAACAACCCTTTCTCAGGGGGTTAACCACCCCTAGAGACGATTCTGGAAATTCGCTCAGGACATCTGATTTTTTCGACTGAAAGTTCTTTGTTCTCCTCAATTTTGATCATTAACATAGATTCTTATCGATATCATTGATGTTCAAAATTGTTAAAAATTTCAAGAAAATTTCGCAATTTGGTGGAATAATTCTAGAAAAAATATATAAGATCGCGAAATTTTCTAGAATTAATTGACCGTATTTCAGAAATTTCTTAAAATTCTTAACAATTTATGAAATTTTAGAATCCCAATAGGGTATGTGACAACCCCTACACATCATTGATAGTCATAAGAATCGATGGTAATCATCATATTGAAGGATAGTAAAACACTTCCAGTCTAAAAAATCCTTAAATCCCTCAAACTTCTTTTTCATTGTTGAGTGATATTTATTTTTTCCACTATTTCCCGCATCAAATTGGTATTTTATGCAAGTTTTTTGATTTTCAACCCCCTCCTAGGAGTTCTTTCATCCCGGGATTCCCAAAATTTTTGAACAAATAATAAAAATCTTGACTTTCCGAGATACGTATTTCATAGTAAAAAATTTTCGGATTTTTTCATGTTTTGTAGGGAAAATTATGGAGAGTCGCTCTTACACCCCCAAATTCAAGTGCGGTTGAAACCATTCAAAGCGGATGATTCATGAAATTTTTGAACGTGCAAACCTTTATACCAATTTCGCGATCTTATATATTTTTTCTAGAATTATTCCACCAAATTGCGAAATTTTTTTGAAATTTTTAACAATTTTTACAAATTTCACCCCCGTTAGGGGATGTTTCACCCTTAAACATCAATGATATCGGTAAGAATCTATGTTAATGATCATAATTGAGGAGGACAATGAACTTTCAGTCGAAAAAATCAGATGTCCTGAGCGAATTTCCAGAATCGTCTCTAGGGGTGGTTAACCCCCTGAGAAAGGGTGGTTTCGAAAAACCCTCGAACACGTCAACCTTATTTTTTTTATGGAGTAATATAAATTTTTTCCAGAATTTTTCGCATCAATTAGGATTTTTTAGACAGTTTTTTGATTTTTCAACCCCTTCCTAGGGGTAGTTTCACCCCCTAGGTAGTAATAAAATTCTTGAAAAAATAATATATAATGTAAGTTTCTGAAATACTTATTTTGGAATAAAAAACTTGCAGATTTTTTCATGTTTTTTGAGGAAAATTATCGAAAGTCACTTTTTTACCCCCAACTTCAAGGTCGGTTTTCACCCCCTTAAAAGGGGATTGAGCACTTAAAAAAAAATACGTGTCACTTATTTTCCACTCCTCTACAACATATTAAAGTTTCATCGAAATCGGAGCCGGACACCTGGAGACCCTCCCTTGTTAGTGATTCATTTTCCACTAATATATCATCAGTCCACCAATTTGATGTCTTGTTCATGACACTTGAAAGCACCCTATCACATAATATCCCAATGCAAACATAATTTTTTATTTTGTTTCGTCGGAAATCCTCGATTATCACAATGTGAAAAGTCATTCTCAACGAGTTTTTCCAAATAATTTATAATGTTTTTTGGATCGTCTTTGAAACTCCTCGTCGTATTATGCCGATTGTGGGTTTCATCATTATGTCTGTGGGGATTCTCTATACTTTTTTAACTAACATGGTGATGGCACTTTGAAAATAAATTTTTGGGACAATTTTTTATCATGTATGCTTTGTAAAACAATATCGTGATACAAGACGTCAAAAAATAGTTATGTAAAAAAATATTTCTAATAAAAACTAAAAGTTTTCAAAGATACTTTTTGTTATACAACGCATACATGATAAAAAAACTATCAACAATTTATTTTGAGTATCAAAATGTTAGTAAAAAAAAAATTGAGAAGTCCCAAAAACTTATTTTAGTTAGTCCAGCTCGGAAGTTATTAGAAATTACTTAACCAGAAATAAAAAAAATCGTTTTAAAATTTGCGAATTTTACCCATGAGCCATTCTATAGAACATCTATCGTACCGTTCAAATACGATTTGAATACATATATATCTGGCTCAGAGCTAAATTTCTCTAAGTTGCCACTGAACGATTTTTTCTTTATTTTCTTAAAAGTAAGGCATCAACGTGCCAAATTTAAATGTAATTTTAGCTCAAATGCCACTACTCTTGATATAACGCTTGCATGGCTCAAATTTAAAAGTAACAAAATTCGTTTTTATATTTAAGGTCATTTCTAATAAATTGCGGATTGGACTAACTTCACAAATACTATTTATTTGTTTTTTTAAACTTCACACAAGAGCAATTGTGACTTTTATTGATTAGTGTTAGGATAGAATTGAGAGAAAACTTCTTATACGTCAATTTATTGTGATTTGGAATTACTAAAATTAACAATTTAGTTTTTTTTGCAAATTAATTGTCGTTTATCGATTTGGCTCTAAATTTATTTTGGAATATCGGTTCATTTCATGTTTTTTTTGTTTTTCGCCTGACCAGCACGTTTCATGTCTCAATTTGGTAACCAGCCGACGTAAAAGACTATATATTATCCATTTGGATAATTAAAAAATCTATGGGGATTATCTCACATTTGGGATATACTCTTAACGAAAATTGATTGACAAATTGTTTCCTTTTTATCATAAGCGTTTAGTTCCTTTTTCAATGGTTTTGTTAAAATATTAAACATGCAAGGATAACTAATTAAAAACAATCTGGATTTATTGGTAGCTTAATCTATTTTCTTAATTGTGCGTTTAAAATTTTCCACGGAATACTTTTATGTATAAACGAACATCTGACGAGATTACAATTTTGTTTCCCCTATTGTGGCATTCAGATAAGAAATTGAAAAATGGCCCCAAATGCAAAATAAATAAGTGCTGTTTCATTAAGAAGTATCACAAGTCATTGGCTGTGATGGGCAAATTGCTCGAACTTAAGTTACAATTGCTTCCCCATCCACCATATTCTGCGGATCTGGCTTCCAGCGACTACTACGGTTAGCAGACCTCAAAAATAATAATATGCATTTCTCGACCATATTAAATTCTCGAGAAATCATGATTTTTTAGCTTTTCTCGGGAATTCTCGAGATTTCTTGAGAAAAATCTAATATTTAAATGTACAAGATAAAAGTAATTCCGCTATTCCACACTTTGATTCTTTCGTCGTGATTCTATCCTCGTTTCTTTACCCTTCACCAACAGACTAAAAACAGATTACGGATGAACGGGAAAGACACAAGGAAAGAATCATGACGAAAGTATCAAAGTGTGGAATGGCGGATTACCTTCAAAAATGCAAAATTCGCATTATTCTAATAAACAAATATTACTAGTTTTTACAAAAAAATTTGCAATTAGCAGAAAACAAATTTTGTGACATTTTGAGAAAGTGATCTCTTTAGCATCGCTCTTTAGATGTCAACTAAATTGTAATTTTATACTCGTAGTATAGGTACAATTTTAGTACACGACAATATCATTTGTCACTTGATCAGAATCTAGATCCAGTTGCACTATTCTAGTAATTCTCCGGGAATAGGGAACTGGAATAGAATTTATATGTAATTTCTGTTCAAATATTATTTTTCTGGCCTTCTGAGGAGAAAGTTTGATGTATTTATAAATTGGGAATAATTTTTCCATATCTAAATTGGCAGTGAAAATTTTCCCATTTTAATTTTATTTTCAAAAAATTTAACATTAGCTTTTTACATCAGTATGCCGGAAAAAAATATTTGAACAAAAATTACATACAAATTCTATTTCAGTTCCCTATTCCCAGGGAATTACCAGAATAGTGCCACAGGACACTTAATGGAAGCCTATACGCAGCAAATTCTCCAAAATGCTGTCTTGTCTAAATACAGTTTTTATGTTTAAATCTCTTAACAACGTGCAACATGTGTTTTGTTTTGGTCACAAACAAATTAGTGAGATCAATAATTGGAATGGTATTGCAACTTATTTAAGATGGCGTCGGATAAGTAAATAAGTTTTCAATAAGTGTCTGTTTTGGAAACGAAATTTATTTTCTCGTTATTCTCTCGAAAGAAGTTGTTTTAATTATAGTTTTTAGACGTTTTTGAACTAGAATTTCTAAATTATTCGATTTCGTCTATTTTGTGTCCATCGATATAAATCGTTCTAAAATCGAAATATAAGAAAAGCATTGGATTGAAGGAAACTATTTTGATGAACAAAGCCGGGTTTTTTAGAAAATAATTTTTTAATTAGTGCTCTCGTATTTGATACCACTCTAAGTATTTATATTGTTTTAATATTTATATTGTTGATGCAATCTAGATTTAAGTATCTGGAAGTTTTCGCATCGTTAACATATTTTACACGGTAGGCTGTTCCATTTATCTGCATGCCGGCTTACATTATAAGCCTTATTTTGGCTTTCCCGGGTAATTGGTAGCAGTAGGTTACGTATCAAGGAGGGCAGAAATTGCTTGGTGGTTGCTGAACGAAAGCCATAATCGACGTTTATCACAAACGTTCCTTAATTATACTGTAGTCTACCTACTACGTCTCTTCAAATACTCAAATTTTCCTTCCTCAAGATGGCCAATAATTCATTAATTATTGGCAAATGACATCCAAATAGAACAAGGTTATCTTTGATTTTGAAGCTGCTACTTTCTAGATTGATGTAAAATAATCACAATGCTTATCATAATAATTTTCCATGAATTTCCAGCTGAATCTCTCGTATTTTTCTCCTGTTACCTAATTACAGCTCGAAGTATTATCAAGCTACCAAACGGCTAATAACAGCAAGCTCATTTCTTGATAAGCGCCAGTCTGTTATGTTATTCACAAGCCTCCTGAGGCATATCGTTTTATGTTGCAGTTAATTAGTTATTTGACGGGAAAATCACAACCAGCCATTGTTAATGAGCTACGACATTTACATGTAAACAAAATGTTTTTGTATCGGACTGTTACATTACAATGATACTGGTAGCATCAAAAACGCCATGGGGGTGCACATTCAAAAATGGCAACATCGCACTTAAATTTGAAATGTGTTCACGGTATACTGAGGATTTTAAATAAAAACTGACACATTTACAGCATTTTAATTGGTAACACACACGAGTGCCGACTCCTGTATTATGATATTTGCTCGTTCGCCAAAGCCTTCTGTTCTTATTATACGTTGGTTTCCCGCAGCATTGTTCGCGATTTATAATATTTATCTTCTGTACTTCCAGACTGAATACTGAAAGTCATCCGGCATTTAATTTTGCCATTCAAATTTACTGAATACTGAAAGTCATATGACATTTAATTTTGCCATTCAAATTTTTCAAGGTTTTTCGAAATTTTACCAAGTTAACATTTTTGCAATCAAAAAAAAAACAAAAAATGTATCAACCTCAATTATTAAAATATTTGGTCATGGAAGGTTACTTCATATTTAAATTGAATCATGAAATTGTTCAGTTTTAGATACCGCAAATCCCATAAATAATTTGGTAATTATTTTTTAGTCAGGTTGACCGGCTGAACTAGGGCCCTCAGCAGTCCTTTTTTGGGACGGATAGTCCTTCGGCTCTAACATAAAAGAGCAAATCAAAAATTTTAATCTCGTGTAGCATGGATCAGCAGATTGAACCGCACTCAAAATACTTCAATGCTCACAGTCTACCGGTGAAAGTGATTTGCAGATAATATATCCACTGATAGGGGCTTATGGGTGAAATTATCAATCGTAATTCTTAAAATAGTGGGTTATCTATATATAAATATAATATAATAGTGGTTAGGTGAGTTATCGAAAGTTAGTTTAGTTTGAAAGAAGTGGAATTTAAATTGAATCAAGGTATATTCCACTTTTCGTATAATCAGCGATTAAATTTTTTTTAAATAATCCAACAATAATTACTTGTTAGTCAGGTTGACAACCTGAACACTAGGAGTGAAATTTCATATAATTTTGCCATAACAAATGCTCAAGTTTTTTGAAAAAATTACCAAAGGACACTCCTAACTGCTTTTGTGCCAGTAAAAATTCAAAAAATTTGTTACCCTAACAGAATGTTAATTTTTTTTCATGGGAGAGAAGCACGTCGAATGAACAACGAAATCTAATTGAATTTTCTTGTGGCTGGCAAACCAACTTTGGTCCCATACAAATAATTATTTTCCTCGGTATGACTATTGTGATTCAGCATAGTATCCTATGAACGGCTTTGCAAAAACCCATAACTTTAATTTTTATTCAAAATGCTACTACATTCAATTTGATATTCTGTTTTGGTTTTCAACATTTATGTGTCAAAACTCCTCTCCGACTCTTAATACCTGTATATTAAAGAACAAATATTTTTTTGCTGGTTTGCAGGCGTTAAGAAAACAGCTTTTAATAATTTTTAAATTCACATTCAATTTAGGGATTATTAAAAGAGGCACTTTACACTTTATTAGTTTGGTGAATTTATGTCGTTTAGAGAAGTGCCTTCACTCTTTAGATAGTCGAATTTTTGGGCATTAACTTGGATTCTAAAATATTATGTTTCAATTACTTAGAAGAAATCGATTACTTACAAATCGAAAGATGTACTGAAGCTAACTTTCACGTATTTTTTTTAGTGGCTACTAACTTCCTGTCTCCGACTCAACTTTTGCTTCGGAATCTTTTCTTTTCCCAACAGAAATCATTTATTTTAGTTCAGATTGTTTTAATGGTGTTCAGGTTTAAATAAAAGGTGTTAAATCAAATTTTTACGTTAGTTGTTTAAGTGAAATTTGTGAGGTTTCAGGTAGGTAACATTTTCACCACCTGTTTTCTTGTTTTATTGGTTTCAAAGTGCATTACTCATTCCTACAGCAGTATTCCTAAATAAAGGAATTTTTCAATTATAGGTGTTATTATTTATTGGTGGGTGTTTTTCACTATGTGTGATTCATCTAGAAAATTACCTGTTCTATTTTGTTTTTATTGCTCTGGGAGTGTTTCATTTTTTAAAAAATAATAAAATTTTAGGGGGTAATATTTTACAAAGTGCCCTAAAACCATATAAGTACTTAGCGTACGTATTACTCAAAAGCCATGACACCAGGGGCCTATTTAACCATCGTACTTTGCAACTTACCACTTATCACTTTTCAAAATTTTGCTAAGCAAAAATTTATTTTGATAAGTTCAACTCTTTTGTTCCATAAAGAGAAAACTATATAATGTAATGGTATAAAAAATGCATGTTTAAAATATTTGCTATCATGATAGTTAAAAACTGTCATGACAGTTTAAATTTTCGGGGCTGAGAGTAGTTATAATACTTACATGTTTGTGAAATAAGCTCAATTTGCATATGTGTGTGAAGATAGACTAAATTCCGTCTCGGACGAATGCTATGGCAACAAAATTATTGCTATTATGACATTTTCTACTCTCAGCCCAAAAATCCACCGCACAGTTTTACTCTCAGCCCCGCAAATTTTCGCTATCACGATAGTTCAAAACTATCATGACAATCGAAATTTTCGAGGTTGAGAGTAAAAATGTAGGGAGTTTTTTATGCGGTGCACATCGTACGATGGGGAGCATGTACGATTTTTTTTTAGAATTTTTCTATGTGTAGGAGTTGAGATATAGTCCATAGAAGTCATTACCTATTCGTTGGTCTAAGCTCATTTTGAATTCAAAAAAGCATAGAAACTATGATCAAATAATTCCCGACACTTTTATATATCATATACTAAAGTTATTTACTATGTTACGATATTTAACAGTAATTTTTTTATTTATATAGTAGTTTATTTAAAATCTCAGAATGTTGTTCATGTTTTAAATGATGCGTATAGTTTTATTTATACAATTTCGTATACAAAATTTTATCACAATTTTTGAAATTATTTGAAAGGGTTGAGAAAAAGGGAGAGAGCTATAATTATAAAGAAATGTCATTTTAGTATAAATAGAACTAAGTAGTATTGCCATACGCACCTTTTTTTACTTTCGGAGCTGGAATTTTGGTCTATCTTCAGAAAGGTTTAGATTAATCACATTCAATTATGTTCTAATTTGATTGAAATTTTGAAAGAAGTTAAATTGATTGAACTGAATAAAAAAAATTCATACCGCATAGAAAAAATCGCACAAAAAAGGCCGCACAAAAACAGGTTTGACTGTACGTTTACTTGAAATTATTCATAACGGTGGGGGGTAGGTGCCATATTCGGAGGGAATGATGGTGGGGCAATAACCATGGGATAATGGGCGGGGGAATAATGACCGGCGGTAATGGCTGAGAGAAAATGGTGGGGGAGGGAGGGTAATGTTCGAGGAGAGGGTAAAATCCGAATGAAAAATGCAGCGGGTGAATATGCCGCGGGGGTAATGGGCCGGAAACGTAATTAGCCTGAAGTTAATAGCGGGGGTTTTGTCCGGTGGTAATATCTGGGGAGTAATGTCCTGTTACGGGTTCACTCGTACGTCTCTTCGAAACTGGATATTACCTTTGTTCCAAAACTTTATCGAAATCTAACTTCAAAATAACCTCATCAAAAAACCACAATGTGGCCGTATGATTGCTTGCAAATAAAGATTTAGCTTTGTTTGGCGATTGTAATATATTCCGTGTTTTCTGGAAACAGAACTAAATGGTCTTAGGGCCGATATGTTCAACACCGCTTTGAATTAATTAACTAATTCAGTTTTAAATTTGGGGAAAAATAGAAAATTTAAAATTCCATTAATTTCATCATTATGTAAAGTCAATTTCATAAAACTTGCAAATATAGTGAATTGGCTGTCCTAGTGACAATTAACCACTACGCTACGACAACATGAAGAGGTTGAAATGTGTGGCTCTTAAATGCCATACATAAATTTATAATTATCTATGCCTTATTAACATTTTAAAAGACAATAGTCGTACACAGCAAGATTGATGTAAAGATTATATTTATACAGTTTGTGGCATATTACAAACATAAAATTGTATAATTCCATAGGTACACAAAAGAGATAATGATAATAAGTTTTGTGAAAAATTTGATATCTTCCAGCCACCGTAAACAAACGTTATGTTATGTATAGCAAGCAAGCCTCCAATATATGCATAAATATGTTTTCTCTCTGCAATATAATGAATTTTAATCTTTAATCCATGTCTCCCATATTATATTAATGGCCCTAAACGTAAATTAACGTTTATGCAAAATAATAAAAAGCAGAGAATGTATTATTTATTTACATAAAACTACTTGCTGATTGCAAATTAAAACACCAACAACAACAACAACAAAAATGTGTGCGCGAAATGAAGTGAAGGCGTTTTTAATTTATAACACGAACAATTCATTATTGTATTTCGCGTTACACATCCACCGGTAAACAAAATATGTATGTATATCCAAACGTTTAATCGCGTTAATAATGTTGGTTGTGTTTGTCGCCGCAACAATGCCAAATTGCCAACAAAATCGAATCAAACTTAGCTACTCGACGTGTATATGCGAGGTACAACACATTATGACCCCTTTTACTCAATCGACTCGACGTAAACATGACGAAATAATCAAATTTCTATATTATGACGGCTAAAATAAATAAGGGTTGACGGTATATAAACTGTCATACCAATGAAAATCTCAAGTACTTATGGGTGTCTACGTAGACAATATTTTCATTTCTATTTATGCTGTTTGTATATTTTCTAAAAGTGAATTACAGTTGGTGAACCGATAAATTAGTGGGAGACGACGGCAGTTTATTAAATCACTTGGTTACAAATCCAATATAATTTAATTTTTGGTTTCTAGCATATTAAAAGTGGTTTACAATGTACATAAGGGTACCAATAAATTAATTGAGTTGTGTTTTTGGAAACAAATCAATTAATTTAATTGGTATATACGAGTATGTGAGGTTTAATGTATATATACATGTACGTACACTAGAATTGATTGATTGGGTACTTTAAAGGCAAATGCTTATAGGCGTAATAGTTAGGTAGGCCGCACGCTTCGAAATACACTTTCACCTTTTAAAAATTATGCATAACAGTTTATATAACGGAACAAGGTGATAATTAGATACGTTTTTGGTAAAACTTAATTAAAACGTTATTTCGATTTTTAGACAGATTAATTACATTGTTAAGTATACTTTTAATTAAATAAAACACATCAAGTTTTTAATGCCGCATTTGTACAATTTTGAAGAGTCTACGCGTATTTCAGAATTGCTAACATGTTGGTGTCGAAAATAGCGTAGACAATATTGTTTTTGGCGTGGACAATTGTTAAATGTCAGGTTTGCCCCAAATTAAAGACGCTGACGAAAACAATTTTATTTTTTTAATTTTTATTTTTATTAAACCAAAATAATGGCCTTCTTTTCAAAAACAGCAATTCACAGTCTGGCCAATAAAAGAGTTACCGCAGAGACAACACAAAATACATTTCAATTTTAAAAATATAATATTATAGATGGGAAATCGTTAAGTTTCCTCATCTGACACGTAGGGTTGTCCTCAATCCTACTTATCTTCGCTTTCGTCGTCATTCTGACTGAATGCATCGTCGTCGGGGAACTCAACCAGCTTGAACTGGTCTGATAGAAATATCCCTCTAAACCGGCGTCGACCATCTGTTTGGTTCTTCGATACGATATCGGTCTTCATACAATATATCAACGATTGTATATGGCCTTCGGCATCGTTTCATCAATTTTCGATTTTCCACAGTTGAGACGGGCTCAGTATACACAACAGCCTTATCACCAACATTATATTTAACTGGTGTTCGGTGTTTGGCATCAAATCATATATTTTGTGGCTTTTGATTTTTTCTGTATTTTATTCGAAGCCTCCTTCCTGGTGTGAGCATGATTAATCTGCTAACATTTACTAGATGATTCCTTTTCTTCTAACAGAGGCAATTGCAGCTTATCACCAAACAGAGGTTTCGGAGAAAATCCAAAAAGCCATTCTTGCGGCGATTTCTTAGTAACAGAGTAAACTGTTAATTGCCCATTGAATTTTAACGAGTGCATTATCCCAATGTACGCCAGCGTTATTAGACATGGTCCTTAATGAGTGTAAAAAAGTGCGGTTGGTTTTTTCTACCTGCCCATTCGCGCGTGGAGTAGCAGTAGCATTCAGCACATGTTTTATTTTATTATCAGCGCAAAACTTCTCAAAACTATTTGATTTCAAAGATGCACCCTGGCCATTTATCATTGATCGCGTTAATCAAAAAACGAGTCGAGGTATTGCGGACAGCTTTGAGATAGACGTATTTTGTGAAAGCATCAATGATTGCCAACACGTAACGGTTTTTTCTAGAACTCATCCAAATAATTTCTAATCGTTGGAATTTCTTTTATTTCTGAATCTTCATCTTTCCTTGACGCGTCTGAAATAGAATCAACTAACTTTTAAAATCAATTTTATTCCCTATATCTATATTTTTCTCAATGAATTTTCAAAAATACTAGATTTTACTTTATCTGCGAGATCATTTGTCACTTGAAGGCTATATATTGGTTTAATTTCCGATAATTCGAGAATTTTTAAGAGGCTTGCGCCTATCATTAACTTTTCTTTCTGATCCCTATCGCATACAATCAGAACCAGAACATTCAAACTAACATTATCAATAAAAATCGTCAATTCCAATTTACCCATAGTAATTGCTTTACCTTCCCCAAAACCATTCAGAACCCGCGAATGCCCTTGCCATTTTGAGACTTTGTGTCATGATCACACAGTCACTGCCTGATCTAACTTGTTCCAAACAACGAACATTTTTTGAATCGTTCATTGGTTCTTGTCGTTTAGGGCAATCAGTAGCATAATGACCTTTCTGATTACATTTTATACACGTTACATCTTTGAAACAATTATCTCTATGATCGATTGAACCCGACTTTCCGTACGATCACAGATGACTATCATCCCTAACTTTCTTTACCATAAAAAGATGTTCTACCATTGGTATTAGATTGTTTAGCAGATCAAAAATTACTATGAATTTACAAATCTTTCATAATCACTGAGACGTTGTAGTAAATTAGATAATGAATTTATATTCTGAATAACTAGCGCTCGAGATAAATCTGGATTGCCTAAACCTCCAATTATGTATTTCATTAGAATTTGCTCACTGAAATCAACTTCCCCACCTATTCCACCAATAAGTCTCTAACGGTTTTTTGCGACGATTTGCCAATATTTCGAGAATATCCACAACACGAGTTGAACTGAACTACACCCCTTCGAAAATCCACCCAACTAAAAATATTTTGAACCACGGATATTTAATCGTAAATTCATACCTGAATCAGAATAATGTTGACGTGTATTATTCGACGGTAACTTGTTTTGTGTAGGTATTGGTTGTCCACTAACGTAAGTCAGGTTAGGGTTTAACACGTGTGGATAATTCCAATGTAGCCGCAACTTCGACTGTTGAGAAGTATTCTCCGGTTTATTTAGGTGAACATTGTCTGTATTGAATACATACCACAATTCATTGCATAAGCATCGTCGTTCCCAAACTATACCAGGTAACTGACAACGTTGAAAAGTTTTCCCATACTCACGGCGTTTGGTCGTAACTTATTATTTTGGTCTAGGTGATCGTCATTTTTATATGCGGGACATAATAAATACTGATCCCATTCATTATTTTCGTTGAAATGAACACTTCTATTTTCATTTGTTACCAATCGTTCTCATGACGATGAAAAACTATTTGTCACTCCATGTGCGCCATTTTTTTTTTAAATTGAATTAAATTTAATTTAATTAAATGTAAATTGTATGTATGGATACTTAACCCCACTTCTGATTTGTTATAAATATGTCAGGTTTGCGCCAAAGGCGCCGACGAAGACAATTTTATTTTTTTAATTTTTATTTTTATTAAACAGAAAAAAATGGCTTCCTCTCTTTTTTTATATTATTAGAATGAAGTATTACATAATTCAAAAACAACATTTTACAGTCTGGCCAATAAAAGTGTTACCAGACAACACAAAATACATTTCAGTTTGTAAAAAATAATATTATAGATGGCAGATCGTTAAGTTGCCGCCAGGGTGGCGAAGTGGTCGCAGCATGCGATAGCGACCGGAGGTCTCGGGTTCGATTCCCGGTGATGATAATGAAAAAATTTCACGGCTGGTTTAGGACCAAAGAATTAATCACTCATTATCCGAAATGAAAATATGATTGTTATGAGCTGGTGCCGGGTATTTTGAACAAAGAACATCCAGTTCATAAAAGGTGAGGTGGTGGTTGATTTGGTAATGGTTTGGTGTTGGTATTTTGGTGTGATAAATAAATACACAGCTTCACAAAATCCTGGTTTTAATTTCTTAATATTTTATTTTTATTTATTTTTTTTGTTTATTCACTTAATGACAAATTGACAACTTGTCGGTTCGATGGTTGATGGTAAAGAGACAGATAAAATTTATTTCTTTTACAACGTTAATTACAAAAATATTTCTATTTACTATAGAGGGTTCTCGTATAGCTTTATAACAATAACTTAATTGCCGCTAGATGGCATTACATTTACTATGTTGGGTATAAGCCGCACTCTACAATAAATATGAGCTGTATTTTGTTGAGAATTAATTATTTCGAATTATTTTGGAATTATTTAATTCTCAACAAAACAGCAAAAAATTTTTTTTCTGTTGGTAGTATTTTGTATTTTCCTATTCTTAATTATAACACAAAATATAATATATAAATTTTAAGAAAATATCGACCACAATACGAATAAAAATGTCGCTTGTCATAAATGTCATTAAATTTACAACACCAACTTAAAAACAATAAAAAACAAAAAAATGTTTTCTGGTGGCAAATACGATAAGTAACTTTTGGAATTAGAATTAAATAATTCCAAAAAAATTTTGGAATTAGTTTATTCTACTGGGAATTATCAAATGCAATTGTTGTTGTAAATTCTCAACAAAATACAGCTAAAGTTTGCATTAGCATTGCATTAGTAGTGGTATACAAAATGAAATGTCAATACAAATAACAATGGTTGACATAATAATAATAATAATATTACATAAGTTTTTATCAAGTTAATATGGATAGTTTATCCAGATAATTACAATTATTGTGCTTTATGGGTAAGTATCTACGAGTTAATAAAGTGAACAGCTTAAATGAATTGAATTTTGTGTTAATACTGTGTCTCCAATATATACAATATAATTTGGTTTGCCAAAATTATCAACTTGAAGTTCAAGTTCAAGGCTAAATTATTTTGTGTATATTGTTTACATCTGATTGGTTTTGATTTGCATTAATAATAATTTGAACTAATTTCTAGATATACAAGATGAATTTTTATAGTAATAAGGTAAGTATTAATAATGAAAAGGTAAGTATAAGTGCTTAAATGCTATGATATTTCTAGGTTTATATATTTGATGTGATGTGTTTCAGGCAAATAATGTGTTTCAGGAAAATGATGTGTTTCAGCCAGAGAATTTATCCAGAGTAAGTATGAAGACATGACACCATCGCTAACAATGATTATGAAACCTCATTTGAGGCGGCCAAATCCCTTGATGGGATATAATGCCAGAGAGAGAGAGAGAGAGAGAGAGAGAGAGAGAGAGAGAGAGAGAGAGAGAGAGAGAGAGAGAGAGGGGAGAGAGATCGTTAAGTTTCTGCATTTCAAACGATGTCGGCAATTGGTAGAATATGTAGATAATTAGTAGACACTGTAGATTATTGTTATTTCTTGTTGTTTTCCAATTGGAATTTTCAGTACGAGGTCACATCAATTAAATTTTCGCAACCCAAACAGATAAGCTTAATACCTTTAAATTAATTCATCTTATTCAAACTCAATTTCAAATTTTTTGTTAGCAATATAATCTGTATCAAAATTTCGAAAAAGATTCAAACTAAACTTAATTAAATTAAAACTTTTATTAAATAAAATTTGGTAGAGTTTATAACTACAGCCTTTAAATTATTCAGTCGGCTTAAATTTGCCAATAATTGCAGCTTGTTTTATTCGATGAAGACTCCAAAACTTTCAAAAAACATTTACAGCCAATATCGACCACCTATAAAGTTTTATTCATTTCGTAAAAAAACTAAAAAAAAATCTGACAAATCGCGAGTAAGTAGTATCGACCCGCGTGGTGGGATGTTTGTATCATGTGATCCCTGTTGAAGTATTTGGTCATGAACTGGAAATACCATTCTTTTAAATCCTAGTTGGATTGTAGTTCGTTTTTAGCTGTATAGGAAACGTTGAAATGTTTGGGGTTTCGAACTTCCTAATTTGTCCAGTTGTAAATCTGTTATGGACATGTGTACAACGTATTTTCCTCTTGGGTCCTGCCTTGTGGTTTTTTGAAAGAGTAATTTATATTTGTAGATTGCTTAGTTCCACTATATGTTCCTTCAATTTTATGGATGAATGGTATCCATTTGGAATGGAACGGAAATCACCCAGCCAATATCGGTTTTATTGGTGTTTGGCGTTTTTAGATGAAAGTATGTTAACGAAGTGTAAATGTAGTATTGGTCCGATAATGTTCTGTATCTTAATATATAGAACTTTCCGCTAATCTCGGGAACTAAATGCTCAATTGCCTACAGATTTTGGATATATGTTTGTCCTGGCTGTAAGCGGTCAGAGCATGATTGGTTGAGGATAAAACCGAATTGGTTATCGCTGATGGCTGCTAGAGGGATGATTCGGGTAAGTACAACATTATAGTAAATGTTTATGTAGTTGGTGTTTAACAGAGCTATGCCACGATAATTTTCACATTGTTTTTAGATGGTCTGTTTTCTTGTGGCGGTGATATGAGTGGATGCGTCCATTCCTTGGAAAGCTACTGCTGTTCCCATATTTCAACGATAAGTTCATATAAATCATATGCAAGAGTAGCTCTACCTTGTTTTTCTGAAAATTCTGTCATGATCGGGCGCGTTTTCATTTTTCAATCTTCTAATTTCTGTATATACTCTCACTACTGTAATCCATGGGACAAGTACCTCGAACGACCTTCGGCCAACTCGAATAGTGTTCATTTCGTCTCTTCTTTTCCGGAGATATTTGGATTTTTGCCTTAGTTCTGATGACAACAAAGAATGTGCAACTGAATAACGATCTTAAGTTGAATTTGTAATAATGTTTCAACAACAATTATGAAAAACTGTTTGGAAGGGAAAATTTGTCTCAGTATAAATAGTGATTTGTCACCTTTGGATAATAATTTTGGATACATTTTCACCCAATTTTGGATATAAGATATGCATCCGTCGAACTATTTTTTGTGCTCTATTATATAAGCTATAAGTAAGTATTTCAGATGATATAACAGTTTATTCCACAGACCAATGATTGTTTATATTTTATACCACGGTGACCTGCTAATATTTCATTTATTTATTCACATACAAAATTAATGTTATGCAAATTAAAGTTACAGTCCATATCTCCTACATGTTACATGTGAATGTCTATATGGAGGTAAAATAAT
Source organism: Nephrotoma appendiculata (assembly GCA_947310385.1). NCBI lineage: Eukaryota > Metazoa > Arthropoda > Insecta > Diptera > Tipulidae > Nephrotoma > Nephrotoma appendiculata. The sequence goes on from OX371224.1 coordinate 17,289,868, forward strand.
ATAACATGCGAGCATATCACCTTACCGTATACAGATAAAACAACAACAACAATATTAATATTTAGGAATATCAGATATTATGCATCCGTACAGATATACAAAATCCTCTTTAATTTCAAGAGTAACAGCAATTAATCAAACTCATAGACATAAATTCCTTGCGATACACATTTTTGATCATCGTTTGATTGTGATTTATAATCTTGGTATAAAATAACGTAAGAAAAAATCCCAAATTTGATAACGGAAGGAATTATCCCAAAAACGAAATAAAATCCAAAGTACCAGAGACACGCAAATATGTCGTTAGAAATAAATAAAAAATAATAATTTTAATATAATCAAATCGAATTTATTTCGATTAAATTGTTTTTTAAGGTATATTACGTAAAATTATAAGTAGCCGTGTTTTCGGAGGCCTAATCCCAATTTCAGAAATGATTTATTGTCTTTAGCTCTGGTTATGTTCGTGGATGGAAAAAATCTTACATATTTCATTTGGAAATTTTTTTATTTTTATGTTGGTTTGGTTAAATCGAGTTGATTTATATAATTTGATGCGAACATGAACATTTGTAATCATTATTATTAGAAGTATTATTGTTTGGAGTGAAGGATCCCTCGGGCCTAAGGATTACTGCGAGGTATAGGTTTAGCGCACCAATTTTCTTAATAGCAATGCAAATTATGAATGCAAAAATTAATTATTGGAATTCATAAATTTTTAGATCTATTGTACATGAATTAAAATCTTTTCGAAACTGAAGGAAATAGTCCTAAAGGTGATTTGGCGTAACCGCAGCTGACTGTTTTAAACTTTTGTAAGTCGATCTGAAAAAATAGATGCATTGTCAACACAACTATAATAGAATAGTAATAGTACCATTTACGCTTCTTCGACTGGTGTTTCTTTTTCAGTGTGTTTCATGAATTGCGTCTATTAGAATCAAAAGCAATCTATTCCACTTTTAAATTTTTTTAGGTTAGTGATTGATATTGTTACCATATGTTACACTGTATTTACTTTCTTTAACTAAATTTCACATTTTCACTCTATTCCTGAGAAAAATGAGAACGAAATCGTCATTACGATTCAAAATAGTTCTATTCCATTACGTCATTTGCTGATTATACAAAACAAGTCTATTACATTGAAATTTACAATAAAACAACTTCTATTCCAATATAAATTGCGAATATTGAAAATCAAAAACGACCTATTCCAAATTTGGTGAGAAACTTGTGATAAACGTCAAAAAATTTTCATACAAAAATCAGTTGCTCATATCTGTCGACAGAAAGTGGTAAGTTCTAGACTATCTTTTAATTTCTAGTAAATATTTAAAAGTCCTTTGTTTTATTAAATTTAATAAAAACGCAGCATTTTGTTGATTTTTAGTTAGAAACGAGTCGTGCGTATATCATAATGGATTCAATCGAATCGCCGCAAGTTACAGACCACTCTCGTAAAAGACAAATATACATCCAAATCGAAAAAGAACATTGGAAAAAATTGAGAAGTAAGTGACTAAAATTCAGATATATGTAATGGATATTTTTAGGTTCATTTAATGTTAAATATAATAATTTATCTGCAGGTACAAACGAAAATGTTTACCAGAAATGCAAAAATGTAAACACAGTGTACAAAGTAGGTTTAAATGCAATCTACTGAGACCTTGCGATGCAATAAGTTCTCTAATAACTTTTATTCGAGCAAGACCAAGCTGGCTCAAGACACATTTATATTAAATCATTGCAAAATTGCCAATAGTCACAGAACTAACCGCAATCTAAAACAAGGTTCTCGTAAAACATTTTCGGTCAACTACTATATTCAGAACCGTTCTAGAAAATTAATAAAAGTTTGCCAAAATACGAATTTAGGTATATTAGGTGTGACAAAATCCCGTGTACAGTATGCAAAATCTATTATATTAATACGCTTAATTTTTTCAAACTCAACAATAAAATGACCCCTAAACATGATCCGATCCGTTTAAATTTTTCAGGGTAGGCCGACATAAATATAGCGGTGTGCCTTTGCTAGAAAAATCGGAAAAATTCCACCGAGAAGTACCTCAAACGGGTACCTCAGGTGTTTTCAGCAAAATTTTGTCACGACGCCAGAATGCCATGACAAAATATGTTTAAATTGAATCTATGATCATGCGCATCACACCGGGCCAATGAAAAAATTTATTAAAATGTTGCCGATGTTTTTGTGATGACACACTGTGATGACAAAATGAGTAGAAAATTTGTAATTGAATCTCAATTAAACAAAACAGAGAACATAAAATGATTTTACATACATTTTGGTGTTAATATTGTAGTTGTGAGTGTAAAAATACAATTTTGTCATGACATTCTATCTATTTAAGATTTAAAAATTAACCGCGTATATGAATTTACTTTTTTTTGATAAAAGTGCATCAAATTTACACCCTAAAAATCTTCTTAATTATTTCTTAACCAAAAATTCAATAAAATGTATTCGCGTGGCTGATTATTCAGTCACAGGTCAGCTTCTATCTATCTTCTATCTATCTATTATATTAAACTCTTAATTTTTTCATATTCAACCCTAAAATGACCCCTAAATATGATCCGATCGGTTAGATTATTTCAGGGTAGGTCTACATAAATATTGCGCTGTGCTAAATAGGCTAAAAAATCGGAAAAATTGGAAAAATTCCACCGGAAAGTACCCGAAACGGGTACCTCAGGTGGTTTCAGAAAATTTCCAAGATTTTGTGCGCGTGAAATCTTGCCACATTTAAGAATTTTATGGGACAACTGAAAAGAATTTTTTTTTTGTTCAAATTGGTGGTGCGCGATTCAAATCAAAAGTTGCAAAACAGTTTGCACGCGAGTTAGATTCAAAGTTCAAAGCAGTTTTCGCGCGATTCAATTTCAAAGTTGCTTAATGGTTGACGCGCGATTTAAATTCAAAGTTGTTAAATTGTTGGCGTGCGATTTAAATTTAAAGTAGCGGATACAAATACAACTGGATTGAAATTGTTAAAGCAAGCTACCAACTTTTTAAAGTAAAATAAGACAAAAATAACGATTTTCAAATACATAGTAATAAAAATGCATTGAAATGTAAAAAACGACGCGAGTGACCAATGTGATTTTCAAATCCATACTCAATCGAATAAAAATCAAAATATTTTTATTTTGCTGATTTTAATACTGAAATGTAAAAGAAATTCAAAATATAAAGCTGTTAATCATTAAGTCAAGCCTCGAGTATGAATCAAAACCACTTTGAACGAGCGGTCCAGCGAGTAAGTCATTACCATTTCTCACCTCAACGAGTCTTGAACAAAACTCTTTTCATTTTTCTTCAAAATGCCTTGGAAATCAAGAGACCCCCGAAAACGAAAAATATACGATCAAAATCGAAATTCACAATCCACAAAATCAAGCCATGAACCAGTCTCATCAATATCACGTGACACCACCCCATGGATCTCCCAAGACGCCAACCCGGTCCCAGGGCCATCAGGAGCCACCCTTCCATGGATCTCTCAAGACGCGCTCAACATTTCAAGTGAATCTCCAGCAGACACCTTCCTCACATTTGAGGATTATGTTCCAGATGAAGAGGCGAAGCAAGATCAATTCGATTTTAACATAAGTTTTTCGCCATTTTGTTTTTATTTTTGAAAACTCGCAAATTTTTTTCTTTTTAGGAGCCTTTTGTTTCTGTGAGTGCACTCGAAGGTTCAAACCTGGCAGGCAATGAGAAGCGCACGGCATCATCCCAAAGTGCTCTCGGGAAATTTAAATCCACTATTTAGGTTCGATGGGCGTGGCTTGCGAGTTCTTTGACGCGCTATTTTTCCGGGCATAGAAGGAGGGGCTTGATCTCGGCTTCACTCGCTGCTGTGGTAAAGGAAAGGTGTCCCTCCCCGCACTGTACAATCTCCCCTACCTCAATCAGCTGATTCTCGGAACTAACTCCCCCTCGCGGTTCTATAAGACTAACATCCGGAAGCTTAACTCCACCCTCTCCATGGTCAGCACCAGAATGTAGCTTGAAGAGCAGCGCCCTGGCGAACCGTACTTCTTTTCACTGCACGGACCCGTCTATCACAAAGGGAGAATTTGATTTAGCGAGTATTGGATTACTCCGTATTAATGGAGTGGCCTCATGGGATCCGCGTTTATGAATTTACATTTTTGATAAAAATGCATCAAATATACATCTTAACAAATAGTCTAAATCATTTATTAACCAAAAATTCAATAAAATGTATTTACGTGACTGATTATTCAGTCACAGGTCAGCTAGTATACTTTAATACGGTAAAAATTCCATCAGAACGACGAGGAGGAGATAGAAAAAGTTTGAAGTACGAGGATAAAAACTGATTGTTATTAATTTTATAAAAAAATATAAAACTGTTGAGATGCATTACTGCCGAGCCCAGATTGCGCACCGTCAATATTTATCCGGAAATGTGGAAGGCATTTAAAAATGTAAACCCATGGTAACGCGCATTCATCATTAACGCCGAATAATGTATTCTTATATTATTGGACCGAGAAATGTCAGGCTAAAGGAGCAAACGAAATACCGTCTGCGGTGTACCACAGATTAATCGATACGGGTTTAAACAATATGCATACAGTTCGTTTAGTGGCGGATGGATGCGACGGACAAAATAAAAATTCAATTATGGTTGGAATGTGCGAATATTGGTTACTCAAAAAAGCGCCACCAAATGTGTTAAAGATTGAGTTGGTCTTTCCAGCGCCAGGTCATTCGTACATTAGAGAGAGTCTTTGCTCAAATTGAAAAGATTGTCCGGAAAAAAGAAACCATTATCAGCGTCAACGATTTCCTTGACATGTATAAGGAAACTGGAACCCTAATTAACTTGGGAAGTGATGAGTGTCCCACACTTGATTTCAAAACTGAGATATACAAAATTCTTAAACCAACATCAAAGTGGCATTTCAAATTCAATGAATCCAAACGGTTTATTATAACTAAAAACAGAAATGGCACAATTGTTGGAGTACGAGGCATACTTTTTTATAAATCGGACATAGAAGTCTCAAAACCGAATGGTAGGAAAAAACGAATGTTGGAAGAATCTTGCGTCTATGAGTGTAATAAGACTCAATAATGGCGAACAAATAAAAGCCAAAATTAATGATGTTGACAAACTTCTAAAAAAACATTTTGGAAAGGAATGGCGAGCATTGGATGATTTACAATTTTATAAAGAGATAATAGCTCATAATGAACTTTACTTGAAAGGAGATAATGAGCTAATTAACTGCACTAGTCATGATGAATCCAATATAATTAGTGTTTAAATTTTTATTTTTAGTTTTTTAATTATAATTTGCAATTTAGTTGCACTGATATCACTTTGGACGGTAGTCCAAACGAGTGACGAAAGCACCTACTGTGCTGGAAGTCGAACGAAGTATATATACAGCAAGTTTCGAACTTTTTCCCTTTGAAGCCGCCAGGGTCATGTTATATACCATTGGAAAGGTCTTGAAAAATAAACCCAAATAATGTATAAAAACATAAATTTCTTTTAACATTGAGTGGAGATATGACCTTCCGAAAATTGCCCCAAAAAATCAGTTTTTCGGGTATAACTGCCCCAAAAAGTGCCCCAATTATTTTTTAACTAGCAAATTATGATTGTAGACCTCAATACCAATTCAACGATACCTCAAACGTCGTAAACGGATGATTTTAACCAAAGTTATGACATTTTTAAATTTTTCTATGACGTCACCATTTAATCTTGCTTTGGTATATATGTTTGTTTGTTTGTTTGTTTGTCCGTACCTCTTTCATTTGATCTCATATTTTCAGGGTTTGTAGTACTTGAAAAAATAAGCAACTTTTGTTCTACAACTTTTTGATTTGACCGCCATGTTGGCCGCGGCCGGCCTCTGAACGGCCAGTTTTGGCCATTTTGTCACGCCCACAGCGCTGAACCTATTCGACATACCCTGAACATATGCATATCGTTGGAAAGGTATTGACGCCAGCTATCAAATAGCATAAACAAAATTCAAAAAATTAGGGTAAAGGGTCATTTTGGCCAAAAAACTGAAAAATGCGAAATCGGCCGGCCACATTCGGCCAAATTGCTAAAAAATGAGCCCAAGACTTTTGGTTCATATTTTCAGGATTATTAGCCACAAACCTCACCTACAATATGACATCAACCGTTTGTCCCAGAAAACTCGTATGTTTTAGATATTGGCCTCCATAACTTAAAAGCCACCCTAATTTTTTGCAAAATTTCATTTTTTGGCTCAAATGCACCCTAATATCGGTCCGTTGCGGTTCATAATGATAGTGAATCAACGTATTACACTGAAACAAATATAAATACATCATATTATTATCATTGCTAAGAGAATTTTTACCAGTGACCCTGTTTTCATAACAAAAAAATTAAAAAACTGACAAATTGATGTGATCGAAAAAATCACTAAAAACATTGAACATTTCACAGTCTCCTTGCATTAAATCGATACTTTTTTAATCTTTATGATGATTTCTTTAAAAAAACAGATCTTATCTAACCTCCCATCGCATGAAGATGGAATATCAGCGAGAGGGTAGCTACCATTAATTTTTGTTTCCAACTAACACATTAAAATAAGAATATTTTATTGTATTGTTTAAGGAATCAAAAATGAATGGTAGCTGCATGCGGTTAGTGACAAAACAGCAAGAAACATGCAAAAAAATTGTTGAATTACTCAATCGAATTTCTACCAAAAACACATGCATCTGATCTAAATTTTTACTACTCTGTAACATGCACTAAAAACTAAACTACACATGTTCAGCCGATAGCCTACGAGAATTGGGTGTGTAATAAGATCACACCCGGCATGACCTGTTAGTGGCATGTGGTAAAGGATTCTGAAATAAAATCTACTAAAATACTACAAAATGAAGATTGAAAAAATGCATGCAAAATAAAGAAATAGAATCGTCTACCACACACCAGAAACAGTACACCAGAACGTAGGCTATCGTCCTGAATATAATGAAAAAATACATATCTGAACCTAATGATGAAACCTGATCCTACTACTTTTCAACATGGGTAGTGCGGTGTAGGGTGGTGCGGGTGAGATGGGTTTTGAGTGTTTAAATTAGATAGTGGGTCGGGAAGGTAGTAATGTTTAGGAGGCATGATTTGCGATTGATTGGGGTCGGTTGGGCTGGGTGTAGATGGAGTTAGGTGGGTGTGGGTGGATATGGGTGTTTGTGATATTTGAAATACACAAACCACACTGCATAGAACCTCTTTTTCTTAGACACGGAATAATAATACTGTTAATACTATATAGGCAACAAAAATGCTTATAAAGTTCGGTTCCGAACCTTTCCCGTCTTTTTTATTTCATTTATGTTTGTGTTAGTGTGATTTCACTGAAAATATGTTTCAGTCGCAATTAAAACCAGTATCATAGGTAAACGGGGAAAGAATAGAAGAAAGTTATAATTTCTGTGAGATCAAGTGTGGAATAGAGCATTGTGCCTCATACACAGACGCACGCCACTGGAGTGACGAATATCGAGAGAAGAAAAACGAATCATGCACACTCCGTATCATATACAGCCGACAGCTGTGTGAAAGTATGCGTAATTCGTTCTTCGCCTCTGGCTATTCGTAATTTCAATGCCGCGCGTCTGTGTAAGAAGTCGTATTCATACGTCGGATAAAAATCTCAGATTTTTCTATCCCAGATTTTTTTTCAACTTTTGGTATGAAAATAGCGTGTCTGTTGTATAATTTACGTGATGTAATTGGTTAAAACGATGGAATAGAAAACTCCCAGATTTTTATCTGTCGTATGAATACGACTTAAGCCACAATAACACGTAGCGGCCAATTGTGTGCTATCGAGTGTGTGTGAACTGTTTTGATTGACAAACAATAAAACGAATCGCAATTCAATTCATTTTCAATTTGCCGTGCCAAAATCATTGATATCAAATAAAAAACCTCTTAACGAGGTAAATGTTCGAGTGACGAAAGCCGAATTCAATTCACAAAATTTCTGATATCAAATTTGTGCCGAAAAAAACAATTGCATTCGATTTGTCAACGATTTTTCGGAATGTTAGTGCATTCGGCGCGTTTGTTTACATTTTTCTTTCTAGCTGTCAAAAACAACAACTTGCCAACGATTTTTCGGAATGTTCAACAACAACGCGCTGAATGCACTAACATTCCGAAAAATCGTTGACAAATCGAATGCAATTGTTTTTTTCGGCACAAATTTGATATCAGAAATTTTGTGAATTGAATTCGGCTTTCGTCACTCGAACATTTACCTCGTTAAGAGGTTTTTTATTTGATTTTAAGTATAATGTGATTTTGTGATTAATTAAATTATTCTCTATGTGTGTGATTTTTATAAACTTAAAGATTTATTTTATTTTTGTTATATTACAATAATATTTTTATTTTATTGAACTAATGGCTAATATGTTGATCATTAATTTAATTTAAATCAAAATAAAAAACTGAAATATTTCTAATCTTTAATCTGTTTATTTTTCAAACTGAGTCTTTTCCAAATCGAAAATTTCAAAACGTTACACATTATAGCGAGTTTCAAAATGAATCTATTCCATTGCGTAACATTCAAACCCTATCTATTCCCAAATTATTTTAAAAATACAAACCAAATTAATTAATATTTTAAGAGTTTTAAATTAAAAATCCGGTTAGAGGTCTCTAATAAAGGCAATGAATCAATAAAAAAATTAAATTGCAAAGTAATTTAAAAATTATAAGTTTTTCTCAGTTTTTTCAGAAATGTGATCGCTTTTGATTCTAGTAGACACAATTGTATGAACTTTTCAAAAACCTAAAACTTTTTGTTTGATTTAAGCTGTGGTAAACCAAAAAATTGTATATTCATAAATAAAAAAAATGTCACAATATGTAGTGGTGAACACAAGACATTCTTTTACCACAAATTTACACATAGATCTCGAATAGAACACACTAAATTTCTAAAGCAAAAAATTTAACTAATTGGATTTGTGATAACAATTGTCTTGCTTAATCAAAAATCAATATTCCTGCTTAAACTTCAGAAAGACAACAACGCCCACCCTTATAGAAAATTTGATCTTTAATTTTATTTGAAACTTTTAATGTCATTGCAAAAATTGGAAAAGCTGACTTGGAAGCAGCCATTTCCTATACACCGATTTCCAACATACTTCGCAAGGATATCCCAAGACATGGAAAAACGTTAAGTATGATGATTGATTTCAAATATTCAGTCCGCCTGGATTGTAGAGATGCCGAATTTTGGTGAAATAAAGTTTGTTTTTCTTTAAACTCGTCATAACCGGTTAAAGTTAAAAAATTTTGCTAAAAACTTAATTTACAAACTTTCTGTTTTTGATAGTTTTTTCGTAAATGTTATATACGCTTTTAAAATATTTTCAAAAATCGAAAAAGCTTATGCACTTTCACACCGTGATTATACGTTGTATTACGTAGAAAAATAAAATGCTGTCATGTAAAATTTTGACCAGTAGATTTTTGCTGATTTACAAATATCAGTTGAATCTTTAATTCTGAATACATGACACTTATGATAAATTAGCATATTGCCAGACAATTAAATACAATCCTTTTAGTTTCACAGGACATCGTAGTTTGCTTCAACCTTTGGAATCGTAATTCGTTTGATTCAACCTAGTAGTTTGGCCGCACTAAGCCTCTCGATAACTTCAAGAAGGTGTATCATTAAATAAATTTTCTTACCTTAATGCTGACAAAATAATGACGACATACTACAGCAACTTAGTTAATTCAAATTAGAGAACACGTGAATTTATTTAAATCAAATTATATATTTTTATAGTATCAACCGAGTTCCATACGATTCGTTTGAGAAAGGTTCTCGTTCCATCCAATTTACTTATTTTCCAAAATCATATCCGGAACTAGTTTGGGAACCCTCATATAAACAGTGTTTTATGCTAATCGGTTAAGAAATTGATTGCTTAGATTCTTTTTTTGTTTAATGGACAATTTTCAAGAGGCATGTTGATGAACAAGACCCAATATAACGATTAAACCGAAGGACCATATGCAGAAATTTGGGCGAAATATACGGTCTTGCCGCAATCCATTTATGGTATTGTACTTGCAACCCTCTATTCAACAACGTCCAAAAAGTTTGGTTAAACCAAGAATTATTTAAACTGGTATATCGGATCCCGTCGAGAAACTTCTTAACGAAATTTTCGGATATTGTTTTTTGGTTTTTGAAAAAATTAAATTTTGTCCAAAAATTTAAAAACTCACCTGATCGATTTTGACTTCTTAGGAGTATCTATACTGATGATGATGATGATGATCTAATAAGTCGAAAACAATCAAGTGTGATTTTTTAAATTTTTGGACAAAATTTTTAATTAAAATATTTAAAAATTTAATTTTTGCGAAATAAAAAACAAGTGCTTAGTAAAATGTGTTTATTGTGTGTTAAAGTATAAAGTAGAATGATATGAAGAAGAAAGTTATTGGAACTAATCTGGTCTCCACCGAAAAACCCCTACATTAATTGTTTTGAAATTAAAACTCATCGCAATCGATTCCCGGAATTTAAATCCCTTCTTCATCAATTTTAATCAAAATTGGCGAGCCGAAAACAATCAAGTAATTGCGAATACGGCTCCCATCGGTTGCCCCAAAATGAATTTATTGAAATCAGGACCTTGCGCAATCAGTTTGTAGTACTTGAAAATGCTCCATCGGGACATTATAAAAGTCGGGTAAGCTAACAAAAATTGGCCAAAGAGATCCGAGCCTCATCGTTTGACCCTCCTCCAAAATCAGAATAAATCACAATTGATTCCTGGCATTTGAAAACCATATTCGCGACATATTGCGAAATGATGCAACGTAGAGCAACATCACACAGCATGGTGCTGCCTGACGGAATCTTCGAATACTTTTACTTGAATTTTTCGAAAATCAGAACTCTTTTGTTATCTCTCTCTCTGGCGCTATATCACATCAACGGATTTGGCCGCCTGAAATGAGGTTTTATAATCATGTTTCCATTTCAGATAATGAGTGATTAATTCATTGATCCTAAACCAGCCGTGAATATTTTTAATTGTCCCCACCGGGAATCGAACCCGAGACTTCCGGTCGCTGAAGCAAACATGCTGACCACTTTGCCACCGAAGCGGTGGTCTTTGTTATCGTTTGCTAGATATCGAAAACCCTTTCCCGATAAATTTTACAAAAACCATATATAAGTCAAATAAAATGTTCAAATAAGGCCTCAATCCTTACCAAGAATTCCAAGAAACATGTTAAAACCTTCAGCCGGCATCCTAAACGGAATAGGATACTTCGCAATCTATCCATAGCACTGAAAAACTATATTATCACAGCAATTTTTATCAAAATCGTTTGAGCCAAATAAAATTTAAAAAAGTTAGTACCAACCGAGATCGATTCCTGGTATTTAAAATCTCCCATTCTGAATCCGGCCTCAAGCTGGATGATTTCCTAAATGAACTTCACCGAAGCCAAAACTTAGGGCTACCTGTTTGTGCTACTCGAAAATGCTTTCTCACAAAAATTGGGAGCTAAAATAATAATAAAGAAAAAGACCCGGTCTCACCGGATGACGCCTGATTTCCGGTCCTCATCAATATTAATCAAATCGCGCGAGCTGAAGACACCAGAACTACACCGTAGGACCTCCTAAATGATTTTCCTAAAATGTAGGATCCATTGCAATCATTTCCTGAAATTAAAAACAGCCCTTTGTCGTATTTAATCACCATATTTAATCAAAATCGTAAATTTTATTCAAGTTTCAGTTAGTTTTCCAAAATCAGGACTATAGCATTTTCGATTCCTATTACTCGAAACCCCCCCCTCCCCCCTCACCAATTTTTATCAAAATCATGTGCGAACCAGAACGATCCTCGCAATTAATTTTCCAGAAATGCGGGCCAATCCTCCTTTGCCATCCTGGTCCTACCGATTGAAATTCTAAAGGTTTTTTTTCCAAAATCAGGACTCTTCGCAATCGATTCTTGGTACTGGATAAATCTCACTTAGGAATAATTATCAAAATCGTTTGAACTGAGAGATAAACTAGAAAAAGAAACGCGAGTCCCACCTGAGGATCCCCTAAACAAATTTTCCTGAAGCCGCCATGGCAACTATTCGAAAACTCATTGTTTAAAACTGCTGCTCGCTCTGCTTTTATCTTTCACAAACCAGTTATTTAGAGAAAAGTAGATTCGGAAACCATGATAGCCATGGAATGATTTCACCACTCCTAATATAGCGGACTGGGATATTTTACGTTGAGGTACTGTCTCTCTACTCGTAGTCGTCCTCGTAGGATTCCGTAAAGTTTCTGCATCACATATAAAATCAATAAAACGCTTCTTACAACATAGGAAATTTAATAATTTACCTCAAATGTTGATTTCGACATCCGAAAATGCGCACTAAAATCGTTGAGACTATAATGAGGTATTATAAACTCAAAAAAGTTTTTATTTCTAAGAAGTGTATTACCTCTAACTTGTTGAATTGTCGTCGTATCTAAAGCGATTTCAACCGCTGTCAAAAACTGAATGCATATTTGTAACGTTTCCTCTATCGAACCTCCTTCCCCTTGAATTTTCTTCAACGCTTTTTTCAGCGTATCAACGAACCTCTCCGCTTGTCCATGTGATTGCGGATGATATGGTGCACAACGGAGATGCTGTATTCCATTTTGCTCACACATTATTCGAAATTTCGCGGAAACGAACTGTGTTCCGTTGTCCGAGACGATAAGCTGTGGTGGTCCAAAACGAGCCAAACTTTCTTCGATTATAACTACTGTTTTGGTTGCAGTGATGGTCGGTGTAATAAATATTTCCGGTTATTTCGAGTATGCGTCAACAATGATCAAAAAATACAATCCGTTGATTGGACCGGCATAATCAATATAAATGCGCTGCCATGGACGATCACGTATGTGAAGCTAGCCCGAAAACCATCCCGAAAAACGCCTTTACAATGTAGGTGAGTTTCTTCGCTAAATTCAATAAAAGACTATTCAGCCCGAAAAATTATAAAAAATATGGGGAAAATCAAATTCCATCCCGAGAAAATAAAAACAATCCCACGTACACAAAACAAATTTTAAGTTGAGAATCTATTACAAGAAGTGATTTACCACACTTTATCTTAAGGAATTTAAAAAACAATTAAATAAAATTGATTGAAAATTTTTCAACAAACTTACTATTTCAGTTCACAGAGGTTGGCAGATAAAATGGTATATATGTACCTAATTAATGCATTGACCATCAGCATTAAGCACACAAATGCTCATTACCATACAGCGGGGATGAGGGGCCTCTCCAGCTGATTTAATAATCGCTTCTTTTAGATATCGGAATTATCCTTATATATCATCTCACCATAAATTTCTCCTTAAGGTGATATATGAGGATAATTTCGATATCTAATTGAAGCGAATATAAAATCAGCTGGAGAAGCCCCTTATCCCCGCTGTAACGTAATGAGCATTTGTGTGCTTAATGCTAATGGTCATTGCATTAATTAGGTACATACCGTTATATCTGCCAAACTCTGTGAACGGAGACATTTTTGGCGACATATGAGGATAATTCCGATATCTAAGAGAAGCGAATATTATATCAGCTGGAGAGGCCCCTCATCCCCGCTGTAAAGTAATGAGCATTTGTGTGCTTAATGATGATGGTTAGTGCATTAATTAAGTACATACCGTTATATCTGCCAAACTCTGTGAACGGAGAAATTTTTGGCGACATATGAGGATAATTCCGATATCTAACAGAAGCGAATATAAAATTAGCTGGGGAGGCCCCTTATCCCCGCTGTATAGTAATGAGCATTTGTGTGCTTAATGCTGATGGTCATTGCATTAATTAGGTACATACCGTTATATCTGCCAAATTCTGTGAACGGAGTAATTTAAGGTGATATATGAGGATAATTCCGATATCTAAGAGAAGCGATTATTAAATCAGCTGGGGAGCCCCTCATCCCCGCTGTAACGTAATGAGCATTTGTGTGCTTAATGCTGATGGGCAATGCATTAATTAGGTACATATATACCATTTTATCTGCCAACCTCTGTGAACTGAAATATTAAGTTTGTTGAAAAATTTTCAATCAATTTTATTTAATTGTTTTTTAAATTTCTTAAGATAAAGTGTGGTAAATCGTTATTGTAATAGATTTTCAACTTAAAATTTGTTTTGTGTACGTGGCATTGTTTTTATTTTCTCGGGATGGAATTTGATTTTCTCCATATTTTTTTAAATATTTCGGGCTGAATAGTCTTTTATTGAATTTAGCGAAGAAACTCACCTAAATTGTAAAGGCGTTTTTCGGGATGTTTTCGGGCCAGCTTCACATACCTTGGACCATCAGGTATTGGCCATGAATCCAATGGTAATTTTGTAGGCATTTTTGCGACATTTGTGCACTGATTACAACCCCTGACCAAATCTGCAATATTTTCGTCGATTCCAGGCCAATATACATAACTGCGTGCAATGAACTTCATGCGCGTTCTATGCCTTGATGTTCTTTATGCAGTTGGTGTAATACTTTTCGTTGATACATACGTAGAATTACAATTCTATCCCCGAACATCAGGCAATTGCCAACAATCGATAATGGTTGTGATCGTTTGAAAAATGCCTTGACATCCGCATTGGTAATCGCTTCTGAACTTGGCCATTTAGAATTGACGTTACTGATAACTGTTTGCAGTATTTCACATTGTCGAGTTGCCCTGATTATCATTGAATGTGTGATTGGTAAATGACTGACTGTATCTACCTGTGAATTTCGCAGATCATCCTCTAACTGAAGCGATGCTATTACGTAGTCCTCATCCTGTTTCACTTGTGCACCTATTAGACGTAAAAGGATATCTGCATATCAAAATTTATCAGTTGCGATGTATACTCAATGTTGAAATCATACAGGAGTAATGTACACGCCCACAAGGGAATTCCCTTCCTTGAACCGAATATTGCTAATAACGGTTTATGGTCCGTTTGTAAAACGATTTTTCGGCCATAAATCATTCGATGAAATTTAGTGACTGCAAATATCAGGGCTAATGCCTCTTTCTCGATCTGTCCATACCCTATCTCGGCCTTTGTTTGCGATCGAGAAGCATGGCTAACTGCTTTTACCGACCCATCCTCATATCGGTGATATATGCAAGCACCGATTCCGCTCTGACATGCATCCGCCGCTACAATTATCTGTTGATTTGGGTCACATTTGGTAAGTATGAGATCAGATTTAAGTATCTGTTTGAACCGCTTGAATGATTTCTGACAATCAGCCGGCCAGTCCCATTTAGCATCTTTTTTAAGTAAGGCATCCAATGGGCGTCTTAACTGATGCATATATCCTTGATAAATTTGCTGTAATAATTAATAGCTCCCATATATGACTGCAACGTTTGAATGTCATGGGGTGGATCTGGTCTCGTTCCATTTTTGTCGATTATTCGACCCACTTAATTGATTTCATAAAAAAATTACATTTTCCGATCTTGATGTTGAATCCAAAATCCTTTATACGCTGAAGTGTTTGGTATAATCGGTTCTTATGCTCTGTTTCCGACTTTCCGTTCTACCACAGACGATCAAATCGTCCATATACGCAGCTACCCCTTCTAGGCTTTCTACCATAGTACTCATAATTTTCTGAAACGCACCTGGTGCAGCTTTGACACCTGGTGGTAGTCGATTAAATTGGAATAATCCGCGATGTGTATTGATTGTAAGCAATTGCCGTGACTTTTCATCGGGTAGTGGCAATGTAAATTTATGAAGCTCAAATGCGTCATTTAGACCTGTTGCTTAATCTGCACAAATTCGAATCTGCCCATTGCTCTTTTTCACACAAACTATTGGTGCGCCCATTCGGATAAATACACTGGTGTATAATGATACCCATATTTGTTGGAGAAGATCCAGTTCATCGTTTACTTGTGTTAATGCCGCGTACGCCACTGCTCGTTTTGCTCTAAACACTGGTATTTTGTTTGGTTTGACGTGCAACGTGACTTGTGTTTTCGTGCACCGTCCGAGAGTATCTTTGAACACATCCGGAAATAAAGAAACTAGTGTTGATATCAGCTGTTGCTTATCTGGGTTGCCGCTGCAAATGGAAGAAACGTTGCATATTGATCTTAATGGCACATCCCAGATGTTGAATTTATCAATCCAATCTATTCCGAACAGATTTAGATCGCCATCATCTGATACAAAAGATTTCCCCGTAATTGTATAGTCACAGAATTCCATTTCACATTGGCATTCTGCTAACAAATTAAGCTGTTGTCCAGATGCACTTGTTGCTGATTAATTTGTCTCTGTCAATGTGGGCTCACCAAGTTTATTGCCAAGTTGATTTAGAAATAATGGTGATGTCTGATGCTGTGTCCAGTTGCATGTTGACTGAGACATTATTGATTCTCACATTGATGAATTTGCGCTTTGCTGCCATATCGCCATTTACTGAAAAAAATCGTGATAAGTGCGGGAAGTTTTTGTTTTGACCCTTTGTGCTTGCTTGTTTGCTGTGTGGACTACTACGACAACCGCTAAAACCCTCTTTGTGCCCCACCTGATTGCATTCCCGGCATTGGTGTTGTTTGTACGAGCATTCGGTTGTAAAATGCATGCTACCGCTTTTCAAACATGGTTTGCTGGGCTTACTGGGTGCTGATTGGTGTTTGTTCGTGTCATGATTCGGATTGGGTTTATTTTTATATTGATTGTAGACGGGTTTCCTCTGGCCTGTTACTGCTCTATTATGTTGACTGTCAAAATGGTTATTTGATTTTGCACCTGAGTAACTGGCGTTAACTACTGATGACTGTTGATAAGAATGATTGTCCCTCAATCATTTTTGTATCCTTTTTGAGGTTATTTAATTGCTGGGCTTCTGTTATTAATTTCTCCAGTGACATTGTTTTGTCTGCATCGATCCGCGACAACAATTTTGTTCGGATATCCGCGTCGCATGATGTCCTCAACCCACTTGTGAAAACAAGGCATTTGAACTGATCTGCCGATAAGTTTCCCAAATTGAAAAGTTCGCAGTGCCGATTAATATGGCCCCGCGTATGCAACAAAATCTTCCGTACTTTTTTCTGTTGTTGTAAACATTCGAATCGCATGTTGAACAATGATTTTTTCGGACCGAAAATGTCTTTTAATATTGTGACAGTCTCGTGTGAGTGTTTTTGGGCAAAATGTAACTCACGTATTTGTCATGACTCGATGTGTGTAGTTTACGCAAAAGCAATCTCGTTTTTTACTCCATCGTCCAAATTCTGGCCATCCACCTTGAATAAGTCCTCGAATCTTTCATACCACGTGTTGAAATATTTTCCGCCCTCCGGATCGTGGTAAAACTCAACAATCTGATTTGATAGATTATGAATTTGTTGAACATCGTCGTTCTTTGTATTTTTCGCCAATTGTTTAATTATGACTTCAAGCGATTTGAGCATTTCGGTGATGGAACTTAACATTTGTTTTGTATCTTCATCCATCTTGTTTTATAATATACAAAAAATGTGCTCGGATTTTATACGTCAACTTTTTTATTTATTCTTATTGTTTTCCGTAATCCTCGTCGCCAATTGTTGTGTTTGTTAATTAATGGTTTAATAAACATACTTATTTTTCTTAATAATTATTACTTTATTTATAAGGATATTGATAATGGATAACCTCACTCGGTTACACTCAAGAACGAAGTGCCCTGACGTGGTGACCATGACACCTCATGTGCGATAACTATATACTAGGTTGCACCATGATATTGATAGTTGGTTTATTCAGGGTTGCAACATGAGGAAAACCCCATAAACGACATAACACTTTTGACAAATAATCTATCAACCATACATTCAAGTTACAACTGTGATGCCAGCATGTATCATAAAAATGTGATGCCTATTATACTCAACGCATGTTGGCGGACCTGAAAGCGCCCAGTGACTCCAAAAACAATTTTAAGTAAATGCAAAAAGTTAAAATACCGTTTTAAAGCAAATTTAATTAAAAATAATTCATAGTTTAGTAGATATTTTTTTCCGCTATTGTTGGCGTGTACTTAATTTTCTAATTTCTAAAGAATAATTTTAAAATCATGATTAAGTCATGGATAGCAGATACAAATAATTCTTAGCTTTATATACTAATTTATTGATAAGGTACAAAGTAACAACAGAACTTACTTTGTTTCGAACTATATTCTCATTCTTTGTACTCCTACCCATCATCATCTATACGCTAAAGATATTGTCTCATAAAGTAACAGAGATTTTATTAAATTTAATTTGTCGTCTATCAACCGAATGAGGCTTTCCTTATACAGTTTCTAATTTTAATGAAAACTAATTATCGTATGGCAATATATTAGTTGCTTTCCTCGTTTGTAATATTTTCGTCTTATGCGCGCGTATACGCGGTTGATTGGATGTTATTATCCAATTAAGATGTTGATCGTTTATTCTTGTCTTAAACGCGTACACATGCAGTTTATCATAAAATATGTATACTGAATAATTTATGCGGCATTAAAATTGTAAATTTTCCACTCGTCAGATCTGCGGCCAGCTCATTTATAATTCTCAAATGAGGCAAGTCATCGTATTCATAAAGAAATTAATGCCACACTACCTTGTACACACATACACACACACAATACAAAAATATCGTAATTTGCATGTAATTGCGAACAAACATCAAAATTTCCATAATATTATCGAAGCATATAACCTAAAACCACCTAATGCATGTCTTAATTATAATTTTTATTTTGCAATTAAAATTTCGTTACAGAGGGCAGAGCATTTTACAGCATATCGCAGCGCACCCAGATTACAGTATGAAATTTCATATGTTTACACGTTTGCACTGCAAATAAGATGATGTTACATAACTATAAGATATTATTGTGGTTTACTTGTGTATACATATATGCATTGCAGTATATTGCTCTTGACGTTGTCGTCGTTGTCATAAAACGTATACATATATACATAACGTAAAGAGATGCAGGTCGTATCAAATTATTTATGCGAACGAGTGAACGGACTGTAAATATTTTATTATTCGGTTGGAATTATGCGTATGTACATACGAGTACATAATTTAATATCCTGCATCTCGTATTTTTGTTGGTAAATTACTAGAATATCACATATCATGCGGCATATATAACCTTAATTCATTTCCTATGGACCAGATTTCTTACATTATATCATAAATATACATAAGAATATATACTATATACGAATATGTATAGAGAAAGTAATTAACCCCCTTAAGAATGTGTTTTTTTGATGTGTGACTGATGAAAAGGGTTTTATATGTCCTGTTCATGGTAAAGTTTTGTGTTGCCTAAATTTTTTTTATAATGCTATATACGTATGTGCTGTGCTTTGCAATGACAAATGAAAGTTTTGACAGGTTTTTTTTGGTAATAATATAAATGACTGATTTGACAGTTTAATGATACGCCCACGCATTTAATTTCATGTAAGTTTATCAAGAGTGTGTACAAAGAGAAGAAAACATAATAAATACACAACAACCTAAAAAGACGGCATTAACAAATCAGTTTCTTGAATCGTTGTCTTTAAGATTGTGTTAAAATTAAAAAAAGAACACGATGTAGAAATTTTAATTTATAAAACGTTTCTTTTTTGTGGTTTATGATCGTTACGATCGTAAAGTACGTACACAAATCATATGATCGATTTTTTGCAATATATCAATTCGTTATCTTTAAACTGTTCGTTAAATAATTCTTAAGATAATTTTACGGTGGCGGGCAGTGAAAAATTAACTATTTATTATTGATAATAATTGCATTCTTAACGCAGATCTTATAATACGGGGTACACACAAACATTTTTAATTTTTGTTTCCCTGTCTTTTGTGCACACAACACAGAATAATTTTTTTTATTAGCTACTGTTTCTGGTAGCAAATTAAACAACCTCCTCAATTTCTTTTATATACACATTTAAAAGTTAACAACAGAATGAAACTAAAAATAAAATCATTCCTGCGCTGAACGTATAACAAACAAATCAAATTCTTACAAACGAATAAAATAAATAAAAGAAGTGAATTACGAGTTCCAGTTCCACTTTACATATTTTTTTGTTTTCATTTGAAAAACATAAAAAACACACAGAATCCAAAAAAAAACTTAAGATTTCGGTTTTCTTGTAATCTGAAATAAGCAAAACCATTTTTTTTTCGTAACTTCACACTAAATAATTTTGTAATATGCTAACAATCAAGGCGTAGGTACAATTTACAATCGTCCGAACGAGAGATACACAGTCGGATTGTGTTGTTCTGCATTTTGATTTGGTTTATTTTTTATCGGACACAATATGCATATACATATACTCGTATGTATGTACATATGTACATACGGTTTAACATGCTGATATTTATTATGGTTAACATCAAATAAATTAAGATTAAAAATTAAATAACGATGTCGCGGTAAAGCGGGATTTGATATTCGTGCATGATGTTGATATAACATCCATATCCGTATAGATACATTTAGCTGCATTGCATTGGATCCGAGCAGCCAATACATTTTTCGATATTTGATACTAAGCTAATTTTTTTTCTTTTTAACGTGCTCTTTCCAACTGAGCTTGGTATCTAAGGTCATCTCTAGATATTTAGCATTATTTACATACGGAATCTGGTGCTGAGATTGGTGAAATTCACATGCGTTGATTTCGATTCATTGAGCACGATACGCCACATTTTTGTCCATTTTATGATTTTGTCACATGCTTCTTGGAGTTTCGTTGTCGATTCCTTGCTTGTGTCTCCTACTGAGAGAACTGCAGTGTCATCAGCAAATGTTGCAACGATAAAATCTTTTTTAGCTCGGAATATTCATCTTCATATTTCACCCTAAAGTGGCGATTCTCTATGTATGATTTATAAATCATATAATATTGTTTTGGTAAATCTCTATGTAGTGTGAAGAGTAAATCTCTGTGCCACACCTTATCGAAGGTCTGCGCCACATCTAAGAAGATACTAGAACAAACCTTTTTCCTTTCTAATTTATTCTCAATGACATCCGTAAGCCTATGAACATGAACCTGTTCAATAGTTGAGTGTTTCTCTTTGAAACCAAACTGATATTCTGGGATAAGGTTTCTTTGTTCTATGGTTCTTTTCAATATTTTGAGCAACAGTCTCGCAAACAATTTCGCTATAGTGTTGGTAGAAGTGAAATTGGCCGCTAAGACTTTCTATCATTCGGTGGCTTGCCCGGTTTCTATACTTTCCACTGTATTGGCACATGCTTTTTCCTGAGGATCGCTTTGGTTATGTGCATTAATTTACGGATACCTTTTTCAGGCAGCTTCTTTATTATTTGCCCTGTTATCAGATCGTAACCAGGAGCTTTCTTTGCTTTTATGTTCTTAATTTCAGCTTTTAGTTCTTTTAATGTTACAGGCCTGATCTCTTCGAAATCAGATATTCTGGGCGTATCAGCAGTGTTTTCGTCATTGGTCTGCTGACCTAGAGGTTGAAATGTTTCTTCAAGATGTTGTAATGTACCAAATTTTGGGTAATCAATGTCTCTAAACCACGGATACCTATATTCAATATTAACCGTTGAGTAAACGATAATAACCAAATAACAATCAAAACAGATACCACAACAACAACTACAAAAATATAAAATAAAATTTGTGGAGGTACATAGTGTGATTGTTGTTGTTGTGCTTATACGGGTAACATCCGTAAAGCGTTTTTGTTTTGGACTTCTAGCTTGCATTTTTGATGAGTTCAATTTTTGATATGTTAGAACAAACGCAAGGAAGACTCTACCTGTTCATTTTAAGAACGGTATTAACCAAACCAACAACCAATATTTTGGTATTCAGTTAAGTTGTTACCGATCATTCGATTTTTGTGCTTGGAGCCGCCATTATCATCATATCGAGTGCACAAGTCAAGAAGATAAGATAATTAAGTTTATAATATAACTTAAAAATAAATTTTCACAAAGTAAAAAACAAATACTTATGTGTTTTGGGCCCTATTAAATTATTGGTGACATCCTAGTAGTGAGTGCGTTGAAATAAAAAGTTAATAAGATTGATCCAGAGTACAGACGAAATTTCGTGTTCTTCCGGTGAATTCGGCGGGCCAGTGATCACCGTCATCAGTCGCTGGGAATTTATTTAAACGTGGGTGTATAATCACGGCCCGCATGTTTAATCCCGTATCCAAAAAAATATCAATACGGTACAATTCCGCTGGCATACAATCAGCTCAACATAGCGGCCACGCACCTGGCTGGAGTGAAATAAACGTTAGCTTATTCGTCATTATTATATTAATCAGTTCATTCAAATTTATTTCTTACATTAATTTTAAGTCATTCTTTAGTTAGTTAAGTAGTGTTTAGTGTTTTCTTATAATTAATTACAGAAAAAACTTTTTTCTAAAAAAAAAAAAAAAAAAAAAAAAAAAAAAAAAAAAAAAATTATAATAAATTTCGATTAAAATTAGATCCTCAAAATTTCGTAGGATAGTGTAGTATTAGTGGTACCTTTGGTGGTACCGTTTTTTCTTTGATTTGGAGATGAGACCAATGAAGGCATGGTGGTCACTGGTGTATGGATATCTGATAAAGTCCGTTTTATTATGTAGTTTTCTGTTGCTTAACCTTGCCCCAAACCGATGTTCTGTTATCCAGGGCGTAGATTCAAATGACAATTTTTTGTGACATTTGCTTATTGGTACAAATTAAAGTCACTGAAAATTTGCGATTCGAATCAAATGACATTTACAGCAGATTACAGCAGCTACATTTTTAAGTTAGAGCAGATATCACTGCGTGTATGTATACGGCCCAGCTGAAGCAAAATATAAAAAATATGGTTTGTTCTATGCAGGCCCAAGTAACGTAAACACGAAAAAACATTTTCATACAAATGCTATATAAGTTTTTTTTGCTTTATTCAGTTATATCTCTTTATAATTAAATAAATAAACAAAGTTCATTCTCAGAAGAATACAAATTTATTTTTCTGCAGCATTTACGAGATATATTTATATAAATAAAATCAAAAAAAATTTACATAGCATTTTTATGAAAGTGTTTTTCCATGTTTACGTTTTTTGAACCCGCATCTATACAAAGTCCATAATTGAAAGATGGCCGTATGCACATACATAGGCACTGGTATTTAAAAGATTATTTTGTAGTTTTGACGTTTGTTATTTGTTTTGAACTGTGAAGTCTTAGTTAATTTGCATTTAGAAAAATATAATTATTCACCGTATATGAAAATTTATAAATTCAATTGATTATTAGCATTAATTATAATTATTTAACCCCAAAATATCAATTTTTAATACAGAAAAATTATAAAAACCGCCATTTTGTTCTCACATAACTAATAAAATATGGATCAGGGAGTCAATTCACGTTCCGTGAAATAATGAAAATGAAAAGTTTTTTTTTCATTAGCAATCGAGTACGTTTGCATTCCCCATAACAAATTTTGATTTCACACAGTAAAATTTAAAACTACGTTCGAATAATTCAAACTACTCACGGAACGCGAATTGACCCCCAGTATGGATCGGCGAAAAATAACAACAATAAAAAATTGTTTTCAATGAATTTTATTTTAATAAATTTCAATTAAACCCTAAAATAATTCTTTACAAAACTTGGTAAATAAGATTTCAGATAATACAGAAATTAAGTATAAATCTGTTTTATTAAATAATTTAAGGTTGTCGGTATTTTTGAACGGCGCTAAAAATCAAAATAAAACGATTTTATATGCAAAAAATAGTATAAAGTCTTTCATATTTTGTATAAAAACTTATGTCACGATAATAAAAAACGATGACAATTTTATTAAAATTGTCAGCTTATTTTTTGTGACATTTCGGAAATGTCACTTCATACGAATCGCGATTTGTACTCACAATGAATTATCACCAAATTGTAGCAGATTTTTTAGTACAATGTCACAAAAAATTGTCATTTGTCATTTGTCACTTGATCAGAATCTACGTTCAGGTCCAAATTTATAGGTGTATCTTTTCCTTAACAACAAAGATAGAAGAAATACTACAATGTTCAACAAATAGGTCAGCTTTATCTTTCGCACTTCTAGCCCATTTCCCATCGTTTGTTTTGATTGGGGGGATCTGCGTTTTTGATCGTTTTAACACTTTTGTTGCTTTCCAGAGGGAACAGTCGGTATCTTTAGTTGGAGCTATAGGGAACAAAAGTATTTTCCAATTGGTTCATTTTTACTTTTTTATGAGTGCCTTAAGTTTGATGCACAAATTGTTTAGTCTGCCATTTCTTTCGGGTTTTTCGTTTTTCCTGCACAAGTTTCCTTACTTTCATTGGGTAAATAACGGAGTTTCCTTCCCTGGATGATAATTTGGGGGGTGCATTTCCAAGCCGACCATTGTACGACATCAAGGAGCTTGTCTAGTTCCTCTTCTTTTCCATTTTCACTTTTCATTGGCACTTGAAGTTCTATTTTTTCCTCTACCAACTGCTTAAACAGTTCTCAATTTGTTTTGTTATTTGTCAGCTGTGGTGAATTGATTTTTTCTATTACATTTTCACTAGCCGTCATAATAGCAGGAGAAGGATCAGATATTAGATTTTCATCTTTTTCTAAGAAGATTTAGCGTGCCGATATGCCTTATGATCAGTTGGCCATTACATTGATTTCGCTGCTGAGTAAAATTCATAGTTTGAGTATTGGCCAGCTGCAAGTAACTCTTTGCCTTTTGGAGAAGTTAATCTTGAACCCCACAAGGTATTTTTTGCATTAAAGTCACCTCCAATAATGAAGTTACTTCCTAATTTCCGGAACAAGTTAATGTAGTCTTCTTTCTTTAGGTTATACCGTGGGGGCAATATATCGCAGATATATTACAGGTGTTGTGATAACCAAATTTAACCGTCATGTTTCTGATATTAAGGCATATATCAATTTTCTCGTTATTTAAAAATAATTCTAATTCTTCTAGGTGTTGTGTTGAACCGTTTGTATTCCATATGGCTATTCTTAATGAGTAGTTTTGATGTCTGGTTTCTGCTTCGGATTTATGAATTAAACTATGTATTGCATACATTATTTATTTTTAACTATTTTGGAACTTGGTTCCTCAAGGCTCTTTAAAATTGCTGGACAGTGTTTTTGAAATTATCGGTACCGTTCGTCTTATTTTCTTTCGAATTTGAAGCAGCCTGAGCATATGTGTAATTCTCCCTACGCATAGATGCTTCATTTCTTGCCCAATCCTTGTTTGGATGACTTGGTTTGCGTGCCTGATCTCTCATTTTCTGTAGCTGCTTGGCAACCTCATATCCTCGGTAGCTGGCTGGATGCTGCCCATAACAATTTTTTACATTTTGTTGGTTCTTCTTTAGATAGTTTGCAAGTTTGTGTTGGGTGCTTTTCAGAACATTTCAAGCATTTTGGTTCGCGCGCGCAATATCGTTGCGTATGGTTATAGCCATTGTACTATTCTTGCACTGCCTCTTTTAACAGCTTCGATCTTTACTCGCATGTTGAGTATGCCAATTATATTGTAAATTTTTTCTATTTGCTCGGATTTATCAAACGTAAGAATGAACAGAGGAAGCCCTGAGGTTCTCCCTGCTACGTCTCTCTTTTTTAATAATGTTTACGGCATCAAGGAGTTTAAATCCTTTATTTTCTAGATCCTCCATTATTGAATTAATTTCACAGGTTGGATGTAGGCCTCTTGCCATGACCTTGATGGGATGATAGTTTTTTTTTGTACTTATACCACTGATATTTTTCCGTATTCAACTTCATTGACAAGTTATTGTATGCGTTTGGATTTGAAGTGTTAATCTTCCAAACATTATTGTTCAGAGCAGTAATATTATACTCTTGTTCCGTAACATTACTCATTACACTTTGGATTTCAGAGTAGTTGGTTACTCCTACTATAAAATTCGGTGGTGGGGCTGGTTGTTGAGCTGGTTGCCGTTCGAGTGATTTTTCTACTTCTGGTGTGGACTCAGCAACATTTATTGGTGGAGGTGATTTCTCTTTTGGTTTACCTGCTTGTTGTTGTTCTAGAGGTAGTTGTTTCTTGATGATTAACTGTTTTCTAGAAACCGTTTTTGAAGTGGATGGTAAAGTTTCTGCCATTTCTGGTAAGTGTTGACCTTTCCTTTTCTTACTTGGTCTTTTACTCCGTTTCAACATCCAATTTGTTTCTTTTTCTAATTCTTCTTCATCCGTATGGAATGGATTAATGTCATCATCGATTGTAGGGCTAGGTGTCATCCTAAGTTCTGCACGTGTTTCAACTGCCTTTATGAGTTCTTCATTCTCTTTCTTTAAAATTGTGAATTCTTCTTTCAATTTAGTATTAAATTCCTTTATTTCTCTTAGTTGTTCACGGAGTTCGGCATTTTAATTCTCGTACTGAAATAAATTTTCAGCTGAAGATCTTGGTGATCCTGGTAATTTGGAACTTCGTTCAAATGGGATAAATTATGATTGGCCAACCCCAGAATCTATAGGGCCTGTTTCCGAAGAGCGTGGATTTGTCAGCATATCTGCTGCTGTACCACCTGGGGTATTACATTCCGTATTTGT
Source organism: Nephrotoma appendiculata (assembly GCA_947310385.1). Lineage (NCBI taxonomy): Eukaryota > Metazoa > Arthropoda > Insecta > Diptera > Tipulidae > Nephrotoma > Nephrotoma appendiculata. The sequence goes on from OX371224.1 coordinate 17,316,655, forward strand.
TGTACTCATTGTTTGTTTTAGCCAATTTATACCACTGACATTTGGTCCCCGGTAGCACTTTGCAACTGCCGAAGCAGTACCCGGTGTATATAGAGAGAGCCGAAGCTCTCTGAATATCCTAGGCTGAGGGGCAAACAGTTTTTTGATAAAATAAAATCAAATGGAATAACTATGGTAATGGATGATTTTGCTGATCGATTAATCAGATTGTTGTCACCATAGTTGATTGGGTGGTGTTCGAACGCCAAAAATTGATGATTACGCAAAGACCTGCTTGAGACATTTATCGATATGTTTTCCAATATCCGATAAAAGCGGCATCCAGAAGTAGACGCCAGTTTTCAAGCGTGCACATCTTATAATCTTTGCACCTTGTAGAGTAAGAAGGTACGCGAGCCATGTTATAATCATAATTCCAGCCAATTTTTTTCAACAGGAATATAAAGATTTTTTTTTGTTGTATGTAATCGATTCTGTTCATGTGCACAGCGTAAGAGGGGCTCCAAACCGTTACAGCATGCTCCACTGAGATCTTACATAACTGTAATATAAAGTGTGTGAGTATGTATATCCGTGAATTCCCAAGTCAGCCGCTTGACAAAGCCAAACATGGAGTTAGCTTTAGCAATACAGTTGTCTATATGACGGTTAAAACTAACGTTTTCAACAAATGTGACACCCAGATCAATAATCTCACGTACTCTTGGAACTTCCACGCCATTTATTTTATATGCCGAAGATATTGGATATTTTTTTCGATGAAACGACATAATTTCACATCTGTATATATATAATAGCCCAACCTGACTCCCTGCCTGCCGGCGATAAATATCAAATTATTTTTTATCAGCAAGAATTCAATTTGTTTAATTTTATGTTTATGTGTTCATATAACAAATAGTGATTTACTATTCTAAATACCTGTTCATCTAATATAATTTATAAAAAAATCAGGCTAGTTCAAACACAGTTTTAAATCGATTATTAACGATTTATTGGAAAGCGAATTTCTTCTGAAAAATAATACCAATTTAAAATAACTAAATTACGATTACAAGCAATGAATGAGAACGAAACCCCTGTAGAACGAAAGCGCCGATTAAACAGAAAACGAACGCAAAGATGGAGAGCCCGACAAACAACTGAAGAAGTTAAAAGACGCCGACAAGCACAAGCTGCGTCACAAGGACAATGACTTCAAAATCAAACACCTGAAGAAGCCCGATGCACATCGGCAAGCACATGCTGCAGTACAGAGACAACGAATTGCACATCAAAGAGCTGATCAAAGTCTAATTATTCAAAATGAAGTAATTCATTTTGTTGAGGATCGAGTTGTTATTCATGACTGTGTGCCTTTAAACGCCACTGGACCAAATTTCGGGAGAATATTCTTTCCTACAACAATGGAGTATCGTTTGCTTCCCTGATTCGACCATCTCCTTATCAACACTTCACATGTTCAGCCACTGACCCAACAAGCACCACAATATGCTCAATTATATGTGATTGACACCAACTAGACTTCTGATGCTCGAGCACGTCATTCATCTATTCTCGATCAAATTGATCGCTTATATCTGTCGTTAGCCTAATATTTCGTCGAGATCGTCAATCGAACAAGCGTCGTTACAACGCTCCAACATCCAACGAGGTTGCCATGGTGTTTGTCAATGAAGATGGTATGCCCCCATTTGAACATGACATTTGGGTATACCTATACGAAATCCAGAAGATCGCACAAAGCAGGAGTGGAGTTTGCAAAACGCGTCATTGTTACCCTGACACATCAACAGACCCTAAGGATTCGTAAGATCATCGACATGGTGCCAGGACAAGCTGAAATTTATTACAGTGCTGATTCGGTGATCTCTGATGATCCAAATGATGTACAAAATTATCCAGCAGAGTTTTTCCACGGTCAAACGCCATCAGAGATGCCATACCTTATGTTTTACTTTTGAAGCCTGGAGTATTTATAATGCTGCTGAGAAATTTAAACCCAAAAAAAGGAATGTGCAATGGCACTCGAATGATTGTTAAGAAGCTGTACCGAAACTTTATAACAGCCCTACCCAGCACCCACCTACTTAACCACAACTACCTACCACCAAGTTAAAACTATCTACCCTCCACTATTCATTATTATTATTTTTTTCTGCTCTCCCGAAACAGCTAGTTTTTTAATATTGAGGTGCAATGAATTTTGGACACACCATTCACCAAATCTGTTGAGGTCATCTTGCAGCTTATCAACATCATCCTCATGTTTAATTGTAAAATTTTACGTCATCAGCAAATATTAGAACATTTGAGTGTTTAAAAACACTCAAATGTTCTAAAAATCCAGGGTCCAATACGAGATCCTTGGGGGACACCAGAGGTCACTTTGATAACGTTGGATTTCTCATTCCCAATTAATACATATTGCAGTCGGTTTGTCAGATACGATTTGAACCAATTAATAAATCCGGTTGAAAAACCGAATGCGTGCAGACTTTGGAGTCAAAGCACTCTCATATAGGAAGGGGAGTGTAGAGTCAAATGCCTTGCTAAAATCTGTATACGCTACATCTACTTGATGATATTTTTCTATCTCATTTAACACTTTATAGCTAAATTTGACCACATTGGTAGATGCCGATCTTCAAGGCATGAACTCGTGTTGGTAGATAGAGATGTGACGTATCAATGTAGATTTAAAAGCATTAGCACACAATCAGCTCAAATAATTTTAGAATTGACGTAGTTGTTGAAATTCCACTGTAACATGAGACATCCTCCCTCTAACCCGATTTAAAGATAGGTGCTATTTTTGAAATTTTTAAATTTATCAGTGAACACGGCTGTGATTATTGATTGGTTGAAAAGTTTGCAGGGTGTGCAAAAAACTAGAAAGGGATAATATGTGTGTAAGCGGCGCAACAGTAATTTTTTTATATTTAAGTTTTACGTTGTTGTTGCGGTTTGGTTGCCATAAAAATAAATAAAAAATACAAAACGAAGTATTTTTTATGGCAACCAAAATTAAAAATACTCCCCACTCTCAGTAAATTTTAGTTTAGTAATATTTTTATTGTTAGCACTTCTTGGCTCATACATTTTATATGTTTGGTGGAGTGTGATATAAATCGCCTTTTACAAAAGAAATTTTAATTTTTATTCTATTTTTTTTTATATTAAGAATTTTTAATTTATAATATACAAATATATCTGTGGCAATTTAACATAATCACTTAAGTCGAGATAAGTGATTATGTTAGACTATATTCTAATCAATAATTTTTAGATAAGCAAAAAATAAATCCACTTATGTTTGTTATATGTGATTGGTATTTATTGAAAACCACTTAATTGATAATTTTTGATATTGTAGCATGAAATAAGTGATATTTAAAACCATATTTTAATTTGTAAAATCACATAGAAATTTAGCATAAACACTTATCTCGAAATAAGTTTTTATCTTAAATTTAGTTTGGCGTTTGGTATTTACTTAAATCGATATAAGTGTTTTTCTAAATGCTAATTGAAGCAAAAAATCAAAAATTATCACTACTACGTTTAATTTGATGAATTAAGTGGTTTTGTCAAATTATAAAAGTAAAAATATAGTAACATAAATATAAATAAGTTATTTATTTAAATGTATGATTATTTAAAATTTTTGAGTTAAGTGGTTTTGCTAAACGATTTATTGATGTAATTTGTGCGAAAAGGAGATTTTATTGTAATTATTTTAACACGTTCGCGCAAATGACTGCATTCAAATTTATGTTGAAGTGTAGGAAAATCAATTCTATAGCAATCTCGTTTTTTCCTCTTTATTCTGAAAATGTAAAGCTCAGTACATACCTATGGAAATAAAAACCATCACACCCACGCCTGAACTAAAAACCAATCAAATTTCTTGAAATGCTGTATTGCGTGCTTACTAGTTCCAAACTCGAGTTGAAATATTTTTAACTTTGTTGTTGTTTTAATACATTCTGTGCGATACAGCAAAAACAAAGTATGAACAAGAAGCTTTGAAAGCTGACCAAAGTATTCACCATGAACAGGTTAACTTTATGATGAATCTTCAAATTCAATTAAAGTATTAATATTTGATTTGCAACAATGCCTGCCGGACGTTTAATTTTTTTAATGGACGTTTAATTTAACGGTCAATGACTGTGTTAGTGGTCAGCCCATATGCTTCATGTGATATGAATAAATTGGTGCTATAGAGAAGGGAATGAAATAGCTTGTTGTGTTTATCAACATTTGCAACAAAAATAAAGAATCATTTATACAAACTATGTTTTCAATAGCCGTTAAAAGTTTAAACTTAGATGAAATTGACCAGAAATTTTTAGTTCCTGGTCACACATATGGAGTGTGACAGTGATCACGCAATAATCGAGAGAAAGAAGAAGTCAACTTTGGTGAAAATACACCACCCGTGAACAACGAAAATACATGGTATTTGAAATGAAACAACCTAATTTTTACACCTTTTCCACAATTTCCAAAACAAAGTTTACATAGAGGAAGAAAAATATAAACGGGAACATTTTAATTGGCACCAAGTTCGTTGACTATGATTTACACGTAATTTTGATCAAATTTTATACAAATACAGTTTGGACAAAGAAGAGCCATTTAAAATATTAAATGTTGGAAAGCGTTGTGTTAATCTAGTGGCGATGAGTGAAGTATTGCCCTGTTGTCTTTAACATTTTAAAATTAAGAAAGAAAAAAAAGGATATTTTATCTCTACTTCCTTTAATAGACGAAGAATTTTTTAATTTTTATCGAAATCTTCAAGCAAACGGTGATATTCGAAATATAGATCTTGGCCTCGATGACTATAGCAGTACCGATGAAACTTAAATATATTGATTCGTGCATGTGAATGAATTTTTTGCATTTGCAAGATTGAATTTTTTTTATGTTGAAGACGATTTATTTAATAAATGAAGTCAAAATAATAACTTATCTTGTTTTAATTGTTTAAATGAATTCTATAAAACAACTATTTTGAGATAAGTTCTTTAGATATCAAAACACCGTTTAACAAAATCACTTATCTCATAATTTTGGGAACTTTCGGTGAACCCAGAACATGAAACAAGTGCTTGAAGATGTCAATAAACGCAGTGTGAAACCCTGATTCCAGGATTCAGAAATAGTTTAGTTAAGTCCCATAATTTTTCCATTTAAATTTTAATTTGGTTCCCTGAAAAGTAGCTAAAAAATAGATAAGTGGTTTTGTTGAATTGACACAGATACATATATATTATTTGTTCTATTTTGGTAAGTTTTCATTTTTTGGTTTACATAATTTTAATTATAATGTATTTTAATTTTTAGTTAATTTGTTTTTTCGTCTTCAAAGTGGATATGAATAATACCCGAAACGTCGGCGAGTTGATGTTATAAATTAGAACACAATAAATATATATAGGCTTACTCTGGAAAGTTTTTAATTATATACTAAATTAAAAAATGCCTAATATCTACGATTTATAATAAAATAATGCCTACAAATAATATCTAGATTTTTTAGTAATTAAGAAATATAAATAAAATTGATTTACAAAAATTTTCATTTTTCGACTAATTCCCCTTAAAATTTCGCTATAAAATAAAAATATTCTGTCTTAGTCGGATTTTTGATTTCATCTCTTTCTGTTTTTCTGCAAAAAAAAGCCATAGTAATGGAATTCCGCCTTAAAGATATCTGCGTAATCTACATAATAGGTCACGTGTCGACAACCGCGCAGATTACATTGTGTAATCTACCTCACCCATCCCTGAGAAATCCTTTTATGTAAGTTGATCACATTTTGTATTGATTTCTTGCATTCCTTGAACGTAGACGTATTCGCTCGGCCAGACTCCGTGATAGTCCTCCATTGGCTATTTGATGTTCCGCGTCGATGGAAAAGTTTGGTTTTGAAATATTCAAATAGAACGTTTTGACAGAAGTAACCAATGAAGATGGGATAGTTCCACATCTAATAACAAAATTTTCATCATAGATCCATAGATGCTAGATAATCGCTATTTTTTAGATTTGGACAGCATTAAAAAATTAGCTTCGTTCTTATATAGCGGTACTAAACGGCTTTATCCGTTAAATAAACGCAAGCCACACACAAAAAATTTTCCAACTCCTGATTTATTTATATATGATTACATAAAACTAAACGAAAAATAAAAATACGAATTATTTTTATTTATTTGCTTTTTTTTTACAAAATTTTGGAAATCCTGAAACTAAATTATAATTTAGCAGCTGTGTATAGAGAAAAAAACTTGAAAGAGGTGAAATTATTTGTTACCGTACATAAATCTAAATCCCATTGTTATTGTTATACATGCATATACATGTTTCTCGTTTTTCATCCCCCAACAACACATACACTCATATACTATATATACACACATATTACATCCCTCTTCCTAACCAGGTGTGTTATTATACTCAAAACTATTTCAAAACTAAAAATATTTTATGAAAATTGCAGAGATTTGTTTTATAGTTCTAATGGGTACGGATACCTATGTCATCTGTCTATATATTTTATTGGAACAAAAATTACGTTCAGATATACACATAAATTATATTAATGGAATTGTGAAGGTCGGGTTTATAATATTTTAACTACCCCTTTTTATTTATTTATTTATTTGATTCATTATTTAACCAAAGAATTGATTTACAGAACAGAAAATCATCAAATTACTTTACAAAAAAAAAATTCAATAAAGTGATAAATTATTTGTCCGAGTTGTGGTATCATTTAAATAAATTGTGTAAATATTTAAATTTCTGTGGGTGGGGTTTATCGGTATAAGGAACAAGAATAGTAAATTATTTGGTGTAGGAGTTACATCAGGATTTTGGGAAGAGTAAAAAATTCAAGTTTCAGAACCGGTAAACTGTTTTAAATTCCAGCTGCTCCGTACCTTTAAATACATAAAATTATTTTATAGTTTGCCATAAAATGTCGATTTAATTTAGTTTCCCTATGCAATAATAAAAACTCGATAACATATACTTACATAAACCACCCCATGATATTTTCGACCCCCTTGAACATTAACGCAAAAAATCATGTATTTTAAATTTTATATATTTAAATCGCGCATTACTCAAAATACATATACACGGTTGTACCAGGATGCTTTTATACAAAGATTGGATTTCACTTTTGCTATCGAATTATTACAATATCCATTTTATTAGAGAACACACTATATATAGTGAGAGTATATAATGTATATATATATGACGACAATCTTTGTTTTTATATATGCGCATATCGTGATTTAAACGGAAATATCAAACTATTTTTATGACAGCAAGGGTTGAAATATTATAATTTTCTTAAAAATAAATTAAGGTATATGAAACCCAGTTCTTATTAGTAATTTTTGATTGACATAATTTAGAACCCTTATGAAAATATATATATATATATATATATCACTATATGTATCGATTTTAAAAGTCACATAAAATCTCAATTAGGGTAATAATTTAAATTTCTAGGAAGCCACCAATCAAGCTGATAAAATTATTAAATGCGATAACTCCATGCTGTATATATATGTATAAGGAGCACCAACACCAACAAAATTCTATATATCGAATCCCCAAAAAAATTTAACGCATGCGTTAAATTCCATCACTTCTATTCGACCATAAAATTAATACGAACTTTTTGTTTTACGAAGCACAGCAGAAAATAATTTCCCTTATATTTTCTTTCCTTATTTTTTTTACTCGTCCGTCTTATATAGTTTTCCGCACTGTATATAATAAACATTGTTTTTGATAACACACAGCAAAAAAAAAACATAAAATTTTGCGCCATTTTGTTTTGTAAACCAGCAAAAACACTATATACACATCCTTTATATAGCTAGTTACATTTCGCCGTGATTTATTTACGTCTTGATAACACAGGAACAACAACAAAATGTGTACAATCTACAACGTATTTAAGATGCGGCGTAGTTGTTCATTCTCCGTAAAATCTTAAAGAGGTCTCACACGATTTTAAAGCAGATTACATACGCTGGGTGAACGTGTAAAATTAAAATTATCGTAGACATTTGGTCGCTCTGCGCTTACCCAATGTCTTAATATAGTATATAGAAGAAAGGTTCGCCGTCATAATATACCGATCCCCATATCAAACTGGCCTTGATTTATAAAAACAAATAGGTTTATGTTTCGGGGCGACTTAAAGTCTACCTACACGAATTTTGGGTTGTAAAACATTTTTGATTAAAATGTGTTGATTAATATATTTTGGGTTTCCTTATCTGAAACACCGTGTTCAGTTCCCACCATTTTTTATACATGATATTTTATTATTTTTAAATAAGGCTAATGATGTTGCAAAAAAATTAGGCAAAAAATTATTAATCGAAATTAATGGACAAAAATGTATTTAGATAATTAACATAATGACTATCCTAAATATTCAACAACCCATAAAATATACGGCTCTATATATTTTGTGGTTCCAGGGTTAGAAAATATGCTGCATTTATTAATAACAAATATACTGATGAAAAAAATATGTTGTCTACCCCTGACCATATATAAATTCCTGGAATATACCTAAATATATATTTGAAAGTTTTTTTTACATAAAGTGATCATACCGAGAGATTTATTATCCTTGTTGGGTTACAAAATAAATAATTTTTTTCTTTTCGTGCATACCTTCGAATATCCTGAATATGCAGGTAAAAAAGCAGATATACGAAATATTTGACATAAACTCGTGTATTATCCTGCGGCGATTTAGGATTTTTTAGCGAACATACGAGTAATGTTTGTGTGTGTGTGGCATGATCTTTTTTCCGAAAATATGTAATCGATTTACGTTTCGATGAAGCAAATAAGATATTTTCCAAAAAAAAAAAGGATCGATCAATTTTATTAATGATTTATTTTTTTAGTTTTTGATGAATTAACATTTTATGTCCAAAAATAAATTTGTTCGGCGTCATGTTGTCTGTTGCGAACGATATTTTTTCCCAGGTACGATGATTCCAAAAAACAAAAAATTTTACGGTGATAAAAAAAGGATCTACCCCCTTTAATTATGATTATTATTATCATTACTATTTTTTAGTTCTATGCTTACACTATATATGTTGTGTAGCTATGGTGGTGGATTTGTGGATGGATATCGATGTTGTTTTTTTGTGTTACATACCGATTCACATAAAAAAGCATAAATCATTAGATTTTTATCGAAATATTATTATAAATAAACTAGAAATTAAAATCGATTTTTATTACAACAATTATTGTTACTATAGAGATAAGGTATCAAATTTTGATATATCCAGAGATATACATAATACATGCATAACTACATAGTTATGTTGTATTTATATAAATGGATTTTTATGATTTTAATCCTGTAGCCATTATCCTATTATATGTTAATGTATTTTAATTATATTATTTGGACAAGCGAAAATAAAATTACGGTTTTTTTTGTGAATGACCAATTTGGTGGATGGGATTTATGTAGTTTGGTTTTACGCGCACACGTGTGAATTAAGATAATGGAAACTTTATTCAACCAATAAAGGATAACTCTCTATTGAAAATCGTTTTATATCCGACAATGTTATAAACTTGCAAAAAATACGCTGTATAGGAATTCACCCTTTCGCGGATCTGTTTCCACATCCTTCTTTACGCAGTTGCCTGCGAAATCGAGGTCCTTTATTGCTATAGTTTATAAATCGAACCATCTGTGCATTATATAGCGACATGCCAGTCTTTAGTGAAGTTGGGTCGGCCCATGAGTTATTCACTCCGACAGGGGGTCATAATTCTATAGAAAAATCTCTATTGCATCCTACCTTGATAGGAATCGAACCCGGCACCCTTGGTCGGTGAAAATGCCTTTTACAAAAATTGATTAAATCTGTAATATCGATAAAGTAGATCGATTTTGAAACATAATATCGGCAATGTAGTCCTTAAATTTGATAAAGTAAAATTAGCATAAAATTTGTCGGTACACAAAATATTGTTGTGATATTTCAGTTGATCAGTTAATCCGAACCTGTACCTTGATGTGAAGGTGGCCCTAAAAGTAGGCCCAAAAAATGTATTACCTTTAGTTAATATCCAGAATTTTTCACATAGTATGTGACCCTGTTTAACTAATCCGACAGTTTCCATTCGAAAGTAAAAAAAATCGATAATCCAGATAGCGCCTTTGCTATCTCAGCTGAAAATATAACACATTTTTTGTTAGCCGACATTTTTCAGCTGACATTTCTCAGCTGATATTTTTCAGCCGCAAGTATTTTTATACCAAAAATATTTGTTTCCTACAACAAAAAAATTCAACTGAAATGTTTAAAAATAAAACGCTAAATTATATTTTTAATAGCAAATTGTTTAGAAAATTCATTTTCCAATTTGGAAACTTGTATATCAATATATCATGCAAACAAAATTTGAAAATTTCTTAATATTGACCGTTTAGAGTGTCATGGATGAAAATAAATTTAAATGAAAGGTCTTATTGATGCTCACACCCTGTAAAAAATTTCATGACAATTTTCATGTGGGGAAGTTCGGGAAAACACGATTTAATACATCGCATACATAAAATTCGAAAATTTCTAAAAATTGACCGTTTAAAGTGTCATGGTTGGAACTAGATTCAAATGAAAGGTTTTATTGTTACTCACGCATTTAGAAAAGTGTGTGAATCTATTTGCAGCTATAACACTTTAAACGGTCAGTTGTTAGTAATTTTCAAAATTTTGTGTGCGATATATTCAATTGAGTTTTCCTGGACTTCCAAAATAGAAATCGACCTGAAAATATTTTCAAGTGTGAGCATCAATAAGACCTTTCATTTAAATTTATTTTCATTCATGACACTTTAAACGATCAATATTTAAAAAATTTCAAATTTGGTTTGCATGATATATTGATATACAAGTTTCCAAATTGGAAAATTAATTTTCTAAACAATTAATAATGCTATTAAAAATCGGCTGAGATATGTCGGCTGAAAAATGTCGGCTAATAAAAAATGTCAGCTGAAGCATATTAATATTTGACATTTCATATTATATTTACCGCTGAGATAGCAAAGACACTATCTGCATTATCATTTTTTTTACTTTCAGCTAGAAACGGTCGGCTAACTTCAATGGTATTTGCTGATCTAAAAAAATCGGGATACGAATTAAAGGTAATGCAGTTTTCCTAAATATTATAGATTAAGCAAAGACACATTATTTTTGTTTTCGGGCTGCTTTTCGGCCACCTTTACATCAACGTACAGGCTTGGAATAGCAAAATCTATTTTACCGTCTTAAACTGATAAACTTAAATATCACATCAATATTTTGTGTGAGACAACAAGATTTGAATTCACAAGCCAACACTAAAAAATAGAATAAAATTTAATGAATATTTTATTGAAAAAAGCTGATAACTATGGCTTGAAATATATAAACAATGCACAATGCACCACCTGGAATCGAACCTGGGACCTCGAATCACACAGCAAGTGCTCTACTTATTTTGGTATTATATGTAAATGCATCGATCGATGTAACGATTTTCAACAAAAAAAATTCTCCAGTGGAGGTTTTCACAGGTGTTACCTGAGATTTTGGCAAGCTTCATCGCGTAGTGTAAGCCCTTTTAAATTAGAAACATGTAGCCCCATCTCAAAACAAGGTGGAAGGAAGGTTCTTGCCAGACAGGATGTAATGATTTTCAAAAAAAATTTGATTAAGAAATTTTCTTCTGTGGCAGTTTTCACAAGGATTACCTGAGAATTCGACCACTATTTATTTATTTATTTAGCATAAAAGATAAAGCATAGCTTTTCTATCCATAAAAAAATGTATACAAAAAGTAATCTAAAACGTAAATTAAAATGTATTCTTAACAAAATCAAACAACAAACTTTTTAAATTTAGTAAAAGGCTTCACACGGCTAATCTCAATCGTCATCTCATTCCAAATTGTGAAGGAGGTAAACAGAAGCGATTTGTTGTAGATGTTTGATCGGTTAACAGGCAGCATTATTTTACCATTTCGATTAGATCCAAATTTTATTTTCTCATATAAATATGAAAGAGCACGATTATTAATGACTTTATATAAAAGTAATAACGCTCTAAAGTAAAAGAATTGAATCATAATGCAACCAAAAAATTCTTTAAACTTAGCTGATATGTGATCAAATTTTCTCAGCCCATTAACATATCTAACGGCATTATTCAAAGTAACTTGCAGCATGGTACTTGAGGTAGAATCACATCTTAAAAAAAGAAATTCGCAATATAGTATACGTGGGGAATTATTAATGATTTAACCAACAAAATTCGAACATTTTAGGGCAGATATTTTTATGAAGCTTCAAACCATACAAAGTAGAATTGATCTTACCACAAACATTAACAACTTGAGAATCCCAGGAGAACTTGTCATTTATACAAATTCCCAGACTATTAACATGATTCGCAAAATTAATCTTCACACCATCAATAAAGATATCAGGTATCACTGGGAAACTTCTTTTAGAAATCAGAATTGCTTGTGTTTTAGCGATGTTCAGTGAGATTCCAATAGACTTGGACCAATCTAATACATTGGATAGATCCAGATTAATATTGCTAAAACGTTTCTAGTATATTTTCACTAGTACCACCAAGATAAATTTGACAATCATCAGCATACATGTGATATTTGCAGTATTTTATTTGTGGTAGGTCATTAATAAAAAATGAAAACAGAGTTGGGCCAAGTATAGTACCTTGAAAAACACCTACAGGTATATGCTCAGGAATTGATTCTTTTCCATTTACAATGACTTTTTGATATCTGTCTGCTAAGTAGCTAAACATAAGTTTAAGTGCTCTATTGTCAAAACTAAAGAAAAGCACCAACTTCTGTAGTAACAAAACATGGGTCAAAGAGTCAAATGCTTTGGAGTAATCCAACAGTATTAGAACGACAAATGAGTTTTTTCGATCAAGATGAAAGCCAGATCGTCTACAACATGAAGCAGGGTAGTCGTTGTACTGTGGTTATTACGGAATACGGATTGAAATTTATTTAGATAATTACCATTAGCCAAATGTTGGTTGATTTGAACACGAAGAATGATCTCGAATACTTTAGATAAGATGGAAACTAAACTAAGCGGTCTAGGATTATCCAAAGAATCGAAACCCTTCTTTTTTACAATCGGAATCACAGTGTTCATTTTCCAGATTTCAGGAAATTCAGATCGCATAATACAACTGTTAATCAAGAATGTAAAAGGTGATAAAATGTATGCTAAAATATTCTTAAGAAATTTTAAGTTTATTTTATCATGACCGGGTGAATTTAATTTAATAAGATACACGGCTTTGGAAACATCTAATTCACTTACGCTGCAGAAGGAGAGAGAAGTATCCGTGACTATGCGCTCCATCCCCTGCAATGGAATAACTAAAGATGAATGGGGTACATTGCAAAAATAAGTGTTGATAATTGAAGGGTCTAAGTCAGTAGAAACACAAGACCTGCTAGTCCCCAATCCAATATGGTTGAAATTGCTCCAGATTCGTTTCATGGTTAATTTATTGTTTGCAAAAAACTATTTTTGTTTGGACATCCTAATCAAGCTAGTTACCCTATTGCGTTCTTTCCTATATAAATCTAGGTTCCTCACATCGCCTGTTCTTTTGTACTTTGCATACGCATGATCCCTCGCAAGCATACTTTTAGCAATATTGCAATTAAACCATGGGACAGCCGATTGGCAATTGACTATTTTTTTAGTTGGTACACAATTGTTATGAATATTATTAGACGCATGCAAAAAGTTCCAGTTAATGCTAGAAAAGTAATTCACTATCTTTTCCGAACCTAATTGACTGTAGTCATGGATAACCTTGTAGTCCAGTTTAACACGCTGCTATCTGACTTTTTAAGAAATGATCAGAAAATCATAGTCAGATATATCAGGCAAAGTGTGTTGACTAGACCCCAATACTCTAAAGTAATCTTCTTCTGGCACAATGCATTGATCGAGCCATGTTCGGTTATGAGTAGGTATGAGAACGGGACTGATATCAAATAGTTGGCTTTTAAAAAATTATGAAATTTATGTTTGCAAAGTACATATTACAATTTATATCGCAAGCAATTATAAAATGATTATAATTTAAAATATGCGAGGATAAGAATTCCTGAAAATCATCCAAATCGGATTGCACTGGAGTTGGTGGGTTATAGAAAGCTACAATATCATTTGAGCCATCAAAACTTCAGTTTTACCATAAATGGATGCATTGATAGCCTTAACTTTAAAACATTTTTTATAGTAAATGCACACACCTCCACCCCTTTTATGTGTTCTGTCAAATCCCAAGATGTCGAACCCATTCAGCGAGACAGATTCGTTATTAATCTTATTTGTAAGCCATGTTTCCACGACACAAATTACGTCGAGATCTTTGGAATCGATAAATATTCTCAGTTTATCGATATGGCAAAACAGGCTACTAGGTATTAATAAATCCAAAATTAACACTTCTGTTATCCCGATTCACAATCGCAACATTCTTATTTGATCAACATTCCTGCAATGAGTTCAGATTGAGAATAGAATTAATATCACAAGGCAGTGTAGGGCACGACATCCACATTTTGGAGAATTCTTCTATTATTCTAATCATTCTACCATTCTTCCACAAAAATCCTTTTATATGCGCCCAATATGTTTCAATGGGGAGAAGTTGTGGACAGTTTGGTGGGTGGTGACTTTTAGGTACGACTCGAATATTGTTATTTTCATAAAGGTCCATCACCTTATTCGAGTAGTGTATTGTAGCCACGTTTTGTGACCAAAACAGCACTGGTCCTTCCTGCTTTCGAATAAAAGGTCGAATTCTTGCTTTCAGGAAATTTTCAGTGTAGGAATCCCCATTCATCATACCCTGTGTGAAGTATGGCCGAGTCCTTTTTCCACAAGTACAAATTCCTCGCCAAGCCATGACTTTCTTTGAAAGTTTTTCGACGCTAATAGTACATTTTTTTCATCGATGCTCCATTCTTTCATCAATACTGTGGGCCAGGAACTTGTTTTGTATCAAGCGTCATATAGCTTTCGTCATCCTTTCTGACTTTCGTCAGTTTGTTAGATACTCCTTATAACTTCCTGGCCCTTGGTTTTGCTGTTTTTTATTGCTTCTCATCACGAAGAGGTAATTTTTTCTTCTTTCTTCAACTTCATTGGCCGATAGTGACGGATTATTCGTATAAAGACGAACAACTTTATTGGCAGCCATTTCGTTCATCACACAACTCCGACGACCAGATCTCGGTTTTTGACTAACGGTGCCTTCCACACGAAATCTTTTCAAGCTTCTTTGGACTGTTCTTTTACTTGTACAAATTTTTACAAGTTTTTTTGTGCTCAACGTGGAATTAATAGCGAATTGCACTAAATTTGTTTGCGCACATCTTCCCTTGTCGGTGTCATTTTGATAACTAATGATAAACTACGATTCAACTTGTAATGCTATGAAGCAATAAATCACGATAGTAAAAAAATAAAACAAGAAAGGAAAAGGACGGGTCTATCAAAAGTTACAGCAATACGAAGAGGCGACGAAGAGGCCTTATTTTCGTGACCATGTGATAACATAATTTTCAAGAAATAATTGACCAAGAAATTTGGGTTATTGTGATGAAATAGTTTAGGCCATCAGAAACCCGAAAAATGTAGCCCGATTTGTAGCACGAGGTGGAAAGAAGGTTCGTGTCGTAGTATGTAAAGGTTTTAAAAAAAAAATTCTGTGGCGTTTTTCACAAGGATTACTTGCGACATCAGCCATTCTCATGAAGTAATGTAAGCCATCTGAAATTTAAAATCTATAACTCCATTTATTTTCGAGCTAGGATAATGGTTGATGCCCAACTCAATATGTAATGATTTCCATTAAAAAATTGATCAATACAGTTTCTATTCTGTCAGTTTTCACGGGCTTACCTGAAATTTCGGCCACTGTTATATAGTGTAGGCTGTGTAAAATCGAAAAACTATAGCCCTTTTTTAAAACGAGCTGAAAAGAAAGTTTGTGCTAGACACAGAATGGACCGATTTTGAACAAACACAAAAACTCTAAGAAATTGTCTTCTGTGGTTTTCTCAGCGACTTGAGCTACTCTCAAGAAGTTGGGTGTGGCATTGCTCCCGGCATGAACCATTTATTTGTTTATTTATTATGTAGAATTTTGATTAGAATCAAACACTCCATTTTGAGCATAACATTCAGAATGTTGTTCATAATTAGCTCGTGTAGAAATGGGGTTACATTTTCTGGATTTCAAATGGCAGATGAAATCTTGTATAAAGGATAATTACTCATGCCAGGACCTACTAGAATG
This sequence comes from Nephrotoma appendiculata, assembly GCA_947310385.1. Taxonomy (NCBI): domain Eukaryota; kingdom Metazoa; phylum Arthropoda; class Insecta; order Diptera; family Tipulidae; genus Nephrotoma; species Nephrotoma appendiculata. The sequence goes on from OX371224.1 coordinate 17,333,104, forward strand.
AAACTACGCCTTTTCATAACCGATCATGATGAAGTTGGGTTTCTTAAAGGTTTACGACTGACAGGAACGCCTTGTTCCGTTTCAGATGGCTATAATCCAGAACTTCTTCCAAAAGGCATTTTTCAATCGTTTTTCATCTTGCTCACCTAATTTTATGATGATTTATTAAGAATGATCGCCTAGTTCCATCTTTCATACTAATTGCATAATCGTAATCGACTAGGAACTCGTCTAGTTCCGTTCCAATTTTCCGAATTTTAGAACATTTACATCTCACGTTCATAATTTCATATTCTGTATACCCAATTTCATCATAATGGAAATCATTCTAAAATTCCATTTCCATTTTGCATACCACACCATCATGATCGGTTTAGAAATAATCTAGCCCCGTCCCAGTCCGCCATAGTTCAGAACCTTAAAACAAATAGAATATCATTTCCATACTTCATGGTCAATTTTCTCATGATCAGATGTGATATTACTATAAGCTCCAGGTTTTAACATTGTCCAGAGCTACTTCCAGAACTGGATTTCGAATTCAATTACCATCTTACAAACCCACCCTAAGCTCGATAAATGATCAAAATAACACTACGACGAGAAAAAGCAGACCTTGTACAAAAACGGGGGACCTCTTAAATGAATTTTCCAGAAATTGGAACGCATTGCCATCTCTTTAATTTCCTTAACATCGTTCAAAAGAAATATGATACGAAATACGTACCCCGAGTAAATACACATTTACTTGACATATTTTTCGTTGAATTGTCGTTTGCAGAGAATTTATGTTTAGCTGGCCGAATTGTCGTTTTCGGTAAGCTATCGTTTTCAGCTAATTGTTATTTCGGTGATTTGTTTTTCAGTAAATCGTCATTTCGTCAGCGAATTACTTTTCGGCGAATTGTCATACTACCGTTTGCTAGGTGTAGTTGAGTTGAAATTTGATATGAAATATTGGATTGGGGTTCATTGGTGCTCGAAGATAATTGCTCGAGGAATTAGATTTACATTAAACAATTTTCTTAACATTAAGTCAAATATATTGACATTCAATTTTGGCCTGTTGCACTGCATTTTGAATAGATTTAGGAGTTCGCAGGGTGAAATTCGTCAAGATTCAGTGAAGATGTCTGTGAATTGAAAATAAACCGAAAATATCGTTGGCAATAAATTAACCATAGAACTTTGGGATGGAGGCTTCTCCTAACTTGTTAATGACCATAAGCATAATTTCCCCTGCAACGCCTCCGCTACATCACCAGATTCACTTAGTGCTACCCAGACAGCACCACGTGCGATACGAATCTCTGACTTCACCCTCCTTCGCTCCAATATACATGCTGGAACCATATAAAGCTTGCCAGTAAAACCAGAAATTTACCAGCTGGAGCCATTTGAAACTTGTACAGTGCGAACTTGCAAGTAGCATAATGCATTGTGCAGTATCTGATCTATCAGCCGGTATTAATATTATGCTGGCCGGAACTATATAAAGGCGCTGTATTTATGTATTTACCAGCCGGGGAAATTTCACGCTTGCCCAATATAATGGGAATCGTTCACCAAGGTTCACAACACCAAGGTTCTACAAACAACAATTAATTATAAAAACAACAATTTATGGCTTGCACAATGAACACAGTTTAATATTAGTTGCTTTCTAATCGACCACCACAAGTACTTGTAAGTGCGAAAAATGTGTATTGGCTAAAGTGTCGATTGGAAAGCATAAAAGCAAACCATAACCTACAAATGTGTAGTTTATTTGTGATAATTTTTTAATAAAAGAATATCTATACCAAAATTTTATTAGCGCTTCACATACGACATTCAATTATTTTTTTTACAGAAAAATACTACACATAATCACCTAGCGGACAAATTTATCGTAACTGCTTTCAACTACTCATACTAAAAAGGTAGAACAGTTGTGAGTAGTTAATTTAACAAAGACAAAAACCATAAGTGCTTATAAGTACTTGCGGTGGTCGATTGGAAAGCAACTATCAAGAATTATCAACACACAAACCTTCAGCCAACCAATACAATGGCAGAAAAAATCAGAAAATACCGGTCAAAACTATTTTGAGTATGTGGGAAAAATTCTGCCGGAACCAATAAAAGTCAGCGGGAATCTCATGTCATCATTAGCAACTATCTGGGCCATTACAGCTAAATCAGTTCCTGCTAACATTGCAGTGGTTCCGACTGACGATGTTATAGTTCTAGCTGAAAGTAAAACCAGGCTGTAAAACTCTAGTTCAGACTGGCATAATATCAATTCCGGCTGACAATGATGCACAAAATATTGTGCTATACTTGTTTCATAGTTGGTCGGGTGCTGCCTGAGATTATTGTGGTTCGGGCTGAAATCTTGGATGATGCATAACCATTCAAAATTTATTATGTTCAATGTGCAAGCGTCAAATCATTCTTGCTGGCAATACTTTGGTTCCGTTTGGTTTTGTATGATTCCGGCTAGCATAATACATATTGGGTTTGGATGCAAATTCACTGTTTTACTTGTGTTGTAGTTTTGGTTCCGGTTGTTGGTCCTGGTTGGCATGGTGTTTTTTCGGTTATACCTTGTAGGTTGAACAACCACTCAAAATACATTATACTCCTGGTACAAGGTTCAAATAGCTTCTGACTTTAATTGATACCGGCAGTGCATTGTGCTACTTGTGCCATACTTAGTTTGATCCTGCTGAAAAATTTTGTCGGGCACAATGATATGCTTGTTGTGAATAGAATCAAAATATAGTCTTTAATCCAACTAAAAGCCGAACTGTCAAACAGAATATTGCACACATATACACTTTATGTTAAATTGCTGCGAGATCATAAACCCTTAGAGGGGCGTACATCAAATTCCAAGAAAACTCAAATTCGACTGAACAAATACCTTTCGATAATACTATGCATCGGAAATTTATGTAATAATTAGAAACTAAAAAAAATCTCCATTACGTACAAAACCGATATACATTTAAAGTAGTTTTCTAATTAGTGTGCATAAAGCAACTACATATGTGTGTATGTAACACAAATGTGTAATAATTTTATGCAGAATAAATTTTATTTATTTTTTGTTGATACACAATAATTAATTACTGGGCAGAACCGGAACCGGATGTATTATCTTCCATTGAATTTGATTGAGAGTACGAAATGGAAAATAAAATATAAAACTTAATTTGGAATTTTAATGATTTTTTATTTGGTTGAAATTTTATTAGATTTGCGATGTAGAGTTGGGATTTTCATGAGGCAGAACTAAAGGTGATATAATGTACTGCACCCACGCAAATCAAATAGTTTACATATAACATATATAACAACATACACTTGGGATATATGATTATCAATCATTTCCTTCCTACGGTTTACTTTTGGGGTGGGAAAAATCGACAAATTAACTTTTAACGTATGCGCTGTATATATGAAAATTTTGAAAATTCCCACTGACACACCGAACAATAAAAAATTGTGTAATGCATGTCTTAAATGTTATTTTATGTTATGTTAACATAACCAATTACCAAATGCTTTGAAGGGATAATTTAATTTGTGTTTGACAAAAAAAACCGTTTGCAGTAAAACAATTTATAAAATACCTTCGCTTCGAGGGTTAATTGTTTGCGACTTATTCGGATACGTTTACTTCGGATACGTTAATCCTAAATTCGTAACAATTCTTTATAATAATAATCAATTCAATTTTGTGCTCCAATCCAATTTTCCAAATCTTTTATTAGTTTGTTGTTTTTTTAAAGGGTGACATCGTACCCGAAGATGTATATATATAGGAATTTTTCATAATGCCATAAAATAAACACAGCATACCCAACTATATCATCTGAAAATTAGATTACCGTTCGCTGGATTCAAAATACCAGTTACACAAATCCCCGAGTACCAGAAAATCCATTAATTCATTAACTTTTACATTTCGATAGAAAAAAATTTTGTGACCATTTGTTTCCCCCAATTTATTGCATGTAACATTAAAATGATAAATGATTAACTCGGAGTTTCGTATAACTAAACTAACGAATACAAAAGCAACATGAACATATTAAATCGGTTGCGTGATTTATGAAAATAGTTTTGGTATATACATGCAGAGACCTACATGCGTTACAATTGAAGATGACAATAATTTTGGGTATATTTATTTCACACACCAGTAGCAACGAAAATTAATGAATTTTCAATTAAATTTTCATGCCTTGCAGAAATATGTCAAAACTTCTACTTGAAGAGTTATACAGTACATGCAACGGTATGTTGTAAACAAATTACATAATAATTAATAAAATTATGAATTTTTTCAAAAAGATTAGACACACCCGACAGAGCATATACATGTTCAATATGGGGTTGATCGAGTAGGGTCAATATGCAATTAGCATTATTTATCTATAATAATATAATTATGATGATTTTATAATAATATAATTATGATGATATCGCCGGTTATACCGCCTATTCCAGAAAAGCTCACGGGTTCTCGTTCATATTTTCGTTCATATCATTCGTCAGAAAATTGTATACCAATGTGGTCATCAATGTCATTTGATAAGTTTTATGAGGGTTTCCAAAATTAAAAAAATTCTAATTATTAAAATTTTCCTCAATTGAATATTTTGGTGTTTTCGCAAATTGGAATTTACTCAATTTAGCTCAATTTACCTCAATTCAGTAAGCTATGAACTGGATCTGTTGTACACAAAAGCGAAGATGTTGTAGATAGTACAGACTTTCCCGAAATTTTTACGAATTTTCGTAGGCAAAGAATTGGATGATTCTATTTAAAAATACGGCTATTTGGAACCTGAAAGCCATGATCACAAAATCCTAACAATTTTGCAACATTAATTATTTTGTCAAGAAATGATTACAAATTTTTTAACTATGTTATTTTTTAGAGTTAATTTCACTATTCAATTCCACTACACGATTACCTCAAATACGTAACTCGCTCATGCCAGTTTTACTTTCTTTTACTTTCTAGCAGCTTCCATATAGGATCATTTACGTTTTTTTGCAAATGTTTTGGAACGTACTCGTGAATATAGCGTTTACGAAAAAATGGTTAAGACAATTATGAAAGGTGCCCAAAAATGTACCCAAGATTTGAATTAAATAGAAAATTGATTGATTTAGTGCGTTTGTAACCAAAATAAGAGAACAGTTTGACAGCTGACAGTTTAGGGTTAGTAAACATAAGTGTAGTACGAAAGCTTATTTTCACCTTGCTGGGCTCGTTAATTGAAAAAATTGCAGCATTCGGGGTTCAGAAAACTCACATATGATTGTCGAAAACAAATGCATCCACAACGTGTCTCCGTTTGGAACGAATTTTGGGCTGGAGGCGTGAGTGGACCATACTTTTTTGAAAATGAGGCTGGTCAAGTAGTTACTGTTACTGATGCCCGATATTGCTACATGACAACCGAGTTCTTTCTGCCTAAACTGTATTGTACCAACAAGACGATGCGGCATGTCATTAGCTCGTGATACAATCCAATTACTGCATGAGACATTTCCAGCTCTAGCGTACTCTTTCGTTTCGGTGATCAAATTTCGCTCTCCTAGATCATGTGATGTAACACCATTAGATTTCTTTCTGTGGGGTTATTTAAAGTCAAAGGTGTATGTCAACAAGCCCAGATCAATCCGTGCATTGAAAGAGAATTTCAACACGCAAAATTCAGCCACATTTATGCAAAATGGTCATGAATTTTTCACATTTTTCAAATTTCGACAAAAGAGTGCGTATAAGTGCCACCAAAGCCGTGATTGACATTTGTTTGCCCGATGTGCTATTCCATACATAACCCTATCATATATACTTTATGTTTCAATAAAAAGATAAAATAGAATTGGAAAAATACTGTGTTGGGACACCCTTTATACTAAGTTTAAAACAAACTAAGATTGTAGTAAAATAACTTTATTTTACTTTATTAATAAAATTGATTCAGTTATTTCCAGTATTAAGAACAATCTGACCAATATCCAACACAACAATGAACTTACAGCTGACAACATTAAGAACAATTTGCTCATAAATAAACAGCTGGCATCAAATACTGAATTAATTTTGAGGTTGTCCAACGATTTCAATACTCGTATATCAGCACGTACTATTTCAGATAGCTCGAGTAAAACTATTGATGACTCGCTAATCGTGCGACTTGAGCAGGAATTGAGAACTACAAGTGATGCTTGTTATGATCTAACAAACTCCCTCTTAATTCACAAACCAGCTGCAATTACAGATCGCGCTAATATTCTTAGTCTTCAACAGGAACTTTTTCCTGCCACAGCTATCAACCATTTAAATAGCAGCCTAGCCCGATCATCTCAAGTGGTTCCTGCTAACATTGATACCAACTCCAGCAACTCTCAACACAGCAACTCTCAACACAGCAACTCTCAACACAGCAACTCTCAACACAGCAACTCTCAACACAGCAACTCTCATCACAGCAACTCTCAACACAGCACCAGCAGCAGCAATGTTAATCCTCCACGCATCCTTAGGGCTGTCCCTAAACCGAAAATCATATTTGTATCCCGGTTGTGTAACAATACAACTAGCGCCGATGTTATATCACACGTTAATTCTATATTAAATTCGCATAACATCCAAGGAGAAAATGTCAAATGTAAAAATATATCCCGCTTCAATGGACAAGTTGCGTCATTTAAATTAACCATTCCTGAAGCTACATTTGACCTATTACTTTCCCCAGAGTCATGGCCCGAAACAACGTATCTCAAAGAATTTGTCGATTTTCGAAATAATAATAATAATAACATGACAGTTCCAAAAAACTTAAACGCTTGTCCCTCTACTACCAGAACGTAAGGGGTCTTAGAACTAAATCTCGCGAAGTCTTTTTAGCAATTCAAAGACTTCCATTTGATGTTTTTGCCCTCACTGAGACCAATTTGAACAATGATTTCAACAGTAATGAATTTTTTACCTCGGATTTTAACGTCTTCCAGAAAGATGGTTCTTATTGTCCAGACACGAGTTTAACAGGTAGAGGGGTTCTTATTGCAGTGCACATCAATTTTGATAGTCAAATTGTTATCATTCCCAACACTGATAATATCGAACTAGTGTGTGTCAAAATTAAAAATAATAAAAATAATATTTTTATTTTATGTTGCTATATTCGCCCACTAAGTCAGATTGTAAGCTATCAGCTTCATACTAATGCTGTTGACTTTGTCATTGACTTGATGAATACTCAAGATGACATCTTTGTTGTGGGTGATTTCAATCTCCCCGGGCTTAAGTGGAATTATTCAGACGATAACACTCATTATGTTGCTTCGAATGCACTAACCGCCAAAGAAACTTTATTCACTGACAATATGTTGAACTCTGGACTATTTCAGATTAGTAACGTTAAGAATAGTTTGAACAGGCAGCTCGATTTGGTGTTTTCCTCTGTTATCGACAATAGCGTCGCTTCTGAATCCAATCTAATCCTCTGTGCCATAGATGTATACCACCCTCCCATTTTGATCACTTTTGGTCTGGAACAAGACAATCCCAATATCAACTCTATAACTCCATTTCGTTTCAATTTTCGTAAGGCCGACTTTGTCAAGCTTAAACAATTATTGGCTAACGTTGACTTTAACATAATTTTAAATGATCATAACGATATAGAAACACAAACAGTCAATTTTTACTCTGCAGTTTTTGAATGTTTTAAACATTCCATTCCGTATACCCGCCAAAAAACTGTATCGCCATCACCTCCGTGGTATAATAAGGAATTACGAACGTTACGTAACCTTAGAAACAAACGTTGGCAAAGATTCATGAAAACTAAATCTGACTCTGATTACTCTAACTATTTAAATAGTTATAATGATTTCAGTAGTTTGTCTGACGAACTTTATGGGAATTATATCAGACTCATGCAATCCAATCTAATCGCTGAGCCTAAGTGTTTCTGGCGCTTTATCAATATGAAGAAAAAGTCTGACGGATACCCTTCCACTTTCAAATATAAGGATCATTCCTCTAATGATCCCAAAGTCATAGCAAATCATATTGCTAACTTCTTCAGTTTGGCTTTCACAAATAGCGGTTTTGACCCCGATGAAGGTTACTTTACACATATGAATAACTGTACTCAAACAACCTTAACTTCTATTCAAATCGATTATGAATCCGTGGTACATAAGATTTCCAAACTTAAAGATGATTTTTCATCCGGTCCTGACGGACTACCATCCATCGTCCTAAAAAACTGTAGTGATATTCTTGCTCAGCCACTGACTACACTTTTCCAAAAGTCGCTTTCACTTGGCATTTTTCCATCTATTTGGAAAAGTTCGTTTATAGTTCCCATTCATAAGAACGGTTGCAAGTCAGACATTTGTAATTACAGACCGATTGCGAAATTATCTAGTATTCCTAAGCTGTTTGAAAGTATTGTGTATGACTCACTGTACTTTCATTGTAAACCGTTGTTTTCCGACAATCAGCATGGCTTTCTCAAAGCACGGTCCACGACAACAAACCTTATTGAATTCACATCACAAACTTTAGATACGTTGGAAGCAGGGAATGAGGTTGATGTCATTTTCACCGATTTTAGCAAGGCGTTCGACAGGATTTCTCATGAAGTCATCTTGTTCAAGCTTAAGGCCCTTGGTTTTCCTCCCCAAATTCTCCGTTGGATCGGCTCTTATCTAAAAGAGCGTATATACCATGTACTGTTCAGGTCATCAGTATCAGCTCGTATCTCAGCAACATCTGGAGTGCCTCAACGCAGCCATCTGGGTCCAATTTTTTTCATTTTGTCAATTAACGACGTTGAATGTTTGATTAAAAATTCATCCATATCTATATACGCCGATGACATGAAGATTTACAAACTGATTTCAAACACAACGGATAAGAGCCTATTACAATGCGACCTCAACAACTTCTCCACTTGGTGTGCTAAAAACAACCTCGATTTGAACGTGGGTAAATGCAAAACAATCACCTACTCTCGAAAAGGCGCACAGTCTATCTCTCGCGACTATTACATTAACAGCGACGCCGTTACCAGAGCCAGTTCTGTTCGAGATTTGGGGGTCATTTGCGACAGTGAATTGAATTTTAGACATCACATCGATCGTATTATCAGCCAAGCCAATTCTGCGCTCGGTTTCATCAAGCGTTGGTCGAAAGAATTCGACGATCCTTATGTTACGAAGGCTCTCTATTCAACATTCGTTCGTCCCCTGCTCGAATATGCTAGCCAGGTGTGGTCGCCTTATCATGAGGTTCACATTAAAAGGATTGAAGCAGTCCAGCGTAGATTTTTTCGCTTTGCTTTACGCGGACTACCATGGGTGGACATGTTTAACCTGCCTCCATATCAAGATCGTCTGCAGCTAATTAATTTACAATCACTTAGTAAGCGCCGAGTTGTTGCGGACCTGGCTTTCATCCATCAAATACTAACTGGGGGTATCGATTCTTCTGCTCTGTTAGGTAAAATCAATCTAAATATAAATTCTCGGGATTTAAGATCAGTACCTATGTTTAGAATCGACCCTCATCGAACTGATTACGGAAAGAATGAGCCCGTCTCTAGAATGTTGTACGAAGCTAATCAGCACTGCCATCTTATCGATTACAATATGACAAAACGTACGTTGAAAAAACGTCTTTATTTTTCTTGACTATAGTTTGATATTTTATTTAACTTATTTGTTTTTTGTTTTTTTGTGTCATTTTATTTTGCTTGACTTTATCTTTTACTATTTAAATTTTTTTTAATCTATCAAATCTGTTTGTACTAAGCAGACTCGACTTCCGTTTTCCTGCCGTCTGCGACGGGTATCATCTTGCTTAACTATTCATTTAGCTATCTATTTATAATCACATTTGACTTTTTTTTTTTTGCCGCTTTAAAATCCAATTTTTTAATTTCTCTGGTTAAGCATCTCGATATCCTTGTTTATAATTCACTTGAATTATACTCAAAAAAATAATAATAATACAGATGGAGACTCCCCGCGCGTGGTTGGGAGGGGTAATAGGTCGTCGGGATAATTTATTATTATTTATTATTATTATTTACCAAAATTCGCCATTTCTACAGTCTAAAAAAAATTTACAAAAAGCGAAGAAAAATTAAAAGATTCAAATAAATTCACAAATTAAATTTTCGTCGAAAGTTTACCTGGCCAGATTTCTGAAATTTAGGGAATAATGGTTTTGATTGTACAAAACTAGTTCTACCTTATTCCAGTATATATTAATTTTTTTACTTTATAAATCAAGTAAGGTTAATTTGAGATTTTTGTTAATTCATCGTGAAGGAAAGTCGGTTGTTGGCCACAAAATATTCACCTCTCCATTTTTCATGTTGACTAAATTTCTCGGAAACTTTTATTTCGCTACAAATTTTGTGTTTCCCACCAAACGTGCTTAAATATTTGACTCTTGGTTTAATTGATACCTCATGCATATTTCATTGTCAACAGCATCACTTTTTCAGGCTTTTTTGTTCAATCGAATCTTTTTAACATTTTCACTTTATAATTACTTTTTATAATTACGTTTATTAACTTAAAAGTGTTAGAGGCTGAAACCTTTCGAGGTAATTACAACTGTGGTTTAAAAGTTTATAATCTATTACTATTTACAATTTTCACTAAGAAACTTGATTCGTAAACCGGTTCTGGAAAGTAGTCAAAATGCGCAGAAAAGGAAACTTGTTCTGATTTGTTTAAAATTTGGTATAAAAAAACATTTATTTCCGTTTCGTTTGTAAAAAAGAAAACTATTAAATCCAAAAAAAATATGCCAACCATCCTCATTGATTTTAGAAAAATTTATTTTTCAACGTCTTACCACGAGGTTTTCAGGGTTATTGTTTTTGGAGAATATTCTAAAGTTCTGAATTATCCTTTGATGTAAGAAATCTTTTGAGATTTATGTTATTCGTGAAAGAATTTCATTGATGTAACACAAAATTCTTCAATATGTATTAGTAATTATAGTTTCTTAATTTTAGTAATCTATCTGAGTTTTTGATCTATTGGTCAGAAACTAAAAAGAATTTATATGACCGGAAAAACCTAAAAAATTTTATAGTTTTATATATAATTCCAAAAATTATAGGGAAAATTCTGAACGATAAATTTTCCCCGATTTTCCCATGTAGTCTCAGTATAACCTTATCTTTATAGTAAAACAACCGTACGTTTTAATATTTTTCTAAACGATCATTCTTCCCCAAAATTCCCTTCTAGCTTCAGTATGACTTTACTTAAGATGCCGAAAAAATTTTCATTCACCCGGCGAGCCCGATAACCGATAATTTAAAACACTTTGATTATTTGTTGCAAACGGTTTCAACATATCCTCGTGCAATGAATCGGCAACAAATACATACAGTGACTCACAGCTTATTTGATACAGTCGCATTTTATGAACAAAATTGTAAATATCTCGCGATGTCTTATTTTTTTTGAAAAAAACTAAACGTAATATGAAAGCTATATTTATTTTTATTACAAAACACAAAAAATTAAATAAAAATTCTAATGCATATCAAAATTACATTAAAAAGTTCATGTCAAACATGTCAAACAATCATGTCAAACAAAAAAAAAACAAAACAAAAAAAAAAAACATCAAAATAAGAGATCGCGAGATATTTACGATTTTGTTCATAAAATGCGACTGGATCAAATAAGCTGTGAGACACTGTATATGGAAACTTTTAGCAATTCTGAATCTCTTGGTTGAGGAATCTTAAAAAAATATTAAATAAAACGGTTAACGTTTTTATTTGCATTCAAGGAAGGACATTAATCCCTCCTCACTTCCTTCCGGTTCAGTACCCACCCTTCCAAGAAATTTTCCCCAAGTCATTACCCCTTGACCATTTATCAAAATGAAAAAGGCGAACATTAATACAAACAAATGTAAAACTGTACGTGGAAAGAATTTTACATCGAACATATAATCGAAAAATCAAAATTTAAAAAAAAATAATGTATCGAAAGTAATTGAAATACATAGTAAAAAATGTTGATCAATTTTATGTTCATGGTGCAATTTTAGAAACATGATGATTGTCGCTAGAAAACTATAGTTATGTGAAGATAAAATTCATCGAAAATATTCGTAATAACAAAAATGTCCCAAATGATGGCCTCGATTTGGGTAGTTTCCCGTGACTTTAGTCATAGTGTTATGAATTTTCATGATGATCAAGGGTAATTACCGGAGGTAATGGCCGAAGGTGAGATGTAATCTCCGGAGGTAGATAGTAAAGTCCTAGATCAATATGTATTATCTACAATCTACATGAAATTTGGAAAACAATTAATACTTATGGCAGTGTTTTGGTATAAATTTGTGTCCTGAATTTGCCTTCTCTAAAAGCCTCGCGGTCGCTTTGACAACCTGCAGCACATAAAATTATAATCATATAATTGCAAATGAGCATGAAAACAATATTGACGACTTTTTTTTTAATTTTTTTTTAATAAAAAAATTCGAACCCGAAATTATTGAGCGCCTGTAAATAAATATGATAAATAAATTTTTTAATATCTTAAAACGTGATTTTGCAAAGATTAAGCATGTTTATTTTAGTATGAATGTTTCGTAACGTAGAGATTTTGTTGTATTTATTTGTATCTAAAAGATACAGCATCATTTGGTTCGTTTTGGATCTAGCGAGTATTTTGGCGCTCATACATAGCTCTATTATCATCTGTCAAATGGCAGACATTCATTATATTCCCGGTAAATGAAAAGGGTCGAAATACGCTTGATCAACGTTTGAAAATATTGAAAACTTATTAATCCGGTCAACTGAGAACAGTGTGAGGGAATTTCTGAGTAAAGTTCGTTCAACAGGCATGCTAATAGATAATATTCATACCGCATCGATGGAAACTGTTGCTGCTGGGGCTCCTCGTTGATTAATTTAAAAATAAATAATTTAATAATAATAATTAACCGCCTTTTTGGCTTTGTTTCTATATATTTGAAAGCAAATATTTTGGCGTAGAAAGTAGCGCCATCATTTCCACTAGTGGTTATAATTCAAACTAATAATCTTTTACATTTTGCATTTAATTAATTGTTATCAATTAAAACTCTTTACGTGGAATACCTATACTTTTCTTGGTAAAAATAAATTTTCGCTATAATATTAAATTTTCCTTGACAAAAATCTTTTTACAGTGGAAAAACAAACCAATTTTTGAAATTTTATCAAAATTTGTGCAACATAGATATATGTTCCTTGTAGATGCTAATGACTTCATTGCTCTAAAAATGTTGTTATAAAACAAAATGTCTTTTTATGTCGACGGTTTCAATATTTGACTATAGATGGCAGTAATATCGTATAAATGGCATGTTTTTGTCATTTGATCTTTTTATCGTGAAACGTCAATCGAAGTGAAAAAAGCAGTGAATTGGTAAGATTTAAATTATTATACAATATTATTATTAAATAATGCATTCAACATTTCGTAAATTTCAAGTTTTTTTGACGATCATTACTGCCATCTACAGTTCAGAAAAAAATGTCGGTATAAATTTAATGACGTACACACTTAGAAATGTTGCTGCGATTTATGATGCAACCCTTGCATCGAGGCTTATACGATGCAATCGTGTATCATATTCTGATGCAAAGTATGCATTAAAAATAGTTATGATGCAGTTGCGTCTAAAATTACTGCAGTAGTGTGTCGAAAGAAAATTTCTATATAATCTGGGGTTAAATATTTTTTAGCGAATTTATAATAATTCGCTAAGTCATTGTGTGTACTTTTAATATAAGCTTAAAATGTTTTTCATATATTTGCTGTGTAAGTAAGGACGTAGATTGATTTACGTCAATCGAGTTGGAACTTTTGGAAGTAAAAAACGGGAATCTGTGAAATTTGCCTTATACTTTTAGTTTTAATACAAATTAATATAAGTGTTAATACAATTATTTAGGAATTTCTAATGTAGTGTGCTTTACTGTTTAAAGTACTGGACTATACAATTTTAATGCCACTTACAACAAAAAATGATGCTTCCAAATGGATGTTTTCATTATTTTTTTATGCAATGTGCTATAAATTTTAATATAACTTGTATCAATTTTAACAAAATATTCCGTTAAAGCTTAATGTAAACTATACAGTAAAAATTAATACAATTAGCATTAATATCTGATATAATGCAACTTGTGCATTAGTTTGTAATACAAGCTTCCGCAGGACTACATATACGTCCTGCAATTTGCATTACATAGGTCATATTTTTTCAACTGTGTACCGAGCAGTACTGCCTGGTGCCTTAGGTGCATTGGTTAAATACAATCGGTACAAATACTACCCAACAAAAACAACTTCACATACACACAATTTTCTAGGGTCTCTACAATAACGAAATTAATTTTAGAAAAATCAATAACAAAACAAAATCGTTGAATACGATACGATTAAAAGCAATAGTATAGCAATCACATCATAGATGGCCGCCCCTTCATATATCAATAAATCCCGAAACTAACTATACTAAACCAACATTTTTTGCAAAATTTTCCCTGCGGATCCTTTGTTTGAGGTGTACGAACGGGTAGTAGTCACTGGGAGCCAGATTCAAAGAATGCGGAGAATGGGTAAGCAATTCCTACCAACGACTTATGACATAGTGCTTAGTCTTTCCTTCAACCGCACCAATAACGCCATGTAATATTCGCTGTTGATTGTCTTGCTTTTCCATAATAGTCCACAAACAAAATAATTCGCGCGTCCCAAAATACAGACGTCAAAATTTACCAGCTGTCATTTTCGATTTTAGTCTCTTCGGACGGATTTTAACTGCTGCTGTCCACTCGGCTGACTTACGGTTTGATTCCGAAGTGCAGTGTTGGGACGATATTTTAACCATTGTCACATACTGATACACAAAATATTGATTATTGCTGTTGAACAACGCCAAACAGGCACTCTGAATCATCTATGAGTTGCTGTTTTTCCTTCCAATGTGTGCAAGTGCGGCACCACCCGTTTTCTTAGGCTGCGTACGAATCCAAGGGTAAAAGTCCTTCGGTAAATTCAATTATTTTTGAAAAACTCCATGGTAACACTATGGTACTGATCGAAAAATCTGTACTAAAATCGATTTTTACCGTAGTAAACGATTTACCCATGTATTGGTACGCAGCCTTGGTCCGATTTTTACCATAGTAAACGATTTACCTGACTATTGGCCCGCAGCCTAAGAACAAATATATTTTTTTTTAAATTGTAAACAACAACAAATAAAATTACGACTATTAATTTAAAACACTGATTACTGACGTACCTGTGTATTTTTTTACGAATCCTCAAAAAGAGGCCACCTAGATATTATTTTTACGTTATTTTATTAATTATTAAATTTAAAATTTTAAAATTTACTTTCTTCCTATTTAATAATAGCTGTGTTTCTTGCTGCTTGATCTGATCCGGAAGAATTTTTGTTTCATAAAACAACGCTAAGGCGCTTACTAGATTTCAAATCAAAATTTGTGATCTAAAACAAAATTTGGATCAGATTTTCTATATAAAATTTGAACTGATCCGGATCTATGCGGGTGTCATGAAACATGGCAAATGTAAAAATAAATTTAACCTCCACGTTTTTTTTTCAAATTGTACGTTACAACAGTAAGGTCTATAAGCAAACTAAGAGCTGACCCCCAGTTGAAGTACAAAACTCAAGGGCCGACCCATCTTCCATGCTAGTATAGGCTGGCATGGAGCTATACAATGTGCAAATGATGATAAAATCGGACCTATAGCCGTACCTCCTCGATTTGGCAAGGAATACATAAGTAGGACGTGAAAAGCGAACCGCGAAAGAGTTGGGAGTGCTTCGGCTCCAGAACAGATTGCATAGATTAAAACACAAAAAAAAAAATCTGAACCGTGGTTCCATCTACTCGGTATTGGGCGAACACGGCTTTAAAGCCACGTTTATTGTCAAATATTTTTTTAACATTTCCGTTATGTTAGAGAAGGATCACGAGGAGCCCATCTTCCGTTGTTTAATCTCTGATACCCTTTGGATAAATCACTATCCCGAGTGTTAAGTCGCTAAAGTTTTAAACTGCTATCAGACCAGGCAGCCACAAAGATACACTGTGAACGTCAACACGCGGGAATCTATACGCGCCAGTTATTGCAACATCATGTTTACCGTTTTCTTCTTACGTCAAGAAGCTCATCGAGTGAAAAATTCCCAAAATAAAGGTTGTCCAGAAACCCTCTAAGCAACTTGCCCACTTTATATACACAAAAACTTAAGGCAGAATTCACAATTTAAGAAAACAGTTTGTGGTTTATATAAAAAATTATCTTGATTGTAATCTCTGTAGGAATCCCCCATATCGCCGACAACAACATCGTCTACTGACAGATGGCCGACAACAACATCGCCGACCGGACAGATGGCCGACAACAACATCGCGGACCAGACAGATGGCCGTCAAAACAACATCGCCGACACACAATCGTTCTAGTAATCCAAGCGATTCAAATGTAGTGTGTGCGATTAAAAAAATTAAATCTCAAGCTTTAACTATACTTCACACATATTAGCAAAAATAATTCAAAATGGTTTGAATGAGCTTACTGCTATTTCCCAGGCTCAAATGCTGACAAAAGAATCTTTACGTAAAGCAATTAAGCGTGTACGAAGGCAAGACAATTAGTGCGAACCAGTGACATTGGAAAATTTAAATAACCCTAATAATTTAAAAATTCAGGGCATTCGTTTTCTTTAAGAGAAGCTAATGTTGTCACAGACGAAGTTTTAATTTTCAGTACCATATCCAACATTCAATAGTTAGTAGAAGCCTCCTATTGTATCATGGATGGATCGTTTAAAACCGCTCCACAAATATTTATGCAGCTCTACTCCATACATGGTCCAGTAGGGTTTTCTGAAAATTCTAGAGTTTATATATTTATAACCAGCAAATCAGAGAGTTACTACCAGAGAGCATTTAAAGAAGTTGTAGATATTGGTCATGTCAATATGGTCACGTTTTAAGCCTGACGTTTATTATTTCCGATTTTGAGAAGGCGGTTATGAATGCAGCAGCATCTAAATTTGAAGGCGCCCTTATTAAAGGGAGTTTTTCATCTTTGTCAGTCTATTTGGCGGAAAATCCAATCATCTGGCTTAGCTGAACGATATGGTTCGGATGAAAATGTTAATTTAGTTATGAGACAAATAGAGGACCTTGCATTTTTTCGTGCTACACATATACCACAAGCCTGGAATGAGTTAAAAGTAGATATCCA
This sequence comes from Nephrotoma appendiculata, assembly GCA_947310385.1. Classification (NCBI taxonomy): domain Eukaryota; kingdom Metazoa; phylum Arthropoda; class Insecta; order Diptera; family Tipulidae; genus Nephrotoma; species Nephrotoma appendiculata. The sequence goes on from OX371224.1 coordinate 17,350,462, forward strand.
GAAGAAACGGATGATGTAAAATTATGGTTTGAGGAGACCTTCGTTTTAGGTAGAATTCGCAAAAACAATCGGCAAAACCAAAATTTGAGAATGGCACCACGTTTAGACAACCACTATAACAATGTATACCGAGAACTCAAAACAGAGTAGAAGAATGGCACCATAGATGGCAAGTGGTTGTTAGTTCCACGCATCCAGAAACCTTTAAGAACAACTTCTAGAACCTCTAGAACAACGTTTGTCGTTAACAATTCAGGACAGACCCAATCGAACATTGCTTAATTATTCAAGAGGAATAACACATAACACAAGCCTCGAACATTACATTTCTTAGTGTTCGTACTTAATAATATAATTTAATTAATTAAATTTGAGTTTAAGGAAATATTAATTTAAATATAGTTTTAAAAAACGTTATACAAAAATAAAAATAAAAACAAAAACTAGAAAAAATGGAACCATTCTCCAACACGTCCACGTCGTTGGACACTAATCACTTAGGTACTTTGCAAGTCTGTGTTATTTCTAATTGACTTTAAGCATACAGATTACATTGGTGAAAATATTGTAAGTTTCTTAACCCTTTCGCACGGGAATTAAATTGAGTGAATGAAACAATTTTTTTTCGGCAATTTTGGTTTATTAGTTATCAATACAACCTATTGGAGTTGAAATTTTCATAAAAAGTAGTTTGGGGCCGGAGATATGAAATGTACATTTTAATGTTCAAAACGTGTCAATTGTTGAAAATAAAAGATATTCAATATAAGCAATTTCGCTCTTTCGTAATACATAAATGCACATTGCATTTCCTACATGCGAAATGAGTTCTTCTAGCAGTTCATTGATAGTGAAGCTTTGCAGTTCATCTTGTGGCTTCTTTCAATCAGTCGTGATAAGTGGCCAAATTGAACGCATCTTCATCGATCACGAATCGGCCGAACTTCCATAATTCTTTTTGTTGTTATCCGTGAACAAGACGAGCAATTTCTAGACGTTGATGGGCGACCGCGTTTCGTTTATGGCCAGCACATAGTAATGCAATACCTACCCACTTCTAAGCGAAAATGCAATAAATCTAGGATCTCTTTTTCTGGTTTTCTTGAATCTTTCAGTTCTCTCCTGTACTCACTCCAACTAGTAGCCAAAGCAAAATCCAGTGTGTAATGACTCAACGTCCATTTTCGAGATTTAGTAAATACTCTATAGTATTTATGCCCATGCCACTGTTGTACAACCAAACTATTTCGGGTCGAGAATGTTGCCGATATATTTTAAGAGTTTTGTTCCACATCTTCCCGATATCAACGTCGCCAGTTCCGACATAATTGTACCCTATGTAAATGGCTTTATTATCCACTTCCCGAGGATAACTTTTCCATCAGTGCTAGCTACTTGATCACATGAACCACATCCTTTCTTGCGCAATTCCTTATCTGTGAAGAATGGTGGGGGAGAAAATTGAGACTTTATCTAAGAAATTGAATAAATTATTGTATGAATTTTGAAACGAATTGTACATTTTAATGTACATTAAAGTTTAAACCAATGTACAACGGTAATTGATATAAAATTTCATCAAAATTAACCTAATATTGATTTATTACACATATTTTAATAATACTAGATATAAAAATAATTATTTATTACCTTAATTAGTGTTACACACACAAATTAAATCACTGTTGATCACAGATATTTTGACATGAGTAATGTCCTCGTCGAAAACTAAAGCAAAACTAATTAAAATTAAATCTATTTGGAGAAAATATTGAATATGACTAAAAGAGAAAACCCGATTTAAAATAACGGTGCCTTATTTACTTTGATTTTTTATATATATACTGCAAAAACGACGTTCAAATATGCTGTACATTTAAATGTACGCCACGTGCGAAAGGGTTAAAATCAGATGTAGTTTTCGGCAATGTGGGTGTTGGTAATGTGGGTGTCGGTGATGCGGTTGAAACGGCTATATAGTGTGTACTTTAACCGATTGTTTATCAAAATTCTTATAGGCTATATATAGGGCTACATGATTATCGGCATTGTTTTTGTTGGCGATATGGAAGTCGGCGACTTGGGTGTCAGCGATGTAGTAGTCGGCGGCGGGGTTTATACGATTTAAATCACTTAATTTAAATCAGATGATTTAAACTGATTTAAACCAGGTGATACAATTACAAAAATCATTAATTAACATCAAAATAAATAAATTTGTCGTCAATATCAAAATGCATAGAAATGTTGGCGATGTGGTTGTCGGCGAATGGGTGTCGGCGTTATGGTTGTATCGGAGTGGCTTGTCGGCGATGTGGTTGTGTCGGCGATTTTCCCGGTCGGCAATGTTGTTGTCGGCGAAATGACCCATTTCCTCTATGTTTTAACGGACACAAGGAGAGACGTGTGGAACAACGCATACAAGATCACAAGAATGACTGCCGTCTAAGACTAAGCGACGGATCGGGCACGGTTTTGTTTACACATCGAAAAAGATCAAACATAACTTCGATTTTGATAACCCCTGCATTTTGGACATTGAGAAAAAACATCGAGAAGGAAAGGTTCAAAAGAAAGAAAGAAATAGAAATGTCAAGAAAATGGAACACTGCCAATTTTCTTAGTATTTTGTGATTTTTGTGTGAACGTCGCAGAATCGTGGTAAACTTTTATTATAAATATTTTTGTTTCCTAGATAACTTCTTACATATATTTTTCTTATTTGTTTTTGTAGACATGCACTTGAAAATTGAATAAATTGTGTCTTCCGAAACGTTGTGCAAACAACTCCTTCTAAAAGTAAAGTAACATGAAGTCGTGCAATCTATATGTTGGAGATCCCAATGATTTTGGGCAGAATTCGGTCCACAGAAGGTGGCAGTTTCCTAGGGTGCTTTTCCATTTTTGCAAATATTTTGAAAAGTAGATGATTTTCAAGAAAAACTGTTATGCACTAAAAGATTCTAAATCAATATTGCCACAATACCTGTGGCGATTAGTGACCAGATCAGTTTTAACCAAAATTTAAGGGGAAATGACGTTTTTTGCGATTTTACCAACAAAACTTTGTTGGTTCTCTACCGCCCAGACAGATCGACTGATCGATGTAAAACTTCATACTTAAGCTTTTTCCATAAATTGAGGGATCCATGTGAAATGTAGTGGACACCTGTTTGCTGAAAGTGGCAGCTTCCTTAAGAGCTTTTCCAATTTTTGAACCGAATATTCATTTTTTTAGAAGGGTTGAAATTGTTCGTTTTCTGAAATTTAAGCATGGAATAATGATTTATTATTATATACAAGACCGTTTATATCAACAATCTGGCAGACTTATTATACGATTTTAAGATTGAATTTTCGGTTGGAGTTTTCGATTACGTGTGGTGTATTCGATATCTATGTGCATTTGTCGTAAAAGAAATTCGATAGTTGACCACAACATATTCACCCCTCCATTTTTTCTTTTATATCACACATATTTTTTTGAACATCGCACACAGGATTACATCGGCCGTATATATGAGTATGAGATCGGCCGTCCAAATGATTATGGAATTAAAAAATTCGTAATCTAAAAACGCAATAATTATTTAAACCAATTAAGGTATAATTCTTCTAAACTAAAACTAATATGTGATAATATAATTTAAGAACTTGAAAGCTAATTATTTTGTTTGCTCAGTACAATTCTTTAGTGACGTTTTCTAAAATTTTATATCTAAAAGATCACCGATAACGTACTCTGTAGAAATTCAAACTGTTTTGGTTACCTCTGATCAAACATTGCGCTATATACACTTAAGATATCATCACTTATTATTATCACGTATAATATATTCCCGAGCCGTTAATTAACTTAAAACATATCAAAACTCATAAATTCAAAATTCTCTTCAGATCATTTCAATATTATATCTCTTCAACCAATAAAAATGTTTTACATGTTCCTATTAACTAAATACCATCACTTAAAACTTAAAAGTTAATTTTTTACGAGCATATCGAGTTATTTTTATAGATTTCCAGCTTTTTTATGTGTATAGCTGATGATTAAAGTCATGGTTTTACGATCATTTCGGCGTTGTATATCGATATGGACCTAAACGTACCTTCGTTCGACGAAATATATGACATTTTAAAGTGTCAAAAATTTGAAAATTAATTGTTTTTCATTCAATTTTACGAGCAGATCTGATCACTCTTATACATATTTTTACCACTCTCAGCTTCGTTCAAAATGTGCAATTTGTTGTTGTTGTTCTTGTTGCTATACACCACAAAATATACGATCGAAGCTGGTTTATGTTTTATGATCGTAAATAAGAATCCAAAATGCAATAAAATTATAATTTTTAAGGAAATTTGCGATACGTTATTGGAATTGAGCTCGGATGTGATTTGCGAGATGTGTATTCCAAAAACAATTTATACATTTGATTTGATTTCATTTAATTAACCGAAACATATTGTTCACGATTAACCGAAAATTATAAATAAACTACGTGATCAAGTGATCCGTAACAATTATTATATTATATATAAATTGGTGTACTTGTTAGGCAGCAAAATTATCTCACGATTAGATTAATCGCAATTCTTCTGTGCAATTTACGTTTCCCATGAAGATTTTTATATTTGTAAGGTTTACAATACAAAAATTAAAATAACAGAGACATTTATTTACGTTTACGAAACCCTTTATATGTACGATAGATAGATTTTTTATTGTTAAACTGTTGTTTTAATGTCCCGGAGGCACGAGGAATTACAGAATGACAAAATCAAAACAGTGCAAATTTTTGCATCTCGAGTTTTAACATTGCACAGTAGTTTTCTATGGAAATTCGATACACAACTGGGAGAATATTATTACATTTTCTAATATGTCCTGCAGCAACACACAATGTCAGTTTAATATTTTCGGTTTACTTATTTAATTAAATGTAATTTTTTTAGTACGAAATTGTAAAAGGGGAAACAAGATCTAATTACCGGGAAAATTTAATTAACCGGTTCTACCTTAAAGTTTGGTGGAAATGTTGGCACACATTTCGCTATAGAGAACTAGTCTTTCTCTTATACGGCGTACATTTTACCCATGTCAAAAATAAAAGAAAACGTCCGTTCCGAAAGTGTTAATTATAATGCCAGTGAATTTATTTTCCACCTAAATGACCACAAACATGTTTGTAGTTCGTAGTCGTTGTATTCAAATCAAAATCACAAAAAAAAAACATAAAATTAATTCTATAATTTTGATTTTTATCGCAACAAACATATAATAATTCAACCCTTACCGTTTGTGTATTTTATATAATATTTGTTGTTTTACTTAAAGTAGAAGTAAAAAAAAATCGTGGGAATTCTAATTTCACCCCCCGTTTAACGATATTACCGTATATACCCATAGCAATGTAGCACAACAATTGGGGGAAGCGCGTTCACGAATTTATCAGATCTAGAATCACAACAAACGACGGTGTACATATCGGACAATGGAATTTGTACTTGCGTACCGTAATTTGTCGTCGACGGTAAAAAAAAATTCACGGAAATTTGGAAATAATTGCGTTTCATTTTGGAATTGTTTGTGCACGCGATGCCACCAGTAGAATATATACTATATGCATATCGAAATGTAAACAATCAACGAGTTTTCAAACCTTAAGCATACATATTTTTTTTTACTCCGTTTAGTCTATAAAAATGTAAAAACTTAAATATGCAAATGAACGTATCTTTTACACTAAACATATATCATGGCTCATAAACTAAACAATTACCACTCACATTATACGTACAGTGTACAAACAAAACTACATACTTGTAGACGGTAACAGATCAACTATTAAAAGTAGCTTTAAATCTTAAATGCTCTTATCCGCGATATTTTTTGTTGTTACATGTTCATCTTGATTCATTATGTTTGCCTATAGTAAGAAAATATTATTAATTTTCAATTAGTGGAGATGCTGTGAGTTATGTTACAAGGTGCTATAAGAAAAATGAAGATCTCGTTAACATACAAAAAAAAACATTTAACTTGAAAATGTATGCATATATTAATTTGTAATGAGTGGATTTAATATTAGCAATTTACTCTCCTATTTACTCCTCTGCCATTTAATCATCCCAATATTTATTTACACACGACGATTTTCGTGATTACTTTGCAAAAATTGGTTATGTAAACTCTTGTTCTAACGAAGCAATTACCAACCAAAATTTGATTGTGACCGGTGCTAGACGTTTACACGTTATCTCTTATCTACAAAGCTCCTCTAAGTAAACTAATGTTTTAATGGACATAATTCTTTTTGTTTTTCTCCCACATCTGGTGTTCCCCAGGGTTCAATATTTGGACCTTTGCTTTTCATAATTTTCATAAATGATCTAATAGATGTCATTAATTCCTGTTTTCTTCTTTATGCAGATGACTTAAAGATCTTTAATAACCTTCGCACTCTGTTCATTGGAGTCAAATGGACCTCAGTGGACTTTAAAGTGTAAAATATCAAACTTTTCGCCATAGAAATCGTTTAACTGGCAGGGTTAGCCTCAAGTAATATTTTATGCAAGTAATAGAATAAAAAGGAATTGAAATTATTTATATATGTATTAGTTATAACAGATTAAAGGAAACTAAATGCATTGCGGTTCAATGGGGTCAGAATGACCCCAGATTTTCGTTATGTATTTTGCATAGAACACATTTTTATTTTTACAATTTGTGCTTGTACGTTACGTTTTACTAATTAATTTACGTGTTTGTGAAATATTATATCGTCAAACAGCATTATCATAGATTTTTGTGTATGCTAAATGCATTTCCAAATATTTAACCGTTATTTTGTGTATACTTTGCCAAAACAATCGATGCACGTGTTTAGTTTTCGAATATATTTCATACTGAAATAACGTGAAAATAAAAGTGAAGCATTTTTTGTAAAAGTTTTGTGACTTGTGATAGTAATAATGTTTTTATTTAGTTATGGCGCGAAAAGACCAAAGCAGTCAAGAGTTTCGCGATTTGATATCCCAACGCCTGAAGCATCAGACGAGGATTATGAAATAGCAGATGATGATATCGATATTGCAGCTTTCTCTGATTGCGATAGAGATCCACAAGCTGAGCAACTCATCGATTCAGATAGTTCTATAGATGAAGAACTCGTTGAATTATCTAACGAAATCTAAGCAGAAAAGTTTTTGAGCCTGAAATTTCAGGTCAAAGCACTTAGTATTTTGCTCAAAACAAAAATTTCAAACAGAAATGGAGCGTAACACCTCCAGTTGTGACAAGCATACCCAATTTTCGAATAATGAGAGAAAAGGACGGTGCAACAGTTCAAACCGGAGACGCTAATAAACGTACGAAAAGCCCGAGAATTCTATACTGTGAATAGACCTCATCAAAAGTGCATCGTATTTGGTGTGAGACATTGGTATTTTGATGTACGCCGTAGTTCACAAGAACTGAGTTGAACGATTGGACGAGCTGTACTGTTTAGATAATCGACCATGTTACCGGACTGTTATACCTAGTTACGATTCCTACGGTTCGATAATTATCAAACGAGAGCAGAGCGGTTAAAATTAGATAAATTAGCGCCGTTTTGTGATGTCTGGAATATGTTTTTGGCAAATCTCAGACAACCGTATAAACCATCAGACTATTTGATCATTGATGAGCAGCTTGTCCTAAACCTGGAACATACGGCGTACCAATATTTTGGTTGGGCCATTCAAAAAATGCTTACCCTCTGAAAGCTGAAATTTATGTTGGAAAACGACCGGATGAGCCACGTGTCAGAGATTATGTATTAAATATTGCCCATAGGATATCTGCTACTTATGTTAACAAAGGCCGCAATATTACAACGAACAACTTTTCACAGTAGCGTGTTGGCAGAACAATTGCTGCAAAAAAAGACCACAATAATTGGCAGAATTCGTAAGTATGAACCGGACCAACCAAAAGAGCTTACTGGAAAATTAGAATTAAAATAAAGGGAGCTCAATTCTTCAAAGTTTTGTTTTGCCAACCATTTAACTCTAGTCAGATATAAACCCAAGCCAAACAAAAATGTCTGTCTATTGTCAACTCTGCACAATGATGCTAGCGTTGACACTGAATCTGGGAAACTAAATATCATTCTGGACTACAACAAAACAAAAGGCGGGGTTGATACCTTAGACAAGCTAATGGGGGCATACACATGCAAAAGGAAAACCAAACGGTGGCCAATGGTTTTATTTTTTAATATGATTGACCTTGTGGGAATAGCAGCATTCAATTTGTATAAGTGCCAATCTCCAGTTATTCAAAAAACAGAAAGCCTCAGAAAGGAAACTTTTTCTAAAACAATTAGCCATGGAATTGGCACAAGCAAATATATTGAAGCGGCTATTCAACCCGAAAACGTTAACAAAAAATGTTAAAATTGCACTAAATCAGATTGGTACATTTAAGTTCCAAAAGAAAACAAAGTTCCAAAGTTTTTTTAAGTTCCAAAAGAAACTGGTATTTTAAACAATCTTAGTGTTTAATACTATAAGGACATGCATGACATTTTCGAGAGTATATGTCACTACGATTTATGTTACGTCATAAAATTTTATACGGAAAAATTCAAAATAATTTCTTTAGACACACTCAATAGCAGAAAGCAAAATTTTAATTACGGTCTAGATGTAGGAAAGATGTCTCCAGAAATTTTAGAAAGTCACCTAAAAAAATCAAAATTGAAAATGTCAGCAAGCGAAATGAAATGTTTTGTTCACTATTTTCCGCTTATAATAGGAGACCTAATTCCGAAAATGATGATGTTTGGAGTTTTGTCGTTAGTTTAATTTAAATTATAAATATTTTACTATCAAAAAGATTTAATAGCCAAAAATTAGCGTTTCTCAATTAACAAACAAACAAAACAAAACAATTTGAAATCGCTATAAAATTATTTTTACTGAACATCTAGAAAACGTGTATTTTATTTCGAGTTGGAAACGCGACTGACTCTTAAAATTCAAGTTACTCTTTTTTACAAACTTTTTTTTAAGGAAAAGAGACCAGAAAATTATAACCTAAAATAAAGATAAAAAATAAATTGGGAATGAAGGAACCCATGAAGCATTCAATGTATAGGGTAGGAAAGGAAACTATAGAAAAGGAAATTCATGTTCGGTGGTTCAACCACACTGTGATCGCAAGTTTGTTACAAAACTTAATAAAATGTTAGTGTTTTTTGCTTGCGCCATCTATTATTCACTAGTATGAACTAACATTAAAATAGTTTAGTCAGTTTTTTAAGAAATTTGTATCAGAAATGACAACTTCCGACTAAATACAACAATAGTAAAAAAAATCGAGCCACATATATTTTTCTGACATCTATGTGGAACTGACAATAATATTAATTTCATTCATAAATTATTTTAACAGAGCAGTTGTCAAATTGATTCTATGTCAGCTGATGTACTTCTTCCTTAAATATGGTGAGGTAATTAAATGTGAACCAGATATACATTATAGGGATAAGACTAAATTGCCTAATGGAAGTAGCTGCTAGATAAAATCGGATGTAAGAGTAAATTATTTTATTTTCATCAACACTCAAGGCTGTGATTGGTTTAAGTTTGTTGTTTAATTTTAAGTATGTTTATCATACTTAACCATGCAGGATGAGGCTGTTGTTGAAGTTGAGCTTGTACTTACTAAAGATAAGGTTGTTGTTTGGTCGATTGTTTTAAAATTACGTAATAAGAATTTAATTTGGTACCCGGAAACATCCTTTAATTTTGATACATCCCTTACAGATTAATTTTATAAATTAACTTTTACTCCAGCTAGTTTCTCCATTTACTCTGTAGTTTTGCTTTCAACCCTAGAGCTAAAAAATCGATAATTTTCGATTCGTAATTCATTGTAATGGGCATCTAAGCCTGGTAATCCAGAGTAGCAGCTCGGTAATGGAAATGAGAAGGAGCATTTTTGTGTCTCCTCCAAAAACACGATCAGCTTTAGCTGCTAAAGGTTCAAGAAACATCAATGGAATTGAGCTATAATTGCAAAATCCAACTAAGGTTATGTGCATATTTATGTCACGTCAATGGTCAAATCGTTATGCCAATGATAACTTATAAATACAAGCGAGAAGCAAAATAAATTTAGAAGTCGTTACAACTAGTTAGACATTAAGAATCACAAATAATCGAAGAATGGATGACCGAAGAAACACTTAACCTATTTCAATAATTATTTTTTGATGGCCATACTACTCACATGACGTATAAGTCGAGTCTTAAGTAAAAGTGAATTATATGTAATCTTAATAATTGTGAATAATAATTATAGTGTTATATCCTATAAAGCTGCTAGAATTTTGTAATCATGTTTCTGTGCTGCATTCAAACCACTTTAAAATTGTTGAGCCGATTGATGCCTAGTTAGTTAGAGAGAGCATTTCGTCCATTTTCTTCTAAAAGCATTTGATTGTATTTCGCCATAACCGATACATAAATGCATTTATAGCATGCGGCTTGAAACTGTTCACCAATAGTTTTTTCAAAATACTTGGAAAAATTTTCCGAGCCCTGCGTATGTCAAATATTGTCCCGTTTAATAGAGGTTCGACAAACAGTGCACAATTTAATGAAATTGTCGGACAGACAAAAATTGCAGAGTTTAAAATTACTTTAACACCTCCACTTCATTTAGAAAATAATATTCAAATTTTACATGCAACTTAAAAATCAAACATCATTTCGATCTCTGAATTATTTGCTAAACCTATTCGAAACAACTCGTAATAGTTTTAGAATCAAGTAATTAAAGAAACCAATTTAGTGATCTATAATATTTTATATTAGCGGGCAAAGTCTGCATTAAGTCGATTAAATGCTATGAGTAGCACATAATTTATATGATTTAGTATCGAAACGTAAATTTATTTGGTCCCGTGAATAATTAGACGATTACCTAACAGCTAGATAGCAACTTTATCAGACCGCTGACCAGCTAACCTCAAATAACGAGAAAATAATGAAAAATTGAGCTTTGATTATCGTTTCGTAGATGTCCTGAAATTTATTGGTTTGAGCGAGTAGCTTAGCGAGGTAGATTACGCAATTTAATCTACGCCGTTATCGACGCGTGCGTAATAAATTACATAGATTAATACCTAGCGATTTTAAGCGTTCCTGACGTCGGCAATGTATGTTAATTTATTATAATTTATGCTATATTCCTTAGACGACAAAATTTGATCCAAAATCCCAATTCAACAGATTTGGATCAAAACTACCTTTTACTATTCTTTGGTCTAAAAATATTGATTTTTTTTTATCCCGGGCAAATTAACAAACCACAAATTTTTGCAGGAATTTTTTAAGTACGTAAAATTAATATTAGTTCATACTAGCCGTTCATAGATGTCACTAGTAAACCCGTGTCTGCTATTCAATAAAAATTGGCCTACTAATTTAAGATTTATCAATTAATAAGTATGAATGGATAATAAAGTTGAATGGGGCGAATTCTTATAAGACTGTGAGAGTCCTCAAAATATACCACACCAGGGATGAACCGTGTAAGTTATAGAATGATCCAGTGGTTGAGTGACTCGGCAAAACATAACTTACTTGAGATACCCAACAAAGTGTGGATGAGTTTCAGAATACCGAATAAATGGAAAGAAAGCAGGGTGGTTCCCATTCCTAAACGGGATAGGGATCCGAATGTGACAACAAATTATCAGGATCTTAAATGTTTTTATAAAAATTTTGAATGGAATGCGATAGAGCGAAAGGAAAATTTTATTAATGAAAATAATTTGTTGCTAGCGCCAACATTCGGGTTTTGAAAGAACCACTCTGCAATCGAGAGCGTAAAAAAGTTTGTGTGGGAAGAAAAACGGTTAATATGAAAGCGGTTGCGGTATTCTTCGACATTGAAAGAGAAGAACAAACTGTTTCGAATTTTGAGTTTTCACGGAAAGTGTGTATGTGAATAAAAGATTTTATGACTGATAAAAAACTTATTTTGAATGGGTATAGGTTGGAGGGAGCTACGAATATGGGATTTCCACAAGGAAGTAAAATATCTCCAGGTCTGTTCAACATATAGACCAGCGAGCGGCACTGCATCAATGCAGAAAAATAAATCGTTATGCAATTTGTAGTAGAGATGAGATTTGTAGAATAGATGAATTAATGGGAAAACTTAAAATGCTAAATCTGATAGTGAATCCTAATAAGTGTGCGTATATGAGTTTTAGAACGATTGTCGCAAATCTTAACATTGTGGATAGTAACAGAATTGAACAAGTGATTGCACACGGATTTAGGTATTTGGATTGACAGACGTATGAATTTTGAGAAACACATGAAAATTTTTGCGGATAACTGCAAAGAAAGTTTAAGTGTGATTAAACGGGTGAGCAAACCTAAATGGGGTACACATCCGAGAGTGACTGATATGTTGAGAAATGCCTTAATTTCCTCCAAAACTGGATATGGAATTAACGTGTATTGGATTGGAATGGTACAAAAGGGACATTTAGTCAATTGATGATCACATTTGAATTAGCTAAGTTATCCGTAAATAATACGTTAAAAATATAAACATGATTCAGACCTGCTGGCGGAATTACAAGTGGTTATGGACATTGCCTACGAGAAATCTTTGTTGTATACGAGTAGTCGACGTTATCTACATTGTTAACGAGTTGACTACTCAATCATGTAGAAATTAATAAATGACTATTAAGCGCCCATCTCTGGTTGAACGAGGCAATGTGTAGCTTAGCTTAAGAGATGATGCTGTTTAGGGAAATGCCCGATTTCAACGAAAAGACCACCTTTCTTATGCAACAATCAACTATTTTTGAAATGTAGAAAAAAATAAGAGGTCATGATGAAGTAGTTGTGGACTTAAACCTTTACTTACCCTAACGTCGCTATAAATGAGATGTTTTGGCAAATTTGCTTTCTCGGACTTCATCGGACACATGCACACTTGCTACAAGAATAACTCGTAATCATTTTCTAGACTTCAGAAGAATTTGCTCGAAATAAGAAAGATGGATCAAAGATAAGTGGGTCTTTGTATTGCAAAGTACATAACCAAGTCGGAACTATTTGAGATGAATAAAAGTATATCTCAAAGAAACTGTTTAGTTATTAAACATGCAAATTTTAAAGGAATGATAAGTACCTGCATTTGAATGCGCTTATCGATTATGTGTTCTTAAACACACTAAAACCAGAACAGCACTAGTATGTCCAGCGTCTTGAAGATAATCAAGGGAAGGAAATCTCGTTTCAAGAAGATGTACCTGACGGAATTCACAAGGTTGTTCGCGAGTGTGATTAGCCTCGTGTAGTTGACACCATTTATCAAAATTGTGGGACTTGGTGCTGCTCTCACTTGAAAAGCTCTAACACAAAACACAATATCGCTTAATCGTTGGTGAAACCCCGTGTAGAAAGCAATATTCGGGTTCCTAGAAGTAAGAATTAGGAATATTTCAATGCTCCTAGATAAGTTTTTGCCCTACTTGTCTTAAGGCTTTCCTTAAACGTCCCAATATTTAAGTTTCTGGTACAAAGTAAAAGGTTATAACGTGTCGCTCGAGTTCTTCCACCCTGAATTATCCAAACGAAATTGATGGACCCTAGACACACAGGTTACTGGGATATCAATCCGGATTATATATCAACTAATGGTAACCGACAAATTTTTAACCAAAACCATCATAACAGTTAAATTTTGTAAACCATGGGCTACCTGTTTTAGATATGGGGGAGCATGAAAAAAAACCTTGTATACTCGTAATTTTGTTTCTTTAATTAATACTGCTCGTATATGTATGTGGTGCGTGTGTCGACGGGACAAGGTATCAAAACTGTTTATTTTATTTATAATCCATCAATAAATCCACCACCATAAATTAACTGTCTATATAATGAAGTTTAGCGTGACAAATATAAATAATTTACTTTGAAAAACTAAAGACGAGCACAAAAGAAACGATATTCCTGTTTTTATATTTTGGTAATTTTGTAAACTCATTTTGCGGCTAAGACAAACACACACATACACAGTCGCATATAAGTTATAAGGAGCCGAAATATAAAACGGCACATATGTTTATTCATTTTAATTTTTCAAGTCAATCCAACAACTGGCTCCAAAAAAATGTATTTGTTGCGCGTATAATTATTGTCGAGAATATTTTTTTAAGTTTTCCTCAGAGTGGTAACCCCATAACACAAATTTATCAAAGATTAATGACGTGTAAGACATTAATTTTAATTATCATTAAAATATAATAAAATAAACACATCCCACCCTGTGAAAGTCGTAAGCCTATAAATTCTTTCTTGTGTGTGTATGTGTGTATTGTTATAATTGCACAGCTCACGAAGAATCGCACCCCTAAAAAATTTTCCTCCGTTTCGGTTAATTTCTGTTTTTCTCTGGTTCCACTTGAAAAAAAATTATTTACCCTTATAAATTCGATTTCATGTTTTTTTCCAGTCAGCACATTAGTAGCTCAAATCACCTTAAATAATTATTATTTAATCAATAAATACATAAATAACATTTATTTTAAAAAAACGTATGCTTATGATTTTTATTTATGATTCAACATAAAAACAAAATCTGGATACAAGGGCCTTCTCTTTCTCACAGCACAGCCCTTACAGCTATTTACGGTTTCGTTCTTAATTGGAATTAAATAATTTTTCGTTTTGGGGAAGTTGATGGCAGAAATAATATTCAGTGCCAGGAGGTGTTTATTAATATCACAAATTATGCAGTTGCTTTGTCACGTAATGACAAAGGGTTTTCAAGGATTGTTTTATTAATTTATTTAAATTTTCCGTTCACGTGACACGAAGACCTTTTTAAAATGACTAAATATATTTCTTATAATTATTATGTGTTTTGCCGCATTCATTCCAGTGACATCTGCGTCATTCTGCATATGAATTTTCATTTTCTTATTCTGCAGTGCCACAAACTTATAACAATTCGTTTACCTGGCGTTCGTTTTTTCCATGATTAACGTCGAATGCTCTAACTTCGATTTTAGAATGTAACGTTTCAGAATTGAGCGGTGACCGCTTCTCAAACTAGCCTAGTAGGTTGGAATCATGGACGTTTTGACAAACGTAACCGACAACGACGTAACCGTAATTGCAGAATCATAAATTGTATAAATGTATAATGTTTCTTTAACAGATAATGACTTCTGTGCTTGAAGTATGCGACGATGCGATTGGATTAGATCCAATCGTTGGCAGTTCGTTTTTATTTGTCATGGTATTAGTGCGAATTCATGATTGCAGCTCAACGACGTTGCAGCTGTGCTCGTTACTCTCAAATCGTCGGATTCATGCAAATCTCTGCTTCTGCCATCAGTGAATCTATCTTATGTTTCGGTTTCACCTCCATTTCGGAGGAGCTTATTAAATTTGTTTCGTGAAGCCGGACAAGTGGTGCAGTGGTTAAAGCTTTGACACTTGGACCGGGAGGTAATGGTTTCGAATCCCTTCAGAGGCTATAGATGCAAATCGAATTTTTGCCATTGATTACGATCGGTGATCTTAATAAATACAACTAAGACAATCTGATGAAGTGCACGTTGGCAAGTTTGACATGGAGCTTGCATGTACAGGTGGTATACTGTAGTTGTGTGAGTAGGTACATGGGTTATTGATGTGGCGTGAATGAGTGGTACCACAATGGGCCCAAATTAGCCTAAGTGTCAATCACTGAAACCTTCGTGGAGCAGGTCAAACCAATTACATTACCCAATCCATGGGGTACCTCGAATATTAATAATAATTGTTTGTTTCTACTTAATTATATGAGCTTGTAATAATTAACAAAGGCCGTGAGACAAGTGTTATCAATTCAGTAAGTAGGGAAGTGATTCATATTAGTTTGTGCTCCAAGTCGATTACCGATTTTGATATCCAATTGGAAAGTAACTAATAATATTCTCACTTTTGACCATAGGTGTATCTAATTTTATAAAAAGCGTAAGAGATCTACTCTTAAATATTTTCCTAATCAGGAGCAAACCAACGGTGAGTTATTCTCTCTACCAGGTGAGGAGATACGTACGACTCTCAACATTGAACTGTTTGCTTCGTCTTTGACGAACGTAATCAAATTGGCTTTCAAAAAATCAGAACTTACATCAGATTATGAACTTAGCATGTGGGCTTGTTACTCGCGTCATTTTGCGTTGGAGTTTATTCCTTTTCCTACCTTATAAATCAGGTGGTCCGGATGCAGTTTTTCCTGCTGAATTGCAGCATTAATTTTTTCTCATTCTAGATCAGATCCTACTACTCTTCCAAGAATGTATTGTGTTTGGAACTGTTCCAGAATCTCGATACCCCAAAAATGTCCTCCTATTAACCTTTCTTCAACTTTCCTTAAAGCTTCGAAAAGAATTGTACGTATGACAGATATATTAGAAACCATCACTTATCTATTTTTCCACTTAGTACTACTCAATATGTCTACAGAGTTGGAAAATCGTGTGAAATTGTTTTACATGAACTTGTACAAGGGTTGAAAGAACGTTTAATATTAAGGAATTTCTTGTGAATACTTTGCACAAATTTTAGGTCTCGCATTGCTCTGGCCGGCCTGGATTCTCTTTCAAGGGTAATCGCTCTCAGGGTAATCGTTTTGTTTGTGGAAGTTTTGGTTATAGTTTTAGCCGTTTAGAGCAGGGTTGTAGTATTTTCATCGATTGCATTGATTGATACCCTTTTCTTGGCATCACGACTGCTAGGTGAGTAGCAATTGATGATCTGTTTTATGCTTTTGTTGAGATGTGTGATAGGCAGTTGGTACACAATTTATTCTGTTGATGAAATCAATTCTCCAGCTTGGGGTGATTTGTTGAAAATGGACACAATTTGAAATTATGTGCTCCCTCCTTTCGCAATAATTACAGAATTCACCACTGTAGCTTTTTCCTGGCAGTCTTCATTAACCAAAATTTTTCTATGTGAATCAACTTTAGATTGTTTATTTGAAGTGACGCCTACATTATGGAGTGCTCCAAACACATTCATTGAGATATAAAAATCGTTCACATCTTAGAAGAAAACACTCAACCAGAATCCGGTATTCAATATTCGGCATTCAATTTACGAGACTGCATTGTCGAAGAAATAAATTTGGCATACAAACAAAGTTTCACCTATACTGGTAGTCAAGACAATTTTTGGCCAAAATCAATGTTCTACAACGTTAATGGTTGTATGGCTGGATATTAATCACAGTATGGTCGTTTCCATGTTACGATCTCATAGCATGAAAAACCGCTTAAACGGTCCAAAGAAAAAACACAACCAATCTCATCTCTTCAGAACGGCTGAACCGATTTGGCTCAATATTTTTTGTTGTGTTCGCAATTGTCAGGAGATGGTGCTAACGAAAGGAAATTTTGAGAAAATTCACCGGAGAAGTCGAAAAATATGGAAAATTGAAAAATGATGTTTTTCAGTTGAGAACTTTAGTTGAGAATTTTTATTTGTTGTGTTTGCAATTGCCAGGAGATGATTCTTACGAAAGAAAGTTTTGGGAAAATTCACCGGAGAAGTCGGAAAATTTGGAAAATCGAAAAATGATGTTTTTCCGTTGAGAACTTCAGTTGAGAATTTTTATTTGTTGTGTTTGCAATTGCCAAGAGATGGTTCTTACGAAAGAAAGTTTTGGGAAAATCTACCTGAAAAGTCGGAAAATTTGGAAAATCGAAAAATGATGTTTTTCGGTTGAGAACGACTGAACCGATTTGGCTCAATCTTTATTTGTTGTGTTTGCCAGGAGATGGTTCTTACGAAAGAAAGTTTTGTAAAAATCCACCGGAAAAGTCAGAAAATTTGGAAAATCGAAAAATGATGATTTTCAGTTGAGAACGGCTTAACCGATTTGGCTCAATATTTATTTGCTGTGTTCGCAATTGCTAGGAGATGGTGCTCATGAAAGAAATTTTTAGGAAAAGGAAAAAGCGCATGCAAATTCTGAACATCGAAAAATGATATTTTTCAGTTGAGAATGGCTTAACCGATTTGGCTCAATCATTTTTGTTGTGTTCGCAATTACCAGGAGATGTTTCTTACGAAGAAGACTGTGGGAAAATTCTCTGGGAAAGTCGGAAAATCGAAACAATTTTTTACAAATCCGCTGACTGTGTGACCTATCAAGACGAGGCAATGAACTTTCCGACCAAGTTGAATACGCTTAATTTGCCGGGAATACCACTGCATAACTTGATGCTAAAGGTTGGATCTATGATAATCATACTATCCGTACTGAACCATCTGAGATTGTGTATCTGAGATTGTGTAGGATGTTCTAATTAAGAGAATTCCTCTGATTCCAACTGACATTCCGTTCAAATTCAATCGTATTCAGTTCCCCGTTCGTTAGGCGTTCGCTATGACGATTAACAAAGTCGCAAGGACAATCGTTGGAAGTGTGCGGAAAATTTTTTGAATTTGCGTGTTTTTCTCATGGTCGCAGTTGTATACGTCGCGTATTGGAGAGTTGGGAAACCATCACCGTTATTCATTTACGCGCGAGAGAACAAATAAAAAATATTGTTTACCACAATGCATTGTATTGATTTGTGTCTGTATTCGTTTTAATTTCACTCGAATAAAATACATTGAACCCTTTTGAATTCCAAGTGACTCAAATTCATTTCCACACTGAGAGCATAAATCCAGAAAACAATTCAATTTTCGATAAACGCCTGAGCTTGAATCGAAATTTCATTCACTTTTCAACATATTAGTGTTAAATTCGATGAAAAAGTAAATGGAATGTCCACTCAACTCAATCGTCTGTTGAGAATCAAATCTGCCATCAAAATAAATTTTCGTGAAGGACAAAACTGTTTGCCCTGACGAAGTAATTTAGGGCGGAATAAAATAAATATTAATAGTGTTGTTGATCCTAAATCAAAAATATTATTCTATTTCCATAAACAAACAGCTGGCAATCAAAATTATGAAGTACGCATCACCGTTTCAAGTAAATATCCAAATGTTCCACAATTGAACTTCCAAAATGCTCTTAAATTCGATCCAACTTCAGAGGATGAGCTGTTCAAAAGAAAACCAAAATTCAATCCATCATATAAAATGCAACGATCAAACTAATGTCGTCAGTATGAAATGATCATGTTTGGGACAATTATGTCAATCGCAAATGCAAAACAAAGATTAACATTTACTATAGATTGTCAAAATGCAGCAATTTTGGATCAATTCAATTTCAAAGAAGAGTTCGGAAAAGTACCAAAAAATCTCGAACAAATGGCCTAATTTATACTCGTGGTTCGGCCAAAATCAACATCCGTATGTACATGAGATTTTCCATTCAGAAAAATCAGGTTACTTGGGAATGACTACAAATTTCTCATATCCAACTCACCCACAACTGCCAGCATTATTTAGAAATGTCCCAACCTATTATAGATTGAACCGAGCCATATAGGTTATTCATTCAAACAACGATTGGACTGAACGTATCGCAATGCACGTACAATACAGTATATACTATCTTCCTTGCAACTTCGATGATGCATGGAACCAAAAATTCAGATTCAATCACGATCATTTGTTTCAGATTCATTTGTTCAATCACGAAGTAATTACGCAAAAGCTATAAAAACAATGATGATACCTAAAGAAACAGGAAAATAAAGCACAGTGGGAGTAATTTGGTTGTTCATTTGCAACCATCCTCAACTCAAAACAAAGTTGTTTCCTCGATGAATATCCAAAACCAAACGAATTGTCGACCAAAGATGGTGTATTAGAATTATACTCAAACGACGAAAAGATAGATACCTCATCGAAAACCTTTATGAACCAGCTATTCGACGTGTATACGTATGGTCAACTGAAAAATCCATAGGTCACTGGTTCAGATCCAGTTCAAAGGACCAATGAAAGGTCAGGTAGTCACTTAAACTCATTTTAAGAGAAGATTAAAAGAAGATTTAAATTTCATGAATTTAAATATTTAACATAATTCAAAATATTTGATGGCTTGACGATTTCCATTACCAATTACATATTATATAAGGTTATATATAAGGTAATATATATTAACCTTATATATTTATGCCGTTGACCCTATTTGTTCAGCTGAACATGAATGCATAATATAATAATAAAATAATAAGTTATTTTTCGTTTTTTGTCCGCGATTAATGTTTTATGAAAATAATGTTATATCATTTAGTTGATTTTACTGCCATCTATAGCAAAAGATTAGAACTCTCGACAAAAAATGACGTCATATAGCAGCATACATCTTTTCTAGTTCATCCCGCAAACAATTAGAGATACGTTTCATCGGCAGAAAACCAAATCAATTCAAGTCGCACATGGTATGGTGGAATGGACTTTCTTATTAAATCTTCCTTCAGAGTTTCGTCCCGGCCACCGCAGAAATAAACATACTGTCATAAGAATGAAGAAAATTCAACTAAAATTTTAATGGCTCTTAAAAGGATCACGACGAATAAATTTCATAATGAATAAATTTTATAATGAAATCAAATTTTTCTCATTTCAAATTTTCTTCATTTCTTCATCGAGGACGACAAATAAAACTGATGAACTAATGAAACTGTTTATAAAATAAAACTTCAGGATATTCAGATCCAAATGAAAGACACGATTTACCTTGGGGCTCTTATAAATTATCATCAGCCATCTGTAGCTAATGGTATGAGGCATTGCACAACGTTTGTTGAAAGGGAAACCGTTATGTGGGAATGCCACGATGATTGTAGCGAAATTTGTAGTTCCTACCAAACCCGAATTTTTATGAACCCTTCAAAGTTAATTTACCTGTAAAATCAAATGTTAATTTATATGAAGTTTAAAATTGTGATAGGGCATGGGGTTTTTGAGTAAAAGAGAAAACAAGGGACGGAGGCGGACTTAGATTTACACCTCAATGTGGTGTTACTTGGATATCGCTCTAGTATTCTTACACCTTAACTGAAAAGTGAACTTCCTCTCGAGGCATATGTGTTAGTGTCGCCTATTACTTATAATCAAAAATTATTACAATAACAAGCGAAACTATAAAATTATATTCAAAATATAGAGGAGTTTTTTATCCACAACGGCGTACCTCTGCTAGAGATGAGGTAAAATGGCATCCAGATCAGCGTCTCTTATTCCAACAACTAATTCGGAAAAACGAATACGCACTGAAAGCAATGACGAGGAAACTGGGTCACTGTTGGTGAGAACAATGGTGCCCAAACATTAAATGAGCAAAATAACTGTTGCTGGAAGAAACAAAATTGTTCAGTGCTTGAGCTCAATTCGTGACGCTATGGCCACACCTTGAGCTAGCCGATCTTAAACGTCGTCTAGCCGAACGGAAAGAGATAGTTGAGTCGCTACCAAATGGCACACAAAACAAAATAGATCTAAATACGCGCGGACTGTGAATAACAAGAACTTGCCGCAAGTTGGCTTGGTACCAGTCGTGTGGGTAACTGCAGAAGAGAAACTTTCAAATTTCAAAACGAATCTTTGCATACCGATTAAGCCCAGTTTGTGCTAACTAGTGCTGACGGGGAAAAAATTAGTGTTAGTCCAGGAGCCGAGAAAACAGGGAAAGAAATTTTCAAGTTTCGAAACAAATAAAACCCGCTGTTTATTCTTGAAAAAAACATAAATAATTTAAGCCTAATTTTAACACTTTCCAAAGGATGCTATACTGACGAAATTTGTGCTTATCATAGAAATATGATTTTCACAAATTATCATTCATAAATTGAAGAAAAACCAAGTTGCCCCTAAAAAATACTATAATAAACAAACAAAATACAGAGGTATACAGAGGTAATATTTTTGTTGAACAACAAATTAAAAAATAGAAATATTATATTATAAAAGAAGATATAATATTATAATTCATTGCCATCCGAAAAATATAGTGGCTGAATTTTTGCTAACCCAGAAGTGGCTCAATTCCATTGAATAACAGAGGCCGTTGAATGAACAAATTTCTAACAAAAAGTTTTCTAGAAACCAATGAAGTTGCCATCAGCAACATGCAATCATAGAGCCAACTTCATTGGTTTTTAGAACACTTTATCACAAGATCGTTAATTCGATGGCCTTTCTTTGTTGTGCAATGGAATTGGGTAATTCTGGATTAGCACAAATTCAATGTGGCTATTTTTTAGTTTGTTGTTCAACAAAATTATTATTGAACGGTATACGTCTTTATTTTGTTTCTCGAAAAAAAAAATTGTTTCAAAAAATTATATCATTTATTTGATTTAAATACCATCTATATTAAATATTAGAACGATCGACTTAAAATGACACCATGCAGCAAAATTTTTAAAGCAATGAGCCCATTAGTATTTTAGGTGCACTAATTGAGCCTCCAAATGGCTATCGCTCTTGGTATAGACATGTTTTGTAAAAGTTTATCTATTTTTACTGGTTGCTTCAAACCAACAATCTGTTTACATAGGCACTTTGCGATGTTGGTGTACTCTTTGATTTAAAAAATAATATTTTTATACCATTTCACTTAAATCTCAACCAGTCAAAACTTAAGAGCTTAAGTTGTGTTCCGTTTGGACCACTTAGGAGAGCGGTACGACCACCAAAGTTTTAGAGGAGATTGTAGCACTAATCGAAGTGATGCAACCTGCCTGTAGCTTAAGCTCTTAAGTCGTGACTGGTTGAGGCATTACCCGTATCCTATTTGGTAAGTGTATGGTGAAGGCTGTTATAGTCCAAATGTAACAAAAAAAAATGTATTCGAGCACAAAAAATATTATAGTAGTTGTAATCTTGAGACGTAACTCAATTTTTAATTAAATTTAAAAAAATTATATATTTTTTCCGCGGTTTTTTGTGAAGGACTCGAACAGTTCTCAAGGATCATTCTTATTTTATAAATGACATAAAAATAAATTTCGCTCATAGCTACTACCCTTATTAGAAGGAAACATTTTTTTTTGTCTTAACTTATGATTATTAAAATAATAATGTATCATCACGCATATGAATATTTTCAAGTTCTTAACTACATATACGTCATGTACAAAAGAAAATTTAAAAGGGAGAGAAACGTGTACTTAGAAAAATGTTTTTTTAGGTTTTCTCAAGCACTTTGCAATTTGTGGTTAACCAAATCACTCACGTTGAAAACACACTCGATGAATATACGTTTCAGTATATGTATATGTATTTTCGGTTTTATGAATGATACTTGAAAATTATAAAATTTAATATTTTGTTGTTTCGCGTGTGTAAAGTAGAAATTCCATTTCCTTCTTTTCATCAACCAAAAAATTATATGTGTTGTATTATATTTAAAAATGATACAAATTTTTTGATTTCCTCTCGAAATTTTGTTACGCACGTTTGGAAAATAATCAATCAACATGTATAAAAAAAATGTATAACAGTTGGATTTTACGCTAATTTTTGTTCAACCCACATAACTAACCCAAAACCATTACATAATTTTTAAACAATAATATATTTTATTATTGTGTATCGCCTCGAAATGCAATTTCCGTTTTTCATCAACATTTTGAACTTGATTAACAATATTGTAATTACAAATTATTTCTACAGATCAATTTCCGGTATTCTAAACCGATTACTGCAAAAAAAAAATTATTTTGAGATTTCATTACGCGATTAAAATATTGCATCATGGCGATGGCACGCGGGATGACCGACCGCGTAATATGATGGTCAAGTATATAATATTCCACTTGCCTAAATAAAATTGTTAACAGAATTTTTTTGTTTTTAATTTACATAAACATTTAAGATTTAACTTATGATAACGTTAATCATCATTAATTCGATAAAAAAAAAATTATTAATTCCAGATACAAATTTTTTTTTCCTCTCCGTCTAAATTCAAACCAGAAAAATTATTCAAATTTCACGTATCTCTAACAACAACAACAAATTTTATTTTATTCGTGCTACACAAGATTATAATTTGACGTTACAAAAAAAAAAAAAAATAGTTAAATTTGTCATATGTCACGCTCAAATCGAAAAACCAAGTAATGTAAATATGTAGAAAAAATAAGACACACAAAAAAAAATTTATACTTTCAAGACTTTTAAATATGTGGTGACCACAAACGAACCATCTTAACGATTGATAATAAACCATTTAGCATTGTTGTTTCGTGTAGTCATTTTGGAATTAGTTATGTAATTAATTTAAATAAGTCGTGTTGTTGTTGTCGTCCATCTCTATATACGATGCGATGCGCACACACAAGAAAAACGTGTACCTATCTTTAAAATTAATCAAGTTCAAATGGTTGTAATTAATAATCGAAGACATATTTTTTACGTATATCGTATACGATCATTGGTGTTGTTGTTGTTGTTGTGTATGGATTATACTCGTATGGTCGCGCAGAGAAGGTGTATGCATCTCATGTAGGTCTTCTCTCTATTCGAATATAGATAATCATTAATAGGACATTACAGTCATTTTCTTTGTTTTTGATTATTGGAATTTTAATTTTAATTAATTGAAGTTAATTTGTCAATTTAAGAATTAATATTTTAAATATACATCTATAAGATAAGAAATATATTATGCAATTATTCAAAACACCTTGTTTGGAATTCTTGATTGTTTTTTGGTTTTCTACTTTAATCTGTAAGAACAAATTGTTTTCTATTTATTTTGGAGAGATTGACCTCATAGAATTGAACATTGAATAAATATCGTATATGGCAAATTTTTAATTATTTATTTAATTAAACTTGTGGATCCTGATGATTAATAATACCGGAAAAATGTTTTTCATTTCAGATCAAAATTGGCGTTATTTTGACAGTTACGCATAACAGCACACCTTTTGACAACAATTTACTAACTACTAACGGTAAGTTTTTCAACATGCTGAGGGTATTGAATTCGGTTGTATTTTACAAATTACTCTGCCTCTTGGTAGCGATTTTATCTGGTTTTAAATTTCCAATTTACATTATTTCGTGTGAGTAGCGGCTTATAGACAATACTTTTTCTCTTCAAACACGCACCATTCATTCCTCTCCCTAAAAGTCGGTCAGATAATTAGTATTGCTAAGTATGCTCTAAAAAAGAAATCATATTTATTAATTTATTATCGTACCATGGAGGAAAATGGTTAAGCTTAGTGGTAGCGGTGGGGACAAATAAATATATTCCCTTAAAGGGGCCATATTCTAGAAATCGGTGGAATTTTCCGCGATTGGAATATAATTTGCTTTTAAATTCTTTATATCATTCGAATTTTTCGCCAGATCTTTGCCAGAAAAGTTTCCAAAAATGTGTCTTGACTAAATGCAGTTTTTTTAAATCTAGTGGCAACGACCAACATGTCAAAAAAAAATTGTCTTCCATTTAAGAGAAATTGCGTTTTGTTTTTTGTTATTACGTCACAAATAAGTTGGTACAATGAATTGGAACGACTTGACCGACTTATTCAAGATGACGTCAAATATGTCTGTAATAAGTCGGTGTTTGGGGCCTAAGGGAAAAATTCCGACAGGCCGTGTTTTTTTTATTTATTCTGCAAAAAGTATAAAAGGAATAGAATACCGGTCACGTGACTTTAGAATATTCTGCGGAAAATGTAATAAAAGAACACAAAAGAATTCATATGAAATATTTTTTGATGGTTCCTTAGATTTTTTGAGTTTTGACAGACAGGTTAAACAATAAACGTGTCGTTGCGCTTTTTATTAAAAGACAGCCATCAAAAAAATTAAAAAATAAAAATGGATAAAAATAAAATTATAGGGATAGCGTTTGGAATTAAAAGAAGTTTGGATTTCCTGTTCGACAGTGATTCCGAATCGGATGATGAAACAAAAACAAGCCACCCAAAAAATGTATTATATTTCGAAAACACAATTAGTTTTAGGCGCATTTTCGAATGTGGCACCTTCAAATTGCTTTATCAACTGATAACAAATTTAAATGATCCTCAAGATCGGTATCGCGTGGTCATCCCATGATTTCATTAGACAAACAAATAATAATCACTATATGGTATTTGGCTAACACTATGAATGTTTCAGATACAGTAATTGTTTGACAATTTTGAAAATGAACCGCGTGCAAAAAATCATTGTTTGTCGGACTAAAACAAGAGCTTTGGAAATAGCCGAAAATTTTATGAACAAGTCAAATCTTCCAGGTAAACATTGAATCTATAGTAATAATGTTTAATATAATTTATGATGCTAAAAATTAAATAAAAATTGATTGTAGGAATCATCGGTTGTATGAGTGGATCACACATTGCTATCCCTGCCCACCGGAACGTTACTTTAGCTTCTACATTAATAGGAAAAAATTTCATTTAGTACTTTTACAAACTGTGTGCAATGAGAATATAGCATTCCAAGATTGCTATGCTGGTGATGTGGGTTCGATTTACGATTTCTGCATTTTCAGGCGATCGGATTTATTCAATAGAATTTCAAACGGTAGCATTTCACATTGAGTAATTTCATTAATTTTGTTGTTTTATTACAGGTGAAATAGTAATTTCAGGAAACCAGCATATGTTGGGTGACCTTGGGTATGGTTTATTTATATTTACTAACGCTGTTCAAAAATACGGGGTATTTAAATGGTCAGCAAGCTTTTTATAATAAAGCACACTCCACTGCTCGAGTTACGATCGAACGCGCATTTGGGCTGCCTAAAGACCGTTTTCGGCGACTAAACGGGCTCAACACAAGAAGATCAGATCTCATTCCTTTAATAATAATTGCGTCGTGCATCTTACATAACGTTTACTTGAGCAACGGGGATATTTTAATTGACAATAACATTTCGATTGATAGTGGAAGTGGCGGTACAGCCTTTTCAAGTAACGAGATATGTGGAGTAATAAAAAGAAATGAAATTCAGAGAATTTTAAATAGCTAAAAAATGTAATACAATAAAATTCACTTTATTCACTCGCTAAATTTTATCTACTAGCTTCTCGAAAAGCGATAGAAATGTATCCGCCTTTGCCATTTTCTCAGCCTGTCGCTTATTTTTATCGTCCACTGCTGCTGTATTTCGCTTTCGGCTAAATGAAGAAGAGTGAGAAAGATGTTTCCGAGGACTCATTTATTTTTACCTCGTTCTCTTGAGTAGATCAGGTTTCGGGCGGGTTTATCTCAGCCCGATTATTGAGTGCTTCTTCCCTTCATACGTTTCCACTTGCCATCGCATTGTGCGCCTCTTATGTTTTTTGCCGTGTGGTGGATAGAGTATCTAAAAATAAAATTAATGCAATTGAAATTATAAATGGGTTGTGCCTTTACGAAAATGCGAAGCATTGTGCCTTTGGGCGATTAGAAAACTTACCGGCGATGTCGTTCCAAACTTTTTTTTTTTGTGATATCGAAATGTATTTTGTTTCTGCAAATAAATTTACTAAGCATCGAACATCCCCCTGATTCCATTTAAAATTGTCTTGAATTATAATATTATTTAGTATAAAATAAATACACAAATAAATAATAAATGTTTACCTTCTAAATTTAATCTGATTTGATAATCTGTATTTGCAATCACAATTTTAATGCACACGAAAATAAGTTTGACGTTTGAAACAATATAGCACAAACGGAATGCCTTCGGAATGTTTTATAAAAATAAAAGAAAAGAGAACAGAAGGAATAGAATATAAAGAATGAATAAAAGAACGATTTAGGTCAATTTCGGAATTTTCGGAATGAGTAAAAGAAAACACGGTAGGTAAAGCAATTCAGAATTATTCCCTATAGAAGGTAAACAAATAATAGAAAACTTAAACAAATTTGAAAAATGATTAAATTAGCCGGCGAAATCAGATTTTGTGACTCAGGTGTAAATCTGTTAATTCTGATTTTCTGGTCAAACTATTAATTCTGGAGGACCAAAACCATATAACCTATATTGACAGAAGAAACCTCGCCAACATGCGCTATTTTGATGCTAATAAACTAACAATCAATTTTAAAAACCTTAATAAAACCTTCAGATGTCCTACTGATGTTAATGTGTATGCGTTACAGATTATATATACGAGTTATTTACAGCCAATACCTCCACAAACTACGTCGGATTCCATCAAAATCTATCAATCGCTGATATTCCATTACTGAACACACGAAAATCGTCAAAAATGGGGACTAACGTAATCTGCGTGTGATTGCTGCGAATAATGTGACAATCCACTTCCAAAATATAAACAGAATGTCCCCAAAGACGTCCTTGAATAAAGAGATCCTCAGCTCCGAATTCTCCCATTCCCATACGCAGTGTATAGATTTGATCACTCACAACTAACAAGCAATAAAACATCAGGCGAAGGTGTACTGAGAGCGATGACAAATCCTTTCCTAAGGAATGGATTAATCTATCCCACTTATCCATCGTGCCAGGATGTGTTAAAGCAACGATTAACAAAATGCCATAATTTATCAATGGTGCAACAACAAAGACACTTTGACTCCATCCGACACTTTTCTAATAACGTGTTATTTTAATTATGAGATTCTACTCATCGACGTGTCTTCGAAAATTGAGTGCCTGTTCATATTATCGATATACAATGGTTATGTATCGTCATAGCTTCTCACATTATTCTAATATTGAGATGCTACTTATTAATTTATGTCGCTGATGCCATGTTTTGTACAACTAAGTATCAGATCCTTTCCAATTTACGGTGTAGATTTAGAATCCTGTAGATTTCCCGCAACCAGGTCCAGCATTTCTTCTGTGGAATTGGAGAACAAAATATGCTGTTTGGTTGTATAGAAACAATTGTTATCTAAGTCAAACTCAACCATTATATCTCCATCGCGTAGCCCCAAAGATGACCAACCACAGGCTTGCAGAGTACAGCAACGTGTCAACTGTTTTGCAATACAGTTTTGACACTCGTCTAAAGTTCCTGCTATGAGTAGTAATTTGGAAATGATGCAAAAGGAGTAACGGCGCTTGATGTTTCCGTGGGACTCGTTACTTAAGATGTTGGTATAGCTAATATTCATCGCGATGATAACGCTCGTTCATACTTAACCAACTCAGTGAACGTACTGATCTCTCTCAAATCAGTCAACACTGTCTTTGATGAAAATGACGCAGTAAATTATCCAACTGAATTTTTAAATTCAATAGATATGCCAGGAATGCCACCACACAATCATAGATTAAAAATTGGTTTGCCGATAATTCTGCTTCCCAATTTAAACCCACTCAGACTATGCAACGGCATACGTTTGAAGCAACCATTTTGAACGCTCTTTTGCCACGTATCCCAATGATAATCTCGAAAACGATAATCGTATTCAAACGGCTTCAATTTCCGATTCGTTTGGCATTCGTTATAACAATCAACAAACCTCAAGGGGAAACAATGTCCGTTTATGGACTCGACTAACAAAATCCATGTTTCTCTCATGGCCAATTATACGTTGCATGCTCACGTGTGGGTAAAAAATCGAATCTCTTCATACTGGAAAAGGCAAATTAATAAAAAATACTGTTCACAAAATCGGACTATGTTAAATTTAAATTCATTAGCATATTTAAAATTGAATGTTAGATGATTAACAAATAAAATAAAAAATATGTATCGAATATTAGTTTAGTATTATTCGTATGGCAATTTGTCGTCTGATAGTATTCGTATGGCAATCTGTCACACTTTTCTGCAACTTTAAGATATGTAAATAACATTTTATTTGCATATGACGTGCGCACATGTTCTATGTATGTCAAATGCATAAAATAACAAACACTTGTGCTACCAGATAAAAGGCGGTCTACATGAAACGCGGTCTACAGAGAAGATGGTTGGTAGCAGGGCAACGTGTGCCGGGCCAGCTAGTAAAATAATACTAATTTAAATTGTAGGAGTTTATCATCTTCAACAGAACTTTTCTTTTATAGTAAATGTAGATGAGCGCGTTTTGTGACTGACCTTTAAAGGAAAATAATTTTGTTTTATGCTTATTTTTTCTTATCTTGTTTATAATAAACAATTAGTTTTGTATCTATTGTACTAGTACAAGGTTAAGGCGCTCTTACTCGCTTTAAGCTATTTTTATGTGCCCTAATCAAATTAATTTCGTAAATCGTATACAAGATGGTGAAAATCGTGCTCATCACGATTTGAATCCCACAGCATATTAATTGTGCTATGTTTGGTTTTGTACCAGAACTTCAAATTAGAGTTAAATTTTGGTCACAAACACAAAAACGGAGAACCACATTTCAGGGGTGTTGTTGTTGAAGTGAAGCTCATGTATTGTTTTGAAAAGAAATTGAAATTATTCCCTCGTATTTGGTTACTTGAAAGGAAAGTTAAAAATACAGTTGCGTTCATCAATTTAAAACATAGCAATCAAGTAGGTAAACTATACCATTTTTAGAATTGGAATGGTTGAGATGAAAAACGTCCACAATCCAGAATATGACATCTAATTCAAATCATACAAACCATTTCAATAAAAAATGTTTAGATTTTTTGTTATATAAAAAAGCAAATTTAGAGTTTGGCTGTCTCGTTTGGTTTAAAATTCTAATTTTTGAGGAGCGTTTATAATGTAGCTGATACATATCGAAACATAAAAATTCTTGATCATTGACAGTAACATTTCAAAATATTCAAGCGATACTTATTGAACATTAAAGTATCAATAAATGCCCACCTAAAATTTAATAAAAAAATTATATTAGCGGTCTGCTTCTAATGTACATTTGGTACGTGTATACGAGTTTCTTAATAGTGTTTTAACTGCCTATAAACGCGAACATCGAGAATTCCGTTCAACACCACAAAGAAACCAAATTAAAATTATTGATGATGAATTTATGATCTCGAACGTTTATACATTATCACTGTAACATGAGATTCTCATATAAATCGCACACCAAATTTAAAAAATACAAAACGATACAAATAAATTCGACACTTATAATGCTTAATGCAAATTCTTGGAAATTTCGGGTATTTAGAAAAGCAAAAAAATCAAAAAATAAAAAATAAAAATAAAAAATAATCGTAATTTGAATATAACAACAACGAATTTCTTCACCTGCCGATACCTTACAAAAAAAAATAAATCCGCTCACATGTTCTTCGTATATACTCGTATATGCGGATTTGTCGAGCATTAGTTCTTCAAGCAAACATTCATTTAACATCAAAGAAATAATCTAAATTAACATAGAAAATTATAATACGACACAATAGATGAGAAAAGGAGAAGAGATGAGCGCACAAGGACGATATCATCAAAAAAAAAACAAAATTGTTGGTTTGTTTTTGTGTTGTGTCCTAATCCCAGAGATTACAATAATAACTTAATGTTTGATAAAATAATAAAATAAGATGAAGAGGTAAAAGCTGATTTTCGGTGAAACGAAATAATTCATTATCAAAAAAACTGTGCCGCCGACTCTTTTTCGATGCGTCTTCCACAGAGTTCTGGACCAAAGCAAAAACAATCAATAGGATTTCTTATTTCATCATGAGTTTCAAACACAAAATGTTAAATTTAATTTTTTTTTTTTGGTTTTCTGCTGCTCGATGATTTATTTGCTTGTTGATGGTGGCTCGATGTTATATCATGCATAATTTGTTTTCTTAATTTAATTGTTGGTTGGTCGGGTTAGGCAATGGAATGAACACAACCCACGTTAATTTTAATTTTGTTGTTTTGTGTAATTGTTCAGCGCCAAATTTTCTAATTAATCATTTCAAATCAAATTAGTTTATTTTTGTTAGCTTTATGCGTGTTCGATACAGTGGATATAGTTGTAAATTATATAAAGATGCTGTTTTTAAACTAAATCAGGGTTGTATTATATATTTTTTGGTTTAGTTGTAGAATCTAGAAGATCAGTTACTGTTCTAAAATCGTTTAATTATCATATCAAATTCCTATCATCATCAATACGAAATAATTCTTTTGAACATATTTGGACTAATATGATATGTTATGTGTGTGTGTGTGTATGCCTATTTAGAGAGATAAAAATATACATGGGAGCTAAAATAATCTACACTTTTGATTTCTAACAATGAATGTCAAATAAAATTAGTTATGATATTTATGATTATGATATTATTTCAATAAAAAAAAAAAAAAAAACATAAAACATAAAACTACTACAAAAAAGGGTCCAACTATTATAACATGATATCATGTATTATAGATGATAAATCCATTGTTAATCGAGTTTTGTTTTGATTTCGGTACATTTTTCTAAAATTTTAATTCGAAAACAATGCACTCGAAAATAGTTTAAAGATGAAAAAGGGGTTTTGCTTTATTTTTGTTGCTTTAAAACAGAACAGAATTTTATTTATTTACAGTGATACAAATATTTGAATAAACAGTAGTTTATAGAATTATGCTCCATCACATTTTAATAAAGCGATTGCGGTTGGTTGTCTCAACATATGATCTCATTGATATTAGATTGTGATCTGTAAATTAAATAAATTGTTTACAATGTTTAACCACATGGAATTAAATATGTCATGATAACAAAAATTATGATGTATTTTGAAATTTGATTGCGGCAAAAGATGAATTGGGAAATGGAAAAAATTATACTTGAGACTTAAAAGTAAATTTAATGAACATGTAATACTTTTGTATTTTCGTAAAATATCTATAATTGTGAATTCGAAACCGGCAGGTCATAAAAAAACAGAAATTTAGTTAAAACAATTTTCTTTTACAATTTTATGTGTTTTTCTCACAAAGTTAAAAAATTATTAACAGAGATAGGCGATTTAAAATTATTAACAGAGAACGCGTCATCTACAAAGTTTTACGAGATCTCGTCGATAACTCAACGACAAATAATCGTTGAACGTTGACAACGTCGACTTTTTGTAAACAACGTTGACAACTATTTGTATTCACACATATTTTGAACTTCTGTTTCTGGAGATTTTGGTTAATGCTAATTCCTTATTAATACCATAGAGAATATGACTTAGAGAGATACTTCGTTGAACAGAAACTGTTTATGAAAAAATTGGATTCTTTTTCGATTTAATTGCAAAAGAGAGGCAAAAATATAGATATGTACGCCATTTTTATATTCGCTTCTCCTGAAAACTGAAAAAAATAAATTAAGAAATGAAATTTTTCCATACACTTTCTTTTCATACGATGTCTGTCCATACAAAATAATTCTCTCTACATCTTATTCTCTTACGACCTGTCCGATTTCTGTGATAATATTTTTTTTGTTATAACTTTGACGTAAGTGAAATAATTCTCGCTTCCATATTTTAAGCAAGTTCATTTGTTGTCCGAATACCGAATGAATTTTGTCATTATAGTTTGACGTAACACAGCAGAAAACGTTTGTTTATTTTCATTCTAAACTTAAAATAAAAGTGATCAATTTAAATAAAAAAAATGGTTGGAAAAGAGTTTGACCCTAATATGACCCTATATACGAGGGTAGTATGATAAGTACCTGGCCTAGACAAGAGATAGCGTAGCTAAAATTTTTAAAGTTGTATTTTTCTGTAGTATAAACTTTATCAACCATACTCTCAAATTGTCAAATCACTGTTTAGTTTATTTTTACTAGTCATTTAAATTGAACAACTTTTATATTTTTAGAAAAATGGAAAAATTTAAATACTGAGTGGTAATAAAATAATTGTTTCCAAAAAATAAAATAAATCACGAGATTGAAACGGAACTCAAAGAAGTTTATGGGAACTCTTCACCTTCATTATCAATTTAAACGTGGCCGTACAAGTGTTTTTGATGAAGATCGTTCAGGTCGTCCAAATGAGGTTACAATTTCAGAAATGATCGATAAAATCCACGATATAAGTGATAAACGATCGAAGAGTGCAAGTGCGTGAGATTGCTGAGACTGTGGGCATTTCAATTGAACGGGTGCCAAATATCTTAACAACTCATTTGGATATGGAAAAAACGTTCAGCAAGATGGGTACCGCGTTTACTCACTATTGACGTGTGCACACTTGCGTCGTCGCTATGGCAAAATTTCACGAATTACGATACAAATTGGTACCGCATCCACCATATTCGCCGGATTTAGCACCCAGTGATTATTTTCTATTTCCAAATATGAAAAAATGGCTCGGCGGAAAAAAAATTGGCTCTAATGATGAGGTTATTGCTGAAACAAATGCGTATTTTGAAGGGTTGGAACCATCATATTTTTTGGAAGGGATTGAAAAGATAGAAAAACGTTGGACTAAGTGTATCGAAATGAAAGGCGATTACGTTGAAAAATAAAATGAATTTGAAACAAATATTTTATGTTTTATTATGTTTTTTTTGGTCGAGGCCAGGTACTTATCATACTACCCTCGTATTATGGGTTATTTGTATATAATGCGGAGAGGACAGAATTACGCCCGCCCTATGATAACAGAATTATTACGCCCACAGGTAAAGTTTGAATTTTGTGGAGTGCACAAAATGTGATTCAACGTTTAGGTTTTCTGTTGAGTTGCGAGAACATTTACGCGATCACTGCTTAGCCGAGAAAGAGGCAACGGCACAAACATAAAAGACAGTATTATTTCTTAAACTAATCATAATGATATTATTTTATATTAAAATTAAATTACTTAAACATCATGAATTTAACAAAAACAGTAATAAAGCTGATACGGAATAATTATTCAAAAATGTTTGTCTTTACAGAGACCAACAATATACACTGTGCCATCAAGTAATACATTGGTAAATGCAATCTTGACATATTATAATGATGCCTTAACGAGGATGCACTTGAGACCTTCATCAAGAACTTTTATTGCAATAGCCAAGTTTTTGCCTAACAAAAATCATGGTTATGGGGCCCGGAAATGGAATTGATGATATTTTTATTGTGGATTGCTAGCGGTATGAGCTACAGGATGATTGGTGCGGCAATGGACATATCTATGCTCACTATTGTGATATAGTACACAAATTATTGGATTTTAAAACAGACAAAATAATGCCTCGCGTGATCAAACTTCCCACAGAAAACGAGTTTCCAGATATTCTCGTAAATTTAACAGACGGGCGAGAACAAACATTTTTGAAAAAGCGGCGAATGCCATTGATGGGACCCACATCGAAATAATATGCCCTGTTCGACTTTATGACCAGTACATAAATCGTAAGCTTCAATATAGCATACAATGTCAAGCCATTTGCGATTGCAGTTATAAATTTTTGGATATGTTCATTGACTTTCCGGGATTCCTACACACCACTTATTATTGGTTATTTTTTGTTTTGAGATAGTGAATACCCATGCATAATGGAGCCAATTGCACTAATAACTCCATTCAAAGAACGCCATATTCATAAATCAAAAAAAAAAAATTAATGAAGTGTTTAGCGCTGCCCGCAATATAGTGGAATGCTAATTTGGAAAAGTAAAAATATGTTGGAGATCTATTTTTGCATGTGCACTACAATTAAAAATCGAAAATATTGTAAAAACAATCGCGGCTTGTTTCACTTTCCACAACATTTGTATGCTTAATAATGACGATATCCATTTCCTACTTAAAGAAGACACACTAATGAGCCCACTGAAGCTGAAATCTCTATTGGTTCAATCAATTGGAGTTCAATTCAGGGAGAAACTTTTTAACAGACTTATAAATGATCAATAAAAATAAATAATGTATGTATATTGCATTTCAAATAAAT
The DNA here is from genome assembly GCA_947310385.1 of Nephrotoma appendiculata. Taxonomy (NCBI): domain Eukaryota; kingdom Metazoa; phylum Arthropoda; class Insecta; order Diptera; family Tipulidae; genus Nephrotoma; species Nephrotoma appendiculata. The sequence goes on from OX371224.1 coordinate 17,386,243, forward strand.
TCAATTTTATTGTTAAGAACTTAAAAAAAAAATAAATTTTAAAATAAATTCAGTCGTTTTTCTTAAATTTAAAAAGAGGTTAATTTTATTCCGAATCCGAAGGGTCGGAATATGACGGCTTTTGGAAAGGAATACCAATATGTTGTACAAAGCTTTCTAAAAAGTTGAGGAAACATTTTGTTCCCTTGCGCTGTCGTTTGCATTCCCTTTCATATGTGAAATAGATATTTTCTTTGCGTTTTTGGGAAGATCCCGAGGTTTATTTTAGGTGGTTTCTGGCTAATTGTCTATTGCTTGGACCTGGTTCTGAATCCGAAACATTTAGTAGCTGGCTATTGTTTATTGTGGAACGGTTTGTTCCACGATTACTATTTAGTTGACTTTGACGTATTTGTATCCGATTGATGTTTTTTTTTTTAAATTATAAAAAATTATAAAAAATCAAAATTTATCCTCAAATTATTTGCAAAAAAAAAATAATGTTGCTAACTTCAATTTGTTTATTACCAATCCGATAATACAAGTTTCATAATAGGGTAAATTAGTGTCGGAACAATCCGTGACGGATAAATTTCATAATAGACCCCCTGCTTGCGAGAAATCTAAGCATACGATTTTATTATTATTATTATATTATATAGGTAATATTATATAAATGTATGTATACATACTTTAGATTATCTCTTAAATATTGTTTAAGGAATCTCATAGTAACAATCAATAACGAGTATATCCTGGACTTTGCGGCACTTCCACTTTTTTTTTTTTTATTGAGCTCGGAATACCACACCCTTGAAAATTTCCATTGTTTTTGGCATACATCAACTGAAAATGTCAACAAAAAAAATTACTTTTTATTTATTACAAATAAACATAAAATCATATAAAAGCTTACCAGACATTCCAATTTCGATGGCAATATCGTTCCATATCTTTTTTCTATAACCATGATTTTTATATAACACATGTGTCACAATATATAGAGCACTGCTTTTTCTCTACTGCTCTTATTAGCTTTTTATCACACAAATTATTTTTTATTAGATATTTTCAAATTTATTTTTATTATTAAATTTTTTTTTAATTATTTTATTTTGTTTTTATTTATTTATTATTATTTAATTTCCGTGTGGAGATGCCAAACGCCTATCGTGTCGCGTCCCCAGGTGGCGGATAGGGGAATGCCCTTCAACCGGCTTGCCAGAGGGTAGATGGGAAATAAAATACCTGCCGTGGACCAAATCTGGCTAGGCGAAGGAACCCTAAATAATAAACCAATCATTAAGGCAATGAGTGTACAACAAAACGGAATGTATAGATACCCCAGGTGGTACGTCAACTTTACAGTTGGCCTATCCACCCTCACACGAGACAGGCTCATCGGATTCTGGGGTGAGCCAACCATTGCAAAACCCACTTATACCAAGCACAAGTATCTCTAGATCACTAACTAGTCAAATGCTTGCCGCTACTCAGCAGGAGAATGAAAATGCTGAACGTAGGGGGAACGGAAATGAAGAAAACCACCACGATGTCGCTAGACAAAAAGATGATTTAAAGAAATCGATAGGAAATTTAATGAAAATCAATGAACAGCTTTTCAAAAAAGTCCAATATCTTAAAGAAGAAATGCTGTAATCAAAAATGATAATCAAGCCAAAGAAAATATTGTAGCTATATATGAAACAGATGAAGATGAATTGGCCTATGAAACGAGTTTTATACGAAGGCAAATTAAAACTAAATGTCAAAACCAAAAAGATGTCAAAACCAACAGAATCTTCGCCTGAATTGAAAAAATCAACAAAGAGCGTCACAAAACCACAACCCAAACGACATGAACGGTCATCTACGGACCTAGCGAAGGTACATAAGAACGTATCATTGATACCTAAAGAGAGACCACTGCAACCGGTTAAAACATCCAATGTAATTAACCAAGGGGAAATGCAAGAAAATCAACCAATACATAAAGAGATACCACCTTTGCCCATTAACATACTTAATGTTAGTGAATACGAAACAATTAAAAAAATAGTGAAGTTAGTTCCAAACGATAAATATAAAATGACTGCACTAACTAATAACGTTTGGAAAGGGAATGCACTTGACCCAGAAACCCTCAGAATGTTATCAAATACAATCACCGCTCAAAACATCGAATGGTTCACCTATGAAAACAAAGCTGAGCACCCAATTAAAGTTATGGCCAGACGGCTACATCATGCATGCCCAATTGAGGAACTTCGCCAGAAATGATTCAAAATTCTAAATGCTGTAAACATATTAAAGAGAAACATCACTATAAACAAACACGGTGAACGAGAAACAACCAAAGTTGGCCTCCCCCTTTTTATGCTAACATTTGACAAGGCTGAGAGCATTGATAGGGTATATGGAATCAAAGCAATCCTTAATATGAACCCTAATAAGAACCCTAGTAGAATGCGTTAAGATGCGTTGAGTGCGCTGGGAAACTTCTAACAAAAGAATGCAATAAAAGTAAGAACGAACCAGTGAAATGCATACACTGTGGTAATCATCACCCAGCAAATTACAGAGGCTGCGAGGTAGCGAAAGAGCTGCAAAGAATGATAGACAACAAGAGAAATCAAACAAGTCAGAGTTCTCAACCTAGGATGCAATCCTACTCAAAACAAATCCCCCTAAATAGCGGCAAAGTAAGAGAAGGCATATCATATGCACAAATAGCTAAGCAGAACGAACATATCAGGAACGCTCCGAGTCAGGAAACCCATGTCCTGCAAGAAATTCTTCAGAAGCTAAACGCTATCAATTTGCATCTGGCTGGGCAGGACCAAAGACTAGAATCTATGGATGCTGGATCTATGGATGTTGCTACTGCAACAACAAGAACAGAGACTAAGAACACTAGAAAATACATCGTTGATTCAAGATAAAAGAATAACGGATGCGTCAAGTAAAACTAGTAACTCCACTAAAAACATTAATTCTAGTCAAAACAAACTTATCAAGAAAAAATAATGACACACTATTTAAGAATTGCTACCTGAAATGCAAATGGCCTAGGGCAACGCATTTCAGAATTAGAATTATTTTTAAACACAAAAAAATAGATGTGTGCCTAATCTCAGAAAGTCATTTTACCAGCTCTACATTCAACAGAAAGAGCTAGAGGCGGGACAGCAATCTTTATTAAGGATAATATAAAACACCACGAAGAATTAAAGATAGAGGAGAAAGCTATGCAAGGCAAGTAGCTACTGTATCTATTGAAACCAAAAATAACAAGAGCTATAGTATATCAGCAATCTACTGTCCACCCAGATATAACCCAAAAAAAGAAGAGTATATCAAACTTCCTAAATCGCTTGGCAATAATTTTATTATTGGAGGCGACTTTAACACGAAATACATATTCTGGGGATCAAACAGAACTAGTCCCAAAGGAAGAGAGCTATTTGAAGCAGGCAGGACATTAAAATGTGAGTTTCACTCCAGTAGAAAGCCAACTTACTGGCTTACGGACCCAAATAAGTTTCCTGAACTTCTAGATTTCTATATATCAAGAGATATCTCCGAAAACTACTATAAGCAGTTGAAAATGAAGAAGGGCTATCGTCACATCATTCTCCAGTTTTAATGACAATAAGTGACACGGTAATACGGAAGGCAAGCCCTCCAACATAACAAATAAAAAAACCAACTGGGGATACTTTCGACAGCTAGTCGAAGAAAGCATCAACCTACAGGTGCAGATCTCGAACGCTTATTCGATAGAAGAAGAACTATAAAACCTCGTTGAAAGTGTACGGCGTGGTAAAGTATTCCTGATCAGCAAGAAATATTACAAAAAAGTATATACTATCCAGTTGAAGTGAGAGAGTTGGTTAACGAAAAAAGAAGAGCTCGAGAACCCATTAGAATGGTTGATGGAACCTGGGCTCGCAGCGAAAAAAATAAAGCTGATCTGTTTGCCGAACACCTAGAAAATACCTTCAAACCACCAACTGGACAAGCGGATAATGAATATCTAACACCTATAAGCAAAGTAGACGAAGCATCTGTGCTACCAGTTACTCTGAAAGAAATCAAACAAGAAGTAAAAAATCTCAAAGATAAAAAAGACACTGGATACGACTTTGATAACGGGGCAAATAATCAAAGCTCTACCAGAAAAAGCACTAAGGAAACTACAGCACATAATCAATGCTATCTTTAAACTATGTTATGTTCGGAGACAGTCGAAAGTAGCGGAAATCATAACGATTCCAAAGCCTAATAAATCATTAAATGACAAAACATCGTATAGGCCTATTTCTTAGTTAACAACAACATCAAAAAGTTTTGAGAGACTGTTTCTCAAGAGATTAAAGTCAATTATAGAGAGCAGAAATATTATACCAGAACATCAATTTGGGTTTCGAGAAAGGCAACGATAGAACAGGTACATAGGATTACTGATACAATTGAGGAAGCGCTGGAAAAAAGGAAGTGTGTTCAGCAATATTGTTAGACGTAGCCCAAGCATTTGATAAGGTTTGGCACCGTGCACTCAGAAAAAAGATTACTACCAAATACTTAGTTAAATTAATTTGGTTGTTTTAACACAAAATTCTGAGCTAGATAAACCAAATCTCTTGTTTAAATTAGAAAGTTGGTATTTTCTTACTTGGTTACTACAAAAAGTGAGTGAAATTTGAGTTACCAGGATGTTGGTACGTAGTTTTGTTTAATTTAACCAAAAAAAAATTTGTTAGGTGAACAATATTCTTGTTATAACTAACCAAATATTTTGGTTTATCTTAATTAGTTATTTTGACCTATAAGTTTTGTCATATAAACTAAGACTTAAATTCTAGCGAATCAATAAAATTCGCTAAATCATTGTGATTATACTTTGAATGTAAGTTCAAAGTATTTTCATTATTTTTGTAGTTTGATCACTGCATTCTGATGAGACGCTCCAATTTTTTAATGTAAAGAATTCAATGTTTCATTAGCTCGAAATCAAACTTCCAAGTCCAACGTGTTGGTTTGGTAACCCCACCTTGATGTAATGTGTTTAACCTTAAACGTTTGCAACATTTACCGCCATTTTTGTTACATTTACTAAGAAAATTTGGTAGAATTAAACTAGTAAAATAATAATAACTATATTAGTAAAATAATTTTTTCCCTTGGTTAACTTAACAAAATAGTTAGTCACTGTTACCAATTGTTTTCCATTTCTATCCATTAAATTAACCATATGTTTTTGGTTATATTAACTAAGTTATAAATTAAATAAGCAGGATTTGGTTATTTTAAATTAAAATTTTATTCAACTAAAATCTTGTTCGTTTTTTAACTAAGAAACTTGGTTGATCGAAAATCACCAAGATTTTGGCAAAATAGACTCAGATTTTTGTTTCTTTTGACCCAAGTTTTTCTCTGAGTGTGGTCTAGAATTTAAGCTCCAACGAGATTTGCTAAAACAACATTTTGAATTGCTAAAGTCTTATATCAACAACCGTTACTTCCGGGTGAGACAGGAAGGGGAATACTCTAAACTGAAGAAAATGTTGGCAGGGGTTTCACAAGGCAGTGTTCTAGGTCCCGTATTATACCTCCTGTATACAAATGATTTATCAAACATAGAAGAAGCTAGCATAGGAACGTTTGCTGATGACACAGCTGTTATGACCACCTAGTAAAGTTGAGTCCACAAGAAAACTACAAAATGCAGTTGATATGGTGAATAACTGCACAAAACAATGGAGAATAACACTTGACGAACCGAAATCAACACCCATCAACTTTACAAATAGGAAATAAATAGGAATATATTCTAATTCCGATTCGACTGAATTCACAACAAATATCTTATTCTGATAATGCTAAGTACCTCGGCATGACGCTAGACTCTAAACTCAGGTGGAAAGCGCTTTTTAAAAAAAAGGCACGAACTGAATTTAAAATTCAGCAAAATGCACTGGCTTATTGGAAGAAACTCCGAACTGACAACGCACACCAAACTGCTGTTATATAAACAAATCCTTAAACCTATCTGGACGTATGGTAGTCAGCTTTGGGGCTGCGCAAGGAAAACTACAGTGAAGATCATTTAAACATTTCAAAATAAAGTACTACGTAGCATTGTGAATGCTCCTTGGTACATCAGAAATGACAATCTCCATCGATACTTAAACATGGAAAACGTCAGCGATGAAATACAAAAATTTGCAAGAGGTCATGTACTGCGACTGCAGCAGCATGACAACGAGGAGCTGCGGAACCTACTGGATTTCACCAATGGACCAAAGCGCCTAAAAACAACAAAGCCTTTCGAATTATTGGTTCCTTGAGCCGCTTAAATCAAAGGACTGACAGAGCTGGGATGAACCGATAGGTCTCATCCCACAAGAATGGACTACTTAACTTATAAAACAATTACTAGATACTCCATATGATTAGTTGTAATATTATACAGAAATAAAGATTTCTTAAAAAAAAGAAAAAAAATCTTATTTAATTTAATTATAATTTATAGTTATTGAAAATCTCCACAATTTTATAAATTTATTAAAAACACCAAAAACATAACCGCACCAAAAATATGTGTCTGCCAGAAACGAAAAAAAAAGCAAAATAAAGGGTGATTTTTTTGTGGTTAGGATTTTCATGCATTAGTATTTGACTGATCACGCGGGATTTCAGACAAGGTGTCAAAGAGAAAGATGCTCAGTATGCTTTGACATTTCATAATGAATAGACTTACTAACGAGCAACGCTTGCAAATAATTGAATTATATTACAAAAATCAGTGTTCGGTTCGAAAAGTGTTTCGCGATTTACGTCCGATTTATGGTCTACATAATCGACCAAGTGAGCAAACAATTAATGCGATTGTGACCAAGTTTCGCACTCAGTTTACTTTATTGGACATTAAACCAACCACACGAATGCGTACAGTGCGTACAGAAGAGAATATTGCGTCTGTTTCTGAGAGTGTTGCTGAAGACCGTGAAATGTTGATTCGTCGCCGTTCGCAGCAATTGGGTTTGTGTTATTCGACGACATGGAAGATTTTACGCAAAGATCTTGGTGTAAAACCGTATAAAATACAGCTCCTGCAAGAACTGAAGCCGAACGATCTGCCACAACGTCGAATTTTCAGTGAATGGGCCCTAGAAAAGTTGGCAGAAAATCCGCTTTTTTATCGACAAATTTTGTTCAGCGATGAGGCTCATTTCTGGTTGAATGGCTACGTAAATAAGCAAAATTGCCGCATTTGGAGTGAAGAGCAACCAGAAGCCGTTCAAGAACTGCCCATGCATCCCGAAAAATGCACTGTTTGGTGTGGTTTGTACGCTGGTGGAATCATTGGACCGTATTTTTTCAAAGATGCTGTTGGACGCAACGTTACGGTGAATGGCGATCGCTATCGTTCGATGCTAACAAACTTTTTGTTGCCAAAAATGGAAGAACTGAACTTAGTTGACATGTGGTTTCAACAAGATGGCGCTACATGCCACACAGCTCGCGATTCTATGGCCATTTTGAGGGAAAACTTCGGAGAACAATTCATCTCAAGAAATGGCCCGGTAAGTTGGCCACCAAGATCATGCGATTTGACGCCTTTAGACTATTTTTTGTGGGGCTACGTCAAGTCTAAAGTCTACAGAAATAAGCCAGCAACTATTCCAGTTTTGGAAGACAACATTTCCGAAGAAATTCGGGCTATTCCGGCCGAAATGCTCGAAAAAGTTGCCCAAAATTGGACTTTTCGAATGGACCACCTAAGACGCAGCCGCGGTCAACATTTAAATGAAATTATCTTCAAAAAGTAAATGTCATGGACCAATCTAACGTTTCAAATAAAGAACCGATGAGATTTTGCAAATTTTATGCGTTTTTTTTTAAAAAAAGTTCTCAAGCTCTTAAAAAATCACCCGTTATAAAAAAATTGCCACCATGTTTTTTAATAAATTTTTATGTGTGTATATGTGAACCGTCACGAAAAAGATAAAGTTAGTTTATGTCTCGGCGTGTAGCGTGCGCCGTGTGATGAATGTCAAAATATTCGTCTCTGATTGGCTACAAGCTCCCGTCACACGCCACACGTCGCATATGTAAATCAACCTTGAATGTTACGGGAGCTATACCAGTGTACGCTATAGCAACGCCAACTGTTCAAAATACGAGTAAGAGGAATTTGAAAATTATGTTCTGTCTCATATCTGAAAGAACGGGAGAAAAATTCGGAATTTAATTAAGTGTCCTAATTTTAAGAAATTCCTCCCACCAACTGCAGTGTAACAAGGCCCTCGACTAAACTAAAGCTAAAATGATGTAATCGCACTGCTGTTTTCTTAGTTTTAAGTTTTTAATTTAATTTACAAACTATAATGAAATATTAAAAATATTTAAAACGTAAACTTCTGTCGTTAGATGTAAAAATTATTTGCATTTGGTAAAAAGTTGTGCTAATTTCATGCTCTTTGTAAATTATTTATTCAGTTTGGTCATGATACTCAGGAAATACTCTATCACATAAAAATTTATAGTTTTTAATTAAAAATGACTAATTTGAAATTTTATATTTGTAATAATCATTTTTATGTAACGCATCACTTTGATGAACGTGATATGGGCGAATTTCATAATCAAATCGGAGAACACGATAATTAAAAGCATTTTCACGCTTAAAAAATTTGATCAGCAAAATGCAACCATAACCAATACCACAATATAGATTTGATCGCATGATTTAGGAAAATTTACCAAAAAAATCCATTTGCAGACAATAAGACGGCATTTTTTGAGGTCAAAAAACGTTTTATAAATATCGATAGCAGCCAAAATTCCATTTCGATTCGTTATAGAGATGAATTTCTATATATCAGATGTATCAAAAAAAGGACGATATTTTGACGTATTACTTTAACAACTCTATATGTATAATATACATTTTTTAATGGATTTTAAAATTAAATTTATTTCAAGGATATCATTTTAAATTTATATATAATTTACCATTCAAAATTTAATTAATCTTTCGATGGTCGGAAAATGATATTATGGCGGAATTATGATTGGACGATTCGATTAGATTCGTGACTAATGAAAGGTTCGTTTGGATTGATTACACATATACAGGTATAACTAATGCGATGTGCAGAGCAATTAAACTTAATATGAGAATCCTTACACACCGTTTTGCGAAAGAACGTCGTTTACCAGGAATTTCCTATAACATAATTAGAAACTCATGTAAAACCAACGTGCCAAAATATTCATCGTGCGTATGTATTCTTTACAAAATAATCGCCTCTCAAACTCCATCAAGTGAAAATGGTTGGGAAAAAAAAGGATTTTCAAATAATTTTTAAAGCTTCTCGTTTTTGCTTCGTCTATCATTAATTAACATTTTTTTTTGTTGTTGGTGGTAATTTAAAGAAAACACAGAAAGCCGCCTCATTGTTATTTTTTCATTTTCAAAGATTTAAAATCCTCTTTGCATTAAACATAAAAATAACCAAAGAAAAGAAATAAAAATGAAATTATAAAAAAACAACAGAATAATGTAGTTTTGGTAGACATTCGGGCATCAGGTAAAATTAAAAGAAAACGTGTAATAATATTTCAAGACAAAGAGGAAGAGAGAGGAACGATAATAGTTTTATAATGTTGTGGCTTTGATTTGTAGGTACGCTGTACCAGTGTACACTGAATGGATAATTAGATGATAATTTTATTTCTTGGGGGCGTTCTATTTTAGTTATTTATTCCCCGTGTGTGTGCGCGCGCGATTTATTTGTTGAATTCACGATTTCGATAGTTTTGTGTATAAAATCGTACACACAACAAACAATCGTTCGCTTTCTGTATGTTTTATATATGTTTCTGAATCATTAATCTTCCTGTACAGCTAAAAATACTATAATTTGGTTTCTAATTTCACAGCTAAATTAACTATTTTCATGGTTAACACCCAAAATTAACACAACAACATTCTTGCATAAGGTTTGACCTTATCTTGATCCATAACGATATATGTATTTGTATATACATCTATAGTCGAAAGCATAACATAGCACTAACATTTTTTGCTGAACGCTTAATCGAATGTAGGTGGGCCAAAAACAAAATTCTACATTTGTAAGGCCATAAGGTATGATATATATTATTTTATTTTGCCGTCTACGCATACATTTATTATGCAATTTTTGTTTATTGAGGTACTAAGTTCGAGATTTATTTGTTAAACTAAACGTGCGCTTAAAATCATTCGAATCGTATACACTAATATACAATTCGTATTAATATACAATAATTAATATACAATTCGTATTACATTTAAAAATGCGCTTAAACTTATCTAATTTAAATTCCAATATCTGGTCGGGTGTCATAGGTCAGCAGAATATATTTCGTTTCATTTCAAATAAAAAAGAAAATATTTTTACAAAATAACCAAGTATAGAATAAATAAATAAATTTAACATAAGAATTTAAATTGAGAATTAAGACGCTACTTTATCGGTATTTTTTGTGAACGTCTTGTAAATATATGTTGTTTGTCTTGATCCATAATCAGATTTCAGCTTCTTAAAACCTTTTTGATTTACTTATAAATCGTACAAAAAAATAGTTTAGCGCAAAAACACAACTCAATTTTTATTATATACGCATACAGAATTTATGGACGAACACGTTTGGTAATTTGTTATGATCCATAAACCATGCACAGTATAATTTTTTGTCGTTAACTTTGTTATTTATTAGTTTGACGATTTCCTTTTTTTTCAGGTTCAAATAATTTTAATGGTCATATTGAATTGTAGAAATTGTAGGGTATAGCCTTGTGTATAAATTCCATATATATCTACATATATTGTATTGGTCGGCACAAGATACCGATAAAACTATTGCGGTAACAAGTTTTCAGATAATTCTTTTTTAATTATACCACTCAACAACGAACGCCATTCTAAAATATGCGGTTTGGATTTGTTTCTGAACCGCGTAAGATGAGCCGCGCACGCCAAATAAAATCATAACTATGCTAAAAGTATTTAAATTAAAAGTTTTTTTGACGCCTTCACTTCCATCATATACACGTATCGGTGCGGTGTTGTTAATCCCAAAATTTAAAATGTAAATATAAAGATAAATAAAATATTTTTAAGATTCGTCATTCAGTTTGCATATATAAAAAGCTTCATAGTGCTTTTTTAATTAAAACTAGTTGAAAGTTGATTTTTATACGACTAATTTCTGCCATAGTTTATTGACTGATATGTTGTTAATACTATATACATTAATATTTTAGTATAGTCGAACTTTTATTTTATTCAAATTGAAATACGTCATTTATGAACAGGAACATGTCCAAAATCGTCCAGAAAAAACCATCAAGCAGCATAAAGCTGAATGTTAAATAATATGAAATAATAATACCACCAGTTATCATATAATACCGAATCATATCAAATCATATCATATCCATCAGGAATAAGATCTGTATAGATGAAATAATCACTAAGTTAAGAGGGTGAGTGCTACCGAGAATAAGTAATGGATAAACATTTACTGACATTCAGTTCAAGATGCTTCTTTGAGCATCAACGTTTGTTGAAATATTTTTATAAATTTCAATATCATCTGTGTATGCCCAGAGACAACTGAGTTTTCTAGAAATGTATTTGGTACCGATAACCTTGTACGTGGGTGGAGACCAGAGCAGGAGCTGTAGTGTAAAGCCGATAACTTTTAGTTTGAGCATAATGATGCCGTAGGAAAACCTATCAATGGCTAAATCTGTTATGACGCCTCCTTCCCTGCCTCCATGTCGTTAAGAGCGAATGATGTGAATTCAACTAAGATTCTCATGAATGGAGATTATAGATGAATCTTTCTACATCTTAACGTTAATTCCCGAATATAGTTGATTTTTTGGAAAGTGTTGTAAGCCACATCTTTTAACAACTACCTGCCCGCTAATTGTCTCGACCGAACGAAAAATCGTCAACCAAATTTCCCTGATCTGTGCTAGAATCCACGTCAATGAATACTATGGATGTCTAAATGAAACGTTTCAAATATTTCAAATAATAATTCACGTCACGCTCAAAAACACTATACTTGAAAAGGCAAGTTTGAAAAATTGTGCAAAAATTTTCGTAAATATGTTTGAGTCGTTAGAACGACATTCCTCATATTTTAAAGTTGACCCATCTGATTTTTTCTTTAGATTAACAAAATTGCGAAATCCGTTTTGGATTTGCGATGGGATCTACTTGCATCAGGCTTATATACTCATTGTAAAGTCCGTTGGCTTACGACTGGGACTACCTCAAAGGAGGCGATTCACTTTTAAATTCTATAATTCTGGGTGATCAGGAAGTCCTTTTAAAGAGATTCAAAATACCTTGGCGGTCCGAGACATCTCAAACAGTATAATAGCGGTGTGGAAATGTTAAAATATTTTTTAATAATCAGAGAGGTTCTCACTTACGAATTTGTAATGTAATCTGGCTGTAGTGGTTTATTGGGCTATTAATTTGTTAAGTTTGTCAAATGTGTTACTCGAGAGATTGATCAAACAATTTAAAAAGTTTCTGAGTAACAACATCGAGTATATAGCATACTTGAGACGGTTACCTTTTGTGTGTAGCAGACAAATGATTGTTGTCTTCCATTCTTTAGGCAGCTCCTCCTAGTCACAGATCATAACGATGAGACATAAAGAAAAGATTCAAAAGTAGTGCCTCTCCGTTTTACTAAGCGGTGATTCCGTCGAGATCGGGTGGTTTTCTAATTTTTAACGGAATAGCGGCAATTTCGCTACTGTTGGATAAGGAACAAATACAACCTTGTCTGGTGGAGCTCGATTATGGGTCGCTTCGTCAGTCCGAATTAGTAAATTTTATAAGTAGGTTTGCCCTTCTGAGAGAACATCAGCCACGTTTGTTCTCAGTTCTTTGCATCCGTGTTTCCAATATATCTGGAGTTTGGATGGAAGTCTTAAGTAACGTTTCTGGAAGATATTCTGCGTAACGTTTTTTTCTGTTGAAAGCCAACCGTTTTTCACCCAGCTTTTATTTATTTTCGATCTTGGTGGTCTTCTTCCTATTGTATTTACCGCTGCTGACTGCGATAGCTTGCCACTGCACCTGGATGTTGAAAAATTCGATACATCTGCAAGTTCCAAGATAATTCTGTTTAAAGTTGTTTTCCATTTGGAAACCGTTTTCAATAAACAAAAATTTAGAGGAACTCGGGTGCAGTTTTCTTTCTTGTTAGGATACGTATTCACCTATGTCGGGATAATGTTGGATATTTTAAATATCTCAGGTCAATTAGAATATCAATTTAATTATCCAAGTAGAAATAAAAGCCCGCCATCGATCAGCCAGAAATCGAGTCTTTAAGGCACGATCAGTCCAGATATTAATTTTATCTAATTTAAGAACTATACTATATTTAACCAACTAATCACGAAATAAAACGTCTCCTTGGAGACTGCGTTATTTCTTGATTAAAAAACGTTATCCACCAACAACCAGTTGGCGTACACCGTAGTGGAAAACCTGGACTACGCCAATGCGACGATATTGAACAAAATCTTCGTATATTAGGATCTAGCAGCATGTGATGAGGGTGAGCGACAGAGCCACACGAGAGAGAGCCAAGATCAAGTTGATCAAGCAAGGATAGATAAAAGTTGGATAAACACAAATTAAATGGTCTGATGTATTCAATGTGGTAGTTTAACGTTGACAAACGTTAATGATTTAGGCAGTAACGATTTTTTTACGGATTTCAACGACTTCCGGAAAGATGGTTTTTATTGTCCAGACATAGATTTAACCAATAAAGGGGTTCTCATTGCAGTGCACATCAACTTTGATAGTCAAATTGTCACCATAAATGGTTTTTAAAAATAAGTTAATCTTAAGACGACAACAAAGTAGTATTTTTATGTTTTCAGAAAAATCTGCCAAACCGTCAATTAGCTAGTTTTCAACTCAAAAACCAACTTTGTTAATTAATTTATAATTCATCTTGCACCAATTTTGGCATACTGGTACATCGATTAAATTATAAAAATAATTTTCCGGAATTGCGCGCTGCTTCATTGTTATCGACCAACTTACATCATATATTAAAATAAATTCAGGATTATTCATTAAAATATGTAACATTTTTGAAATGGTTTTGGTTAAAATAATACTGTAACACAATCATAATAATTGTTATACATAAATGGAAGCTGTATAGATGCCACAAGAAAATTATACCGTTTTGGTGAAAGTATTTAAATATTTTGTTTAAAGAAAAATCTTTAAAGCAAATTTTATTTTCTTCGGAAGCCTCATGAATACCGCCCGCAGCATATTACATTTATAAATCGCAATTTTTATGTTTCTGTTAGTCACATTACATAACAAGCAACTTATGACTAAAAACTTTATTGCACGATGATGATATACGAATGGCGGCATGTATAAATAAACGCCCTTTTCCAGAAAACTATACAGTTGATGTTGCCCAGTTGTTATTGTCAATAAACAAGAATTCAGTAGTCGTATCTATGTAGGCCTTCAGTATTTAACGAACGGCAGAGTGACAGGTCGCGCGTCATCTGTAAAATGTCGTTTAAATGTAAATATCTCTGCATACTTGAAAAATGTTGTTGCTGCGTGAACTTGAAGAAAGGTAATATTGCGCTTGGCCTCATGATCATTGGCACACATTCGATGTATTTTATATCACAAATGATCATTACATACCAAATGATTAATGATAAAACGGGGTACTGGGTTGATTTAATGCCATCATATTCCAGTCATTTGAATTGGCTGTTTCTGTGGGTTTGTTATCACACAATGGTTATATGCATGTCAATCGTTCAAGTGTCCGGTGCAATTCAGGTAAAAATTACGACATTTAACGTTTTGCTGTGAATACATTTTGAATAAATTTTAGCGCAACTGCAAACTATTAAAGATAGCATTATATTGGAATATTATCAATATGTGCCTTGTGGGTTTGGTCTATTTACTGATTCAGGCACCAAAAATAATTATTAACATGGTAGTTATATGTTATAACGCAATGATAAATTATTCATTACTCGAGGAAATCAGGATTGAAATTAGCTCTTACCTTGCG
This sequence comes from Nephrotoma appendiculata, assembly GCA_947310385.1. Taxonomy (NCBI): domain Eukaryota; kingdom Metazoa; phylum Arthropoda; class Insecta; order Diptera; family Tipulidae; genus Nephrotoma; species Nephrotoma appendiculata. The sequence continues at coordinate 17,401,387 of OX371224.1, forward strand.
GACGATAATGAATGGAGCTATGAGTTACAACCATTTTTTAATTGACCTTGAAAATTGCTCATGGATTTTGTGCATTATAAATCTAAATACAAATTTAAAACAATTATTAGTTTAACAGCAAAGGCTTTTAATTGTACAGAGTCGCTAGATTTTGCGGTAACCTCGTTAATGTTGATTGTGTTACTATAATGGATAGGATAGGTTCTATTCTCTTTCTCCACAAAACACAAATTTCTCGATGATATTTCTGTGGTCACAACCACCAACTGCTTAAGTCGAGTTTCTTTTCCAACGCTTTTTTGCCAATAAGCCACTGTCAAATAATAAATTAATGTACAGGAATTGTGAGTGATTCTGGCTGATAAATACTTGTCAAAAATGCAATTTTATAGTTTAAGTCACCAAGTTATTTGAATCCTTAAACACCGTCGGTAGCCACTGAATAACCTTAATAAAATAATTTCTACCGAACATCGTATGCAGCCAGAAATTTCCTGTACACCTCTAATTCGAATGTTTGACAATAAAGACAAACAAATTTATCGAGTTTACTTTGAACAAGTTTGGATGTACAGGATGAGTTCGAACTACTCCTGAGTTTTTCAATTCGTGTACTCGATGCCGTGTCTGCACCTCGGTGTTGAGACTTTCTTCAGATTACAGGATTATAAATCTTCAATTTTAGTTATTGTACTTTTTAATTCTGAAATCGAATGCTTATTACTTCTAATCGACGCAATGTGGCTCAACAAATATACTCAATCCAAGAAAATCTTGAAATAGTTCCTACCTCGTTATGTGCCGACACATAAACCTCGGCGGATGTTATTTGAATTCTGTTCATTATTTAAGACATTTTAATTCTTTTTAGCAATTTTGGAAGTGATTTGTTGTGTTGCAGAATAAAATGCATCTTGTATTTAATTGATACTACAGCGGCGGTACCACCTCACCCAGTCACTGTGAAACGAGATTCAAACGGCTATATCCAGATAGAATTTTTCTGGAAATATTTCAGAGTTGTCCCCAAGATTTTAACGAATCCTATGGTATACGTGAAGTGTTTGTGAATCATTTGTAAGGCAAAATTCAAATGATTATATCCAGATAATTTCAATTAAAATTTTCTGAAATTCTGTCGGTTGCTAGTCAATACTTTAGCAAATCCGGTAGTATAGGTCAAGTGGCGAGATTTAATCGACTATAATCCAACTATTCTCGATAAACTTTTTCTCAAGCTGAATTTAGTTCACATAACTCTACAGAAAACATGTTCAGAATTTATTTTACTGTGATGCTGCAGCAGTAATAAATATTTTTTTATTATATTTATCAAAATTTAGAAGCCACGATTAATTCTATAACCATGTAATGCACAATAAATTAATAGTTATAATTGCTTGGCCAGGAGACCATACTCCAGAAATTCTTCCAAAAACCATTTTAGAATCCCATTTCCATCCAATATATTAAATCTCATTATAATCGGTTAAGAAAAAAGAAACGAGTTCCGTCACAAGTGGTCTTATTCCAGAACTTCTTTCAAAAATCATTCTAGAATCCCATTAGATTTTAAATAAAACCAAAAGACATGTTTTTGATAAACAGGCGAATATTTAATTTGCCGAGTTCCTTTTTAAAACCTACATTTTCATCTAACATACACAATTCCATCAAAATAGATTAAAAAATAGCCGAGTTCCGTTCCAGGTATTCCAGAAGTTCATCTAAAAACCGTTTTAGAATCTTATTTCCATCCGACATACCCTATCATAATCAGTTAAGAAATACCGATATCCATCTAGATGGATAAGAAATGACCAACTTATGACCTATGTAGCCATATTCCAGAACCTTTTCCAAAAATTGTTTAAGAATCCCATTTCCATTCAGTATACCTAAACCTATCATAATCAGTTAAGAAATGACCGTGTTCCGACTCAGGTGGCCCATATTTCAGACGTTCTTCCAAAAACCGTTTTAGAATCTCATTTCCACCCAACAAAGCCAATCCCATCTTAATCGATTACCCAATATGCAATTTCTCCAATGTGTGGAAAAAACAACTCCAATTCCACACTAAATTCTGTACAATAAATTATCAAAGACACAAAACACCCGATTTTGAGCAAATATGTAGTTTTGTTTGCAAATGTTTGTGAGGTTTTATTGAATTTGTTTTGATTGTATTTTCAGTTTCGTGTGACACGTCGACGGATGAACATGTTACGGTTTTTTTATTTATAAATCTTTTCTTTGTTTTATTTTTGAAATGTTGTGATTTCAAATGTTTTTTAAGTATTAGAGTAACATTTTATTAATTTTAAATGTTTTCTAATTATGCTCGTATTTCGCCATCAACATTCGTCAATAACATTAGAATCAGACTAAACAGGTAATAAAATTGAATTTCAAATAAATGCCGAGTGAGAGATGAAAATGTGTATATTTGGTATTAAAAATTATATGTAAATAAATTTTACAAAAATATGCACTAAAAATTTCTTTAATTTCAAAACAAAACCAAAATGTAAAAGTAGTATGCTAATATGCTCTAATAGCATGCAGACAAGTGTGTGCAATTAGTTCGGAAAAATATATGGGTAAACCCCAGTTTCCGGCAAAATTCCATCTTCTTTTTAATTCGATTTTTTATCTTTTTAGTCGGGATTCACACACACACTGGAATTTTTGTGACAATTTTCTTGGGCGAGTAGTATGGATTTCCATGAATTGTACATAGTTCTTTCCATAGAAAGAGTGTGGTTTTAGCACGCGAATATAAACGGAATTTCGTCGGCATTGCATATTGGGGTGTCACAAAAATTCCAGTGTGGGTATGAATACCGACTACAAAGAGAAAAAAATCAAAGTGGAAATACAGTGGAATTTCTATTTGTTGTAATTTTTACATTTTTTATTCAGATATTAAATATTTCTTTTTTATTTAAATTTTAAAAATCCGCCTATGCAGGGTATTGATTGCATTTTCAAGCGCCATCCAATGCTGTATAATATAGCGGAAATTTGACAGCGGAAAAGAATAAATAAAAAAAGAGACTACGCTGCTCGCCGCAAGTGGCAGCACTATCACCAAAGAGAATTAATTTTGTTATGTAATTACCAGCGGAAATTTTTTATTCATTATTTATCTGTTTTTTTTTTCACTAAATACAACATCTCAGCGGAATAAAATATTGAAAGTGATCCTTAAAATGGCAAATTGATTGATCTTCAAAGTAGAGGAACTTGGTTAATGAAATCTTGAAATTTAACAATATTCGGTCTCTCCGCCATTTCCTAATGAATTTGGATAGTAGTATTGATCAAGGATTTTAAAGTAAGTTTTGGACAAAATTCTAGGATCTGTTCGTGCTGGACTAAACTGTCCATATCATAACCTGTCCTTATGAAAATGATATCTGTACATTTAACACGACATAAATAAGTGTTGGTTGCTAGTAGAAGTTTTTGAGATATTGGCCAAAAACAGAAAAAAACTTATATGGCCCTAGAAAATCAACGACATTATCGACCACTTTTCTACGCAATTACGTAAAAATTAGTAGATGACGCGTAAACGCCCATCTCTGATTTTAGGTTGAGAAGTTTATTTGCCCAGGTAAAAGTATTCAATTATTCAGTGCCAACCCAAGTGACTAGATCACCAACATACTGTTAAAGTTAGCCGACTCGCTTCAGCCGAAAAATATCGATAATGCATATTCGGCTGTAACACCTAAAATGTATCAGCCGAAAAATATCGATAACGCAGATTCGAATGCAATATTTAAAATGTATCGGCCTAAATATGACGATAATGCAGATTCAAAACCAACTTCTATTTTTCCCCTGTAAAAGTCGGTTCGACTGGATCGGAATTGCCATTGAGAAAGCTCAATATATCAAGCAAAACTTCATAAGTTTCAAGTCTTTTTCCATGTGAAGAGTCCGAAAGTTTGTATAAATAGAACGCACACACAAAATTTGAAAATTTCTAGAAATTGATCGTTTAAAGTGTCATGACTGGAAATAGATTCAAATGAACGGTTTTATTGACGCTCACATCTAGAAAACATTTCAGGTCAATTTCCATGTCATTTTCAGATCGATTTTTATCGATTTAAAATTTGCAAAAATTGGCAGTGAAACATTAGTATGTTGTTATAGTTTTCAAATTTTCTGTAAAAATGGCAAAATTTAGCCACTGAGTCGTAGCGGTTTTAAAATGGGGATAAGAAGCTATGAATTATTCAAATCTTAATTTTCCGATCTTTACCCAGGTAAATACCGACAAGGTGAAGGTTAAAGTGTCATGGCTGGAAATAGATTCAAATGAAAGGTTTTATTGACGCTCACATCTAGAAAACATTTCAGGTCAATTTCCACGTCATTTTCGGATCGATTTTTATAGGATATAAAACATATAAAATGGTTACAAAAATCACAGAAATGCCCAGCCGGAAATTGCCGATAATGCAGATTAAATGTTGAAGCAGATACAAATTTTATGTCGGAAAATTATTTTTTTAGACCTTTTAGACTCCGAACAAGAAAAATGACCTGAAATTTTTTCCATGAAAAAACCATAAGTTTTAAAAGATAACTATTATAGTGTACTTCATTTAAAATATTCTTCAAACAAGTAACTATAGATCCATTTCACGTCTTACCTCCCCAAAAATCTAATGCAGCACTTAGAGAAATTTGGTTGGGTATATTAGTTTCGAATGAAAATTTCTTATTTTAAATTTTTTAGTTGGTTTTTAGGAAGAGCAAAATAAAAATTTCTAATATAAATAATTACTTTCCGGCATAAAAGTTATATCTGCATTATCGATATTTTTCGGATGGGATGTTATACCGACAAAAATCGGCTGCCATTTTCGTTTGATTTATTTGAATCTGCATTGTCGACATTTTTTTGGTTGATGTCGGCTAACTTTAATAGGGTATCACAATTATCAACATAACATTTTGTATTTTCTACATTAATTTTCCTTTTCACTGGAATACTCGTACAATCACATACCTAGCTAGATATGGGAGTAGAAGAGTTATATGTTCATTGAACTTAGAAACAATACAATGTAGATGAATTACTTTATTACCGGTAATAATTTATGAGATCCTTAAAACTATATATTTGGTTTTTGTATTGTAATTTTTTGGTAAATTTCCAAATAAACATATACGAAGAGCAACTATATGTATAATATATTTATGTCATAAATTATATCATATTTTATGTTATAAAAAATATATTATGTATACCATATATTAGAACAATACGAGTGTTTGTAGAAAAATTCTACGCCCTGAAGATATTTTGGAATCTTGAACAACCGAACAAATATAGTTTTGATTTATTTACGTATGTGACAAATTAAGTAAAAACATTTTGATGGTATAGAAGTTCATTAGGGCTTTCCATTAATTACTTAGTGAATGGTAAATATTGGCCGTGTATTATAATTTATTGAACTTGACCCTTCGATACAAAGCAACAGGCGCAAAAATTAAAAATATTCTCTTACTTACATGTTATGAAGTACGCGTTTATGTTTTAACCTCTTTGATTGAACTTGAAAAATAAGATATTTCTTACGTTTTATTTGTTTGTTAATTTCGCACCATCTACCTATGGTTATATTTATTTTTATACGTTAATCAAGTAGAAATATTTTTAGATTTCATTTTAATTTTTTTTTGTGGTATTTCTGCAGAAGTTAATTATTGATCAATTTTTTTGGTTTGCGTTGTTTGTCAAACTCTTGTGAGAATCGATAACTTTTCAACTTCAAGCAAAACGAAAATAATAAAAGCCACAGAGGTGATATATGAGATGTTTCATGACCGATGTGATATATGATTCGACATTAATTAAATGTCAAGTATAGTTGAAATGAAGAATAAGTGTATATGTGTACAAAGGTATGTACGAATTATATCATTACACGATTCAAATATGGTGAAACGGAATTTATCAAACTGGATTGATGAGTCATGCCATTAGTTTTTCCAGTATCGGCAAGTAGTGGTTCAAGCTATTGACTTGTAATGTTGTAATACAAACCGATAGGAACTGCACCTATAAAATAAATCATCTCTTCAAATTCAAAATACACGAGAACCTGTTTATTAGAATTCGGTACGTTATGTTACGACGCGTCCACCTATATAAGTATAATTTTTGGTCATTTTAAAAAATTTATAATGTGGGGACACCTAAAAAATGTTAATGAATTTTTCAATATAGGTTCTTTGGTTGAGTCAAGTTCGTTCGCATCTATCTATTAGCCTCTAAATCAAAAACGAACTGAACCATAACAAAATCATAACCATTTAATTACAACCTCTGTATAAAAACAAAGCATTAAAGTATGTATACGGTACATGTGTTGTGTATGATGACTTTTAGAAAAAAAAAAAAAAACCGGAACAGGATATGGGAAGTCAATCTACCATAAATTATTATGCTATGCCACCCGTTACCATTTTTTTTTCATTTTCAATAATTTCTACTAAAACTGGGGAAAAATGTAGAAAAGTTATGTTTTCATGTAATTACATAATTAACGTGATGGAAACTTTTTTTTTTTTGTTTGTACGAATTATGTGATGTTACAAATGGAAAAACATTTTACAAGTCTCGTGTCTCAAAATTATGAAATTAGCATGATACGTACAATATAAAAGGTTTTTAATGTTTTGTTATTATTTAATAAACAATAAATGCAACAATGGCACTGTAATACAGCATAATACTTTGATGTTATTGTTGTTGTTATTATTTATTTACAACAACAGCAACAACACAAAATAAATAAATACAATTCAGTCAATTACAGATACCTGTACGCGTGTAATTTCTTCAAGTTCTTTTTTTTATAATATAAGAATGAAATAAATAAAGTGTTTTGATGCAAAGTAAGACACTTGAGAAGTGAAATATTTTTTGTGGAGACTTGTATACGAGTATACACCACGCTCCTCACGTTATATTTGTTTATATTTATATAAAAACCCCCTCGAGATATAAAAGTTATACATTGTATAGATGGTAGATAAATTTTGAAACCTAACAAAATAGAGCGTCAAGCTTGTTTTGTGTTTGTTGTGAAAATTGGTATGGCAAAAGATACCCCATATACGACTTAACACTTGCAAAGAATTCGTGTTAATCTATGAATTTGCTATAATTTGATTCAATTTTGATTTATATTTTGCAAATGTTTAACTAATAGCGTGAAACTATGAGAAAGAAACATTTTTAGTACAAAGTTTAAACCTTACAACAGTGGCCTGACAGAGACAATACAAAATTGTTTTTAAGACATATAGAGATTACCATTTTCGTCGACGCATTAGGAAAGTAAAAAAAAAAATAGGAAAGGTTTAGGAAATATCTCACACCCCTGTATTCCGGAATGAAATAAATCCTAAGTAAAAATCATGTTTGTGTATTAGTAAATATACACCAAAACACAAACATTTAAGCCAAACTTGTTAACTAACTTGCTATTTTGAATAATTGGTTGTGGTTCTACTGATAGATTTAAAATTTCAAAAAATGTTACAATTCTAGGTTTTGCACTTCAAATTCAAAATTTTGCTTCACAATGTGATTCAATTTATTTTAGTTCATTTAGTTCATTTTAGTTCAACTGAACACAACAAAATTATTCCCAATTTATGAATATTTACCTCCAACTTTTTTTTTCAGTAGGCCAGAAAAAACTAATTTATAGAATTATAGATAAAAGCTATGTAAAATCATTCCCCACTTCCTTATTCCCATGCAATTACCAGGCCACAGGTAGCCATATTCCAGAACTTCTTCCAAAATTCATTTAACAATTGTATTTCCATCCAACATACTTAATCCCATCACAATCGGTTAACAATTAGGAGTATTGAATTTATTTTGCAAAAAGTTGATTTGTATGGCAAAAATTTACGAACTTCAAATATTAAAACCGGAATTTGCTTTGCAAAAAATTGAGATTGATTTAGAAAAAAATAACAATGCAGTATAAAAAATTGTGCTTGACTTGTAAAAAGTTGTTAATGAACTAAAAAAAAATTGAATATCATTTGCAAAATTGTGAATTTGAAGTGCAAAACCTATATATTTAAAAATAAAATAAAACATGAATAAATTGCTAAAGATAAGACCCGGTGTTCCCCTACTTTATTCCGGAAAACTCGTGTTTTTTAGTTGGATTGGGTCTAGTTCAAAGTGAAAACACCTACTTTCAAAGATGTAACCTCTTAGAAATATCTTAGGACAAAGGGTTTTCACGCCGATTTTTACCACTTCAACTTACGAACATTAGACCCAGTGGTCCCCTACTTTTTCCGGAAAACTCGTGTTTTTTAGTTGGAGTGGGTCTAGTTCAAAGTGAAAACACCTACTTTCAAAGATGTAACCTATTAGAAATATCTTGGGACAAAGGGTTCTCACTTACCACTACAACTTTTGAATATTAGACCCAGTGTTCCACTACTTTTTTCCGGAAAACTCGTGTTTTTTAGTTGGATTGAGTCAAGTTCAAAGTAAAAACAAATACTTTCAAAGTTGTAACCTCTTAGAAATATCTTAGAACAAAGGGTTTTTACTTCTAATTTTTACCACTACAACATTCGAGTATTAAATCCAGCGTTCCCCTACTTTTTCGGAAAACTTGTGTTTTTTAGTTGGATTGGGTCTAGTTCAAAATGAAAACACCTACTTTCAAAGATGTCACCTCTTAGAAATATTTTAGGACAAAGCGTTTTCATTTCGATTTTCACCACTACAACTTTCGAATATTAGACCCAGTGTTCCCCTACTTTTTGAGAAAAACTCGTGTTTTCAAGTTGGATTGGATCTAGTTCTAAGTGAAAACACCTACTATCAAAGTTGTAACCTCTTAGAAATATCTTAGGACAAAGGGTTTTCACTTCAATTTTTACCACTAGAACATTCGAGTAATAAACCCAGCGTTCCCCTACTTTTTCCGGAAGACTCGTCATTTTAGTTAGATTGGGGCTAGTTCAAAATGAAAACACCTACTCTCAAAGTTGTAACCTCTTAGAAATATCTTAGAACAAAGGGTTTCCACTTCAATTTTTACCACTACTTCCTTAGAATATTAGACCCAGTGTTCCCCTACTTTTTCCGGAAAACTCGTGCTTTCTAGTTGGATTGAGTCTAGTTCAAAGTGAAAACACCTACTTTTAAAGTTGTAACCTCTTAGAAATATCTTAGGACAAAGGGTTTTCACTTCGATTTTTACCACCAGAACTTACGCATATTAGACCCAGTTATTGATTTTATTTTATTTTCAATTTGTCTGAAAATCATCTGTTCAAAATTATAATATATATTTTCCCGAAATAATATACCGGGTGAGTTTTTTAAGCTGAAACCTTTCAAATATCTCGGAAAATAAGCCCTCTACGATAAAAATGACCATATTAAAATTAAATCATTCTGCGGAGGGTAAATACATTAGTGCTAAAATTAGGACCCCCCGCCCCTGTTTGTAGGGGGGTAGAGGGCAACTTGGAAACTAAAGTAGGGACCCCTATTTTTTATTGCAGATTCGGATTATACGGCTATAAGTACTTAGGATTTCCTTGAAATATTTTTTTCGATTCATGATAGATGGCGCTGTAATATGTGATATTAAATTTTATCACCCGGTATTTGACACAGTTAAATTTTATTATTAATTGGAAACGTTGTTGTAGGGTTTAGGACGAGCAAAATCTCGACTTGTATTCTTTTGAATTCCAAGCAAGTTTTAATAATATTTATATTTTAAGCTTATTCTTATTTTATACCACAAATGCATATTTACTTTACAAATATTGATATTTTTTGTTGTGTAAGAAAATTTTCAAGCTCCTATAAAATATAATTTCGTCTAAATGTAGATTTTTCGTGTATATTTACTAATACATATTCAGATTTTTTTATTTAGGAATTATTTTACTCGGGTGAAACAAGGGTAAACGAAAATCGTGTCTCAATTCGGAGGTATTGAGGAAATCATCAAGACAAAGGCTTATTTTAAGCCAAAGTTAATTTTAAAGTTTGTTGCACTCGTACTTTATCATAAGCTCCGTCTTTTATAGCACCTCATATATCCCAAGATTTTGATAAAAATGATGCTTGGAAACTTTTAGCCCATATTGATCACCACTTCTCGTTGTTTGGTCACTTACACTTAAATAAACGATAAATAAATAATGAAAAATTTGAAAAAGGTAATACTTAAGTGCAAGATTGATCAAGAGATTTGACGTTTGGTCACCAATGGGTAATTTTTTGGACGGTTCCTGTGGTATGGTAAGGAATGCTGTTTGAGCACTTTAAATTGACCTGCATATGGTTCAGATAGGGCTGGTCGCACTACCTGTTGAAAAACATACGTCCCCTATGTCTTTGTGGATACATACATTTTATTCCGTATTAAAACTTGAAGCATAGCGTATCAAAATCCATCCACAAACTCAGATTGCAAAATGATTTTGCTTGATACTAACAATTCACCTGATAATCTCAATGTTCTACCATATACCAATTCTGCTGGTGATGATTCAATATTCTCTTTGAAAATTGATCGAGTCCTAGAAAAATTGTTAGCAATAATTCTGACTATGGTTATGCTGCTAGATCGAAGCATAGAATCTCAGTACTTCGAAAAAGTGTGTTAAACAACCATCTCATAAAGCTGCACAAACAATAGCTTTCATTCAGATTCTTTGCTGTCCGAGATCCGAGTGATTTTTCAATTTTAGGAAATACAAACACGTTCTGACGAACATAGGTGGTCAAAGACGAATTCTAGCTCTATCTGCGGGAGAGTAGGAAAAATTGAACCATATAACAACATAATTTGTAAAAATAAAACACACTAAGCTTTGTAACTTTAGAGAATTTTCAACAACAATCCAGAGGTTTTTTATTTGTTTTGTGTATTGACAAATTATCTTGTTATTAAATAACCAGGGTGCTGGTGTTTGGCCTTGGACAGGGAAAAGATACTTCATTACAATATTTTTCTAGTCATTGTTTTGTCAACTTTCTGGTCGATAGGTAGATTTTCTTCTTGACTTCTGGAGTCCCTACTTAGTGCTAAATATGGATTCAAAAACCCTGGTTTTTGTCCTAGTTTCAATTTTTGTATCATGCAAAATATTAAAATACTCGCAAGCCAATCTCTGGCTGCTACCATCTCTGCCTTGAATAGTTATTCGTTGAGTATGCAAAAGTGGTAAAAAAAGAAGAAAAAAGGAAGCATATGGTTTAGATAAGTCTAAAAAAAAAAATCAAAGTCAGGTTTTTCACCGAAAGGTAAATCAGTTGAATACCAATACCAATCGAAATGCATCCTGACATAAACAAAATCAAAAGAATTTAGCAATTTTTAGAATAAATGATTAGATAAGCAACCTACGGACTTTTTGGACGTAGACCCATCATTTAGGACTAGAAACTCAGGTAAAAAAGTTTTACCATAACAATCATGATATTCTTCCAAAATATGAAAATAGTACTGAAATTTCAAACACAGTACTATAATTGAAAATGAAAGATTCGACCTGCGAAATTTTTGGAGTATCTAGATTCGAATACAGAAATTTAAACTTACTACCGTAGCTCACAATTGTCACATTGAAAATAATCAATGCATTACCTTATTTATTAGACATAGGTGCCAATAAAAACATATTATAACCTAATATTATGTCTTATTTAGGCAATCACCACCTGCTAGTATTAATAAGATTTTCATAGATCCTCATAAAATAATATTCCAAATCCTCAAGTAACGTGACAATGTGCCTAAAGAAGGAAATACCATTAAAACTGGTCGATCCCGATTATAATAGGTCATTCGAAATGGTTAAAAACACTTTAGCGACCGAATAAATATTTATTTATCCGGATTTTACAAAACCATTCATTTCAGCGACAGATACTTAAGATTTCGCCCTGGCGTAGTTCTTTCTTAAATTCAAAGCAATGTTGAAAGGTTCATCGCGTACACTTGACGAACACTAATTTATATATGGTACAAACCCTACCTGAAGGGGCCCGCGAAAACAATTTCGATGAAATAGCAACAATACACAATATTGAAACAATCATTTCAGAAATCTTTTTCTAAATTTTATCAGATTTATTAACGCTCATAAATCATTTTCACAGGATGAGACAACTAATTTCATGAAGCGCTATCATAATGGTAAACAATCTGCGAATCTAACGCCAGAAAACTTTTCACAAACTGGCCATTTTGTTTTCGTTACAAAAATGGTTGAAGTTATCATAAAAAAGAATCGATAAGATTCCATAATATTTACAGAACACGAAAGAGCTCAGAGGGGAACCAAAGAAGTAGAACATTAATCGATGACCAACGGTGAAGTTTCTTCCCAAAAAATGGACAACAAATTCAAACTTACATCAATGCGTGCAATATTTCCAAGTCATATATACCATCAAAATATCACCACGAGCTACATAATTTGATCGCTAAAATTTGATCGACAGAGTACGGAATACCAACAAATAGAGAAAAGAGATATAAAAAAATGTTTCTATTCATATTACAAGTACCGCAACAGCAATAATACTTATCCCATTAACAATCTACGACACTCAAGTAAAGGAAGATTCCCAAAACCTCATAAAGACGAAGAATACAAGGACGGATGAATCAGAGTGTAGTCGGTGTAACACAATAATCTCGAGGGACAAAAAATCGGATTTGAAATAAAGAGCTAAGCTCTCGAAATTGAAAGTGTCTTATACATCCTTAAACACTCGTCAATTAGTTAATGACAACACCATCAACCTAATTGAACAACAAAAATTACAGAAACAGGTGGAATATCTTTATTATTTAAATGATGCCGATATACCGAACTGGGGTAAGAAACATTAAGCGCACAACTGAACGGAAAAACAAAGAAACGTGTAGCATTATTTTTTAAATAATCTGGCCTTCATCACGATGATGCTTTGCGGAAGCTAAACGGAATTGATATAATTGAGATAAAAAAGCCTTACCCATTTTTAAAAATCTGTGCAGAACGTAAGATTAAAATGAATCGGGCTCGGAAGATGTCGCCTCTGGCGGAACCAAGGACCAACAGTCTCGTAACATTGATAAAAAAAACTTTTCACAGGCCATTTTAGGAACGATTTAAATGATACATGTTTAAGGCGACATCATGATGCTGTAACGGCGGGGCTCTTCCTTGGACAATTTAAACTTAAATTTTCCCAATTTTTTTTTTGCCTGATACACGAGGAAATAGAAAATTATCTGAAAAATAGGGAAAATGCCTCACCAAAAACCATACACCGAAGAAGCGGCAAAGAGCCCGATGCGTGTCGGACACTAATAAAGCCGATATGCATCGCCTCTTTACATCGTGGATCTAAAAGGCGGCACTTCAGAAATGGAAGGATTCTTGGAGTTTTATACTGTAAAATTTACCATTTGCTTAGTCAAGTTTCAGGTAATTATTTTAATACAATAGTTCGCGCCCGTTTATTCTCCGCAAAGTGAAGTTAAACATTTTTTAAATAGATCGCATGTAAGATTACAAAATCAAAAAAAAACTGTTATCATTTGTACGCACAATATTTATTAAAAATTGAACTACAGGATTTCTTTAAAACAACATTTCGATAAAATTGATGGTCATCGTTGAGTTCCCTGCTATATATGGATTATTTTCGATTCTTATTTTCACTTGGTGACAATCTCTTGAGTGGAAAAGAGCGACATACAACTGCCCATGGGAAAACACTGCCGTTTGAAGATGAATTCCCACGTTATTAAAAGACTGACCTTGCGCCTTGTTTATTGGGAATTATACCAGAATTATTAACCGTCGTCATCGCAAAACAAATGGTAGATTGGTCTCAGATGGTGCCAAATCAATTGTAGGGGTTAGAACCGTACTGCCTTTGTTGCACTCAGAAGTGATTTTGGCCTTAATAAAGTTTCGCGATAGCTCTTCAACAAATAAACGCGTTCCATTGCACATACCTTTCTTATAGGATTTAGATTTCGTAGAAGCATTATGATAACACCCGTTTTCAAAAGCAATACGTGAGGGACATGCCGGATGGATTCTGTTCGTTGAGGAATTCAACGGGAAAGTTAAGTGCATCATTAGGATCCTCGCTTACTAACAAATCTGCGCTGTAGTAAATTTCTGCATCACCATGGATCAAGTCAATTATTCTTCGATTCATCTCAAGCGTCTGAGCATTCATTGGAGCAACAATAACTCTTTTTGAGAGCTCATCTGTTGACATTTGCTCAATATTATTAAAAATGACACTGATTAAATCTTGACTTGTGAGAATATTGGCCGGATTTGTGTCCTCCTCATAAATGCCAGGTGTTGCAGGCAAAGTTCCTGATCCGACTTGCAGAAGCCATTCATTATGCTCGTGTTGATCTTCGCTGCGCATGTTGGTAGTCAAAAAAAGTTGTTAGAACTGGTTTCATAGAGGGCTCGATTTAATGCAGCATTCGATAAGTTCAGTGTGCTGTCCTCTCTGCATGACTGGTAGCGTCTGACGAATATCACGGCCAAGGACTAAAACTTTACCTCCGAAGCTAATGTCATTTCAAATCACCTCCCGCAAGAGCTTATTAATGCAGCGGAGACCATTCTTAGAAAGCATTGTAGTTTCATCGATAACAATAAGAACAGCCTCACGCAAAACTGCCAGAAGCTACAGATGTCATTCGCATTGATGATATTGAATTATTAAGAAGTGGCACTGGAAGTTTAAATCTACTATGAATCGTGCGTCCTCCCTTAAGCAAAGTGGCTGCTATTCCGGTTGTTGCAAATGGCAGCAGAATTTTTCCTTCATCTCGAAAGTTTGCCATTAAAATTGTGTATAAGAAGGTCTTGCCTGAGCCACCTGGACCATCGATAAAAAAGAGCTTACATTGTGCGTGATTATTTTCAATGGCAATCATAATTTTGATGTATGCCGCAAGCTGGGCTTCATTCAACTTTCCAATTTGTTCGACTGCCAATCGTGCTTCTTCTTCTTGACCATAATTTAGATCTACTTCGGGTGGGTTACCGCTTGGAACAGGCAAACCAACTGAACCGCATGACATTCCATGCTGTGCCAGAACAAAATTGATATGATGAATAGCCGAGTTGACCGATATAGATTCACTGTGTCGTCGCATGTAGTCGAGTATACAATCTCCTAGATGATCCTGCCTTAATTTGAGGTGTTGAGCGGATTGGCAAAAAATACAAATGTAAGCGAACATCTCTCGCAATAACTTAGGCATCAAGTATGTTCCACCGTCTGTCAAGCATCGCTCCCATTCTTCATCCGACTCAAGTAGCCACAAAATCTCAAAACTTGTTGCACCATGAACATATAGTAGCAGTAATCGAAGATAGAAGCGTTCTTCTTCCTTAATGCTCCACGTACATTCGTGCTGTTGTTCTTTTGCCTCCTCTATGTCACTCTTGCCATTGACCTCGCTTATAAACAAAATTGTAAGTGATATCGGTGTAAATGTGAACTCGTGCAGTTGGGTCTTTCGTGTTAATCACAAACCAAGACTCAAGCTTGGTATTTCCAGTACGCGCAGCCAAAAGCGCTTCTTCTTCATGACCTACTTCAAAAACAACTCGTGTGAATGTTAAACAATTCCATTGCGAGAAAAAAAAACGCAAAATGTTTACTTTAGTAACTAGTATAGTATAAAATTTTTTTTTGAATAGTCAGTGAGTGAGTGACATAGACGTTATAATATAGAAAAAAAAAATTTTGGTCACCCTGTGCGTTCTTGAGTGAGTCAAGGCTGGTCTCCACTTGCATATTTTTCTCTTGACAAAAAATAAATGGCTTCGGCCAACGCCTCCTAAACTACAGGCCACACACACCAAATGATGACGACACGCTATGTCTACGTTGTTGTTGCTTTCTCTAGTTGTTTTGTTAGTGTAAATATCTTAATATTATTATTGCGCAGTCTCGTTTTAGACATAAATTGACGTCATGTGCAAAAAATGAGAGTAGTAAGAGGCCTGTAGTTTAGAAGGCATTGGCTCATGACATTATTAGTATAGTATACTTACTACTACACTCTTAAAAACTAGACATATTTTCTTTGTTTTGATTACGTAGAAAAAAATGATTTGGACTTGTCATTTTAGATTAGTGGGATTATTCTGCGACAAAATAAATTGAGATTTTCATTTGTGCCTGTGTAATAATTTATATAAATTATTAATAATTATTATTATTGTTATTAATTAATATTCATTTAGTAGTTTCATTTCGTAGCGATTATTCTAACAAACAAGAACATGCACGATTTTTTAATTAAAAATGTCAAAACAATATAATGTGCGCTCAAAATTGAGCATAAGAACACAAATTATGCTCAATTGGCACAACCTCATGACAAAAATATTGAATAGTTTGATCTTTTCCTCACTTGACAAAATTTCAACGCGCATGTTCAAAGCCGTATGTTGCGTATATATTTTGGAAAAAGTACTAAAAAATGTCATAAGAAAAAAAATGGATTAGATTTTTTTTCCGTCACGAGAAAAATATGCAAGTGGAGACCAGCCATCAGTGACATAGACGTTTATAATATACATTAATCGGTAAAAAAACTGATTTAATATAATGTACAGATGTTAAGGTTTTAACCATTATTTGTGAAATTTGCGAAATCCCACTTTTGACACCAAATGTTACGAATTTCGGGCGTTCAATATAAACTCGTATGGACGGAAGAGGATGTTGTAACAGGCGGGCGAAGATCGCGCCAATCTTGACCGACACCGAAATCATCAGATGAGCAGAAGCGAGTAAGAAGGTAAAAACGAGACAACCGGGGTGAGGGAGTAAAGGTCAACACAAGAATCGTCTACTCCCTGACAACAGAAAACTTTGGACGTGGGAGACTTGATGCAGGCCGTTTTACTTCAACTAAAGAGAATGGATGTTAAATTCGATCTACTCCCTAGCAAGGGTCAAATAATATCAGCAAAGCGGCTAATTTGCTGGACTACGTAAGGAATATTGTACACAATTGGCAGAACTACGAGTGGAGCATGAAGCTCAGTTTGCCGAGTTGGGCCAGAAACTCAACCAAATGCGGTGCACTCAAGATCTTCAAATTAAAGAGCTAACAAGAGAAAAAAGTCTCTACCTCAATGAATTTGAGGGGCAAATCAGGCAAGAACTTGAAAATAAAATTAAGCAAATTGATGTTCAGTTTGAAACAAATCTCGCCAGGTATATTAGCGAGCTAAATAAAACGATTGGACAGAACCAGTTGCCGGACTCAAAAAGAATTTTAACCACAATTGATAGCGAGGTCCTATTTGAGAATTTTAAATCCCACTTTCAAGTAACAGTAAAGCTCAGTGGTTGAACTGCAGAGGAACAGCTCTCAGAAAGGAGCTATGAGCTAGTCATGACTAAGTTGGAACTAAGATTCAACTCTAAAACAAGCGGCACCTACAAGGGCAAAGCCTACAAGACCTGAAAAGCAAACAGCTGAAGGAATTTGTATTATGTAATGCGCCCACTACATTTAAGAGATTAACGAAACAAGTTCTAAGATACCTAAAATGGAAAACATGTCTGATTTATTTGGAAGACATCATTATACTAGCCCGCACATTTGATGAACATGTCAACAATTTTAAACAAATATACTATCCAAGCGATCAGAAGAAGTTAACTATTTAGCTCATATTGTATCAAGCACCGGTGTGCGAACGGATCCAAAGAAGTTAGTGTCACAGAGTGGAACACAGAGCAGAAAAAATAATTTGAACGCTCCTATTTTGGCACATCCGCAGTCCGGTGGGATATTCATTTTGGTTAAAGTTGCTAGTATCACGGGAATAGCGTGCAGTTTTTTCACAGAAGCAAGAGGGCAAAGAGCGATTTGTGGAAGCCGCAGAGAACTGTTGGCTAAGGTAGACAGTGTTATACATTTCCACAAATAGTGAAAGCAAATGGGTAGTGCTCAACATACATTTGTTAACAATTGGATCTGCAGATTCGGATAAGAACAACACTCGGATCAAGGTAGAAATTTCGAGTCGTCCGTGTTTCACGAACTGTGCAAAATTCTTAACATAAACAAAATTCGTATTATACCATTCCATTACATCCACAATCAGGTGGAATGGTGGTAGTAGAGGCTTAACTGTGAGTGGAAGAACATGTGCGTAAAGAAGCTAATGCCAACCATGATAACCGCCGTGCATAACTGCTGTGATGTTCGGCAGAGAGCCCCGCCTGATATGTAATATTAAGTATATGAGTTACCAGAAACCGAACCATTCGAGCAGCATGAGTAGATACTACTAAACTGGTGCATAATGAAGTAAGAAGCATAATTCAAGAGAAGTAAAAGGGATATCACGGAAACTACAACAAAGTTGGGAAGGTCCTTATAAAATCATCAAACGGACTAACGATGTTGTATACTGGATTCAACTAGGCCCCAGAATTAAGATGAAAGTGGTCCACATTGCTAGATTACGACGATACAACCTGGGGAAAATGGACAAGTATATTCAGGACGAACAAATTTTAGATGGGGCTAGTGCTACAAATTCAACTCTACTTCTCATTTCATTAAGCAATTATTATTCTTAACGTCATCGATGTTACCGCAACAAGTAGATAGTCTTCCACTACTGACGTGAATTGAATTTTACAATGACATTCCATGTGACGGGGAATATGCAAAGTTTATAACTTAAATCGTTGAGTTTTTTATTTGCAAAATAGAGAACGAATCTGTATCGAATGCCCGAAACTCGTAACAATATTATTTAAATTGTTTTGTGTTCGGAATTCAAGAAGCAACTGGCATGTGTTTCGACTACCTCTTCCGATTCAATCAACTTAGGCTGAAGAACGCCCGGTACTTCAGAGAAATCTGAGAATTTATTAAATATTTTAGTGAAAAATTTGATGCATGGATGAACATTTTTAATACCAGGTGGTGGCTCTCGTACCGCCTATCAACTTATATTTTATATTGTACTGCAACCTGTTTCTTGCGACATCCAAACCCACTCCCCTGAATTTCTCACGATTTAATTTTTCCAAAACTTGCTACAACTTTATTTCGCGATATATTCTGATTTCTGACACTAAAGTATGCTTATATCTTTCTATACGTTATATTGAGTAACGATATGTGTAACTCTACTGTCTGTAAATAAATAATTAATAGTTTCTAATAACTATGAAATACAATTCCAAAAATATTTTTACGTTTGTTTATTTGTTTGCGCTCATCTCGTTTCATTCACAGCTCTCACATGGATGATGTTGACATGATACTTGAGATGAAAATGTGTCAAAAAAATATTTTGTTTGTATACGATAGATACACAAAGTGCTTATAGTTTATTAAACGATCGTAAATTTATGTATATTTTGGATCATGTTACGTGTAGCTCGAGTTTACCCTAAATAAATATTAGACAATGTGAAAGGACGATATGCCTATGCGGTTCTTTCGGTCTATGTTTTGAAAGGACATTACAAATTGATTAGTATTAATTACTAAATTACATATGTTTTTCTATGTTGTATACGCACGTTAATTATGCTGCCGTGTAAATCGTTTAAATGCATAAAAACGCCATATATTTTTATAATTCCTTTAAGTACTTAGTGGAGCGTGTAAAGTCAATACAAGGATTTAAATGGCAAAATTTTTATTTAAAAAATACATAATTTTTATGCTTTTATGATCGCTCATAAATCTTGAAAATGTGTATAAAACTGTATTCTGCTGATGACTCCAACACAACATTGACGGTTCATGCAAAACACCAACACTTTTGTGCAAATGTGCTCTCGTATGTATATAAAATATATATGAGGAAAGAGAACAAATTTTTTTTTACCAATAAAATCACAGCATGAAATTTGTGCAATTCGTCAAATTGAACATATTAAAAGCTGTATGTTTAGTTAAATTTTCACTTAAACCTATTCTAGAGAAAAAAACGACATAACAAGCATCGGCATGTGGTCCAGATATACATTTTGTGAAATTTAAACTATAAAATCTAACTAATTTTGGGATAGAACGAGACGTCAATATGTAATATATTTGGGTAATTGAAGGTTGTACAAAATGTCTGTTTTGTTTTAACACGAACCTATTAGGGGTGGCCATGTGATAAGGGTCTTAAAACCAAATGTCATCATAAAATTAGGAAAATACCACGCTGTTCCCGTATTAGTTTTTGGAAAACGCAATGGGAAATAATTTTTTTTTTATTAGCAAAACAAATTTTATGCCAAAATAATTAGGCAGTGCGAAGTTAAAATACTTGTTCTTAATTTAAAAAATAACATCTCGTTATACATGTACGTATATATGCAAGGCAACACCTGTTCCCTGGGTTGCCCATAAATTTTCATGAAACTTATATTTTTTAATTGACCCCACACATGAACTATCAATGAATTTATTACGATATGAAATTGTATATACAATATTTGTACATAAATTAAAAATTGCATTTCAACAATCTCATACCCATTCTGGGTTGGCACAAATGCCAAACAATATAAACACACGAACAGTTCCCCCCCGCATGTGTATGAATAACTATCGCAACCATTCGAAAATAACATTATTGTGCTGTCCTCGAAATAAAAATTAAATATATTTACGGTTATGGTTCAGGGTTGTAAACGATATTTCAATTTTCATAAATCGTGTATATGCACATACAACTATTGTCATAATTAAATAAATTTCGCGAATTTCGATAATAAATCAAAAAATTTATATATTTTTATCCAATTTGGTATTAAGTCTACACACCATAAAACATAATATATGGGTGCAAATGTGGGCGGAATGTGCCGACGGGATTTTATTGTTTCTCTACCTGTTGGATAATCCATTGCATCGATACAAAAAATTTATTCCCGGGCTAAAAACTGCTTATGCATTATAATTGGTGTTAAGATCGCGATCTTGTGATCTGTGACCAAATTTGTAGTGACGCGTGCTAATCATGTTTGAGGTATCGAATCGCTTCGATAAAAATCAAAAATAATAAATCTGTCCAGTTTTCAAACACTTAACCTATCACATATTGTATTTGTTGTTATACCTTTAATCAATCCGATCGCGTATTTATAAAAAAAAAAATATTTATACGATCGATTAAAAATCTTTGATCCATCTTAGAATTAAATAAAAATAAAAATAATATCGAAAATTTTAAATAAATTGACATTAAAGTTTAGAGATCTTAGAAAATAAATTCAAGTGTTCTGTGTTATTCAATAATCAACATCACAAAATTATTCCGTCATGATCATCATCGATATAATATTTCGTTTTCTTGTATGATCGTCGAGGCATTCCAAACATTCCGAAATACGATGAATCGGCACAAATGTCAAACACTTTCAGAAAGAATAATCATTTTTAAATGAAATATAAAATTTAGATATATAATTTTTATTATTATTATTTTGATCGGTCTCGAATATGAGATCTTGCGCATAATAGAGATGGAAAATGCAAACTAGAAACGAAATATCTAATAATGCCGCACTTTTATCTCGTGCGCGCTCTTCATTATCTCGATATTTGTTTACTCAGAAATTAAAATCTCGCTGAATATGATCCATCTTTCATTCACTGGATGACTATCGTACATGTAACTTATAAAATCTGTGAGAAGAAAGAAAACTATCGAAGTTTTAATCGAGATTTTCCAGGTATTGGTATGCGAGTATATACGGCAAGAGTGCCAATCTTGGTGTGAATATATAAACGAGATTACAAAACACGATTTAAAATAAAACAAAACAATGGTGGTCCTTATAAATTATTTTATTATCTTTAACAAAACACGTTCATCTTGTTTCTCGTTTAATACAGAAGTCGACTCGCTCTTCCCTCTACATTTCATACATACTATTAACATAATGTCTCGACTAATCTCGGATGATCGGCAAGTACCTCTCCAATATATCTGTGCCTACCGTCATTATTTGTCACCTCTTCAACCCGATATCTGTCTCCGAACATAACTTTTGTAATATTGTACGGCCCTCTAAACTTGACCTCTCGACACGACACGACGACTTTATCACCCACTTTGTTTTCCTAGGTGATTTGAATTTGAACTCAAACCTATCCTTCTGTTTCTTGTGGTTCAAATTGATTCGTTCTGATGCCTCTTCTTTCATCAGATCGCATTGTTCATAATCAAATGGACTCCTTTTGGTGGCTTCATCTAGTAGTTGAATTGTGAGTTTATCACCAACTATTTGTTTTGGCGTATAACGCAAAAAACAACACTTGCGGCGGAATTTTGGACACTGCATGTGGGAGAGAATTTATCACCCACTGATTATCTGATACATGATCTTCCCATTTTTCATGATGAGAGTCCGACATAGTTCTCAATGTATGCACACGAGTGCGGTTGTATTGTTCAATCTGCCCCTTTGCTCGCGGAGTTGCAGTTGCGCTCAACACATACACGATGTGATTCTTTTTACAGAATCTCTCAAAACTCCCATACGTGAAAGCTGATGCACGATCACTAATAATACGATTTGGTAACCCAAAATGATTCACGAACTCCACTATGGTTTTCTCAACGAATCGTAACCAAGTGTCTTTGACTGCTTTTAAATAAACGTACTTGGTGAATGCGTCGTTCATATAACCAAAACATATGGGTGATTTTTAATGCCAAGTGTGATAAGGGACGAGTATTTTCTCGATCGGATGTAACTCATTCGATTAGCGTCGGTATTATAAAGACATTCACAACAAGTGACAATATATTTTTTTACACACTAACGCATTTTTGGCCACCAGTAAACCTGACGGAGAGCTGACAACGTTTTTTCTAAACCAAAATATTCGCCCTCTAACGAAAAATAGCAACCGATCGTCGATTTTCTTATACAACCGGCAATTTTCAATACAAAAATATTTATTTTTCAGGTTCATTAAATTTGCCGTTATGTCAAAACCGTATTCAAGTAGCTGGAGCCACCACCTGCTTATTCGAGGAAAAATGTCACTTCTCATCGAAGCTGTTCTCAAACATCCGCAATCTGTAACAACGATGAATCGTTTCCACAGAACAAAACATCTAAATCTCCCTTAACATTCTACAACATCCGGAGCCTCGAGCTGTCGAGCCTCTAACTGTGAAACTATTTCTCTAACTCCGACGTCTGCCTACTAAAGTACGATACGGGATGGAGCTCTCCATTCGCTTCACTCTGCAATAAAGCACCACCCAAACCAATCGCGCTTGCATCGGTGTGAATTTCATGTGATTTTCTAAAATCAAAAAGAACTAAAACGCCACGTTGACACAATTTATTTTTGATTTCATTAAACGCACGATCTTGTTCGTCAGCCCAAATAGATTGTACATTTTTCTAGTCAACCTTGTCAGTGGTTCCGTTAATAACGAAAATCTTGGAACGAATTTCCTAAAATATGAAGATAACCCGATAACCCTGGGCTTTATTCCATCGCCGTTAATTTCACGCCCTAAAAACTTAACCCTTTCTACCATAAATTTAAATGAACTGCAAAATTCAGTACATGTACATGTTAAACCATATTCATTTTAATATTCCTAAAACTCTCTTGAACAGAATGATTCCTTCGCTTTGGTGTTACGACTAGATATTATCATATCGTCTAGATATACAACAATTCTATCGTCTAATTCAGTTACCATTCGATTCATTAAACGCTGAAAAACGGCATGCGTAGAAATTCGTACTGCCCGTCAGGGGTCACGAATGAGGTGAATTTTCTAGAATTTTCTTCTACCGTAACCTGATAATAACCAGGCGCCAGATCCAAAACTGAAAAATATTTGTTACTTCCTAACCGGTACAAAAAATCTTCCATATTTGGCAAATAGGAAACCAATCCTTGGTAGTTTTTTATCCAATCGACGGAAATCTATACATAAGCGGTATTTGTCACTTTTCTTTTTAAATATAACAATCGGTGATGAATAGTCGGAACTAGAATATTTAATGATACCCAAATTTACAACTCGTCAATGTGAATGACATTCTCTCTCAACAGCCAATAATTGCTTTAAATTACAATCGCTAATTTTCAACTCAATAGAACTCGGAAAACCATATAGGAATCAAGATTAACTAATTTATTAATATTTGCGCTATCAGTTACCTCGTCATCCTCAAAATATTCATCAGCAAAGTTAAATATATTTTGGTTACTGCTATCACATTGAATAATATCGTCTCTGAATTTACCACTCAAAACGTCAGTTTCCCATTTTGGTTTATCGCTATTGTCGTCGGATTGATAAGTTTTTGTTGGATTTTGATTATTCACGGTCACTTTCACACTAAATTGATCATTCACATTATTAGCATTGAATTCAAAATTACTATCATTGACTTTCAAAACTTCCAACAAATTATTGGCTTTAAGGACCACAATACCTTGTTTGATCATTAATGGTTCGCGTAAGTCGTTATCATTTACAACTAGAGCGTCAACATATATAGCTACGTCGTCAATACTAATCTGAATATCAATTCTACCTAAAGTTTCTAGCCAGCGATTCCGTCATTAATACGCAATCTGATCCTAAATCTAATATTACTAATTCCAATAATATTGACTGATTTGAAATACTTGTTATCCAAACTTTCGACTCGATTCACAGACCTAGTTTTATCACCTTTTTTATCCTTCAGTTTTTAGGACATCCAATTTCATAATGACCTTCACTCCGACAAAAAGTACAAACTAATTTAGGCTTATTATTATTTTTACAATCTCGAGAAAGAAAAAAAATTATAAATTTAATCAAAACTGCCGTGGAGCGAGAGACAAGTTGCTATTGTCATGATGGAATTTCACAAAGCTCACGGATCTCAATACTAAAAGTCACCTTTACGGAGGAACCTGCTTGATCTATTTTATAGAATGTAAAAATGACGTATAAAATTCTGAAACTAGAATTGCTAGTGTTTATATATCAGCTGAGTGACCCCCTCCCCAAGAAGATTGGATAATTTTGAAATCATAATATGATACACGGACCAAGTGGAACATCTTGCATGAAAGATGGGAATTACGGCAACGAAAAAACGATGACGGGTGCACACAGCCACTGTCAATGCAACTTATATGGAGCTTGATGTCGATAATAGCTAGATTGTTACTTACACTGCTTTGCTGTTGAAAGCATTTCAAGCCCATGTTAATGTTGAGTACTGCAACTTAACTGTTTTTGGACTTTCCAATAAAAATTCACCATTCGATGAAATCGCAAAAGAATGGATAACAAGTCTACTTTACACAAGAAAATCTTCTACAGAGAAGAAATTGTGTGAAACAGATTCATCCACAAAAACGTTCCATACACATCAAGAAAGAAGTTGTCCACAAGAAAGCAAAGTAAATACAATTATTCCTGAGTATGCTGAATTATGTGGTTCTGATGCATTTAGTCGAGTTTATAATGTTCATCCTAATAATACAGAAAACCTGCCTCTTCGACAATTTACTACCATAACGCTTCCAGTATTCGAGGCAAGTCTAAAGAGTTTCGGTTGGGTGTCCTAGATAATAACTATGCAGTCATAATCATTTGTGAGATTTTTGGCTTACTAATTCTATGAATAGCGAAGAATTCTTCCCATTGGGTTATATCGTCTACCGAAAAGATCGACACAACCATGTCACAACAATGAAAGGTGGAGGTGTTTCGATCGCCGTGAAAAACTCAATTCCGAATGAGAAGGTGGCTTCCCATCAAGTTCATGATGTCATTGCTGTACGGTTTAAACTAGCCGATTCGTCACTTCTCGCCGTGGTCGTTTACGTTACATGTGGGTCAAGCCTGGATACTTATATCGAGATCATCAACTTCATCGACCTTGCTATAGTCCCTTTTTTTCATCCTGATGAGCAGCTGATGATTTTCGGTGACTTCAATCTGCCTGAGGTGAACTGATCTGATATCAACGGTATTTTCACACCATCTTCTACAGATATTAGAGGAATCACTACTGTGGACTACCTCGTTAGCATCTCAACAACCCAAATTAACCGAACGAGCAATACTCAGAGTAAATATCTGGATTTAATTTTTTCAACCGATAACATGTACTCAGAGGTCTCACCGTGCGAGGACCTTACAGGCTGTACCAGCGTATACCACACTCCAGTTATGTTAAATATTTTTCATGAAAAATGCGACACTAGTTTTCCTATTGATAATTTTTTTTTTGATTTTAGAAATGCCGACTACGCTTCCTTAAATGAATTTCTGCTCAATTCGGATTGGGAATTTCTTCAGTTCGGAGGAAATCTAAATACAATAGTTTTGTCTTTTAACAAAGTTGTCAAGACTGGTGTAGAAAAACATATCCCACGGAAAAAAACTAAGCCTGGCTTCCGCGAACCGTGGTATAACAAGCAATTAAAGGACATAGAGACACGCCACAATAAACTACACTCCCTATATAAAATACACGGTTCGAAATATTATCATGAATTCGAGACCGCACGGAAGGAGTTTAAAACATTAAACTAGTTCCTGTATAATAATTATATTCTGCAGATCGAGGAAGATTAAACTTCTACTCCAAAAAAGTTTTGGAATTTTATCAATATGAAAAAGAAAGACCGTTGGGTTCCCCTTACCTATGACGTATCTAGATGCTTCTGCAAGTCATTCCTCGGAAGTCTACAATTTATTTGCTAATTTTTTTGAATCCGTTTACGAATCGCCATCCATCGATCCATGGGGAATTTACCCAATTACGGTTCACCGAAGATGACGTTCATGACAGCTTGTCTCAAATTGATGTTAATAAAGGTGCTGGGCATGATGGATTTCCGCCGATTCTTATTAAAAATTATGCTGCTAGTCTGGGTGCTCCCATCTTCTTTATCTTTAACGAAAGCATTCGAACTCAAATTTTCCAGATCCCTGGAAAATTTCATATATACATCCAATTTTCAAGTGCGGTAAAAGAAGTGATATCTGTAATTATCGTGGGATAGCTATTCTCTCCGCCATTCCTAAACTCTTTGAGCTTATGGTACAAAGGTTTTTATTTTTCCATGTTAAAACGGTTATTTTAATTTGATGGCATTTTGCAGACACTTATTCAGCAGTATTGATTCGAAAGTGCAACTGGATGTTATTTATACCGACTTTTCTAAAGCGTTCAATAAAATTAATCATTTAATTCTAATCAAAAAGCTACAGTGGCTGAATTGTCAAGCCATTCCTACTAAGTGGTTGCTGTCCTACCTCTCAGATAGGTGGCAGTTTGTTAAAATTGGTGAGTCATCTTCTCGTCTATTTCGGGTTACTTCTGGAGTGCTACAAGGTAGCCACATTGGACCACTTCTATTTTCAATATTCGTCAACGACTTGGTTAACTGTTTTGTCTCTGCAGATTGCCTGCTTCACGCAGATGATATGAAAATATTTGCACGAATATCAAACGTATCCGACTGTATAAATTTCCAAGCGGATTTAAACAGATTTTGTGATTGGTCGGTTGAAAACAAACTGTTGCTGAACGTGAGTAAATGTAAGGCAATGTCTTTCTGGCGTACCCGCTTTCCGATTATACATCAGTATTCGCTTTATAATGAAAAAGTCGTTGGAGCTAAGTTCATATCCGATTTGGGTGTTATTTTCACTCGAGATCTCACATTTACAAGGCATATTGATTCGATAATAAGCCGAGCATATATGATGCTTGGTTTTATTAAACGGAATTGTAAGGATTTCTGTGATCCGATAACCTTGAAATCTCTGTTTGTCTCATTTGTTCGATCAATTTTGGAGTATGTCTCACAGATTTGGTCATCTTCTTACCGATGCCATTCCGAGAGAATTGAGAGTGTTTACCTTCAATGCGGGCACATGAGCACGTACTTCCGGCTTATCGCGATCGTTGTGCTCTCTTAGGATTACAACGGTTAGATAACCGACGTGATATTTCATCCGCAATATTTGTCCGCGACGTATTATGTTCACGTTTAGATTGTGCCGAGATACTAACCAGCTTCGGCTTTTATGTTCCAGAACGGTGCTTGTGTCGCCGGAACGAATTTATATTTACGAGAGCGGTAGCCACAAATTATGGTTCATCTGAACCAGTCTTGAACTTATCGCGTGTTTTTAATCTTGTTTTTGATAGGTTTGATTTTAACATGTCAAGAAATTCATTGAGGAACGAACTATTTAAATTTTATAATAACCTTTCTTAAATTAAATAACTTTTTCAATTTTGTCATGTCGCTTATTTTTAATAATTGTAATAATTACCGATTGTAACCCTGTAGGTAAATTATATAAATAAATAAATAAATAAATAAATAATACTAAGTGTTACAATTTAAGAATGCTACTTCATGAAGTAAGAGGACCAACATCTTGTCAATCAAGGAATGTCTTAAAGGATCTCCTACGTGTCATCCACAACAAACAAGCAAGCTCTTTGTAATCATATAAAAACTTAAACACCTTCCGATTCTAAAAATCTTTGGGAAAAGCATAAACAAAGCTTTAGTGAACAATGGGAGAAGCTTTTATTCTGCTAGTAGGTGATTTTCATCAAACTTTGCCAGTCATTTCACAATCAACAGCCCACATATGCTCAATGTCTGCGTGAAAGCATCTCAGTTTTTGGATAGGGGTAACTGAAAATTTCCAATTATAAAATTCCCATTCATTATAATTTCCAATAATATTTGAGATATACTTATCCCGTCTGATTACCATTTTATTAAAAAAAATTCCAAACAATATCAAAACCATGACTGGCTTTATGAACGTTCAATCATAGATCCCAAGAACGTCGGCGTCAATAAAATAAATAATGAAATTCAATCGCACCTCCCCCATTTTCCAATGAAATACAAATTTACTGACTCAGTTATTGATGAGGAAAGCGACGGTTATTACTGGTAAAAGTAAAAAAAAAGCGCTGATTTGCTTTTCGAATTTAAGCGATTACAGTTTCCGCCACGCAATGATAACCACCACGCAATGGCAACACTTTCACATGCTCAACTACATTATATTTTGCTCCAGATTGGAAATGCCAAAATATTTGCTAATTTTCATACCAAATGGAAAAACCAAAAATATTGTTTATCAAGGGAGGTCACAAAATACATTAATTTTAGATTGGGTAAGGAATGACAAAAGTAATATACCTAACCAAACTTCTATGATATTCCAATGCACGCCCTTAAGGGACATTTCTCTGCAATAATGGTGAAGGTGAGGCTTCCGTTACTGAATTCAGTGCCTGATGAGAATTCCTGTCATTCATAATTGCCATTACAGCGACTTCCAGAGATTTCCTGCAAAATTTCCAAAGTCCTAAATAATTTTGATTTGTTCCCTACAACGCCCGATGATTCAGCTAATAATTTTATACATCCAATGATCGGAAAGTTGGGTCGACTATCAATGACCAAATGGAAACAACTATGTAGTGATCAATCCTCAATAACAGTCATATTCATCACGTACTGATGGATTGTCTGTGAATCTTTTCAATAAAATCCATGTGGTTAGTGTTTCTCTATTAACAGATTGATGAAGTATGGTATCTATTGCAAAATACGATGCGCATCAACGCACAGTGATTATTAAGCGTCTTTTACTGGATAGTATGCTTATAGGGTGTTTTCGGCTAAATCGATTTATTTGATTATATAATGTATTCGGTATAAATCATCGATAAAATTTTATCTAGCAATCACTTGTGTTCCTATAGCTACTTCTGGTATTTTAAAATTGTGATGGTACTGACTTTTCTCCAGAGGTGGCTTAACTCCCGATGGTGTCACAAGATATAACCAAGAAATTATATTTCTGGTTTTGCAAACTCGAATTGTGCCAGATTGAAAAGGTTTCAAATGGTTTGATGCTCTCTGATAAAATTTGCGAACTTTATGAACTCTTTAGTACGTTTGTTGGTGAGACCGTTTGACCATCACGGCTGCGTTTAGTAAGTTTTTGAGGCAAACATTTGTCGCAGACACTTTAGTTATTGTTTTGGACATAGCCCGCTCTATTTGGTCAATACCATCATCATATAATACGTTTATTTGGTTAGCCATCCCTTGCCATTTTATTTCCAGCAGAATGGAAAACCTATTTTCAGTTTGCGTGTTTGAGTGAGTACCTCGGAATCTTAACACTTTTGTAAATTTACATAGTTCATTTCTTCGAAATATATGACTAAGAACCTATAGTTTTACGTCTCATGTTTTCAATGGAGACTTCATAATGTATCTAGCGGGTGCTTGGCTGTACATATATTGATTGGAGAAAGGTGAATTTGACATATTGTCTTAGAGAGTATATGGGGTTTTATTGCAGTTGTCGTGTTGGGAAAATTTGATTAGATGAGCATTTATAATCCCCAATTAATTATATAAAATAAAAACACAATAACTCAAATTTAATTTAAATACTGGTTTATTATTTGTTAAAAACACACACGTTTATTTTGAGTAAAAGCTGGTCGTTTTGTGCTTTTTTGTTGGATCTGCCGTTTAATATGTTGCTGGATGAAGTTTTGGGTTTATTCTAATTTTTAATGAAAATTAAAAAACAATAATTAGTTATTTGAACAAATTATTTCAAACGAATTGCTGTGATCAGCGTGTCTCTGGCAATTCGTTTGTGGAATGCATTGCAAGGTGTTTTTCTAAAAACAGAAAATACTCTGCAATGCTATGCGCGGTGTTCCGGTTTGCAGGAACTGACCGTTGCAAGTACTTCATCGTATTTCCAATTTTCTAAGAAATACGTAAGGCGGCTAAGACCGAGTCTACAAGTTGTTTAACTCCCAATAAACTGAATCGTTTCCGGTGTGGTTCTTCAGTTTTAAAACAAAAATGAAATAATGACTTCCTTATTTTTTCTTATAGCCGGGAGTGACCATCCGCGGATGCCTGTCACACACCGAAAATAATTAATTATTTGTAATATTTACGCATTTTTAAAACATGCTCTTTTGTATTTCGAAATATTGTGTGCATCAACCACCACATTTAAATACTTCGTTTAGAAGTCGAGTGTTGAATCTGGATTAATGGCTTAATTATAAAATACATTTTAAAGAAACAATCTTGCCAAAAATAAATATACCAAGCATGTTCGTCTAATTTATTCCAGCTGTGTGTCCGTTAATATTTCAAAAATATAATTTCGCTATTAAAATCCAAAATTTGATAAAGCATTAATTTTACATCAATGATTAAAATTAAAACCCATTCGGGCCATTGATTTTTATATACTATAGAGCACAAAATTATGATCGCGACATGGCTTCGGTTTATAATGAGTTATAAATTTTTGATTCAGATTTACTCGATCCACGGTGAGGCGACACACCTTTTTATATTATTATGTAGGTATGTTTCTATATTATAAAGGTTTGATTAATCTTGAATTTGGATTTTTATTATCACCAATGGCTAAGAAAATTAATTATAATTTTCAGTTCATGTTATGTGTTGTTGTTGGTGGTGGAATAACATAACAATAGTTAAGTAGAACTATAACTCAATATAAACACCTAATAACAATAAATGTTAATTACCTTAACACTACAACTTTCGTCACCTTATAAATCATATGATTTTACCGCGCACGTTTTATTCGGTTTTATGAATAATTAATTAGATATCATAATCGTTTTCGTATAGGATTATAGTGATGAATCTACCTGCAAGCCGCATGCAAATCATTTTTCAACGTATTCGCGTGATTTATGCAAAGTCGATTTTACTCATGTTAATGAGTCTGTTTTGATCTACAAAATTAAAAAAAAAATCTCGAAATTTAAATATTTTGGTTACGGTCATTAGTGATGGCTGATAGGATTTGTAGATCTTCTTTTCTCTCTAGAAACACATTTGTAATTTGATTAGGTTTTAATTGGGAGTCGTTAAATCGCTTTTTCCACATCCAATATTGCCGAACAGAGAAAGTTATTGATAGTAGCGATTAAATTAATTTAAACCGTTCGTGAACCAGTTTGGCTTTGACAAATTGCGATCCGACCTATTTTTTATTATATAGAAATGTTTTTGGCCAACTTATTGGAATATTAATAGAAAAATGTAACCGTACCCGACAAAATATGTAACATAATTGTGTGATACCAATTTAGTTTTAGGCCTTAAACTTGAACACGTGGTTATTTTATAATTAAGGTACTTTGACCAAATGGAATGACTAATGAGGAACCGATTAAAGTAACGGACAGAGATAAAGTAATTTTTTAAAATTCTCTGTGTGCGACCAAAGATTAAAGTGTGTGTCTTCTCTGCAGCCCACACGAATTAACTGTTTGGGGTAAACGTAAGGCTTTTCTCATAATATGGGAGATTAACGTAAGCTGGCTGAAATCGGTCTACGCAGCAAGTATCAGACCTGATCCGATAAAAAGTTTGCGGCCGAAACTTCATTTACTCAAGCTTTTCCATAAATTATAGGAGATTCCACTGATTTTGATCAGAAATCCGTCCACAGCAGCTTCCATAGCTTTTTAGTTTTTTTTTTCAATATTTTGGAAAATATCTGTAGCAATTTAAAATAACCACTTAAGTCTGGCTATCTGGGGGGGCGGAATAATTTAATATCTTAATCTGTTAACCACTTAAGTCGAGATAAGTGGTTATGTTGAAATAAATTCTAATCGATAGTATTTCCCGTTTTTCTTTCCCTTCAATTTTTCACCAAAATTCGACTATTTTTGATCGTAATATAAGCAACAAAGAAATCACTTATGTTTCTTATAGGTGATTGGTATCTATTAAAAACCACTTAATTGATGATTTTTGATATTGTAGCACGCAATAAGTGATATTTAAAACAGCATTTTAATTTGTAAAATCAGAAATAAATTTAGAATAAACACTTATCTTGAAATAAGTTTTTATTTTGAATTTAATTTTGCGTTTGGTATTTATTTAAATCGATATAAGTGTTTTTTTCTAAATGATAACTAAAAATTTTGGGGCTTTCTTGTGAACTCAGAGCATGTAACAAACGCTTGAAGGTGTCCTATAATCCTATAATTTTTTCACAAATTAACTTAAAATTTAAATTTGGTCCTCTGAAAAGTAGCTAAAAAATAGATAAATGGTTTTGTTGAATTGCCACAGATATATCAGTTACGAGAACAACGACGGTGAACTTAGATACTCTAAATTAATTTTGCAACAATATCGGTTCAGACAAGTTTTCCAAAATTTAAGCTGAAAGGACGATATCTACCGGTTATGTTACCACTAACCTCATGTGATTCCGGCTTATCTTCATTGGTATGAAGCCGAAATATCAAAAAGTACACAGCAATCAAAAAAGGATTACTCTCATTCTGCCGATGATCCCCAATGACTTTATATGGTTCTGATGTTACTACTTACATCATAATTACTCTGTATTGTTTGTCCAATCGAAAAATGGTTCCGGCTCGTAAAACGACGTCAAAATACAGATAACAAATATAGTGCACAATGCATTGTGATATTTTGTGCCATTGTTGGTTTGGTTGCGGCTGGCTTCATATATGGTTCTGGCTGATGTTGAAGACGTTCGGGCTGACCTTGCCATTGTTCCGACTGAAACCTTATATGTTGTACAACCATTTAAGTGCATTGCGCTCCTATGATTTCCGGCTGTTAAAACTCTGGTTCCAGCTGGATTAATATTGGTTTCGGCTAATGAATCAGTAAGTTCAACACAATGCATTGTGCTAAAGTTCCGTTTATAGTGTTGCCTCACATTTGTGCCGGCTGAAAAACCAGTGGCCCTATTCTGTCTTTCCCTGGGAATAGGGAATTGGGAAAAATATTTTCATAGCATTTTTGTCTAAATTGTGTTTTTCTGGCCTACTGAGGGAACATGTTTGGTGTTAATATTTTTGAAACAAAGTGATATGGGAAAATATTTTCCCGAATAAAAATTTTGTGGAACAAAAATTTCCCAATTCACTTTGTTTTGAACATTTTTGCACTAAACTTTTTCTTTTAGTAGGCCAGAAAAATACAATTTAGACAAAAATGCTATGAAAATATTTTTCCCAATTCCCTATTCGGGGAAAGACAGAATAGAGCTACAGGTGGTGCAAAATGGTGGAAAATAAATTGGGCTACTTGTTCCATAGTCGTTTTGGTTTCAGCCGGCTTCATGTGGTTCCGGCTGACACTGTTTAGTGGTTCTGGCTGATCTTAGTATGGTTAAATCTGACAACTTATAGGTTGCATAACCATTTAAGCTGTAGTATATGAGGATCTTCGTACATTTGTAGTAATTAAAGTCGGGTCTTGGCCACAACAATTACACCTTTAAATTTGAATGTAAAGTAATCATGAAAATGTTAAATGATTAAATATCTGTGCCCTCTCTGCAGCCCAGGCGGATTGACTGATCGGAATGAAACTTCATACTTATATATAAGCCTCATTCATAAATTAAGAGATTTTTGGTCTAACTCGGTCCGAATTTGGTTGCTTTCAAAATAGCTTTTACAGTTTTTGCAAATATTTTGAAAAATATGTAGCGTTACATCATTTTTTAAATTTTACTGGGAGCGACGAGTTTAGATAAAAAAAATGTATTTCATCAAAATTCAGTATCTCTAAAGTCCAGGCGAATTGAGCATTTGGACTGGATAAACTCGTACTTAACCATTTTGTATTAGGTAGGAGATCGTTCCGAGATTTGGTGGAAATTTGTGTACCGGAAATGGCGCAGCTTCCATGTTAACTTTTTCAATTTTTACATTGATTCTGAAAAGTTTGGCATTTATTAGAAACGACAAAGAATTAAAAAATTAAAACAAATTTAAAGATTAAATTATCAACAATTTTACCTTGGTGGTTTTCTGAAATTTGAACAAGAATATTGATTTTTGATTATACATGATAATTTTACCAAAAGTCTCTACCTTAAAAGAAAGAAAGGTAGGTTCAAATTTCTTGGAACCTACTGCTTTCGCTACACAGATTTCCCCCCAATTTGGTAAGGATCTCCCAAATAATATCAAACAATTAAGAATAAAATTGGATTCCGAATAGTCAACCCGCCCGGACTGTAAAGACGCCGAATTTTGGAGAAATAAACTTTTTTTTATCAAAACTAGTCCCCACAATTTCCCCTACCTTTCCATAAATAAATTTTGATTGATGATTACTATGTGTGGCTGTGTGATATCGGATTTTTGATAAAAATGTCTTGTATGTATTATAAAGGGTGTTTCAACAGGTTGTTACGACTGTGTGGTCTTAACAAGACATTTTTGTAAATTTGTTTCTATTCTCCACGTGGTTTCTTGCGTCCGGGTTTGTTGTCTGAACGTGATTTCTTGGTGGATGGATTCCTGTGTGTTTTCTTCTGTTATGTTGGCAACGGAACGAGAATGGGGGAGAGAGAGAGAGCGGTGCGCATCGAGTGTGTGCAAAGTAAAACGTTTTAAAAAAATGTTTTTTTCTTGTATGTCTCTCTTTTGTACCAACGAAAATTTGGTACAAAGGAGAGACAGAGAAGAGAGATGCATTTTCTTCTAAAACGTTTTACGAGCTGTGCGACGCTCGAATATTTTTTTTGGTTAGTCATTCACACAAAACCGTGATTTTGATTGATATCAAGAGTTTTTTTTTCTGGTGTGTAGTTTTTCAAAAAAAAAAAAAAAAAAAGCTTGAAATTTGAGTTCTGTAAGATATAGTTTGAGGTTTTGGTTTATTTTTCCATATATTTTAAATTAATTAAATTTTCAACTATTTTGTAATCGAGCGCCGCACAGCGGGTGCGCGCTCGGTGCGTATTGCTCTCTCTCTCTCGTTCTCACTTGTCGTGGTACGGGGGGGAAAAGGGGAGTTGTTTCTTTGTTTTGGTTATAATAAAATGAATTATTAAATTTTTTGTGTGGTATGATGGGAGCGGAGACTCCCTCTGTGTCGGTTTAGTGTTTGTGGTCCCTTGGTGCCCGCATCCAATTTCGTAACCGGGGCTTTGCCCTGTTTGAATTCGAATGGATGCGCGCACCAAGGCACCTCTCTCCCATTTATAATTTTTTGAGTTGTTCGTTCCTCAGGTTCCGGCCGACGAATTTCGGCGGAACTACGGTTTTTATTTATTATTTGCGTTTCCCCAACTTTCTGTTAATCACGGTGTAGGCCAGGAGCCCTGCATGCCTCAAACCCCACGACCCTCGCACTTCTCGCTGAGAACGTAGCCGGCAAAACATCACCGTGGAGGCCTCTGCAGGAGCTTAGTGAATATCTGCAGGTTGGCAGTAGCCAGCCTGTAACAAGGTGCGCTTCAACTTTTTTTCGATAGGTACGGCGAACGACGCTTATTTTTTATTAATCTTTTGTCATTTGGAAACTTCATTAGTATACATTTCATCATGGAACGCTACACACGTGAACAGCGATTGCAAATCGTGCAAATTTTTTATCAAAATAATCGTTCTGTTGCTGCTACTTTAAGAGCATTACGGCCATTTTACGGTCCATTTAACAAGCCAGCCCGTGAATTTTACGTAAAGATCTTGGCCTACATCCGTATAAGATCAAGCTGACACAACAACTAAAGCCGTTTGACCATTTGAAGCGACGCCAATTCGTGAATTGGGCTCGAAAAAGCAAATCGAAAATGATGCAGATTTTCACCGAAAAATCATCTTCAGCGATGAGGCTCACTTTTGGCTAAATGGATTTGTCAACAAGCAAAATATTTGCGTTACTGGGCAGGAAGCAACACACACGTGATTCAAGAGGCACCGTTGCATCCCGAAAAAGTCACTGTTTGGTGCGGATTACATGCCGGCGGCGTCATTGGGCCATATTTTTTCATCGACGATAACGATCGCCTCGTTACTGTTAATGGAAATCGATACCGCGATATGATAAACGATTTTTTTGGCCGCAATTGAATGGAATGGACTTGGACCACATGTGGTTTCAACAGGATGGGGCCACATGCCACACAGCACACGATACAATCGCGTTATTGAAGACTAAGTTCGATAAGCGTGTTATTTCACGAAATGGGCCCGTCCAGTGGCCGCCGCGCTCGTGTTATTTGACACCTCTAGATTATTTTCTTTGGGGTTATGTGAAGTCATTGGTCTATGCCAATAAGCAGCGACGTTGCAAGAGCTCAGAGCCAATATAGATCGTGAAATTGCTGGAATTTCGGCCGATTTATGCGAAAGAGTGGTCGAAAATTGGGTTCAAAGATTGGACTTCGTAAAACGTGCACGCGGTGGTCATGCAAAAGAAATCGAGTTTCATAATTAAATGTATATGGTCAAATTCGTTAATAAAAAAAAGTTAGTTCAAAAGTCGAACAGTTTGTGTTTTATTCAACAAAAAAAATGTTGAAGTGCTCTTATTGAAAAACCCTGTATTTCAGAAAAGTAACATAGTTAACCCTTTTTAAAAATTAAATCTTCACTGCAAAAAACGAAAAAGCTCTTTGGATTGTGGAGATGCAAATAAATATTTTTCGTCATTTCCGGTAAAATTTAAAAAAATAATCTGTAAAAATTTTGTTTCAAACTTAATCTACAATTTTTTATTTTAATCGTTTTTTTCGTAAATGGTCTATGCTTAGCTGCCACTTCCGGTGGAGTGTCAAAATTCACTGAAATCTCCCAATTTGTAGAAATAAGCTTAAGTATGAAGTTTCACCTCGATCAATCGATCGGCCTCTGGTGTAGGGAACCAACAACATTTAGTCTACACGACACAACACACGCACGCGTATCAAAAGTTTCATGATTACTATACCAGAAAACAGTGTTAAAAAAAGTCATTTTTGTAAAACTGACTTGAACCGATATCATTAAATATTTAATTTAGAATGGTTGAGTTATGATATACTTTTCAAAATATTAGCAAAAAATGAAAAGCTGATTTGAAAGCTGTCACTTCCGATAAACTGTTTTCGACCAAAATTCAATGGGATCTTGTAATTTTTGAAAAAGCTTAAGTATGAGGTTTCATTCAGATCAATCAATTCGTCTGAGGTGGACACGGCCGAATTTTTGTTGAAAATAGTCATTTATACTTCAATTTTGTAAATTGAACTGTGCCGATGTTATTGGAAATTTAATTTAGATCTTTTTGGTCATAATCGTCTCTCCCTACAAAAAGCTCCTATAAAAACTGCTATCATCCCTGCGATTTTTGGTTGAAATTGGTACACCAGAAGTGGACATATATTATTTACGAGAAAAATGATTGCGAACTAAAAGTTGTAAAAATACCGGTCCAGAATATTTTATTAAAATTTAAGCGGAAATGACAATTTTTGGCCAAAAACTGTTTTTCATCAAAAATTTCGCTCTTGTCCAGCCCAAACGGATGGATTGATTGGGACTAGATTAAACTTTATTTCAGATTATTTGCAGTAATTGCAAATAATCTGAAATGTACAGGCAAAAAATTGGTCCCTGTACAGCCCAGACAGATTAATTGACCGAAATGAAAATTCGTACTTAAGCTTTTCCATAAATATGGAAATCCCAGTGATATTATCGGTCAAAATCGGCCAAAGTGGTACATGCCACAAGATCTTTTTCGTTTTTTGCAAATATTTTGAAAGTATTAGATTTTAAATTAAATTTCCAACAATATCGTCCTCCATTTGCTGGTACCGGTACCTTCCATAGGAGCTTTCTTCTTATTGTTTTCGAATATTTTGAAAAGTATCTCAAATATGAGAAAATCGCCTATGCACTAAAAGACTAAAATAAATTTTGAACAACATATTTAGGGTTGGGCTCGTTTTCCCGAATTTCAAAATTCCGACTTTTAAAATCCCGACTTTCCAAATCTCGACTTTCAAAATCCCGACTTTCAAAATCCCGACTTTCAAAATCCCGATTTTCAAAGCCCGATTTTCAGAAGGGTGTACCACGATATCCCGAAAGACAGAATCTCGATTGACCAAATCACGAAAGTCATAATCCAGACAGAAAATCCAGCCAAATTTTAAACGCGCTGCGCAAAAATGAAAATTGAGTTCTATGTTAATGGAGTTAGTCAAATAGTGGTCTGGTAAGATAAATCATACCTACGTATTATAATCTATGGGTGGTATTTCTTACAATTAAGTTGTAAAACAATAAATAAAACACATTAAAATAATAAATAAATTTGTGGTTTTGTGAACATAATAACAGGTAAGCAATTTTAATATAGATCAGAGCAAAATTATGCACGAAAAAATGAATTTCAGTGCAGTAAATTTGAATATGGACATATAAATATTGAAATCTAACAAAGGTGGATTGAAACTAAATTTAAATTGATTTCTATATCATGTAGATAAAAAGCGAAATCTAGCCGGTTACGACTTTAATCGATGAACATGGACAACACAAAATCAAAGTAAACACAACGTTAAAGCTAATACCTCCATTAAGAAAAACGCAACCGCGACCGTATTAAAACCATGCCAAATAATATCCTCTGTGACTGCGGAATGTAATCCTCTTTGTAGAAAATATTTGCCTTCTTCAGTTGAAGCAGCCCAAATGTATTGAAGACATCGAAATCCCTGAGCAATTGTAATACATCGATAGGAAATTGTTTGTACTTTCTATTAAAAATTTGAAGGTCAATGTATTATTCTCTTGGGTACCATTGAGAATATCCACCTGTTACCAAAGTCCAAGTTTTGGATTATGAATGGTACGTTCAAAGTAGTACCATCATTGCTACAACAGCTGTTTAGCATACACGGTCGAGTAGGAACAGATGCATGCAATGTAATAGTTCCTCTTGTTTATTGCTTAATGGCCGAAAAAAGCAAGCGTTGCTATAATGAATTTGTATACGAACATATGAAAATTGCTTGTGATAATGAAATCTGCTGCCTATTCCTGAATACGATACGAAAACGAATGTACAAGATTCATATTCAATTTCAAATAAGAATCGTACGAATCTGATTTAATTCAAATATGAATTTTGTATTTTCGTCTTGGTATCGTATTCAGGAATAGGGCTGCTGTTTAAACCCCAGTCATATTATTTCAGATTTCGAAAGAGCAAGTACTAACATATTTAAGTCGTATTTCCGAGAAACACAATTTAAAGGGTGTTTCTTTTACTTAAGCCAAATTATATGGCGAAAAATAAAAAGGAAAAACTTGAAAAAATATGGTGCCAATTTTTTTTTGTTTTTGTACCAGCTAATAAGATTTGTGATTACTATGAAGCCGTAAAAACTGGAAACCGAGATTTTTTAAATATAGCAACAATTTTAGAAGATAATTATTATGGTAAGCAGTCAAAACGAAGAAAACATCTTCCCATGTATTCACCTTCTTTCTGGTCAGTATATGATAATATCGTGTTTAATCATCCACGTACACAAAATAAAATTGAGGCCTGGCATAGAAAGGCTTTCATCTTTAATAGAGTCTAAATACACAAATATTTACAATTTAATTTCAAATTTAATTAAAGAACAAATATTTGTAGAAACAAAGGTAGAAAATGTCAATGCCGGTGAAAATCAACCGAAAAGGTGCTGTTACGCAAAATAGGAAGAATTCAATAAAATACGCTGTGCTAGTTGAAAATGTGACTAGCTGGGCACCCAGGAAGTAAACCTAATTCGAGTACGCTGAATTCAATGGTGCTAGTCCCATTTCAAAGTTAGTCCCCATTTTTGACATATCGCTTTCGACATGTTTTAGCTCTGAGTCAAAATATACACTCATTTTCACATTGATAGCTCCTGAACCATTAAGATTTCCGTTATGCTTTCTTCCGCAAAGTTTTTGCGCAAATCAAGATCAACAACTTTGCCAACCATATCAAGACCGAAAAACCACATCCACCATATATGTGTGTTTTACTTCCAAGGTTAGGTTAGAGTGGCTGCTTCTGCAAAATTAGACCAGTAGTGGCCCGTTATGATACCACTAGATCCTATTTCCTCTTTACCCCTGTTCAAATCAATTCGGATCTATGTACGTAGCGCAAAATATCTCGCACTGCACAGTCAATGAGATCTGGAAGGATGGCCATACTGTGCACGCTCAAATACCTACACCTTTCACATGATAGTGCCGGACATGAGCATAGGAAGTTATTTAAAGTCTCTTTCTCCTATTCGTTCATGTAACTTCTAAAAATCATTCGTCTGTAGACCCAGCCTTCTCGCATGTTCCCCAAAAAATCAGGGTCTTGTCAGTTTGAATATTGGTCCACCTGTGCTAAGGTTCGTAAAATCAGGGAAGGCTAGATACAACTGGAGGTCGGCATACTTAGGCCAAACAGGACGCTCGTTTAAAATAAGATACAAAGAACACTTCAATGACTTAACCAAAAGTATACATAAAATCAAGTTTCGCATAACACATAAAAACTGAAATTATAGGCACACTAAGGGTACAAATTTTGGGTACAGTTTGACTCGTGAGCCATGGAGACATTTGTATACTGTACATATACAAATTTCTCATGAGTCATGAGTCAAATTACGGCCAAAATTCACACCCTGAAAATATACAAAAACACCAATAATTTACTAAGCGACAAAATCAACACAAAAACCAAAAAAAATTACGAACTATTATCCATAACTTAAAAACAAAGGAGGTACCAAACAGCAGCGCCTAGCTACAGTATACAAATAGCTTCAAAATTAATTAAGTAAAAAATGACCCGAATAAGAGATTATTCTCGAAATCGATATTTCTAAAAAAGTTAGAAAATTGGCACAATAGGTAAGAACTAAAAACTGTAATATAAAATTAGAAATAAAAAATTTTTCATCGAAATATATATGTAAAGTGTCAAAATAACACAAACAATAAAGTGAAAATCTGCTGGTGAAAAATAGGTGTTTTAAACTCAAGTGCTTTTGTTCATGTGTGTGGAAAATTTACAATTATGAGCAATCGCCACAATATAAGTGATGACACCGTTAATTTATATCGACTATACTTTCGCAAAATGTTATTAGTCGTGTAAATTGGACACCGTCCTTTGTTTGTACGGCATGCAAAACACTGAAGCCGCAATGCCATTTGGTGTCCTGATGATATGGATCGATCCACAAGGGCATGATGCAGTTCAATGTTATGGGTGTATGAATTATATTCTCGGTACAAACAGAAAAAAATTGGTTCTTTGGCATACACTGCAATGACAAATGCTGCTTGTTCCGGAAAGATCAAACCCAATTGAGGAATAATTACGAATAACATTTGAATCAGGTGAAACCCGAGAAACATCTGCACCAATATATCAACCATCAAATGTCACTGCGCCATGCAATCACATTGAAATTTCGCAAAATCGTTTGGATATTATGGTACGACGCCTGAAACTATCGCAGCTGTAAGCCATTTTTTTGTCAAAGAATTTAAAACAACTGAACATTTTGGCTCCATATATGTCGGGATATATAGAGCAATAAATCGTCATCGTCATTTTATGAATTTTTTCAAATCAATTGAGATTAATTCGCTCGCTTTTTGCACTGATATCCGAGGTTTGGTATCCACAATGCACAATGCATATAATCCCGAAAATTGGCGATTGTTTATCGATTCCTCTAAAAGTAGGCAGTTCTCCTTCACGTTACGAACCCAAAGAATTCCATTCCAATTGCACTCAGCACAAACATAAGAAAAACCATGCATCAATGAAAAAAATCATTGATTTGATTAAATACAATGACCATTAATAGAAAATTTGTGCAGATTTAAAAGTGATAGCTCTTTTAAGTGGCATGCAATTGGATTACACTAAAAACATGTGTTTCATGTGCATATGGAATACACGTTTTAAAGGCGATCAATACAACGAATGGAACTGGGCTTTATGTGAGAACATTAGATTGCGATACGACAGCATCGTTGAGACCCCACTTGTGCCAATTAAAAAAATATTGCTACCACCACTTCATATCAAGCTTGGAGTAGTTAAAATTTTTATAAAAGCACTGAATCCAGATGGAAATGCATTCATCGAATTGCGTCGCTTTTTTCCACGGTTAAGTGGAATGAAAATAAAAGAAGGTTGGTGTTTGAATCTATTCGAATCTTAGTTTTGATCAAATGAAATTTCATCTCGTATTTTATTTTTTATTACAGGAATACTTAATGGACCAGATATTCGTCGTTTGGTGAACGATGATGCATTTGAAAATTCCCTCAGTGAACGAGAGTTTGTGGCATGGAAATGTGTAAAAAAAGTTATTAAGAATGTGCTCGGAATTAATCGATCCGATGATTGGTGCAGATATATTGGATATATTGAAAATATGCTGACCGCTTTTCATATTATAAACGTTAGAATGTCATTGAAAATACATTTTTTATATTGTCAAATCCGATGAGCACAGCGAGCGTTTTCACCAAGTGACGGCAAGGCTCGAAAATTGGTACAGAGGAAAAAGGTAAATGCACTCTTGGGTGACATTTGTTGGAATTTGAGGAAGAAGAACCAGAAGACGACACGAACGAATCAGAAAATTAAAATTAAAAGTTAAGAAAAATTTTAATTTTTTAGGAAAAAATTGAGAAAAATCACAATAAAATATACTGAATCGATCTAATTTTCTTTTA
Organism: Nephrotoma appendiculata; assembly: GCA_947310385.1. Taxonomy (NCBI): domain Eukaryota; kingdom Metazoa; phylum Arthropoda; class Insecta; order Diptera; family Tipulidae; genus Nephrotoma; species Nephrotoma appendiculata. The sequence continues at coordinate 17,445,101 of OX371224.1, forward strand.
AATAGTTTCTGTTGTATTTATATTTGTCGATGCGATGCTTATTCGATCAATTTAAATTCAATAAATGGACAAAAAATGAAAAAAAACGTGTGTCTCGTCGAAATGAAATCAAAAAAAAAAATAACACAAAACATGTGAATGTATATGTCGTTTTTCGGTCTTGATGTGCTTCGCAAAGTTGTTTATCTTGGCTTGCACAACAACTTTGCTGAAGCAAGCAAAACGAAAATCTTAATGTTTCAAGAGCTAACAACGTGAATATGAGTGTATATCTTGACAAATTTTTGACTCAGAGCGAAAACATGTCGAAATCGATATCTCAAAAATGGGGCTAATTTTAAAATGAGACTAGCACCATTGAATTCAGCGTACTCAAATTAGGTTTATCCCCTGGGTGCCCAGCTTGTCACAAAAAACGGTTTGCGATTCAAGCACGGTGTGGTGAAAGAAAAAACTATTTTAAAGACGACTTTTTGAAGAACATAGCCACACATCTGTCTCTAATATAAGGCAATTTTCTTATTTTTTTTTTAATTGGGAGGTTGATTTTTTATTATTTTCAACTCCAAAAAGGCATTTTTTTTGAATTAATGTTATTTGCGTTTAAGTTCATAAATTAAGTTTAAGTTAACATGAATATGAAGAAACTAAAAAAAATTCCCAATTTTTTTTAAATTATTTAATCTTTATATATGTACGTGATTCATAATTTTTTGTATATCTGGATTGTGCCCTGTCGGGATTTCATCTTGTCCGCATTTTGTTTAGTCTGAACTTTGTAATGTCCGTATTTTATTCTGTCTGGAAATTGTCGAATCTGGATTTTTAAGAAAAGTCGGGATTTAGTCCTGTCGGGATATTGAAAGTCTGAATTACGGGGTGCTTTCTTTCAAAAGCCTGATTTTTTTGATTTTTTTTGTGAATACGAAGATAGGAACGGATTATATAGTATCTATTTATGACACCTACTCTAGGTATAGTTATAAAAATATTAAATATTAAATTTTGGTTTTTTAGCTATAAAAAAAAATTGATATTTAATATTTTTTAAAAATCCCGGTTTTGTCGGGATTTTTTTTGTCAGGATTTTGATAATTCGGGATTTTGTGATTCGGGATTTTGAGCCGATCCCACATATTTAATTTAGAAATTTAATTTAGAATTAAGAAAAACGGAAATGCTCTAATTGAAGCTGCCACTTCCGGTAGAAAAGCTTTCAGCACGCTCGAATTAGAAATGGATAGTGTCATTAAAAACAATTTGCATAAGCACGTTCGAGGCTTGTAATATAACCAATATCTAACAAACCGTTACTGAACCGTTTCTAAGTTTTTGGATAGTTTCCATTAAAATTGAACGTTTCCAAGAACACTAACTTGAGCTCAAATTGGAATTTCGTGGGGCCCCATTAGGCGTAGTTCCGCGATTGTTGAGCATATTATGCAGGAAAAGAGTCAGTTCGATACAAGGTTCATCCAATTCGGTTGGCTAAAGGATTTAATTGAACTTTAAATAGATAGGTTTCTCGAACCACATTCAAAATTCAATATAAAATCCCAAGAGCATGACAAAAAACGAGTTTCATTATAGTCGGTTGTGAAGCGAGTTGGTTAAAATCAAAGTGGCCTTTGTTATGCCTTGTTCCATTCACGTAGGCTATTTTCAACATGTAACCGCAGTGTTTCACCTGAATAGGTTACATTCAATTTGATAATCGTCCAAATCAACATTCGGTGTCAGATCTATGTACATTCATATTGGCATCTTTTTTAGCCAAATCGCCTACTTCCATTCAATTTTATCATTTTTCGGAACCACACTCATAAATGAATTGCATTTTCATCGTAAAAATTGAGTCTTACTCATTTACTACTATGTTTAACACCAAATTCGTATTAAACTTATTTGAGTGGTTTGAGTTTCGAGCTATATATCAAAAATCTTATAGGTTAGATATAGAGTGGTCCAAGTGTCTTTATTGGTAATGAACTATACAAGCATTTCATATATTAAAAAGTTTCGATACCCCTATGTACTTTTACGACATAATCCGCTACTGTACAGCCGCAGCTATAAAACTAAACCCAAATAAAAAATAAATTCTCTTCAAAATTTAAAGTCGTATGGATGTGCGATATAAATTACACCACATACTGTTATAAAAAATAATAATTTTGTTTTAACACAAAAAATAACAACGAAACATACAGGAGATTTCGCACCTTAAAAAACCACATTACCATCATCGTGCGCGGTAGGTCAAAGTAATTTTTGGTTCGCTCGTATATACAGTCAAAAAAAAATAGTCATAAATTTTATAACTTCACTATCCTTTTTGGAATTTTAAATATTTTTATTTCGTATACGTAATATACCTTAAATACCACAGGCAGGCGACCCGGTTAAACCCTGGAGATTTATTTATTTACATTTTTTTGTATTGGGTACATACGATAATCCAGTTCACAGATTCACAACAGACTCAATTTTCTCATTGCCTCGCGTTTTAATTATATCGAGACCGCGCATAACGATGCGAAATCGTGATAAATATTGCGTCTCATTAACGTGCCATTATAGAGTAATTGTAAAATAATGAAATGTTTATGTGAACAGGAAGTTTAAGGTTATAAAAATAAAATTTAACATCAACACCAGGTAATTGAATCAAATTAAATTTAAACGTTGCACGAAATCATTATAAGGAAATTATGTACGATTAGTTCTACTTTCGAATGTTAATATATAGGAAATTATTATGATTAGCCGTTTAGGCAATGACTCAATAAAATGAAAGTTGGAAGTTCAATGTGCATGCAGATAAATCATTAACCTGTAACTGCATCCAAAACTATTTACATATGTCTAAAAAAAAGTGTTACAAATGTTAATTATTACGGCAAATCCGCAATTCATCAACAAAGCCGCCTTCATCAAATTTAACTTTACATGTGTGCTTATGAGAATTGAGACTTTTCATTACGTTAAAAGATGCCGCAAAATTTATAATTACGGCTACACGACATATAAATAATGAGATCGTACACGTCTGCTTATAATATAAAGAAATTTTAAATGGAGCTGACAAGTATAAGATGGACGAGTGACATTTGTCAACAGAATAATAATATTTCATATTGAATTTAATGTTAACATTTCTTAAGAAATACTCTTATATACGATTAACACGTATCTTTTATTAATAAATAATATTATTGTCTTCAAAAATTTTATTTGACTTTGATGAATTGCTTTCAATAAAATACTCTGCTCGCATCAAAAAGAAAATGAAAAGTATTTTTTTAGTTAAATTGAATTTTTTTTTTATTTTAAATGCGATAAATTTATATTAACAAATGTAGTTTTCTCTTTGACGTACTCGTGTCTATATGATTTGTACAACTTCCTGTTGTTCACAGCACTGCATTCATCTATAGGGTTAACAAAGCTATATATACACTAATTTGCCACTATGTAAACATATAGCATTATGTAACTGCACAAAAACCTTATAAATATAAAATTCGATTTATTGTTTTGCAAAAAAAGCCTTCGAGACATTTTAATAACACAACAACAAACTTGTAGTTGCTTCTACCAACCAAAAAACCAATTTATATTATATGTAATGCATTTCTGAGTAGATTTTTTCAATAAAGCTTTCATGTGATATTTCGACTCGACATACACGTACCAAAAACCCAAACCTTTATATAGGTGCATGAAGTTTTCATTTTTTGATTAAACTTAAATAATTTATATATCGAAATTGTGTGGTATGCAACACGGGGTGGTACGGTATAGTGGGTGCTTTGTACACATACTAAAAAGCACACACAGTGAGTTGATTGATAACAATAGCATAATTTTTTTATGTACATACCATGCATATTTATCCTAGTACCAGCTCAAAAAGGTACACATATAATGTTAAAAGTTAATTTTAAACTTTGGATATGTCACCAAACATAATGTGAACTAATATTAGCAATACATGGCATTTTTAAGCAAAATGTATAGCAATAAAAAATTTTGTATATGAACTGATTACATTTTATTATGCTTTATATAGTTAAATATTTGGAGTACATCAAAAATTAATAAATCACATTGAACTAAAAAATAAAATTAATTATTAATTTTGTTTGTCAACCCCTTTGTGACCAAAATACTATTTTAATATTTGATAATTAACAAATCAAATTTTATGCATGAAAAGTAAAAACTAAATGAAATAAATTATAAATAAAATCAGTTAAACTAAAATTTAACCCCCCATTGCGACTTAGCGAGCAAAGAAGATATATTTAAATTTCTATCGTCGTATATTAATATTTTTGTTGGAATTTAACTTTTTTTAAATTTAATTTTATAGTTTTTTATGCAGACGAAATTACTTAAAATAGAATTTTATGTATAATTTTCGGATTTTATATGTGCGCGAAATCGAAAATTAGGTAATTCCTGTACCATAAAAATGATAAATTCGGATAAAATTGTATCACTAACAAATACGTAATAAAATTAATTATTGTTCTGTTCTTTTATAAAGGACCTAGGATACCGAGCGTCGCTCGACAAAAGTTGGTAATTGGATTAGACGTTCTTTGAAGTGTGACAAAATCGAGAGTAAATTATGCGTGGTAGAAATCAAATCACTTAAATAAAAATGCAGAGGTAAAATTTTTGTGGCCAATACCCGACCCGGATTTTGAATCTTCATTGAAAATATGGAAAAAACTAATACGGAAGCTGCCACTTCCCGTGCATAGATATATCCACCATATTTCGCGTGGATCTCCTAATTTCTGGAAAAAGCTTTATTATGAAGTTTGATTTCGAATAGTCAACCCACCTGGACTTTAAAGATGCCGAATTTTGGTGAAACAAAGTTTTGTTGATCAAAACTCGTTGCTTCCGGTAAAATTTGAAAAAACAGTTGTATTTGATATATACATAATCGCCAATTCGAGTAGGCCAATTTTGGCCAAAATTCATTGGAATCTCCTAATTTATAAATAAAAATGAGTGAGTCCATTAGTACTCTCAAGGAGATGTGTAAACATGGCGTGTGTAGTGCGTGCGTACAGTTTACTTTGAAGGAAGAAGGAATGCAATTTTACTAACCAGTGTTTTTCATTTGTTTATTATCGTTAAATTGGTCTATTACTCGCTCGATATAATCGATGCAATTGGATTATGGTAGCTAAAATAAGATGCATATACTGTCGTCTCTATCTTTACTAATTTTCATTGAAAAACTGTACAATAGTCGTCCCGCATATCTCATAGTACATATATTTCGATCTGAGTTTATGTGCAAATGGAATTCGTTTCGCCGGAAGTTTATAAGTGGTTCAGCTTGAGGAACAGCATAATTAATATTGAAATCCCCGCTCATAATCATCGGCAAAAGATGATAGTCTCCTTGGAAAATTTTTGAAATTCTTTTAGAATATGAAGCAAGGACGAAATGTATTAACTTCATTATGTCGTCTACAGATTTATTCGGCGAGGTGAATACAACTACAGAAAGCATCTTATTCCCATTGAGAAGCTGAAGTTCAGCCGTGTGATTATCATCAATGGGTTGTGTTGTTACGCTCATACCAGTTGTTTGTCCAACGATGATTTCCTTATGCGAGGTGACTTTATAAGTTCTACTTGTATTTTTATATATTGCTACTCCGGTAGCTCACTGACCATCTCTCTTGAACTATAACGCAGCATTCAAAATTAGTAATACTAACATGCTTGTCATTGCGTAGCCAGATCTCTGAAAGCAAGAAAAAAATGGACCAGCCCTGCGTGACTGTATAAATTAGGTCGAGGTGACGTGACCTGAGACTGTGGCAGTTAAATGTTAAAAACTAGATGTCCTTATTATCTCGTACAAAATTAGCCATTACAACCGGAGCTATACTAAGCGGATTTATCGTGAGGCGCGATAGCTCATTTTAAAGAAGACCCATTGAGGTCCCACTTTTACATACATGATTATCGATAGCCGACGTGATGAACAGTCCTTCAAGACTCGTTACTCGTGATAAAGCAATATGTGTCTTTTATCGTAAGAGTATATACTGACTATCTCGTTGTAGGTATCGCCCTGTGATGTATGAATTGTGGTGGCACATGAAGGTAGGACTGGAAAATGATTACGCTTAATATTAATTGCCCGATTGTTGTTTCGATTAAAAGTTGAGCTTTTTCTAGAAATGGGCACCTACCATCGGTCAATAATCGTTTTCTGCGCCCATTCAGCTTTAACCCGCCTGTCCTTTTTGCCAACTTGCGAATTTGTGCCGAAATCCATCCAGAGTCGTTTAACATTTTTTACTGTTGACGTTTTCATCGTTCTCGTTGTCCCGGTCAGGATGGCTGCATTCGATATACCTCAGACTGCCCATAGTTCCATTCGCCAGTCCATCTGTTACGTCAATATTGATTTTGAAAGAGTATGGCCCACCTATGACAAGTGGAAGTTCATACGGCAAATTCTTTGTGTCCACTATGTTCATTTTATGGATCTTTTGGCGGGATTGCTACTCCGGCATATCACTGACCATCTCTCTAGAACTGAACGCAGCATTCAAACATATAGGAATACTAACATGCTCGTCATTGCGCAGTCAGGTCTCGGAAAGCAAATGAATTGAGCATCCCTGCGTGACTGTGATCTGAAACTCTGGCAGTTCAATGTTAAATACGAGACGTTAACCCTATTTAGTAGAAGACATGATCATTGATAGCCGACGTGATGAAGAGCTACTAGAGACGTTACTCGTGATAAAGCAACATACAGAAGTTGTTGACTGTGTTTTTAATCGTAATAGTTGCAATCCCATATATCTAAATCCATTTGGAATAGTTTTCAACCAACTTTTTTGCTGGTATAGAATAATTCTATTCTGCCTGTAGTATTTGTTCACCACCAGGACAGTTTTATTGAATACTTTTATTTTTAAATGTTGGCAATAAAAATATAAAAGTGACATTTGTTTCGTTGACAGCTAGTTTTTATAAACACGGAAAAAATTACTTACGATTTCGTAGCATTCAATAATTATTTTAATTTAGTTTCGTGTGCACGATATTTTTAATAAAATGGCTTCTCGAAGAGAAAGTTTAATATAGGTAAATATTTATGATTGTTTAAACTAGAAATACATAAATATAACAATGTACATTTAACTCGCAGCGCATCATCGAAAATAATGAAACGACGTCAAATTCATCTGAATCTGAAGATATTTTTACATCGGATAGCAGCAGCGGAGAAGAATTTATTAGCCATGCCCGTGTTAAAAATTTTGCTGACACAATTAGTTTGTACGACAATGTTGATTTCAAGAGGCACTTCCGATTGTCTCGTAACACTGCTGAAGTTCCCATAGGTAATATTAGAGATGTATTTATTTAACTGAAATTTTGTGATTGCTTGTAGAAATGTGTACAGGAAATTTTTTTTAAAATGTTTATTTAATGACAACCAATTTTAAATGTTATTTTTAGAAGCATACAAGACGTCTGACATGCGCCCCAAACATCAGCACGGTGGAAGGTAGAAAGTCGGAGAGAAGCGGGAAATTTTTATTTTTTTATGGTATATTGCTAATACCATAACATAACGGCAGTTAGGCAATTTGTTTGGGATAGCCGACAAAACAGCTTGGATCATAGTGAATAGAGTGGCAGCATGGTTTATGTCAATTGCGGACCGTCATATTAAATGGCCTCGTACTACGCAAGCAATTCAAATCACGACAGCCGGATTCGAGTGCATGAAAGGTTTATCGGGAGTGCTCGGTGCAATTGATGGAACACATGTTCAAATAAAAGCACCTTCAAAAAATCGTCATTTGTTTTGCAACCACAAAAAATACTTTAGTATAATACTGCAAACTGTCGTAGATTCGAAAAAAAAATTTATTGATGTATATTGCGGAGAGCCCGGTTCCTTGCACGACAGTCGCGTTTTACGACGGTCACTTGTATATCAAATGGCTACGGAGGAGCACCATAGTCTTACTTCCCTAATAATAACTTTTTATTGGGGGATTCAGCGTATCCGGCTAAAATGTGGCTGGTAACTCCATTTAAAGATACAGGTAATCTGACGGAAACAAACCGACAATTTAATTACCTACATTCTTCAACACGGATCGTAGTCGAAAATACTTTCGCACTATTAAAATCAAGATTTCGTCGTTTGCTGCATTTCACGGAACACACAAACATGAGGAACGTGTGTAATATTTCGATTGCCTGCTGTGTGTTACACAATATTTGCATCGATGAAAATGATGAATACGAAGACGCAGAGGAAGCAAGTGATTCCACAGACAACGAAATTTTTGAATATGAACCGCCGCAATCTATCAATAACAATGCTTCGTCGGATGACAGAAGATTGTTGTCAGTTAACGAACTGTTAAACAAAGAAATTTTACATTAATAGGTCATATTTCTATAGTATAAAATGGTATATTACATATTTTTAAGTTTTTTGAACGTTTTATAATAAGAATAAAGGCGTTAAGCTCGCTTAATGCGAGAACCCTAATTCGAAACCTTGATATCAATGAGTTCAATTTGCCTGGCGAATCGAAAGTGGGAATAAATAATAAAAAATTCAAATATTTCATTTAATATACATATATACATAGATAAAAACATAACATTTATATAAAACTTAAAATTTTAATCAATGGTCTTTTAAAGCTGCTCATAGTTGTAGGTGCCTCTTCTCTTTGGCAGATTCTTTTTCTCTAAATCTTTTGAACTTGTTCTCCTCAATTATTTTTAAAGCTTTTTCTTTAAGTAGAAGTTTTTTTTCTAAGTATTTATCTCTCGTTGAACAACGATTTCTTTTCACCCTTGGTCTTGCAGGATCCGCATTCGAAGTTTCCTCGGCCACCTCCTGAATAGATATTTCTATCATTGCATCCAAATCATCGTCGATCAATACTTCAACGAGGGATTTGCATCTCGACTGCCTATCCCAATACTACTGGTGCTCGTCACGCTTGTCGTGGCTTCAGGACCGAGATTTGAAGAGCCGTAAATTTCGTCCAACAAGTCCATAAATCTGGGCCAGAAGTGACTTAGAAAAGGCCATCGCTTTCTCTAACCATCTACAAAAAGTGTTCACCCCAAACGAACATAATAACGATTGCGTACTACCACAGTTTACGAGGGACGAGTCGAACCCAAACCCAGTAAAATTTAAATGGAAACGCGTCAAAACGGTTATCAAAAACAGTATAAATCCTAAGAAAGCGCCAGGTCATGACTAATAACTGGAAAAATGATCAAAGATTTACCAGATAGATGCATAAAATATATAACATATATTTTTAACGCGATTATGAGATGTGGATACTTTCCCCAAAAATGGAAAATATCTCAAATTATCATGATTCGTAAGCCAGGTAAAGACGAAACCCAAGTCTCGTCGTACAGGCCAATAAGTCTACTCCCGATAATTTCAAAGCTTTTTGAAAAGATTCTACTACAACAACTAATACCTATACTATCTGAAGGTCGCATTATACCAGATCACCAATTTGGATTTAGAGAGCAACACGGCACAATAGAACAGGTGCACAGAATTGTAAATAAAATTAAATTTTCCTTAGAACAAAAGAAATATTGCTCGGCAGTTTTCTTGGATATTGCGCAAGCTTTCGACAAAGTATGGCATGAAGGATTAATTTACAAAATTAAAACTCTTCTGCCTAGCCAATTTCATTCAATTCTTGAAAACTACTTGCCCAAAGGATGTTCCAGGTGAAACAAAATACGGCCACTACTGATCTAGCCGAGATAAAGGCAGGAGTACCGCAAGGTAGTGTATTGGGACCTGTGCTATACTTGCTATTCACAGCTGACTTACCAATAACTGAAAAAATTGTCACTTCAACTTTTGTTGATGACACAGCTATATTATTTTCGCACAAAAATCCTCAAACAGCATCGAGAGAATTACAAGAACATCTACACAAAATAGAAGATTGGTTAAAAACTTGGCGGATAAAGACGAATGAATGTAAATCAACTCATGTAACATTCACATTGAATAAACGTACATGCCCAGGAGTAAAATTAAACAATATCACAATTCCTCAACAAACAAACGTCAAATATCTCGGTCTTCATCTCGATAGAAGATTGACATGGAAAAAGCACATTGAAACAAAACGCAATCAATTAAAAATAAAATTTTCTAAAATGTACTGGATAATCGGTAGAAAATCGAAACTCTCTCTAGACTGCAAGGTTCTATTATACAAAGCGATCCTAATCCCCATATGGACATATGGAATCCAACAATGGGGCTCAACTAGTGCATCAAATATAGATATTGTACAAAGAACGCAAGCAAAGATACTTCGTAGCATTACAAATGCCCCTTGGTATATTCGAAACAGCAACATCCATAGAGATTAAGGAATCAAAACTGTTAAAGAGACAATTAAATCATGCAGTCTAAAGTACCAACTGAAACTGGAATCACACTTTAACGAATTAGCTAGAGAACTACTAAGGCAACCGAAATACAGACGGCTGCGCAGGACAGATCCTATAGATTTAATTAACTGAGAAATATAATCTAATAATTACGTGCATGATGAGCTAACACACTAAAATTAAGTAAATAATAATAATTTAATAATAATAATGCATAATGATATTAAGTATTAACATTAAGGTTAAGGCTTAATTTAAAATAAAATATAGTTTTTAAGATTTTCACACTTCTTGTTAGTTTCGTATAAAGAAAGATTCAAGAATAAAGCCTTTGGCAATAGTTACAAAAAAAAAAAAAAAAAAAAGTCCATAAATGGAGCGACTGAAGGTGCAGCCCCGGTTCGGTTATTGTTATCGACTGCTGTTTTGTAAGCCATCTTCAAGGTTTTTAGCTTATTGCGAATGTCACTGGCAGTAAATGTATTATCCTAAAAATATTGAAAAATAATAATAAAACAAATAAATTTGATGAAAATATCACGTACTGATACTCCCGCACTACTCATACCCTCAACCAAATTATCGTGCACATGCTTCTTCCTTGCCACATGGTGAAACTCTTCCTTCCTCCCATGTACATATACCAGCAAGGTGCGTGTTTCAATCCACGACCATTTTCGCATTGGATTTCGCCCACATTTATTGAAGATAAATTTTGTACCGGTTAATAATAAAACGTAAATATTTACAGATCATTCAACAAAATACAATAAACGAAAATTACATAATTCTATTTTATTATACTTACGACGGGTTACGTGAACGTAAACTAGTTTCTTCTGAAGTGGTCATAATAGTTATTATATTATTATTTAATAACTTGCTTATAATACCAAAAATTAATCGTTTCGAAATTGCAATTTAAAAAATTTAAACAAATGTTGTCAGTGAAATTTTAGAAACGTCAAAATGTAATTGCTGCCAACTAGTAAAAATAAATTTCTTGGCTGTTACTTTGATCACAATATTTATTCCATTCAGAATGGATTTAGCTTGTACCAAAGTAAGACAGCTAGTATGTAATTTCGTAATTCGTATTTCGTATCGTAATTTTTTTTTTTTTTTTGATTTTTCTGATCGATGGACAAGTCGATGGTTTCTATTTCATTTTTTAAATTTGCTTTTTGTTTTCCCTACTATTAAGCTCAAAACAGAACAAGAACGAAGGCGGCGAGCGAAATCGCCTGTCATATTACAAAACACCGAAATCATGCAAAACGAATACAACCATCGACGTAGGCGACGACGATTTTTTCGTTGAAAAAAATTTAGAGTCTATTTCTATTTTTGTCGCCGACGAAACAATGTTGCCAACTGTTTTTTATATATGTATAAGTTGGTATCATTTAACCGTCATAATATTAACAATTTTTTTCGAGTTAATAGCCTAACGCCACAACGTCATGTGTCAAAAGTACAGAAGGTTATGCCGTTTGGTTGTTTTTTTATCGCCATACGCTGACGCTTTTGTTCTGGTAGCTACAGCGATATCGCGGCGATATTTTTTATTTATATTTTGTCGACGCTCGTCGTCGTCGCTCTTGTTCTGTTTCTAGCTTTATATATATACGTACAAGCATGCCATGTATAGTACAAAATTGTTTTTACTGAGTTTGTTGCTTTTTTCCAAACGAAGTAGGTACGTCATTTCCGTTCGTTTCATTTACAAGTTTACTCTAATACAAAAATTTTTGGTAGGCGCGAGTAAAGATGTTTACACATCGAAAAAAACATCTTTAATATAAAGTTCCATCCCGATTAATCAATGCGTCTGGGCTCTGAAAGTGCGAATTTTTGAATTTTCCTTGGAAAACAGTTTTCTGTCAAAAATCATTATTTTCGTTCAAATTTTGGAAAATATATTGCAGCGATATTTTTTATTTATTCGCGACGCTCGTCGTTGTCGCTCTTGTTCTAAGAAACCGCCGATGTAGGGCCAAAAGCCGGACCTTCAAAAAAATCAGTCTTCAATCTAATATGTTGTAATTCGTACGACGATCAAGCTAGGGAGAAATTTTATCAAGATTAGCTGCGCTATAGATGGTTTGTCTATAAGGCAAATTATTAGATCTATCTTTATTCGGGAATCAATATAACTATGTTCGAGGTTATGAATGCCTCAAATCTGAAAATACTTTAATGAAACTGATTTTAAATGCTACAAAAATTGAAAATGAACTTAGAAAAAAATTAAACAATGCAATAAATTATTATCAACTTTTGATGAGTGGGCAAGCCTACGGGGCAAAAGATATTTGAGCCTGAATCTTTATAATTTCGATGTGGAATTTATAAATTTGGGTTTAATCCGGGAACTAATTGATCAACGACTTAACAAATTTCGATTGGTTTCGAAAAATAATATTGTGGCCACAACATGTGACGGAGCATCAGTAAATATTAAATTTGGCAAATAATCAGAATCTGAAATTAAATAATCAGAATCCGAAACCGTAATTACATTCATGATGAATAAAATTGATCAGCTAAATACAGAAATCAGCAAAAGTTTATTCAATTCGTTAAAAAAGAGCGTGCTAGAACCTAGAAATACTAATTAAGTATATGTGGCGAAGTTTTTGAAAGATCCAAATACAAAAAACAAATTACTAACTCAACCGGGAGTTTCACTGCCATATTCGTCAAAATAGAAAATGCTTTGGCAAGCGGTTATTGGAAAGACTATTTCAAGTAAAAGCAGAACCAGAAAGTTTGATAGATGGTGAGGATATTGAGACTAACATATATCAAATGTGAATAATGATGTTGAAATGTTGCTTATTGATGAACTTAATATGGGTATTGAAAAAGACGTTTAGAAAAGAATGTCGTTTTTTCGAAGCAACAAACAACTTAGAATTGCTCTTTTCAATGCGTTACTTACAGTTAAACCAACTTCAACAGACTTAGAAATAACCTTTTCTGTATCAGGGAATTTTTGCAATACAATTAGAAGTCATCTTGGTGATGAGTCGATAAATGCTCTAGTATTTCTAAAAAACTATTTTCTTTCGAAAAAAGTGTAAAATTTTTCATTAATTTTTGTATTGGAAATAAAAATAAAAACAATGATAAATCTTTATTTAAAGGCGTTTTTTAGCAAAGTTATACAATAAGGGCGATTTTATTATAGATTTTATGTTTTTTAATCTAAAACCCGGTTAACCGGTTAAAACCGGGTTGGGAATTTCTAATGTAGTGTGCTTTAATGTTTAAAGCACTGGGCTGTACAATTTTAATGCCACTTACGACAAAAAATGATGATTTCAAATGGATATTTTAATTTATTTTTTTATGTAATATCTGATATAATGCAACTTGTGCATTAGTTTGTAATGCAAGCTTGCTCCGGACCTAATCAGTACATTAGATTACTATTTGTTCCGATCAATGCAAAGCGTTGAAGACCAGCAGAAGAAAAAAAATTGGTATGTAAAACACGGGGTTAAACTAGCAATAAAAAAATCTATTACGATTTAATTTGAAACCAGAAGCTGAAGTCGTGAATTGGACGGGCCAATATTTAGAGAAAAAAAACCAATACGCTCGATGCGCCTCTAGATTTCGTTAAAAGCGTTAGTGTCTTCCGACAATACCACTGCACGAAATGTTGGCGGTGTTGACTATGAGGAATCATCGCAATTTATTTATTAGAAATATATTGTGGTAATCGAACCCTAAAAACCAATTTTGCTATTTTTGGAACTAGATAAAATTATGATGAAAATTCAAAAATGTTTGTAATCGTTAAAAGTGCGTCAACTTGCTAACTAACTCTAATCTATCTATTGTCTTATCATTCCAATCAGCTAACAGTAAACTAAATGGGATTCAACTTAACACCACGTCAATTTGGAGGAATGAACGAGCCCAATATGCATGGATCAATGTGTAGACTTTAACCTGGTGTAAACCCAATGGTGTGAACCAACTGTAATCCTCTGTCTATATATTAATAAATTTATCACATTTTAAATTTATTTAATTTTTATCTAACCTATCTTATAATTATACATAGGTAGATACACTCGTAAGTGTTGCGAGCAAAACAAACAAACGACCGACCAGAAAGAAAGACACCTTTCTCACTATCTAAAGTTTTCAAACAGAATCATAAATTTTCGAAATTTAAAATTTATTTATAAAATCCAAATAAATAAATAATCAACATTAAAAATTAAGATGTAGTATATAATTATTAGGATACTGTTGAGGAGTGACAGAGACGGCACGAAAATTTTAACGACAAATTTATTCAAGAAAAATTTTGCTTAAAATCCGTCATGACGTTTTATTTTTTGGACTATTTATCAAATTGAATTTTAATTTGTGGTTTTATTTTTCTTAATTACTGTTCCAGCATGTATGCTGTGCGATGATCGAGAAACATCTTATATATTTTAAGGTCATTTTACATTAAATATTCTAACACTTAATTTTTTTTGTTTAGATTTGATTTATTGTAGTGTATAAGCGCGATAGTGCGTGGCTTGTCCATGCCGTGGAAAGTTACATGTTAATTAGAATTTTAGGTTTTTATATTAACAATTTTTATTTATTTTCTTTTTTTTTGGAAAATTTATGGTTTTATGAAATTTAATACGGTACAGGTTGTTTTAATTTTTTTATCGGATATCGACATTAAACGTGCCTATTTTTTAAATGAACGATGATCTCTGTTAAGTTAGATTTATGACTTGTTGTTGGTTGATTAATTGGAAGCGGTTTAATATTGGTATGGGGAGACATTCCACTATATATATCTACGCTAATTATCAGCGTGCCTAATTTAAATTCCAATAATAACAAAAAAAAGGCAAATGAACTTTTTTTTTGCTGTAGTTCGAACAAATCTATCAGCTTTTTAAGAAGCATTTTTCTCACAGTTTCAAAATTGAAAACAAAATTGCGCTAAAATGTCTTTCATGCTAATCAATCAAATTAATGTCGATACATTATTTTTCGAATTATTCTCTAATCAATTTGATTTTCCATGTTACACATATCTTTAAACAAAAAAAACAAATCTGTTTGGTATTCGATATACATTTTCGTAATCGGTTTGTTAATTAAGATATTTAGGTACCCCGATATACGAATTTTTTATGTGCAATACGCATAGAAAAATTTTAGCTTTCAACTAGACCATTTAGTGTTTTGGCCTTCAACATTTTTTGTACAGTAAATTTTATACCTATGCCGAAAATAATGTTATGTACCTTGGCGATCAAATGAAAACGTTTCGAGCAAACATAACGGAAGCAACTTCAGGCCGATGCACTCGAAACTGTAAACCAAACAAAGTTCAATGATCATGATAAGGTTGGATACAGAATCGCACCAAATCTTAGGTGGGTAGATGCCTGATGGCAAATACAAAGACTGCTTCTGAAACGGAGTCGATTCTGTTAGAGTGGAAGCCATAAATAAAATAGATACCAAACTTGGGAGGCATTTACAAGCATTGAATAAAATACTCCTTTGAAATTATGTACTCAATGTGTCTTACAAATGAAAGGTTAGAAAAAGAAATAACGCCAACGTCCGTGATAAATTCGACTTTTTCAATGGTGCCATGATGGAAGGAAAACGCAAATGATTTTGAAATCTAATACAGTCAGATAATTCACTTAGGTGTTAATTTTTTAAGAACAGCAGCTGTTGAGAAGAACTGAGGTCCAATGTGACCACTATGCCTTGCGGAACACCTGAAGGGACTTGAAATATAAAAGTAGATGAGTCTTGGGTTTTTACATATTGCCAGCGGTTGACACTTATGAATTCAACCACCTGACACGGAAAGACGGGAGCCTCTGCATCTCAAAAAGAATTGGGTGATCACTCTTGTCAAAGGCCTTATGGGAAAATCTCTATAAATCACATCGAGCTGCGATGAGAGAGAGGTAACATTATAGAACAGAAATGACCGCAGAATGAAATGAACATATTGATAACCTCCCATATTTACAAACCATTTAGCTTCATTTCGCTATAATTTACAAGTTTGCTTCGATAAAGGTGAAAACGCAAGTCAGGCGGCTTAAATTGTGAATGGTGTCTATGGTCCCGATACGGACAAAGCCAATCACGCGCAATTTTGCTTTCGCCAATTACGGTAATTACGACATCAAAAAAGACTACGCGTTAATAGGGACCCACGGGACCTGGCACTAAGCGATTATCATGTCTTTTTGTCCATTACAAAAGCTCTTGTGGTGTAAATATGGAATGAAGAGAGGCTTGAGAAAATTGGGCATATCAGTTTTTTGCTAATAGGAACAAACCGATTTAGAAAGGCGGCATAATGATATTGCCTTCTAAATGGCAACGAGTTATCGAAAAAACGGCGCATATTTAAGCCAAAACAAATGATTGTAGCCATGTTAAATGAAGCCCCGAAATAAACGTAAAAATAATGCATTCTTTGCCCCCCAACTGTATATTATTAAAATATTACTAAATATTCGTTTTTGTCAAAAATTGTTATTTCCGCTTAAATTTTTGGAAAACTGATCTGTACTGCTGAAAATTTAATTTAGAATCTTTTTTTCTTAGTATTTTTTTTTAATGAAATAATTTGCAAAATATTTGCAAAAACCGAAAAAGCTCCTATGGAAGCTGCCATACTTCCGGTGTTTCTGTTTCGGCAAAAAACCACTAGGATTTTCCATTTTATGAGAAACGCTTTAGGATGAAGTTCCCCCTCGATCAGTCAATCCATCTATAGGCTGTAGAGAACCAACAACATTTAGTCTGCACGACATCACACACCCATAGACAGAAATTTGGAAAAAACCATTCTCTATGACTTCGGCGGTATAGCGAATGTAAATCTGCAAAAATCTCATAGTCAAAAATTTTCATGATTACTTTTTTGGGCAAAAACTTTTCGAGAAATATTCGACCCTGTAGTGCGTTCAGACGGATTGCTTGGTTGGGATGAACCTTTGTATTTAAATTTTTCCACCAAATTGGGAGATCCCAGTGAATTTTTGACGAAATCGGTTCACCGGAAATGACAGCTTCCATAGAAAATGTTTCGTTCTTTGAATATACTTTAAAAAGTAATTAATTTATGAGAAATGGACCCCACACTGAAAGATTCTAAACAAAATTTGCAACAATACCGGTCCAGTTCAGTTTTCCATAATTTAAGCGGAAATAACGTTTATTTAATCAAAAACTATTTTTAACTTTCTTTTACGTAGTAAAGCCGAAGTAAAAAAAAAATAGTTGTTAAAAAATTTCCGTCCGTGCGTGCGTGCAGACTAAGTATCTGTATCCTCTCTACATTCCAGATTGTTTGTTTGACTGGAATGAAATTTCATATATAACTGTTTTTGGCTGAAATCAGTTAACCAGAAGTGGTAGCTATAAGATAGACGTTTCTTCGTTTATTGCAAATATTTGGAAAAATGAATGAGAGATGGATACATTTTATTTTATGCAAGGCGAGATGGGGTCGGTGTTATTTTTAGTATATCTACGCCTATAATGCCGATGTGTCGAGTTTGCAGGGTACTGATTACTTTACTAACTTTTGTTTTAATCAAATCATGATGAAGAAAAGAGGCGAGCGTGTTGTTTTAGTACCTAACTTCTATCTACGACGATATTGCTGATATGAGTGTCATTTTCAAGATATACTGTTGAATAGGGAGCATGCGGTAGTATTTCCCATTTAGGTACTTTCAGCGTATTTTTTACTTGTTCTGCAACAATGCTCTGTTTTTGTAAAAGGAACAACACACAAAGCTGTAGTTCTTAAATTATACTTCAAGTTAGTTTTTATTTTTTCATACCGACATCTTGTATAAAATATTTTCAAAACTCTCTTGATGTTTGGACCATCACGGATTGCACGTAGCGGATTTTTTTTTTTTTTTTTTGAACTATGATAACTACAAATTTTAACATTAAATGTCAATTATCGCGAATGTTGCTGATTGTTATTTTCTTTCTGCATGCGACATAAATTTTATGCCACATGCATAAAGAAAATAACAATCAGCAACATTCTCGATAATTCATCTTTTTTACTGAGCCTAGCTTTGCTTGGTTTAATTTCCTTTAAATATATTAATTAAAAATGATATAGGTTTTGTATAATTTGTGATTTTGTGGCTTATGTAATATAAAATCATGAATCTATGTAAATCCTTGATTTTTCGGCAGATCGATTACACATGTCATTTTTTGAAATTAAATTAGTTTCAATCTGATCCAACAGCGGCGCTTTTCCAACTTTTCCATTCGTCTATAAACATACAGATGACGTAATCAAAAGTCAAATCTTAGAAGACTCAAATAAAGTAACAGACGAAAAATGACTCGGAGAGCGTACTTTTGGGATATATTATTTGGTTTTAAATTATTTAAGTATGCCCGTCCCCAACAAGCAATACCGTAAATAATTTTTGACTGAAACAAGGAACAATATAATAACATCATAATATAGTTTGGCCACAGTGATCCTAAATATATAAAATGTTGTTAGGTGGAAACACCTAAATTTTTGAAATGCCCAACCCTATCAATATTAATGCACTTATCATTACACATAAAATTATCACAACTAACAGAATGACATTTAACAAAATCATTATTAGAGTCTACATTAGTGTCTCTAATACTAAACAGCAAAAATTTGGTTTTAGGACTCAGGATCAAAGAATGCAAATTAAACCATTTTCTCGGAGCATATAAATCATATTCCATGGACTCCTATAAGTCGTCCCAGGAAACAGAAGTTTAAGAAAAAGCGGTGTCATCTGCAAATGCTATAGGCCTCCCGTTGAATTCTAAATTAAAAAGAGAGTTGATATAAATGATAAACAAAATAGGTCTCAGCACCGATCCCTGCGGCACATCATTTAGAACTTCAAATAATCACTTCTATATAAGTGTCATTGATTTTCACGCGATGCATTCTGACGTTGATTTAATTCCAACTCCATACTCCTAAATCCAGCATGATATACCTTACTAAGCAAAATTTCATGGTCCACTGTATCGAACGCCATTGGTAATGTCAATGAATAGAGCCCCACATTTTTTATTATTGTTTAAGCTATTGTCAATATCGGATAAAAATTTGTAAATCGTGTCCTTTGTGTTTAACGACACTCTGAAACCAAATTGAACATTGTTAAACAAATTTGTCTGCAGAAGAAAATCGAGCATTCTATTTTTCATTATATTTTCAAAAAAATTGAAAGCAATGAAATCGGACCAAAATTCAAAATTTTTAATTTTATTTGGAAAGGTGGCAGTTCCAATACTAAAATTAAAAATAAATGTGAGTGGGCCATTAATATTAAAACACATTTTTTTCATCAGAACATTACTAAAACCTATAATAATCTTATGAATTTCAGAAGGAGTTATCAGAGTAAAAAAGAAAATTTCTGTTTCAAAATAGTTAGAAAATAAAAATATTGTTCTGTTATCTAAATTCATCTAAACAGTTATCTTCAAACTTTGTTGCTTTAACTTATCTAAAACAGTAGCAAACAACTGATTAAAAATATTAGCTATTTTAGAGTCATTATTAGCAATTTCCCCGTCAGAGTCACTAATTTCGTAAGTTTTTAAAGTACTTGATACTTCCTTTATTAAGTTATTAATTGTACGCCACTGAGCGTTAGCATTATTTTTATTACATTATTTTTACTACTATATATGGTATTTTGCCATTTATCAGATAGATGATGAATGCCTTCGCGTCATCGAGCCGTTTTGACACATCATTATCTTACGTGAACCGCTGGTCTTTCAAATATGATGACATCGAGCGATGATATTGATTCCGTCTTCCTTGACAAGTAAATTGTCTTTTTTCCTCCAAAGCATCACTCAATTTGATCAATTGGGTCTGATCACGTTCAGCTGTAACAGTTTTCCCATTTTCCAGAAGCTCGTAGTAAATGACTCCTTTCGAATCCCTCCAAACACAAAGTAACACTTTCTAGGCGTGACTATTCATTTTTGCAGCTGATGTTGATGGCTAGCAATTCCATAGCCTGAGCAGCATTATTTTCATTTGAAAACAGAATAGAATGCAATGACGTTGCTTATCGAGATCCAGCTCTTAAAATTGATGCACACGGAATGACAACTTATAAATGACTGAAACTTATATGGCAATTTGGATGCGTACAACCAACTTCAGTGCCGAATTTCTACTTGCACACCTAATAGATGGTAGAATTAGATCGTGTTTTTCTTCGGATAAGGGATCCGAATTTTTGGGTCTTCCTCTTACGATTGTGTTTAATGTTGTGCTGAGTTCTATTGATCGAACTTAATCGGAACACGCTGGTTTTTTACTGATATTAAATACAAACCAGAAGAGTTAAGAGGTTACTCATAGCACTTCTAAATAACCTGATTTACGATCAATGAGGTTCATTATGGCATTCTCAGATGCAGCTTCCTTACTGAGAACGTGAAAAATAGTTGTGGTCCGTTTTAGATCAATACTTGTGTTAAACTTTTCCATGGTTTCATTTATTACTTGGTTCTTGATTATTTCATGTCCGGTCCATCGCCCGGAGCCTACGTGTTTCCTTCCTCCGATTTTAGTGGTATTTAGAATTTTAACTAAACGTGACAGAAGAAGTGCTCTGCAAAGTTCCAGACGTGGTAAAGTTTGCTAAACTCGGGTAGGTGCTACCGTAGTTTTGGCGCAAATAGCCGTGTGACAATTGTTTTATGTGACAAATCAATTCGGCTGTATATGGCAGCTGCATGCGCTTTTTCTGACGCATCACAGAACCTGTGTTAACAGAGGTTTTGTTTGGCTGAAGATATGGTTCCTATCCAACGTGGGCTTGATAGGGTTTCAAGCTGTACCAGTTCGTTTCGCAGCTTCACCCGTTTTCCTGTAATATCGTCCCATTTTATCTCTATGGTCCAAAGTTCTTGTAATATACTTTTTGATTATGGCAGCTCCGAATATTTTTTTTTCTTCACCACAGAATAGGCAACCATATATTGTTTTGCAGAGTAGCTTGGACATGCTGAGTATAGTTCAAACTACAACCGGATGTTGCCGATTGTTGTTATTTTTCGTTCAAAGTTGCATGATGCGATTGTCCTTTGCAATTGGATGATGGTGTCATATGTTCCATATGAAGATACTCTCTCGTGAATCGTAGATACAGATTCAGTAGTCGCTCATTATTTTGGAACCTTTCTCCTTTGGCAAGAACCGTTGCGTGACTCTTTATTTTGAAACACCGAGGATGCTGGCAACAATTTCTTTGAAACGTATGTTAACCGGTTTGTTTGGCGATACATTGTTTCTCATTGTTCATCAGATTTTGTCGGTAGAAATTCAACCGGTACCTCTTATACTTGGCACTGATGTTAACCATTAGAGTCCTGGGTTGAGCGATTGTTTGCTAGACGTACTATCAGCTAACCCAAACTTGTTTTCATTGCATTTGGATTTCCTCGAATGATCTGTGATTCTGGCATGTCCGCAAAACTTCTGCTCCTATCAAGATGTCTTGGAGCCGGACAATCATGTTGTGGGTCCGCCAATATTATATTTTCCCAACGGGAGTCGTCGTATCGTTTAATCTTTTGCTCTGGCATATTTACAGGTGTTTTTTATATTGCCTCATATCACGACCAAACTGCATATTTTTCTGATGTAATCCTAAAGGCTTACATGCGTTTTCTGTAATCAAGGATACTTAGAACCCTAGATCAACTAATGCCCGTAGGGTGACCGTTTGGTTTGTGGAGTTTTTGAAACCTTATTTTTTACATCACTATTGTAGGATGAGTAGCCTCCCTGAACCAACATTTTTGTATGTGAATCAATCTTGAATTGTTTACTCAAAGAGGTACTTACACTGAATAGTGCTTCAAGCACATTCCTTCTCTGCATTAAGAAATATAAAAATCGTTCCATTGTGGAAAAGTCACGATTGCCACGACGAGATTCCTCGTGGTGCTTTAGGCTGTTGTAATTCAGTTTTTTGTCATTAATATGAATGAGGATGGTGCTCCATTCTTCGAGAGCTCAACTCTGACCTCTAATGACTATACCGGGTGACCAATATATATGGTTACAACAGTTTAAGTAGCCGCGCCAAACAAACGAAGCTATCTGGAAATTTTTAAATTGTGAAGTACCGTTATCCTTTCTATGTACATGAAAAAAATTTAGTTAGTTTTAGTTACGCGTTAGCGTTGTTGTGACCATGCCAAACTTACGATTTGCAATTGTGAATAAATTCATAAGTGGTTTGAAATGTGGAGAGATTTTTCGAGAAGCCAAACATATTTCTGTGATATGGATCAAATGAAAATCGCAAAAACCCTGGTTGACAAATTCTAAAGTGCTTTTTGTTAAAATTTACTGATATTTTATTCAGATGCAGAAAATCTAAAAGTAAATTAAAATCGTCTCTAATTTGTGACATTGCTACCGCTGCATTCATAGAAGAGGGCCGTATTGCCAGCAAACCAAGAATACCAACGGACCAAGTACACTCCCTTGATGAGCACCACAGTGCACACCTAAGTGGGGCTTTTTACACCATTTAAAATCACAAACTGTTTTCGATTACTAACGTAGCTTTCTTAAAGTTTGTGTGATAGATCATGGAAGCCATAAATTTGTAATTTCTGAAGAAGTAAACTGTGATCTATACAATAGTTTTACCTTTCAAAATTTCGATCGACAAATCAGTAATGCCTGTTAGGGCCAAGTCTATACCAGAACCTTGTCGAAATCCATACTGACGAGAATAGAAAAAATTAGATTTATTTAGAAAACCGATCATCCGGTTAGCAATAAATGTTTATACAGTTTTGTCGAATACCGACAAAACTGATATTGAACGATAATTATTAACTGTTTTGAAATTTCCAGACTTAAAGGTTGGCGTCACTTTAGCAATTTTAAAACAATCGGGGTAAACACCGGTTTCCAAAGCCACATTAAATAGATCAGCTAGAAATTGTGAAAAAGCTGGCGAATAATTCTTCAGAACCACATTACGAATGTTATCATAACCACCACCCTTTGTATTACTGAGAATTGAAAATAAATTCGATTGGCTGCAGGAAGTGGCCGAAAAGAAACATGAATTAATACTATTCGCCATAGTATGTAATTTATTTAAATCATCTTAACTTGGGCTAGAACTACATGCTGATACCGAAGACTCTACAAAGTTAACAAAACTGCGATTAAATATATTAGCAATAGCAATAAGATCATGATATACTCAACATCATTACAAATAACCGAGTGGATAAAATTATTTTTTATGAAATAATTTAACTCCTTCCAGTTTTCTTTTTGGCTCAAATTATTAAATAAATTGTTAAAATAACGTTTCTTTGCAAAATATTTTCCGTTTTTGATCTTATTAAACCCAATTCATGTATCAGTTCTAAATTAGTAATGCTCTTTTTAAAACGCTTCAATTTACGGTTTTTAAGTTTAATTAAATCCCAGAGATCAAGAGTCATCCAATGGCAAACACCAATGCCAATGGCATTTTTAATTTTTACATTTACTTCCTTCAATACGAAAAACTGTAGAGCAAGTTAGTATACAAATCAAAAATCCGTTCAAGAGTAGACTCACCAATTGTGACGTCAAAGACGTCGCATGAAGCGAAATTTTGAGATTACAAAACTATGATCGCTTATGTCGGTCAATATTATGAAAACTACTACCAGAGTGGCCTAAAATATTACGGCTCATAGGTCTGGTAAAGAAAGTATTTATTACAATCATTCCACGAAAGAGCAAAGTTGCGTTATATTCTGAGATTGAAATTTTTATTAACAGGTATGCGTTAATGCCACCAACTAAAACAAAATCGTGAGTAGTTTTATGGTTTCGGAGAAGTTGTTCTAGAAAATCAAGCAACGAGACAGGGCAGAATTCGGAAGCCTATATATTCCGCATATCTTCGTTAGATTAAACTGCAAAAGTTGAATGCATATGTATTGGAATGTTAAAAAACCGTCATCTATATACTTTTCATTATATATGGAATGTCATTCCTACGAACATAACAATACTATACAGTATCATCCGTATAAGAGAAAATACTTACGTAATCTCTAATATTATATGAAAATTTATTACAACTTTGAAGAAATGTTTCCGAAACAACTACAATATGTCCGTATCAAGACTCTCTATAAAAAGTAAGGCAATGTTCAAAACGAGTTTGGGCGGTTTCAATAAAGGATGTCCGAAATTATAAAAAGCACATGCCAAGGTACCAAAATGCGTCATCTGTAATTATTTGGGGAACCATATCCAAAATAAGAACCCCTCCACTTGTTTTTATTGCCACAAGCCCAAGTAACAAGACGGAGCTCCAGACAAATGGTCGCCTAGCTCACCAGATTTAAATCCCATGGATTTTGTATATGGGGGTTTATTGTACAAAAGGTTAAGGATTACCGTTTCAGGACTTTGGATGAATTTAAGACGGTAGTTTTGCGTATTTGTAAGTAAGATTAAAGTTTGAAGCTTTCTTTATGTTACTAATTGACGAATGAAATTTAAATTTTATTAATTAGTTTAGAAAATACAGCTAGTTTCTTTTGTAACCATATATAGTGGTCTCGCAGCAGCGGATTCAAAAGAATCATGAAATAAAGAGAGTTCTTGGAGACAATATATCATAGAATTCATTAAATCCAACCGAATTACAATCGGTACATTGCAACATTTTGCAATCGTGTTCGCATTTCGCAATCGCGAATAAATTATTTTCCAAAACATTAAAACACCATTAATTAACGTTTGCTTGAAATTCTATCCAAATGTAAAAATTACACACGTTTGGTTAACTTTATAATAAAACTAATTTCGTTTAAGATACAAAACTTCCGTCTAACATACTCTGGACTACATACAAAAGTTCATTGCACACACACGTACCACAAAAAATTATCGCCATTTTGTGTTGATGTTTAAATATTTTTGGCATTTTCGTATGACCCAATACACTACTCATGCCGTTGTAACTTTACACATTTATCATAATTTGCCGTACCATAATAAGACTTATAGTTGTACACCTTTCTTCTTGTTCAGGTTACCTTTTTACGTCGATCGGTACTATAATTAATTACCATGCATCTTAACATTTTTTACTGCACTCATCAACTGGGCTGTGTAACGTGTTATGGAATTTTATGCCGTAGTTGGTTTAATTATATCATCACTTTAAAATTATTCAGTATAACGTATTTTTACTTTTGTAAGCTCTCCATCCCCTCATTTATACATATATAAACATGAAAGCTCCATTATGCATCGTTCAAATCAATTGTATATATCGTTCGTCATTTGTTTCATATTTATACCTCTATACATAAACTATAATAAAGCACGTGCATGAAATTACTTTCTGTTATTATGTATTTCGATATTATGATTACTTATGTATATTGTTACACATTGGAAACCATAAATTTTGGAAACAAAAAAGTTTCAGACGTATATACGAGTATATAAAATCTGAAACTCATGCTCCATATGCTTTTGATATACACAAACCGAACGAAATGACTAAAGGCATAAAATTCTAATTAGACAAGATGATGATGATGATGATGATAGTTTCTCGGTTTTATAATTTTTTTGAAAAAAATTTCCAGAAGTAAATAATTGAAATTCAAAATACCATAACCATTTGATTGTTATTGTTCAAGTGGTTATGATTTTTTGATATTAGCTATGGATATGAACAATTTACTACAATTCCATATACGTAATTATAAAATAACTGACAGGTGGAACTGAATTTGCAACCAACGAATCGCTCGGACACGCATCCAAAATATTATTTTATCTCAAATACACGTTAAATCGAAATTCAAAATTTCTCTAACGGTTAGTTCACCGA
Organism: Nephrotoma appendiculata; assembly: GCA_947310385.1. Classification (NCBI taxonomy): domain Eukaryota; kingdom Metazoa; phylum Arthropoda; class Insecta; order Diptera; family Tipulidae; genus Nephrotoma; species Nephrotoma appendiculata. The sequence continues at coordinate 17,471,533 of OX371224.1, forward strand.
GCCAAACCTATTTACATATATTATTATAAACCTGTCAGTGCCCAACTTATATATCTATACGTAAAAATATAAAATATAAATAAATAAAACGATTATGATACCACGGTGGTCCATCGATATGAGTTTAAAATTTCAAAAACAACAAAAATCATTTTGAATGACAGAAACGTCATAAACTTAATCATTTTATACCTAAATAACAGTCGGCTTATGCGCTGGCGCAATTTACATTACTTTATATATTTTTTTTTTTTTGTAGTTTACTGGGTCATTTAAATATGTAAAAACAAAACTTCACTAATCTTAGTCACAAATTAAAATTAAGATATAAAATCTTGTGTATTGATTTTATGCCAATTTCGCGATTATCTCTCATTAATTTATTTATTAAGACTAAAAAAAAATTAACGGAATTTTAATTTATGTCGGCACATTATAAGCTCGTGCCGAATTAAAAATTTAATTTTGCTTTTCAAAAAAAAAAACTAATATCATTTATATAAGTAAAATTTATACAGTCGATTAAAATAGTGTCTCAATTTACGTCATAACGTATAATCTCGATGAGATGATCTTTTTTTAGCTTATCTCATTTAATCGTGCCGTGCTGTTTGAAGTTGCAATAACAATAATTTTTTGTGATTTACAGGTCAACGTCGTTAATAATTTGTCACATTTATAAATCGCTTACACTATCGTATGACGTTCCCCGCAGACACAATTGTTTTCAAATAAATGAAACACGATTTCGAAAGTAGCTAATAGGTTGTGGCACGTGATTCACACCCGAATCTCGCATAATACTCTTGTGTGTATACAATAAAAATCCACTTGACACCTAGATTTGAAAGAAAACTGAACAACAACAATAATTCCAATTCAAATTAAGATATAATAATAATAATAATAACAATAATTTATGGAATTCCCATTGTATTCCGGCACAACAAAAACTTTTTTTTACTATAAAAACTTCAAAGCTTTTGAAAACGTTGTTTATTTATTGTTTTAGTTTTTACTTTTATTTTTTTTTGTTGTATTTCGATTAAAATTCATTATTTACAAATATAAAAATATATTTTTATTATTATTTATTGTTATTATTGTTGTTGTTGTGTTCGAAATTTTTTCAAGTTCACGATCAATTTTTCATTCATCCATTCAGTTCATTCATTCCAATCGCGTTATGTATTTTTATTGTTTGTTGTGATTTTAGCACATTGCCTCTGATGTTTTGCGCTATTATATACATACATAAAGAGTTATGTATTGTGTGTGTATAGAAATAAAATGTTTTTACAAATTAAATTAAAAAAAACAAAAGTTTGTAATTAAAATAAAATTTAGATAAAATTTGTAATTTGATACGCCATTTCTGTGGTTTTATCGGATATAAAATAAGTTTAAATTTTTTATGGGCTTCGCGCCTGGATTTGTCATTGTTGTATTGGACACTTTATTCGATTGTTCCTGTATTGTTGTTTCTGTCTATTCTGTAAGTGTGTATTCGATACGCTTGACCAAGTTAAAACCTGTGACCGTTTCTTTCTCGAGGAGCCTCACACAAATATTAAAACGGGCTAACGAACTCGATGTCTAAACTGTCCATGGACTATCCACATGCAATTACCATCTGGTAGAGGAATATGCTGTAATGACGTCCGCCATTATACATAGCGGAATGAAAATATAAAATCAAGCCTGAAATATTTCCAAATACCCGACACCGATGAACTATATGAATTTGGCACAAAATTCTATCCCAAATTTTTTTTTCTCAACGTAGGCAACACCTTAAAACTGTCGATATATTGCGATATACTTACACGTAAAAAATTATAGGGCTTGCCGTTTCCCGGATCTTTTGTATTCCCGAGAAACGGGTTTGATATGTTCATCGATCTCCGGAATTCCCGAGATTCGGGACGGTACAATTTTTTTTTTGTTTTTCGTAATTCTGCTGATTTTATAAACCAACTTTGTAAAAACCAACTTGACCCTAATGCTGTATCAGCACTTGTAGCACAATCCAATAAAAATGGTACTGGAATGTTTTTACAAATTAATTACAAATTTGTTACACAGTTACAAAAATTTTTACAGGTCCCGTTATCCTACAATTCGTGTAAGTCAGACAAAGCGTTATTACACTTTTCGTATTTTTGTTAATATTTATTGTATCGTACTGGGGGGTGGTACAGAATTTTTTTACAAATTAACTACAACATATTGGCATAACTCAACCCTCCTCCCTCCCGCCAAACCCCTTACCCAAAAAGCTTCCCCTACGGGGCGCAATTTTTAAAAATCTTATTTTTCGTTACACCACGCCACAAAAAGTATCGAACTTCATTCCTATACAAGAAATAGGAAACCAAGAATTTATTACAACAGCCCACACTCACCAAAATCTATCAAAATGCATCGAGCTTCATTCCTATGCTTCATTCTTAATTCGTGGGTTCCTATATCTTGCATAGGAATGAAGTTCGATACTTTTTGATCAATTTTTGTGGGTGTGGGGTGTAGCAATAAATTAATAGATTTCTATTTCTTTCACAGGAAGAAAGTTCGATGTATTATGATCGATTTTTGTGGGTGTAGACTCTTGTAGTAAATTCTTGGGTTCTTATTTCTGAGAATGAAGGAATAGGGTGTGACGAAAAATAAGGTTTTTAAAAATTGCACCCCATGGGGGAAGCTTTTAGGGGAAGGGGTGTAGGGATGTTTGGCTATGCCAATATGTTGTAGTTAATTTGTAAAAAAATTCTGTACCACTCCCAGTACGATACAATAAATATTAGCAGAAATGCGATAAACATGTTGTAACAAATATATAATTTTGAATAATTGCACCCCTTAGGGGTAGATTTTTGGGGGTGAACTATGCCGATATGTTGTAATCAATTTGTAAAAAATTCCAGTACCATTTTCGTTGGATTGTGCTACAAGTGCTGGTGCAGCATTAGGGTCATACGTTTTGAGGGAATTGTCATCATTCGCATATCAACGTTTAGTCTCAACAGTCTTCTATCGATTAAAGAAGAAACCGATCAATTACAACAAAAAATGAATACAAAACCACGTGATGACGTATTCAGCGTGATGGCCGCTTCCTTGTGAGGACCTCGTCGTTTGAATGCTGTTCAACTGGAACAGCGGCTCCAAGAAGTTCGTCAAGTCAAAGTCAGTCGATGGACAGTTAGAAGACGACTTCGAGAAGGAGATCTTACTGCACAAATGGGCCGAAATTTATCTCAGCCCACCGACGATCACGCGTTCAGTTCGCTTGAAAGCATTTGGATTGGACAATGAACAAGAGTCCTGTTCTCTGACGATTGCAGGATGTGTTTGCGAGGCAGCAATGGGCGAAGAAGGAAGATTTTACAGAAGAACAGGATCGCGATTTGCACAATGTTGCATTGAAAAATGTGTCTCGTTTGGCGGTGCATCATGCTTGTTCTGGCGGTAGATGTCACTGGAAGGGATGGTGGTCTTATATTCATCGCCGGAGCGAATACTGGCCGTTAATCAATCACATGGACCTCAATCCTATCGCAAATTTATGCGACGAACTGAAAAAAACAGTTAGAGCCAAGGATTTTCCTCCAACGAGTTTCCAGGAGCTGCAACAGGTGATCGCAGAGGAATAGGAAGTGATACCTCAAAATTTGGTAAACACTACTCAAATCAAGGGCTAGAGGAGGGAATACTTCTTATTCATCAAAATGTTTTTTGCTGATTTTCATATTATAATTCGCAGTTGTTGACCCTAAAAATAACTTTTTTGGCACAGTATAAGTAAAAAAAAAGGTTCCACTGTATATGTGTTGAAATAGACGTTGAACCTGCATTAGCGTACATACAATATGTTGAAATTATTTATTCATAAATAAACATAAATTCGAAATTTTAATAACGAAAAAATTTAGTTCATTTGAAGTAATTAATTTATAAATGAGGTGAGATCGGCTGATTCTTCACTAAATGATAATCGTATTTTCGTTAGAAATCTACCCGTTAATGAAAGAAAAATGGTTTGATGGCTGAATAGGCCATATAAAGATTTTCTAAATTGCTGGTCCTAGTCCCAGTAACACTGTACAAGTTTAGCTCTTTGAATAAGGTATTAAAAATACTTTTAGTAGTCCTATACAAGGCGATTGGGTACACATCGCAATGGTTTTATTCAACTCGGTCGATAGACCCGTGCGCCTTCGGTGCAGCATCCTTACAGAAAACAAGCATATTATGCACTATCTGGTTCTGTTCCGTTTAGTCTCCGCTGCAGGTTTTTTTTTCAAGATCAGCTATACCGCCTTATGATTGCAATCTAATGAATTCGTTGTCTATAATCTGGTACTCAAATCTGGATCTTGTAGGAGTTTTATTAAGGATACAACATATTTATTTCTTCTTTTGCCTAGCATTACTTTTAGAAGATTAAGCATTTCATATTTTTAAATAAAAATTCCAAAATCGCTTTATATTCTCCTTTCCTAATGTGTCTGAAGCTACTTTCAATTCATTTAAAACCTATTGAAGCCCGACAATGTTTGTTGTTTATTGTTTGATCATCCCACGTTTCAGATAATTTTAACTCTCTTAGTGCTTCTGTATGGAATTTTGCAACCAAATTAATCGGCCATGTAACCCGTCTAACTCAATTACATATTTTTGCAGTATTGCGTTCATTGCAGGAGACATTCTGAACAATTTGTTGATACTGCATCGGAAATTGAAATCAGCCCAAACCTATAGAACTTTGGTTAGTCAATAAACATCTTCCCGAATAAAATTATTTTTCCTTTATTAATTACAACTGAGACTGTGCTGATCTAGCAATTTATCTTTCAAATTTTTACAAATTTTACATTTCTTAAACAATTCAGATTTGTTGGGGTGAAACCCAATCGTTAGTCTCATAATTAGTTAAAACTATTTAAAATACTAATTTTAATTTGGTAAGTTTACTAGGTGAAGTGGCCTCGTTCTTTGGAGTCTTCTTTTTAACGACAGGGTTATATATCATATCGAATATAGGGGTTTCCGTGTTTCTGGAATGGATTCCATCTGGAAGATCTTGTGAAGGTTTTCATTTCTTGTGTACCACGGAGCATTTACGATGCTACGAAGAACCTCGTTTTGAAACGGCTGTATCATTTGGTCGTTTGTTTGCTTAGTACATCCCTAGAGTTGAATACCGTAGTTACATCGGCTTCAGTATTTGCCTCTTGCGAATTGTAAGCTCAGAGCCTCTACCTATGAGCCAATACATTTTTCTGAATTTAATGTTAAGTTCTTCTTTTTTCTTTTTAACATGCTTTCTTCACTTGAGCTTGGCATCGAGGGTCATGCCAAGATATTTAGCTTTGTTTTCATATGTCACCAGATGTAAATTAATTTCTATCGGCAGACGAAATGTCTCATTAAGCTTGATTCTCCAGCGGTTGGCCCAGTTACAAACCGCATTGGTAATCTTCTATGGAGTTTGCTCGTTGCATCAGAGACTTTACTTTCAATCGCCATGATTGCTGTGTCATTTGCAAAGATATCTATATATGGTTCCTTCATTTGTTGTATTCCTTGTATATAATAAAAATACAGGATTGGTCCTAAGACCGGGGGACACCGGCAGAGATTTTCTTTAGTTCGTAGTATTCATCCGCATATTTCACACGAAAATGTCTATTGGGTAAATAAGATCTTAGTATGGCATAGAATTGCCTCTGTGTTAGACTTTATCGAATGCTTGGGTGACGTCCAGAAATATGTTAGAGCATACTTTTTTACGTTCTAACGTTCTTTCAATAATGTTAGTGATTCTATGCACCCGTTCAATCGTGGAATGTATTTCTCTCAATGCAAATTGATGTGGAGGAATTAGTTGTCGGTCCTCAACTATTGTTTTAAGTCTTTTTAGTAATAATTTTTGAAAGAGCTTTGACATAATTGGCAGCAATGAAATTGGTCTGTAAGATTTTTTATCGATAGGTGGTTTATCAGGTTTTGCTATCATGATTACTTCTGCTACTTTCCATTGCCACGGAACATATTTTAACCGAAAGCTTAAATAGCTTACGAAATCCTTTATCCGGTATAGAGCCTTGATTATTTGGAAAGTAATCAAGTCATACCCTGGGGTTTTTTTAACATTCATGTTGCAGTTTACTTCCTCTTTTAATTCTTTGAGAGTTACTGTGCGTATATCGAACTCGAAGGAAGGTATCCTCGAGATATTCCGCAAATTAATCAACCTTCTCTTTAAGACCTCTTGCCAGGTTCCATCCTCCTTTTTATGTTTAGTTGCATTTTGGGTCCTTTGAGTCCCTGCGAGGCCCTAAACAGTGAATAATCAGAATCTTTTCTTCGGTTAGGTTTGTTTCTTCTAACTAGATATCTGTTGATTGATGCATTTTTAAATTCTTTAAGCAGAGATTTGAGACTGTTACCTAAATCTTTAATAGTTTTTTTTCTCCGGTATTCTAGTTATTTGCCATGTTCTACTCGCCCGTCCTTTTTCTCTTTCTTACCAACTCTCTAACTTTCATTGGGTAAGGTATGTTAAGCTTCTTCTTATTTTATATAATGGGGGTACTTGCCAAAGCAGCATGGTGAATTGTTTCATTGAGTTGTTCTAATTCATCTTCCAACTGGTGAGAATTTCTTATTGGTAACTGAAGGTCGATTTTTTCCTTCATTACTTCACGAAAGAGATCCCAGTTTGTTTTTAAATTTGTTAATCTGTCATGATAACCAGAGAATAATCCGATACTAGAGAATTACTGTCTTCAATGTAAATGTAGTTCTGGGATATACCTCTTGCTACATAAAAGTCTATTAGGTCAGGTATTTTCGTTCCGTCACTGAGCCAGTATGTTAGAAAACAAGCAAAGTACAATTCACATTTTGATGACTGATCTGCTTGAAGGATTTTTTAACCTTTCGACGTCGTAAGTCTAGATTCCCAATAGGTGCTTTTGCATTAAAGTCAAATAAAAAAATAGTTTAAGGTAGTCCTTCTTTGTTAAATAGTTTAAGGTAGGACTTCTTTGTCAAGTTATGCCGGAAAGGACAATATATCGCGGAGACAATAAGCTGTCTGTGTTTAATTTGGATACCCTTACAGTAGTGACTTGCATTGCTTCTTTTACGATATTTGATTCTAAATGGTGTTTTATATTTTCTTTTATTAGCAATGCCGAACCACATCTCGCTCTTTTCGATGGATGAATAGAATCATATAGTTATCACCCCGTATTTTAACAAACGAAGGTTTAACTAAATGGATTGCTATTTTGAAAGTCGTGTTCTTACTTAACATGTCTCACTACTCATTAGTTAATCCACTTTTTTTGTAATTTACTCTGACAAAGGTTGCATATTGCTTCATCTTTAATTTCTTTATTTACTTCAAAATTGTCTTCCATTCTAAAAATGTGGTAATCAATGTTTAAAAATTGAGTACAAATGTTTTGAAGCTATTGTGTAGTCTGTGATATTTATTACAGAATGGAATACTGGCTACATATTAATTTACTTACTTGCAGGCCAACCATAATAATGATCCTAGGTATGAACTGCACATTCCTGTAATATCCGCGACAGTATTGGAAATCCCGCATCTTACGATATTCCAAAATTATGACGATGATGATTTTGACATAAATGTTTATTAGTTTGTGGTAATTGGGAACTGGTTGGAAACTTCAAAGTTTCATCAAATGTATTCGGATCGTATGTATCGACGGATGAATTATCGTCACATCCTGAAGTCTTATTGGAACTCTATTGTTATCAAACAAATCGAGTTGTATCTACATCTGGATAGAAATTTTGCTACTTTGCAGAACCAACTAGGAAAGATATTTTTTAATCCCAGATTCATTCAAATTGATTATAGAATGGCTTAATTTCATTCAAATTGTTCGGTTTCCAGTTTCCGGTATCCTATCAAAAAACAAAATTTTTTGAAATTATGGTTGAAATAAAGATTTGCTACGGATGATTCTGATCGAGCGGAAGTAGGCACAAACGAGAAACTGCGTCAATATGCTCAGTAGAAGAAGTTTACTTGATTTCATTAAGAAGAAAAGATAAGATTTCCAGAAATCACTCGTACGAAGTTTTAAAAGTTTCAAAAATGATATTTTGAAATTAAGGTTGATATAAGGGTTTTATACTGGTGATGCTTTTATGCACAATCATAAAACTTGGTGAGTATGTTCATTACACATACTTTAAGTGTTTAAACTATTAAAAGTGGGGTTTCCACAAATCGCTCATATTTTTTTAATATTTCTTGTGAAAATAGGTTTGAATAAACGGTTTCAATGGCCAACTCTGGCTGATTTAAAAAATGAACAGTGAATCATGACCTTATCAGGTTATATAAATCTAGTTTATGCAATTTGCCTACAAAAAACTGCAATATTTTTTAATATAGTAAATGTACATCAGCCTATTCTGTACAAAATGCGCTTAAATGATTAGATATAGCCGTTCTAGGACTAATCCTGACCCATTCTGGGTTTTGGACTGCACAGATTAGCACAACTTAACTAAATAAAAATATATAGTTCAATGTTTAAACAGATCTATGGGATTTTGGGCATCACGTTAGAAATCCCACACACATTAGACGCAGATAATTGGGCAATCAAATACTACTCGACAAAATAAGAAAACGGCGGGATTTCCAAAATGGGATTTCTGGTGTGACTTACACCACACAACCCTATTATTAATTAAATCCTCACAAAAAATTTTAAAATTCTCAGATGGAACTCGAGAATTATGATTACGACATAATTTACAAAGAGGGAAAAACTAACGTAGTAGCAGATGCTCTCAAACTTGGCACGTTTAAAAATTCCGCCAGCACGCAACAAAATTATTTACAGTGAAGAAGAAAATAGCCAAATAAAATAACAAATTAAAAAATCTCGACTTTTAAAACTTTATTCCACCTCTGGATTGTGTTGTTATTGTAATTTTGATGCCTGCATAACCAGTGAAATAGCTTGATATGAAAAGGCATTTGGTGACGGGGAATTTTTTAAACCCGCTCTTATTAACCGCGCAGAATCGCTTTTCGAGGATTTTGAATTTCGTGTCGAACGATGTTGTTTCTTTTTTTGTATTTTTTGAAATATGTAACGTTAAAATTTTTAGATTTTATATTGTACTATGCGGATATTAACCCATTGTTGTTAGAAGTTTTACATCCCTGCCTTTTGGCGTATAAGTAAATGGTAAAGCTTGGATGGCTGAATAAATTAAGTGGGACTACCAGGCCGAAAAATAAAATGAAAACTAAACCTAACACAACACAACGCATATTTTAACAGAAGATGTTCGATAATCATCACCACGACCACGAGAGGAAAAGACAAAATTATTGGATTTTTCATACATTGCACGTAGCATTACAAATGAGCTTTAAATCTCGAAATGTATTCAATTTATAGCTAAATTTTATTAAATAAATCAGTAATCAAAATTAAATGAAATGAAAATTTTGATAATAAGGATAAAATACTTACACGCATACATGGCATTCAATTGGAAACGCGGTAAAGGATTACATTTTAAAAATAAACAAAAGTGTTAGTGATCAGTTAATATCTCATCTCCGTGCAGGTGAAGTATTTGCATTGGCAGTTGATGAAAGTACTGACATAAACTCTGATGCCAGGCTAGCAATTACGGTACGTTATGCTGCAGGTGGAATAATGCGGGAGGAATTGTTGAAACTGGGAACATTACTAGAACGAACAAGAGGTGTTAATATTCTGGAAGTTGTCAAAAAAGCTTTAATTGATTTGATTGTCGTCAGTATTGCAAAAAATTATTCAATTTCTACTGTCGGCTATCCAAGCATGATCGGCAAAATGTCTGGATTTAAATAGAACCCCATTACTGGATGACCTACTCCTTTTCCTAACAAGAGATTCTACTGTATGATCCATTTGGATGTATGGATATATGTGTAAAATATTGATTATTTCAATTAAATCGTGTAACGGAAACATTTGCTAAAGTAATAAGAAATGTCGTTACTATCTATACTAAAACCCTAAAACTTATCTACAGAAACCCTACTATATCTACTGATGTATAATCACGTTCGTCGGCTTAGTCGAGCTTTATCATTGGAAAGGTTTTTTCACTGTTTGGACGAAATTCGTTTATTTCTGCTAGATAAGAAAAAAGTATTTCCGGAGTTAACGAAATTCCGAAAACCGATTACTTGTGTACTAGGAAATCCCGGTTTTCAAAAACCCGGTTTTCTTTTTTTATATTTTAACATAAAAAACAAATATCTTGCCCAAAAATTTAATGCAATATTTTGAAATTCAATACTTGTAGAGGCTGACGGCTTCAATACATCTCACTAGTCCGCGGGGCTCCGTCTCCGAGAGTTTTTAGATTTGAACTTCGGGGGACGTATAGGAGCCGGAATCAGCAAACATGTCGCACTGCATGCCGCACGTAGTAGCAGATTATATAGAATCTATTAATGACACCTACTAAAAAGGAAAATAATTGCACCATTTGGTTATGCAATATTTTGTAATTGCAAGATTTTGTATACTTGCGACATTTGGTAGTTGCAACATTAATAAAAAAACAATATTTCGTTAATGCAACATTTTGAAATGCAATATTTTATATCGGTGCCAGAAAAACTATATCACTAAATATTCATTATTTCATTATAAAATAATCAAAATAATTATTTCTGAAAACAAAATTTTGTCCAAAAAAAATTTTGGTATATTTTCGCGATGGCCATTTTTCAGAATTTTATCAAAAAATCATTTTAGAAATCTATTTCCATCGCACGTGTAGAATTTCAACAAAATCGGTTTAGAAATAGCCTAGTGCCATTTCTATTGACCACTTTATCAAAAAATCATTTTAGAATCCTATTTTCATCGCACGTATCGAATTTTAACAAAATCTGTTAAGAAATGACCAAATTCCACCCCTATTAGCCATTTTTTAGAACTTTATCACAAACTCATTTTTAAATTTTGTCAAAAAATCATTTAACCCCTTAAGGACCGATTTTTTTAAACTACATATCGTATGTCCCGAGATATCTCGGGTTTGGTCCTTAAGGGGTTAAGAGACCCATTTTCTCACATGTAAAATTCTTAAAATTCAAACCGCGAATTCCTAAAAATCGGGATTTTGAAAACCAGGATTTTAAAGACCTGGATTTTGAAAACCAGAATTTTGAATACCGGGATTTTGAAAACCAAGATTTATCAAAAACCGGGATTTCGTTACACACGCCAAAAAATGCACAGGGAAACGGAAAATCGATAGATAAATTATTCGATCGTATTACCCCTTTTGAGACGGAGCTGCAGTTACTTAAGAAATACATGGAATGTTCGTTTGAAAATTACCCACTTCTCAAATATTTCCCCAAATTTAAAAAGGTTTGTGGCTGATTTGACGAGTTTGAAAAAAGAGAGTCACAAGAATTATCTGCACAATTTAGCGAGGTGTTTAGTATATAAAAAAAATAAAATTTGTTCACTACCATGGCAAGTTTATTTCTGATCAGGTATTGAAAGTGTGGCAAAGCATTCCAAACAATTACACATCTCTAAGAAAGTTGGTAATAGCTTTATTATCTGTGTTTCCATCCAATTCAAAATTTAATTACACATTCATTTATAACTATATCGATTTAAATTTTGGTTCCTATTAGTTTTATTTTATGTTATTCTTGGAGCTTAATTTTATAATTAAGGCAGTTATGAATTTTATGAATTAAATTAAAATTAAAAATATTATTTTTCTATTTAAAAAATTATTTTATTTTATGTTAATATGAATTTGGTTGGCACGCGAAATAGGCGATTTAAAAAAAAAATGTTTTTTGGCACACTAAAATATTTGCGAACCCTGGTCTATAGTGTCAGACATTAACAAGGAACTTAACAACAATGAGAATATAGATAATACTTTACGTGAATCTAGAGAAGTCGCAGAAAATAGTTCTGAAAATATATTAACAACAAGTATTTTATTCACTTAAATCGGTGTAAATTATGTAGAAATTCTACAAATGAAACGCAAAGGTAATCAAAACGTGCGGTCTGTGCAGTTACTTAACTCTTCTGCTTCGAGATTTTAATACATTTAAATAATATTATGACAGGTTAGAAACGAATAAAAATTTGCAATAAAAAATTCATGAAATGAATGCCAACTGAGAAGAAGTCAAGTGAGATTATCTTTTAATATCTCTGCAAAAAAGCGAAAACATTTTCTTCGTGCGCAATTTTTATTTTACAACTTCTAGTTTTATTTTTAATTATAATTTTTTTAACAGTTCGCGCTATAACATATTAAAATTATTTTATTGGAATAAACGGATTCCAAATTACGTGCTCATTAGGTTGGTTTAATTACTTTCAATATTTTTATAAATATCTCGAGGCAATCGAAACGAATAAAATTACGCATGTGTATATACGCGAGTGTGTGTTTATTTGATTTTAATCAAACCTCACGGGAAGTATTTAATTTGCTGTCGATTAACGCGCGATATTAAATTTTAAATAATGATGTGATGAAATTTTTTAATTAAATTGGTTCGTTAATGAATTTAATTGGTAATTAGTTAGTTGAACTTCAGTTCTCTGCTTACCGTATTTACTACAGTGAATTCCTGTGTACAAAAGATTCGATGTACATAATAAATGATTATTTTAAGAATTTTTTATTTATAACAAATACTTCGTCAGCCATCTTATTCATGTACAATTTCCTTACGAACAAAATAATTTATTGGCAATAATAAATTATAAAAGTGAATTCTTATAATTATGGATTTTTTTTTTTTTACTTGTTTTGATTTATAGTGTTTCTTATTATTTCTTATTAAGACGAAATATAAAAAATCTTTCAAGAAAATTAATTTTTTCACCATACAGCTCAATCATTATAATGTACATGGTTATACACTGTGTAATGTCTATATCTATCAATTTCAGTTCAACCCAGAAATAATTTCCTTTTTTATATGATTTCTTAATTAAATTTAAAAAATTTTAGTTTTAGCTCGTTTCTTTTTTATATCATAAATAAGTTCAAAGAAGGAGAAAGAAATGATTAATTAGAAAATGTTTGGTGATATAAATTATAATTACACTTTATAGCGATTTGATTGAAGGAATCGTGAGGTTTGATAAATGTGTACCCGATGCGTCGTGCAAAAAGAATTTTATAATTTTGATTAATTAATTACCGGATGATTTTTTTTTGCACGTAAATGGTGACTTTTACCTCGAATCGTTATACGCAAATGACTGATTGAATTTTATTTAATTTATAATACGTTTGACCTTATACTGCTTCCGGATATCTAAATTGTCAGGATGATAAATGCCAGAGATTGTAAAATGAAATTTAAACGTGATTAAATAATTTGGCAATTAATTAATTTGCGAATATTTTTTAGATGAGTATGATTAATAAATTGGAGTCTCTAATATAAATTTCCAAATCACATTTCTCGTTTAATTAAAAATTATCGTGTTAATAACTTAATAGTGTTAAATATAAATTAAAATATTTCTATTAATTATCGCTTCACTGAGTTTCACACTCAATTGAATTCTAATAGAAGAAAAAAACATAATAATAATTACACCGTTGAATTAAATACTAGTAATAGTTTTAAAGAAAGAAAAAAGTGAGATAAATAAATAAAAAAATTTAACGAAAACAAATAACTCGACAAGGTGGAAAATAAGTTTGTAATTTAAAGAGTTAAATTGGAAATATTTGTGAGTTCCCATCATTATATTGAAACGTTTTTGTATTGTTACGAGAACGTATTATCGATGTGCTAACAAGAATCGTTGAACAGCCATAAAAAAAAAAAAATCAAGAAATCGAAAAGACGAAAAAAGGTAAAACACTTTTTTTGGGCTTATTTGATTAATAATATATTATATGCATTCTTTAAGACAATTTAGTTATGTAACGAATGATTTAGATCGATTTACAGCTGATTAGATTTGTTATGCAATTACATTTTAATTTTCTGTGACAAATAGTTTTAATGACCTGGACAAATGTAATTATTTTGTTATATGCAACTTCGTAAAAATCGTCCGTAACAGTTATTTTGATTAATAATAAGGAATTGTGGCTGCTTAGCAGAGATGGACGTTTACGCGTCTGCTCGACAATAATGGCGATAACATAGACTACTCGTAGACAACGTCGACTAATCGTAAATAAATCGAAAACTATTTGTAATTCACGTTAGTAGTGATTAAGTGATCTACATATATTGAACTTCTGTGGCTGGATATTTTAGTTAATGCAAATTAATATTACTATATAAAATATACAGTAAACCTTGTCTAAATTGACCACAAAAAAAAATTTGTTGGTCAACTTAAGAAAAATTATGGAAAAAGTACTCGTAAAATTAACATCAACAACAATACCTTGGATGTGTAACTACAACCTGCTTGTTAATCTGCGCAGTTCTTATCTGTAAATTTCCGCATCATAGCTTGCTAATAGAGAAAACAAGGTGCGAGTTCTCAACTCTTGCATATCGATGTACTCCGAGCTACTGAATTTTACGGGAAAAGAAAGTTTTACATAGAACAGAAGCAAAAATCAGAAAATAATTTAATTTTTTTTCGAAAAAATATCCAGGGGGCCTACTATGGAAATCGAACGTCGACGTTTTTTATTCGTTGTTTATATTCAGCAATAGTAATTACTATTGCTGAATATAAACAACGAACAAAAAACGTCGACGTTCGATTTTCATAGTAGGCCCCCAGATTTGAACGCTTGTATCTTAGTGAAATAACCACCTTTCGAAAAAATTATTTTGCTTCTAAATAAAGAAAATGTTGTCTTCTTTTAAAAACTGGGCTGGGATGTTGTACTGTTCTTGATATAATTGTGAGTTTTCTCTCTTTTCTACATTTCGATGAACATATCACGAAAAAATTATTTGGTAATAAATAGAGTCGATTAATCTAGTAGTCTTAGATATCGTAGAAAAGAAATAGAGTGATGTTTTACGCGAGCAAGTTGAGAACACATTAGAAAATGCGTAGTTTTGGAAGTGAAATAGGCTGCCATTTAACTCGTAAAAAATGAGACATAAAAAAAGTCGAAAGTCGAAAATAGTGATGGTACAACATCCCAGCCCTGGAATCTGATTTTTTTTTTTTTTTTTATAACTTTTTGAGTAAAATAAAAATGGTCTAAACAAAATTTGCTGCTGATTGAGACTGTAAGCGTACTTGTTTGACATTTCATTCCCAAATCCAAATTAGATATTGTATAGAGAATTTGAAAACCTTGGAAAATATGCTGTGGAAATTTCTGTAGGACGATTCGATCGATGGAAATTTTGGCGAGAAACGTATCAAAAAGCGTATGAACATTAACAAGTATATTTTTTATCATGCAAACAAGCACTCTATGAAAAAAATTACAGTTTCTTTAAATTTTACGTCATTTTATGACTTTAAAACTGTAATTTAATTTATCGCATATGTGTGATATTAGTGTGTGTGTTGTGAACTGGACTGGGCATCGATATTTAACAACAGGCAGTATGAGTCGGCGTGAAAAATCTGGTCGACCAAGAAAAACTACACCAAGAGAAGATCGAACTATCACACGTTATGCTACAAAAACAGGACAAGCTGAGCTCATGAAATTAAAAGTAATGTACCAGTACAAAACCAGATTTCAATTCAAATGATAATAAATCGGTTGAAAGCTTATCGGAATCGGATAAAAGCAAAATTATTTTTTTAAAAGGTGTTATTTTACAAGATACAAGCGTTCAAAACTGAGAATTTGTTTCAAAAAATTCCTGTTCCGTTTTTTTACTGCAGTGTATTTTATAATCCCACTTTAAACATTTTTAAGACGTAATTCAAACTTCCATTCCCTAGATTATTTAAACACTGTACAAAAACGAAAAGGACATATCAAAATTGTGCCGTGTGGTGGTCGAAATTAATCTTCCATCGTGATAAGTCTATTTCATAAGAGATGGCGTGCAAAGCAAATAATCTGTTAATAAGGGATAATGTTTCACAAGAAATCAAAAGTGTTGTATTTTCTCATACTCCACCAATATTTCAGCAACTTTACAAGCGAATTTTAAGGTAATTTAAATTCGAAATCTTAATTAATGCACAGCAAGGTAGCAGCAAGTTACCACATTATTAATATTCTGTCAAAAAGTGTTTTGTAAATTTATAATAATTATAGGTTATTTGGATTGAATATCTATATAAAAAATGATCAACCTACAGCATCATTTTAAAAGTAGTGTTTAATGATCCACTGTTGTTCATTTGGCAAGCATTGGAATTTTGACTGTTGCTGTGCCTTTATTGGGTAAGTTCCTAGAAAACCATTGAAACTGCACCAACTGTAACACTCAACTTTACTTGATGAATTACTGCAATCTTTTATTTGGAGGTCTGTGCTGATGTAGACCCACACTGCTCGTTTGGGAATTAAGTCTTTTTGGGACTCTGAAACTCTAAAAAATGGCGTGAAGTAAGTAGGTGCTTTATACCACCTTGAGCACTTCATTCAATTGTAAGTACGGAAATTTTCATGTTTCAAAATCAAGTAGCTTTCCTTTATCTGAGCGGTTTAGCTTGAACTGTTTTGAATTTGCCGAAAATTCTAACTTGAAGTTAAATCTGAACTGCTTTTAAAACAATGCAATCATAATAAACATTTCTGTTTGATTAGGGATTACTGAAAATAGGAGAAATTTTGTGTTCCTATATGTAATTATACTGTGCTCGAAGACAATATAATTAACCATCCACAGTTATACATTATACTCTTTATGATTAGGCACTTTATTGTTCTGGCAAGTCTCACCCCGACCATTTAATGACATGGGATTAAACTAATCGAGATCTCTTAAGGATTTTACATACCCTTATTTACCCATAATCGTAGTTTTATCATTATAGGTTCATATACTAACGATTAACGAATAATTCGTGTGATCTAGTATCAAAATATATACTTATTTGGTCTCTAGATAGGATAACAACTTTTGTCGACCGGCTAACATAAAAAGAAAATTATGATAAAATTGAGTTTCCTAGGTTGGACGTTGTCTACATTGTCGACGTTAGCGACGTCAAAAATCGCTATTTAATCTACGAATTATTAATCTACCTCGTTCATCCCAACTGCTTAGAACATCTCAAAGAATAGGGTAGATGGATCCAACTTTTCAGGATAAATCGTTGGTTACGAGAAGATCAACTTACCAAGCAAGTTTATATTTCAAAATACGTTTTTAATAACATTTTTGTTTATTTTTGCGATGTTAGATAATTTACGGCTTCAAAAATTAAACAGCAAATGAATGTGTTGTTCTACTGTGCAATCGCAAACAAAAAACAAAAAGCTTATTGAAAATTTAATTTGAAATTTAAATTCCCTTGGTAAAATTGATTGGGTAGCTGAGATTTCGGCTAGCAAATTGACTTTTCCACTTGCTATCTGAATAGTATTGTAATCTATTGTCTTTTTCTATCACAAATTACCAAGATGGAGTCTGGTATGGTAAGCTTGCTTTAATTTGACGTTAAGAAATCATTCTTTTGTCGTCTTCTGTCATCATTTTTTGAAAGAAAGCGATTAGAAAATGTAGTGGACACCATATTGAAATAGAACGAAATGTCAAAATATGCATGCCATAAACATGCTATCTAGTTCTGGTTGCATAGCAGTATTCATAGCATACAGATAGCGTATAAATATTATTATTGAGTTTCCACTTGCCACTTGATGGAAATTTTATAGCAAAACTAGATAGCAATGGCAGGTGGAGAGTCCACGTAACCAATCGAGTATCTACTCCAATTTGAAGAAATTTTGCTATACAATAACATTGACTTGGACTTCTCTTAGGCAGGGCTTTTATTGGTAACGTTTTGCTTGGTTGCACTGATTCAGCTTACATCTTGGGAAACATTGAATTCATGTGCCCTGCAGAAAATTTCGAAACCATGAGTTTCTAGCACTAGAACACCATTCTACAAACTATGGAGAAAACATCCACCCCCCCCCCCCCCGACCCCTCCCTCCAGGATGTCTAAATCATTCAACATCATCGACGGCCTATTCGACTTTAATTTATCAAAGGACAACTTCAAAAATATCTTGAACAATTAGTTTTTAAAATTTTAAATGTTAAATCAAAATTTGACTTTTTTTTTGGTTAAAGTTTTTTTTCGTTCTTAAAAAATCTTTAATTTTCTTTTTGTAATTTTGATTTAATGAATTGTGTTTTAAACAAAATAATTTCAAATCATACATGTTAATCGTTTTGAATAAATTAATAATTAAATAAATAAATTAAAAAATACAGAAAATTGTTTACGCGTCATCAAGGAGTACTACAGTAAAACCTGTTATAACGAAACCCTCGGGACCGCAAAATTTATTCATTATATCCAGTGTTTTTTATAAAGAGGGTTCGTTATAAAAAGTCTGATAATTTATTGTTCGTTATAAGGAAGAATTATTTAAACCATTATTATAAAGTTTTGTTTTATTTGAACGATATTATATTTCAACAGTAATACATTAATTCAAATTAACGCGCATCCTCAATTGAAAACTTATGACTTTCGCCTTACAGAAAAGAATGAAAAAAATTTTGTTCGTTAGGTTGGTGCTTTCCTTATGAAAAGAGTAAAATGTAGAAGTCATAAGGAAAATTTTTGTAAATCGGTAATTTGTTTTAAAGTTGCACGTCTTATTTGATCCAGTTTTCTTTCAATATTATTAACATATTGAAGTTCAATTTGACAATCCGGATTGCAGCTTAATGGCAAGTTCTTTCCAAAAATCAAAAATAAATTGATTTTTTTTTGTATGGCAAAGAATACGATACGCGATTGATTTTTTTTTTGTAATGAATCTGTGAAAAATTGACATTCGATTTTCAAAAATTTTATATCGACAGTTTGTCAACAAATTATCAACACAATTTTTTGTCAACACAATTATTTTAAAACAATGAAAACGAAATAATTATTTTAATGCGAAAAATAAAATTATTTCGTATGTCAAATTCTCACGGCCAACTAGTCAAAAAGTTATAATGTTTATGTTTATATTTTTGACGTAAACATATTTATGTGTTTGTAAACGTCAAAAAAAATCTAATTAAATGTTGAGATTTTTCAAAATTAATTGCGATCAAAAAAAAATCAATTTTTTTTACTTGGAAAGTACGTGCCACGGTTTTTAAATCAAAATTTGTTGATCCCAAATCAATTTTTTGATTTTTTTTTTGGAAAGAAATTGCTATAAGAGGGTTCGCAATGAATTTAAATGTTTATATTTCATCGAGGGTACTTCCATTTCATTGTCGCTATCGTCATCAATATTTTCATCCAAATTAGTTTCCATCGACTTTAAAATCACTTCATCGCTATCGTCTGTAACGATAACATTTTCATCTACAGTCAAATATTCGAGCAAAATGACATTTTCATTTAGTGTTTGCATTAATGGATTTGCCAATATAATTCATCCATTTCAAGGCAAACACTGTTGAAGTTTTCTTCAATGCTTGTAGACGCCTCGTCATCGCTAGTCCAACGATTTTTAAAGCAGTTAGAAATAGTGTTTGACTGTACTAAATCCCATGCAAAGTTTATCATCACACAGCCATCGAATACATTAAAATGAGGCAGGGTACTGTTATCATCGAGACTCTGTATAACTTTTTTGATCAAAAGTTTTCTGTAAAAAACTTGTATTCACTATCAACAAAATGTTGCGTTTTTCGGCAAAAAATGGCTTATCAATATGATGAAAATAAAATTCCCACTCCTGGAAAGTCATCCAAGCTTTCAAATTTGATTTATATAAAACCGGTAGAGTGCAAATATTTTTGATGATTTGACCGGTAGCTTCTCCTTTCCAGTAATATTTGCCCCAAAGAGCACAGTAAGTCGATCTTTGCTCCGCTGACCTCTAAAACAAGGATAGTTCTTAAAAGCCATGGTTTTATCTGGTATCAATTTATAATATTAGAACATAACATTTGTATTGTTTTTAAATTATAAATATTTGCAGGATAATCCATATTTATTATGTATTGTAATACAAAAACGCTTAATAACTTACAAAACAAAAATTTAATACACTCGAGTAAAGGAGACGACACATAATCCATAAACAAAAAAGTTCGTTCGTTATAACCAATACAAAATACAAGTGTTTTATCAATTTGAACAGAAATGTTGTTCATTATATCGTTATAACGAGGTTCGTTATATTGAGGGTAATTTTTATTATGTTATATAGGAAAAAAATTGGGACCGAGAGACTTGAGCGTTATAAAGAGGTTTTCGTTATATCCGAGGATTTTATAACCAGGTTTTACTGTACTTGTAGAAAACATTGACTACTCGAAGACAAAGTCGTCAACTATATTTGTAAAATAGTAATTACTTAATACTGTGTGTCTCACACCAATTTTTTCAACTAAATTTCTCACTAAACAAATTTGACGATTGTTTGTACATGAATTGTGTTTAACGCCATCTATTAATAACTGGTAGGAACTAAGTATAAATTTCTTTTGGCAGTAATCTATTCGAAAGAATTGGTATCAGCATAACATAAGAGTATTATTCTGCGTGAATACGCGTGATCAACGTGAAGTTCTTAATTTCATGCTGTATAAGATAGCGGAATATTGACAGCGGAAAATAAGAGATTGGGCTACTCGCCGCAAGTGGCAGCACTATCACTAAAGAGTATTAATTTTGTTATGTGATTACCAGCGGAAATTTTTCATTCATTATTCACCACTTTTTTCACTAAAAAAAATATCTCACCGGAATAAAATATCAAAAGTGATCTATAAAATGGCAAATTGATTGATCTCTGAAGTAAAGGAACTCGGTATATAAAATATTGATGATGGACTAGATTTTTTTTTAAATTTTCTGCGGCCATATAAGTGATTTTCAGTTTTTGACCAATATCTCAAAAACTTCCACTAGTAACCAATACTTCCATATAGTCTCAGTATGACCTAAGCTATTAGAAAAACAACCGAAATTATTGGTTACTAGTGGAAGAAATGGCGGATAGACGGATTATTGTTAAATTCAATATTTCATATACCGAGTTCCTTTACTTCGAAGATCAATCAATTTGCCATTTTAAGGATTACTTTTAATATTTTATTCCGCTGAGATATTCTATTTAGTGAAAAAAGTGGTACATAATGAATGAAAAATTTCCGCTGGTACATAAAAAAAGTAATTCTCTTTAGTGATAGTGCTGCCACTTATCAGAGTAGCGCAATCTCTTATTTTCCGCTGTCAAAATTCCGCTATCTTATATAGCATTTAATTTCTGACTAGTTTAGTTGATGGTTAGTTCGTACAACAACGGTAGTTTTGTTCGAAAATTTTGACAAACAAATTAGCGTGAGGTAAACGGCATTTAACGTTATTTTTTATGACTTATACTGCCTGGCACCGGTTTTTTTCTAACCTTCCGATCAACCAGGTATGAATCAGTTATTGATAGGCTTTGCTAATGACCATATACTAAAATATGACTAACATTAAATTCTAAACTGCAAACTTAGTTCAGTACTCGCTATAATGGCACTTTTAACGGCGGTTTTAGCCAGGGTTCATTTTTACCCGTTTCGTGGTGCGAAGTACCATATACCTCGAGACCAATCCTGAAATTTTTTTCAACTTTACGCGATCCATATACAATATGATCCAACTCGTCGTTGACATTGGAATGAGGATGAAGTTAAGCACACATGAAAGTGCGTTAGCCTGGAAATCCAGAACGAAATGAAATAAATAAAAATACATTTTTGCGTATATTATTTCGCGGCTATGTAGTGATAGTGATGCGAGTTTTTTTATGTGTTTACCGATGGAACTTTTCCACTCCGATTCAGGTACCTTCAAAACATGCATTTTGAACGAATCAACCACTGCTTCAGGCGTCGAAAAACGTTGACCTTTCAATTTATTTTTGATCTGCGGGAGTAAAAAGAAGTCATTGGGTGTTTGCTGTGATGTGTGATAGCACGCTCGCATTATCGTGGTGGAGAATGAACCGTAGTCGATGGTGGGTTTTTGTACTTTCGCCGAAGACTTCGGGCAAACCAATGGTTGTGCACCATTTAGAATTGACTATTCATCAATTTTTGACTGCTGTGGATCAACCAATTTTTTATTATAAATTTGATATAGACGTAAGGAATTTTTTTTCGCTCTCTTATAAATTTATTATCCGGCGTTCGATAACGATAAATATTCTTTTAACTTCATATAAAGAAATGCTTGTTTACTTAAACCCCATATTGGGCCAATTGGCCACGTTAAGTACCATAAGATAATTTTAAGCTATAAACCTTGACTATTTTAATAACAGGCTTGCTTTCTTATAATAATAATCATCTTATAAATAAATTATTTAATTTGTACGACGATAGAACTAGCACGCATTTGTGATAATTGAATCATCATAAAAAATGTAAATCTTAACTTATTATTCTAAAAATGCGATTGACTCGAGCAAGCCCAATAACATTAGTTATATCAACGAGCACAGTAACCATAGGTATCGTTGACTTCGAAATTATCATAATGCATACACACACAGACACACAATAATATATGTACTAAATTATCCACATTTTTTGTGATCATCGTTAAGATCATGCATTTCAATTTGAATTAAATTAGACGGACACAAAGCTATACACCATAAAAATCAAAAGCTCATAAATTTACTATCGTAGGCAGAAATATTTTTATCTCCCTTTCCCGCTCTATCTGTGTGCATCTGTTTCATAACGAAAATAATTTTGAAGATTATGGTTAAAGTAAGAAACTAAATAAATTAATGTCAGATTACTGAATATTCTTGTATTGTAACATATTTCATTACCGCGCGCAGTTAGATGGTGTTGATGAAGTAGGTTGATTATGAAATATACGAGTATGTGCGTATCTTCAAGTAATTGGAAATTATGGAATTCTGAAGTTCTTTTATTATTGTAAAGTATCTCTAATTATGATTGCGGCAAATACGTATTATGAAAAGCCCTACATTGGCATAATTCACACGAAGTTAGTTATTTGTTCAAAAATGTAAACGAAAACGTTCATCTATTTGAACCATAGTTTGGACCACAAAAATGTACCTAGTACCTTGATAAAAATTAGCTTTAGTAATATTCAAAATAATCGAGGCAAAACTGTTCTATGTTCTTTAAATTGGATTTGAGGTGTGCTGGCTGATTGACGGATATTGATGCATTCATACTAAATACTTCATTTTCCCGATAATGTATGATGAAATAAAAGTCTCATAAATATAAATATTGCCAAATGCGCCGTTTAAGCTATATGCTAGGGATCAATTCATCGTTACTCGTACTTATACATTTTAGTCGAATCCAAAAATCTCAGCTAATACTAGGATTTGCTCTCTGGACACAATTTCTTTTAGGGAATGGAAGACTTTTACATAGTCCAGGTCATTGATATTGATGAACTCCCCTTTTTTAATATTTCATCACCAGTTTAGTCATTTTTGAGTAATATTTGATGAACCACCGGTAGCAACCTGATAGTTCAAGGAATTATTTAATTTGCTTAGAGTTAGTGGCCAGTCGACCAATTTTTGATCTTTATCTGTGTTCGATGTAACTTGTTCTTCTGTAAAGAAAATTTTACATTGAAATTTATTGTAAAGCACTATATCGACGTATTGCATACAGCAATCGAGTACACGATGATCAATTAAAAATTAATGCACACGAAGCTTTGGCTTAAGTGTTCAAACGGTATAACGAATTAAAGTAAGATGTCGAAATGTTAATGCAAGCCAGATTCTAAGCGATTTGCATAAATTTTATCGCAACGTCCTTTTTTGGGCCACGGCCACCGTTTACGTCCGAGAAATTTACCGAGACGGACATTAAACACATGACACTAAAAGTAAATTTTAACTCCGATTTTGTCATCTACACGTTAAAAGAAATGCCCCAAATTATGATATTTGTAGTAGGAAATTTGAATACAGTGCGTGCTATTGCACGGGAGCACGGTGATCCAGTTCATCGTCAAATTTTAGATATTTACAACGGAATCTAATGTTTTCCCACAAAAATTGGCCGGCTTCAGAGAGCTAGTTTTAATATTGATTAAATGGAAATTTTGATTCACACCAAACTTTTAATCTCTTGAATTAAATTTTATCATGGCAGGATTTAACATTTGTAGCACTAAGTTTGCAGATATCAAAAATTTAAAATTAACTTAACAAGAAGATAAGGAACGTTTATTCTAGGTTGGTTTAGAACTTATTACATTCAAATTTCTCCGACACAAGCCGTGAAATACTTGGAACAAATTGGATAAAATCGAAAACTTTAAACACGCGATCCAAGTTATCGATGTTTTGCAACTGTGCAACCAGTAAATAAGGTAAAAGTTAATGCAGCCGATGTAGTGTTATAACTTCCAAAGATGAACAACTCACGACTAACTCCGAGAATTCCTTTATTATTAAAATGCTCAAACAGCGTAAAAAATATAGGCTACATGAATTAAAAAACACTGAATGAAAAAAGTTTTTCTTTTTGAATTAAAATAAGTGTTTTTAATTCATTTTAAAAATGAATTAAAATCAGAGTTGAAAAAGTTTTATAAAATGAATTTAAAAAGGCATTTCTTAATTCATTTTTAAAATGATTTAATTATAAATGTTTATAAAATGAAATATTATCAGCCATTTTTATTTATATTTATATTTTTCTTAAAACTTTTTTTACTTCAAAAAGTAAATCAACTTTAAGTTACTTACATAAATAAATAAAATGTTGGATTTATTTTAATTTTTTTTTATTAGAATGTTAAAGTTAGGATGTTAAAGTATCAGTTACTTTTAGATAATAATCGACTAGATAATATTTTTTTATAAAAAACACGAAAAAGTATTTGACTTATTATTATTTATTTGACATAGAAATGAATCAGAAATATGAAATATATTTAAACTGTTTAGGAATTACGAAATACCAAATAATTTTCTTTACTGAATCCTTCCGACCTTACATTTAAATTTTTTGAACCATTAATAATCTCTAAGGCAATGTAAAACCATGCAATTATTATTTTCATTAATGAAAACTTTTTGGAATTTAAATTTGGCACGTAAAAATTTGGATAATTTTGGATTTGTATTTTCATTAATGAAAAGGCATTTTTTTATTACTGAATTCTGAAAATCAACTTTTTTAATTCATTTTTAACAAACTTTTTTTAATTCGGTACCCCAAAATATAATTCGGATAAAAACAGAATTCACTCGAAATATTAAATTTAGTTTTGAAAAAAAAAAACTGGTTTAAATACACTTTCACTAAGAACAAATACAAGCCTTTGAAAAACGAAAAGGAACTGGAAACCTTACGATGCAATATAATGATTCGTAACACTGTAACGTAAAGCTTTCTTTATAGCGTTGACATACATAAATATGAGAATGGCGAAAAAGTAAAAAAATGCCACAAGTTTCGTTGAAATTTAAAAAATACCACCACGACTAAATTTTCGTAAAGCTGTCTATACATTGATCTGTTGACTAACATTGATTACAGCAACACACTAAGAACTAAGAAGATGACCTTAAAAATAAACATTGGCACAAATTTATAATAACAGTTGGAGTCAAATTTTAGTAAGACATTCCACAGAATTCACAAAATTATTATATTTAAGCTCAGAGCCCTACGGTTTCCATCGAATTTACGCCTGTGGATAGACTCAGACAGAAAGTATCAGGTGATCTGCAGCTCATCAATTTTATCTGTTTGCATAGCTACATCTGAAGTGCCCAACGGTAGCCCCATTGTCTTTACCTTTTCTATAAACGACGATGCTGGTGTTATTAAGAATTCTGAATTCACACCCAAATTTGTTACAAGCCGACTTGAACAGCTTTGTTTAACTTCAATCACATTGTTAATATTATCAAAAGAAAACCATGCGCTTGGTAACGTTAAGCGGTGGGCTAAATAATTACACGATGCTTTTGTAACGAAGGTTCTGTACACCACTTTTGTTCACTCCCTGCTGGAGTATGCTAGTCAAGTCAACTTCATCAACTGTTATCTGCCAGAATCGATTTGTCTGTTCTGCTTGGTCAGATAAATTTAAACATCAATTCGCGTGTGTTAAGAACAGTACTTGCCTTTAGAATCACTTATGACAGAAAGGAATATGGAAAAAACGAACCTATTACTCGAATGCTCGGCGCAATTTATCAAAATCTTAAGTTTTCTGACTTTGACATTAGTATCTTAGTGATTGTTTTTGAAAATATTTATGTACAATACTTAAGCGGTATTTTTTTTTAATATTAATAGAAAAATATATTAAAATATTTTTTACCGACCAAATGTCACAGTGGTTTGTGCACAGAGCTTTGGCGTTTGGATCGCGAGGTAACTCTAAAGCATAGTAATAATCAGGAAGGGGTAATTGATCGTTGGAATTATTATTATTAAAATTGGTTTTTCCGAATGCTTTACGAGCGTTGTGAATTTCACTCAATTTAATTTAAATTAGGCTTTGGGTTACGGGCAAAACTGCTTAGCTGAGGATAAACTTAAGAATTCAAAATGGAGGAATGGTAGACAATTAAAAACATTATGAATGAATATCAGTTAGCTAATTCGACAAACTCTTTCACAAAGGCGAATTAAGTTGATATATAAGAAAATAACGTTCTGATGACAAATCTTCAAAATTTGTCCTTTTCCATATCATTGATCTCAAGCTATCTCACCTGCCTCAGTATGTGTGATTTTGTGTCAAATCAGTCAAGACGACACTTATGCCACTGAAGTGGTCTAAGGTTATTTTAAAGATTCCACTGTAAATATGAAATCAGGTGTTAATTCTAAGAAGCATGCTATATACAGCAGCTATATGTAAAACCGATACCTTTTCGAATATACGTAAAATTAAAGTCTGATAAATGTAGGAACACATTGATGACTTAATTACAAAATATTTAGCATACGAATATAAATTAGCCGGGCCACGGTAATTAATTTTCTTATAAAATATTCTAAGAAAAATTCCAAGCATTTTATTGTAAGAACCTGAAATTATAGTATTGGAAGCAAAGGTGTTTTTAGAATTAATTTAGATTTAATTTTGAATCATTTATGCATTTTTAATTTGAAACATAATAGCGGGTGTATAAAATATATAAACGGAACTGGTTTTGGATTTAAATAAAAAATAATAATTTCATTTCTTATTAATCGCTCGTTAATTATTTCGAAATTTTTGTATAATGTAAATGTATACGCAGAAGGTGGAAGAAGACATGTTTTTGGATACCACAATTTTTTATTGGATAAAATTCGATATCGCATCCAAAAAATGTATGTATACTCGTATACATATAAACAACGCAACGTATATATCGGATAAAGAATATATAAGAATAATAATCTGGTTATTAAATTTAAATCTTAAAAATAAAAATATCTTGAATATTAAATTAATTAATTATTGATAAGTTGATGATTATATGCCTCATGATTTATTACAGTGGAGAAATAATTTATGTAAGTACTTTGCATTTTCGATTAATATGTCACTTAATACGTAACGGTGTTTACAAAATTTATAAAGTGTATTGCCATCATGAATACACAAAATACCTTAACTAAAATTTGTACCTCACGTGTAAAAACTTTCAGAATTTTAGATCATCAAATATTTGCTGACGATTAGACGCAGCATTTTTTACTGTGTGTTTAGCCACGTTAAATTTTGCATGACTAATTAAGCACCAAAACATTTTAATCCTAAAATATAAACAAAATTTGTTAACAGTAAAAAAAATCCAAATTAATGACAAAAAAATCTACCAAAATCTTTTTTACGCCAATATCATATGGACATACACAGGTATGTGAGGTGATTAGATTAGACGAATATTTAATTAAATTGGCATATTAAAAATCTCAAGCTGTTAATATCGAGCTTCTTTACTTTAAAATATATTTACCTTTCATCATTTACTTAACGTAACGTAAAAAAAAATTAAATTCGAAAAAGCAAATTAAAATTCATTTACTTTTAACCGTGAAAAATTACAAAATCTAAATTAAACTATTTTGGTACAGCTTCAAATCTCAATTTTATAATCTTATAATGTTTTTATTTTTTATTTTTTTTTTTTGTTTTTCATTTCTAAACTGATGCTGATGATTTGTGTGTGAGGAGGATATTTATTTTGATTATTATTGTTATTATTATATGATTATATAAAAAAATAATCCATCACATACCACATTATCGAATGGATTAAAATTAAAATACTTTTGGTCATCATCAGCATCGTCATTATTAAGATGAAGAAAATAATCTATCCTTGAATGCTGCTTGTATTTTTTCTTCCATACTTCATCAGATCAGATGTACCAAAACCAGATGAATTTTTTTTTTCTAGAAATCTCGTTATAATGAGTGACTTGACATTATTTTATAGTTTTTGACATTCAAGCACTTTTTCTTTCCCCCAACCATAATTAAGAATAAATATAAAATGCTATGTGATGGACGTACAAAATATGGGAACTAACATAGTCGTACATGCTTAAATTCCGGAAAAAAATTAATATTTTTGAAATATATAAATCGCCAATTTATCAAAATAATTATGTTAACAAGCATTTAATAAAAAACTTTTTACCGATCATAAATAGACCAATCTTAATTTCATATATAAAAATAAAACAAAGTACATACCGCCAAACCTTTAAATACTGAGCTCTTAATTATTTTTTTTTCTAACTCATGTTACGCGGAAGCTGGACTATCAAACCTATATATTCTTATAACAACCACACTAAAAGCTTTTTATACACAAATTTCCCATACATAAGGTTGTTTCAATATAATTAGGAAATTAAGAATTAGATTTAGATATTAAATTCATTAATCTTGTTATATGTGAGAAAAAGGTGCGTACCAAATTAATAAAGATACAATATTTACATGTAAAATCGATTGTTACAGGATATCCGAATTTTTCATGTACTAAAAACTAAAATAACATTAAAATACCATTAATTACTTTACCGGCATAAAACCAAAGTGAAATATTTGTCCACAGCTAATGAAGATATTATTAACCCTTGTGGAGTGAGTTGTGCGCACTCTCCTGAGATGATTTGCCTCCAAGGGGATGAAACCTCATGAGGTAATCAAAACTTGGAAAACTTGGCTACATCGCAAATGTCAGATGAAATAACGTAAAGTTTTTGCGATATTTTCAAGACACGAGAGAAGGCACGAATTTAAAATGGTGGATTTGGGAGCTAATGTACTGGTAGCAAAATTATTATTTTCTCAATACATTTCAAACGATTTGCCACACGGTTATATCATAATAAGATAATTCGTATCTCGCTCCAGCGTCATAGCGGTACTTTTCAGTATTAAGGTGGCGTATTTATCCGATAAATTTGTGACATTATTTTAGTCCTTTTCAAGACGAACAAGTCCACAATTATCGCCCGATGACACGTAGTACATTCGTTAGTGTTTTCAAAGAAAACAAACTCTAATAAAGATTCGCCTGCAAAATGGTGACGAAGAA
Organism: Nephrotoma appendiculata; assembly: GCA_947310385.1. Lineage (NCBI taxonomy): Eukaryota > Metazoa > Arthropoda > Insecta > Diptera > Tipulidae > Nephrotoma > Nephrotoma appendiculata. The sequence continues at coordinate 17,501,284 of OX371224.1, forward strand.
TTTTGGCGTTTTGTCCACTCTCTGCGAAGCACATAATACCAAATAGCGATTGAATTGAATTCATCGAGTAAATCAAATAGAAAAGCCATAATAGTAGTGTATAAAACAGGTATGGGTCACATCACTGGCACTAATTTCGCCTGCCGACAACCACAACGCCAACAAAAATTTTGAACGAAAACCTACCGGACACAACCAGTTAACCGACAAGTCGCATTACCATCAACACCACACCGCGGACACCCACATCGCCAACAACCATGCAGATCGCTACACTCACTTCGCCAATAACCATATCGTCGACAATAATTTTGGCTGACAATCATAATTAGAACACACACAAGGAGACCGTCGACAAGCTGTTTCAAATATAACCACCAAGCCAACACCCACAAAGCCGACAACCACAAACAGTTTTATACTTCTTCGTAGTGCTGTCTGGTGTGAAATCCTGGCAGCTCGCAATATAAATGTGTTCAATTTATGACTGGATGTCTTAAGATTATTCACCCGTATTGGACCCACGCACGAGAAGCTGGTTGAGTGTCAGGTAACAACTTTCTCTCATAAACAGAAAATTAAGTTGTGAACCCTACACGGAAATTGATACGAACAAAACTTTTAAAATGGGAACTTTGTACGTGCTTAGCCTCTTAAGAACTGAAAATCTCCAAAACCGTTCGGACCACGTAATTGCACTACAAGACTTTAGAAGATTTAGAATCTATGACACCATCGATAGTTACTTTCTGCATTATAGTGGCCATCACAATGGAGGAGAATTTGGAGTGGGCTTTTCCACCCACTGGAGCGATAAGCAACATATCATCGACTTCTGCCCTATATAATTATGTGAATATGCACGATCTTGTCTGCACGAAAAAATTTAATATCACATTCGTTAATGTACATACACAGACCGAAGATAAATCAGATGACGTCAAAGACCTATTTTTCGTTGTAGAAACTGATCCTAAAAGCTTTTCAATACATCAAATTGAAATAGAGGGAGACGAAATAAATTAATTTTACAAGCCAATCTTTAGATCAGTTACTCAGGTACCTAAACATATCAATAAAAGTGGTATTGGACCTTAGCCATTTGTATCTTTTAACTTTGTGTAAATCCTTGACTTAACCCCAAACGTTCCGAATTCGAATCTCGACGAAAAATGCACTAGCAATTGTTATTTTAAATATTGAATATAATGACTTTTCGGATTATTTGAAACATAAACAATGAACGTCCACCAAATGGCAGGGTGCAAATGGCTGCGTCCACGGGGGATTTTTCGTTTTTTCTAAATATTTTGAAGATATTTCCGAAAAACGGTTCAAAACAAACGGATTGTAAATTAAATTCAAAACAAAATTAGTTCAGATCATTTTTTAATTTTACCGCAAAATGACGAGCTTTGACAAAAAAAATGTTTCATCCAAAATGCTGCATCACTCAGTCCTGACGGATTGATTGGTAGGGGTGAAACTTCTTCCTTAAACTTTTGGGTAAAGTTTTTTTTTAAATTGGGAGATCCCAATTATGTTTGGCCGAATTAATTTGGTCTTCCGGAAGTGACAGGTTCCATGTAAGCTTTTCCATTTTTTGCAAATATTTTAGACAGCATATAGCTTTAATAAAAAAGATTAAAACAGATTGTAGACTAAATTTCATGGAAAATTTGTACATAGAGCAGATAATTTTTTTACATTTACCGGAAATGACGAGTTTCGATAAAAAATTATTTCACCAAAATTCTTGAACTTTTTTCATTAATTGGATGATTCTTGCAAAATTGGGTGAAAATATGTATACCGGAAGTGCCCAGTCACTTTTCATTAAGAAAAAAATTAGAAACATCTTTCGAAGGCATTCAATTTTTTTATATGTGGACATCATATAGTATGGATTCCAGCCCGTTACAACATATTCTAGTTAAGATCGAACGAAGTGCCAATATGCCTATTGAAACTGACGTTTTTGACAAATGTAACATACAAATTTATAATCTCATTAACCCTTTCCATAATATTCCGCTACTGACTTTGGATGAAGTAATTAGCGATGTCCTTTTAAGATCAAAAGACACGATTTTGGATTGCTTAATTTTTTAGTAAAGCGAATTTCGCCAACTCCACCCACTTGAAGTTTCTCCGTGTCAAGTATTCCATTATCCGTATTATAAATGTTTACGTCGCATCAGCAAATATGAACACATTTGAATTTTTGGTTATCTCAGTTATTCGTTCTTTAATACTCGTAACGATGTATTACTCATGTCCCATTATTACAAATTGCATAGCCGGTCTGTTAGCCGACCATGATTTGAACCATTTTCTGTAATCGAGTTAACCCCAAATACGAGCGGAATGACAAAGTGGTTTAAGTTAAGGATCACGGCATTGCAGTTTACGTTTTGTTTTGTAAAATTGACATGAACTGGTTTGGCTTCAGTTAATAAGATGCGCGATTTCGTAGCCCAGTTGCTTCCGCTATATATTTTCCAACTGCTTTCAATAGCTGCATTCGGTAAATCTCTCATATAAAAGATGAAGTGCTAAATCTGCTGATCAGAGTACCCGTTTAAAAATTTTACTTGAATATGTCGAACTGCAAAGTATAGGATTTAAGAATTTGGTAAAATTGTTAGACAAAGTCTCCATGCATTTTGAATTCCATCCCTTGGTGCCAAACTGTGTTGAAAGCTTTGGCTACATCTAAGTGAATATTGGAGTTTATTTTCTTACAAAAATAATTTTTCTTTGCTTTAGCTTTCGACACCCTTTCGGTGAAATTTCAAGTGCATTTTCGTCGACAGCCGTTATTCTGAGAACTTCGTGTAGTGATTTTCTCTAATCCAATTTAGTGTGATGAAATTAAACATCTTTCATCTCTTATAGGTTTCCACCTCTTGAGCAGCAGTTTTTTAAATATTTTTGATATGACCGGAAGTAGTGACATCGGGCTATATGATTTTTTATTAACCTGGTTTAAGAATCATAAGTACTTCAGCAACATTCCACTGACGTCAAACATATTCCAATCTGAAGGCTGCATTGATTATTTGAACTACTTTACGCAAACTTTTTTCAAGAATGACTTTCACAAGTTAGTCGTAACCTGGATCTTTTCTGTTACTTAAATTATTAACGATGTCGTTTTTTAGTTCAAGTAAAGTCAAACGTCTTATGGTAAGATCATCAATTTAATTTACGGTTGTTGTATTTTTATTTGCTATTTGGCTCGGGAGTCATTTAATTTTTATGGTTTTAACTGGCATAAAGTTTCTGTTAAATGAGTTTCCGATGCAAGACATTTTTTTTTCTAATTAAGAAAACTTCTTGCTCTGAAACATGCTATGGTCGTTATTTTTGCGTTCTAACATGACATTGATGTGTCCTAATTCGTGGTTCTTGTCTTTCTAGTCGCTTATATACAGCTCCTAAACCACGTTCTTGTTTTACTAGGTGTCCATTTCAGAATATCCTTTGAATTAGACTAACAGGATTAACTGTTGCGTTATTTGTGAGTGGTAACAATTTTCAAAAACAGTCATTTCAGATCAAGAAAATGCTAAATTAAATTTACAATAAAATTAGTCATTTTGATTTTTTGAATGTAAGCTGAAAGTACAATTTTAGATAAAGAATTTTTATATAAAATTAAATTTTGAAATTAAGCGCGGTGTACTTTTGAACCGGCCACTAACATATACAATCTTTTTTCACTTTCTTTTACAAATTAGAGTAATCATGAAAATTTTGTAGAGAGATTTTTGCAGATTTACTGTACGCTATTCGAAAATATTTTCAAGATAATTAGTCAACATCAACAAGCTGGTGGTTTATTAAGAATGCTTTTTCAGAAAGTATTCTCCGTATATTCTTGTATTGTTACCTGGTGCCATTGATGTTTCTAGTTCTCGGCCATTATCGTACAACTTTTGTCGTTCGATTATCAGTAAAACAATTGCGCATTCTCGCATTCATCAGGCTGCGCCGTCGTTGAAGCAATAATCATTCGTACAGAATTGTGGCGTAGCCTGCAGTGCTTGAATCAAGATAGACCCTGCTAGTTTTTAAATTGATTTGTGTGAGCGCTGTCGAAATTTATGCAAATATTGAATTATATCCACAAAATCTTTGCAGATGCTCTCCACCTCGTCATTGTGCTGAGATACTGCAACAATTAATATATCATCAGCAAAGCAAACTACCGTCACCTCCTCGGGGACATAGAGTGTGAGAACATCATCGGACAAAATGTTTCAAAGAGCTGGACCTAGTCATGATGAGCAAGTATAAGAAGTTATTTCTCATTTTATACCTGTATAAGACGAATTTTGTAATAAGCACATCAACCAAATATCCCACCTTGAAATATGGTTTAACATGTGGTATGGTAGTGTTTCTTAATATTTCAAGTTTGAAATATTAATGCGTCTTATTATAAGTTGAGAATATTAAGCACCAGTTTCAATAGGGCATCATTTAAATTTAAATGAAAATCGTCTATAACTTGCAAGACCTTCTTGGTTTAAGATGGTGCATTACCAAGTCCAAGTTGACCAAGTGGCCAGCACCAGCCGTATGTTCAAATTTGAGTAAATGGCCAATTTCCAAAATCGCGAGCTACAAATTGTTTTTTAACTTAACCTGAGATTTAGGAAGTTGGCTATTTACTCAAATTTGAACATTTACAGGTGGTGATGGCCACTTGGTCAGTTTTTATCGTCTTACATAGTTGGAAAACAGGGAAAAAAACTGGGATGGAATAGAATAGTTTTATATAAATCAAAAGAAGTGTATACGCTACTTGAACTGGAAAGACGGATGGGTTTATGAACATGATCTACCATACCACGTAAACATACAGCGACAACCACCATATTTAACCGGGTGCAAGACATACAAATTAAGAACTCTAGAAAATACCCGCGAATTTATTGGTAATCTCCTACTAGGCCTAATCGACGCACCGGATGTGCTAAAGTCAATTAAAATAAAGGTTCTTGGGAGACAACTTAGAGATCATGACTTCCTCCACTAATAGAACCAACTTTAGCAATAATGAACCAGTGAAAATATTTTTGTTTAACTAAAAATAATTTTACAAGTAGGTTAAGGCATTTTTATGGCTTTATTTTTATATTGTAAATTTCCAAATCCAACGCGGATCTATTTTATTTTGCATTCTTACATTAAAATTTTTCAAGTCAGATTTGTAGACTTATTTCAATAAAAATAAAATAATAAAACAATAATTCCTGCGATGAAAAAACAGGGACAACTAAATACGCAAAGCACGATCTTCGTATTAAGGGCACTCCTAATCCGTTTTCATGTTGCTGTGTTAGAAGAAATTTATTTACTTTTACGTAGTAAAATAAAATATTCTAAACATTAAAAATGTTGACCTCCAGATATTTGCAGTTTCACCATTCGCTATATCGCCGAAGTAAAAAAAAAAAAAAAAAACAATTTTTATAAAATCTATGTGTGCTAGGTTTCGTGTGCAATAAATGTGTGTTGGCGCTCTACAACCTAGACGGATTGAAACACGGGGTAAAAAAACATAATTAAGCTTTATCCATAAATTGGGAGATCCACTGAGTTCTGGCCAAAATCGGTCAATCGGAAGTAGCCGCTTCAAAGGAGCTACTTAGTTTTTTGCCAATAAACTAAAAGATCCTCAATTAAATTTGTAGCAAAATCCGGTCCAGATCAATTTACAAAAATTTTAGCGCAAATGACGAATTTTAACAAAAAAGCTTTTTTTCTTCAAAAATTCAGTCCCTGTATTGTGTCATTGATTGATCGGAATGAAAATTCATATTTAAGATTTTTCCATAAATTGGTAGATCCCAATGAATTTTGGCCATCGGATAACAAGGGTTGGCCTTGTTGGTTTTCTGGTTCGCTTTAGAAATTGTGTATTCATATTAATCTATATGTATAGTGTTGGGCACAACATATTCACCCCTCCATTTCTTCATTTTAAGAAAATGTTGGTTTACAGAAATACTATAATATTTTATGGTTGGACAAAGCCACACGCTGTCTATTTACGTGAATTATGTATAAATTAATAAGCTCATTAAATTCAAAGTGCTAAAACGCCTTCGCATTTTAATCATTGTTGTAGAAATTTTGATTTTATAACATCTACTGAATACAGTTTGTCCCAATAAAATTAATTTATAGTCAATTTTTATTACCAGTACAATAATTCAAGTGGCTTAAAAATATAAAGAATGCGCGCGCAAAAATCTCAAATAGTCGAAAATTGTTGGCTAAACTTCATTAAAGCCGCACTGCTTCGCGAATATAATTAATTAAATTAAAAATTTTAGTTTTTTTATGATTTGACGAGACGTTAAAGATATTTCACCTCAGACTAAACTAAAAATAAGCATCATAATGAATTCATTACGCAACTAAGGCGCGAAATATTAAATTTTCAAACACATCTACACACACAATAAGTGGTTAATCAATCAATCATTATTTTAATAAATAAATAAATAATTTTTTTAACGAAATAACCAAATTACAAACAAAATAATTGTGTTTATGACTCATGATAAAGTAATTTCTGTTTTCTTGTAACTTGCTATTCCGTTAATCAATAATAATAACTTTAAGACGCGTTAAACTTGAGTTTAAAAATAAATACACAAAAAGCTACGTGTAAGAAGATGAAGAAATGTGTTTATAGGTATACACAAATTAAAGAAGAATTTCACCCACATTTACCAAAAACGTAAATAACATGGTTACAAAATATAAATCATAAAATTAATTGAAGGCAATCTGGCGAATGAAACTTATATGCAACTGATAACAGCGCGCGCATCCACTTTATCGAGAAGCAATCTGTGTTACCTTATCGTAAGGTGTAGGTTGAAGGCAAGACAAAAATGACACAAATATATAATCTGCATATATATGATGGTGGATTAAAAGGTTTATCGATATATTTTGCGTGGGTCCATTTATTATTTACCAATTGAAATATATCACACCATGCGCCGACGGCTTAATCATAAAAAAATTTTGACAAACGCTTTCGTCTACAAAACACCAACATTTTACAAGTACGAGTACGAACATACATACCATTTGAAGTGTAGTAGGAAGAGAACAAAAACCCAAACACAAATCCATTAATAACATCTCAACTCAAAATTTGTTGTTGCATTATAATAATTATTATTATTTTTTTTGTCTTAAGACTTTTTGTAACCAGTTGAGAATGACTTTATATTAAATTATAATTAATTTCCAGATTTTGTAGTTGTTGGTTTTTGTTTAAAAAAAATCATTAAATCTTGACACACCTTGAAGACAAAAACGAATATCGAAATATAAAAAAAACAAATTAAAAAATTAAGATAAAAAATTGAAAGAAGTGTGAAGTTTTAATTTGAATTCATAACGTCCCAAAAACAAAAACAAAACCATAGACGACCCAAGAAATATTGGTTTGATAAAAAATGTATCTAATATTTTGAATATTCTAAGAATTTATCTATTTGGGTTACACAATATGGGTATTAGCATTATCTCAATCTTCGTTTGATGTTTTCATTTTAAATAAAAAATATTTCCATACTCAATTGGAATAAATTATGGTAACACGAATTCCAGTGAAATGGTATTTTTGTGGCTATCCTACTATACATTGTCGTTGACTGCAATTATGATGTTTCAATTTCAACCTTTTAACCAAAACGATTTTTTTTTACCCAACAAATGTGACATTTTAAGTAAATGCGAAAGCATTCGATAATTTAAGCTCATCATATAACACATAAAACTGTTATTTTTATTTTATTTGTCTTTAAGAAATCATTAATATTTATAAATATTATCTCGCATTTTTTTTTCCAAAAATAACATTTAACATTTTTTTTTTTTGGTTGAGAATCAATAAATCATTGTTAAATTTAAATACGAAAATATAAATTTAAAGGATTTCCAAAGGCGTGTTATGACTTCACAAAATGTTAAGCTTAATAATTTTTATACATATATTTTTGCGTGTGATGCGCGTACCAGTAACGTTCAAGGTGTTCTAGGCAATTTTAAATAGGTACACCCGTCTCGTTTGTAAATTGGCCAATTTTAATTAAAACACATAAATTAATTTAAATATTCAACGAAAGAGATCTCCAAACTGCTTGAGCTTTATAAAGCATAATTCAAAAATCGTTTTTGTTTATTTAAAAATTAAGACAGTAGCGGATACATTTCTATTCAAATATATTTTATTATTGTTATAAGTGTTATTATTAATGAAGTGAATGGAAAAGGTGTGTTCTGTCGCGGTTCATTATTAAGATCTTTCAATAAATAGACACACACAAAAATATACATAAAACATAATTTAATGATTCACTAACGCTTTGTATGTAGCAAAGTATTCCAATGATAAAAATTATGTATATTATATTTAAATTTAAATTTTACTAAATTTATCATAATAATTTTATGTTGAAAATATAAAATTAATAAATTTTTGTTTGTATAAATAATTATATATTGAGATTAAAATCTTTTAAGTGACATATTAAGGACTATCGTAATGAAATGGGCAGCTACACATCTCATTTGTAAGACACGTAAAATAAAATAAATTATAATTTAATTTATTTTCTAATTTTATATTCACAATCATAGTCTATATAACTAAATTTATTTAAAAGCAATAAATCATCATAAAAAGTTGGTATGAATACATTTTAAAAATTATATGCATGAGAAATGATTTAATTAATTAATGAATGCGTAAAAATTAATATCATCATCGTTATAGTCTTATTAAAATGCAAACGTTGCGGTTCAAGTCCGAACATGATGATTATGTACTACCGGTTATAGAAAATTAAGCGAATTGCTAGATTAAACTATGTATAGAGGTAATTTGTTAAAAGCCAAGCAATTCGTCCATCTGCCGGGAAATCAAATAGCTTTAATAAAGCTTAGTATATGTGTTACAGTTAAAGTCCGAAATCGGTAAATGTCCGAAATTTTAATTTTTTAATCGTGGAATTAAAAACTGGTAAGCCAGAGGTACGCTCATCAAGCGTCATAAGGGGCACAATTAGCTCCCTTAAGTCCCTTAGTTTTAGTAAAACCGTTAGTCCGGACTCCTAGATTTCGAACCAATAAAATAGTTTTTCAATTTTTATTCGGACATTTACCGATTTTGGGCTTTTACTGTAACATGTGTACAAATATCCAAATCACTTTCTGGGTGACATTCAAGACTTGCTGTAGCTCGTGCGGTGGTAATACAAACTTCACGATCAAAATAAGTCACATGTTTCGAAATATGAATATGAATTACAAAATGTTTTGTTTCTGATAAAGCTGCTATTTCAGCACTCGCAATTTTGTTGAATACGTTTTTGACAGTATAGTTGTATTTACTGTCAAAAACGTAAGAAATTTGAGCTTTGTAAGAAATTTGACAATGTTACAACTAAGCCAAAAATTCATCCTATTCTATTTGAAAATTGGATTATGCCATGTGGAAGGGAATATAGAAATAACGATAGCAATTAAACAGCGAGACCTATATATAATGTAAGCAATGTCACGGTTATAAGGGTTCTCCAAATAAAAACAAACCTGCCAGTTGCGCGAGCTGCAATGAAATACAAAAACATTATGATCACCAAGTAAGTCGCGCTACCTGTAACGTATACAAATGAGCTGCGCATGGCGTCAAAATAGTCGGAACCGAAATATGTGAGCCTATCTTAAACCACAATATAGATATTCTATGTTTGCAAGAACCACACTCGGTCAAGCCTACAGGCAGAGTAGGCTACTCTCAAAATCTCAAGACTGCAATTAGTATTTACAATGTTGGTATGATCATGGTATGGATTAGTCAGTTTTGTAATAGGTACTGCATATGTATTCAAACCCAATAGGAAAATGGTTCATTTTACTTATTTATAATAACACCCAATTATGAGTTATACAGTGATCGAAATGATCCTATAGGTTGTTCATCGGGTCAACACCAATAGGTAATGATCACTGGAGACTTCAATGTTATAGCAGTAAATGTGGCGTAACCATCTAACTAATGCAAATGGAAGAAAAGTGGAGGACTTTGTGAAGAGTGTCCTCTTCATAATAAACAAGCAGGACAACCCCACGACATTCTCGTCTAAAAGAAACTCCAATGTTGATCTAACAAAAGTCAATGGAAACTTGTTGGGCTCGATAATTTAATGGTGTGTGAGAGAAAGTTGGACATCTAGTGACCACAGAATCATCAATTGCGTTTGAAATAGCTAACTGGGGTCTATTTGCTAGCCACTTAGTTGGCTCCTGGGATATTGTAGAAGCACTTCCCGAAATTGATTCGATCGGCGAACTTGATGCTCTCAACACAGTTAACCAGTTAACACGGAAAAAGCAGCCAAGAAACGAAATGGTTTGTGGAACTCTAATTTAAGGAAACTTAGATAATACATGCATAAGCCAAGATGGGCATGTCACGAAATATGGTAATAATGCCCCAAGGGGTCCTGCATCGGAAAATCAAGGTCTGCTGAAGTTTTAAACACCATTATAAAGACAAATAGAGTCGTTACAGATATTTGGCATGATACACTTTTGGAGTTACTAATTTCTATACTGAATGAAACACCAGATGAACTGAGTCACATATAGTTATGCGTGAGATCATTACCACAGTAGTTAAACATCGATGGTTACTGAAAACCTCACACGCAGGTGAGAAACGAAATAAAGTTGTTAAAATTTGGCAACTTTCCTAAGATGTGAAAATCAGGTGAAATGATTGTAATCAGGAAACCTGGCAACACAGACCCACTTTCTTCGAAATCTTACAGACTTATAATGTTGCTACCTGATACGAAGAAACTCCTAGAAAGGTCACATTACACAACGAATTAAACATAGCGAACTGCTTTTGGATAAACAATTTGGTTTCCATGTATACTAAAGCTGCGATACTAAACCTAATTAGTACTGTCAAAATCCAAAACGTATTTGATATATTTCTGGAATCTCTGGAGCACATTTATTATCCTTGCGTGGCCTAGCGGCATCGCAAATTTATCGGTCTGTAATCTCCCTAAAAACATCATGAATGTAGTTCCTCTACTTAAGCAATCGATCGGCAGTAATGAGAGTAATATATGATTCGCCAAAGGATGTCCTCAAGCCTCAAATCTATATTCTGTGGTACGGAAAATTCTGTGTTTAAAACAAGAATCATTGCAGAGGCAATGACGGCAACTGGAGCACTTATTTACAAAATGTTATGACTTTTTTCGCATTTTCTGTAAACCGCTTTGCACAAGTCGCTGATAATTTTTTTTTAAATACGAAAGACACATGGTATTTTAGAGCATTTAATAGCCTTTCAAACGTGTCTTTGATAGACGTGGATCCAAAAATATAAATTGTTTTATTTAAACTAACTTTATTTAATCTAAGTAAATAAGTACCTTTAATGTTAACAAAATACCAATTTTTATATTTTTAATCGATAGTTCATACAATTTTACTTCAGAAAATGGTATATTTAATTTTTTTTTGAAACATGTGTGAGATTTATAGTTTCTTGCCAAGAATTAAGCAATTTTTTTAATTTTTTTTCCAACTAAATTCATTAATTTGAATTTACTTTCATATTTTGCCAGGCAAAATAACATTCTCAACATAAACATTTTTTTTGTGCACCCTAATGGGGACTGAATCACTAAAGAGTCCTAATGATTTTCAAAAGTGTGGAGGAGGCACTTTTCCGGTGCCGCAATTGTATCACCTAAGAGAAAGTATTCTAAACGAACTATATAGGTGGTGACTCTGTACATGTTGCAGATAGTGCACATAATCAATATAGAAACCAGTATAAAAACAAAATAAATCGGTGAGTGATATGCAAACATTTGACTTCATTCCTGACATGAAAGAAAGACTCAAATTGAAATTGGCCCTAACGTGCTCGATGTTGCAAGTAATCTCTGGACTTGGGAATTTTAAGGCCTACAGAGTTTCAAAATAACTGATCAATGTCAATGCATATGAGGATCTGGGGTAGAAGAGGCTAAGCACCTAGAAAGCAGTACTGTGCTGAACTGTGAATCTTTTTTAAGTAAACTAAATAGAGCGATATAGTAGACCGGAAATCCGTACATGTTTCTACGCGGCTAGGGATGGTCATATTACAAAAAAAAATTATTAATTATTATTAATTATTAAAAAGACGGAAAGTATATGAAAAAGTTGATTAGGGCATAAGTTGACTTTCGCCCTTTAATTCTAAAACACAGATATCCTGAAATAATTTGTGGTGAAAGGTTTATAGTGCTACTTAAAAGTCACGAGAATGTTGTTTGTGTTATTATCGAATTCCCAAAAATGGAATCACAAGGAGAATATAACAATATATTTAGATATCAATTTTCAGACAAAACACCCTCCTCATCGATTCGAAGGAAGATACTCAACGGAATTCAACTAACCTTCTAACTTTACATAATATAATAATTATTTACTAACACGGAAATTTTGAAATGGTGATGGTGCACTTGTGAGGAGAAACATCGATCTGTATTGTGGATAAACGAAAGTTCACTCAAGTAGATTTTCTCATAAGTTAGAACATTTAACGCTTCCTTATCCTGTAGTACTAGAGACTCTCGCAGGTTCAGGATTCCTAGTCAGTTCAGGCACCGAATCGTGTCTTATGTCGCGGATTTCCTCGAATAATTAGGTGATATTCGAATGCAGTAGTAGTAGTAGTATGCATGTGCTCCAGAAATTCAGTTGCTCCGTTGATCGGGAAAATTTGTGATCATCTTACATGGGCATACGTAGCATGAAGAATGGACCTATAGCACTAGCCTAACAGCTGCCTTTTTATAAAAAAGAATTGAAAAAAAAAACAAATTGAAAATAATTTCCAAAAAAAAAAAAACTATGAAAATTAACTCAGAAAATTGTCGATAGAGGGTCAAGGTAGGTTTGGTATGCAAATACGCAGTTTTCCTATTAGAGATAGATTCGAATGATAAAGAAAAATTTATAAATAGACACATTGGAATTAAATTTTTAAGGTTAGCTCCAACAACAAATTTTATTTAGTAAAGAAAGCTCTTAAATCGTGAATTGTTAAAAAAGTTATAGGTATTGTTATGTTTGGGGTTTTTTTATAGATAATGATGGCGAAAATAAAACAAGATGCTCTCGATTTTTTTAATTTAAATATTACGTTTGACCGTACAGAAAGAACTGTGATCTGTCATTTATGAAGAGTATGTTCAATAATTGTAAAACTAGGTTACACTCCTAGTTTTATATACCTCCTCACTACAGTTGAGTGCTAAGACCTGATAAAGTAGACCAAGACAATTGTTGTGCAAAATCGCAATTCAAGAGAAGCTCTTCATAATATTTTGATACAATTGTCTAGTGATGCCCGATAGTACCCAACTCCAAAAAATTGCATCGCTATAATTCCATTAGACGAATCTAATATAAAATCGAAAAACTAGCAGCTCTAAGAAGTAAGTCGATCGATTTCTATTGTTTGGCTTCAGAATCAGCAAGATCTAATTTTGATAACAGAATCAAATCATTGTTATTATCTTTTAAAGGTTTTGCTGGTACTGTTATCATCTTCTTTAAAACATACTCAAGTATTTAGGATCATCTCCTTTAAAACATACCCATTACTCACAATGCCACCAACCGAAAATCCTGCAAGTGAATGACGTAATTTTAATTTCGAAACCAAACTATCGTGTATGAAGGATGCCTGGGATCAGTTCAATCCGCCTTATACTAAAAAAAAGTGCAACCATTTTACGCACTAGTACAGAAATTACAGTACAGACGCAATACCTCCAGTAATTTTTTAGAAATAGGCTATCATGGATTGTTAACAAATAACTATTTATAATAATCACAAGTTTGATGATATACTCTTTTATCCTTGTAAGACGTTGGGAAAGCGAATCATAGCTTTAAGTCATTTAACACTGTTAAGAAACAAACTAAATATTCTTATACACAGTTATGTGGATATAAATACAATACAAATCTAAATGTTGAATCAATCGAGTTTAAGCGCCACAATAATAATAATTAATTAAATTATTAAACGAATAAAACCAACTAATCAAGTTTAAGTAGACGCACGTCAAATAATTTAAATTCTTTTTTGAATTTTGTTTTATTTTATCAACCAAATGGACACTTCAATATATTCAATTTGAATAACAATAGACACAGCGTAAGATGCTTAAGATTGAATATTAAGTTACAAACTGGTGTTATTTCTTATTATTACAAAAAAAAATATTTTTCATTTTTTATTTTTAACTAAATACTATAAAATGATTTAATATTTATTATTAAGGTAATTTTTGGAAGAAACAGGTGAATTCGTTTCTTTTAAAATATTGTCATGTTGTTGATCCCATTTAAAACAGATTTGGACCTTCTAAAAATGTTAAAATCATGACTCACATAAATATTTGTCTTATCAAACCTGATCATCGCAATAAATTACTTTTAATTACCAACTAGATTTTTGAAGTCCACCCACAACCAATTAAAATTGTTATAAATATTATAATCAAGATTGAACGGAAATTGTTCAAAATTGTAAACAGCTTAATCGAACATAACATTTACGACCAATTTTATTTGCATATAACATGTACGCAAGATTTATTTCACGCCATTTAATGGCATTGCTGTTAGTTTAGTCATAAAAATGACGATTTCCTGTCGTTTCTGCGCTCTCTTATCTTTTTACCGGTTAGAGCATAATCTTTGTCATGTTGTAATCTATATTTCATAATTATTTATTCAAATTTTTTAGTTTTAAATACAAAATTAACATAAGCGCGCGTGTATTAATAACCGTCTAAACGTTGGTGATTTACCTTTTGGTGACATCTAACTGCGCTCTGCATATCGAACATATTTGTAAAAAAGTCTCGCGGTATACAAAGTTCAATACCTATCCCAGCCATTGTCCATTTTCGATAAAATAACTTCGTTATATATCACTGCGGCACAAAGGTAAAACTATCAGTACCATCTCACTTTGATCGGTACAACAAAAAAAAATGTGAATAGAGAAATAGGTAAATACAACAATAAAAACGTAAACCACGGAACGATCCATAACAAGCACACAAAAATCAAAAATTCGCGTCTGTCATAAATGTAAATAGTAACACTAAATAATACAAAGATCAAATAAATTTGATCGAGATCTCTGGGCGGCTTATTACAGTTAAAACACACATCAAGACAAGCAAAGAACACAAACGAATATGTAGAAAATCTCAAATAAAGATAAAAACAAGTTTTTTAAATTTCGTTAATTTTATCTTTAAGTTTTTGTTCTTAATAATATTCGTAATATGTAATAACAATAATAAAACGATCAGGCGGAGAGCGAAAACGGAATGGACATGGATGGTTACGTCTTTTTGTGAAGTGTGATTTCTTCTTTCGGACCAATAAAAATACAGTCATCTTTTTATAAAGAGGTATTCGTGCTTTTTATTTTTCATTCTCTTAATTGTAACATGTCAAATTAACATTAAGAAGTGTTAATTGTCTTAGAGTCGTTATTCCTTTGTATTCGGCTATTTCTCTTGTACGATTAGTTGTTATTTTAATTATTATTGAAACGTATATCAGAACAACAATAGCGTACGATTTTGTAGTAATAAAGGCTTGTTACAGGTGGAGAGGAATGACGGGGCTCTTAATCTTATAGCACTGACTTGGGAAGCACGCGATTTGGCGACAACTATTCGAAACTTTCTTAATCTTCATTACAGTCGATAATGCCTAATATATGTAAACGAAAACTTTTAATTTTGTCTTCAATGTTTGTTTTAGACTGATATCCTTCTATTATTCCTGTAGTAAGTAGTGCCATGAATCTAATACCGAAAGTTTCTGATCCCTGATCTTTAAAAATCCCGATTTTCAAATATAGTCAAAGTTTTTAGCGACGATGATGTCGAAGCGGCACAGTGGATTTCGAAGCACTTGTTGCCGCTACAAGTTCAAATTATCCAGATTGACCCAAACCGTAAAATGTCGATAATACAGATTAAATCAATAAAAAAGACTTCAACCGAAAAATGCCGGCAATACAAATTCAAAAGTAACAAATGTCAAAAACAATTAGCCATGCAACGAGACCATTCAACGGTGTCTGTTTGTCTATGGAAACTTTATAAAATATGACTTTAGGTAGAGTTAAATTCTAAGTTTGGGGTGGGAGGTTATGGGTAAAATTTTGACTTCACATGTTTTGTCGATAAAATCGTTCGCTATTTAGGGATTTTTCAGACAAACACCGATCTGACTGCCTATTCGATGGTCTACGATCCTGGGGAGATTTTGGTTATAGTTTTTTGGTGCGGGCATAATAAGGTTAGAGCGGTGAAATATCGATTTTTCGATATATTTTGTTGATGTAATCGTAAGTCGTTCGGGATTTTGTGAGATAGACACCGATCTAACTATACCAATTCGATGGCCGATAACGATTTGTAGATTTTGTTTGTAGTTTTGGCTGGGTCTGTTGAGGTTATATAATTGCTGTCAAATCAGCATAGACAGATTGGTGTCTATCTGACCAAATCTCGAATAACAAACGAGTTTATCTACAAAACATAAGGTAAATCAGAATTTCACCTCTATAATCTTATCAGACCCACTCCTCCCATACCCTGTCGAATGGTTGAATGGTGTAACATTGATCTGTACCTGTGCCAAACCTATAGAACGCAACAAATTGAAAATACTGTTAGGGCTAAATAATTTGCTTTGGTTGCGCCCTTTGCATGTCTATAGGGTTGCCGTCTCAGGGATTTTGTGTCCTTTTCTGCATGGAGATGTGTGGTATCAATATACAGTACATTAATTTCTGATGCAATTGTTGTATCTGAAGTGCATTTGTCTAGGCCCTTTGATGATTGCTGCTGTGTCATATGATACTCTTGTTAATTATGGGTAGGCGACATACTTATGTGATATTTCGTTTAAGCGTGCTAACTTTGTATTTAAGGGAAACTACTATGACGAGTCCATCTTGTCCAGAGTGTAGTTCGACTACCATTGCCAGTGGCAAGTTCGTGGGCGGTAAATGTTAGCAGATCCCATCTTGTTGTGATCTGGGTACCTTCTGTGCCAGGCTGTGGAATTGCTATGATGGATCTCCCTGTTAGGAAATGCGCTGGACTTAAGAAACCATCATCTTTGGGTCATTTAAAAGAGGAGCTGGTGGCCTAGAATTCAAGCATGCCTCTATTTGTGCTAGAAGTGTTGAAAGTTCCTCAAAGGTTAAAGCATGAGTTCCGATTATTTTGCGGAGATGTTGTTTCGTCGATTTTACCCCCGCTTCCTATAACCCTCCGAAGTGAGGACTTCCCGGTGGCACAAAATGCCAAGTAGTGCCCATTTGTGTTGTTTTGCTTCTAATTTCAGCTCCAACGAAGTTTGTGCCACAATCACTGAATATTTTCACTGAATTCTTCGTCTTGATATGAATCGTTTGTATGTGGCTAGGAAGGCATCTGTTGATAGGTTACTCACAAGTTCGAGGTGAATAACCTTTGTGGCTAGACATATGAATAACCCTTTGTTGTTTTGTTGCACCGGCCTTTCCACAATTGAATGGTAATTGGACCTGCATATAGTCTACTCCGCTATTTGTGAACGATGGTGCAGGGCTTACCCTTTCTTTTGGCAATATTCCCATTAGTTGGTTCGAAGCCAACTTTCTTGACCTACTACAGGTTATACATTCGTGTATGTATTGACGAATTGTGTTTTTAGCATTTATAATCCAATATCGCGCTCTCAGGTGTGCTAATGTTGCTTGATTGCCACCATGTAAGGTTTGTAATTGAGCATCCTTGATTATTAATTTTGATAATTTGTGACTTCTTGGCAGTAGTATTGGATGCTTTTCTTCATATGAAAGCTTCGAATTTGACAGTCCCCCTCCGACTCTAAGTATATTATTTTCGTCGATGAATGGAGTGAGAGTTATAATTGCGCTTCCTTTTCTGATTCTGATTATGGCCCTTAACGATATGTTTAGTTCTTCTGGTGTGAAATATGAAACGTTCCTGGTATTTGACCTTATATTAGATGGAAATCGTAGACAGTATGCAACAGTGTAAACAAGTCGTTGTATTGACGAGAACCGAGTGAATTCAATCACACGGTTTTCCACTGTTCTTGTTAATGTTCTTATGGAATTGCATTCTATGCTACTGGCTTGTTCCATCTCTTGATTATCAGTGTTTGTTGTTGGATAGCTAAAAGCCTTTAGCCATGTTGGCCCTTCCCACCAAATCATGTGGGTTAATAATTGGTTTAATCCTCAAGATGCACAGTCCACAGGATTCTCATTGGACGCTGCGTGATACCATTGGCTAGGATTGATATTGGATTGAATTTCAGTTAGTCTGTTTGCCACAAAGGCTTTATGATTTTGGGTTTTCCTTTTATCCAACCTAGTACAGTTGTAGAATCACTCCAGTAAAATGTCGTTATGTTGTTGTTTATATCCTACGCTTGTAAGACGTTTTGAAGCAGCCTTGACAGTAGCAGTGCGGCATTTAGCTCTAACCTTGGAAGCGATAATGTCTGGTTTAACGATGCAACCCTCGTTTTAGTAGCAATAAGTGTGATTTTATTATTTACTTTGCTGTACAGCACTGCAGCATATACGCTTGATTAGATGCGTCACAGAAACTATGTAATTCAATTTTTGCTTGGCTGGTGTAGTGTCTCCATCGATTAACTCTAATTTTCTCTAGCTGTGGTAGTTCTAGTTTGTAGTTTGAACATCTCTATTCAAATTTTCAATTAAGTTTTTCATCCCATCCTACGCCAGATGCCCATAAATCTTGAAGCAAGATTTTCGTGTGAACTACCACGGGTGCTAAACTGCTAACCATCCCAGCAAATCAAAAAAGCTAGATGCTTCCGATAGAATTGTTCGTCTGCATATCGCTGGTTTAGTTCCCTGCAAAGACACTTTAAATTGAAACGTATCTGTTGCAGAGTTCCAGAGGAATCCTAGAGTTTTTATTGTCTCGTAAAATTCTATCGTGGTGTAGACCAGTTTCCTTAAGGCTCTCTGGAAGTTCTTCTAATATTGTCTTATTGTTGCTAGCCCATTTTCTGAGGTTAAAACCTCCTAGTGAGAGAAGTTCTTGTAGCTCTCTCTGCGCAGTTTTTAACTCTGTTATTGTGTTGGCCCCAGATAAAGAACATCCACATAGAAATCGTTAAATGCGAGTTTGGACCCAATCGCCATAGAATTCATTGAAAGTCTTGATCTTGGCTTTACTTGTATTTGCCTGAACATTTTCTCAATGTTCGATGCAATAACATAACAATGTTTTTCCCATCTGATCAATATTGTTGTTAAATTGTCTTGTAAGGTTGGGCCTACATGCATCATTTCGTTTATAGAAGTGCCCGTTGTTGTTTTGTAGCAAGCATCGAATACTACTCTTAATTTCGTCGTTGTGCTATCTTCTTTCAAAACGGCGTGATGTAGCATGTAGTATATTCGGGAAGGATCTCAAAGGAACTATCATCTGACCCAAACGTAACTTATAATCAAAATGTCCCTATGATCATGGCGTATCAAATCGGCATAGTCAGATTGGTGTCTATCTGGAATAATCTCTAATGATGGACGATTTTCTCGACAGAAAAAGGGAAAAATAAAATGTTCACCCCTATGATGTCATCAGACTCACCCCAAACATTTGATCAAAAACCACATATGGTCAAGTGCCATCGAGTTGACATCAAGTTAGCTATCAGACGGAAAGAAAACGCCTTACAGAATAAACTGTATATGTAAGAGTATTAGCAAAAGGGTCTGCTTTGAATGCGCGGTCATGGTAGAGCAAAACTGCAACTCGTGAGAGACCTTGTTTCTGGGAATGTTGAGAAGTGGTCGCTTGTTAAGGCGTGATTTAGTTTGTATAGTTCTAATGGTTGCGTTTTTTGTTATGGTTTGTGGAGGTATATCCTTAGATACCCTTAAAAATTCGTACGGGTATTTGCTGACGATTTTGTTCGAATATGTTTGATTTGCGCATAAACGCAATAACAACGTAAGATCTCTAGTGCATCTTCTCGAGAATTCTTTTTTGAAAATTTCTCGAGAAAGTAAAAAAAAAATTAAAAATACTCGATAAATCTATTTCGGTGCTTTCCCTACTTAAACAATAATAGACAAGACTTTTTTTTGTATACCCGTCACACTCTAACAAGCGCTCTAACAAATTTCAGTCGCTGAAGTCATTAAATCAGTCATTAAATAAGATTTAATTGTTTGCATAATTTGAACCAGTAATAGAAGTTCCGTAGATAAACCCATCCAGATGACTCTAGCAAAACATATGAAGTTGCTGGGAATATTTCGAAAAAAATAAAAATAGTGCGGCATCGACATGTAGACTATGCTAAAATACTTAACTGTAAACGATCAAGTCACTACTGGTCTCCATCGCCATCTGGAAGGAATCCGTCTGAGACAAAAAGTAGTGGTGAAGATGATGGAAGAAATTGCAAAAATGACAGCGCTTAATGATCTACTATGCCAAATCAATATTCTGAAATCTGAGCAGCAAAACGTAGTAAATCATCGATGAATAGACCAGCATGAATAATATAGACTATATGGATCTTCATATTTATTTTAACTCCAAAGAGTCGAGCAACTTGGGATTAATAGCACTTAGCACAGTGTTTAATATTGTACATCAACCTCATCCATGTATCATGCATTGAATATTTTTCTTTTTCTCATCGCTTAAAGTCCAATTGAAAATAAGTGGTTTTAACACAATTTTAGGAAATCTATTTTTGAAATGTTTGTTTAAGACAACGGGCGTGAGTACTGCTTTTTCAGTTGATTGATATTCGAATAGCTGTACTTTGGAAAAATGGAACCATATTAATAAAAATTTTGAAGGCTAAGTTGATATTGAAAAAGTCTCCATCTTTCATTTGCATTAATCGTAAAGTAACTTTCTCGTAATTAAGTTTTTTAATTGTTTCAATAGTGAAACCGGGCTGTAAATAGCGATTCTATGTAAATGTCGCTCGATAGCGCTATATATGCCGAATCCACTTTCTGAAATTGTGAGTTGCCTGGTTCAAAATATTTATAAATCACGCTTGTTATTTTGGGGTGGTCTTGCAAAAAGTTAATGATCATAGTTGTGTTGACGCGATTTTTATTTTGCGCAATACAACTGTCGAACTACAGAATGATTTTGTTCACGTTAGAACAATCTAGCATAACAGCCTTTAAATTTCCAAAAAGAGCACTAGCTAGTACATTTCTGGCCCTCCCGCTTTCAGTCTGGGTCTATATGCTACAATATGTAACTTTATTTAAATTACAATGCCCAGTCAAATTATACACAGCAAATTTTCGTTTATAATAAAAATTTGATACCTCAGGTTTTGGCAATGCGAACACGTTGTGTAAGTCATAAGTTATTCTCGCTGTTCCTGAATCATTTTTTTCCATCGGCGTCACGATTTGTTTTTGCGAAGGTTTTATTTATTTCATGCTGATGATATTTGTCTTGGTCGGCATCGTCTAACCCCGTTTTACCCTTGAATAAGGTGCACGTATCGCACTGATCCCTCTTTGGCAATAATGCGACTCAACTCGAGGAAAACTTTCAATATGCTTTTTAACTTTTTGATTTTAGAATCAGGTGTTTTTCTTTTGATATGTATCCCCTTTTTCGGAGAGGAGGGTATCTCTGTTGTTTCGGCGAGCTTCTTAGTAAAAACCACTGTAATCGTTTGGAACTTATGTCCAAAGTGTTTAAAAAAAATTGCTTGCAGACTCTAACTGACTTTCCTTTGTGTTGAAAAAAACATTGATAAATATTAAGTCGTTTTTTGGTTTCTTCTTTAGCATCTAAAACCCTTTATGAATTGCTTGTATTTGGCACGGTTGAACAAAATGCGAACACCGGTATACGCACGAACATTCGATAAGTTTCACTGCTCTTGCAGAACGTTCATTACCTTTAAGGTCAACATACGGTTTACGTTTTTGTCGGTTTAGGTTCTTTTTAGTGTTTTTCCAATAAGCTACATTCTTTGTTCTTTTGCGTGATGGTAGTGTGGAATATTTGTTGATGCTGGTACAGGCTTGCTATATTTGTGTAACATGTCGGTATTATTTTTCTTAAATCTTTTTGTAACTGGCGAATCTACACTACTATCAGAATCCGCAACATCTTCATAATTAGGATCATTTAACGAACCATCTGAATCAAAGTCCAAAATATTATTTTCACTTTGAAACCAAATAAAAATAAAAATTAAACTTTATAGGAAAATGTCTCAAACAGTTCGAGTTTATCTTTCAACAGAAAATACTCGTACATACGATTGGTTTTCCTTTATTCGATTTGGTGAATTAATTTTGCACAACGGTGCAATGGTAACGTCTAATGCAAAAATACCTTCAGCCAAATTCCCTAAATAATATCATTATTAACGCTTTCATCAGACAACTGAGCGTGCTCGTCATAAACTTTAGTCTCACTTGCACTTTTAAACCCTTTGCATTCTACTAATTTTAGTTTAACTATATTTATAATACATAGGGATCCCCCCATTATCCATCTTTCCAAAATTCATTTTGCTAAAATCCGTAGTTTTTTGTAAAAAATCCTCTTTTGAAAAAACCCATTGATGTTGAAACCCATGATTGTTGAAACCCTTTTTTGTTATTTTCCAATTTTGACTAAATCCATTTATGACACAATCCACTGTTGTCAAAATCCTCTAGTATAATGTCACTAAACTCATGATCGTACAAATAAAATAAATTTCGTATTTCCATGAAAAAAAATCCAAGAATACATGAAAAAAATTTGAATCCATCATTTTTGTTATTTTTGTTAAAATCCATGAAAAAACCATCGAATCCATCGTTTTTGTTATTTTTTACAAGCCCGGGCTTGTAAAAAATAACAAAAACGATGGATTCGATGGTTTTTTAATGGATTTTGACAAAAGGGATTTTGACAAAAATGAATTTTGACAGAAATGGATTTTGTCAAAAATGGATTTTATCATAAATGGATTTTGAAAAGGATGGATTTTGTCATAAGATGATTATGTCAAAAACGGATTTTGTCAAAATGGATTTTGTCAAAAAGGATCGTGATATAATGGATTTCGTGGGTAACCCAATACATACCATTAATAAATACATTTTTATTATTTTCATCCAAAATACCGTCCATTACATGTACAATTTCCTCTGATAGTTCAGGTGTAGCATGTAGGTGACGAGCTTTAAATAATAATACTCTTTACACACCACTACTTAAACAAATAATCAGTATATTTATGTAAATATCCCGTTAGAAATAATATTGATCGAAACAACAGAAAAGGAACCCTGCAAACCCGTTATTCGCACTATTGTTTCGACCATTGCATCTATCACAAATTTTAAAATTGTTAATATTATTTTAACCAAGTCGTTTTACCAGCGAGACCAAACAAATAATTGAATTAAATTGCTTAATGAAAAACACTTTGTAAAAATTTCCTTATAGTAACAATATTTATTTGTTTTCGGGAATATCGATTCCGAAATTAAATTTCTTCTTCAGCTCCTTTTTTCCAACTATTACACTTTTTTTTAAATTATGCTGCTTATATACTAGTCTTAGGTCTAATTTGTTAAGCTCCTCCTACTATAGTTGCGTGAATGAACATTGTGGAAACCCTACTGGCCACGTAAAAACATTTTAAAATTACTGCGGAAAGACTCAGCCAGGACAGCCATGGACAGTAGAATACTGAAATTTTTATTTAATCGTTTGCAAAATAATAAGTCCGATTTAAGCTGTGAGCTTCTTAGTGAAATTGAAATAGAGATTGGTAAAAGAAGAAGCCAATTGTTTCTCTTATTAAATTTCTACACAATCCTTGGATGCTTTGATGGCAATTTTTGGTTCTTTGATGACAATGAAATTCACTCTACGCAAAATGAGCGTAACTTTTCTATGAAATAATTTCGCAACTCTAAAAAGATGTGGTCTCTCTGATTCTGCATTGGACGCATTATGTTATTGAAAAACTATTTCAAACTCCAGGGTAAATTTTTAAATTATACTGATGAATTTTTATTTATTGGTGTGATTTTTTTTTTGATTTGACTTGATTTACATTAATTTGGAAATATTCTCAAGCAATGGCACTTCGAAAACGCAAAAAACGGCAAATTTTACAGGTCCAGTGTAAAACACCAATTTGTCTTTTCTTGTCGATTTGTTATCCGTTTCCACGGTGGTCTTCAAAATATTATCGTATATACATTTCACATTTTCATAATAAATAATTATCCTTTTCACTCCTATATCGCGTTAAATTAATCCGGGATTTTCATTAATAACACCCCAATTTTGTTTTGTTGATAAGACCTCCCGTTTTACAAAACTTAACCAATAACATTAACCTTAAGCTAAATAGTATTCCCCCTTACATAATTTTACTGGAATTGACGTATTTAGAAAGAAAAAAGAAAAAATTATTAATAATCTTTGAACTATCGAATTTTGTATGCAGCACAAGCGGAGTCATAGATCACAAGATATTTATATCGCGCTTACCGCATACTAAATGTGTGTTACCTATCACTTCTTTATTTTTTAAACAACGAATTTAAATTTTAATTTGTTGTCTGTTATAATTTTTTTTTCTTATTTTCTATGCCGTGTTCGGAAGAAACAGTAAAAACAGTATAATAGGACCATTTAATCAGCTTATACCAATCAAAAATTGAAATTAGAATTTTAATCCATAAAACAAATTGTTGTTATTTGTTTTTTTATTTATTTATATATTTATTTTCTTTCTAATGATTTATTAGTGTCTAAATTTTATACATATTTTACATATACTAATTAAACCGATTACATCAATTATAATTTTGATATTTTTATATAAATTGTTTGAAAAATGACGACAATTTCTTTTTTTGATCTTTTGTTACAGATTTTTTATAGCAACTGTGGTACAACAAGAAAAGACACAAATTAAATTATTAAATGGGACAATTATAGAAGCTGGTACGATCGTAGCCGGGTAATTGATGTTTAAAATACCGTTGAGGTGTGGATTAATCTTCATCTTACCACGAATACACCTACAATATCGGATTACACAAATTACAAAGCTAAATATGTAAATGAAAATTAATTTGTAATTTAATCTCAATAAAAATAATTAAAAATGTACATAAAAAAATATTAATTTAAATTATTAATTATTAGCGTTATAAGTTAGGTCTTCGGCCGTATTTACGCACGGCGGGGTCATAAAATTAATTTCTTAAAACTTTCTTGAAAATAATAATGATTACGATAAAACAAGAACTACCTTGTTATCACAGTTTATTAATTTAAAAAAATTATTTTTATTTTTTATGTTAATATTAATGAGATAAATTATTCGTTTTTGTGTAATAAATTTAATTTAATTTAAATAAAAAAAAATTAGAATATTTTAATAAAAATTTAATAAAAACAAAACGAAATATAAATTAAAAATATGGAAATCATTTTTATCACTTTGATATTGGAACCGAATACATTGAGTAGGTATAAGAAATCGGACACTACATATATGATTTATGGAGTTATCAAAATCAATCAGGTTTGTAACATATATAAAAAAAAAGAATTCCATTGGATATCAAACATAATTTGCGATCCTCACAAAATTGAAAATCGCGATCGTTTAATGTTCGTAATTAAAATAAATTTCATTTTTATCGGCCCGTGCCAGAAATTTGAGATTTCTTGTTATATACGTATGTTTTTAAAAGGCAGACGGGATCAAATATACAAAATCACATTAAACTTGCATAAATTTATAATTAATTTGCAACAATCGATAACTATAATCGTAACCAATATAATAAAATCGTCCATATCCCCATCGAACCACACCTTGTTGGTTCTTTAAAGTTTAAATTGACTAAATTTTATAATTTTCGCATTTTAATGTGAGCACCGATCGACCAAAATAAAAATGTTATCGTTTGATTCACAGTAAAAAATATTATGATCAAAGCGATCGGTCGATCGATCGATCGCGTTCAACACACAAATTGATTACCTATAAGTATATATTAAAAATTTTCATCCAATTTAAATTTTTGTTGTATATAATAATATAAATTATTGGATTTTCTCGTATATTGATCGGTTTTTTATTTTAATTATGAATTTTGTTGACGATCAAATTAATGAACATAATTTTATAAAAATTAAACAAACAACACAAAAATATTCTGTAGGTTGAACATGAATGAGCATCAGCATTTATATATAATACAGAGTTAGCGCTGCCATTAGGCTGGCTTGACAAGTTATTTTCTAGTTTGGTGATCGTGAAACACAAAAAATAAAAAACTACCGATAAGTGATCTTATATTGATTATTTAAATATACATATTATATTTGGGCGAGTATTTATTGATGTATTTAAGATCGACAAACAGATATATGTTTTGATTAGCAAACTAACCAAATTTCCTGTTGCACTTAATTAGGTAGGATTAGCTTGTAACTAGTTTTTCATATGCGGGATAGGTTTGGATAGTGGGCGGACGCCGCAAGGATTAATTTGCGTTAGCTCCGGTTGTAAAAAGTTACTCGGCTGCATGATTTCATCCATATATGATCCATCTATAAATCATTCTTGGTGGTTAGTTCATCGATAATCAGCAAATTTCAAAATAATAACACGACTCGGTTTCAGAGACACCTACCTAGCGTTCTTCAAATCTAATATATTGTGTACCTGTTCAGCAACCGTAGCTTAAGCTGAAGTTAACTCAAACAAAATATTATTTAATATGTATTTAAATCAACTGAAGTTGCAAATAAACCAACTGTGCGATTTTAAAACAATTAATGTAGAACCTGTGGCAGTAGCTCCACATAAAATTGAATTATAATATTCAAGCGATGCAAAACATCCGGTTCCCTTCAAAAATGGTTCCTTGCCCAAACTAAATAAAAAATCATTGAGAACAGTATGACTGCACGTCTTGATTTTTTTTTTTTGATTTAGAGAAAAATTCCTTTCCCGAAGCGTTACGAAAGACCTTTGGGTGGATTATGTAAGCATTACGACTTCTACTTACGAAAAATAACGTTGAAAGGCTTTTTATTTAAAGCATTTTAGGTGTCGTAATTGTTACTTTTAGTTGTTGTTTTTGTCACACAAATATATAATTTGTTTTCATACAAGATTTGACAAAAATAAGTTTGAGTCACCGACCAAATGGCACAGTGGTTAAAGCTTTGGCGTTTGGATCGGGAGGTACCGGGTTCGAATCCCGATAGAGGCAGGATGCAAAAAGGATTTTTCATCATTTGATGAAACGATCGATGATGGAAATGAACACAACTATGACCCCCTGTCGGAGTGCACAACTCATGGGCCGACCCATCTTCCATGTCAGTACTATAGGCTGGCATGGAGCAATGCAATGTGCAGATGGTTCTACGTAAATCGGACCTATAGCCGTACGTCCTCGATTTGGCAAGCAATGCGTAAAGTAGGACGGTAAAAGTAAGCTACGAAAGAGTTGGGAGTGCTTCGGCCCCAGAACAGATTGCATAGATTAAAACATAAAAAAAAAAAAAAAAAAAAAAAAAATTGTCGAAAGTCGTATTCGCAATGCGCGTCCTAACAGCACCCTTGTATAATAAACAAATTCGAGAAATACCACAAATATCTCACAAAACTGGCGTTTGGTTTGATTAAGTTTGTTAAGAATGGATAATGGTTTGAAAATATTTTGTGTTGGGTTGATTAATTTAACCAACATCTTCAATCAAAAGGTTTACGAAAAACTCAGCCGACATAAAAAGGCGAAGAACGGCTTAGCTTGATCATCTGTGATAGGCGGCGAATGGTATGTTCGAATACTCCAAGAAGACTTGAATAAATTGTTGCAGTAAATTATGGATTTCACTCATATTTCTCTCTTTCTAGTAAAGAAAGGTAGCTTGCCATGTTCCTTTTACATGCACGTGACATCCTAATTTGGGTAGGTTCAAATATCCCCTGGTTAGATTTACTAGTGTTTGTCTCTCGAAAACTCACATATTTGAATAAATTGAAGTCGCAAATTACGGATTTCATTACTTTTTTCGCAAAATTTTGAGTATTCTAGGAGTAGTTGCCCAGTTCTTTTTTTATGCACGTGACGTATTCGAGTTTTTCGCCGGCTACGTTGATCGGTTTTTTAAATTTGTTTGCAAGTTTTCTTTTATTTATTTCCCTACAAAGGGAATAAACCCCCATCGATTTAAGGCTGCTGCACGACTGTGAGATTTTACCCGCACTCACAGTCTGAAGTTATTAACAAATAGTTTTTGCTCAATAAAATTCGTCTACATTATTTTAATTGCCGAAAAAAAATTGTGTTGTCTTGTGCGCTAACCGTCTTACATTATATTTCTACTAAAAATTTACTCACTATTGACTAGTTAGGTATCTGTTTCCTCAATAACTAACAAACCTTCCCATCCCTCCATCTTGTTATATGTAAAAGAGTGTGCGGAGAGGCCCGTTGTCAACCTTAGTTGACTTAGGCTGCCTTACTTACTAGGTTTGGTTGCCCAATATTTTTGGAGAACAAGTTTAATTGAGTTTATGGAAAATTCAACTCATAATAATAATGTTTTATTCCAGGAAATTTACTATTTTATATGGGTACTTAATTAATTATTAAAAAAATTTCAGGATACTGATTGCTGAATATTTGTACCATAAAACAAAAATAATTCTGCTGTCTTGCGTTTAACAATTTACTAACTATTGACTACTTAGGTGTCTGTAACCGGATAAAGTCTATCATATTTAACAACCTTTCCTATCCCACCATCTTGTTATGTGTAAAAAAGAGTGTACGGTAGGCTCGACGTATTCGGAATCCCTGCTTAGTCTTGACTGTACGTTCTAATCAATCAATCAATCAATAAAATTCGTCTACATTATTTCACGTTTCTTTCATTCGATGATTGAAATTGTTGCCATTATGTGTTGAAACTACCATCGAAAGACTTTTTGCGTATTGTGTTCTACAATTGAGATCCCTGTAATACTACAAATGTAGTAACTTCACGATACCAAAGCAGATCGAGCGAAAAATCAACTCAATGTTTCAAATACGTTTTACAAACGGTGCACAACAGGGTCTATTAATATACATCGTGAAATCTAGATAATTTCAATCAGCTTTTATCGGCGTAGCAATCAAATTCAATTCAGTAAGTAGAAATTAATCTGTGAAAAGTTAAAAATCCTTATATGATTAGAAAAACTTCATAAGTACATATCGATTATGGAGGATCCGTTGAATTTCCTTAATAAAGCCGGAGATAATGGGCACAGTCGATATGTTGTCGTCATGAAAGCGGAATTTGAACAATTAACATGGGCCTGTATTGAGACTATAATTCATGAAAAATTTGGCACAAAAGCTGCTTATATCTTTCGATATGTTAAAGAACAGATATATAGAGAGAGGCAAAGCTATTAACGTACCGAGTATTAATGGAAACTTTTTTGTAGATACACACAATTGTGAGAAAATATCGCAAATGAAACACGCATAAGTCGGCTTTACCCAGTCGGAACTTTTCCCTTAAGGCTAGTATGCAGCTGACGTGAAGTGAAATTTTCGCTTGTCTCCAAAATTAAGCAGATAAATAAATATGCCATGAAAAATTAGTTTGTAGAATTTCGTAAAATTTTAACACTAAACCTACCATGCCGCGGTCAAATGACCGTTTCAAAAATTTCATTTAACATTTCTCACATACAACGTTACTTTATCATCATGTGGCTTATTATCTTTTCCTAAAATATACAAACAACCTATTTTACAATGTTTACAACTTTTTTTATTGTTTAATTTCCGAAAGCAAATTATATTATATCTAGTCTACTTTACTAAAATACATGTTTTTTTAAAGCGGTCATTTGACCGCTCATGGTAGGATTAGGTATACATGGAATGTCGGTAGGTTTAGTGTTAATGCATAGCTTCATTCAATTACGCAACATTCACAAAATTTTCCACCGACATATTTTAAAACTCTTGAATATAATTTTTGAAACACAACGCAACAACAAATATAAATAATTGATGAAAAGTCAAAAATTTAGCTTACTTTTATCGCACCTCCAGATAAAAACGCAGTGAAAAATGTGTAGAGTTAAACAGAGACATCTATATTTTAATACCAATTTTACTAACTAAACTGTGTACCGCAAAATAAAATTTAGCAGCGAAGTTTTCATTTTCGTTTTCGCTTGTGTTATTTTTCAGCTGCGTACTAGGCTTAGAAAGGATACAAAATATGGAAAACTTGCAAACAAATTTGAAAAAATGCTTTAAGCAGCCGGCGAAAAATTCGAATAATATAAATAATATTGAAGCAAATTATATCCCGCGTGCGGAAATTTACACCGATTTCAAGAATACGCACCCAGGAGTAGCTGCCTAATATTTGTTTATCGACGTATTAATAGTGACGTATTAATTTGAAAAGGCCCAAGTGTCCACTATTCCATTAGCGCCTTTATTTTGGAAGCTCAAACATTTGTGTAAATTGATATGATATTTTTGAAATACCACTCATCTTTTGTTATTTCATTCATTATGGCGGCAATTGATAATTTTAATGACATGATTTGGTCAGTTGTGTGACGCAGCGTATATTTTGTTATTTTGGCAGTAACTTCAGACCAATCTTTTGAGTTAAATTATATGATTTTAATAAATTTATTATGTTGCAAAATTGCCCACCTGACGATGAATCTTGCATCGCTAACTCGTTAAAATTTGGCTTCAGCTGTGTGCACAAACACAGTAACTGACTTCAATTCAATCTTCGACTTCAGGAATTTCTTGATTTCTATCTTAAATAATTGCCACTTAAGTAATTAATAATAAAGTGCTTTCTCTAAATGAGAGAGGAAGATGAAATGAATGAGATCAAAAGGCAATCTACTGAGACAAACCTATGTACTTACATTACTTCTACTTGTCCTACTCTATTTTTATTTTTAATAATATGAACCATTTGAAACACTACATAGTCAGTATCATAACACCATTAGTAGGGGAAATTATGTTTCTTAATTTAGAAAAAGAAAAAAAATTAAAAAAATGATTAAAATAGCCGGCAAAGAATTCGAATAATATGAAAAATTTCAAAGCAAATTGTTTTCCGATTTGCAAAATGTCCATCGATTTCAAAAATACGGCCTCTGATTATAAAATGACTGACTTTTTAGCTAAATGCAGTAGACGTTTCACTAAAGAACGTTTTCTGGATTTACAAAGGTGCATTTGGAATGAGACTTTTTCATATCCCATATCCGGTATACCCACATTTGAATGAGATGCTTGTAGAAATCAAAACTTGCTCTGTTACTTGCGTTGCGGGTTTGCACTAAATAAATCATAAGTGCAAATAATTCCATAATTTGGGATTATCAACCTATTGTGTCTATTTGTTCAGACAAAACTAAATTGAGTGAAACGTTTAAAATTCTAAAACCGTGCATAAAGAACCAGCTATTTCAGATAGTTCCATTTATACGAGTTGCTTAATGGATACTCAAAAAACCAGAAATTCAAGAAATTAATTTTTGTTTTTAAAATGAAATTTTGTTTAGGGGATCCTCTAGTGGGGCCCGGGTTCGTTCTTTGTTTTTTTTAAGCTCAAACGATTTTAATAAATATTGCTGATGGGCGTTTATGGAGTACCAGGAATCGATTACGATGAGTCGGGATGAAAAAATCATTTTGAATGTCATACGGTGGGGTCCGTGTAGTTGGTGAAGGAAAAGCCCCTTCAGAATTGCCAAAAATCGATTGCGATTGGTCCTAATTTTGGGATAATACATTCAGAGGGTCTCTGAGTCTCTCACCTTTAATAATTTGTTAACCTCGCACGATTTTTGTAAAAATGTATGGGGGGCGGTGGTGGGAGGGAGGGCTAGGTAGGAGTAGATTGCGATCCCGTTTTTAAATATTTTTTGAAAAAAAATTCTCGGCTCGCAAGATTTTTATAAAAATCGGTGAGAGGAATTTCCGAGTATCAGAAGTCGATTGCGGTGAGCTAATTCAGAAAAATCCATTCGGAAGGTCGTCCGATGAAGCTTGGGTCCCTTTTTCAGCCTTACACGATTTTTACATTAATTGTCGGAGTGGCTCCGAGTACCAAAAACCGATTGTGATGGGTCCTAATTTAGGGGGGAAAATTCGTTTAGCAGGTCATCCAGTAGGGGCTAGGAAAATTTCATTTGGCTTGGACGATTTTGATATAGTTTAGCGGAACAGGGTTTTCAAATATAAGGAAACGATTACATATGGGGTTCTAATTTCTAAATAATCCATTTCGAGTTCCTCGGATAGGCCGTCATGTTTCACCGCACCTTGTTGCGCCATAAACCGATTAAAAGAAGTTCTGAATTATGGATACAGCGAAGGCAATATACGGGACAAAATTTTAGTTAAATAATTGAATATTTAAAATAACAATTCATATTATTTTTATTCTAGTTTATATACATAAGAAAGGAACTTCAAATAATTATGCCACATTTTGGATTTCGAGTGAACTATTGTCTTTAAAAAATAAAACAAAAAATTTCTGAAGGGAAATATTTATAAGGACAGTTTGCTAATCTGTATTATATCAGCATCTTAGTGTTATTCTAATAGTTAGCATTACCTCCTGCTTTTATAATAACTTGTTGGAAGCGACATGGCATCGATTTGATATAGTTTTGCAGCAAACTTTGATCAATATTTATCCATTCTGTGACAATGGGTTTACTTAGTTGGGTAACCGTTTTAAATTGACGCCCGTTATGGTAAACGCGGTTAGAAAGTAAGGCCTAAACGTTTTCCATTGGATTAAGATCTGGACTAATCGCAGGACACTGTAAAACATCATACCACGTTCTGTAAAATACGATTTTGTATGTCGATCTGAATATAATGCAGCATTATTTTGCTGGAATACCCAATGTTGACCAAGCGAATTATCCCCAAAATCAACTAAAACGTTTTCCAACAGATTTACATATTTGGCAGTATTCATTTTAGTTGATACAAAACAATTTGGAGCACGTTATGTGTAACAAAATGCTCCCCATACCATCAGCGAGTCACATCCAAAATTTCGTGATTGACGAGTAAGCCTGTTCTGACGATTATCCCCCAATAGAATTGCCAACTATCAGGGCCGTCACGAGAAAACTTTTTCTCATCGCTAAATATGACATTATGCCACTCCTAATCCCAAAATTAGTAAACATCAGCAAATTCAACCGAGCGATTTTATGCCTTGGTAAAAGTCGCGAACGAGCTCTCGTTTCATGTATACAAGATGTTCCGATTCTTTTAAAAATTTTTATAAATTGGAAGTTGAAGATATTGCCTAACCTGTGCAGGAGACATTGAATCTTTAACTGCAAGTATTTTAATCTCTCGTTTGTCACGATCAGTTATCGTTGGTTTACGACCACAACGTATTTTAATGCCACAATTATCTTGTAATGTTACGTAATTATGCATAAGGGTTTTACTTCTACATATTCTGCTAGCAATTTCACGTAATGTCAACCCACTTTCTTAAAATTCATCAATTTTACCGCGCTCCGCCAAGGTTACTATTTTTCCTCGTAGCATTTTGTAATTATAACCTACAAAAAATATATTAACTATTTATAAAAATTTCGACCTAATTTGCAATAATAATATTACAAAACTTTTCACTTTTACCTCAAAAATAAAAAAAATTATGTTAAATTTCAGTTTTATCCTTAAATTTTTTGCCTTTTAACGTTTGTATTCAAATCAAAATTTATAAATGAACTGGACTAGATTGTTCTCTGTTACGCATATTATATATAAAATACTAAAACACAAATAACTGTAAATTGTAAAGTATACAGTGGTGGATTTAGAAAAAAATTCTAATTACAGTTCGTCCCTATATATGGCAGGCAATATCCGCTGTAGTTCATTTAGGAGTCCTCCAGATGGTATATCATATTGCACTATGATGCGTAATGTTCCATCATTTTGTAGCATGTTGTGCGATGTTGCGTTATATTGTACCATGTAGTGTGGTATTGCAACATGTTGCGTGGTATGGTATTGCACAATGTTTAATTAAAATGAAATATTAAATTGGTTTAGAGTTTTTCAATGCCAGGAATGGATTGCGGCGAGTTCAAATTTTGGGAAAATACATTTAGGGTGTTCTCGGGTCGAATGGGTCCTAAAATAGGATTCGGGTCTTTATTTAAAAAAAAATTGACTCGGAACAATTTTGAAAAAAATTTGAGAGAGGATATTTTAGCCTCTATGTTGCATCACGTTCTTCAATAGGACTATGTTATCTCTACCGAAGAGAATGGAACTCAGATTAATGATGAAAATGGGAATGTAATATAAGTTTATGACATGTCTCTGAGAAATTGTTAATTTAAATGAGCCTAAGATATTTTCAACCGATTTGAATACCACTTTCTTTGTATGTTAAACATAGCATAGGATTCCAAAATGAGATTCGGATGTGATTTTTTAAAATGAGTAAATTGGATGAAACGAAAACCTTTATCAAACGAATATTATGGAACTCGGTTGCTACTATGAAAATATTCAATTTGTTTAAAAGAAAACCGCGGGTTCTTTAAATTGAACAGAACAAAGCCGTTGCTTAACCAAGTGTGGCATAATTATTTTATTAACTGAAAAGTTATTTAATAATTCACCTATATGTGAAGCCATTCAGAGATTTAGGGGAGGTTTTTCTGGATGTTTTTTAAAATCCTGCGGAATAAAAAAAATTATTATTATACCTGATGAACGCTTTTATTTTTTCTGTGATCCTAGGATAACTTCAAATACTTTCACAATAATTCATAACAATCGTTTATGTCAAAATATGATCGTATATCAAAAAAATATCGAGGTTTTTTAATTTTTAAAAACCTATAAAATGTGATACTCTGCATATATTTTATTCATAATACAAAATTGCGAAAGATCGTTGTTTCTCGTTGGGTGGCAAAATCAAATCGACAGACTTAATCCAACCGCATACTAAAAACCGCACAATTTAAACGATCAAAATATTATGATGGTAATGCGATGAATCGCGAGGATTATGAAAGAATGATACACAAAGATCGATAAATTTGGGCCACAAACTTAAATTAAATTTTTAAGCCACAAGTCCATCATCGATTTTATCTCTTAATAAAATATCCCATATTATGAATATTAAACTGAATAAATATTAATTAAGGCTCAACAACGATATCAATTACACACAAAACACTATTATTTTTACTATTGTTATAAACAAATTATTGTTTTGTGCTTTGATTGTTGGCTGATATATTTAACGAAATCACATAATTTGTTCATCAAAAGCATCAAAAGTGTTACACATGTTTTGTTGGTGAATTTTAATAGTTTCCAATTTTAAATATTAAATTAAAAGCGGAAATATTATTTCAATTAAACACAAAAAATAAACATACAATAATAATAATTATTACTATTATTACTAATAGTATTACGGTTATTCAGAATAGTTTCATAAATATTCGTATACGGGTATTTTCAGTCTAGACTTTGGTATAATGTAGAGCTTTGTGTATATGGTAAAATGAACATTTTATCAATGAGGTTGTAAAGTTTTAGGTAATTTAAATTAGGTTGTTATCACAATTATCGTGCTGTCATAGTTTAAGGTAAACGACTGTGATATATATAATTGATATACGAGTAAATTATTCAGTGATTTTCTCAGTCAAGGTGTTTCACATACGTGTTTACAAAATATTTAGGTCTTCCAAGTAAATATCATAATCGATTAATTTTCTATAATTAATTAATATGATATAATTTTTTACACATTTCATAAATTTTTTCAATTTTCTGGCGAATCACACACACATACATACACAGGCACTGCACGTGAAAATTTATTTTCGACCTCCCACTGTGTTTTATTATATGAATATTGACATGAAATATCATAACGCTATATGTGTAAGGCTTTTGTGGTATATGTTTGGTAATTAATTTTAGTTTCATTTGGTGTTAAGAAGAATTCACAGAAATATTCAAAAAACACAAAACTCACATACGAGAGATAATCAAAACTTGTCCTTAACAGGTTAATTTATAAATTACCATCGATTAATTATAGAGATTGTTTTTTTTTTGTAATTTCGTGGCATGTAAATTATTTGTCACTCCGTTTATTTTGGTGTCATGTGGCGGTTTATGTTTTCGTATACAAAACTATTCACTCTAGATGGAATCTTGAATAAGTTGAAGAAACTTTCACAATTAAATGATCTATTGATAAGAGACGAGAAATATGGAGATGAGCCTAATACGACACAAAGTTTTTTTTTATTTTTTTGGGAGGTCTAAGATATAGTTTGAGAAATATTTAACCATTAATAAAATTGGATTATAGCTATTTATTTAGCTAAATATATTTATAATATGTATTCTACTCATATAGAAATGTGTATACAGGCAAGGGATCCATCCCAAGACGCTCGTGCTTGCGAAATCCGAAATAAAGGAATCTGAAGATATAACAAGTTTAAATTTTTAGTTTTAATGCTTTGCCATAATGACCTCGGGAGGCTCTTTAGAAGCACGTGTCTGCGCAGAAGACGAATAAAATTATAATGGTAGTAAAAATTGAACGACAATCTTCAAGTTGCGATTTTAATCAATTGTTGACTAAATCAATTAGTAAAAAAGGTGAATCGGACAAAAAAGCTAGAAACTACAACTGTTGCAATGGAATGTTTTATCGAAAAATCTAATACGATCAGTAATAAATGCAACGTCTATAGAATTATCTCTTGGCTTAACAATGATGTCACATAAGTGATCCAAACTGTTTACTCGTTTAAAGCAGCCAACATAATTTTACACAACATTGTTGTAACAATCCACAAAATTGGATGAGACGAAGCCAGTAGTGTAGCAAAGCTAATAGCATACCGTAAAGATGGAACAGTTTCGACATAACAAACAATTTCAGAAGATGATTGCAAGAGATACAACAAGATTATGATGACTCTGGATTAAAAATACTACAGTATTGAGTATCATAGTAAACTAGCCGGCCACCTACTAGTTTACGTAGCGTATTCTTATGTATTGGTGGATATGTCAAGATTCACAGCGAAAACACGCCCAGCGTTGGTTTTATTACCTAAAACGGCTTTCGCGTAAACCATCGTTTGTGTACCTAACACGTTCCAAAAGTGAAAAGAACCCACCCAGCAGAATTTTATAGAACCATTAGGAAAATTACAGGTTAAAGGAAATCTGCACGAAAAGATTTCGGGTATCATGCAAAAAACTCAGACAAAGTAAATTATAATATTAAAAAAATTTAAATTCCACTCATTTTTAATCAAAAAAATTATGCTTTTCTACCCCTTTTATTTAACCTCACGTCGGCCGTGAGCGAGTTGAAACTTCACGAAGACACTATATCTAGAGCTAGCAAATATTTTTTAAAATTGATAAAATTATTAATTGCTAACTTTTTTTTATAAAAAAATTATTTTTGGATGCAAAATATTGTTTAATGTAGAAATATCACTAAACAAAGATTTAAATTTTCATGGACTTTCCACAATTTCCATATTTGTACATCGATCATTTATGATATTCCATGCAAAATTGAAAGAAAAAGTATTTCGGTTTATTCAAAAATTTATTTTCATAAAAAAATAATAATAAAAAATAATTTTCAAAAAAAAAATATAATTAATCAGACAAGTATTAAATCACATATTTATCACTTAAAAATTCAAACAGGTAACGCATTATTTACATATAAGAACTAAAAAAAGCAACATTTCATTTGTGAAAATCGACGTAACAATTTCGATCTTTGTAGAGGCACAAAGGAGGACTGCATTTTGAACATCTAATAAAGCTTAATTTTCCACAGCCCTGTATTTTACAGGCAAGGTGAGATTTCATTCACTCTGGAAAATGAGCCACTATCATTTCTGATCTCTTTCGGTGGAATGTGCGTCGTGTTCGGTTTTTTCCGTGTCAGCTCAATTTGTTTACTAATAGTTGAAGGTCTTCCAACTGTAGTCCGTTCCCCGAACATGCAAAGGGTTTCCGCTATCGAAACTTTAAATTCGGCCAAGGTCAAACGTGCTGCTTCGGGTGTGCCTTTTGACCTTTCTACTTTTCTAAAACATGAAAACAATATATATTATAACGTAAAATTTAGCTACTAATTTGTTTAGTCACCTATACAAAATCCAGCTATTGCTTACGGTTAAGTCAAGCAAATGGAAAAATATTCGGAGGTACCATTTATTTGATTTTAATTTTATTTTATATCTTCCTAAAAAGCTGTCCAATAGATCAACTCCTCCCATAAACTTATTGTACTCCAAAACAATCGCTGGGCATGGTACAGACACAGGACCATTTTTCTTATCACTTCGTTGGGCGGAATTAAGTGGTTGTTCTCCAATAAAATTTGAAATTAAACTTACAATTTTCACACCTTTCCAGGAAACAATACAAAGGTTGGTATTGTCTATTTTGGTAATTAATTCTATTGAAGCGCCACGAGGTTTCGATTTCCAAGTTTTTTCATCAGGAAGTTTGTAATTGGATATTCTATTCTTTCTTAATGTTCCCAAACTCAAAATTCCATTTTTTGCTAATTCCATAACTAAACGAACACTGCTATAGTAATTATCGAAATAACATTTGTAATTTTGATATTTGGGAATATTTCTGGTTAGACGGATGACAACGTTTCCACTCGAGCCAATATTGGTTTCGTTTATTAGCCGTTTTGATAAATTATTTTCCTGTCCGGTGAACAGTTCAAAATTTTAGCAATAACCAAAAATTTGTGTGGTTTTGCTGGCATGTATTGCTTGATGTAATGTCTAGCTTTAGTGGAGCACATTTGCTCGTCTACACAAACGTATTGTTCGTATGAAACTTGTTCGAAATTTTTTTTGCAGCATTTCCACAAGTGCGACCTAATTTTATGAATTCGGTCGTGATTAGATGCGTTCTAGGAAGCATTTTATTATTGTCGTTGAAATGCCGTTGAACAGACATGGTTTGTTGGATTGGCTGATTTCCGATGGGTTGACTCCAATATTTTCTGGTGTTTGAAATATGGACGACCGACGTTAGTAAACAAATTCCAATAAACTTTTGAAAATCTGTGACTGTCATATTATAGGGATTATTAATGTTTTTTGGTATGCGTATAGATATTGGATTGAGTTACGATCAGTTCCAATAATTCATTATTAAATTAAAATTTAAAATATTCGAAGGGAGTTTGCATTTTTGTTACATTCGAAGGTAAAGGAATAAATCAACCATTCATCCCCTTTAAAATTAATTTCATCATCAGTTACCTCAAATGAAACATTTCGCCAGCGTAATTTGGAGGCAATTTCTTTAATATTTTGTAACTCCTGGACATCTTGCTGATGCGTTTTTGTTTGTTGTCAACTCTCAATATTTTCATTTAAAAGGTCGTTGGCAAATACCACCTCCATTTCATCAATATTAAAATGTTCAGGCTTATTTATGTTGATAACAGTTGACTCATTTGCTGATTCCAAATTTTCGTCAACAATTATATGTTGAACTGTAACTTCCTGAACGCAATCCTCATCATCAATGCCTTTGCCAAATTCATCCTCACTCTCGTCCCAGCCATCGATTATACTAAATATTTCCGCTTCGGAAAGAACACCCGGCCTTGGCCCTCTTAGCATGACTAAAAAAAAATATCAGTTTATTTGCATGATTAATCATATATGATATTATATCAAATATGATAATTTTTTTTCGCTTGGTCTAAAAGCACACCATATCAAAATTTGATATAATGCAATTAAATGTGTAATAACTCAATAATTATCGTCTTATTTAAGAATTTCATATTTTAAAATTGAATAAATAACATTCCAAACACAACTTATTAGTCAAACTTTATTTAAATAAAATTTTTAAAGTAATTAAAAATCACTACACACGAATCGCGCGCTCAACTTGACAGGTTAAATTTTTTGAATGATTATTCAAAGGGTGATTCAACGTACGCTGCAAAAATGCATATTTAGAACAAAATAAAGGTTGCTGCAATTGGAAAAAACCCAAAATGTAGTACTTTTTGTTTTAGTATGAAAGTTTTACATTAATTTAACGGACATATTATATATGATACAAAATGCAGCAAAGGGTTAAAACTAAAAATGTCAAGCTCATTTAGTTGTTCATGGTGCATATGGAAATTGCATAAAGTTAGGCGCGTAAAACCATGGTTTGCTGTTTTAGTTGGGAAATGTTGACTATAAGAAAAAATTACTTTGTGTCAATTTCAATTGGGAAACATTTGGGCGAAGATTAATATTGAATTTTAGCTTAAGTCATATGCGTCTGGTAATAAATCATTAGAAATAAGTAAACGCCCACGATTCTGAAAAGAAACGAAATTTCTTCAATGCAACATAAAGTTGTCCGAGCCCAAATTCAGGTTCCGACAAGTATACCCGAACTTTGTCCATTATTTAATCTTATAATTGTCGTCGTTCAAGTATAAAAGGTAGCAGGTCGGTTGTCGTTGGAGGTCAAAAATTGGAAGAAATAGAGAGAAAGAAATTCAGTCCTTAAGAAATTCAGTGATCACTGTAGCCTCAATCACATTATTTTTCATGTTTTCACAACTAATCGAGTATCGTTTCCTTATTCTTTGTTTGATGTTGAGGTTCAGAATTAGTATGACTATATTTGCAATTTGCCCGACTATGTTCAAGATGCAATCAAATAATTTGATTGTTGATTCTGTTCACATCAACCATCAACGTTTTCTTATAGTTATAATCACAAAATAAGTTTTCTGGAATTTTATTGGTTTGAGGTGCTAAGTAGAGTTATCAATGTTTAGTATCGATAATACCCAGGTTATCGGGTCGGGTAAATTAAAAAAATGTTCATTACTCGATTACCCACCCGGGTATTTTGATCGAGAACTCGAATAATTTTCATTTTCAATTTTCGTCATGGTGAAATATGGAGGAATCATTAAAGTTGAAACCACCCTACGCTACAACCACCCAATACATTTGGCCGTTCTTAAAGTTACATGCAAAAATTCAAATATCGTAACCGAAATAGAGAATCTTCACGAAAAGAGCGATGATGATTTCCTTAGTTTCAGTGGTGGAGATAAGACCCATGATAACGGAAACCTATTTTGTGATTTTGAAATCAATTACGTAACAATAATTAAACATCCTAATATTAAGAAAGCATTAGATAAAATGAGACAAAACATAAAAAATTTTAAAAGATCGGCAATTCAGACTGAAATTTTACATTTAGAAGTACTGGAAAAGAAGGAAAGATATCAAAGGTCCTTCTGGGTCGCAAGACACGTTGAAGCACTCTGTAATGTCTGTTAATAGTTTTTTGAGCCTTTATTAGCATTTAAATTCTTTATAAAATTGACCACATTTCCAACAATAAAATTGCAATTTTAACCGCAGTTTCAAAATCTTTTGAAGACATAAAGTAAAAAAATCATATTTGTCTGTCTCTCTCTGGCAGGACCAAACTCGAATCAAACATCAAGCCAGAACTGGCCACAACAAATTTCGCGCTAACAAAATATAGACATTGAATTAAAACGAGTATTTACCATGAAAAATTCTTCAACAAATAATCTTTTTGGGCAGCTAGTAGAAACAAAATTAGATGTGAATAAAATATTTCGCATCATCTGCTACTGCCGAAGTTTCATCAGAAGGTGTAAAAGAGTTCAAAACAACAGGTAAGGAGCTCCAGAAAGCATAGGAAGAACTATGCAGAATAGTCCAGTAACAAGAATTTCAAAGTGAAATTAACGCTATACTAAAACACGGAACAGTGTCAACAAAAAGCAGCATCCTGTGTCTCAACCCTTTCATCGACGAACACAGTTTATTTCGAGTAGGAGGTCTTCTAAGGAATAGCAAATTAAGTTTGGACACAAAGCATCCTATAATGTTACCACAAAAACATATCTTAACCAAATTATTGATAACTGATGCGCACCTTCGAACGTTGCAAGGAGGAACTCAGTTAACCCTGGCCTACTTACGAAGGACATATTGGTACACAGACGGCAAACAGAGAATCCGTTCAAAAATCAACAAATGTGTAAAATGTCATCGATTCGGGGTTACCACCAAGCTACAATTAATGGCAGACTTGGTGTAGACTTTGATGTCTGTCGACATATCTATTCAGATAATGGAACTAATTTCGTCTTACCTCGATCAATTTTAACAAAGAAAATGGCAGAATCAATTAAACAGGCAATTCTACAACTTCAAGACACGTTAGCCAGGGATGGTACGACATGGCACCTTATATCACCTTCAGCACCACATTTCGGAGGGCTTTGGGAAGCAGCTGTCAAGTCAATGAAACATCATCTCAAGCGAATAATTGGCGATAGTACATTAACCTACGAAGAATTGGCAACCGTAACCAGTCAAATGGAAACATGCCTCAATTCTAGAACTCTAACAGCAATATCAGCCGATCCAAATGATATGATACTAAACACCAGGTCATTTTTTGGTAGGAGATTCATTAATCGCCGCACCAGAACCAAGCCTACTAGAGAAAAACATAACTCCACTGCAGCGCAGTGTACAAGATTTTTGGAAGCATTGGTCTAGCGATTACTTATAAAGCCTTCAAAGGTGAAGTAAATGGAACTGCCAACAGCCTTCTGTAAAATTAGGTGATGTTGTCTTAATCAAAGACACGAATCTTCCTCAAACTAGTTGGTCTCTAGGACGAATTGTTAAACTACATCCGGGCAGTGATAACTTAACAAGGGGTAACAGTTACAAATATTAGCGGTACAGAATTAAAACGACCGATTATGAAGATATGTCCGCTTCTCATTGACACAAACGAAGTCGCGGAACATGAACCACCACGACAAATATCAAGTAGATCAATACACACAACCTCTAGCATAAGTTGTCTATCGTTATTTCTACCAAGTTTGGTGGCTATGTCGAGTGCATTCGTAGAGTCAGCAGCAATCACCAGTTCATACAATCTAACCAGTTTCTCTCATCAACCCGGGCGCTATTTTGAACACATTGAGAGCGTACGTTTCTCCAATACTCAATGGAAAATCATTGCATACTTCAATCGTACGAAATACTACTGTGGGCAAAGAATAGTAAGACTTTGCTTATAATTTTAAAATTCTTTATTTATTTCTCCAAATCTATTTTGTCCCCCTCAAAGTAATTTCCCCGGCCTCAATATACTTGTGCCAACGTTTTTTCCAATCCTGGAAACAGTTGTTAAAGTCAATTTCCGGAACAGCCTCCAATGCGCGTAGCGATTCACGTTTAATGTCTTCAATTGACTCAAAACGGTTTCTCCGGATCGGTCGTTTCAGTTTGCTGAACAGCCAGAAGTCACACGGAGCTAAATCAGGCGAATACGGTGGGTTCGGAACGATATGGGTGGAATTTTTGGCGAAAAAATCACGTAAAACCAATGCAGTATGAGAAGGTGGATTATCGTAGTGCAAAAACCAAGAGTTGTCGACCCATAATTCCGGATTCTTTTTACGAATAGCTTCACACAAACGGAGCATAATACTCAAATAGTATTCCTTGTTGACAGTTTAGCCGGTCGGAAGGAATTCGGAGTGCGCTACACCTCGATAATCGAAGAAAACTGCCAACATCACCTTGATTTTTGACTTGCTTTGACTTGGTTTGGTACCAATCAAAAACACTTGCTCGTGACATACAATTATCGCCGAAGGCCTTTTGCAACATTCTGAACGTTTCAGCACCACAAAATTGATTCCGCACACAAAATTTAAAGGAATTTCTTTGTTGAATATTTTCACTCATTGTAAAAATCGCCTAATGCACTTTTTGTACTTCAGAAAGACAAACGTATACTAAACACTAATGATTATTTTGATGTGACATTTGGCACAGATGTCACTGACAGTCATACCAACATAGAAAAAACATATTTCGACAAATAGTTTTCCGCGCGAAATTTAAATTAAAAAGTCTTACTACTTTTTGCCCACAGTAGTATTATGCAGAATTAAATTCATATCAAGAAGAATTTTTAAAATCGTCCGTGAATTTAATTAGTTTTAAGATTTTCTGGGCTTTTCGGACAAAAAATTATTTTAATGGACACCCAGGGTGCGGAAGCGGAGTGCATTTTTTCTACTTTTGTGGAAGAAATATTGTTAGTAAATGGCCTCTTTGTTTTCTGAGACTAAAACTGTCGTAAACATTGTGTCAAATTCATATCATTCCTGGGCTAGAAATTTGGATCAGCTTTGTATAAACAGAACTATCAACGACATCTGCAAGGCGATCAACGGTCAACTCTATTATATTCTGATAGAACTAAAAAACGTAGTACTCCATCACAATGAAGCAGATATAAGATTAAACAAGAAGACAATGCATCATAAGCTGTATTTTGTTGAGAATTAAAATATTAGAGGCCAGTTTTGGAATTAGCCAAGTTGCTTTCTAAATTTGTCATAACGGAAAAAAAATTTCATCATAGTCAGCTTCTTTTTCAGTAGTAATTATGATTCTTATCTAAAC
This sequence comes from Nephrotoma appendiculata, assembly GCA_947310385.1. Classification (NCBI taxonomy): domain Eukaryota; kingdom Metazoa; phylum Arthropoda; class Insecta; order Diptera; family Tipulidae; genus Nephrotoma; species Nephrotoma appendiculata. The sequence goes on from OX371224.1 coordinate 17,546,161, forward strand.
CTTCAATTTTATTGATTTGTATAATTCAAACCCGAATTTTATTACTTCTGATAAATTCGCCAACTATGATGAACAATTTCCTTTTACTATGATAATTTAGAATACAAGCAATGCTTATTCCAAAACTGGACTCTAATATTTTATTTCTCAATAAAATACAGCTATAATGGGAACACCAGACAAAAACGAGGGGCTATCAACATTGTAGGCAACATAGCAAATGAACTATTTGGCATAATGGACAGTCCTGATGCAGAACATTATGAAGAAGAAACGGAAGGGAAAAGCAAATCAAGAGTATCAGCTAAGACTCATTAAAAATCAGACCTCCATTGCCGATGCCACTCTCAACACCCTAAAAAAAAGATCTTTCACCAACAGATTCATGAGCAGTTAAACGATTTCAAAAATCGCAATCGGCTAACAGCTCTGTCAATGCATACACTAATTTCAATGTTAAACTTCAATTAGGTACAACAAACCGTAATTGAAACCCATTTGGAAGGTCACAATCAAGTTGTCAGAAAGAGAAGAAATAAAAAAATAACTCACCATATGCCGGCCGGTGTGATGGTTTCCTGGACATCCTAATCCTGTTCAAGTACTTATTTTATATGAAGTGATGTCTTGCAGGGGCAGACTGAGTGAACAAAATATTATTTTTGAGCTAAAGCTACCTCTGATAAGCAATGAAAGGTATCAATTATTCAAACCATTGTCATTTCCAACACCAGAAGCAACTTTCATTCAACCTGCGATGGCGTACATGGCAACATCTTTGCATTACGACCAATACTGTGTGATGTCAAAGCATGAGTTTTATCACTGCAAATTCCAGCACATGAGCACACACTGCATATAAAAATAATAGTATTTGTGAACTACAACTATTAAGTTCAGCTAAGATTAAGGATTGCCAGGTTTTAAAACAATTATCAAAAAATCCGCAAGATACTTGGATCAAATTAAAAAACAACAACTAGATATTTTCTTTGTATCACGAACAGCTGATTACCACCATAGTGTGTGAGGAAGATTTATTTTCAGTAAAGCTTCCGGTCGATGGCAAAATATCTCTCAAGGAAGGTTGTATATTAAGAGTCGGATTGGTCACGTTATAGAGTCACAAGGTAATAAGCAGCAGAATTGATTTGTCGTTTCCGCCAGCAGTAAACTTATCCAAAGAAGAGACGTCTATGAACTCAATTAGACTTCAAGGGCCACCAAACCAAACAGACATCAGCGCTCTACACAACACAATAACAGAGCTAAAATGTGCAACCCTACCAGTTTCAAACCATGATATATACATCATTATTCAATGATATATCTTCTTGGCGGAAAACACCACCACACAAGGACAGGTACAATTTGGGAAACATAGGACAACAACAAGGGGACAATCCTGCATAGGAACCTTGGAAACTAAGTGTTGCCCCGAAATATGTTCAGCCGAACAGTTTGCTTTTAACACATAATTTTTTGAACGTTTAAACGTTTAATACAAGGTGAATTAGCATATTACGCAAAGTTAGCATAATTTATTTTGTATTGACACGTTTTAGCATAAGTTGATTTACTTTTTTATATAAATTTATGTACGCTGATATAGCATTATTTTTTACATAAAAGATGAAATGAACTTTAAAATAAAGCAGAATTACTTTCGCAATATTCGAATTAATAACCCGACCAACGGTAATCTTATTAATTATTTCAAAAACCAAATAAGCAACGAAAATTTCTTCTTTCGAACACTCTAGGAGAAACATCAAGGGATTTGAAAGCCTCAAATGAGGTTTCATAATCATATTTTCATTTCGGATAATGAGTGATTAATTCATTGATCCTAAACCAGCCGTGAAATTTTTTCGTTGTCATCACCGGGAATCGAATCCGGGAGTTCCGCTCGCTGGAGCAAGCATGCTAAACACTTTGCCATGGGACGGCATATCGCCTATACCATATCGCTTATGATTTAACTACGTTTGTAGCGGGTAATGCATCTTTCCATTAAATTGAAGTTGCGAGCTGTATTTTTTCGTCATTTCTTTAGTGAGCACTGGTAGGTCCCGCAACTGTTACACCAACCACGTGTAAATGGTATTATTTCTATATTGGCGTCGTAATCCTACAAACAGGAAGCCGAAAAATAAGAGCTTTATAAAAGTTAATAATTTTTATTCTGTTTGAAATCGATTTAGGTTTTAACGAGACTAAATAAAATTTCGATATGTAATGTTATAGGGCAACCAAAAATATGTTCTTAAAAATAGGTTTTAGGGCTTTATCCTTTATCCGGTCGCAAATTTTTTAATTGCGAGGCGAAATGTGGTTACTAGATTTATTTTGCCATGCCAATTGACACTTTTTTTAAATTTAAATTTGTTTTACGATTGTAAAGTAGAAATACATGAAAAGACTGCGACCTCGGTAAATGCGTAACCATATTTCGCCTCGCAATTAAATAATTTGCGACCGGATAAAGGATATAGCCCTAAAACCTATTTTTAAGAACATATTTTTGGTTGCCCTAGCCTTCATGAATCGATTATCATAACGCTGTGCGAGGCTAAATTCGGCTATGGTTTAATAAAATTCTATGTCCCAATAAAATTCTCCATCTATCATGAACTTTTCGAAAGGAATACTTCGTTCCTGATTTTAAATTTTAATGGTCTGTTTCTTGAGCAACGTAGTTGAGGTTATTACATAGCCTTTAGTATAGAAAAGAGTTTTTTACTTGAGTTTAGCGTTTGGAGTTTTGGGTTTTGTATCGACTCAAATTAAAAAAAAAATAAAAAAAAAAGGTATGGTGGTCACACGACGAGTTTGTGCATGGTTATTAACGGTTATATAAGCTTCTTCCAGACTAAAATTGTCTGATAACTTGGATAATCTTTACTTGAACAAGAATACAGATAAGGACTTAATAATGCAAGCGATATCCATCTTGTTCAGGTTAGCTGAGAATTACATTTGATCGAGAGATTGAAATGAAGCTTTACACAATCAAAATTCTTTGCCTCAGGGAAGTGAGATGGAAAAATAGTATAAAGTAAACACACCTCTAGACGCGATTAAATAAATCACGTAATGGTTAACAAGAAATTAAGAAATCTTTCACGCCATTACAAAATATGAAGAAAATCACAATCCGCACCTCTGGACATTCACAGTGACCAATAACCCAATTCAGAATTAAGCCTGTAAAAGGAATTATTTCAAAACGGAAAAAATTTAACACCGACAGATTAAAGTACGACACAAGTAATACATTCTGTGAAGTGCTCAAGCTCAGCTGCCTAACCAATTCAAAATTATGCTCAGAATTACGTTAAAAGTAATTTATCGCATGATTACGCGCTTTAAAGCAGTAGCTGAGCTTAGCCTGAAAGTGCATAATATGATAAACAGTTTGCAAAATAAACTTAATTTGATTTGAAAAGAGATGTAAACTATATCAATATCCACTCTTCATCATCTCATAACTTCCATTGTTTGCAGCCGTTTATTATTCTTCCAGGTTCGCGAATAAAATTTATTCCGTTTTATAAATTTCCGTTTATTCACTTATTTTTTTGCTTTGCAAGTTTTATTTTAGTTTGATTGTTTGTTTATTTTCCAATTTTTTGCAAACTTTTGATAATTTTTCACGTAAAAAAAAACTTTTAGGTTGTTTATTTATCTAAGATGAAAAAAAGAAGAAAAAAAACTTTTCCAAGATCTCAGGTAAGAAAATTAAACTTTTATGTTGAAAAATAAAAAAAAAATAGTTGAATCAATTCAATTGTTTTCTTTAATTAAAGTTTAGTTTTTGGAAAATTTATAAAAGAAAACAGAAACTAAGAAAATAATAATAATAATAATAAGAAAATAAAAATTTAATTTAATTTTATTTGTTAATGAAAACTTTAATCGGATTTTGAATGTGGATGGCAAGAAATGATTTGACTTTTAATTGTATTGCCCGCGCCCGAATAACTGATTAAATTGCATAAAAACTATTTATAGACTTTATGTAAATTATTTACTATAATGCAATAGTTTACAAATTACCCCTCGAGTACAGGAGTGTATACATTTTTTAACCCTATTACGAAAGTCAATAAATTAAGACATCGTTAAAACACTGATTTTATAATTTAATCAGCACAATAATATGCACCCCTATAAAGAATCTTTTTGGTAAATAACGGAATTAAATTAAAATTCCTTAAATCACATGAATGGCCCTAAAATTAAATCACAACAACCAAATTATTATGCTTAAGTGTCAAGACAGGTCCTCCCACACGATTAACAATTTTTTTTTTTTTATTTTTAGATCTTTATGTGTACCCTCTAGAGAATTTACCACCCTCCTATAACTATCCAACCATTTCAGAAAATGTAAATTTTCTTATGTGAGTTGCGATAGAAAATTAAATTTTCAATTTTTCAAAATTGTATTGGCAAAGGGGTGCATAAATTTATACTATCACGAATTCAATCTGCTTTTTTTATATGTTCGGGCAACATTTTTATTGACATTCAAGGCAAGAAACGATCAAAACATCATCTACAATAATTAAAGCGAAAATATTTTGCAATCCGATCTGTACATAAAGGAACATAAGCTTGAATGCAGTAGTCAAATGATGGTGAGGGTCTCCCGCTGCTTAAATGATACATACATTTTAATTTACATTTATGATACTTTTCCATTACGTGGTTTTCTTTATTATTCATTTCGGATCGTCTTATTCAGGCAGTACAGCAACAACAAGAAAGGTCTGCGCGGTTTTATGTTAAATCAAAATTAATTTATTAAAAAAATGTTTTTATTGTAATTGAAAATGTTGGTTCCAATGAAATTAAAATTATTGATGGTATAAAATGGCCTGCCATCATCCTCTTTAAGTACCATTCATTTAATAAAAAAATTAATATTGGATTCGTATTGGAAAGGTTTCAAAAAAGCATATGTTAATCCGTCAAATGTTTTTTCTAAGTTTATCTTTTATTATTTACCAGTAGTAGTAAATAAAGTAAAATTATGTTTTTCGTGGGGTTTGCTGTTTAAGCAAATTCACCACATGATATTCCTTCGCGTTTCTATGGTATGATGCTATGTCGAAATATACATTAATGTTCACACATGATGATGTAGCTCCGCCAACCGAAAGTTGGGCCAACGGCGCTTAAGTGTAATTTGAGCCATTTCCGTATCTTCTAGTTTTCTGCTCTGCGTTTTTGTACACAATCACCGAATATACAGATGGTTGTGAGGATTGTAATTAAGGATGAATTGTTCCGTTTATGAGTGGATAATGTGTTTTTCAAGTAGTAGTTGTATCTGCTGGAGGATATTCTTTTACCTCGTAGACATCGTTGTATGGTAATATGATTTATGTCTTTTCCTTAAAGACGTAATTTTTAGTGGTATAGTTTTGATTTAGAATTTGAATAGTGCAGTTTGTAAATTTTACTATATGTTGTCCTATAATATCTTTTGATAGTTAATTGTGATCCAATATATATGCCTATTCTAATTTTGATATTTTTTGGGAGATTCATTTCGCCCATTTCGCCAGTTTTTGAAATATAATATTTGGAATCCAAGAAACGTGGTGTGAACGTTTTGAAAATAATGCTCAATGAGGTAAATTTCATATCAGGGGATCAAAACGACATTGGATAGGGGTATTGCGTATAGTTAAAAAATTTTGACGGATCCTAGTTTCTTTATTCTTAAGAAAACAAAATTATACTGCACAGTTAACTTTCAAATCAATCAATCATCGTTAAATTTCAACTTTTTGATACATTTATCGATGTAGAATCGTTCAACGATCAATGACGAGAAAGTTATTTTATTTGACAGCAATTATTTAAACAGGCATACCGTATTAACCTAAAGCTTCAATGCTATGACATCGCTCAAACATTTCTGATTTAAGTAAATTGACGTATATGTGCCTTATAGGGTGGTTATTACGATGGAAAGGTCTCGACGTAAATGTTCTCAAGAAGTTCAAATTTTGTGTACCACTTGTATATTAAATTCACCACTCTTATTTATTACGAAGAAATCAAAACTACCCGAAGCCCGTACACTCCGTACCAAGTTATGGACATTACTTTAATTTTAAAAGGTCCAAACTTTTCCATCAAAACCACCACCTTATCTCTAAAACACTTACGGCCGATGGCACAAAAAAAATGACTAACGACCGGTTAGTTGTACGCCAGCTTAATGTTTTATATGAAATCTGTTTTTTGCAATCAGAAAAATTTCGACGCAAACTAGATTAAATATATTTTTTCCTTGGAAATGTTTAACATTAATTAAAAAATTATTCAATCAAAATTGGCTGGTTAAATATTTATACGCAAGCTAAATATTTCCACGGGATAAAATATATTTACCCCCCAATTCTGACGATAAGACCATCTTAGCTAAAGTTTTATTGTAAAGACTTTTTTTTAAGACTAAAGTCTTCATTGAAATTCTGAAAGAAGTAGTCTTAAATAATATATTATAAACTCTCCAAACACTTTTGTCGAGCTGCCAAACCAAATTTACACCATATTGTTTCAAATTTATGAACGAAAAGCGCGACAGTTCAATTCGAAATACATATAATTATAGTTTCTGTTTAATGTCAAAATTATGACTCCTAAAGCTATAACCAGCGAGTTTGTAAGAGTCAGTAACGAAACCTTACAGAATTTAACGAGAACGTTTAGTTACAGAATATTTGACAGTTTGACCACCGAACCTGTAACACGATTATTATTGTCAATTGAATTTTGAAATATCAATCTGCAAAATTACAAATTAACCACACCTCGATTTTCGTCAAAAATAAATCTATTTGAGAAAATTGAACAGCTTCTTACCCTATTTAAAAGATGAAGGGGCAAAAATGGTACGACTAATAAATCGCACAAGAGACATATTCGGATATTACAAGGTATTTACATATGACTAAATACAATAAATGTAACAACGAGTGTTTAAAGGTATACGTACATAATTTATTTATTTTAAATATTTGTACACATAAATTATGTAAAATGTAAACATACCAACATACCGCCATTTTAAATATACAATTTTGACGTTTCCTTCAGTTTGGGCGATATAATTCTCGCTCTTGTTACAGATTGCTAAATGCCAATTCAAATTTAACGAAACTGAACGAAAAGTACTTTGAGTTTCGCTGGTCAGTAATGTCAATAAACATACATTTTTCAGATGTCGCTTTGTTACTTAAATTTCTTACAAACTCGCTGGTTATAGCTTAAGACCACCTATTTCGCTGATATTAACGAAGACAATTTTTTAAAACTACTGACAGATAAGACTAAGTGCAGAATAAGAATTGAAAGTTTATAGTTTTCGCTAAGACAAAAGTTTTTGCTAAGACTGAAAATACGTCTGTGACTGTACGTTAGAATTGGGGGGGTTAATCAAGTTTACGGTGATTTTTTGTGATTGTGAAAACAGATTGCATATAAAATATTTAACGGGCGCACAATTAATCTACAGTACACATAATACAGGTAATATATTCATCGATACCATTTTCGATCATTTTGGCACATGTGTCAAAGATTTCCAATATGGCGATTGCGTGTGACTAAACTGTTCATATTCCCTCGTTTTCTTTTAGAAAATATTTCTTTGTGATTAATTAAATTTAATTTTAAGTATTTTTGTGGTTAAAATTGATTAAACATGCGTTGTGCTGTGTTTTGGTGTAACAAAAATAGCACCTCGACGGATAAAGAAAAGAAAATGACGTTTTATAATTTTCCAAAAGATAATATTCGAATATGTTCGAAACATTTTACGTCTGATGATTTTGTTGTTAACCCATTGTTCGAAAAATATGGGGCCAGTAGTAAAATTAAACGACTGAAACCAAACGTTATGCCTTCGGTCTCATTACCAATGACAGCACAAATCAAAACCAGTTCTCGCGATGGAAGAATGCAAAATCGCAATTTGCAATCAAGTTAAACTTACTTATAAGTAACATCTATGAAAAAGTTTGGATTAGTGTTAAGTTTAATTTTTATTATTATTTATTGTAGTTCTCAAGCTGGTGCATCAATTTCTCAAGCAGAACCAACAACTTCACATGATGATGATGATGATTTAACGATAGACAAATTTCTTCTGAATCGTTTTCAGAGCCCGCGTGTAGTAAGGCCAGCTATAAACAAACAGAAATTTGTAACACGCAGATCGAAAAAATGTGCAACATGAATATAAAACAACAAATGGAAAAGCATATACCAACTCACTCGGAGGTTGCTGCTTTGAGAGAACAGTGCTACAAACAGAATATTATTGATTCAATGAGCAATATATTTACGAAAGGGCAAATACTGAAACTCACATGTCCGAAAAAGAGAATTAAATGATCAATAGAAAATGTCGTTCAACCGCCATTGCTAATCATGCAACAGGGCCAAGAGCATATAGAATGCTTCTTAAAAAAATATCCGTTACCGGCTGTGATTATTCTTAAGAAATGGTGTGCAAAAATTAAAGTATATCCGGGTACATTAAAATGCGTTTTGAATATAATGAAACATGTCGAAATGAAGAATATTGACAAGATTTGCATTCTTTCCTTTGATGAAATGAAAATAAAGGAGAAGATTGTATACGACAAATCGAAAGACGAGACATTGAAAGGAGCACGATACGTCCAAGTTGCCATGGTACGTGATTTGTTTGGTAATTGGAAACAACCGATTTATTACGAGTTCGACCAAAGTATACCAAACATATCTTTTTCCGAATAAAAAAAGCTGTTCAAGATTGCGGATTTCTCGTCGTGGGTGTCGTGTGCGATTTGGGAGGATCAAACCAACGACTGATGTGTGAATTGAATATAACCGTAAAACAATCTTCATTTCCGAATCTTGGTCATCGTACCAAAAAATATATTTTTTCGCGGACGTGCCACACCTAATTAAGTTCGTTCGTAATAATTTTATTGATAGTGGTTTTTTAATTGATGGAAAAATAATCCATAAAACCATTATACACGAATTGTTGGAAAAAACAAATAATAAGTCCAATTTAAGTGTGGCAATTTAACAGTAAAATTAGCGGAACGGCAAAATTTCAAATCGACGACGAAACTATTTTCACACACAGTTTTCAGTGCAATATTTCGCGCTGGTATAGTATTGGCGAACTTAATACAGCAAATTGGATGGAATGTTCCGACTTCTTCAAATTGGTAAATATAAAATAATTTTAATAGATTTTTAAAATTAAAATTTTTATAATTATTTTAAGATTAATGATTGGTTTGAATGTACGAGTTCCATATCAAGACAGTCGGCCACGAATGCAAGAAAGTGGAATTTCGGAAGAATTGCAATTTTATATTTTGGAAAAAATAAATGCAACAATGTTTACAATGCGTGCAAAAAATAAATTAAGCATGCTATCATTCCAAAAAGGTCAGGAATTTTTAATTGCCGTAATAAGTTTGCATGCTAACGATTTTATTTATTTACAGGCATAATGATGACAAACAACTTCCTGAAAATGTTGTATGATGAGCTAAAGTCCCATTATGCATTCTCATATTTATAAACGTACAGATTAAACCAAGACGTCCTCGAAAACTTTTTTGATGTTATTCAGGTAAGGAATTTAAGCGGGGATTTACTAACAACGTTGACGTCCGGTTTAAATGAGGTAAAGCGTTCCGTCGATCAAATGCTCCAATACGATGGTCTAGAACATTTAGCCGGATATATTTGCCTTAAAATAAATCCCCAAATTTGGTGGTGGCCAGCTCAGTTGTCAACACATCGCAGGATTCGTCTTTTGCCTGGACAAATCAGCTGACTGAAGGTGGCCTTCAGAAACCCACCGAGGATGGCAAGTGCAAAAATGGAATTCGTTTTCAAACATTTCAATGACGATGGAATTGTTTATTGCCAAGATTATGTACAACGGCTAGTAAAGTTATCGGCAGATATAATTTGCGACACAAAAGTAAAGGAATTTATTTTCCGTTCGCGAATGCATTTCCGAAAAAAATGATTTAGAAAGCAATTTTTATTTAATACCTATCATTTATTTGACTGTATATGAGATAGGAAACAAGTCACTCGTGTCGGCCATTTTGAAATTTGTTGTTGTTGAATATGCGCAATATATTACCTATATTATGTGTACTATACAACTAACCGGCCGTTAGTCATTCTCTGTACAACCGGGAATTAGTTAATCTACTTATACTAGAAATTTGAAAGGACGTCTTAGCATTGCAGTTTCATGTAAAATAGTGTGTAATAATTAACATAAAATGAAACTACTGTCCCGTCCATGATTTTCGGACTCAATGCTTGAGGCATTTTAATTTCTTCGTTGTAAAAAACCGAGACAAACCTTGAAAAAGCGTGGTGAATAAATTTTAATCTTCTTTATGGGATCCTTTAGGACCAGACCTTACCATCGACACCACCTACTGATCTCATACCGATTTTGAAGTCAATTCATTTAAATTAAATATTTTTAATGACGTCACAGCCTTGAAGCTTTATATAAATGTTTAAATGATAAACTTCAAATAAAACTACTGCCTTGTCTTTTATATCTGAACGATTCTGCAACAATAAAATAAATTGGTATGGAAGCAAAATGCTTTGAGAAATATTATTTTCTTCGTAACAAATAACCGTGGTAAAATTTAAATAGGCGCGGTGAATAAAATGTAACCCTTTGACCGCCTTCAATCAATACAAATTAATTTAATTATATAAAATAAGGAATAACTATTTTCTTCATAATATATAGTGTCACAACACAACTCGAAATAGGGCTGTTAGAGCCCTAATTTTATTAGGGTCAATTAAATAGTTTAAATGCAGGTCTACAAAATTAGATACTATGTACGAGACCGTACCGCTTGGTGAGCAAAGTCTTGCAGGAGATTTGTTGAAATTAATTCAGTTTCTCGTTCCTGGTGGCTTGCTCACAATATTTCTCGTTCAATAAAAAACTTGAGGTGTTCTTGGTTCGACGGCAAGTTTCCGAAGGGGTTAACAAATTTTTAATTACACAAGTTTTACTATTAACGCTATAAGACCTCTGACTTTGAACATTTTAACTAATTAATTTGCTATAACTTGGTACGAAATGTGTTCATGGTTATTGGCATTATTCATTAATCTATTACAATATTTTTTCTTATTTTTAGACTTGGCTTTAACATGAACTGAAATATATAGTACAACTTTAAACTTATTTATTTCGATGATTCTTTGTGTTTCTTTTTCTTACAGGTTGAGATTTCGTCGTTTAATGGATGTGCACATAACAGTGATTAATTAATTTTATGTTGAACGCGATGCTTTTGTCGAATTCAAACATGCTGGTGGCTATTTTAATTATCGGTCGACAAAATGTTCCATTCATTGTTTTTACAGAAGAATAATCGGATGTCTTTTGTTGTATTGCGCCAGAAGTCGCTGGCAATCTCCCGCCGATCCTCATCACTCCAAATACGTCTACAAATGGTGAGCTCCAACAGTGGACTCTTCTTCAGCATAATCTTTCATTTTCTTCTTTCAAGTTTATCTTCTGTGTTTCTCTGCATAACCACCGTTCCGTTTCATCAACTTCTGCTCCGGACAAATGTTTTAGTTTCTCATTGTTCCTGCGTCGAGTAAATACTCTTCGTAGTTCGTACATAAGACGCGTTGTGGAGTAAATATCAGTATTTTGATGTGATGGAAACCATTCGCTCAAGAAAATCATTCGTTTTGTACGCAACTTGTGAAATGATTTGAAAGTTTCTTTCATAAATATGTTCTGTTTCTTCGTTGTTCTTCTGTTGCGACCGGTTTTATTTTGATTCATGTAAAAATCTGGTCCTCTCCACCATAAGGAAAAATCCAACAACTTGGAAACTGATAACCCTTTCGTGGCACAATTGGCAGGATTGTGTTTGGTTGGCACATGCCTTCATATACCTCTACTATAATTCTCCAAAATCACCGAAACCCGATTGGCAACGAATGTTTTCCATATTCCTGGATGGCTTGAAAGCCAATCGAGAATGGTATTTGAATCGGTCCACAAACAAATCTTCCTCGGACCTAATCCACATTTGGTCTATAATTGCTCTCATGTGATTTGTGAGTAACTATGCTACAAGTAGCTATAATTGTGGCAAACTTCTTTGTTTTAGAGGAGCAACTCGTGTTTTGCCTCCAATATGATTAACTGAAGACCCTGCCTTCTTTACTGATTGCACACATATAACTGAGGCGTAAGCTCTCTAGCTTGCGTCACAAAATCCATGCAACACAAGGTTCTCAGTTATTTCCAGCCATCTCGGAATTCGTATTGCAGAAATATTGACTACTTCTGCTCTAATGTCTTGCCAATTCTTCGCAACTATGACTGGAAGCTCGTCATCCCATTAAAGTTCGCAGAGCCACAAGCTCTGTAATAACATCTTCCGCCTGATTAGCAGTGGTGACAACCAGCCATGTGGGTCGAATATTCGACTAATCTCTGATAATAAAGTTCTTTTGGTGTGTTTTTCAGTGATCGACATATCTACAGAGAACGTGAAATTAACATCTTCTGGATTCGAACGAATACCAAGATCTCGTGCCGCATCTGGATGATCGGATAGTGTCTTGGTTGATATTTCTGACTCGCAGAAATATCAACCAAGACACTATCCGATCATCTCAGTAATTTCTGAATTGAATAAGTCTTGAGTGTTAACAGCTTGCTGGTGACCTTTGCTGCTTCTGATTTCATATCTTCAAATAGCTTAGCCAATTGATTTATAGTGTGCGTGGTTACAAATGATGTTGATGTCGTGCCGTACGTGACAGTTTTTAATTATTAGACAGCAAACTGGTACTTTTGATCATGCTCGTGTACGAGTATCTGCCGGAACATCTTTTCGATATTTCCTGTCAAAACGTATTGAGAAATTCTGAATTTCAGTATTACTTCGTGTAAGCTCGGTTGCACAGTTGGTGTTTTCAACAAAACTTCATTCAGCGATTTTTTTCCACCTCCTTTAGCTGACGCATTGTAAACGACTCGCAGCTTAGTGGTCGTGGTGTGGCACGAAATACGCACTCTGATCTATGATTGGATGACCATACCATTCCTATAAGATAATTAGAAGACAATTTTGTGTCTGTAAGTAAGAATATAGGTATGTGCTGAGAAGTAATGTAATTTGCTACCACTGCTCATGCATTAAATTAAATTAATACAGAAAGGCTTTATTCGATGTAAAATTATAAACCTCACGTTCACGCAATAAAGTCCTTTCAATAACTACGAAGACTCAAAAATTAAAAGGTCAATAATATAAAATAAAATCTTCCGTCAATTAAACTTTTCGTGCATCTCATCGTTAAATCCAACAAAAAAATCTTGAAGACCACGGCTAAAGACTGACATGAAATGTATATTTGTGGGTATAATACACAATCAAAATGGTGTTTTATTGAATTTTAAAAATATTTTCGATAATTTGACACGACGTATCTCTAAATTAAGTTAGAATAATTAATAGAAGATCTAATTGTGCGGAGTCATACTTAAATACAATTGAGTAAGGCGGCTGGAGCGATTACATTTTATTCATAGGAAATGTCAAACGATTTAGAAATGACTAAGGTAAATTTTAAAATCTATAAATAATCGGTTTTAAGTAGATGTCATGCCTACACACACACACATATACATAAACAGTCTAATAGATTTGCAAATCAAAGTCGTAAGCATTTGAAATAATTTCATTCGGGCATCATAAAATAAAATAAAAATTGTTTATTCCCAAAAATCCAATCAAAATTCCAACGCCACATGTTTTGACATTTAATTGAACTTCTAACACGGGGATATCAAGTTACCTGTATATACAAACATTCTTATTACAAATCTGGTTGGTATATATTTATGGTGTAAACAAATAGTAAGAAAGTAATTTTATTAAGAAGTCGCGTCGTATCTTCGTATACGAGATCTTTTAATTATCTGACCATTAGGTGTACACATCAAAAATATCCAATTTCAAAATTTTTTTTAATGAGAACCATGCGCTCTATATGGGGGCACTATCACGAAATCAATATACATTATGAGTGTGATCAATCATAAATTTATAAGACAAATAATAGATAAATCGATTAAAACAATTTAATCAGATAATTGGACATCTAATAAACTTGAGTTTTATGACAAATCGTTAATCTGGTGAGGTAAACGCAAGGGACTACTATAAACCGATATTAAATTACATAAATTTTGTGTCATAAATCGGTTTGATTATGAGTATGATTGATCGCGGTGATCGAGAGGTGTGTGCTCAAATGTCAAATTGGTGGATTATTAATGCTGGGGTCATCACCATCCCCCCAGCCTACAAGGAATGTCGGAAGATCAATGATTAACTCCTCCAAATCTAAATTTAACACGATAACCCACCTGAAATTACACCTTTTCTAAAACTAACATTAGAATTTTGTATTTATTTAATTTTTTTTATGATCTCGAATTTTTTCCGAAAATGACGTAGCAAAATTAAAATATTAAGATTAACTCGAACCAAAAAGTAAAATAAAATAAAAAATTTGGTAATAATAATAGTAATAATCATTAATATCAACATCGTCATGATCAAAGAGGTGTTAGTTTGAAATTATATTATAGAAATCAAAATTATTGTAGGTACCGCGATATCGATGAATCAGTACAAAACCATTTGTTGGGCACTGGAATAAAAATAACAAGATTTTAATTTAATGTTAATGATCAATATGAATGTGAGATAGGTATCAATGTCAAACATTTAAAATTCAATTGCGGCCAAACGTTATAGTTCGATTTGAAACGTGTCAAGATTCAAAAAATATTAATTCCGCACTCATATCTCGAGTTTTATGACAACAGGGATATCAAAAGGATCACGGGTAACAAAGTATCACCATAAATTTAATGTATCGATATATATTTTAAATGAAGTGTTTTATTGAATATGGAAAATAACACAAAAAACTGGGATCAAACATTGTTGAAGGAGCGAAAAACTTATCATCGAATTCTGGAAAAGGAAAATATTTTATGTTGATTTTTATTATACCGGAAGGAAACCATAAAAAAGAAATTACGAATTTTTTTTTGTTTGTTAAACCCGAATTTAAAATAATGTATGTACGCATAGACGGAGATACGCGCAGTTTCGAATATACATACAAGTTATTTTTCATACTCGTACATGAAAAATTTGAATATTACTTAGTGTTTTCCTAACAGTTTAATATTTTCCATTTCCACCTAATGTGGCGGTTTTACATAAACGGTTTTGGTGAAAACATTATAAATTTATTTCACTTCCATGGGGGAGAAAACTTTTTATGATTAACATGATAAAAATTAAGTAATACGTTACTTTAATAGTTATTACCGCTACCTTTACACTTTGTGGTAGATACAAATATAAAGACAATAAGCTTTTGTCAGATTTGATTATAAACACGAATCCCTAAAAAAACGATAACGCTTTAATAGTGGCATTAAAGCTTATAAAACTTAAGACAATATATAACATATTTTCGTATAACCTGAAAAATTAGATATCCGCAACAAATTGGTTAGGTCGACTGTAAGATTTATAATTGCAAAACTGACATCTAGTATCCATGTAATGAAGTTTTATAATGAAAAACTGACACCACTTAAAGGGCATATATACATGTCAGTCAATTACGTCTATAAAGTTTTGTCATATTATTCGGCATTGCAGTAAAAACGGTTGAAGAATAAAGATGTATTTTAAAACAGTGAATAATTAAGAAATAAAATAAAGTATTTTTATGTACAGTTATGATAACCCGAAGAATGTTTATTGCGCTTTTTTAAACTTTTCAAGCTTCTTTTGACAAGCGTTGCCAAAAACTTGAAGCATATGCTGTAAACATTGGGACCTAACTAGCATATTAAAATCAAGGTGGTGCAAATATGATTCAGTTGGCGATGGGGTAATTACCTGTTGTAGTCCAAGCCACATTATTCGGATTACCAAACATTGGTGTAAGGGATCGGGAATTTTCAAGCACGCCTAGTACACCTTCCCAAAATCCCCTATAATGGAAAGAGTACTGTGGAATGGTGATCCACTCAACCTATTTAAACAAAAACTTCTTATTATATCGGAATACATCTTTCAAACTCGTCGTCCCACGAATCTGGGAGTCGATTTTGTTCAAATTTCGACAAAATTTCGCAATTAAAATTTGTAAATGCAAATATGCTTTAAATAAAATTAAATTTATTTAATTTTAAAATAATTTCTAATTCTGTGTTTCTCTCTCGTCTTTGTCTTTGGCACTATATCCCATCAATGGATTTGGCCACCCCAAATGAGGTTTCATAATCATATTTTCATTTCGGATAATTAGTGATTAATTCACTGATCCTAAACTGGCCGTGAAATTTTTTCGTTGTCACCACCGGGGAATCGATCCCGGAACCGCCAGTCGCTGGAACAAGCATACTAACGACTATGCCACCGGGGCAATTCTGTGATTCTGCGATAACAAAACATATTTGACATAGCATTGCAACAAAAAATTAAAATAGCTGTGTTCCAATGAAGAAAGCAAACTACTCACAAGTACTTGTAACTACTCGCAGCTACCCATGCTCAAATGGTGGTGTAGATGTTGAAAGTAGTTACGCATAAATTTGACGGTAGGTATATTAGTTTCAAAAAATCTAACAGATGGCTTTGTGATGGTTTGATTATGTTGAAATGTCAGATTTATTACAATTTTTTGTTTGTTTATATTCGATTGATTGACAATAAGGGATTTTTGTGGAAAATTACTTATCAAATTGCAATAAAATTTGTAAAATTACAATTAGCTACTAATTATAATTATTAAATTGATCCAATTATAAATATCCTAATATATATTTAAAATTATTAAACTGATGGAATTGATTCGACTATTAAAGCGGTGGATTTTTATAATAAATATGTATATATAAATTAATTTTATTTACATTTTCACTATTAGAACCTCAATACTCCTCTTTCCTGCCAGCGTGCGCACAGATTAAGGCTTTGCCTTCATGGTATGTCCAATTTTTGACATTATGTGTTACCAAATTGTCTGAAAATATTCAAACAATTTTGATTTTGTACAACAAAATATGTTGCTGTCATAATTTTGCCCGTTCCTTTGGTTATCTACTCACAAGTACTTGTGAGTAGCAAATTGTTTCCATTGGAACACAGCTATTATGTGTGGTTAATTTTTTTTTGTTAACACATTGACGCACACTTTTTAAATGTATATGCTACTCAAGAACACATTTGATAACTTTTCTAATTGCATTGATATTTAGTAGTTATTCCTTAAAAAATGAAAGTTGGTTGATTGAGCGTGTTAAAAACGAAAAAGTTCTATGACTGCTGTATAGCAGTCATTTGCGCGAACGTATTCACTCGCCACTCAAAAACTTGGTGAGATGTCAAAAACAATAAAACGACGAAAGGACATAAGCACCAAAAAACTGAACCGATTTGTACTGATGCTTACATTCGCACAAAACAAACAAATATAACCACAGAAAAATTACACACATTACAAAACGTCATGTTTTTCTGCCGGATTTTGAACAAAATCGACCCCCTGATTAAATCGTCTATTTCTAATTATACCGCTTTGGTACTAAAACAAACAAATACTCCTGTATCTACAGCAAAACCAACTACTGCTTCAATTATTTGAGCATCAGGCATCGAGTAATCGAATGCAGATCGAAGATTAGGTATCAGAATTGTCATCGCCGTCATCACACAATCATTCACGAAAACGAGAGCAAGACAGCGAACCAAGCACAGAACAAATATGATACAGTGATGTCAGCATTAACTCAATCGAGGGTCAGTAGCAGCGCAGCGTTACTCGATAAAAGTAGTACAAGAATCTTACCTACAGCCATAGTTCGACTCATGCTCACAGACTTCATTTATAACAAATGAATGTGTACAAAAGTTAAAAACTGATAAAATCACTATACATAGGCTATGATGGTCTTGCCAACAATTTCATCCAGTTTACCAGATTTATCCATCAAGCGGGGGGATCGACACGGGTTAGAAGATAAACCACTGGCAGATCCGCTTTTCAATATCTCGGGTAAAATCGACCTATTACTAGGAGTCGATGTGTTCTTCCATATTCTAGAGGATGGCCAGATTAGGTCTCCTAATGGTAATCTCGTAGCTTAGAAAACCAAGTTTGGATGGGTTGTTGGAGAAGGCTCGCTAATAGGGTCAAGTGATACGGTCTCAACGTATACACAACAACAATCGATATTGATGTAGCCTTGAGGAAGTATTGGGAGATAGAAGAAGTCGTCTCATTCCTCCTTCAACGGTATTATGTGTAATAGCTACATCATTGAGTTTATTCAACGTGGATTAAAAACGACTGGTATCTCAAGAAATAACCGGGTTCAGTTTCAGAAGCTGTCCTTATAACCACATGGTAGTTTGGATTGTGAATGCTCCATCGTTCGATACAGAGGAAGGAATAAATTTTATTGAAAATGTACCATGAAAATGTGAACCAGTTCACATGCTACAACAATAACTCGCCAGTCATACGAATGCATTGTTTTCGATACAAGACTGAAGAAAGCGTCTATGCTAATGAGTAGAAACAACCAGAGCACAGGAGTAAAAGTAACACGATCATGGACAACAGCAAAATGGCGATATTTAACTATGCAAAATGATCCGGAAATTCATACTATAGCCTAATTCTCCAATTCCAACCTTATGAGAAGTAAAGTGAACACGTAGATGAATGCAACATCGTAAAGAAGCGTTCTTTGCCCGCAAACCTAAGCTGAATAAGACGAATAAATACAATTGAGCCATCCAATAACAACTGCAACGGTACCGGAAATTGCATCAGACTGTACGTGATCAAGGGAGCAGGAATAGGCAAGATCCAACATTGACTAGAAACTACCTGAAGACGATTAGACAACAATGGAAGAATATTGAATATGCGTTCATCGATAAGATCTTAATGGTACCAACGAGATGTTATATACAGTGAGATGCAACGAGATGTTATCGATTCACGGCTACGACAATTTAAGAAGGAGGGGGACCAACTCCTCGGAGGCCTCAATTTCATTATAACGTTTTCCTACTAACCATTATGATTTATACCAGCTAAAAACCTATATGGAGAGAACTCCGTCTAGTAGAGGTTACTGAAAATATGCGGCAACAGGATGAAGCATCGTTTCCCGATCTTCTCAAAGCTCTACGAGTTGGCAAAAATATTTCTTCGAAGTTGCACCATATCTTAATAGACCCTGTTAAACAAAATCAAATCAGAGCTAAATATTGGTGGCTAGATTCAACCACCAACCAAATCCAAATATCACCGTCATCCAATAACCAATCCCGATTCTGATTGCAACCCAACATTGCTTCAAAAAAATGTCATAAGAAATAACGAGGCGGTAGTGGGAGTGGCGAAGTATTTTAGCACTGAAGCGAGCTGCCTAATGCCATTCCAAAATCACTATCGGTCTTGTTTCTAGTAGAAACACGGTCCTAGACATTTTAAGCCAACTCCAAATATCATATTGCTCGATTTGAAATACAAAAATTAAAGTAACGACCCTAATTGAATTATATAACGAGATAAAGTGCATGAAATGAGACTCCTCGGAGTATATATCATATAAAAATAATTGTAAGTGTACAGGGCATTTTAATCTGCTTTGGCCCAAGCATAAATTTGTATAATGAAATGATAAAAATGCCTGACTTGAAAAAAAAAGAAAAAAAATGATCATCCGCAATATCTTCGGTTCGCTAATTGAGATGTGGACGCTTGGAAAATGAGCCTTTTTACCAAAAAATATTATTTTCCATTGAAGCTCATTTTCACCTCAAACGCTAGAAGCACATTTGTGGCATTTGGAGCTCAGAAAATTCACACGAAATGACGAAACCATGAAGAAGCGGATGCATCCACAACGAATGACTGTTTGGTGTGGATTTTGGAAAGGCGGCATCATTGGTCCATTTTTTTTAAATAAGCAAGGAGCCGCACTTACAGTGAATGAGGAGCGTTACTGAGCCATGATAAACGGATTTTTGCTACCCAGAATTCAAGAGAAGGACACACACGACATTTGATTTAAACAGGACGGCGCAACTTGCCACACAGCAAACCCTACAATCCGTCTTTTGCACACTGCCTTTGGGGGTCGAACAATCAGCCGGAGGTGTCAATTGGCTACTACGCAGCTGTGATTTGAGTCCGTTGAACTTTTATGTGTTATACGCTAACCATCCAGAGACTATCCAAGATCAAATCGAAGTTGCCATCGTTAAGATAGGAGCGAACACAGTAGAAAATGTTCTGAAAAGTTGGGTTGACAGAATGGAGTACCAGCCAGCCGTGAAAGTCATTTGAATGAAATTGTTTTCTATTCTTAATGGCAATGTCACTTTTACTTCTAATAAAACAAACCGCTTTGAAAAATATTCATACGTCTTTGAATTAGAGCCAAATTAAATTGCTAATGTTAGATGGGCCGCCCTTTATTTAAAACTTGAGTTTTTCTCATCAATTTTGTGATTATGTCACAATGTACCACATTTCACTAACCACCCATTGCCTACTCGTGACCACGTCATGTGAAACTAATAAATAAATTAGTCCCTAAATCAATCAATTGATCCTTCGGTGATCCGAATGTATCTAACAAAAGCATCTTTGCTAACAAACTAAACAATTTTTATAGGTTTCTTCAAGTCACTTTGTCTTCCCATTCTTTTGTCACTCCTTCTTCATGTCGTCCCCTCTCGCCTCTGTCAAAAATAATTCCAAATATCTGAGCCCGACCCTCGCGGAGCATTAAATTTCAGAATTTTTCTTCATCAATTTAAACTTAAAGAAACACACGGCTTTAAAAATATCCCTGATATTCAGGTGTCTCGAAGCACTACCTAATTGTTTATAACTGTACAAATTTCATGGCGTATAAAGGTAAATAATATGTTTATATCAATATCATTAATCTTGTTAATCTTATCAATTTTTTATAGTTGATGTTTTAAATTACCGTATACAGTATCAACAATAAGCTATAATTTACATAATGTATGGATTTCATACAAAGGTATCACAAACAACTGTAGAAACATTTAAAAAGACATAAAACTTATAAAGTTACGAGTTGGTGACGTTGCCCCGTTCATATTATGTCTGGTGTAAACAGATAAGTGATAGAATAAAGCTTTACACTAAAAGCAATAAAAACCTCATACAAAAGTCATAAAATCAGAAATTAACAAAAATTGTTTTTGTTTAATTATTGATTATGGTTTTTATTCATAAATACATATGCTCGTATATAGATCTCGAATTAATTGTTATGTGGCCATTAAAACTTTATATATGTGGATGATATTTCAAACACTAGTCAAATTTCGGATTTGAATAAACTACCGAGGAGTTTGACATTTATATACATAGTTAAATTTTTAACCGACTTGCCGGTTAAAAATTATCATAAGTTGATTTATAGGTTAGGGATCTCGACACCTACACGGAATCGATCACTTTTTGGTTTTTTGCACTAAACCATTCGCATATCAGTTTCATAATTGCTAACAAGTTTAAATCGGACTAAATATTATTGTTTCATTGTTATCAAATTATTTGATTTGAATACAAATCCAGTAAATCAATAAAAATATTAATAAAACAAAATTACGACAATGATTAAGAATTACAATAAAATATGTAAACGTCCGCCATAAAACACGTTTTATTTATGTGTCTCAGCGACCACGAAGAATGGTAATTTACATTAATTTAATTTATTTAACAAAAAATTTAATTTCGATCATTAGAGTGAATATAAAAATGACTATTAATTTCAAAATATCACAAAGTTTCTATTGTCTTAATTAAAATATGCGAAGAGATAGCTAGCGTCTCAGAACCATTAAATTAATGATCGACGATCGACGAAAAACCAATTAGAACCCATGAATAATTAAATGATCGACAAAAAACGTAAAGCGGTTTAATGAAATATTTATTTAAAATATTCTTTTGTTGTTGGTGTTAATTATATGCGGATAAAATTATTTGGCAATAATTTATCAGTTTTGTTTAGGGAGATCAATATAATGAATAATAAATGTATCCGATCGAATTGATGGACTTTTAAATTTATCGCCAAGTGCTAATCACAAGAGGACGATCGTACCTAATTACTAAGACCGGTACTTAAGCCAAAATCATCTTCTGGTGTGAAAATGTTTCGCATTCTCGTAGTTTCAAATCGCAGTTGTTGGCCTTCCTCTAAATTAATTGAAAATCAAAAGATGAAAAAAATTTAGTTTAGAAAACTAATTTTTATAAAACGCAAACAACCGAATGTTGGTCATGAAGTTATTTTTTTTTGATCAAAAATCGTCATTTGCAGCTAATTTGATTTAGAATATTGTCAAAAAAATTCTATTGCATCCATTAGTGATTGAGTAGTTTTATTTATTTACTTTGGTATTTATTTTGACTTTTGTAAAACTGTGAGTGTTCTTAGTAGATCTTAGCAGCTGTTAGACAGTTGTGGCGACCGAAATATCAATCCAACTAAAAGTTTAAAAGCATCGAGATTTTGGAACAATTTCTGTCGTCCAAGCCTCCATTGATTGCCTTTGTTATGTTAATCAAGTACTTCACTCACTTTGCTTATTTAAGACAAAACTGGATAAATGACTATTTTAGTTTATTGTATTTTAGTAGGTTACAAAAGGTTAGGTTACAAAATGTGAGGTTGTACTGTAGTTATTTTGAGTTAAACGAACCAACTTTCTATTGTCAAATTGTTACTTTTTCGTTAAAATAGTTTGATGGAAAATTGGAAAAAATTCAATGCATTTTCACACTCACGATTGGTGACCCGACGTACATTTATCAGAAAAGAGGATATGGTGTACAAACGTCACTCGGGAGAGCATATTTTATCCGACGAATAAAATCCATTATGTCAATTATAACTACCATGGCGAAAGAAAATAAATTTATCCACTAAGTAAGTATTCACCATTTTGAAAAAATGAGGTTAAAACCTTAGTCGAACCTTAGTTCTAATCTACACTTCTATCAAAATAAACTTGCAGGTGATTTATTAAAACAAATGAGGTTACAACGATCACATGCTGTATAAGATAGCGGAATTTTGACAGAGGAAAAAAAGAAATTACGCTACTCGCCGCAAGTGGCAGCACTATCACTGAAGAGAATTTATTTTGTTATATACCATCACTTTTTTCACTATAAATAAAATATCTCAGCGGAATATAATATTAAAAATGATCCTTAAAATGGCAAATTGATTGATCTCCGAAGAAAAGGAACTCGGTATATAAAATTTTGAAATTTAACAACATTCCGTCTTTCCGGCATTTCTTCCACTAGTAACCAATACTTTCGATTATTTTCTAATCGCTTAGGTCATACAGAGACTATATGGAAAGTTTGGGGAAAATTCATGGACTAGAATTTTCACTAGAATTTTTGACTTTCTGCAAATTGAATATCAAAGCTCTATATCTCTCTTGTAACATTTAAGTGCCCTGGACTATGAAAATGTCCACTTAAAACTAATACATATGCATCGAACAGATTTTCTAAATTATAACATGGCAGGACTAGATCTTAAATTTTCCTTAAAATTCAGAGCAGTTACTGAATTATTATTCGCAAAGCGCCATTTGTGTTCAGTTAAATATAAAAGCTAAATAAAGTAAATACTATCATGAATCTGCATTATATGTGATTTTTTGTTATAAGCCATGAAATGTTATATTGTAATAATTACACGAAAGTCCCGCTGTGCGTCGCTATTCGGTTCTACACGCAAAGACGCAAACTGAAATTCGACGCATATCGAACAATTTAAAATATGATATTGGACAGTTTGCGTTTACGCACGTGTAGAATCGAATAGCGACGCAAAAGGGGACCTTGATGTACTACCCACTACCGCATATATAGTCTCTGTATAACCTAAGCTGTTAGAAAAACAACCGAAACTTTTAATATTTTATTCCGCTGAGATATTTTATTTAGTGAAAAAATATATACTTAATGAATGAAAAGTTTCCGCTGCTAATTACATAACAAAATAAATTCTCTTTAGTGATAGTGCTGCCACTTGCGGCGAGTAGCGTAATCTGTTGTTTTCCGCTGTCAAAATTCCGCTATCTTATACAGCATAACGACCACCATCGTAGATTCGCATGACTTTGTCAACAACAAAACATATTTTTCTATCATATTGACGATCTAGCTAAGATGGCGGATAAATTGATCGAATATGACATCAGTTAAATAAACCGCAATTCTGCGAAAAAACATTTAAGGGGTGACATGATGGGAAGAGGTTATCATTTGCAGTTAAACTGAAATTAGATTTGTGTTGGTGGATTTAGATACGGAGTGTTAGCAAGAAAATATCGTACACCAAGTATTTTGAGAATACGATCAAACACTTGAGGAGGCACAATTGGTTGAACAAACGTAGCTAAATCGATTGTAAGGTTCTAATCATTCGACACACTTAAAATGTTTAACTGACGACAATGCAGACGTGTGACCATCATTGGCCATAATGCCTCCCAACAAGAAACAACAGCCGCCCCAGAGTTTCTCAAAATTTCTCTATATGCTGCAAACGGTTCCCAAACTAATACCTCCTCCATGGGAATTTTCTTGTTAAGGAAGACACCGACCTGATAAGTTGGGGATGGCAAAAAATGAATTCAAATATATAATAAAACAAGAGATGTCTAGATGATAGCAGTAACTGGGCCTTACCACCTCATATGATCCGAAAACCAAACCGGTATATGTTATACCATTTATTTAGGATTTTACAAGTATACATCGAAACAGCTTTCTCGACAATTGATTTGCAAAGAGCGTTCCATCAGGTAATTAAGCGTGCTTTTATACCAAAGACCTTCATCACAGCTCAATTTGACCTTTTTAAGTTTGTGTACCTTTAGATTGCGAAAAAGGCGCAAACACAACAACAACTGATTAGTAAAGTTCTTTAAACAATAAATTTAGTGTTTCTGTAATGGAGCACAAACAGCATTTACAAATCTTATTTCAATTACTTTGAAACTAACAACTTAGTTTAAATGTTGCAAGGTGTAGTTTAAGTAAACCACAGCTAAAATTTCTAAGCCACTTGTCTTGGCAAAACATATATAACTCAACGTCCAGTTGTTATCTCAATTTTAGACTATCAAATAAGTTACAACAGAATGTGACAAGGTTCGTAACTGTAGACCTCACCGGATAAAAACCGTGATGTGTCGAAAGTACCCTACCCTAATTGGTTTGATGTGAAAACTTAAAACTTTATGAACCATTAATTCATCGGAAACCCACGTATACAGACGCTGTTATCCCTAGTTCTTCAAACCATCCTCATAATATTAAAATGTCAGCTTTCCACTCACTCATAGACAGACTAATAAACATCCCTTTGACAAATTCAAATTACAACACTGAGCTTAACATAATTCTTCAAATAGCAACGAATAACGGATATGCAACTAGGACTATATTAAAGTTATTGAATAAAAAGCTAAAGCGTAAAACTCTAACGGGTATTTATCCACCGGATAGTCCAACGCGGGAAAATTGGCGTCGCTTAGAGTATATAGGAAAAACGAGCCAACGGATTAGCAACATCGTGTCCAATTATACCAATATTAGTTTTGCTTTTTATAATAATAACACAATAAAGAAAATGATTTTTAACAATAAACCTAGAGTTGATCGCCTTTCCAAATCTGGTGTCTATAGGATCAATTGCAATGATTGTAGTTTCTCCTATATTGGTCAGACTGGGCGCAATTTTGGAGTTAGAGCTAAAGAACATTTATCTGGTTGCAATCAAGCAACTTTCCATAACCATTTAACTTCAGAAAATCATACAGCTAGCTTGAACAATTTAGACATATTACATATACAACCCAAAGGCAGACGTTTAGATACCTTAGAATCTTACGAAATTAGGAAATCAATATTTCTTAACCAAAATATCCTTAACGAACAGAGAAAAATCTGGTTCTCACCAACTACAGATCCCGCCCTTTTCTATTCTCACGTACGCAATAATATACCTTGAATTTTGTTACTCAACCTATGACTCATCGCCTACCTGCGCGATCCGTAGATTAATTTTTATTGCTTATTTTCTGTCCCTCCTTCTTTTATTTATATTTTGCTTTTTTCTGCTATATAACACAAATTTTTACTAATATAAATCAGTAGATACTCCTGATGATGACCTAACAAGTCGAAATCGATCGAGTGATTTTTTAAACTTTTTGAAAATTATTCAAAATAACTGCGAAACAAAAAACAAGTGATTAATAAAAAATGTGTTTATTAAGTATAAGTGTGTTTCGCCAAGTGCCTACGGCAAATAGCGTAAAAAGTAACCATTAATTCATCAATTTCTACCTGCTTTAAAAATTGGTTGAACGCCCGAAACCTTCGAGGGTTCCGACAATAAACCTCTACATAGGCTGTCACTGATTATGAAGGTAATCGAAATACATAAACATTTCGCGCAATACTTAATAAAAATCGAGGCAAGGCCGTTATGTGGCCGGTATTCTAATTAACATCAATTTGAAGCATTCAATTAAGAACTTCTTGTTCCGTGAGCCTAATAAAGTTAAATTCTTCAAAATTTCAGTGTTACGTTACAGTAGATGTCATCGAAAGTGGTTCATATACTGAAGCGAAAAATCTCGCAAACAAATCACAAACATCCGAGGAATGACTAGCGACCGTAACCCTAGTAGGTCATTAGAGACGGAAAACCACACTTTTATTTCCTGTGGTCGTAATTCATTTCTGAACGTCGTTAAACATTAAAACTATTTCGTTTAAATTCAAATTGTTATTTCTGTGTTACAATGGCGAAATATTGTGGTGAAAGAAAAATTTCGTAACACGCTCTGGGATAAGGCGACAAATAAAAAAAAGGAAGTAGGGCACTCGCCTTTTTAATATGTTTCTCATTCCACTTGGTATCCGTTTTTCACCTGCTTAAGGGCTCGATTCTGTTGGGCTGTTTATCTTCTCTGCTTCGCTCACTCACTTATAATACAGCCTTGATAATACAGCACTCACTTATAATACAGCCATTTTTGACATCAAAATTGCTTGAATTTTCTGAATCCGTCACTCAGAAAACTAAAAAAAACGTGGACATATAAGGCTCCGCCTTTTTAGCACCCCATCTAAAGGTTTTGACAAAAATAATGATAGTATTCGTTTGGTCAGGATTGTTCTAGTTTTTATCGTTTACGGTCAATTGCGATTAACCGGTAACAAAATAGTAAAAAAATAAAATTTCCCGGGTAGCACCGCATTGCAAGAAATCATACCGTTTTTATCAAATTTCCTTAGGTCAGGAATAGTCAACACATTTTTGCGTTCGGTCACCAATGGGTCATTTTTTATTGCAAAAGAACAAAGAACAAAATCAAAATTGTATTTTCAATAAAGTCCGGTTTGTCGCTTATTTGGGAATTTCATTTTTTTTAGATTATAACGAATCCAATTGGAATGTACCATTTTATCAAAGAATTGTATCTAACGGCATTGGAAGACATAAGATAAAACCAATTCAGTTTTTTGATTCTTCATAACTTGGTAACAATTAAATGCAAAACGTTAGTTAGATTAATACAATCCTAGGAGTATCACAAATCCAAACATCGAAATGGATTGGTCGACTGTCGTTGAGGATTGGTCACTATCATTTTCGTTTGGTCATCGCTACGAAACGATTTATTGCTCAAAACTTATCATTTCCGCGCAACTGGAAGTGTTCGGTTCTGCAAAGAAGACCAATACTAATAATTTTATAATTTTAACGATCGTAATCGTTAGATTTACTCTAGTTGAGGATTGGTCACTAATTTTTTCGATTGATGATCCCGACGTAATGATTGTGAAAATTTGTTAAAATTCCATATTCCGCCCTATTTGAAGTATTCGGATCTAGAAAGTAGACCAATACTAATAGTTTTATAAATCAAACGATCAGAAACGTTTGGTCGACTATCATTGAAAATTGGTCACTAATTGTTTTCGGTTGGTCATCATTACGAAACGATTTATTGTGAAAGTTGATCAATACTAATAATTTTATTAATATAACGATCGGAATTGTTTGGTCGACAACTATAGTGACCAATTCTCAAAGACAACTGAACATAAGATTTCGATCGTTGGATTTATAAAATTGTTATTATTGGTCTACTTTCCAGACCCAAAACTTCGAATTCTGCGGAAATGTAAAGTTTTTCACAAATTTTCTCAATAAATCATTACATAGGGAAAAGAAGACAACTAGTGAAGATTGAATGATAGTTGACGATTTCGATCGTTAGATTTGTGACAATCCTGGGATTATATTAATCTAACTAACGTTTTACATTTAATTGTTACCAAGTTATGAAGAACCAAAAACTGAATTGGTTTTATCTTATGTCTTCTACTTTAGATACAATTCTTTGGTAAAATGATATGGTCCAATAGGATTTGTTATAATTTTGTAACATGAAATTCCCAAATAAGCGATGAACCTGTTTTTATTGCAAATAAAATTTTGATCTTGTTCTTTCGCAATAAAAGTTGACCCATTGGTGACCAAATGCCAAACTTTGTTGACCAATCCTGACCTAACGAAATTTGATACAAACGGTATGATTTTAGATGGGCTGCTGAAAACTCGAAGCTGATATATACTTATGAATCGCATTGTATCTTTACTATGGAGGCAAATTCGTTGTTCTCTGATTAATATAATTCAGCTTAAAGTACAGGTACACGCATTTCTCTACGTCCAAAAACTTGGAACCCTATATATCTTCTCATATCTGATCAAAACGTTGGTCTTAACTAAATCAAACATAAAGGCAAATTTATAGTTTCAAAGCCAAAGTTCACTTCGACCAATTTGAAGTTACGGAACGTAACGAGCTGTCAAGGCCTATTAGCATCAAAAGGTGCCACCTCTGCTCTTATTTGTATATCCTTTCACAAGATATATGTGAATTCGAATTTGTTACTTGTAGGTTGCTGAAACAAAATAATAATTTTCGATCACCGTTCGTGTTAATTAAAATGAAATATGCAATGACAATCATAATAAATAAGTTCCAATTGAACCGACAAAGTATGTAAATATCACACTGTTCAGGAAAACACTTCCAGTTCGAATTCACCCAACTTGTTGGTATATCGATTTTATACTGACTAAAGGCGACATAATAATCAATGCTAAAACACATACGTATATTAGAATGTACATATGCACACGTACAGCTCGCAACAACAACACCCGAATAAACCCACCATCATCGTCTTAATATAAAAAATAAAAACCTAGATACAATTTTAATAAGATGACTTTTAATATTTATAAAAGTTAAAATTAATATTTTTGGTCGAAACGAACGTGTCGAAGATAAATCCAAATTTTACGTGTGTATATTTGAATGAGAGAACAAGAAAATTTCCGACCGGCCGGTATTTTATAACTGCCATAAGTACTTTGACTATACGCTCGTATCTCACACACGTTACAAGGCGGAATAAGAAGAAACGAAAAGTAGAAAAAAAATGTTTTAATAAATTTGAAGTGGAAGTCAAAGAATTGGATTGAAATGTCGGTTTTTATGTAAAAATAAAAACTTGAAAAAAAAAATCAGAGTTTAGCTCGAGATAGGATCGTGATTTATAATTTTTATTTTAAAATTTAAAATACTAATAATAGATTGATTTGAAGGATAACATAAAATGTATATAAATCGGTTGTCTTGTATTAGATTGTCAATTTGATTGTAAATAAACGAGAATGAATTGGATTTGGCTCGGCGTGTGTTGGAGTTGACAAATTTATTATCTGGTATTTTTGTTTAAACATTTTTTATAATAAACGCGACGATCCAAACTAATACATAATCCATCACCTATTGAAATATAATAAAATAATACAATATTTGCATATTTTTAATAGCGTTGTGCTTATAAGCAAGAGCCCAGCACCAGGTAGCAGTGATGTTGATATGTTCTTGAAAATAATTTGTCTTCTTATTAAATGCAATATGATATGTTTATTATATTATCTCTTGCTTGCTTCACCTACCTATATACTATACATCATTTGCATATATAATTTATTTGGTGTATAAAACTATCCTGCGCACACTGCAGTTCGTACAACAACGGTATTCTCGACAGGGAAAATTTTTAAAATGTTATTAACAATAGTAATAAAAAATTATAACAATCTCTGAACCTCATCGTAATGGCAGGCTAGTTAAAGTAGCAGACCTCACAACGATTTTGACACCACAACAAATAGGGTTACGTATAGAGTTATCTGATGGTAAGATGCTATATATAAATATAGACGGAGGATGAGAGAAATAAGAAGAAAATACGTTTCTATCTTTTATCTTAGTTTTATATAAATTCATATTTCATCTTATAAATGTATTTTGTAATCCTTCTTCCAAAAAGATATACAGAATTGTAAAATATGTAAACAGCATCCCTATATGTGAATGTGAAAATAAACGATTTCTGTTTTAGTGAATTTGATCCGGATGAACTTGATCCGTATCAAGAAATTTTTTTCCTAAGGTTATGGAAATTCCTTGGAATATTGTTACTCTTCTTAGGCTTCATAATTCCAGTTGTTGGACAAGCATCAAAATGCAACGAGAGCTGGTCTAATAATTCAACAATTTATGTGTTATAAAGTTTAGTAAATTATGCATGTTATATTATTATAGGGGTTCCACCCATAAAGGCTGTGCGCCCAAGTACATTAGCAACCTTTAATTATTTTAACGTTGTATGTAGTTTAGTAGAATGTTTGAATGAGATTTGGTTAAGTTGCTGTTAGAATAACAACCCTCTTCAATATAGGGATTTATGAATGTAACGTTATAATATTTAGACCCAAATGTCCAATGTTTAGATCTATATATAGTGCCTATGTGTCGAAAACTTCGAGATTTGGGCCAATTTATACACAACAAATTTAAAAGAACACTCATATTTTTTTATTATTTTACTCACAAAAAATTGTTATTTCACTCAATTTTGTTAGTTAGACACTAACAAAATTTATAAGTTAAACAATACAAAATAATAGTAAAATTATAAATTTGTTGTATGAATTTGCCTAAATCTCGAAGTTTTCGACAATTAATTATTTATGTGCAAGGAGTTACTGATTTGTTTTGGGTCGTATAATAAAGTGTAGGTACCATGTTGATTGTCTCTAATGGAAATTCAACACAAATGAATACTGGTTCAATCCTAGCAATGATTGTGTCAAGTGTTAGCATTGAATAGGATTACATCCACACTGGACAAATGGGATACAAAAATAACAACATTATCCGAAACTCTGCCTGCTGCGGTAGTGCAATTGTCAACCAGGCCGCTGCGAGTTTAGCGAATTCATGTAGCACGTGTGTATCATCTGTCTGCAATAGATATTGACGTGCTACTTATACATCCGAGACATCTCCATCTTATC
The DNA here is from genome assembly GCA_947310385.1 of Nephrotoma appendiculata. Lineage (NCBI taxonomy): Eukaryota > Metazoa > Arthropoda > Insecta > Diptera > Tipulidae > Nephrotoma > Nephrotoma appendiculata. The sequence goes on from OX371224.1 coordinate 17,577,884, forward strand.
TTACAAATACTGGTCCAATAATTTTACCTGAAGTTGGTACCATCCACCGCCCACCAGAACCATGTTGTGTAGACATCATCAGGATGATAAATGCAATGTTTTGGTACCATGTGTCGCAATTCGTTCCAGCTGTGAATGAAACCGACATCGTCGATTTTGCCAAAGATACTCTTAAGATATCGAATGCTGTAGTAACCAAACTGAAATGGGCGTAAACTAGCGGATACGGAATGTGTTCTTAAAGGATACCTTTTAGCAATAAAAAATTTCGTCAGCATCATTTTGGCCATATTAAACCAACAAGGCGGAATGCCCACATTATTACAACTCAAACAACAACAATAACCCACAATCAATAAAAATAACAAAATCAGTCTAACTTCAGTTTATTACCATAACGCATCCAGTATCAGAGGTAAAACTAAAAGTGTTCGTTAGGGAGGGCTACCCGAATCAAGAAACGTTGAATTAAGGAAAGTGTTTTTTCTGAATTTAAATCAGGGGCCTACTATGGAAATCGATCGTCGACGTTTTTTGTTCGTTGTTTATATTCAGCAATAGTAATTACTATTGCTGAATATAAACAACGAACAAAAAACGTCGACGATCGATTTCCATAGTAGGCCCCCAGTGTTTTACTTATCAATAACAGATTTATATATTGTTTTGTCGATTCGGATCCGCACACATCGCAATGCTATATAATTTTACCAGGGGGTCTATTATGAAATTTTCGACGCGCGTATTTTTTTCGACGTTGTCGAAAATTTGGTATTATGAAATTTAAGACCGCGTTTTTTTTCGACGTTGTCGAAAATTTGGTATTATGAAATACTCGACGCGTTTTTTTTTAGATAACTTCGACTATTTTACGACAGCTCTTAAGGTGTCGAGTACATAAAAAAAAATGTTAAGTATTGAGAAATATAAAAAATTTGTTAGTAATAACAAATTAATAATTTAAACTTATAAAATTTTAATTAATAAAAATTAATTAATTAATTAATTTAAATTTAATAAAAATAATTAATTTAAATTTTCACATAAAAAATAATTAATTTCATTTTTCGACATCGTCGAAAAAAAAAATTCATAATAGCGATTTTCGACGTTGTCGACTGTCGACGTTGTCGAAAAAAATACGCGCGTCGAAAATTTCATAATAGACCCCCAGATTGAATCTAATCCATAAGGGATGTAAATTACAGGAAGTTGAAAAATTTTCGAAACTAAAGTAATAAAACTGTAACTTGGCCACAAGATAAATTATAATCCAATAAGCAAACTCAGGAGGAGTTTGTCGCAAGCCTGATTTGGATTATCTCAGAGAGGTGTAATTATTTAGAAATTGTGAAATTTGTAAGTGAGTATCTCAAAAGTTACAAAAAAAATTATTAATTTAGTTTCGAAAATTTCAGAATTTCTTGTAATTTATGCCATTAGGATTAGGGTATAATTCTATATATTCTTCTCAGCATATATCATATAATATGGCCCACCGATCGTCAACCCAAAAGTTTTTTCAATGCTTCCGAAACTGCTGAATCACAGACCTAGTTTTATACATAGCTGTATACTCTTATTTTACGAGTCTCGTATATTATATAAATTATGTTGATTTAAAAGTTTGATTAACAAAAAACCTAATGGAAAAAATTAAATAATCTTACTTTCATTAAGGGCACACCCCAAAACGAAATATTTAACAAAATATTATACCTTTGCTTCAACAAAAAGACAATATTATTTAGTTCATATCCACATACGTTTTATTTTACTGAAGCTGTTGTTGTGATACAAAGAGATTACCAGATTGAGATAGCAACCAATTTTGTAGGCGTTATGTTGTTTCAAACTTCAAAACAAAGTCTGTAAATATACGAGGTATAAAACAATAAATCCTGGTGGATAATGTATTTAGGTTTCAGAATCGTACAATAATCTTACATATATCATCTTTTTATATGTCATTAACAAACTCTTAGGCTATTTCTTATACATATATGTGTGTGCACCGTTTCCATATGAAACACAGAACTGAGACAACGAAAAATGTACGAATATAGAAAATAAATTAGAGATAATATTAAACCATAGACAAATAAATGAATAAAGATCTCTAAACCAATGGAAAATTTATGTTTAAATCAAATTCTCGATGTCGTTACAAATGGAAAAAATTTTCTAGCGGCTGTTAGTAGAAATATTAGTTAATACTCAAACCCTATTTTGGTCTACATTATGAGCGCAATACATATTTCTCGCTCAATATATTTTTTCAATACGCGCGCGACAAATAAAAAATTTTATATTTGTGTATGCAGTAAAAAAGAAACAAACGGAAAAATAACAAATTCAACTTATTTTTTATTTTCGTTTGAAAGTATCCTTTCTCTTATTCTAATATATATGTATGATTTATATTTTAATAAAACAGAATGAAATGAAACTAAAACGCACGTATTATGTATATACATACTCGTATATACATATGTACTATTTAAAATAATGTTTACGCACGATCGATAATTTCTTGTTTAGATATATAGAATTTAAACACGTGGTGACCATAAAAAGGAAGAGGATCTATTTTAGATGTTAGTATGTAGCTACGATGATTGTTTTGGTGTGCTGCATGAAGTATAATTTAAAAAACGAATATTTGGAGGAGATGATAAGAAACATCAAAAATTTATGAACGAAAGGGAAAAATATTATAATTAAATGGTTTTTTAATGATCGCAGAAAACAATTACATATACATATTACATATTTGTGTTTGGTTACATTATGTATATTTTATATGCCTATCTATACTGGTTTGTCCAAATTAAATACATTCATGACTAAATTTTCCCTAAGTATACTATTAAGGATGATGCATGATTTAAATTCGATAATTTTAAAATACCTAATAATTTTATAAATGATTTTATTTTTGAGAAAATGAAGAAAATCAGCTTACACCGGAAAGATGTCTTTGGGAAAATGTACTATGCATTTGGATTTTTCTCCAAAAAATTAGTCAAGCATACAAATTTTTGTTAACGTTTTCCCCTTATTCCATATTATCTGAAGCATTGTAGGACTTGGTTTGTTTCAACTAGTTTTTGCAAACATTTTAAGACGTCGAAAATAAAAGCTAGTTTTTGATTTTAACTAGATTTGCAAAAACATTAATATTTCGGTTGCGGTTGTGGTATATACATATATAGAATTATGAGTATACACAATATCCGTGCAATTCCATTTTTAATCTACTAACCCCAAATTAAAATCATCCTAAGGTTTTAAAATGACAATATTTAAATATTTCGTTGTTCGTTGTTGTCAATTGATTTACAAGCTTACATTAAAAGTACACTTCAATTTTTCAAATACCAACCACCCTTATCGTGAAAACTACCCCAAATTTCTCTAGAATAAATGACCACTTCTTTAAAAATTTCAAAAATAGACTATTCAATATCGGATAATGGGTATCGCTTTATAATCCACATCAGAAATGCAATTCGATTCTTAAGTTGTAATTTTAAATCATGGACACAAATTTATTTAGCCACCCACTTTATTTATTAGGTGTATAACAATTTCTACAGATTTTGTCTTCGCGCTTAAAATTATATTTAAAATAGCAATATATTCACGGTATTTTGTGATTTTTACAGGATCGTGAGTTACATTACCTCTCAGAATAGCAGAGTTTACAATGGCAACTGATAAACAGCACATTCGGCACTGCATCTATACGAATTCCAATAAGGAACAAAGCTTCTAAAGCACGGGAATCAATTTGTAGTGTTCTTGGTGCTAACCTTGTGTCTTATGAAATTTGTAATTATTGGTACAAACGTTTTAGAAGTGGTGATTTCGATCTTAGCGACAGCCTCGAAAGTTTGAAGATGTGCGAGGTAACCTGGAATCTACAACAGCAACAGACATAACTCAGAAAAACCTAATACCTAAATAAAATAATGCGTAATAATTGGATTCACATTAGTTTTCAATTCCTATAAAAATCATAAACATTTGATAGTTTAAATTCTCCTAAACTTCTGAAACTTTAAATGAATTGTAAGAAATATGTACTATGGACTTGAAGGATATAAAAATTAACTAAATAGAGTAAACTATTTTCTGGACAGTTATTTTTCAGTAAGTATCTTCTCCTGTACTAAATATTAATTTATTGCATTAATATGCCCAGTACCAAGTGAATTTTCTAAAACTGGTTATGTAAATGTATTTAATTAATGTGTAATAATCCATCATCATTAGTCATACATACTTTAATCGTATATAGTCCAATGAGTTGTCACAGATTTTAGTGAGGCCTCATTAAACCTTATATGAAACATGTCTTTGTTTTCGGTGAGACTTCAGTGGGCTGAACTTGCTCGACATGTTTAAAGAGTTCGTAGTATAAATATTTTTTGTATATAAAATCAATAAGGACTTCTGCCTGATGACCTAAATCAAGGACAGGATCACGAACGCCGCACGGAAGTCCCAGAAAATATTCGAACCCAATTCAAATAAAATTAATTATAAACGGAACACACAACCTAAATTTAATAAAATAAAAAACATTTCGCGCTAACATAAAAGGTGTTTTTTTATAGGTTCACAATTTAGAATTAAAATAGAACAAAGAAAAATATTTTGAATATCAGTGAAACTAGCTTTATTGGATAGATAATTTTATGCTTGAATATGATTTCGGCCATGTGGCCACAGCGTCTGGCGCGTAGATGGCGCAACCTGGATGTTCAATTTTTATACACTTTTCGCAGCAATTCACAATTTTTCTTTTTTGCCGAATTTTGTGTTCCAAGAGTACAATCGTCTCTGGTTTACCAGCGTTGACAAGTGACTTAACATATCCCCAAAGAAAATAATCTAATGGAGTAAGATCACACGATCTCGGTGACCAATTAACAGGACCATTACGTGAAATTAGTCTTTTATCAAATATTCCGCACTGTGTGGCATGTGGCACCGTCTTGTTGGAGCCACATATCAGCAATATTTATGGCAGCCAATTGGGGCACAACAAAGTTAGAAATCATGTCCCTATACCGTTCACTGTAATATTCTGACCTTCATTGTTTTTGAAGACATGTAGACCAATGAATCCGACAGCACATAAAGCGCACCAACTAGTGATTGTCTATGGATGTAATGATGTTTCAGCCAAGGTTTGTGGATTACAATTACAATTTTTACAGAAATTATAATGTAAACATTTGTTTTTAGCTTACCAAAATATGGAGAATTGAAAAAGCAATGGTTGAAAGCAATTGGCTTCGGTGAACAAGATGTACTAAGTGCATGATTATTCGATGCCACAGACAAAAGAGAATCAGAGGAGTTTCTTAAGAAAATCAGCCATTCTCATCTTGTTCATTTACGAATCAACGTGTGGATTTGAAATCAATGAAAATTATCTTAAAAATACATGCCCCCCAATATTAATCAAACCGTAATTTCATATCATACTGAAAAAACATGTTAGTTTGAAAATTTGTTTCCCAAGACGTTTATTCAACTTCTATAAATGATGCTAACTATATTATCGGGGCCAATTTAGAAGTTTCTTCTCAAGTTGAGGAAGATCCAATCTATGCGTTGAACTTATTAAATGATTTGGCAATCAAGTCGTTGCGTTTAAATAAAACTAATAAAGACCATGACCAGGATTATTTACCACCAATTGACGAAGTACCTGAACTGATGGTATTCGGAACTAATATAGATTTTATCATCGTGAATTGATAAAAAAATTTAATGACGATAATATATCCGATTTAAATAAAAGTCCTTTGAAATTGCAAACCATTACAAAAATCTCAAATAGTTCACCTCTTGGTGCTAGCAATCGTAGTGGTACTACTTCTTCTGATTTTGTTAATAAAAGTATAAAACCGTCTTACATATACAAACAATTTAATAAAATAACGTTAAAACGAGCAATGGCCTCATCACGTGCTGATCTTTCTACGAGTTCAAGAAGGACTTCTTTAAGGACTAAATTCGAAGAATCTACGACAAACAAGTATGAGATAAAGAAGAAAAAAATATTATTTTGGGCCACCTGATAGACGAACTTGAAGAAAAAAAATTTTATTAGTTCTTGCCAGAAGGATAATTTTTTAAACCATTCTAACTCAAATTCAATTTTTTGAGATAAAATTAAAAATCAAAAGTTAGGCAGAAAATATTCAGAAGAAATACGGAAGTTTGCTTTAAATTTAAACTTTTTTCTCCGAAGGCATAGGCCATATGTTCGAAACCAATTTAAAAACTGCTTGCCTCATTCTCATACACTTGCTTATTGGTATAAAGTAGTAAATGGGCATCCAGGTTTTACTTCAGAATCTTTTCAAACTTTAAAGTTGCTGGTCTGATCAAAAAAGGAAGCAGATGAGGTTGTTATTGAAAATGTATGCTTGGATGAGTTGTCCATTCATCCAAAATGCGAGTATGATTTCCACACCAATAGAATACAGGTAACCCTCCAAGAACACGGCGTTCAAAGAACACGGTTTCGAAGAACACGGATACCCATTTCCTCAAATTCCACGGTTTCAAACAACTCGATTTTCGTTATTCTCTTTTATTTTGTGTTTTGTATATCATAACAAAAAATAAAACGTAACGTTTTTTTTATTTTATTTTTTGTATTATTGAACAACACGATTTCAAAGAACACGGAACGAATTAATCGTGTTCTTGGAGGGGTTCCAGTATCATGATACGCCTAGTTTGAAGGTAGCGACCCAAATGATAATACTTTAGCTACCCAAGTAATTGTGTTTATGTTTGTCAGTTGTACTGCTCGTTGGAAAATTACTCTTGGATATTTCCCTATTAGTAGCTTAACATCTGTACAAAAGAAAAATATGATAGAGTTTCACTTGCCTTTATTACACAATATTGTGGTTGTAACAACTGAAACAAGCATAAAATTATCTATCCAATAAAGCTAGTTTCACTGATATTCAAAATATTTTTCTTTGTTCTATTTTAATTCTAAATTGTGAACCTCTAAAAAAACACCTTTTATGTTAGCGCGAAATGTTTTTTATTTTATTAAATTTAGATTGCGTGTTCCGTTTATAATTAATTTTGTTTGAATTGGGTTCGAATATTTTCTGGGACTTCCGTGCGGCGTTCGTGATCCTGTCCTTGATTTAGGTCATCAGGCAGAAGTCCTTATTGATTTTATATACAAAAAATATTTATACTACGAACTCTTTAAACATGTCGAGCAAGTTCAGCCCACTGAAGTCTCACCGAAAACAAAGACATGTTTCATATAAGGTTTAATGAGGCCTCACTAAAATCTGTGACAACTCATTGGACTATATACGATTAAAGTATGTATGACTAATGATGATGGATTATTACACATTAATTAAATACATTTACATAACCAGTTTTAGAAAATTCACTTGGTACTGGGCATATTAATGCAATAAATTAATATTTAGTACAGGAGAAGATACTTACTGAAAAATAACTGTCCAGAAAATAGTTTACTCTATTTAGTTAATTTTTATATCCTTCAAGTCCATAGTACATATTTCTTACAATTCATTTAAAGTTTCAGAAGTTTAGGAGAATTTAAACTATCAAATGTTTATGATTTTTATAGGAATTGAAAACTAATGTGAATCCAATTATTACGCATTATTTTATTTAGGTATTAGGTTTTTTCTGAGTTATGCCTGTTGCTGTTGTAGATTCCAAGTTAGCTCGCACATCTTCAAACTTTCGAGGCTGTCGCTAAGATCGAAATCACCACTTCTAAAACGTTTGTACCAATAATTACAAATTTCATAAGACACAAGGTTAGCACCAAGAACACTACAAATTGATTCCCGTGCTTTAGAAGCTTTTTTCCTTATTGGAATTCGTATAGAATGCAGTGCCGAATGTGCTGTTTATCAGTTGCCATTGTAAACTCTGCTATTCTGATAGGTAATGTAACTCGCGATCCTGTAAAAATCACAAAATACCGTGAATATATTTCTATTTTAAATATAATTTTAAGCGCGAAGACAAAATCTGTAGAAATTGTTATACACCTAATAAATAAAGTGGGTGGCTAAATAAATTTGTGTCCATGATTTAAAATTACAACTTAAGAATCGAATTGCATTTCTGATGTGGATTATAAAGCGATACCCATTATCCGATATTGAATAGTCTATTTTTGAAATTTTCAAAGAAGTGGTCATTTATTCTAGAGAAATTTGGGGTAGTTTTCACGATAAGGGTGGTTGGTATTTGAAAAATTGAAGTGTACTTTTAATGTAAGCTTGTAAATCAATTGACAACAACGAACAACGAAATATTTATATATTGTCATTTTAAAACCTTAGGATGATTTTAATTTGGGGTTAGCAGATTAAAAATAGAATTGCACGGATATTGTGTATACTCATAATTCTATATATGTATATACCACAACCGCAATCGAAATATTAATGTTTTTGCAAATTTAGTTAAAATCAAAAACTAGCTTTTATTTTCGACGTCTTAAAATATTTGCAAAAGCTAGTTGAAACAAACCAAGTCCTACCATGCTTCAGATAATATGGAATAAGGGGAAAACGTTAACAAAAATTTGTATGCTTGACCAATTTTTTGGAGACAAATCCAAATACATAGTACATTTTCCCAAAGACATCTTTCCGGTGTAAGCTGATTTTATTCATTTTCTCAAAAATAAAATCATTTATAAAATTATTAGGTATTTTAAAATTATCGAATTTAAATCATGCATCATCCTTAATAGTATACTTAGGGAAAATTTAGTCATGAATGTATTTAATTTGGACAAACCAGTATAGATAGGCATATAAAATATACATAATGTAACCAAACACAAATATGTAATATGTATATGTAATTGTTTTCTGCGATCATTAAAAAACCATTTAATTATAATATTTTTCCCTTTCGTTCATAAATTTTTGATGTTTCTTATCATCTCCTCCAAATATTCGTTTTTTAAATTATACTTCATGCAGCACACCAAAACAATCATCGTAGCTACATACTTACATCTAAAATAGATCCTCTTCCTTTTTATGGTCACCACGTGTTTAAATTCTATATATCTAAACAAGAAATTATCGATCGTGCATAAACATTATTTTAAATAGTACATATGTATATACGAGTATGTATATACATAATACGTGCGTTTTAGTTTCATTTCATTCTGTTTTATTAAAATATAAATCATACATATATATTAGAATAAGAGAAAGGATACTTTCAAACGAAAATAAAAAATAAGTTGAATTTGTTATTTTTCCGTTTGTTTCTTTTTTACTGCATACACAAATATAAAATTTTTTATTTGTCGCGCGCGTATTGAAAAAATATATTGAGCGAGAAATATGTATTGCGCTCATAATGTAGACCAAAATAGGGTTTGAGTATTAACTAATATTTCTACTAACAGCCGCTAGAAAATTTTTTCCATTTGTAACGACATCGAGAATTTGATTTAAACATAAATTTTCCATTGGTTTAGAGATCTTTATTCATTTATTTGTCTATGATTAAACTTTGGTAAGGTTTAAGAACGCTAAAAGTTAGTTATACCATAGACAAATAAATGAATAAAGATCCCTAAACCAATGGAAAATTTATGTTTAAATCAAATTCTCGATGTCGTTACAAATGGAAAAAAATTTCTAGCGGCTGTTAGTAGAAATATTAGTTAATACTCAAACCCTATTTTGGTCTACATTATGAGCGCAATACATATTTCTCGCTCAATATATTTTTTCAATACGCGCGCGACAAATAAAAAATTTTATATTTGTGTATACAGTAAAAAAGAAATATAACAAATTCAACTTATTTTTTATTTTCGTTTGAAAGTATCCTTTCTCTTATTCTAATATATATGTATGATTTATATTTTAATAAAACAGAATGAAATGAAACTAAAACGCACGTATTATGTATATACATACTCGTATATACATATGTACTATTTAAAATAATGTTTGTGCACGATCGATAATTTCTTGTGTAGATATATAGAATTTAAACACGTGGTGACCATGAAAAGGAAGAGGATCTATTTTAGATGTAAGTATGTAGCTACGATGATTGTTTTCGTGTGCTGCATGACGTATAATTTAAAAAACAAATATTTGGAGGAAATGATAAGAAACATCAAAAATTTATGAAAGAAAGGGAAAAATATTATAATTAAATGGTTTTTTAATGATCGCAGAAAACAATTACATATACATATTACATATTTGTGTTTGGTTACATTATGTATATTTTATATGTCTATCTATACTGGTTTGTCCAAATTAAATACATTCATGACTTGATTTTCCCTAAGTATACTATTAAGGATGATGCATGATTTAAATTCGATAATTTTAAAATACCTAATAATTTTATAAATGATTTTATTTTTGAGAAAATGGATAAAATCAGCTTACACCGGAAAGATGTCTCTGGGAAAATGTACTATGTATTTGGATTTGTCTCCAAAAAATTGGTCAAGCATACAAATTTTTGTTAACGTTTTCCCCTTATTCCATATTATCTGAAGCATGGTAGGACTTGGTTTGTTTCAACTAGCTTTTGCAAATATTTTAAGACGTCGAAAATAAAAGCTAGTTTTTGATTTTAACTAAATTTGCAAAAACATTAATATTTCGATTGCGGTTGAATTATGAGTATACACAATATCCGTGCAATTCTATTTTTAATCTGCTAACCCCAAATTAAAATCATCCTAAGGTTTTAAAATGACAATGTATAAATATGTATTTCGTTGTTCGTTGTTGTCAATTGATTTACAAGCCCACATTAAAAGTACACTGCAATTTTTCAGATACCAACCACCCCTTATCATGAAAACTACCCCAAATTTCTCTAGAATAAATGACCACTTCTTTGAAAATTTCAAAAATAGACTATTCAATATCGGATAATGGGTATCGCTTTATAATCTACATCAGAAATGCAATTCGATTGTTAAGTTGTAACTTTAAATCATGGACACAAATTTATTTACCCACCCACTTTATTTATTAGGTGTATAACAATTTCTACAGATTTTTTCTTCGCGCTTAAAATTATATTTAAAATAGAAATATTTTCACGGTATTTTGTGATATTTACAGGATCGTGAGTTACATTACCTCTCAGAATAGCAGAGTTTACAATGGCAACTGATAAACAGCACATTCGGCACTGCATTCTATACGAATTCCAATAAGGAAAAAAGCTTCTAAAGCACGGGAATCAATTTGTAGTGTTCTTGGTGCCGACCTTGTGTCTTATGAAATTTGTAATTATTGGTACAAACATTTTAGAAGTGGTGATTTCGATAGGCTATAGCCGTCATTTGCGCGTACATAATAGGACGGCTATAGCCGTCATTTGTTTCTGTAGGCGGAAATATATCGAATTGCAAATCATGAAAAATCGCACAAAAAAAACTGTTATCTGGAATGTTACATCTTTTTTTCGTTGATGTATTACTGAATAATTAACAAAATAATGCATTAGTACACTTCGTAAGAATGATGTTCCTTTTTTATTAATTAAAATATGCAGGACGGCTATAGTCGTCATTTGCATATACATATATCAACAAAAATTTGACGGCTATAGCATTCATCATTTGCGGGAATGGGTTAAAGAGTTCGTAGTATAAATATTTTTTGTATATAAAATCAATAAGGACTTCTTCCTGATGACTTAAATCAAGGACAGGATCACGAACGCCGCACGGAAGTCCCAGAAAATATTCGAACCCAATTCAAACAAAATTAATTATAAACGGAACACGCAATCTAAATTTAATAAAATAAAAAACATTTCGCGCTAACATAAAAGGTATTTTTTGAGAGGTTCACAATTTAGAATTAAAATAGAACAAAGAAAAATATTTTGAATATCAGTGAAACTAGCTTTATTGGATAGATAATTTTATGCCATTAATGCTTGAATATGATTTCGGCCATGTGGCCACAGCGTCTGGCGCGTAGATGGCGCAATCTGGATGTTCAATTTTTATACACTTTTCGCAGCAATTCACAATTTTTCTTTTCGCCGGATGTTGTGTTTCAAGAGTACCATCGTCTCTGGTTTACCAGCGTTGACAAGTGACTTAACATATCCCCAAAGAAAATAATCTAATGGAGTTAGATCACACGATCTCGGTGACCAATTAACAGGACCATTACGTGAAATTAGTCTTTTATCAAATATTCCGCACTGTGTGGCATGTGGCACCGTCTTGTTGGAGCCACATATCAGCAATATTTATGGCAGCCAATTGGGGTACAACAAAGTTAGAAATCATGTCCCTATACCGTTCACTGTAACATTCTGACCTTCATTGTTTTTGAAGACATGTAGACCAATGAATCCGACCGCCCATAAAGCGCACCAAATAGTGATTGTCTATGGATGTAATGATGTTTCGGCAAAGGCTTGTGGATTACAATTACAATTTTTACAGAAATTATAATGTAAACATTTGTTTTTAGCTTACCAAAATATGGAGAATTGAAAAAGCAATGGTTGAAACAATTGGCTTCGGTAAACAAGATGTACTAAGTGCATGATTATTCCATGCCACAGACAAAAGAGAACCAGAGGAGTTTTTTAAGAAAATCAGCCATTCTCATCTTGTTCATTTACGAATCAACGTGTGGATTTGACGTCAATGAAAATTATCTTAAAAATACATGCGCCCCCCAATATTAATCAAACCGTAATTTCATATCATACTGAAAAAACATGTTTGTTTGAAAATTTGTTTCCCAAGACGTTTATTCAACTTCTATAAATGATGCTAACGATATTATCGGGGCCAATTTAGAACTTTCTTCTCAAGTTGAGGTAGATCCAATCTATGCGTTGAACTTATTAAGTGAATTGGCATTCAAGTCGTTGCGTTTAAATAAAACTAATAAAGACCATGACCAGGATTATTTACCACCAATTGACGAAGTACCTGAACTGATGGTATTCGGAACTAATATAGATTTTATCATCGTGGATTGATAAAAAAATTTAATGACGATAATATATCCGATTTAAACAAAGGTCCTTTGAAATTGCAAACCATTACAAAAATCTCAAATAATTCACCTCTTGGTGCTAGCAATCGTAGTGGTACTACTTCTTCTGATTTTGTTAATAAAAGTATAAAACCTTCTTACATATACAAACAATTTAATAAAATAACGTTAAAACGAGCAATGGCCTCATCACGTGCTGATCTTTCTACGATTTAAAGAAGGACTTCTTTAAGGACTAAATACAACAAACACAAAATAATAAGAATCTACGACAAACAAGTATGAGATAAAGAAGAAAAAAATATTATTTTGAGCCACCTGATAGACGAACTTGAAGAAAAAAATTTTATTAGTTCTTGCCAGAAGGATAATTTTTTAAACCATTCTGACTCAAATTCAATTTTTTGAGATAAAACTAAAAATCAAAAGTTAGGCAGAAAATATTCAGAAGAAATACGAAAGTTTGCTTTAAATTTAAACTTTTAAGGCGGTGATTCATGTATAAATTTTAACTGACAGACATAAATAATAATCACTCTAATTGGTTGAATGTCGGCCATATTGTTTTATCGTACGACAAAAATTAAAAATTGAACATTGCTCAATTCTGTATAAGATTTGACGGCAGGGAGAACAAAAGAATAGATAATAAAAAAAAATTCTAAACGAACAAAAATAAAAACACTTTTTTGGTTGCTTGCTTTATAAAATGTCAAAATATATCCATACGACAAAATTTTATACATGTATCGCTTACGTGTGAATTTCATTTTGATCGTATAAGACAAAAAAATATTAACCAATCAGAGCGATTATTATTTATGTCTGTCAGACAAAATTTCTACATGAATCATCGCCCTTATTCTCCGAAAGCATAGGCCATATGTTCGAAACCAATTTAAAAACTGCTTGCCTCATTCTGATACACTTGCTTATTGGTATAAAGTAGTAAATGGGCATCCAGGTTTTACTTCAGAATCTTTTCATACTTTAAAGTTGCTGGTCCGATCAAAAAAGGAAACAGATGAGGTTGTTATTGAAAATGTATGCTTGGATGAGTTGTCCATTCTTCCAAAATGCGAGTATGATTTCCACACCAATAGAATACAGGTAACCATCCAAGAACACGGCGTTCAAAGAACACGGTTTCGAAGAACACGGATACCCATTTCCTCAAATTCCACGGTTTCAAACAACTCGATTTTCGTTATTCTCTTTTATTTTGTGTTTTGTATATCATAACAAAAAAGAAAACGTAACGTTTTTTTTATTTTATTTTTTGTAGTATTGAACAACACGATTTCAAAGAACACGGAACGAATTAATGGTGTTCTTGGAAGGGTTCCAGTACCTGGATACGCCTAGTTTGAAGGTAGCGACCAAAATGATAATACTTTAGCTACCCAAGTAATTGTGTTTGTTTGTCAGTTGTACTGCTCGTTGGAAAATTACTCTTGGATATTTCCTTATTAGTAGCTTAACATCTGTACAAAAGAAAAATATGATAGAGTTTCATTTGCCTTTATTACACAATATTGTGGTTGTAACAACTGAAACAAGCATAAAATTATCTATCCAATAAAGCTAGTTTCACTGATATTCAAAATATTTTTCTTTGTTCTATTTTAATTCTAAATTGTGAATCTCTAAAAAACACCTTTTATGTTAGTGCGAAATGTTTTTTATTTTATTAAATATAGATTGCGTGTTCCGTTTATAATAAATTTTGTTTGAATTGGGTTCGAATATTTTCTGGGACTTCCGTGCGGCGTTCGTGATCCTTGATTTAGGTCATCAGGCAGAAGTTCTTATTGATTTTATATACAAAAAATATTTATACTACGAACTCTTTAAACATGTCGAGCAAGTTCAGCCCACTGAATTCTTACCGAAAACAAAGACATGTTTCATATAAGGTTTAATGAGGCCTCACTAAAATCTGTGACAACTTATTGGACTATATACGATTAAAGTATGTATGACTAATGGTGATGGATTACTACACATTAATTAAATACATTTACATAACCAGTTTTAGAAAATTCACTTGGTACTGGGCATATTAATGCAATAAATTAATATTTAGTACAGGAGAAGATAATTACTGAAAAATAACTGTCCAGAAAATATTTTACTCTATTTAGTTAATTTTTATATCCTTCAAGTCCATAGTACATATTTCTTACAATTCATTTAAATTTTCAGAAGTTTAGGAGAATTTAAACTATCAAATGTTTATCATTTTTATAGGAATTGAAAACTAATGTGAATCCAATTATTACGCATTATTTTATTTAGGTATTAGGTTTTTCTGAGTTATGTCTGTTGCTGTTGTAGATTCCAGGTTACCTCGCACATCTTCAAACTTTCGAGGCTGTCGCTAAGATCGAAATCACCACTTCTAAAATGTTTGTACCAATAATTACAAAATTCATAAGACACAAGGTCGACACCAAGAACACTACAAATTGATTCCCGTGCTTTAGAAGCTTTGTTCCTTATTGGAATTCGTATAGAATGCAGTGCCGAATATGCTGATTATCAGTTACCATTGTAAACTCTGCTATTCTGAGAAGTAATGTAACTCACGATCCTGTAAATATCACAAAATACCGTGAAAATATTTCTATTTTAAATATAATTTTAAGCGCGAAGAAAAAATCTGTAGAAATTGTTATACACCTAATAAATAAAGTGGGTGGGTAAATAAATTTGTGTCCATAATTTAAAGTTACAACTTAACAATCGAATTGCATTTCTGATGAAGATTATAAAGCGATACCCATTATCCGATATTGAATAGTCTATTTTTGAAATTTTCAAAGAAGTGGTCATTTATTCTAGAGAAATTTGGGGTAGTTTTCATGATAAGGGGTGGTTGGTATCTGAAAAATTGCAGTGCACTTTTAATGTGAGCTTGTAAATCAATTGACAACAACGAACAACGAAATACATATTTATATATTGTCATTTTAAAACCTTAGGATGATTTTAATTTGGGGTTAGCAGATCAAAAATGTAATTGTACGGATATTGTGTATACTCATAATTCTATATATGTATACCACAACCGCAATCGAAATATTAATGTTTTTGCAAATTTAGTTAAAATCAAAAACTAGCTTTTATTTTCGACGTCTTAAAATATTTGCAAAAGCTAGTTGAAACAAACCAAGTCCATGCTTCAGATAATATGGAATAAGGGGAAAACGTTAACAAAAATTTGTATGCTTGACCAATTTTTTGAAGGCAAATCCAAACACATAGTACATTTTCCTAAAGACATCTTTCCGGTGTAAGCTGATTTTATTCATTTTCTCAAAAATAAAATCATTTATAAAATTATTAGGTATTTTAAAATTATCGAATTTAAATCATGCATCATCCTTAATAGTATGCTTAGGGAAAATTTAGTCATGAATGTATTTAATTTGGACAAACCAGTATAGATAGGCATATAAAATATACATAATGTAACCAAACACAAATATGTAATATGTATATGTAATTGTTTTCTGCGATCATTAAAAAACCATTTAATTATAATATTTTTCCCTTTCGTCAAATATACTTTCGTTCATAACTTTTTGATGTTTCTTATCATCTCCTCCAAATATTCGTTTTTTAAATTATACTTCATGAGCACACCAAAACAATCATCGTAGCTACATACTTACATCTAAAATAGATCCTCTTCCTTTTCATGGTCACCACGTGTTTAAATTCTATATACTCGTATCTAAACAAGAAATTATCGATCGTGCACAAACCTTATTTTAAATGGTACATATGTATATACGAGTATGTATATACATAATACGTGCGTTTTAGTTTCATTTCATTCTGTTTTATTAAAATATAAATCATACATATATATTAGAATAAGAGAAAAGATACTTTCAAACGAAAATAAAAAATAAGTTGAATTTGTTATTTTTCCGTTTGTTTCTTTTTTTACTGCATACACAAATATAAAAATTTTTATTTGTCGCGCGCGTATTGAAAAAATATATTGAGCGAGAAATATGTATTGCGCTCATAATGTAGACCAAAATAGGGTTTGAGCATTAACTAATATTTCTACTAACAGCCGCTAGAATTTTTTTTCCATTTGTAACGACATCGAGAATTTGATTTAAACATAAATTTTCCATTGGTTTAGGGATCTTTATTCATTTATTTGTCTATGGTTATACGAAGAAAAAGTATATCACCTTAAGACAAAAACAAAAATTAAATCACGTAGGATATAAAATTACCTAATAAATAATAAAAATCGTTTTGCTACTGGAATTTTGAACAAAGATATTTATGTCTCAAGGTGCACAAAATCCACAAAAGATAAAGAAATTATTGCCTAATGAGATCATTTAAATTTGCATCCACTATGCACATAAGAAAATTGAAATATCGCATCGCTTTATTGTTAGACCAAGTCTTGCGGGGTATACCTTGCGGATACCATACTGTTCATTTCTTGGCGTACATAAGATTTGTAAGTCTATATTTGAAACCATATTGTTTGAACTTTAACCTTTTTTACGCACCTTTCAAAATGATATTAATCTCAGTATTGAAAGTTAAAAGTTAAACATACTTTTAATTATCTCGTATTTACACCGTTATAATCAATGTTATTTAATCTAAGAAATTTGTTTAAATGTTTCTGTCATTTTAATTTATTGGTTTTAAATGTATCGATGATAAATAATTCTTCAAGGTAAATATTGGTCAAAATGAAAAAAAAAAAATATTATTTCGCAGTTGAATACGCGCATGTATTACGCAATATTTAGTGAAGTGATAAAAGCGGCCTATATTTTACGAACAGATCAAAAATCTGGGCCTTTATATTCTGTACTGAAAATTTCAAAACGCCAGGTGCAAAAGTTCGTGATATCTACAATAACGTGGCTCAACATCCTTTGCATTAATTTCGATTGATGATGCCAAAATATGTATAAGTTTAAATATCTCAAAGACTACATATTACAAGTGGTGCTGCTTAGAAATAGTTGGCCAACCGTAATGGTATTGCCCTCCAGTTAATCTGTAAAACACGCAGAGTTCTGATGTTGTAGAACTCTGCGTGTTTTACAAATTAATGCATGGTAGATGTTCTGGAGAACTAGAGGAAAAAATACCAACATTCGCTACGCAAGGAAGTTACCCTTCAGTGGCACTATTCTGGTAATTCCCCTGGAATAGGGCACTAGGGAATGAATTTATATGTAATATCTGTTGAAATATTTTTTTTGCCGGCCTACTGAGGAGAAAAGATTGATGTAAATATTTATTAATTAGTGATTTTCCAGAACTTGGTTCTCGCATTTAACATTAAAGGGCGTAAAAAAGTAAAAAAAAAATTGGCATAAGTATGTCAAAAAAAATTATGACTGTAAAATTTGATTTTTAATTATTTTGAAGCACATTTTTTTTTATTTTTGTTTGCATACATATTGATTTAAAACAAATAATTAAAAACAACACAATATGGTAGTAAAGCATTCTGCACACGGGCTCTGTAAATCAGATTCACGATACATATTTGAAAAATTCAAAAAAAAAATTTGTGAGTTTTCGTAACCCCAAAAATGAACCTTGTCGGTGTAAGAAATGGGTTGACGCTTGTCGGAGACCAAAATTTACGATTAAAAAAGGCACACAATATTCGTTCATTTATAGCTCTCATTTTATAGGTGAAAATGGGCCGATGACGTTAAACCCTGACCCCATTTCTGTTACTTTTTCAAAGGTATGTGTACCTTAATTAATTTTTGTTGTTGTTGGCGACATTTGTTAATAAATATTTTAACTACATACGAATTATTTTTGTTATAGATGCCGAAGGCTCGAGGTTTAAAAGCCAGTGAGATGAATCAGCCTACACTTCAAAGTTGCCAAGAGATAAATATTGAAAAAAAGATATATGTATATATAGTAACGTGTAGTTTTATAAAATGTTTCAATTTTTTTTTTAATATAGAGCTTAGTAAACCACAATATGGACAATTCCATGCAATATCATGGTGAAATCTTGAGCAAGCCAGGCGAAACAAATGTGTCCACAATAGATGGCCTTTCATTATCACCAGATTTAAAAGGAAAACACACGCCTAAGCAAACAATAATCTTGCGATAAAAAAAGCTACAATCTGTGGTGGGAAATTATCGTGTATCTAAAAAAACGTTTACAGAGAAAATTAGAAATTTTATAACAACGATTAAATTGTCAACCGTTTAGTTTTGATAGCATTAAAGAGAACCCAAAACTGTTAAAGTTTTACACGAGATTAAGTGTTGATCAAATTGATGATTTCTGGAGGTTTCTTGGGGAAGAAGCTCTAAATTTAGACCATTGGCGAGGTGAAGATAAAAAGAGAAATGTTAATCGGCCAAAAGACCGGTCAGTATTAACACCCAAAATCTGCTGTTTCTTACATTATGTAGACTTCGAGTAGGGCTACTAATTGAGGATTTAACTTATAGGTTTTTCGTAAGCACTTCGTATGTTTCTCCGTACTATAAATACATGGATAATGTTTTATGTATGTTAAATTTATAGCATTAAACATTTTTCCACCAAGAGAAACCGACAGATCAAAAAATCCGAGAATTTTTCGAAAATTTAAAATTTTGCGAGTCGTTATAGACGGATTTGAAGTACGGACACAAAAAGCCGAAGATTATCGAGAACAGGGTATCACATATTCTTATAAAGGTTCAGCCACGTTCAAATTTTTGTATGGAATACATTCATCGGGTGGAATGTGTTTCTTGTCTGATGCATATCAAGGGGCCATATCAGATAGAGATATTTTTATTTCGTGTGGCATAACCAGTCATCTAGAAATGGGTGATTTCATATTAGCAGATCGAGCATTTAATATTGCTGACATATGCAATAGCTTCAATTGTGATTTATTGGCACCGCCATTTTTATCTGGAAGATATAAGTTGACCAGAGAAGAGGTACGCGTCACTAAAGAAATAAGAGAACGTCTTATAGGCAGATTAAAGGTGTACCGGATTTTACAACGGGTGTTGCCTAAAACTTTAATACCATTGATATCTCAGATAACATTCGTAGTTGCGATGCTGGTGAACTTTCAAGAACAAATTATAAAAAATTGAACTTTAAGCGTATGATAAATTTGTATTTCATTTTTATAATCTTTTTTGTTACAAATGTAAATAATAAATAAAAAATAAAAACAAATTAAGTTTATATACTAGTTTTAATTCATAGTTGGATACAGTTCCTATAGCTTGCAATGCAAATTACATTTCAAAATAATATATATTAAAAGATATATTATTTTGAATGTAATTTACAAAAATGTTTACCAACATTTTAAGGCACTTTCAAGGACTAAATTATGAACGCTTAAATAATACTTATAACTATTTTAAATATGATTTAAAATATTATAATCACAAGATAATCACTTTCGTGGTTTGCTAAGAGTAATGTATTTTGTAAGAAAAGAAATAAAACTTCTTTCAGTCTAAAAAATGTATAAGAGATAATTCACGAGTAAGTCTCATCTCAAAAAATCCCACTAATAAAAATTTTTCATGAATTGCTATAAGTTTGGCAGGTGGTTTTGATTGCTAGACCTGCACTAGACCAAATGATAAAATCACAAAATTCCAATTACATGATTGCTAGACTAAACTGAATTTGAAAATACTAGGTATGATTTCGTTTTAAATTTAAATTTCCAAATTCGTCGATTGTAAAGCATAATGTATTTGGGTTTCGGGCTTTTTTGTATTCAAACGGTGAAATATTTTCAAGCAGTTTTGGACATTTAATTTCCAACATTGAAGTAATATTACCATTAGTATCGTATATTACACCATCGGGACTACAATCCAAGCCTGGATAACGAGCGTTAACATAAAATCCGTTTTCTCGAACATCGGCACCGGTTGAACTTTTATATTCCAGAAAAGACCAGAAGTTCCAGAAGTTCATTTTCATTTCCATAAGCAATGGCCGGTAGTTGAGAAATGTCTGTATTCGACCATAAATGATTTTTTATTAAATTATGCAGCTGCTGTAAAGTAAGATTTGGCAACTGATGCCGTAATTCTTACGCGCCGGGCATTGTGCCATGCGCTATTATTTTGAGAAGCAATCTGAGGCCGAAAGTTACTTGAATGTTTAAATTTGTCTTCATTTGCTGTATTTTATCCAGTGATATTTCTTTATACGTGGCATCTTAAGTATATTCTTCTAGTATAAACAATTTGGCAGGAACGTTTGCAAGTCAGATACAAAATTGTTTATTGTTTGCACTTCTGATTCTGAATTGCTTCTCTGTTTTACAGGATTGAATGCCAAAAATCACTTTCAATTTTGTAGTTTCTTTGTAAAATGAACAGATTTGGCTTTGGTAACTTTCGTTGGATTATTTCCTTTTTTCCTTTCCTGATTCCATTTATTTATAGTCGATGTGCACGATATTATTTGATATTCAAGTGTAGTTCTCTAAGACAAATAGTGTTCCATAGTGTGCAATGACAAGATCCCTTCAATTATTTTGGCATCATATTTGTTTATGATCAAACTTAATTTATAAATTACACATGAGTAAGAGGCCTTGCTCATCTGATTTTAAATAATATTGTTGTACGTCATTATTATTTTGCATATTTGTTATGTGCCCGCTAGTGAAACTAAAGCGCGCACGACGTAACAATTTTTAATTTTTCTTGGTGGACTGATATTCACTATTGTCCTCATCATTGCTACTGTCGTTTCGCTCCTCGATATTTCCCATCAAATCAAGATTAAGTCATAATTTTTTCATAACTAAAACCTTTTCCAACCGATACTAGGAATTTGTTTGTTTTGTGTATCTGGAAATTTTTTTGTAAAACCACTTTGATGCTGGTTTGCTATACATTCTGTTACACTAAAAAAAAAGTTAAAACACGCTCAAATATACTTAAAAGTATTTACCGTTTAACTAATTCAGGTTTGTTAACATTATTTGAAATGCCTCTGCACGCAAGCCATCTTTTGAGGCGTTCATTTTATTTAAAAATGGATTGGAGTGTGGACTTGGCTAAAGGCACGTCTTCTTCAGTTAGATAATTCATTCTACATAATATGTTGATGTATTACACTGAATCTAAAATAAACAAAAATATATACACAAAACTTCATAAACATAACCTTAATATATTTACTAATTTCTTCAATCCAGACTTCGGAATGTGTGTCTTAAACATGAAGTTTGTAGTATTAATATTATATTAATATTACAAACTTCATGTTTAATCTATAATATATAAATGGACATGTCCTTTTTAACTCAAAAATGTTTAGATAAAAATGAACAATTTTTGTGTTTTTATATGAAATTTTTGACAATATGTTTTACCCCATTGCAAACAGCAGCGATGCCCAAGCGAGAAAAGATAAAACCAATAAATGAATCGGGCAAATGGCTAATTGGGAATAATTTTTCCATATCTAAATTGGCAGAAAAAAGTATTTAATTTTGTTTTCAAAAAATTTAAGACTATATATATATAGCTTTTTATGTCAGTATGCCAGAAAAAAAAGATTTCAACATAAATTACATATAAATTCTTTTCCCAGTTCCCCATTCCCGGGGAATTACCAGAATAGTGAAACCGGCAGAGTCAATTCAATCCTGTACTAAATTAAAAATAAACGTAAAAAATGGAATAAACATCAGATTGTGACTAACTTACTCGTAATAAGACAACTTATTAGTCAAACACGCAACAACAAAATCACATCAAAACTAATGGTGCTGTTAGATGTAACAGATAAAGAACCTCTTAGAAAATGTCAAAACTTTCCAACCATAAATGTTTCTGAAGTTTATAATTAGCTGAGTAATTTCATTCAAAATAGTACAATAATTTCCATCCGAGATCGTTATACGTCAATGTTCATGTCTTTCAAATACCAAATTCTTTTTAATTTTAACCAGTTTTCCAAGTAGCTGGAGACATAATACCATATTTTGTGTTAGTGATGCTGACCAATCAGATGCAAGAAATGTTAAAACCGCACTTGAAACCACAGCTATAGCAAGTCAATTTTACAAACAGGGGTACTGAGATTTTACGATATGTCACAAGTCTGTGTTACAAGTTTCGATCAACGATGAGTCATTAAGCGAGCTTAATTGCAGAGTTCAAATTTTGAGTATAAACGCAAGAAATGTTGTCAATGGTGCTCATTTTACTCAAAACTACCAGTACGAGAGTTCATGAAGCTTGAACTTACGGATCCGAGTTTCAACCGGACATCATGGCAACCCAACATCGTGGCTATTGTTATACCGAAGGATGTCAATATGTTCAACACGGTAAGGGCGTCAGTCCATTGCTATGATGTAATAGCTTGGTATTATCAGATTGTTGTTTAACTATCTTAGCCTATTGGGTAATTGCGAATTGATTGATTGATTAATTGAGATATCGAAAGACGGTCGTTCGTTAAGATGTTTAATCTTTCGGTTATAATGTTGTTGCTTGTATTTTGTACTCAATGTGAGCTTAAGAGGTGCAAAAGCTCAGTGAATAGCTCGAATTGTATGCCTGACAATTTCCCTTAATTGTTAAGTACTTCAATTTTTCTAATTTAGTTTCAAATTTTACTAAACCATAAAATAGTAATACACAATAAAAGTCTTTATATTAAATTATGTTCCCATTTTTATTTTGCTTCTTGGTGATTATTTGATTATTAAAAACATCTAAATTAAGTATTAGAGTATAAGGTAACAAATACAAAATCGGATTAGAATCCGAAATCGGATTTTGCTATTATAAAAATCCGATATCGAAAATCCGCTATTAAGAAAACTTAAAGGATAAAACGAAATCGGATTTTCCGAAAATCGAATGTCAAAATCCGACTGCTATTTAGTTGACGAATTTCATTTTTTGTTATGGAATGTGTGTGTTTCTTCAACTGTTTCAAACAATATATTTTTTTACGAAATATAAAAACAAAAAAATTAAATTAAACAATATTTAAAATATAAGTATAATATATTTAAATAAAAAATATTCATTTTGGGGAACAATTTGAGTAACTTGTTGATTTTATGGAACGAAATGCGGGAATCGGAAATAATTATTTGAATGACGTTATTATTTTTTGGCGTTTTAGAACCTTTTTATTTATATACACATATTTCACACAAAGAATATTATAGAAAATGAACTAGATTTCATCTGACAAATTAGCCAATTAAAAAACAAAGGGAAATTCGCGGCGGATCGGATTTTTTTTTTTGATATCGGAAAAAATCCGATATCGGAGAAACATGATTGATTAGGGTGGATCTAATTATAACTGGATATTTACTTCTGGATCGTCTTCAAGTATTTCACTAGAATCAGACTCGTCATTTGAGTATACTTCATTAGCAGTTTTTCACAGTTCAGTACGATTCGGTAAAAGAGCTTCCCATTCGGTAGGAGATTTGTCATAGTAATTTAAATCTTGTTGAAGTGATTCATTCCATGTATAACATGGCCGTCCTACTTTTTTTTGACCTGCATTATAGGCCATTGCAGCTTTTAAAATATGAGTGGGGCCCCTTCGATGGATATGTCCCCAATAATTTATTTTGTGTCTTGATTTTTTTCGTTATAGTTTTGCCGCTTAATATAACTTTAACTTTACAAGCTGTGGGTTTATTGACACTAAACTCAATTATTTTTTTTCAAAATGTAGAACTCATATTTTCTTAAACGAAGACGATTAGCAAATGTGAGTGTTGTTGTTTTTAGTCCATAGGTTATTATAGGAGATATTACAGTATTATTGCTGTACTAAATGGAACTTTATTCTTTTTTATAAATGTTTACATTCGTTTTGTGATTCCCAATGCTTGGTGACAACGAGTTCGAATAGTGTGTGGTCGATCTAAATTTGAGCTCAAATATGTACCTAAATAACGCATTATATCAACACGGGTGAAGTTTATTCCAGCTAAAATAAGATTAGGAGGAGGATCAAAGCTGGAATTGGGATCTCGGATGAGTGTAGTGCACTTAATCGAATTTATCCTTAAGCCAACTACACTTGGTGAGTTAATTAATTCTTCAAGAATGGGTTGAATTGTGGTGATGTCCCGAGTAATAAGGATAATATCATCAGCATAAGTCAGAATAAGGGGTAATTGTAAGTTATCGCGCTGTTCCAATCTTAGTATAGGATATAGATCTGATACGGTAACCAAAACTTTATTTAAAATAAAGTTGAAAATACGGGGTGAAATAGGACAACCTTGTTTAACCCCTTTATTTTTCTTAATTGTCTCAGTACAAATATTGTACCATTTAATTGAGGTACGTTCCCAAAAACAGGCTTTAATGATACGATTGACCAAATAGTGTGGTACATATTGCTGTAAATATTCGGAGACCACGGTTAGATCTACAGTATCAAAGGCCTTCAATAAATCAATTGATAACACGTAAATCAGATTACCTGCACGCCACTCCTCAAGAACGCGCCTTTTTGTAAACATATGATCTTCTGTAGATCGATTAGCTAGGAAAGCTGCTTGATATGATGATGGTAAATTTAAATGTTCATCTAACCGGTTGAGAAGTAGTTTTGAATATATTTTGTAACCTACATTACATAAAGTAATCCTTCGGTACTGGTTAATGTTTGCTGGTTTTTTTACCTTTGGAATTGGAACTTGTATGGTTTCAAGCCACTCAGAAGGAGGATCATTATTTATCCAAACATTTTCAATTACTGAATGTATACCATGGATTACATTGTCGGGTGCATGTTTAAAGAATTCAATCGGAATCCCATCCTTTCCTGGTGCAGTTCCTGTCCGTATAAACTTGGTTATAGTTCTTATGTCGTCTTTGCTGGGTGGAAGTCCTAATGGACAGTAATCATATTCCTTCGAATTTCTTTAACTCACAAAGCCATGAAGATATTGGAATGTAGGTTCCTGTAGTTGTATTATTCTGTCTCTTATGATGTTTAGAATATTGGTAAGTTTTGCGAATTCGTTCGGTTGGTTTGTAATTGGTTAGGTTTTTGAAAAATTCTTGGCATTCAAGTGATCGATGTTCATTATAGGCGCGTGTTAAAGATTGCCTGGCGGTCTTAAAAGATCTCTGAGCATTTGAGTCGCGAGGGTGACGGTTTTTATAATGCCTTGCGCTTTGAAAAGCAGCAAGTGCTTTACAACGCTTAGGTGTTAAAGGAGTTTTGGTACATAAAACTTTTTGGGCAGTTATTTTAATGCTGTCGATTATTGTATTCCATTGATTATTGGTTCTATGCGCTTTAATAGAACTCTCGTATGTTGTAGCAAGTTGTTTTTGAAACTCCGTTTTAACATTATCATTCTGTAATAGTCCTACGTTTATAGTCCTATAATTGTAGAATGCTGTGGTTCCTGTGGCTGTTGGAATGTGCTGTTGTTTACTAATTGGTAATGGAGCGACCTTTCTACGTGGGGTGCATGTTATTCACACAAGACAATGGTCGCTTAATTCAGGATAGAATTTGTCTACCTTAATAGAATTTATAAATAGTAAATGTGGTTTTCGTCGCGTTAAAATATGATCAACTTGTCATCGACTATGTCCATCTGTCCAGGTGTAAATGGGCTTGTGTCTTGGAACAGGTTTGAGGTGGAACAGAGATAAATAGAATTTCTCCTAAATTGGGTAAATCTCCTAGTAGCGTAATTATTATAAAGGACTAAAAATTACTTGTTCCCTTCAATAAATTTAGGAAATTACTTTCTATAGAAATCTCCGGGCCTTAATACCGCCGTTTCATTCGCACTCAGGTCCCTTTAGATGAAAATGAATATTATAAAAAATTCTATTCTTCTGTTAAAATTTCAATAAAACGAGAGTTGAAAAATTAGCTTCATTGATCAAATGAAATCTGTTCTGTGACCGATATTAGAAAGTCAATCGTCAAAAAAATATAGAGGGCCTTTCTTCAATTTTTTTAAAATCATTCGTAGTGGAAAACTTTTTATGATCTCACCCATAAAGATTTTTGAGTCCAATTGTAGGGCCTTTAAATGAATTATTCTGGAAACAAGAGTTACTGTAATCACTTCCTGGCACTCGAAAACACCTACCAAATGTTCCCGAGATCAAAAGCTCCGCCACCAATTTAATTCGTCCTAGTCGAAAAAAGTTTTAAACACAAATTTAGGCCTCACCGAAAATATGCTCTTAAAAATAGGTTTTAGGGGTATATCCTCTATCCGGTCGCAAATTATTTAATTGCGAGGCGAAATATGGTTACTAGATTTATGTTGCCATGCCAATTGGCAAATTTTTTAAAATTTAAATTTGTTTTGCGATTGTAAAGTAGAAATACACAAAAAGACTGTTACGAAAAACAAATTTAAATTTTAAAAAATGTGTCAATTGGCATGGCAACATAAATCTAGTAACCATATTTCGCCTCGCAATCAAATAATTTTCGGCCGGATAGAGGATATACCCATAAAACCTATTTTTAAGAGCATATTTTTGGTTGCCCTAGTTATGAATGAATTGGTAAAAATTGTATTGAGTTAACGTGGTAAAAATCAAATTTTTATCTGATTCAAAATCTGTCAAGGTAGCAACTTAGTACTGAAAAATACCGTTATGGCGCTGGAAGCAGTTACAATTTTTACGTATTTTACGTATTCCCTTATGTGGCATTTTATTTTAACAGTTTTGGGAAAATAACCAATTTTGTTACAAGCCATTTAATTCTCAAATCCAGAATCATGAAAAAATGTTAAAATTGGTCGCATTTTCACGATGACGACAAAACAATTTTTTTCTAAATCAGTGATGATCGTATATTGAGAGTACATTTTCCTGCCGTTTTGTGACCATTTTTCTTACTGAAAATTTGCGATGTTTTCAATTTCTCTTGAATTCTCGGGGTTAGTCAGTTTTTAGAACGAAGTACTGATTCAGTCCCTAGCACTTTTTATTGCATTTTTTTAGATCAAGGACAATTTCAATAACTCGATGAATTAGATAACAAAAAAATTGGTTCGTCGGTCGATGAAAGCCCATTTGGTGTATTTCAGAAATGTGATTATAAAAATAATTAACAACATCTTATAAATACGTAATTATTTCATGCAATAAATTGGGTATTTCTAATATGTTTTCCACGTCATTATCGATCGGTATATATTATTGCACTAAATGCGCTAAGTGTTTTAAACATAAAACATAACCAAGCCTAATTATGAAGTGTATTTATGAAGATGGGAAAATTTTTTATTCTCAGGAATAGGATAATGATGCGGTTGTTATGTTTTACATGTACGCAAGATTGCATCCAAATAATAGATCAATAACCCGTAAATATTTATCTCGCGTATAAATTCGAATGATCGACTAAATACCTGTCTTACATATTTCACTGTCTAACACTTCATTTAAGGTACCAAAGATAATGTTTACAAAAAAACGTCTTATTGTCTTCAATTTAGTAGTTTGAAATGCTATTATGCAGGCTACACCGAAAACACTTTATGTGCAGTGTGCGTGTTGCTAATATTAAACTAATTTTCCCAACAAAAAAAAAACGGAGATCGAATTTTTTTTTTTCTCTGCGAGTTACCTCAAACGATGCCGATCATAATTTGCACTTGCTTTGAATTTAATTGATATACGAAAATAAAAGTGAAAAATCTGGTGTTTCATATACACAAGCATTTATTGTCTTATCCAATTTCGTATTTTTTGAGATATTGATACAATTGCATATTTCACGTAACATACAAAAATTTTTAGATCTAAATTGAATTATGATTGACAGGTGCATTTAATGAGGACCATCTTAGTAGACATGTTGCCTTTTCGTAAATAATTTGAAACATGATGTGAATTTAAACTTATTAGTTGTTTGTAACAAAGCAATGTGAAATTTGGTTACAAGTTGCACAAAGTACAGAAACTGTGTTTTCGTCACAATTATCAATTAATGTTTCCCAAAATATCTATCAGCAAATTTTTTTATATGAAATTTGAAATAAGTAGCAAATTATTTCAAATTCAATATAAAAAAATTTAATTCGTCTTACAAGATAAACATTTCAAGATATTTAAAACAGTTCTAAAAAATGTTTGCAAAATATTAAAGGATTATAAAAATTAAGATGCGATGGGGATGCAGGAATAGGAAAATGTTGATGATTCTAATAATGTCCACATCTTTGCCAAATAAATCAAACAACTCCAGTTTTTCTTTTTATTAAAATGCTTTTTTTTAATTTTAAGGCTTCGATTCAAAATAACACGTGATCGATTTTCATACCTACAAGACACAAATACCATTTTGAACTTTTCATTCAAATCGTATCATTCGTAATTTTTTATTTTTTTTTTTTTTTTATTTATTGGAGGCGCTGCATCGAAAATAAACGTGAGCAAGAAACCTTTCAAATATTTTTGTGAATAGTTGTGAACAGAATGATGGGGTGCCAGAATGTTTTAAGAATACAATGTTATGATTTAAAAGGCAGATGTCATTACCATTTGTTAATATCAACTGCACTATAGTATTTCTTAAGCTAGCGGATGACGTATTCTAAAGAGAAATTAAAAGTTATTTTTCCAATCGAATCACTTTTCGATACTCCTCCTGATGTAATTTTAAGAGTCGCTGAAAGTTTATCTTAGCTGTATACCACGAATTTAGAGGTTTCAGTAATCTGCAAATATAGATATCAGATGCTGCAGAACTATTTTGAAAGTTCAAATACATTGGTTCTCGTATAGCTAAGATGCAGTCGCTATAAATAACTTTGCTCGTTGTTCAAAGCGAACCAGTATTTAACAAAGCTATTCCCCGATAGTAATTACAATTCAAGTGATCTCTCGTTTTTGTAGTAGGCAGACCAGACTGATCTTTTACTGTTCTAGGATTTCTTCAGTAAGTCATATAGTTGAGTAGTTGACACAAGTTTATTCTCTTCGTCAGGTAGGATATTTGATCGCCACAGTTAGTCAGCATTTCGCCCGAAATTTCATTTTTACAAGGAATCACACGATGATAGTGGAATCCATTTAGTGTTGATGTTGAACTGACGAATGGAACTGACGTTTATGGAATGTCGAATGGAATTCGAAAATGGTTGGATATAAGATTTAAATTTCTGATTTAAATGAATTTGACATTTATTTATTTATTCATTAATAAATATTTAGTGAAACCCACACTCTATTTTAAATTTAGAAGACCATTCGTATAACATTTAAACTGTTCATCTCATTCTCATTTTTCGTGTCCATTGGCTTTTCTTATTCCATCATAATCTTCATACTTTTTATGAAGTGTTTTACTTCGTTTCTAATTAGTCAACCAATTGAAACGAATAACTATGTGAAAAATATTATTAAATAGCTCCAAAATAATGTAATAGTCGACAAGGCACAATGTTAGATGCTTTATTGGCTTTTCGGCAATGAAATCAATTCGTTAAACGTTTTTCACCCTGTTATTAGAGAATATCATCTTACACAGCAAAGCGCAGTGCAGCTGTTCGATTGCTTGGGATCAATGATGAATAAGCAAAAAACAATCTCGATAAAGTGCAAGAATCGTCGCGTGGTTAAATTACCCAACCGAATTACAAACTATCATAAAAACTTTTAGTATTTCGCCAAAAACCAAACTGACAACAATGTATCAGAGCTGGTAACACCAGATTTTACTACGAGTCTATTGATTCGAACCAAATTGGTACGAAAATACGGACTGATTCGACTCTTTAGAATATCAGTGCTTCATTATTTGAGCCGATAGTTTATATAAAACCTATCCGGAAGTTTATTTGGATTTTGCAGGCTTCGTCCAGTGTTTGTGCTCCGCTCGTTAGATCGTCTACATAGAAGTCCCGCAAAATACTTTTAGATACTTCGGAATATTGTTCTCTGTTGTCAACTACTATTTGATGGAGGGCCCTGGTATAGCCAGAAATTCGGGTGAAGAGGTGCCATACGTGACTGTGAGAAGCCTGTAATACTTGATTGGTTGAGATTCAGTCGATTACCAAACGATTCGGTGATAGTTTGTGACAGACTTTCAACTAAGACTTCCCGGTACATTTTTTTACAACGGCTGATAACACAAATTTATGGCATCTGAACCGAAGTAGAATAGACGCCAAACTTGATTGGATATTTGGGCCAACCATTAAGCAATCATTCAATGATGTGCCCAAATCTGATTTATAAAAGGCATTAAATAGCACGCGTAATTTAATCGTTGAGCTGCTCTGCTTAGTTACGCCATGATGTGGAAGGTAATATTTGAATTTCGTATTAACTTCACTATCAGGAATTAGTCCCATGTGTTCTAGGATTTCGTATTCAACGTCATATATTCAACGTTAGTTTCTCGAAAATGTTCATTATTTCTAAGCTTGCGTTCCGTGGCGTGGAGTCGTTTGATAGCGCTTGTTCTCGTATTTCCTATGCTTGGAGTTGGGATTTTAAACGGAGTTTTACTACGATTCTTCCAATGAAGTTACATGTCGCTATATTGAATTCTAGAAGTTGTGTTTAGTATTTCGGAGGTTCTATTGGCTATAAACGTTTTCCATTTTCATGGATGCTCGAGATTGATAGGCAACGAGATTGTTTTTATGGGTGCAACCTTCGTTTTGGCTGCAACAATAGTGGCTATAATTCCATCTTCGGTTATAACACAGCAGTAGGCAATTGCAGAGTACGCATTTTCAGAGGCGTCAGCGAGTCCGTGCAGCTCAACCGCATTACCGCGCGTGAACAAACATCTGGGGATCTTAATATCCCTAAACTGGTACATTTCATTTCGGATTGTGATCCATTTCGATGAAATTTCTGCAGGCAACTCATCATCCCATTCTAGCTGATGTAACCATAGACGTTGAAAAAGGATTTAGACGCTCACAATAATCGGTGAAAGCCAACCGAACGGGTCAAAAATTTGCGACATTTCCGATAGTAATTTTCTTTTGGTTAATGTTGAATTTTCAGCTAAATTAGTTCTGAAGGTAAAATGATCACTCTTTGGATTCCATTCGACACCCAGAAGCCTCTTTCATCAGCTTTTATTAGTCATTTAAAGAATCTTTCAAAAGAGATGCTCGAAATTTGTTAAGTTATGGCAGCCTTGTCGTTAAAGCAACATATGTCCTATTTGTTGTGTTCCGAAACGCAAGGTTTGACCGAAGGTAATCAATTTATCGTCGTTCACAAGAACTTGGCATTTCTGCCGACTTCAACTTCAGCGAATTTTTCATCGGGACTTGTCTCTGTACCCGTATAAAATCCAACTGACCCGAAAACTGAAAGTAAACGACCATCATAAACCGCGTGTTGGCTAATAACCTTGGTGCGGTTGACCCAAATTTCACCAAAAAAATCATCTTTAGCAATTGATCCCTTCAAGCAAATTTATCCAAATTTGGTTAGACGAAAATTGGACCTACCGAGTACGTACCATAGGCCAAGCCGCGGTAAACATTTGAACGACATTACATCACAGAAAATAGTACCTATATATTTCAAATAAAAATAAAATTGAGTGGACATCTCACACACACAATTTGTTTTATTTGCATTATTATGCGTTCTTATTGAAAGACCCGTTACATCCATAAAAAAAACTCCTTGATATATCTATATTAGCTTCTCACTGCAGCATAATTATAAAATTATAATAAAAACACAAATTTCCAATTAAATTATATAAACAATATTTTAAACCACTTTACATTAGTGTGACATGAAATTTTAATTTTGTTAAAAGGACCAGTTTCGAGCTTGGTTCTTTGTCAACTTTTTAAATGAATGATTGTTTGATTTTTCCTATTAATGGGACATCGACAAGAATTGAAAGTTTATTGGAAAATCAATCAATTTGGCATTTTAAGGATCACTTTTAATATTTTATTCCGCTGAGATGTTTTATTTAGTGAAAAAGAGATACAAAATGAATAAAAAATTTCCGCTGATAAACCTTCTTCCGTCCCTCGGGTCCATTTTGACCCAAATGAACTTTTATTTTTTTTTAAATTCGTATAAATATAATCTATAAATATTCATTTTTTTCTTTTGATTAAAAACGAAATAAAATTTGAAAAATATTTTCTGATTGTTTTTTAAGCAAAACCATATGGGTTCATTTTGACCACGAGGAACTTTAGTGTTATTAATTTTGAGGAACGGAAGAAGGTTAAATAACAAAACAAATGCGGTCTTACTTTGAGAAATTTACAACAACAATCCCATATATGTAATTCCAATTTGGATTTTAAACCAACTTTTCTGCTGGTATAGAATTATTTCATTCTACCTGTAGTTTTAATGTTCACCACCAGGGCAGTTTTATTGAATACTTCTATTTTTAAATGTTGGCAATAAAAATATGAAAATGATTTTTGTTATTTTGACATAGAATTTTTCTTAACAAGGCGAAAATTTAGTTATGATTTGTAGTAATATTCAATAATGTTCTAGCACATTACTATTTAATTGAATATATTTAGTTGCGTTTTTTCGTTGTTTTCAAATTCAAAATGTAATTGTTACCAACTAATAAAAATAAATTAAAAAACATCTTTGGTTGTTACTTTGGGCACAAATTAATTCTATACCAGAATGGAATTAGCTTGTACCAAAGTAAGACCGCAAAATTCTCTTTAGTGGTAGTGCTGCCACTTGCGGCGAGTAGCGTATTTACCGCTGTCAAATTTCCGTTCTCTAATATAGCATGTGTTAATCTTACAATAAAAATTGAAAATGCAACAAGCTGAATTTTTCGCACGTAGTAAAAAAACAGCATACATATGTATGATAACGTGGAAGTCTTTAAATATATCTGATCGGTTACAATATCAACAAATGATGTCCAGGCAACTATTAAAGCACGCATAGCAGCAGAGCCATCTATGATTTTGAAGAGCCGTAATATTAAAAGGAGAGCTTTCAGTAGAGGGGAAGCTTTTATTGAATTACTATAAGAAACCGTGGTAATTGGAAAATTTTTGAACATGAATTTATGAATAAAAAATTAAACGAATCATCTAAATTTCAATTTTATATTTTTAATAAACTATTCAAAGAACACATATTTGAAAATCAGCCATCATAATGTAGTATTTATTTGGTAAATTTAAACTAAAGCGGAGCATAAATTTATTAATTTTCTATAAAAATGAACTTTCCGTTTAGTTGTGTAGGTTTATAAAGTAAGATAATAAAGGGCGGTGCCGCGGATTCCTCTTACACCCAATTTAAAATTTAGTTTTATAAAAATGTAACTTATTTGGTAAATTATGTTCACATGCACCTCAGAAATTTGAGATGAACGATGCACTTAATAGCAATCTAAACATTCTCCATTTATAACAAAATTAAAGAGAAAACGTGAGCTGAAACGAAATTTTATGAATCACCATGTAGAAACAATAATATTATTCATATAATAAAATTTTTACATCAAAATCTATATTATTTTTGTATACAAAAAATCAACGTTGTCATGGTTTTCCTAATTAAATATTATTACAAAACAGAACAAAACGTAAAAAACTTCAATTTTATTCGATTGCAAAACCGAGCTTTCTGTAATTTGAAAATCCGTTTACAGATGTCTCTGTAATAGATTTACTTGAAATTACAGAAAAGTGTAAAATAATTAAATAACTATTTACGAAAATAAACCATTATTATTGTAAGTTAAGTGCGAAATCTTTAATACAATAATTTAACATAATTAATAAAACTCAAAACAATTATAAATTTTATTTATTATTCGGTTGGCGTAAATAAAACTTTTCGTCGTAAAATATTCACCATCATAGTTGCTGCGTGCTGTAAAACAATAATAGAAAAATGTCACAATTTTTCCAAATTTTTGTTTTTTTTTATTTCGATCCAATCCAGGCGGGAATTCTTACAATGTACACGAATTTGTTAATACAAGGATTTATTGAGGATTTTTGATGCTAAAGGCCCTCGGCTAAGGTGTATGACAGACAGTTCGTATACATTGTAATAATTCCCGGCTGGTTCAATAGATTATGCAGATCTACTGGTCTTGAAAGGCTATGCATGTCTCATGTTTCTTTTTATAGCTTCGTTCGTGCACGTTTTCTGGGATCGTTGTTGTGTGGAATTGAATAAAATAACCCAAGGCCTTTGTATACTGTTAATAACTTAATGGTTTTTGTGAGTATATAAATGGTCCGTGGCTCTACCCATTTTTTGCATGGTTGGCTCATATACGGATACAAAATCTTAAAGCACAAGTCGTACTTTGAACTCGTTTATACAATGAGCTGCCTGCTATAAGATACGCGCGTTACAACCGTACTAACCTGGACACCCCCTTTCAATTTGTGTAACAATTTCTATACGGGTAATTTGAATTAATTTATTAATTTGAAAGCGACATCTTTTAACAGGTTTAGTAATTGCGAAAAGCTTTATCAAATTATAATATTTTTATTTGGTGAAGCTCTGTTTTGTTTATACTACAGGATGAAACAATATAGGCTGCGAATTTGTTGCGATGAAAAATCTAATTTTTAACAAGTAACGAAAAAACAGTTTTCGAAGTCTGTCATCAACAATGGTGAAATAGAACCCAAAACACAATAATCCCCATATTACATTGCTACTCCAAAAGCATTTTTAACGAACGTTTATTTTGGAAAAATAATGCTGACTTTTTTATGGAACACTCTATACTAATTTCTAATTTTCTGTACATACACATAAACAAATTCTTGTTTCTACTAAAAAAAAAATTGTGTTAAACTAATTTAAATGGTTTTGCGTTAACTCAACATAATATGACTCAATATTAAAATATGCTTTTCCTGAATATTGAATTAACCATTCACATTGAAAATTCAAACAAAGAATTTATGGTTTTATATACAAAAAAGCTTCTAAAAAAATACTAAAATACACTGGTTGGTATGAAAAAGTACAAAAAGCTTCCCCTCTATGGAAAGCACATGGAAAAAATGGCGGAATCATACGGCTCTTATATTAAGGAGGCTCTGATAGCAGCCGAACATCAAAAGTTCTAAGTTTTATTACAGTCTAAGGCTGCGGGTCAATAATCGGGTAAAAGTCAATTTTAAGTAAATTTTTCGGTAAATTCATTTGTTTTTCAAAAACTCTATGGCAAACTGATCGAATAATCTGTGCTAAATACAATTTTTACCATATAGTTAATGATTTACCCGACTATTGGCCAGCAGCCTAAGCAGTTAAATAAATATGATGAGCCGCACACCGTTTAGCACGGTTGTCAAAGCGCATCAGGTCGCCGTCACCTTCATACTCCTACTTGGCAAATTGTATACCATATGATTATAATATACCTTTCACATTACACAACGATGATATTGCAGCGTACCTGTTGCCTAATTCAATGCGGTTGCCTATAACAAACCCAAATAATATAGATCGATTTCTTATATCGTGCTACGAGAATTTCTAATTTTCGTATTATGCGTGGCTATCTACACTCATGTGTTATGTATCGTGTAATTTTTCCACTTTGGGGGATCATTGAATTAAATTAGACGGTTAGAGACATAATTAAAGTTTATTTATTACCGCTCCCTGTAATTTAATAATAACACTATATTGATTATACCTTTCTTATACATTTTTCGTATGGATTTTTATTGTCTTTATTCTTCTTATACACATTCGTCTTCTCCCGCCTTGTTGAACAAAACATACACATCTTGAGCTTAACTATGATTATTACAAGGCGTTATTTTCGGTTCTTTCGTATAGAGGAGGCACGCGAACTATAATTCACCACGTATATATTTTGTATTTTATTTTTAATAAATCGGGTTTTATATTATGAAGTGGTTTTTAATAAATAATTAATTGCAATGGTACTCTCGCATAATGGGTTACGAGTTAGGCCCTACGGATATTTGTTATATTTTAAATCGCTTTACATTGAGGCTTCTTCTGAAATTATTTTCTATATACGCTGTGTGAAATCATTGGTCTCATTTTGTGTAAATAGTTTTCACCTTTGTATTTAACACACCGCATATTTAAAATGTGAATAAAAATTGCGATAATGATGGATGGATATGCGGAGTTTGGGTTTGATAATTGTTGATTTGAAACAAATACATCGTTAGTCGTCAGTCGTTCAGGTCTAATGACGGTAGCAATTAAGAATACGGAACGTTAATTGCAATTAACATTATTTTGTTTCTCTATCACCTACCGTCTTCTTGAATTTTGATTTTTTTCTATTTAATTCAAAATTATTTAAGTTGTAACTTTTGTATATAAGACAAAACATGAAAAACGTGATGAATGGTTAAACCAAGTGTTAAGCTGTTGAAGGTGGTGATTATTTTATAAACTATATATCTGTACACAATCACATACGTATAGTCGATGAAATGGCGGAACAGATTACAAAATGGTTCTCAATGGTATTTATAGTTCACGATTAAACTACCGTTTTCTAATTACATTAACATTTTAAATTGAATTAAATTGATTCCCGCTTCAATATGAAATTTAAAATTTTGGTTTTCGTTTTAAATTAAAATAAAAATAAATAAAAATTCAAACCAAAAAAATCAATTCATTTAATTCAATTTCAAAGCGAAAAAATAAATAAATAAATAGCGCGCTTACTCGTGTTTACCACAAAAATATTTTGGTAGCAAATTAGTTATTAAATTTTTTTTTTTTTATAATACCGCAGAAATTATACAAGTCGGTAAGAGAATACATAAATTTTTAATTAAATTTTTAATGAAAAAAATAAAAATGATATAAAATATTGAGATTTATATCTGGGATGCGGGTGAATTATAATTTAAATATATGCGTATTTTAGCAATAATTGTAATTAATAATGAATTTGACATTAAGTTGTCATTCCTGCTGTTCGTTATTGCAATATGTACAGTATTGACTGCTATATGCTTACTTGTATACCGATTTACCTTGAAATGTGACTTAAGATTACTGTTCCTGAATCTTTACCTCAAAAAATGAAAGTGAGTAAAGAAACCATATTCACTTAATATTAATGAAGTTTGTGCTAAAACAATTAATAAAAATTACACTGTTAAATTTGTTATTTTCCCAATTGGAATTTATATTAAAACGGATATTATAAAATTGGACATGAATCTTAATGTTGTGCCGTCGAATCCAGAAATATATACAGATACCACCTTACGTTTTTGGGACGGTACAGCAAACACCTATTGAGGTGTCCACAATATTCTACCGTTATAGTGATTGGCATCCGATTCTAATGCACTTTCTATATATGAATATGACTATAATAGAATTCATGTTTTCATTTTTACTGCCATTACTAGACATGTCCCCAGGATCTTGTTTGCATTTTTCGACAGCTTATTGTATTTTCTATCTATAGGGCGAGTATAGGTCAATTTTAGTGAGTTTGCCAATGATATTTCGAATTTTCAATTTCCGTGAC
Source organism: Nephrotoma appendiculata (assembly GCA_947310385.1). Taxonomy (NCBI): domain Eukaryota; kingdom Metazoa; phylum Arthropoda; class Insecta; order Diptera; family Tipulidae; genus Nephrotoma; species Nephrotoma appendiculata. The sequence goes on from OX371224.1 coordinate 17,616,488, forward strand.
TTAAAAAAATAAGTTTTACGTCTATTTTATTTTATTTTTTTTTTTTTTTACAAATTTCTTTATTTATTGATAAATAACAATAAGTTTTCAAATCTTAATAACTAAGGTAATTATGTAAATCTGCGGAAGCAGAATCTACTTCTTTTCAATAAGTAAACTTAATAATTTTATAATTTATGCTGTAATAAGCCATCGTTTTCTTCTTTAATCGCGAAGACGTAGGTATATGTTGTAGGTTTCGCGCCAGCAAATTCGGATGAGATCCCAGTTTCCCTGCATAGCTGATCCGCATCCTTTTCAATTCGTCTTTGACAGTTAGAATGCTAAGGTCCTTACGTATATGTTTGTATTTTACGAACCAGGGTGCTCCTGTAATCATTCTCAGAATTTTTGACTGTGTTCGTTGGACAATGTCGATATTCGAATTTGAGGTTGATTGCCATAATTGACACCCATACGACCAAATTGGTTTAATCATTGTATTATACAGAAGAAGTTTGTATTCTAGGTCAATAGTTGAATATTTCCCCATCAACCAATGCATTTTATCAATTTTTAATTTGATATGGTCTCGTTTCATTTCAATATGTTTTCACCAAGTTAACATTTGATTGAGGGATTGGTATGCCATTCATTGTGACAGGCGGACAAGTAAGCTAATTTAAAGTAAATGTTACGTGGGTCGATTTCTCTTCATTGACCTCTATCTTCCATTTCTTTAGCCATATTTCGATGTCATAAATATAATGTTGCAGAATTTCGGACGTCTTTTCTGTATTTTTATGGCTACATACGATTGCCGTATCATCTGCGAAAATAGACGTCAGAATTTGCGAAGACGGTAGATTTGGGCCAACCACACTATCTTGAGGTACACGGTTAAAAATAAAAGGATGAAACCCATCCTTTTCATATCCTTCTGCGGAATAACTATACGTCCATCCTTTTCTAAGGAATAAAATTATACTTCCCAAATAAACAAAATTTATACTTTCAAAATTAAAATAATTTTGTCCTAATTTTAACAAATTTTATTTTTGTCCAAAAGATTAAAATTCATTTATCTGACAATGATAATTTTTATTCTTTGGCCGAGTGTCAAAACAACCAAATATAAAATAGAGTTTGCTCTTTGAAAATACTAAATTTACTATTTTTGGCGTATAAAAAATGAGTCACAAAGAATAATATTTATCTAATTAAAAGATTAAAATAAATACTAACCATTACCATATTTTATACAATTCAGGGAAGAATTTTATTCTTTTAACAAATCAAATTCAATGTTTATCTAAATGAAATTTCAGTTAAAAAAGAGTAGAAATTATGATAATAAAACGTAGTTTTTTATTAAAAATATATACAACAGTTTCTGAAAATTACCACATGTAATAAACTTCGGATCCATGAATTTCCTAGCATGTTCCTAAATGGTGGGTGAAATAACATACTCCATGTTACTGATTCGTGGTTCAGTTCTATCAAAAACTAGGTTCTGTTCTAAATAATTTAAATGTTTATAAGAAAAAATTATCAACTACATAATAATATTTGTATTATTTATTCACCCTTACATTTTCAAAGAATTCAAACAATTTCCATCCGTGTTCCAGTAGCGTAACTGAGTGCGAGCTCGTTATAGATGTATCTGTATGTGTTTCTGTTGAGAGATAATAAATATTTAAAAATAAGTGTTGCTTATTATAATCATTATTATAATTATAAAACCACATAAATTGTGTTGGAATAAAAACTTACCCCTCTTAATACACAGCAGAACCATTTCAAATCATCGGCAACTGGTAACTAAATTTTTAAGTCGAAATAACTTAAACTAAATCAAAATAATTTTTCCAAAAAGAGTGCTATTCCTTACTTCCCCACAAAAGTAATATAAAAGGTAAAGACATACAATTTTAAATTTTGAATGATTCCTGTACTGAATAACATTCAAATTTAAAATTTTTAAAGCTAAATAATTTGTTCAGATTTTTATGCAAAATTGAATAAAAATGACAAAAATATTTGTATAAGGACAAAATAAGATTTTCTCTTCAATTTTTATTTAAATCAGTATGAATATCAGTTATCATCAGGCGTTCAAAATATTGAAGCTAAATCCATTATTATACCTTGCCCATGTCATTATCCTTCATTTGCGGTAGGACTAAAATAATATTGACAGCCTCCGTCAGGTTTAAAGCCTCTGACAATTTTTGTTGCGTCGAGTAAAATTTGTATTTTATTTTAAAGATACTATAATGCCATCGCAACAATGATTATGTAATAAGCACGAAACGTTCTTAAATTGCTTTTTGTTCGCAGTAACACTCGTAGTACATCTTTAATTTTGAGTTGGGTTGAGAAGTTTAAATTTCTTAATGTTTTATATGTAGATAAAAATTGTTTATAGTTAAAACGGCTCTATCTGCAAAATCATATCACAATGATATTAATTTGAGAACCTGTTGTATGTTGTAGTGTACGAAATTGTGTTTTCACCTCAATATTTTATTTTTCTATCCGTTTTATTCCTTCGATTTTTTCGAAAATTGTTTACTTTCATACGTTGAGCTTGATATGGGATACGTTAAAACTACAGGAAGTCGAGAATTACAGCATACGTATTATACAGTATCAACCATTTTTATCTGTATTTACATATCCATTTGTTCTACTCGAGGCATCTAATTTCGAAAATCATGTGTTAATTTTTTTGAGACTAACGTAATAGTCTCTGGGAAGTTTATGGATGAAAAAAATTAATAAAAAATATTTTTGTTGGTACACAGAGGCTGTCATTTGAACTATAAGTTTCTAAGTTAGTTCATCTGATAGTATTAACCAATTTAAGGGCACACAGTGAAAGATTCATTTGTAGTTGAGGTATAAAATGATGATGAATTATTAGAATTAAACTTTCACTATGTGTATTGTTTAATTGGTTTGAAAGAGAGAAAGCTATATAAGATCCGAACAGAATAAAGCACAATATATCGTGTTTCAAAATCAGATGTCTTTTAGACACAACATTTCAATTAAGGAATCCCTATTCCAACAACGAAGGATTGGCTTCAATCACCTGCAGTTGCGAATTAGTTTGGTATCAACAGAGAAGTTCTGATAAATTTATAAACTTTTATGATGCGGTCGATATTGACATGCAAATTAGTTGGGATGCCCTTAGTACATAAATTCTGGATCAAAATTAGCACATGATGCTTTGATTACTAAAAATTGAAGAAAAATTCATTATTTATACTTTTAAGGTTAACTTATTTTGTTGAGTTTTATTCAATTTGGTATAAAATGAACCATTTCGTTAATAGCCATTAATTTTGCAAATATTTAAAATATTTTCGGTTAAATATAGATAAACATCATCATTAAAAGGAGATTTTTTTATTTACCCAACGAATATCACGAAAGAATAAAATTTGTTTTTAAAAAAAGGATAAACAGTAAACAAAATAAGAGTGAAAATCATTTAATTAGCGAGAATAATATTTAAGTTAACGAAAAGGATGTACATTATGTTCCAAATTAAATTAAATTTATTCAAAATACTTTCATACTTGGGCTAAAACTAATTTTTATCCTTTCATTTTTAACCGTGATACTCCAGCCAGAATGTTTTTCTCGTTCGATTTAGAGGTGTTGTATTTGACATAATATCGGCGATTTGACAAATACGACCTCGTAAGTTGGTAAATTTCTGGCAATTTAAGATTTATTTTATGAAGCAGACCCTCGTGCCAAACTTAATCGAATGCTTGGGCAACATCCAAGAATACGGTGGAGCAGTATTTTTTATCTTCGTATGCTGACCTGATTTCTGTAGCTACTCGGTGCACTTGCTCAATGGTTCCATGCTCGGCTCTGAAACCAAATTGATGACTAGGGATGGTATTTCGTAGTTCCGGTTTAATATTTTCGATAATAGTTTTTTTCGAATACTTTCGAGATGATTGGTAGTAGGCGTATTGGTCTATATGACGAGACTTTGGTAGGATCCTTGCCAGGCTTCGGGATCATTTTTATAGTTGATAATTTCCAGCACTCAGGTATATATATCCTGATTCGTAAATTTAATTGAATATTTGAGCCAGTCGTCCAAAGGCACATTCAGGCAGTTGTTTAAGCATTTCACCTGTAATTCGATCATACCCAGGGGCTTTCTTTAATTGAATTTGATGTGCAATAATAAACTTTACCAGTGGTTTCTTTATCTTAAATTTCCTCACAGTTCTAATTGCTTTATTTTCTGTTTGAACCACCGATAATCCAAGGTTTGGAGTAAATACACTTTCAAGGTGATCAGCAAAGGCTATAGCTTTTTCTTCATCACTTCTAGCCCATTCACCGTTTGAAAGACGAATTGGTGGGTTTGGTTGCTGATGCCGTTTAAGGTATTTAGTGGCCTTCCATAATGAATAGTCTGCGTCCGAATGGGGAGTTTGTAGTAGACTTTGTAATTTTCTTTTTGCCTGATTAAAGTTATGTTTAGCATCTGGTGATCGATTAATTTGCCAGATACGTCTTAAGCGACGTTTGTTAACATTTTTTCTATTTCAGCGGATGTTATGGTGTGTCTTGTATGTTTGCTCTTCGGTTTAGGCGAGGCCGAAATAGCTGCGTTGACTAGTAGATCATTAAAGTTTTCCATAGCAATGTTTATATCGTTCGTCGTCTGCAGTTTAGACGTTAGGTCGATATGTGAACTGATGTACATCTTGAATTTCAACCAGTTAGTGAAAGTGTTCGGTAAATAATTATTTGTAGAACATGGCTTTTAATCGGCCCAGTAATGTAGTAAGACTGGAGAGTGATCAGAAGATAATTCTAAAAGTGGCTCAGCTTGGATTATTTCTCGGTTTATTTTACTTGTGTCTGCAAAATCTAGGACGTCAATCTTAAACCCCAGTAGGTATGTTTGGCATTAAAGTCGCCGGCGACCGTAAAACGTTGACCCAAGGTTGCAAAACATCTTTTGTAGATATCTGCCGAAATGTTATTATTTGGAGGGCAATATATTGAAGTGATGACTAAGCTTTCTTTGTCGAGATCAAAACACACAGAGGTTGCTTGAATTTCCTCAGTGTTATATTCATTTAGACCATAATGGCAAATCCGTTTTTTTATAATTATAGCAGTTCCTCCTCGACCTCTGCCCAAGGGATGTTTTGTATCATAAACTTCGTAACCATTAATTCTGAAATTGTGTTTATCGGTTAAGTGGGTCTCAGAAACTAACATAAGATCAATTCCATGTTTAGCTAGGAAATGTTCTAATTCAAGTTTGTGTTGGCTTATACCATTTGCGTTCCAGCGTTTGATTTTGTAGCATTGCTTGTAGCATATTTTGCATTGTTGTCATTAGTTGCATCATCATTTGCATGCAGTTATTCAGGGTAGGTTCAACATTTGAGGAATCCACCTTGAAGAACGCTTGCGTATGTTGGTTTGCTGGTTGGTGTTCTGTGTGAACGAGAGTCATTTGGCGTATGCGGAGGTATATTATTCTGCGCATCTGCTGTAGTTTTATACTGCCTCCTGGGACGTGACAATTGATTAATATTTATGTAGACTGGGCATCCTCGGTAGTTTGCAGTGTGGTTTCCACCGCTATTGCTGCATTTCCTTTCAGTTGAAGAGTTCTTGGGTTTTGGGCAACTTTTGGTTTTTTGTAGTTCCCCAATATGCAATGCCGACGGAAATCCATTTACATTCGCGTTCTAAAACCACACTGCTTATATGGAAAGAACCATGTGTATCACGCGGAAATTCGTACTCCCCGCCAAAGAAAAGTGTCACAAAAATTCCGGTGTCGGTGTGAATCCCAACTAGAAAGAGAAAAAAACCACAGAAACAAAAAGCACGTGTTTGCATATATTTTCCTATTGGAATAAATAATAATTCTTATTTGAAATAAAACAAAATTTTCCATTTATAATAAAATAAATATTAATTTTTTATTAGCACAAAAATACACAATTAAATTTTATAACACAAATTTTATAAATTAAATTTTAAGCACGTTCACCATACGTCTGGTTTGTTCACCATACGCGCATCCAATTGAACATCCCAACAAGCACAACCGATCTTGAAAAGAAAAAATGCATTGAAAATTTACAACGTAAATGTATTTCGCGACGACGCCATTGTGAGACAGATTTCTATTACCTTTTTAGTCCAAATTTGTACATCGCGATCACTAAATAACTTAATAATTATTATTTTATACTTAAATTTAAAACTATTTACTTTAACAAATAGAAAACATTAAAATGAAACACAACACTTTAAAGAAAAAAAATTTAATTATGTAGTGCAACCGTGCACGTCGACTTGTCAGAAGAAACTGAAAATAAAAGATACAATCGAAATACGAAACTTATAAAACGAAAATAATATTACCGCGAAATAGAAAGAGGAAAACAATTATTTTTCTCCAAAATCAATATTTTTGTGTATTTGATATTTTGTAGTACGGAATTTTGTACGACATATGAGCAGTTTTTTCCACACAGTGGAATAATTGCGTACTGGGTCCCCGCATACGACGCATACTGATATCAATTTGCAATATGTCCTTGAGTGATCATATACTTGACAGTTTAAACACTGTATTGGTGAGAACCTTTTCTTTGGTTCTTCAACAGTTATGCGTCTGTGTATGAGGTACTTTAGTTTATATATTGGATGAACTTCTCCCATTTTCAAAATGCTTTCGGATGGACCCAGTTCAACTTTGACCATTGGTTGCGGTTGCTTCAAGCGGTTCATGATTCTATATACATTCTGTACATATCTTAAATCCATCTTCAATCCATCTTCTTCACCTTTTGAAGACTTCAATTGGTATGTATAACAATTTCTGTTGTGAGCATCGTAAAAATTAATGACCTCTCTATAGTCGTTGACCTCATGTGTTTGAATTTTTACTTATATTGCCTCGAAGTAAATTTGTTAGGTGAAATGTTTTCCCATTTGTTAGCACGCTTGATTTGAGTTCTTGCATGCCCTCGTGCGTATCGATTTCGTATAAGTAGATTGGAGGTGGCTTGTAGTTTCGATTTGCCTGTTCTTGAGTGTTTGCATTTACAATTTGCCTCTCTTCCGCATCCTTTTCGATGAACGTTTCAAATCGGTTGTTTAGCGGTAGTTTGAATTTTTCGACGGTCGATTTCATACTTAAGCTCGATTTATATTATACGTTCCTTTCAGTTCCTTCATTTATCGTGTCAGACAAAAAAAAACATTATTACATGTATTTTCATAGGAGTATTTATATTATACGTTGCGTAAGTGTAGGAACGGATAATATAAATACTCCTATATAAAATATATGTAACAATGTTTTTTTTTTGTCTGACACGATAAATGAAGGAACTGAAAGGAACGTATAATATAAATCGAGCTTTATCACTAGTTTTTCTGTTTTTGGACTATCCCTTTTCCGTTTTACTGTAATATAGCGATCGATGCCAGTTTGTGTCAATTGACATTGCGTTTAGTGCTCTCTTTAAGGCTTGTGTCGCTAATGTGTATTTCTGGGAGTTTATTTATCGGGTCGTCTACCACTTCTGGTGAACATTGAAGTTGAAAATTATCGTTTAACAAAACTTGCAGTAGACGGTTTTAGGTGATCTTGTCACCATACATCTTTTTAAGAAAGGATTGTTCAATTCTATAAAGGTCCTTTTACTTCCGTCAGTCGTTCTGGATGAACCACCCACCAGACTGACAACTTCAGTGGTATTGCTTGTAGCTGTATATGGTTAGTAACCAAGCTTTGAATCACTACATCATTGTGGTCGCTAGATCTCAACGACTGAGAGCCCGCTTGCTCACTCCCAAGAGTCGCCGGGTATTTCCCCCTCAAGGTAAGTAGCTTGGGTTTTACCGCGCCCGTACCCACGGGGTTATACTTTTAGCGTTACCCAAGGTGCAGCGCGAGGAGCTTGTATAACCAACGCACCCCTTTACGTCTAATTGGATTTTAAATTGACATTCCCAATCAAGTGACGGAGTCGTTTTAATCGATTTATTTATATCTCTGGAAAACGATAGATGTTGTAGCTAATCCGAACACAATTATGGAATGGTTAGGTAAATTGTGAAATAAGTGGCTCGGATCTCATGAGTTTTGCGGTTTTTACAAAATTTAGAGGGGAGGGTAGATTTCTGATGATCACTACTATGTCTTATTGATTAAAGTATTTTTCGATTATTTTCAAAATTATATACCGTTCATCCTAGAAACGTTCAAGAGTTCTGGTCTTTGATTTCCTACAGATCGATCAGTTGAAGCTTACTTATCTTCAATTTTCCCCCAGGGGCGGTGTTGAGGTAAAGGCTGCCCGTCACAAATTCCGCTTGCTTTAACTTCTGCGGTGCCGCTTTCGCTAGTTTTCCCAAGATGTCTGTCGCTGGTTTAATCTTATAATGCAAGCGACAGACATCTTGAGAAAACCAGCGAAAGCGGCATTGCAGAAGTTAAAGCAAGCGGAATTTGTGACGAGCAGCGTTTGCCACAACCGGCCGAATTCTTGAAATCGGTGGAAATTTCCCCAATCGGAATACAATTTGCTTTGAAATTCTCTATATATTATTCGAATTTTTCGCCCACTACTACAGTCGGAATTTTTCCCTTAGGGAAAAAATTATGTTTCTTAATTTAGAGAAAGAAAAGAAATTTAAAAGAATGATTAAAGTAGCCTGCGAAAAATTCGAATAATATAAAGAATTTTATTCCGATTGGGGAAATTTCCGTCGATTTCAAGAATACGGCCCCAGAAACTGGAAGTAAATAGTAAAATATACAAAAAATAGGGATTTATGAATATTGGTACACTTAGAACTCTGTTTAGCTACATATAAGTGCATTTTATAATCAACAATTGATCATCAACAGAGAACCCAATCTCTGAAGATTATGAAATTTATAATATTCACATGGCGTAGTGTAAAGACCAACTTCAATTGAATGTGAGAAAATCCATCACGTATTCCTCCAAGCGCGTACACTGCGATTCATATGTCATGGATTGTCATGGATAACAAAGAATTCGTATTTCGAACAAAACTTTAAAGATCACTTGAACTATAATATTAACCTAACTCTGCGCCTGGTTTCGTTGAACTCTCATCACATTCATCCATTGCTTCATCACAAGGTGAGATCACAGAATATTTTTAGTTAACGTGGAATAGATTCTCCGAATATAATCAAATGAAAAATTACGTTCGTTGAACTTAGTGTGACCTGAATCATATACATATAATGAGATCGATTGGCATATCAATTACGTATAACTTATTGAAAGAGTTTTATAATTAGAACATGCTCAATGTACGTGCATAATTACCTGATACAAAAAACTGGTGCTCAAAATATAAAATACAAGTCAATTAAAAATAAACATTTAATCCCCAAATGACTCTAAAAACTGTTTAATTTAATTGACGTGTGATAATTTTATTAAATCCATTTTAAAACCTACATACCTGCATATGCTCATATACACGTAAAATAATGTCGATTGATTTATTTAAAACTAAACTGTATCTAATTATTTGGGAGATAATTTGTCACTATAAAAAAGTTGTACTCAAAACCAATTTTAAATTGATTAAAAACTATTTGAACGAGATTTTTTTTTTTATTTTTAAATCAAAATCGATTAAATATTTAGATTTGTTCATTTGTGATTTTTGTTCAACCTAAAAATGTAAGCTTCATTGAATTTTCTAGTTTATATTTGTTAAGCCAATCATGACGCTTTTCATGTACATTGTTTAATTAGATTCGATTAAAAAACTGTTCGATTAGTTTTAACTTCCCAAAACCATAAATAAAACATTGTTGTGTGAAGAGAGGCATCAATCTAATCACAAGATGAATGGATTTGTGTGTTTCTCTTAAATCTACACGGAATATAACAAGATCGATTATTTACGGGTACTTAAGTATCAAAATGGTGGGATATTGTGGGACTTGGTTGTTTTTTTCTGTTTATCTTCATTAATAATGTATGTTTACTCAACAAAACATCATGTAATATAAATTAATATATAACAGAAGAAAAAAGTGCCAAAACCCCTTCCAGTTATAATATCTAACTGCAATTAGTATATTATTAGCAAACTACAGAGGTTGAATTGTTATAAAAGAACAAACAAACCAGAAATCAACTCGACCTTCACAGATCACAAATTTGAAGTCACACAATATGCTGATGAACTCACTATTGGAAGTTCGAGAAGACGCAATAGCTCTGTTTCAGACAATGATTCAAATAATAACCAGACTAACAAAATACTTCAAGCTATTCTTAATGGACTTGGTTCGAGGAGAAGCAGGAATGAGGAAAAGCAAGAATGAGCCCTCATATCAATCTGACACAGGCTCACCCTACCCGAAAAAATCGAACAACATCCTCTTTGCTAATTAAAAATGACAAATAATGTAAAAATTTGTAACTGGCTGGCATTCTACAGGAAAACTAACTTATTGGCCAGCGATCAAAACAAAACCACAGACCTATGCAGGAAATATTTGACTTCACATCTTAACAGTCGTCTATTATTTAATGAAAATAAGTGATACAATAATTACAAATGCTAAACAGCTAATCTTAACAAATAAATATACTAGAATTATTTTAAACACACAGCTTTCATCATAAGAAACATTAGAACAAGAGGTGCAAAAGCTCGTCAAAGATATACAACAAGCAGCGTGGTACAAATTTAATAAACAAAAAATACCTGGCAAATGCTACGCAGTTACGCACATACCACCAGTCAAAACAAATAATAGTCGCCTGGCTAACACTCAATCAACAGGATAAACTGAATGAAAACCATACAACCATCTGGAGGCAAGAAATGCCAATGACCCATTCCACACTATATTTATTTTGAATTTATTTTTTTCTTCAAACTAAGTCGTAATTTTATATTAAAACACTATTTTTTTTTGTATTGTTTTATTCTGCTCTTTCGAAAATAAAATTTAAACTAAAATCTACATCTCAAAAAAAATCCATACATTTTTTTATTTCATTTGTATTTATGTTAAAGCTACTGCATCAAAAAAATTTTGTTGAAAAATGAGTCGCAATTAAAACCGGTATCATAGGTAAAAGGGAAAAGAAACGTAAAAGAAATAATTTCTTTGATATGCCGTGTGGAACGGCTGATTAACTAATGGTCAAGAAGTAAATCAAGAAATAAAGAACCATGTGATACCTATACAAAATCATCAAGGTATGACTATAGATAACTGGAGAGATTCTTAAACAACTATATCAGACATAATCATTGCTTCCTTCAGACTCTGTTATGTCCCTCTATCATGGAAATGTGCGGAAGGCCATTATCAATTCGTCCAATTAAAACTAAACAAGATTGAGAGGGTATGAGATGTAAAATCAAGAGTTGTTCCTTCCCATCAGTTTGAGTGTAGAGAGAAGAGAGAAACACTCCACAAACGATGACGTCCATAAAATAACAGATCGTATAGAAAAATCCTTAGAAGAACAAAAGGTTTGTTCACCCTTATTTCTGGCATGGCGCAGGCATTTAACAAAGTCTGGCTAGATGGTTTAATATTTTTTTTTTTACTTTGCTAGGGATTTAGAAGTGTATAGTATATAAATATAAATTTAATTTGACTATAGTATAAGTCATCAGACAGGTGTCGGCATCGATAATGAAGCCATCTTTAAAACTAACTTAAACTAATATGTACAATTATGTTAAAACATGTTATTTAATAGTTGGTAATTCATATGACATTAATTTTTATTATTATTTTTATTTAATTTATTAACAATCAAGGAGTTGAATAATAGGATTTTCAACAAACTCTATTTAATTTTTACATCTCCTATAGTGTTGGGTTCTTGTTCGTTAATTAGATTAATGTTCGTTCTTAACTGTAATCTTGTAGTGCGGTATCTTTTTGGAACATTTAAGATTAATTTTATGTTATGTTAGCGGTGTTCCACCATAACGGAGAACCGTGCAAGATTCCACTCTTTTTATTTATGATACATTCCTCGTCACAATTGTTTGTACCTCACGTAAATTTCATATTGATCTAATTAAAAACAAAAAATTTTGTTGAAGAGATTTAATCTAAAAACTTTATTTGCCATTTTTCTTGTTATTTAATGATAATTTATATAAAAAAAATAAAAAATTTATAAAACGAGTTCAGTTAATTCGATAAAAACGAAAATTAAAATGCCAAATTTGTTTGTGCCTACTGTTTTTGCTCCACAATTGTTTGTACGTACGCGAAACAACGGCTATTGCAACGGAAATACTAGATTTTTTCACTTGTTTTTCCTTGAATATTGCATGTGCTGATTTAGTAATAATTTTCATCTACAATAGTGCAGTCCATATTTTAAACAATGGTAAAAAAAACAGAAATTTCATTGGAAGTGCGTGCACCGATTGTTGCTGGCCAAATTGAACAACTGCCATAAGAATTCGGTACTCTACCAAATAAAAAAATCAAAGTGCCAACATAGTTTGAAAAATGTTAAAGGAAGGGGTTGAAAACGAGCCACAACTACCAAAGAGGATAGTAGAATAGTTACAATATTAAAGCGAAATCCTCAGGAAAGCCTCGAGTCTGTTCAAAGTAACATAAATAACCTCCGAAAATTCAAAATCAGCCTAACGACTTTTCGAAGACGGCTTCGTGAAGCTAATGTGAAATCGTACGCAATCAAAAATTAGTTTAGTTGTTATTTAACTTACCCCGTGGAGTTTTGGCGGAGCGTATTATGGATCGATCAGTCCTGCTTCAGTTTAGATGGAACCTACGGCAAAAAATATTACTATTCTACTGCAAAAGAAAAGGATGCACGCAGCGTTATCATGCCAACTCACCATAGTGGAGGAGGAAAAGTGATGATATGGGGCTGTTTTTCATATAACGGCGTCGGTGATCTGATATCCTTGCCTGAAAAAGTAACATTCAGTACTTACTTACACGTACTCAATGATAATGCTCTTGTTTCCGGGTGTAAAGGGATTGCGCACTACTTTGTTTTGCAGCAAGATAACGCACCAATTCATAAGAGCAGAATAATCACGAAGTTTTTACGAGATTTGGATTAAGAAACCATAGATTAGCCGCCTCAAAGCCCAGATTTAAACCCGTTGCAGAATCTATGGCATTACATAAAGCAAAAAATGACAATTGCTATTGGGAGACAACCAAGTGAAACTTTTGCCGAAATAAAAACTATTTGGGATCAAATTCCAAAAGGAATCCTCATAAATCTAATGAATTCGATTCCGAGCCGCCTTTAAGAAGTTATTTCCAATAAAGGAGGGAATACTTCATACTGAATAGAACGATTTTTAGATTAAAATGAGAACTTTCTTGTTTTTCGTTCATTGTTTTGCCAGGTATGACAAAGGTTTGTCGCCACAATTGTGGCGCGGACTGTAGAGTAGAGTGTGTAAAAAAAGTTTAGAAACTTTGTTTGTGACAAAATTTATATGTTTTTAAATGTCAATTTTGGCTCAAGGAGGATGCCAAGATACCTGACTTGCTTTTCCCAACTTACAAGTTGGTTGAAATGGTTAAATTAGCTTGAGGTAATTTAGACGGCGCCCTACATCGTGAGAAGTATATGGCGCGCGTTTTTTCAGCATTCATTCCCCATGTTTGAAAATATGAAATTAGTTTATTTAATTTATAAATTATATCTTGGAAGAGTATGTTGGATGTGTAAATTGAAGTATCGTTTGCAAAAGGTGCAATCTCACAATCTTCTGTTTGTGGTATATGATTATTGAGCCCTGTGGAACACTTGCGCTTGTGTTCATTAATGAAGACCTAGAATTTTGAGTCTGAATATAAAACTTTGGTGATGTACATAGGAAATTTATAGCTCTGCATTTTATGTAAAAGACCATTTATCCCAACCGTATCAAATGCTTTTCTGGTGTTCATTTCTTCCATGATGTTCATTTCTCTGATGTTTAATATGATTGATAATACGATGAACTTGGTATATAGAGAACAGTTTATATCGAAATCCGAATTGCTGAGGAATCACAGAATATTGTTAGTTTCCAGGTGATCATTGAGTTGGGTTTTAAACATACATTCGAAAACATTACTTACAGAACTAAGCAGACTAATTTTGGTCGATAGCTTTTGATATCAAAAGGATTTTTATCTGATTTGACTTATAACTACTACTTTTGAGGTTTTCCATTGAGTAGGAAAATAATTTAGTTTCAGACAGGTGCGAAAAAATTAGACAGAAATATGAAACCCGACCCATTTAGATGTTTTAACATTAAGTTCAAAATTGAATCTGAACCCGGGGCTTTGAACGGACGACTGCAACGTATGATGTTTCTCACCTCATCTGCGGAAACTTCGAAGTTAGACTGGTCTTGTTCTGAATAATCATCAAGATTTCGAAGATTAAGTTCTATATATGGTTAGATTCTATGACGTTTGGAGATTCGAATTGATAAATACTTTGAAATGACTCAGCAAGAATTTCACATTTTCCAGGTGTGGAAAATATTTTGGTATTATCTATCGGGTTGTTTAAAGGAGGTAAAGACGAATATTTTTTTTATGAAGCGTATTGTTTTCCAATAGGGTTTAAAGTTTTTAATATTATAAATTTAACCAATAACAATACTTCATCCGAGAGTATTTATTTATACTTGGAAGAAGTTGTTTTTGTTATGACAGTCAGTTGAACACCGTGTGATCGAGAGAAAAATTAAAATAGTCAATACGTCTATTTGTATGGAGCTCGGTGTTGTTTCAGGAAAATTAAGAGCCTTGATTTTGCCGTTCATTATTTTTTGATACAGTATGGGTTAGTTTTTGGGTCAGTATGTAAGATAGACCTGTTGACTAGGCATATTATCGGTAGATGGTCGGAATTTAGTTTATTTTTTGACTCAATTTTATTAACCGGAATTTTACAGTTTGTAACGAAGAAGTCTAATAGACTATGGGTTCTGTTATTTTGGTAGTATATAGGGTTATTAGGATAATGTAACACCTTGTTCGAGCTATTGGTTATGCTATATTATGGTAATTATATAAAACACGACCACTCTTATTTGTTCTGCTACAATTCCAAAAGGAATGCCTGCAATTGAAGTCTCCACCTAGAATGAAGGCTGAGTTACTGCTCGTGAGTCGGATTAGATCATGTCTAACATTTTTGTGGCTGGAGTATGAAGTATAAGCGCATGTGACCTTTATTATTCCACTAGGTAGAGACAAAAGATTGGGAAGAACTATGCGTTTAATTGAGTTTTTGATAGCTATAGCAACACCTATACATGCTTGATCAGTACGATCATTACGATAAATATGGTAATGCAGGGTATGTGAAACGCGGTGCCAATTTTAAGATGAGTTTCTGTAAATAGAAGCATGTCAATATTATCCCGTGTGGAGATGCCAAACTTCCATCGTGGCGCGTCCCCAGGTGGCGGATAGGGGAATGCTCTTTAACCGGCTTGCCGGAGGGTATAGGTGGAAAATAAAATACCATCCGCGGACCAAAACTGGCTAGGGGAAGGAACCCCGAACAATAAACCAACCATGGCAGATCAGAAGAAGATTAATGCTACGGTGCAGGGATTAGGATGCCCAGTACCGGCGACTTCGGAAAGTGAGCGAGCGGGCTTCCAGTCGTCGATATCCAGCGATCGCAATGCTTTAGTAGTGGCAAGCTTAGCTACTGGAGCAGATAGAAGTATAAGCCCCATTTCTCCATTAGAACTCATGCATTCTCCAACATTAACGAAAAGACACCGTATGCTTCAAGACGGCAATGAAATGACATCAAAATTAGCCTCGCTTGAGCGCCAGAATAATGAACTAAGGACAAAATGCCAGCAGTATGAGTTACAATGTAATAAATACCAAGATATTTTGGTAAACTTACAAAACAGAATCGAATCACTAGAAAGGCAAAATAAACCTTCTACGTCTACTAATGGTAGAAGTCAGAGCCTACAAAGTCTAACCAATGACTACTTTACGGATGAAGAGGAACTTGAAAAAGAAACCCAACCTAGACAAAATAAACTAAATGTACATAAAAAGAGGAAACTCTCCAAAACGCCATCACCAAGGGTAACTCTACCGCTAGATAACGAAATACCAAAACAACCACAACAAGCACACAAAAAGGAGCCCTTACCACCACCAATCAATGTTAGCAATGTTAGAGATTTTAATATACTCAAAGCTCAAGTATTGGCAGTGACAGAGAAACCTGCTCAGTTTAAAGCAATATCCAATAACGACATCAAAATAACAACGCAGTCTGAAAATGACTACCGTAAAATTAAAAAACTACTTAGCGATATAAAAGACACTGAATCCAATAACAAGGATAGTACACTATATAAGATGGAATACCATACTTATCAGCTCAAAAGTGAAAAATGGTATAGAATCGTAATACGAGGTTTACCGTCATCTACCAATCGCGAAGAGATCAAAGCGGCAATCGAGGACCATGGTCATAAAGTAACCAACATTATTAACGTTCATAAAAAGTTGACAATTAATAATGAGAAAATTATTAGACACTTCCCATTGTTTTATGTAGACCTGTTACAGGGGGAAAACAATAAGGACATATACGAAATTAAGAACCTGCTGTATTGCAAGGTGTCTATTGAACCACCTAAAAAGGTAATAGGTATACCTCAGTGTACAAATTGCCAACAGGTAGGACACACGAAGAACTTCTGCAATAGGCAAGCCAAATGTGTCAAATGTGCTGAGAATCATCAAACAAAACAATGTCAAAAGCCGCGAAATGTTATACCAACTTGTGCACTGTGCGGAGAAAAAGGTCATCCGGCTAGCTATAAAGGATGCCTGGTGTATCAGAAAAAACTAAATGCTCAGCTACCGAGAAAAATTACAGTAGCAGAGCGCCTACAGCAAAAGCCAAACCAACAATATGATACAATTAGAGAGGGGGTTTCCTACGCCCAGGTGACCAAAACCTCAAATAACAATTCAGATCAAGTAAGCAGGCAGAAGCCTGTGCCAAACGAGCCAACCATTAGTAATATAATGAAAATGCTCACCGAATTTCAGACAGAAATGAGAGAAAATTTCAGCCAGCTTACTAACAGGGTGGATAAACTGGAAGATAATTCCAAACCACCAAACAAACCGCTAAAACTTAAAAAGTAAATGACTGTAACATTCCTACGTATAATTACCTGGAATGCTAACGGGCTTAATGCAAGAGCTCAAGAACTAGAAGTATTTCTAAGAACCAACAACATAGATGTAGCTTTAATATCAGAAACGCACTTTACGGAGAAAAACTTTATCAAAATTACAGGATATAGAGCCTTTTGGACATTGCATCCTAGTGGTCGTGCTCGAGGAGGGACAGCAATCTTAATCAAACAAAATATCCTACATTTCCAACAAGAAAAAATTAAGGAACCATTTATGCAAGCAACCGTAATAACGATTAACCATGGTGGTGCTGAACTAAGTTTACGGGCGATCTACTGCCCACCAAGACATAATATCGTAAGAAATCAATATGTCAACATTTTTAATAAACTTGGACCAAGGTTTATTATAGGAGGTGACTACAACGTGAAACATACTGCGTGGGGATCTCGACTCATAACACCAGGAAAAGGAAAAGAACTCCTAAGTGCAATAGAAATATCAGGATGTGAATATCACTCATCGCGTAAACCTATACCTATTGGCCTACAGACATAAGCAAAATTCCTGATTTGATTGACTTTTATAGCTCGAAAGGAATAGCCTCAAATTACATTAAAGTTGAAGGCATTGACGACCTTACTTCCGATCATACACCGCTCTTAATGACTCTGAGTACATTAGTCATAAGAAAAAAAACCAAACTTAACCTTACTAATAAATTTACTGATTGGGAATTATTTAGAGAGAAACTGGATACTCTAATTGAGTTAAAAGTTAGTCTTAAAACTAAACAAGAACTTGAATTACAAACTAAACATTTTATTAATTCCATGCGTGATGCAGCTAAAGAGGCTACACCCGTATTAGGTGAAAAAGTCGTACAAGAGATCAACTACCCCCTGGCGATTCGGGAACTGATAAAAGAAAGGTGTAGGAAAAGGCGCGTATGGCATAGAACTAGAAACATTAATGACAAAAGAGAATTTAATCGGGTAAGTAATAAAGTTAACCGATTAATTAAAGAACATAAAGAAGCTTGTACTGAATATTATTTGAAAGGACTGGGTCCTGAAGCTGACAAAAATTATTCCCTTTGGAAAGCTACTAAAAGATTCAAGAGACCAATAGTCCAAGTGCCACCTATAAGGAACATAAATGGAGAATGGGTGCGACGTAACGAAGAAAAAGCAGAACTATTTGCACAACATTTGGCATCAGTATTTCAACCACACGACATACATCAGTATTTCAACCACACGATTGATCCTAAACCAGTCTATAGATCTCCATCAAATATCAGAAGTGTCACCCCACTTGAAATTGCACAAGAAATTGACATGAATCTGAATCCCAAAAAGTCACCTGGAATTGATAACATTTCGCCAAGGATGTTTAAGGAGTTATCAAAGAGAGCAGTGACTATGTTAACATATATATAATGCTTGCTTTCGACTAACATATGTGCCTGAGTGTTTTAAGGTTGCACAAATAATCATGATAAAAAAACCAGACAAACCAGCCGAGCAAATGGGCTCATACAGGCCGATCTCTTTGTTACCTACTATTTCAAAATTGTTTGAGAAGTTGTTATTGAAACGACTAAGACCAATGATCATTATACCTGACTTCCAGTTTGGATTCAGTAATAAACATTCGACAATTGATCAAGTTCATCGCGTGACTGCAAAGATAGAACAAGCACTTGAAGAGAAGAAATATTGCCCTGCCGTATTTCTAGATGTATCACAGGCTTTCGATAGAGTGTGGCATGAGGGTCTTATCTACAAGATAAGTAAATTAGTGCCAAAAAATTACTGCCAATTGCTCGAGTCGTATCTCTCCAAACGAATATTTAGAGTATCACATGAAGTAACATACTCCAACTTTTACCCAGCCGTAGCAGGAGTGCCCCAGGGTAGCGTATTAAGATCCATCCTATATCTACTTTACACTTCTGATATACCGACAACGGAAACAACCTTCATTGGAACTTTTGCTGATGATACCGCAGTATTGGCATCAAGCGAATCGCAGAACCAAGCAGTAGAATACTTACAGCACGCACTCGATAAAATCAGCTAATGGACCAGGGATTGGAAAATAAAGCTTAACGAGCTGAAATCAGTCCATGTAACATACACGTTGCGGCACAAAAATAGCAATATCCATACATTTCTCAATGGGGTACAAATTCCCCAAGCTGAATCTGCAAAATATCTCGGATTTCATCTCGATTCAAGATTGAACTGGAAACATCACGTTAGACAAAAAGCAGAGCAAATGAAAATGAAACAACGTGAAATGTACTGGCTAATATAGGAAGACATTCTAAGCTTAGCCTGTACTGTAAACGCCTAATCTACGAAACAATAATTAAACCAATTTGGACGTATGGTATCCAGCTCTGGGGCTGTACTAAACAATCAAATCGTTTAATTATTCAACGTTATCAAAACAAATTTCTACGTACAATAACGAATGCTTACCGCTACGTAACCAACGAGGAATTACACAAAGACCTAAATGTCAAATGGATTGATGAAGTGATCCAGGAATTTGCAATCAAACATGAAAGAAGGTTACTGCAACATACCAACAGTGAAGCAATACAACTACTTGACATAACACAAGAACTGAGACGCCTTAAAAGAATTAAACCGCATGAGCTAGTCATCTAATAAATAAAGTTTCATTATTGGGAGCAGAATATTGAGTTCTGTAAACCCACACTCGCTCCACTTATTAGTTTCAAATAAGTGCGTTATTATCTTTAGTAATAAATTATCATTTGATAAGATTGAACTATTTAAATAAATAATAAAAAAAAAAAAAATGTTAATATTATATTTGTTAAAGAAATACCTCATGCTTTTTACTATTTACGCTACGTGCGTTCCAGGTGGGTCTCATTTGAAACGTAATATTTTAAAACGCGAATTATTAACACGCGATATTTCAAAACTAAATTTAAAAATCGATAGGAGCGGGAGTATACTATAGGATCGAGTTACATCAGGCGAGTCGCAATGCACATTCTGTAACATATCGCGTTTTGAAATATCGCGTTTCGAGCGGATCCCGTTCCAGGCACGATTGTTGTAGCTAAAATAATCTGAACCTGTTCAGCAGCGGTACGACAACTCCTGAGTCTATTCATGACATTACCAAGAATTAATAGTAATTCTGTTGAAGAGTATAAATTAGATTTAGTTTGTGGATCCGCTGGGCTTGTGTTGATAGATGGTATGTTGGTGTTGAACAAATCAGCAAAAGTTGGTCTAACATTATTTACCTCCGATGAAGTTTTGTGTATTTCGTATTGATTGTTGCTAACTAAATTAGGGAAGTTGTTTGTTGACCAATTGTACATTGGTGATGATTTGGTTGCATTGTTTTTTGTTAATCTCTTCCCGAATATGAACAAACTGAGAGCATTTTGGACAAACCACTGAATTTACAGAGTGGTTTTCGTTGCAATTCATACATTGATTATGGCTTTCAGCATCCTTGATTGAGCATTCTTGGTCTTCAATATAGATGAGGCTGCAGTATTTATACTTTAATTTCATGTGACAATTTGTCGTAGGTGGGTTATATCCCAACTGCAAATATTACCGATGATGCGATGATTTTTTAACTGTTTAAAAGTAACAGATTTTGGAAACGATGCAAAATTGATAGCACTATCACTTGATCTATAATTTTTTCGTGTCACTTTGGTAATTTTTGAGGGTGTGAGTCCCGCTTCTTTAATATAATTTTTCTCAATTGGCAAAGATGGCAAGCCGAAGAGAACATTTTGCACTTGGTGTATTTCAATTCATCTGTAAATTGTTGATAGTGTACGGGATCATAAACCGATTCCTTGAGCCATTAATGTGAGTTTCATCTGAAATTTCGTTTATTTCAATTTTTTCATTATTTGCCGTACGATGTTTGATTTCTTCACAATAGGAGTTAAATTAGGTTTTACGGTCTTATTGTTACTGCTCTGAAAAGTAGGTGCACGATTGTTGAATAAACCATGCAATAAACCATCAAATTTATTACCAGTATATTCATAGTAGATTCATAGTAGATTTATATTTTTTATCTACATGCAATGGTGACGGATCACTCAAAAATGTTTCACTATATGTTTACCTTTTCGTCATAAGTTAGAATAATCTAACTTAATCACTTAAATGACGTATTATGTATGTAATTTTTTATTAACACAAGATTTTTTCAATAATTATTTTCATTATGTTATGTACACTAATAGCACGTTATTCATTTTATTAATGATTATTTTATTTTATTAATGATATATTATTAGCACTAAACAAGATACGAGAAAACTCTGCCATTTGAGTATTACGAAATTCTAAATTCGTACCCCGGTATGAATCCCGCACCAAAGGACACCTACCACCTTCTTAGGGCCATTCTGTTTCGTACTGTTTACAAGCGACTTACCGCAGGCGAATAATACAACAACCGCCATATTTTCAGATGACACTGGAATTGTTGCAATTGGTGACACAATCGGTGAAATCCCATTAAAACTACAAAAAGCCATAAATAATATCCAACTAAATAATATTAACTTTACTAATACATAGTATAGAACCACTATCTGTGACTCAAAGAAGAGCTTCAACTATAATATAGAAAAATGTACTGGTTAATTGGATGGAATTCTCAGTTATAGCCGCATTTAGATGGTATGGTATTCAACTGTGGGAATGCCCAAAAACCAGCAATCAACAGATAGTTCAACGATTTCAAAATAAAGTACTCAGAGGAATGCTCCTTGGTACACCCGTAATAGTGACCTTCATTGTAATTTCACAATGGGCACAGTCCCAAGTGAAATATAGAAGTGGGATCAGAAACACCACGAGAGGCATCATCAACACCAGCTTCATATCCCATGAAGGGATTTTGCCGCCACCACTATGGTCCTCCATTCGCCTCGGTCCATTGCTCTCCTCCTCCAGTTTCGACAGCCTAGTATATGTAAATCTAGTTCGACGTCATCACGCCAGCGTAGTCGGAGTCTTCCTGTAAGACGCACCCGGGCTGGTTGATGGTGAAACACTTTATTGATCATCCATTGTTGTGGGGACCTTGTAACGTGGCCGAGCCATCTCGCTCGATTGAATTTGATGAAACCGATGATATCGCTGCCTCCGAGGAGTTACTTTGTTTCGTGGTTCATACGAATCCGATATTCGTTGTTCGCAACTTTAATTGGACCAAAGATTGAGCGAATGACCTTCCTTTCGAAGGTAGATAATAATCTACAACCGTTAGAGGTCATGGTCCACCTCTCGCTTCCGAAAGCCAGCACAAGTGTCTTATAAGTGTTTTATAAAGTCATCTAAGTCACATCTAACCTGTAGGACTAGTTTATCAAGAGGGTATCGTAAGAAGATTGGAAAGATTTTAACCTTTCAAGTTGCCTGGATAGTCTGCACATTGATGCATTTAGTACATTGGTAGATGTTGAACTTTGTAAACAGACACAAGTGAGCAAACAATCATTGCTTGAGTATCATCAAATGTTGGCCGGTATGCTCAGCTACCAAGTTTTCATAAATTTTAGAACGTTTTTCGCAGATTGGATTCCCTTCTGGTTCATCGAATATAACTGTAGGTAGTTAGGTAGAATCTGTATTATCCACAACTATAGTGTGTGACAATGTTCGTGAGGATAATAAAATGTTGAAATTTAATGTGTTTGTCCTATTTCTGCAAATGCTAGGTTACCTCTGATTGGTATTTGTAGTGATCAAATTATTGTTACGATTTTGCCTTGTCATTCAAGGTTCGAATCACTGGATTGTGAATAAATACACTGCTTCTAATTTTAACTCACACAATTTTATTTACACAACACAATTTATTATACAACACAATTTTCACAATTAATTATTATAATTATAACACACTTTTTAATTATCACTTTAATAATCGCTTTAATAATCACTTTAATAATCCTTTTATTTAACCTTCACTGTATCACGTTTAAAATAATACTCAGCAATACACGTCAACGCGCGCCTTTATATACCAAAATATTTGTTTCTAGAATAATCCTAAATGCGCAGCAAATATGTTAGTATAGAAATACGCCTAAATGTTGAGTATAAATTATACACGTAATTGAACAATTAATGAAATTAACTTATTCTATTCTAATCTAGGTGTCACCGTAACACTACCCCCCACCTAAGCCTGTTCGTCCCGAACAGGATCCAGATCACCTCCTCTGTAGAGCGCCAAACGCTCTAAATGCACCACCTTTGGTTTACCTTTCCGTCCTTTCTGTATGCGATAAACCACGTCGTTCAACTTTTTAATGACAGTGTAAGGTCCTTCCCATGTGGGTTGCAACTTCGGTGATAATCCCTTGTGCCGTTGCGGGTTGTGAAGCCATACCAATTGCCCTTCCTCGAAGCCTTGATTATTTGCTCGTATGTCATATCGAGCTTTCATTCGATCACTTGATATTCGAATTTTCTCCCGTACAAATTGATGTATTTCATTAAGTTCCTCTTTCATTCGGTCGACGTAATCCTGTCCGCATAGAGCTGCTGATGGAACAGCCCCAAATTTTAAATCTCCTGGTAATCGCAGATTGTTCCCAAATATGGTTTTCGCTGGTGTCACTCCTGTTGTGTCATGTACCGCTGATCGGTAGGCCATCAGGAACATCGGTATATGTCGATCCCAGTTACGTTGGTTCCTTTCCACAACCTTTGCTAGATATTCCTCCAATGTGCCATTGAATCTTTCCACCATACCGTCCGACTGTGGGTGTAAAGGCGTCGTTCCCGTTTTATTGATTCCAAGCATCTGACATATCTCCTGAAATACCACCGATTCGAAATTCCTTCCTTGATCCGTGTGAATTTCCATCGGTACACCAAATCTGCTAATCCAATTGGTGACCACGGCATCAGCTATTGTTGTTGTCTCCTGATTGGGTATGGGGTACACCTCCGGCCATTTGCTAAAATAATCCATTATTACTAGCACATATTTATTTCCGCTCTCGGTGGTCGGAAATGGCCCCGCCACGTCCATTGCAATTCTCTCAAATGGTGCCCCGACATTATATTGTTTCATGGTTCCACGGCTTTTTCGTGCTGGTCCCTTCACTGCCGCACATTGGTCACATCTTCGACACCATTCTACTACTGACTGTCTACATCCGGACCAGTAGAAACGTTGGCGAATTTTGGCTAATGTTTTATTAATCCCTAGGTGACCTCCACTTGCTCCTCCGTGATACTCCTTGAGGATTTCCGCTATCCGATCTTTTGGCACCACTACCAACAATTGTTTTACTTTACCATCCGTGCTTTCCCACTTTCGTTTTAAACATCCATTTTCTATGTGGAGGCTATCCCATTGAGCCCAATAACTTTTTACAATGGGAGTTTTGTCGGCTATCTCACTCCACGTGGGCCGGCGATCCTTTTCCTTACATTCCATGATGAATGACAGATCAGCATCCCGTAATTGCTCCTTCCTGATCATTTCATCAGTCCATTGCTCGTCAGGTAGCGCTTGCATGAGCCGAATATCGACGATGTTTTCCTTGACCTCCACATTCCCACAATTCTTGCATTCCGCGGGACATGGTCTTCTTAATAACGCGTCGGCATTTCTATGTGCACTTCCCTTCCGATGTTCAATATCGACTTCTTTTGTCAAGCTCTCACCGCTTCCTTTTAATCTCGAAACTTGGATGGATGTCATGGGGCAATCGATTGTGGGAGTCAGCGTTTGCTCCTTCAAGCTCTCTCTTTTTAACGACTCCATTGTCGTCCGACCCTCCTTTCTGGTCTCTCTCTGCTGTTCGTTTGGTCTACGCTTCATAGGAGATGGCGACCTTGCTCGTTTCTTCTTAATCTCCCAACAGTCCCGTGAGATGTGGCCCATTCTATCACATACCCAGCATTTAATCCTGCCACTTCCATCTCTGAACCTTGGCGTAGCCCGTGCGGTGTCTATTCTGGAATCAATCTCCACTCGACGAATTTTCATTGCTGGTTTGATGATGGTTTGCGCAGTTTCGTTTGTTAACGCACAAGCGATGGTTTCCGTAAAAGTTGCCTTAGGTGACAACATCACCGCTCTGCGCGTCTCAGGATCTCGAATTCCGTCAATGAATGCATCCATTTTAATTCGCTCCATGTAATCGGCCGACATATTTGAATGTACTAAATGCGCGAGCCGCTCAATTGCCGATGAAAATTCCTGTAGCGATTCTCCTGCTCTTTGGTATCGACCCTTCAATTCCATGCGATAGATTTCTCGTTTGTGGTCACTTCCGTATTTTCGATCTAACGCCTTCATAATTCCCATGTAAACGTTCCGTTCCTGCTCGGGAATGATTTGTAGTATTTCCGCCGCTTCGCCTTTAAGAGCCACAATTAACGCTGCAACACATTGTTCTTCAGTCCACTGATTTTGCTTAATGGCCGTTTCGAATTGGAACTTAAAAATACTGAAGGATGTTGTTCCATCAAATGTTGGTGGTTTTATCTTAACTGCATTAACCGTCTGAATCACTTGCTGTGTCGTTCCATTCGCCTTGACATCTTGGAGCTCCTTCTCGAGACGTTTAACTTCCGTTTGAAAATCTTGTTTAACCGATTCAAATTTTTGCTGAACCGTCCCTTTGACATTTTGAATTTCTGCGTGTATTTCTTGTACTTCTGTTTGCACTTTTTCCACTTTACCGTGTAGTGTAGAAGATAACTCCAGAAACCTCTCGTCCATTTTCTTTTGGCCATCTTCTATTTGTAACATCTGCTGTTTTATTTCGTGGTTCGATTGTTTAATGTCCGCCCCTTGTTGCTCCACTTGTAACATCTGTTGTTTCATTTGATGTTTAATGTCCGCCCCTTGTTGCTCCATCGATTGTTTAATTCCACCCAACTGTTGTCCCATCATTTGATTCATAGCTGCCATCAACTGCGATAAATCAAAACTTCCAGATGGGTTTTGTGTTGTTTCGACCACCGTTTGTACGTCCTTTTCTTTCTTATCCATACTGATCTCATCCGTGTTGTCCTCCTCGAAATCATACACATCTGTATTTAAACCGTCCTTCTCCATGGCCTCACGTAGTCGCTCCACCAAACTAGCTTTTGTGCCTTCACTAGCCAAACCTCGCTGCTTCAGTTGCTCCTTTAATTGCGCAAGCTTTAATTCGTAGAGAATCATTTTTCTTATTATTCACAATCCCACCGCTGTCACCAATTGTTACGATTTTGCCTTGTCATTCAAGGTTCGAATCACTGGATTGTGAATAAATACACTGCTTCTAATTTTAACTCACACAATTTTATTTACACAACACAATTTATTATACAACACAATTTTCACAATTAATTATTATAATTATAACACACTTTTTAATTATCACTTTAATAATCGCTTTAATAATCACTTTAATAATCCTTTTATTTAACCTTCACTGTATCACGTTTAAAATAATACTCAGCAATACACGTCAACGCGCGCCTTTATATACCAAAATATTTGTTTCTAGAATAATCCTAAATGCGCAGCAAATATGTTAGTATAGAAATACGCCTAAATGTTGAGTATAAATTATACACGTAATTGAACAATTAATGAAATTAACTTATTCTATTCTAATCTAGGTGTCACCGTAACATTATACATATTGTTACGGTGACACCTAGATTAGAATAGAATAAGTTAATTTCATTAATTGTTCAATTACGTGTATAATTTATACTCTACATTTAGGCGTATTTCTATACTAACATATTTGCTGCGCATTTAGGATTATTCTAGAAACAAATATTTTGGTATATAAGGGCGCGCGTTGACGTGTATTGCTGAGTATTATTTTAAACGTGATACAGTGAAGGTTAAATAGAAAGATTATTAAAGTGATTATTAAAGTGATTATTAAAGCGATTATTAAAGTGATAATTAAAAAGTGTGTTATAAGTGTAATAATTAATTGTGAAAATTGTGTTGTATAATAAATTGTGTTGTGTAAATAAAATTGTGTGAGTTAAAATTGAAGCAGTGTATTTATTCACAATCCAGTGATTCGAACCTTGATTGACAAGGCAAAATCGTAACAATTCAATGGTACATTGGAGGAATATCTAGCAAAAGCTGTGGAAAGGAACCAACGCAACTGGGATCGACATATACCAATGTTCCTGATGGCCTACCGATCAGCGGTACATGACACAACAGGAGTGACACCAGCTAAAACCATATTTGGGAACAATCTGCGATTACCAGGAGATTTAAAATTTGGGGCTGTTCCATCAGCAGCTCTATGCGGACAGGATTACGTCGACCGAATGAAAGAGGAACTTAATGAAATACATCAATTTGTACGGGAGAAAATTCGAATATCAAGTGATCGAATGAAAGCTCGATATGACATACGAGCAAATAATCAAGGCTTCGAGGAAGGGCAATTGGTATGGCTTCACAACCCGCAACGGCACAAGGGATTATCACCGAAGTTGCAACCCACATGGGAAGGACCTTACACTGTCATTAAAAAGTTGAACGACGTGGTTTATCGCATACAGAAAGGACGGAAAGGTAAACCAAAGGTGGTGCATTTAGAGCGTTTGGCGCTCTACAGAGGAGGTGATCTGGATCCTGTTCGGGACGAACAGGCTTAGGTGGGGGGTAGTGTTACGGTGACACCTAGATTAGAATAGAATAAGTTAATTTCATTAATTGTTCAATTACGTGTATAATTTATACTCAACATTTAGGCGTATTTCTATACTAACATATTTGCTGCGCATTTAGGATTATTCTAGAAACAAATATTTTGGTATATAAGGGCGCGCGTTGACGTGTATTGCTGAGTATTATTTTAAACGTGATACAGTGAAGGTTAAATAAAAGGATTATTAAAGTGATTATTAAAGCGATTATTAAAGTGATAATTAAAAAGTGTGTTATAATTATAATAATTAATTGTGAAAATTGTGTTGTATAATAAATTGTGTTGTGTAAATAAAATTGTGTGAGTTAAAATTAGAAGCAGTGTATTTATTCACAATCCAGTGATTCGAACCTTGAATGACAAGGCAAAATCGTAACAATTGGTGACAGCGGTGGGATTGTGAATAATAAGAAAAATGATTCTCTACGAATTAAAGCTTGCGCAATTAAAGGAGCAACTGAAGCAGCGAGGTTTGGCTAGTGAAGGCACAAAAGCTAATTTGGTGGAGCGACTACGTGAGGCCATGGAGAAGGAAGGTGTAAATCCAGACAAGTATGATTTCGAGGAGGAAAAACCGGATGAGATCAGTGTTGACCAGAAAGAAAAGGACGTGCAAACGGTGGTCGGAGCAGCACAAAACCCATCTGGAAGTTTCGATTTTTCGCAGTTGATGGCTGCTATGAATATGATGGGACAACAGTTGAAGCAACAAGGGCGGACATTAAACAATCGAACGAGGGAATGAAACAACAGATGTTACAAGTGGAGCAACAAGGAGCGGACATTAAACATCAAATGAAACAACAGATGTTACAAGTGGAGCAACAAGGGGCGGACATTAAACAATCGAACCACGAAATAAAACAGCAGATGTTACAAGTGCAAGTTGGCCAAAAGAAAATGGACGAGAGGTTTATGGAGTTATCTTCTACATTACACGGTAAAGTGGAAAAACTGCAAACAGAAGTACACGCAGAAATTCAAAATGTTAAAGGGACGGTTCAACAAAAATTTGAATCGGTTGAACAAGATTTTAAACGTCTCGAGAAGGAGCTCAAAGATGTCAAGGCGATTGGAACGACACAGCAAGTGATCCAGACGGTTAATGCAGTTAAGATAAAACCACCAACATTTGATGGAACAACATCCTTCAGTACTTTTAAGTTCCAGTTCGAAACGGCGATTAAGCAAAATCAGTGGACTGAAGAACAATGTGTTGCAGCGTTAATTGTGGCTCTTAAAGGCGAAGCGGCAGAAACACTACAAATCATTCCTGAGCAGGAACGGAACGTTTACATCGGAATTATGAAGGCGTTAGATCGAAAATACGGAAGTGACCACAAACGAGAAATCTATCGCATGGAATTGAAGGGTCGATACCAAAGAGCAGGAGAATCGCTACAGGAATTTTCATCGGCAATTGAGCGGCTCGCGCATTTAGTACATTCAAATATGTCGGCCGATTACATGGAGCGAATTAAAATGGATGCATTCATTGACGGTATTCGAGATCCTGAGACGCGCAGAGCGGTGATGTTGTCACCTAAGGCAACTTTCACGGAAACCATCGCATATGCGTTAACAAACGAAACTGTTCAGGCCATCGTCAAACCAGCAATGGAAATTCGCCGAGTGGAGATTGATTCCAGAATGGAAACCGAGCGGGCTACACCAAGGTTCAGATATGGAAGTAGCAGGATTAAATGCTGGGTATGTAATAGAATGGGTCACATCTCACGGGACTGTTGGGAGATTAAGAAGAAACGAGCAAGGTCGCCATCTCCTATGAAGCGCAGATCAAACGAGGAGCAGATAGAATCCAGGAAGGAGGGTCGGATGACATTGGAGTCGTTAAAAAGAGACAGCTTGAAGGAGCAAAAGCTGACTCCCACAACCGATTGCCCCATAACGTCCATCCATGTTTCGAGAATAGCAAGGAGCGGTGACAGCTTAACAATTGAAGCCGATATTGATGGGAAGAAATGCATGATCACGCTGGATACGGGAGCAACACATACGATTGTTCGTGAGGATATTATCGATGGAATTATGGAACCAGCTAATGGCATGAAATTACGAACGGCGACTGGAGAAAATTCAGCAATAAAAGGGAAAAAGGTCGTAAAAATAAAGATTGGACGAAATCACTTTCAACACGAGGTGCTGGTTGCAAATATTGTAGACGAAGTCATCTTGGGAATGGACTTCATGAGAACGAATGGCTTCGTGGTGGATGTTGGACGGGGTGTTTTAACCTACGATAATATCGAGTTGCCACTTCACGTTAGCGCTATAGGAGAAACGACCAGGCAAATTATAATGGATCATCGGGAGAAGCTGCCACCGAACTCGGAAACAATAGTATGGGCAAGATTGGAAGGAGGTTCTGGGTCACCCAGGTTGTGGGTTGTGGAAGCCAATGAAGCGGAGAGCGGAGCCAGAGAAATTATGATCGGGAAAGTTTTAGTGAAACCAGACTGCGATAATAGAGTACCAATTAGGACTCTAAATCTCTCGGATAAGACGAAAACCATCAAGAAAGGGACAATAATCGGAAAATGTGAAGAAATATCGGCGATAGTGAAGTGCGAGCAGAAAAATCCGATTAAGACGGCTAACTCGCAAGTGCAGAAAGAGATTATAGATCAACTTATGGAGAAATGGACCGAAGATCTTACCATGGAACAGAAAAATTTGGCAAAACAATTGCTCGAGCGGTACATGCCAATATTCTGCAGTACATCGGACAATAATGGGAGAACCACAATGGTTAAACATCGAATAGATACAGGAGCAGAAATGCCGATTCGCCAACCACCCAGAAGATTACCATTGGCAAAGCAAGGAGAAGTGGATCGAATGGTAAAAGATATGCAAGCAGCAGGGGTAATCGAAACATCAAGCAGTCCATGGAGTTCACCAGTGGTGTTAGTCGAGAAAAAGGATGGTAGCATGAGATTCTGCGTGGATTATCGAAAATTAAATGCTGTGACGAAAAAGGATAGTTACCCATTGCCAAGGATCGATGACACGTTAGACACATTATCGGGTGCTCGAATATTTTCGACATTAGATCTGCAAAGCGGCTATTGGCAAGTGGAAGTCCAGGAGGAAGATCGCGAGAAAACGGCATTCAGTGTGGGTAACGGATTATGGCAATTTAACGTTATGCCATTCGGATTATGTAACGCTCCTGCGACTTTTGAACGGCTAATGGAGCGCGTGCTAAAGGGATTACATTGGAGGACGTGCCTCGTATATTTGGACGACATCATCGTTATGGGCAAGGATTTCGACGAGCATTTAAGGAATTTGGCAGAGGTTTTGGATCGGATACAAGCCGCCGGATTGAAGCTAAGCCCAAAGAAATGCAAACTATTTAGAACGGAAGTAAAATATTTGGGTCATAAGGTGACAACCAATGGAATCCATACCGATGAAGACAAGATCGCAGCAGTGAAGGAATGGCCACGACCTAAAAACTTACATGAATTACGGAGCTTCCTTGGATTGTGCACCTATTATAGACGGTTCGTGCCAGGATTCGCCAGTATCGCAAAGAGTTTACACGAGTTAACCAGGAAGAACAAGGCATTCGAATGGAAGGATGATCAAGAAGAGGCATTTGTGGAACTAAGACGTCGATTATGCAAAGCACCAATCCTCGCATACCCTATACCCAACGTTAAATTTATTTTGGACACCGATGCAAGTAATGACGGTATAGGAGGAGTATTATCACAGGCAACAAATGGTGAGGAGCGAGTTATTGCATATTACTCCAAGATGTTATCAAAACCGGAACGGAATTATTGTGTAACACGGAAAGAGTTGTTGGCTATAGTGGAATGTGTTAAGCACTTCCATAAGTACCTCTATGGCCAAAAATTTCTTCTACGGACGGATCATGGAGCTTTGCGCTGGTTGTTACAATTCAAAAATCCAGAGGGACAAGTAGCACGTTGGATCGAACGTTTGCAAAGCTACGATTTCCAAATTGAACATCGGAAGGGAAGCGCACATGGAAATGCCGACGCATTATCAAGAAGGCCATGTGCCGTGGAATGCAAGCATTGTGGGCGTGTGGAGGGTAAGGAAAACATCATCGATATTCGACTTATGCAAGTGCTACCCGATGAGGAATGGACTGATGAAATGATCAAGAAGGAGCAATTACGGGATGCTGACCTGTCATTCATCATGAAACATAAGGAAAAGGAACACCGGCCCACATGGAGTGAGATAGCTGACAAAGCTCCCATTGTAAAAGCATATTGGGCTCAATGGGATAGCCTCCACATAGAAAATGGATGTTTAAAACGAAAGTGGGAAAGCACGGATGGTAAAGTAAAACAATTGTTGGTAGTGGTGCCAAAAGATCGGATAGCGGAAATCCTCAAGGAGTATCACGGAGGAGCAAGTGGAGGTCACCTAGGGATTAATAAAACATTGGCCAAAATCCGACAACGTTTCTACTGGTCCGGATGTAGACAGTCAGTAGTAGAGTGGTGTCGAAGATGTGACCAATGTGCGGCAGTAAAGGGACCAGCACGAAAAAGCCGTGGAACCATGAAACAATATAATGTCGGGGCACCATTTGAGAGAATTGCAATGGATGTGGCGGGGCCATTTCCGACCACCGAGAGCGGCAATAAATATGTGCTAGTAATAATGGATTATTTCAGCAAATGGCCGGAGGTGTACCCCATACCCAATCAGGAGACAACAACAATAGCTGATGCCGTGGTTAAAAATTGGATTAGCAGATTTGGTGTACCTATGGAAATTCACACGGATCAAGGAAGGAATTTCGAATCGGTGGTATTTCAGGAGATATGTCAGATGCTTGGAATCAATAAAACAAGAACGACGCCTTTACACCCACAATCGGACGGTATGGTGGAAAGATTCAATGGTACATTGGAGGAATATCTAGCAAAAGCTGTGGAAAGGAACCAACGCAACTGGGATCGACATATACCAATGTTCCTGATGGCCTACCGATCAGCGGTACATGACACAACAGGAGTGACACCAGCTAAAACCATATTTGGGAACAATCTGCGATTACCAGGAGATTTAAAATTTGGGGCTGTTCCATCAGCAGCTCTATGCGGACAGGATTACGTCGACCGAATGAAAGAGGAACTTAATGAAATACATCAATTTGTACGGGAGAAAATTCGAATATCAAGTGATCGAATGAAAGCTCGATATGACATACGAGCAAATAATCAAGGCTTCGAGGAAGGGCAATTGGTATGGCTTCACAACCCGCAACGGCACAAGGGATTATCACCGAAGTTGCAACCCACATGGGAAGGACCTTACACTGTCATTAAAAAGTTGAACGACGTGGTTTATCGCATACAGAAAGGACGGAAAGGTAAACCAAAGGTGGTGCATTTAGAGCGTTTGGCGCTCTACAGAGGAGGTGATCTGGATCCTGTTCGGGACGAACAGGCTTAGGTGGGGGGTAGTGTTACGGTGACACCTAGATTAGAATAGAATAAGTTAATTTCATTAATTGTTCAATTACGTGTATAATTTATACTCAACATTTAGGCGTATTTCTATACTAACATATTTGCTGCGCATTTAGGATTATTCTAGAAACAAATATTTTGGTATATAAGGGCGCGCGTTGACGTGTATTGCTGAGTATTATTTTAAACGTGATACAGTGAAGGTTAAATAAAAGGATTATTAAAGTGATTATTAAAGCGATTATTAAAGTGATAATTAAAAAGTGTGTTATAATTATAATAATTAATTGTGTTGTATAATAAATTGTGTTGTGTAAATAAAATTGTGTGAGTTAAAATTAGAAGCAGTGTATTTATTCACAATCCAGTGATTCGAACCTTGAATGACAAGGCAAAATCGTAACAATATATTTTATAAACATTATAGCGGCCATTTTTTCAGATTAACTTCAAAATTGACGTTTGTGTTCATTATTGGGTCACCATGCAAAGAGACATAGTTACAAAGGGTTTCGAAATTGTTAAAATTTATTACAAAAAAAAAAGAATGTATTCGGGCTTGTGAACCAAAGTGTGGATGAAAATCGAGAACAATGAATTAGAAGTCATTCTCAAAAACTTGGATTTTGTTATGGCTCCACATGGAATATTCTTCATAAAGATTTGCATTTCGAGGCGCATAAAAGCCGACCCAAGAACTTCACCAATTATTGTGTAGAAATTTTGCAGATTGGGCTTTAGCGCAACTTCAAACAGAACCATTCTTTCATGGAAAAATCATCTTCAGCAATGATGCTCATTTTTGGTTAAATGGCTAATATGCAAAATTGTCGCATTTGGAGTGAAAAAAGTGTAATTCAGCCATATTTTTTTGCAATAGAAAATAGCGTTGCAGTTACCGCCAATGGAGAAAGCTACTACAAACACATAATTACTGATTTTTTGTGGTATGAATTAGATGATTCCGACTTGAATGATATGTGGGTTCAATAAGACCTTGCAACGTGCCATACTTCTCATCAATTTATTGAGAGGATAGTTTAATAATCGTGTAATCTCGATCATGCGATATAACTTCATTGGACTTTTCTCTTTGGGGTTATGTTAAATCATTGGTTTACTCCAATAAACCACAAACACTCACTCGACCTGACCTTAAAACCAACATTATTCGTGTTATTGGTGTAATAAGTGCAGATTTATGTTAAAACCAAACTAGGTGTTCCAGAATTGAATTTTTTTAAAATCCAGTGGCTCTCATTTAGATTTCATAAAAATGTCGTGAACCTATGTCTAAAATAAATAAACAATTATATTAAATTTGATGTTGTTACCTCTGCAGCCTCGATAATATTGTTTACAGCGTTTTTTCGGCTATTGCATCTTGGCATTTTCTGTATGTGTTTAGCTATATCTCTTTGTTTCTTTAGATTTTCATGCGTATTCTGATGGCAGTTACATTGTACAATTCTTGGTAGCCGCAGGCATGTTGGTAGCAATCTTTACATAAGTTTTTACTATTAGTCTAATTAATGTTGACTTTCCTCCAAATTTGTTACGATTACTTTATGTGCCGTTTCAGCGCTGCTGATTTGACCTACTTGCACAATGTTTTTATTATTTCGGTGCTAGCTATCTCCACTGTATTTCCATCTGGCCACATTGAGGTCCAGCATTTCAGTTTCTATTTCCTTCTCATTTCCTTCTCACTTTGCTGAACTCTCGCTGCCAAGATCGATGAATCCTTTTGCCTACTTTAATTTTATTGGTCGACACTGTTTGTCCCATGTTCCATGTATTACTCTTCTCGTTAAGAGAAAGAGTAAGTTTTCTGTAGTTATCTACGTCTGGAACATTTACTTTGAGTTTTCCACTGTTCAGCAATGTTGTTGGATATTGTATATCTGATTTGAATCCATGAACTTTGTTATATCCTGATAGTTTTCAACTTTATTCACAATTACTGGTGGCGGTTTTGGTTTAGGCGCCTTTTTACTTTCATCAGTATTTACGAGAGTTTTATCAGATTGTTGAGATTCCTCTTTTTTTGGATATGTTCAGGAGACACAATTGATGATTTGCTGATTTTGCCCTTTTTTTCTCTTGAATTCTTGCTTCTAATTGTTTAACACTTTCCATAAGAATCACTCGTTCTGTTCTTTCCAGATGCAGAGATTTATATATGAAGCGTTCCTTTTATGTGACCAGTTCATCCTCATCGAATGGAATGATCTCCGATTTCGACCTTTTTTTATAATCTATTTGCAATGGTTGGCTCTTCCAAGAATCCATAGAATTGGCCTTTTTTAAGAAGGGTCGAATTTCCAAGACAAAACCTAGTCTTCCACCTGGGATATGCTTCTTTTAGATGATTTTGCCGTTGCATTAGGAATTTTCGTATGCGTAAGCGCTCTTTAGCGGTTATACTCTCCGCCGCAAGGATAACAAAAAATTACTGCTTGAGACATCTAAGTTTCTTACATATATCGGCCTATCGGGTTGTCGCGTAAACCTTATTGCGATCGTTTCGATCTAATTGTCAAATTTCTTTCCACATTGAAGTATTATTTACTTCCTAACTAAGAATTCCTTGAAAACAAAAATTTTTTGTTGTTTCGAAGAGAGATTGGGGGGGGGGGGGGTTGATAATCCTTTGATGAAAGACGACGAGACGAAATTTATTACCTACAACACGCTATCTAGATGGAAATGACATGCTTCCATTATCTGGTTCTACTAATATTATGGCAGATCGAATAGGTTTGAGATTCCACTACCACAAGAAAAATATCGCCCAACGGTTTTTAGTGATTTAATTAAGTTTTTTTTTTGTAAATGAAAATTAAATTTGTTCTCTTCACCGTCGGTGTTCTGTTAAGCCGTCAGTTGTAAAATTAAACCGACGGCTAATTTATTGTTTTTATACAGCGTGAAATTAAATAAGGTGATTGGTGATTACCACATGTCATTTAAAAGGAAAGGACATATTTAGTTCTGTTACGATTCGTATTTAAAGCTTTCGAAAAATTTGTTAAAATTATAAAAATTATTTATCAGTTCTCGAAAGGAATGTTGTAGGTGTAAAGAAGTTAACTAAGTATAATTTGAACAGAATTTTATTTTAATAAAATAGTTATCCAGTGATGGGTTAAAGTTGTGTTAAATTCGACTAGTTTATATGAGTTTTCTAAAAGTAGTATCTATAGTTTTTGATCGTCAATTTTCTAAATACTGCGGTTAATCTAATTAGAATTTTATACAGAGGTACAAATACGAGAAACGCCTCATTACATTTCAATCGATGGCTTGTTGATTAGGACAAGCTTCCCAGCCTTACATATCAGGGTTTGCAACTAATTAATTTAGTTTTATATGTAAGATTTAGTTGAATAAACTCTATATACATACGTTTCACTGAACCTATAGGAACCTGCGTTAGGGCGTTATTTTCCCTAGGAAGCTTCTTGTCTATCTAACAACTATTGCAATTGGATTGATATAGGATGAACTAATTATAGAGTACCTCGCAAGAGTTTTGTTTAATTAAAATAAAAAAATATTGAATATTCATTTTAAACCGTAATTGTATTCGGCTTACCTTACATTAATTTTCACGTAACCATATCATGGACTGCACACATCCGTACATAAATAAAGAAGTTCAGACTTCAAAGTCATTCTCGAGTTTATAGAGATCTTAGGCCTTTAAACTACACCTCGCTCGTACTAATGAAATAGAAAAATAAAAAACGATGACCAGCCAAAAATAATAAGAAATAGTCGGTAGTTCTCATTGTTTTATACCTCGTACATGGGTTTGCGGTGCAATATACTTTTATATATATATGCATCATGGGTGTTACTTCAATCAAGTATAAAAAATATTTAATTGATTTTGTTTCATTTCTAATTAAGAGTTTGCCAGTTAGCCTAACTAAAAAAATTCTCATTGTTTGTAGCGCGTCATCTACTTCTCGCCAGTGTGGGCTTGTGTGGTTCGCCTGGCGCTTCATCAATTTACTTATTGATCCTCAAATTAAATTACTATAATAATATCACGACTATATAAACGGACTGATGTCAGAATTTAAAATACCTCTGTATAATTACAGACAATTCAATTTAACAAACTTTTTACAAAAGAAATGATTTTTTTTTTTTTATAAATGAATGAAAGAAATTTTCTTTCACTCTCCATTCAAATTATTATTGAGAGTTATTGTGTGAAATATGCGCGTGGCATCAGGCCAATTAGTTAACATTGCATGGTAAAATGATTGAAGAATTTATTTATCGATTAAAATATATTGTTGTAATATATAGTTCATATAACATATTGTATATCGAGTGAACCTGCCTGTACATAACAATCCATATCAACATTGGTAACAAGAAAAATGCTGCAAGCAATATAACACCAAGGTACACGCATAGTTTAAAATCGCGCAAATTTCGACGTTTTGTTAACACAACGTTTTAAAGTTTTAAACATGACATAATATATCCCTAAACCCAATTTTCGCACAAAAATTACCATAATCATTTATCAGGATATATGCGAACATGCGAATACAAATTATCTCTATCTCTATATTAACCATTTTCACAATCACTGCTCCAAAACACGTAATACATTAAGTGAAGTGCTAATTTAACAATCAAAATCAAAAACGATCGATATAAATTAACCATTCGCACAGCATGCAATCAACGTGTAACTAAACGTATTTAAAGTAATAATATTATAGACTCGAAAGTTATGTTTAACGTGGAAATTTTTGTAGATTCAATTAACGTTGACACTTCATTCATACATCGTAGATTGGCGTAATTATGATCAAGGAAATTGATATGTTTTTCAATACAAAGTTTATATCCATATTTCCATATAAGATAAAGGAAATATGTATAAGGATATAATTTTTTACATAAGCTACATAAGTATGTTATATGTATGTAGATTAACCCATAATTATGATTTAAATACTTTTAACACCATTCTCGTATAAAATAGAGTAACATCTTTTTGATGTAATTGCAGTAATTAAATAATTTGTTTGTGCGTGACACGTTTTATTAAATTGATTTGATCTACCATATGCCGCGTCATATGTGATTAATTTTAGAGTTATTTTCTTCAAATTGTTCGTTACATGCCGATCATATAAATATCACAAAAACAAAACGTAAGAATATATGCTTTATTTTTAAGTGTGCTTTAGATTGCGTTGTACTTGGTTGTAAATAATTAATGCAAAAGCACAATTTCATGAAACAGTGAGTCTCACGGTTTGAGTTATTGATTGAAATGGGCCTTGTAGCCAAAAAATAAATTCGCTCGGACAAGGAGGAGATAATTTACTAACAAAAATACTTTTAAACACATATCTTGTAGTGACATCTAACATTAAAACACAACTCGTATTTAGCAAAGAAAATTTTAGTACTAATTGTACTAAGCATTTGCTAGGTTTTATTTATGTACATCGTTTAGTGACATCTACAATAAATACAAATCATACTTAGCAAAGACAAATTTAGACCACCACTGTACTAATTTTAATAATAATTTGTCAGGTTTAATCGATATAAATGTAGATAATGACATCTAGTAAAACTACTATGAAACTCATAAGAATTTGTGCAAGATAAATCACGTAGAAGTAAATATCCTTACTTCAACCAAGAAAAAATTGGCTCAACTTAAGACTAAACCACACAAATGTGTGAATAAAAAATCATAGTATGTAATGGCGTTGTTGATAAAATTATTTCGTTTCATTTGAAATACAACCCACACAATTGTGTGTTTAGTTATAGTGTTTTTTTCGGACGAAAACAAGTTAGAAAGGAATTCACAAATTTGTAAGTTGGTTGAAAACACATACCAAAATAAATTTTTGACATGGTGCTTTTGCCCTACCCGCACAATTGTTTTAGTAAAAAAGGGAATTGAAAATTGTGTTTTGTTTATTTCACAACGCACCCAAATGCTTTGTGGTGGTTTATTTTGAATGATTCAATTTTGAATTTGAGAGTGACCGCTGGAAGAAATTTTGTTAAATATGCTGTTAAAGTTTGTGGGGATATGTTTGAGGGACGGCATTGATCTATTGAGGGCAAACGAAGACAGAGTGTCACGACGACGACGGAATGAATATTGAAGACCAATGGGTCTGCACCCAAATAAAAAAAATTGTTGCAGAAAGTTCAAGTTAGTTAAGGTTTCGGTTATTTAGAGCCCTATGTTGTTAGTCACATTGTTAGCGTCTTACTTTGGGAATTTTACAACAACAATTTCATATAAATTTAAATGCGGAATGAATTATTTTATTCCACCTAAAAGTAGGATTAGAATTTTTCCATTCTTCGTGTAGTTCAATTGTTCACCGCCCGGTTAATTAATAAAATAATTTTCTTTTTGTGAGAGTACTTTAGTATTTTTATCGCATATATAAAGGATAAAAACCAAATGACATAAATCAATGATACAAAAAATGAATTCCGATGCTAAATTAATATGAAAAGAAACCATATTTACGTCGATAACGCATTTTATATTTTCATAAATATTTGTTATGTTATAAAAGTAAATCGCATGCTTAGTTTGATTTTACTAAATTTTTATACAAACCGATAAAAGTATAAAAAATTGCTTGGCTGTTACTTTGGGCACAAATTTCATTCCTATTCGAATAGGAATAACTTTTTTCCAAAGTAAGATCATATGTGTGTCATAACGCAAAGGCGCTACTTGATTTTAAATTAAAATTTGTAATCGAAAACAAAATTTCGATCAGGTTTTTCATATAAAATTTGAACTGATCCGGATCAATGGGTGTCATGGAACAATGGTAACATAAAATTAGAATAATTTGGTTCGAAGTGACAACACATTCGAAATTTTTCTAAAGCGGACGACTAAAATTTCTTATAAAACATACAAAGAACTTTCATAGTAAACCACTGCAATCCGATCGATTTTTTAACGTCTGGAATCCACAAGGTTCCATACTCAATGTCACAAAGGGCCCATAAAACAGTCCTTGCAAACGGACTTAGGTACCCAGTCGCATCCGATTCAGTTACCTTTTAAAATGCCCATGATCCATTTGAATCGCAAGAAGGATTCATAAATGGTTTAACAAAGGTTCAGGACAAGTAATTTTAGTTGGTAACCCGTTTGGCCACACTATCGGCGATCTCGCTGAGCACAATGACATAGTAAGCTGGCACCCACTTAACCAAAACACTTCTACTGACAGAGAAGATTGTAACAAATTTCGAATCAACCGCAGTCAGTACACATAAAACTGCTTTGAACAAAATATAACAGTACTAATATAACTCCTTGATAATTTAAATACAAGATAATTAAGGTAAAAGGCCTTCGTTGATTTCGACGATAACAAGAAACCACTAGAACAACTATGAAGAGTTGTCGCAACCCCTATCCACACACCATGCCTTCGCAATGTAGAGAAGATGTTGCATCAGCGCGTATACGATGTTTAGGTATTTTCCTGAAGCGAACATAACAAGATCATCAGAATAACCCTGAACGATAAAACCGGAATTCGGATGCCTCACCATAGATCACTAACCAAAAACCACAGTATCGTAGAGAATATACCACTTTTTCAACAACCTTTGGCAACTTTGAAGGAAACCTAGAAATCATCCAACTCAAACTTCACGTCACTCGATGAAAGCATATCCATTTCACAAATCTACAATTAGAAAATACCAGAAAGGTAAGGCTCTCGTCGCGGGTAAATAATAAGCACAAATTTAAACACAACCTAAAAAATGTAATGTTCTATTAAATTAGTTAGGTTGTGTTTTAATTTTTTCTTATTCTTAATTATAGATTTTTATCATCGGTCACGAGTTCTGCAGAGAGTATCTTTACTTTATCTGAATCGTCGTCTTCGCTAAGGTTGTTTTTGTATGAATCTACATTGTTCTCCTCATCTTTGCGTTATCTGCACTGATTGTATTTTTATTCAGTCTCAGAGATTTCACATCATCCTCTACCTCATACCCTTACAAACTGACTTTTTGATAGTGACAACGTAATTTAACCGGTATTTTCTTGCTACCTTTCTAAATTTGTTGAAATTCTCTTAAAATCTGTTTATACACGTTCTATTTTTTGAGTGGCTTCTTAGCGTAGAATAGGGCGCTGTTCTTTAAAACAACAGTCAATTTGTTGCTTCTTCGAAGGACTTATTCATTTGAAAATGTCTTGCTCTTTTGAGATGCCAAATAATAATTGAAGGAGAGAACGTTCTCAGCTAGAATTATTGAAAATTTGAGGCATATTAACATATTTGTATCAACCTTGGGGATTCTATAATGACACCTTTGTTAAGGGTAAGATTCGGTGAATATTTTCGACCTGCTCATTGCTACTGAGTACACCTATTGTGATCAATAGATGAGACAAATATTTTAAACAAAACACAGTTTTTTAAATCGTTTGAAGAAAACGTGTCTCTCTTTTCATTACCAATAGCTCTCTCCAGTTTCGAATCGTATTATTCGTAAATCTCATTCGATATCATTACGTAAGAATAGTCTATAGCTCTTCCCCTACAATGTCCACCGACTGGTTAAGGTTAGGTTTCAGTGGTTGACACTTAGGCCATTTTTGGCCCATTGTGATACCACGCATTCACGCCACATCATTAACCCATTCACCTATTCACCTACTCACACAACTACAGTATACCACCTGCACATTGCAAGCTCCATGTCAACCTGTATATTGACATGGACGGTGGGTCGGCGCTGAATTCTGCACTCCATCAGAGGGTCTTAGTTGTGTTTATTAACATCACCGATTGTAGTCGATGATGAAAATTCGATTTGCATCTAGCCTCTGATGGGATTCGAACCCAGTACCTCCCGGTCCAAGTGCCGAAGCTTTAACCACTGCACCACTTGTCCGGTACCGACTGGTTAATGATTGAACGCTTTTCTAATCATTCAGTTTGATGGGGATCTTTCAAAGTGACCCAACCATCTAACTCGGTTAAACTTAATGAATTGGAGAGTACCGCAGTCTTCAAGGCAATGTTTAATTTCGTGATTCATTCGAATCAAGTGATCGTTGTTCACGATACCTTAACTATGGGCTGTATATGGATTGAATGATCTTTCTTTCAAAAGTAGATTGTAATTTATAATCATTAGCGGCCAAGGTCAAACTCTTTCATCCGAAAGTTTTCACAAGTATTTCGAGTCTTTGTAAAATTGTAGTTTTCACGACTGCGAAAGATGTTTTGACCACGACGACCGTGAATATTTTCCAGATTAACAGAACAGGCGTGAGCACGTCTCTCTGTCATACATCAGATGTTATTTCGTAGGAGTAAGATGCTGTCCCCTCCACTACAATTCTGCACATAGAGTCAAATGTTTACAGCTGTCACAGAGAGACATGCTTCTCTAGAATTCCGAGACATATCACACGAGGAATGCAACGGTAGATTTAAAATTTGAGACTGTCTATTTATACGGTCGTTATTCAGTGGTCTTTCATTTCTCTGGCAACTCCTCCTGGACCTAGATCAACACGGTGTGGTCATAAATATTAGATGGGAAACTCCTCCGTGTTTAAATAAATCTGCGAGAGTTTCGTCAACACAGGGTGGTTAATTAGACATATTTTAATTTACTAACGGTTGTGTCTACTTCTTGTACTTCATATCGCTCGATCGCCAGGTTGCTTGTGTTATACATTATAGCAACTTCGACGATGCATTGGTCGCTGCTTTATAGAGTTGATACAAGCAGCTTGGACCAATATGTATTGTAGTTTCCGAATTCCTACCAACTGCATTAAAGTCAACCACGATGATTTTGATAGCATGGATAATGTCTTCCACTAACCGAACATACCTGCATGATGCGAGGGCAGAAGTCGATGACATTCTGCTGCATTTCCCGGTAAACGATAAAACCGTTATCGGTGAATTTTCTCACATCTCAAGATGAATTTGTTTGTGTGAAAAGTTTACTCGTTTTTACTTGAGATGATACGAAATAACAAATTACTCATCAGTTCACCATTTTTGGTGTATTGCTACAGGTAACACAGATACATATTTCTTCTGATTATTGGCAGCTTTAGATCAATTTTACTTTCCATCAGATCATTCATATTATGGGGGGTTTACTCTAGGGTTGACTAATATCAGTGGTACATTTTTCATCAGCCAACTAAAGTTGGTGAAACTTGTGTACTCGATTAATGACATTTATAAAAAGAAAAGAAAATTTCACTATTGTCCAATTTTGGACGAGCGAATAATTTAATGAACAACATGTTAAACCCAATAGCTCTTCATGCATGCGATTAATCTTTCCAAAGTGCAAGGGATTTTAGCTGCATTACACATGCAGATCCTTCATCTTGCCTTTGATGCTTAAAAGATTTGTTTTGGCAGTATCCGTCTGTTTTATTGTGGGAGTCGTGTGATATATCATTTAAAAGGTATTTAATTTCTGCGAACAACGAAATGGTTTTCGAAAATGAGTTAAACGGTTCATACGAGAAAAAAATTCCAATTA
The DNA here is from genome assembly GCA_947310385.1 of Nephrotoma appendiculata. NCBI lineage: Eukaryota > Metazoa > Arthropoda > Insecta > Diptera > Tipulidae > Nephrotoma > Nephrotoma appendiculata. The sequence goes on from OX371224.1 coordinate 17,660,526, forward strand.
AATCGAAAAAAGGATGAAATTTTGAACTGAAACGTTCAAAAGTTCTATATGTTCCAACTGTTGTCCTCCAGCTCCAACTTCCATACATCAAAACAAACGTTATTCGAAGTCTCATCCAACTGCTTTAAATTTTTCCCAATTACATTTTACAATCTTAATCGATAATGCATTGAATTACCATTGAAATAATGTATTACACGACCCGCAGTGCAATTTGAAATATTAGCTCCACCTCTGGAATTGAATGAGACAAATGAAATTTTAATATTTGACCTCCTCTAAAATTAAGTTGGAGTGTTTGGGCGCTTTTCGCAAAATTAGATATTTTATATGGTATTCAGGTTTTTCATTTTAAATGGAACCAGTACCAGTGTTTTCCGCACCCGGAGGTAATTTAATTCAAACCTTTAGCCGTTCATCGTATGAAAAACAATTATAAAGTTTTATTATTTAACCAGGACACAAAAAGTTTACTAGTGACATCTTACGAAAATAATTTTAACTATTCCAGTACTAAAATTAACGAAAACACAAATTTTCCGTATTAATTTTTCGTTAAAATCAACGCTACCAACGAAAAAAACAAAAAGTTTTCAATCATGTTGACATTGAAGCATTTATTTTGAGTGAGAAAAATTAAAATATACATATAAAATCAAATAAATCTTATTAATTTAGATTTATTATAAACAAAAGTGACAAATTAGTGATAATTAAATAGTTTATAGTCGTTTTACACAATGGGAAGATCTCGTTCACGTAGTAGAACACCTAAAAAACATCATAAAAGTAAACACAGAAAGAGGAGCAAGTCAAGAGATCGATCGGAACATCGTTCGGCTTCACACAGTAAACATGTTAGCCGAAATCATGAGAAACTCCGAGAAAGAAGTTCCAAATCCAGGTTTGTTCGATTTTCTATTACACCTGTAACATTTTTACAATTTTCGTAATCGTGGACAAGTTTATAAAATATTAGGTTATGTCATACTAAGCACTATCCGTAATTCTTTTGCAGGAAACGATCGCTTTCCATTTCATCGAATAGCAGTAGTGATGTATCAATTGGTGGATCCCATCATCGAAAGAAGAAATCGTCCAGAAGTAAGAAAATGGATGAAGTCGAACGTTTAGCAGAAATGGAGAGACAAAGGAGACAGAAAGAAGCTGAACAAAGGGTATGTACGGTTTCTTAGATCTAGATGTTCTTACACCGCTACTAGCTGATATTTATGTCCGAAATCTTTAATGGTTAAATCCTGCCGTTAAATCGCACGCGATTGTACGCAAGTTACTTGAAAAATTAAAAACCCGTATTCAGAAAAACAGTCACCCAAATTAATTTGGTATGAGAAAGCAAATTTGCGGACATTTTTAAAGCTTTTGAAATTGTAGATCCGCTAACGCCTTAGACAAACAGCTCTCATGAGAGCGCCGAAGGGCGTTGTTGCTCCATCCCTTTAAGAGGGCTTTGCTTTGAATATTCTAGTTATATTTATGGCTGAAGTTTATTCGGAGGAATTGGGATTAAATCTGCAACGATGAATCAAAACTGGCCGAATGAAGATTAGAATAATTTAGAAATTGAGAGAAATCATCGTACATGTAAAACCGCTAAATTCGATTATTACTGGGGCGATTTCACTAGAGGACAATTGACTTATAGATTGAACTTAAACAAAAATGTCTGTAATGTGAAATTTGCTAGGGAATATTTGCACTAGAAGGGGATATTTGCAAATCAGCCAATATTGTATTTCATTTAATATAATAAATTTTAGTTTTTGTTCTATTTAATTAACTCTTAACTCTTGCATTTAATCGCTTCTGAATTCTGCAATCTCAATTTCCTTACACCCTTATTGCTGGCATGTATTTATTCACCTTCTCTCTGTGTATTGGATTCAAATTGACCTCAGTCGATTTTAAACTTGAAAAAAATACCAATTTAAAAATTATTTGGGCCCATTTTTCATTACATTGTGTGAATAAAATATTAGTTGAGGATATCATATACGGGATGGGCCATATAAATAGCATAAAAGGTATTTTTTCAAGTTTAAAATCGACTGTGGTCAATTTGATCCCAATACACAGAGAGAAGGTTAAAACTGAAAGATCTCCTAAAATTACTTATTGAACCAAAACATTACCGATTATGATGATGAACAAGGATCAGATGAGATTAGTATTCGGAATGGAACTAGGTCGCCGAATTTAATAAACTTTTACATATTCGTGGAAAAGTTCTGTAATAAGGCCAACTTATAATCTTATTTTCAGGTAGTTGAAGAGGAAACCGCGAAACGTATAGAACTTCTTGTGAAGAAGCGCGTCGAGGAAGAATTAGAAAAGCGTAAAGATGAAATTGAAATGGAAGTTTCAAAGCGCGTCGAAGCAGCTAAAAAACAAATGGAAAAAGAGATGATGCTTGAATTAGAAAAGCGACGTGAGGAAATTCGTGAACAAGAAAGAAAACGGGAGGTAGGTTATATCCATAATTTTGATTTGTTAATTTTATTATTTTGATTATAAAATAATGCTGCTGCTATAAATTATTATTTATGTTTAGTAAAAAAAAAACTAAAGTTGTATTTATTGTTTAAATCATTTATATATTTTTTTGTATGAACGAATATAATTTTTTGTTATCTGAATAAAAATAATATAAAAATGTAGCAATTTTAACGAATGATAATGAAAAAATGAGATTCTTCAAAGAATTATTATTCGTGTAACCCTAAGATTAGTCCCGTGTATTATTTCGTAATTATCGCCTGTTTCTTATAATTATAATTTTTACAGATTATTTTTTTAATTAAATTTTTTTAAAATCAAAGACCAATGATTGTTTTGCTTTAATAAAGAACCATGTTGCGACCAATAAGGGAAAAATTAAAATACCCAGTTTAGGCTGTGCAGCTCTTTTATATTTGTTGGTTTTTGTTGTTGGTATATTTCTTTTATTTATTTCAGATTTTTATAATTTTTTTTGCATTTTTTTTATAAGTTTTATACACAAATTTGTATATTTGGAAATCAAGAAAACACTTGATATTTCTGAAATTACGGGCTTATAGTATCTATTGTCTGATTGTGAAGTGGTTTGCTATTTTCTCGTACGCATACATACCTAAGTTTGTTGTCAGACAATAGAATTAATGCTTAATACGTAATTACTATATATTCATTTTTATCTAGTTATTATTATTATTATTATTAAAATAGATATAATTTTCGTTAATTTTTTGTTATTTAATGTTGTTGCTATAACTTTATGGTGTGTGTTCAGGTTAAAGTTTAAAATCAGTAAATGTCCGAAATTTTAATTTTTTAAATTCGTTAACACGTTTAAAAATCGGTTATCCAGTCCGATGGATTATGAAATGTTTGTTGACCTTCCTCCCTACATACCCGTAGTTTTATTTATTCCCCATTGCAGGGCTAAGCGTCATAAGGGGCACAATTAGCTCCCGTGAGCCCGTGGGAGTTAGTAATGCCATTAGTTCCTACTATTCCAAATTCCAATTGCTCTAATACAATTAAAAAATACTCCGTGGGGTGAAAGGTGAAGCATTTCGAGAATATAGGACTCTAATTTCATAGATTTCGAAGCAATAAAACAGTTTCTTCCAATTTTTGTTCGAGCCTTTACCGATTTCGGACTTTTTCCGTAACATATGTATGAATGAATTGATTGGTCTTGTGTTGTAGTTTATAATTAAATTTCTATAAATAAAGTGAATTTAATTTCACTTAATATTTATAAACTCTCTAACATTATATACGAATGGGCCAGTTTAGAATTTGATTAAGGAATAAAATAGAAATGTTGAAATATTAAATTAATTAAGGATCGTCGATTTCTAATGTTGGATATAAAATTATGACAGGAGAAAAATTACAAACATATCATCTTGAGCGTGTTACGGTGGTCGGTGGAGTAAGGAGATCAGGCGCTACATGAAGACGAGGGTTGGGAAAAGACTTTTTAAAAATGTATTGATCGCTTACGTCAAGTTTCAATTTTATTCTTTGACAATGTGTTTACAGTTTGTAAGTTCTAAATAACTCGTTCATGAGTGTGAATATAATATCAATATAGCGACAAATAGAATAATTCTTGACGGCTACTAATTCAAACTTTATTAGAAATAAAATTATTTGTGTTAATTATACATATAGACAGAAGAATTATTGTGCAAATAACTCGGTATTTCGTATATATTTTCTCCTTTGTGACAATTACGTAATAAAGATTTCCATAGAACTAATTAAGTATACACATTTCCAATTCATATATAATTGTTATAAACTGTATCAAAGAAAGAAAGCACAATTGTTTATAATGAAAATCTTTGAAAATATACAACCAAAAGTTTTTTTTTTTTTTTTACTATTATTTTATTTTTGTTATTTATATCTCAAGACAATGCTTTTCATCATTAACTCTATCAAAATAAATATAAATATAAAAACAAAACATTGGATTTGGAAATATTTCCTTGTTAATAAAAAATATCTAAGCATATTTAAACATATTTAAAACCACAAATCATCGTCGTCTTCTCAGGTATTATAAAACAAAATAATCTTATTATTTAATTAAATATTTATATTACTATAAATATTTACATTAATAAAATAAAATATTATAAATTTAAAAATATATAATTAATTTGATTTAATTATATATTTTTTGTTTTAGATTTTTTTTTATAATTAAAAAATTATGTTTGGGGAAGGAAGTCAAAGCAAAGTATTGAATGTTTACAACTATTTTACTCGCACATACATTTTTCGAATGGAAAATAAACAGTTTTTTAATTATAAAAAAAGGATATTTAAAAATTAAATAAATATTACAATTTTATTTAATTTATTTTATTTTGTTAACCAATTTATTTTTACGCGATTTTTTTAAGCGCGCTATGTCGAAGTTCTTAAAAGGATATTAATCATAATTTAATTTTTATAGGAGGAGGAAAAAATGAAGCGGGAAGAATTGGAAAGAATTTTGGCCGAAAACAATCGAAAAATTGAGGAAGCACAAAAGAAACTTGTAAGTATCGATCGTTTTATTTTAATGGTCTTTTTATATTTTTTATTTTATTAATTACCTATTTATTTTATCATTATTTTAACGGGAGTTGATAAAAATTTGAATGTGAGAAATATGCAATTTATAAAATTTATACCATCTTATTAATTTGATATCGTACACGATAAAACTCAGCTGCATTTTTTGTTCACCACCCGTTAAAACATGTTAGACATATTATAAAAAAAAAAAATCAAATTTATGTTATTTATAAATAATTTTTCATTAATTTACTTTTTATAATTAGATAAAATTTTATATCAACAGCGATATTTACAGATTTTCAGAAATTTTGGTTAAAATAATAAAAAAAATAAAGATCCAACGTTTTAAAACCTAAATAGAAAAATAAAAACCGAAGGGCTCTAAATGTGTTTATAATTTTTTTGTTGGTTCCTCTAAATTAAACAAACATACAAAAATATAATATGGAATCGTGGAATTTTATAAAAACACTTTAAAATGTCTTATCCGGATTCTGTAAATTTTATATGATCAATTTCACGATTCCAATGCTAATAAATAATTTTAACAGGTCATCGAATATGTAACGAAAAAAACACAAACTATTAACAATACATGTTTTATTTAAATATTTCTTTATTTTAATAATTTTTTTATTTATCAAATTTACTAATTCAATATTTTTATTTTTCCATTATTTTCACTCGATTCAACCTATAAAAAAAACTCTATAAAAAAGGCTGAAGAACGGCTTGCGATAATCGAAGAGCAACGGAAAATGGACGAAGAACGACAAAAAATGCGCAAAGAACAAGAAAAGCGAATAAAAGAAGAGCAAAAGATAATTTTAGGGAAAAATAATTCTCGACCAAAATTATCGTTTTCATTCAAGCCTGGAGCATCTTGAAAACATTGTTCTATCGCAAGTTATTAATTAATAAAATAAATACAAAACCTAAGGATATAAATTAAATATTACGACATAATAGAAAATTAATTATAATATAATTTACAAAATCTTTTCCTAATTTCTACTTCTGATATTTTTTTAAATTGTGATTATAGATAAAAAAAAACTGTACACTTTTTTTATAAGTTTTTTAAAAAAAATGGTATGATATATAAAAACACTGAAAAATGATGGAAATTTTTAAGAAACATTATTAATTAAATTTTCAAGAAAGTAAGCAATTTTAAATTTATAGGATTTCAATTTAATTGTATAAAGTATAACTATTTTTTATAATAATTAAATGATGGAAAACCATCCATGGTTTATTCTATTTAATCGAGGAAAGGTGTTATTAAATAAAGGTACTGAAGAGTTTTAATTGATTTAATTTAGACATAAATATTTCCAGTTTTTTGGTCTACCGCAATCAAGATATTGAAAACAATCAATATTTGACTAAAGCAATTTAGATGTTACTTCGCTTTAAATAACTGGCACTTTTTAGTAATCATTTGCCTGAGTAAGCTGAAATTTATACAAATTTGTCAAAAATGTACATTAAAAAACCCGAGCGTCAAATTTTCACTAAGTAAAATTTAGTATAATTTTTTTCCTTAGTAAATTTTATTTAAAAAAAAATTTTAGAATCATGTAAAAACTCGCTTGGTACATTAACATCAAAAATATGGAAAGTTTCGTACGACGTAGGAAAATCCTTCTCAGGAAATTATTTTTACTACCGTATTTTACGAAATCAATGGCACTATTCTGGTAGTTCCTGCGAAATACGGAATTAAAAAATTACAAACAATTTCCATTTAAAATCCTTTTTCTTGTCCCATACTAAGGCAAGAAATAAGTGGTACTTTTTAGGCAACAAAATTAAATTTCCTTACCATTTTCTGGACGGAAAAATTAATCCCAATTTGTAAAGATGTATATAAAACTGATTTTATTCAGTGGGTCAGATAAATCTGATTTACATTAATAAAAAATCCGGACAGTTCCCATAGTCGTGTTACTTGATGTGAAGAGATAATAGTTATGTCACGTCACACGAACATTGCCATTCTTTTCTTGAAGTCAATGGTCCGTTCCAAACTGCTTCACGCTTCAAAATAAGTCGTCATAGATGTCAAAAAAAAATCCGTTTTGAAATGTTTTTGCATAGTTTGCATCGTATGCAATATAATTTATCGAAAATAATTTACACAAATGGAATGATAATTTACATAGGAAACCCTCCAAGAACACGATTAATTCGTTCCGTGTTCTATAAAACCGTGTTGTTCGCGACTTCAAAATAAAGAATAACGAAAATCATGTTGTTTGATACCGTGTAATTGTAGGAATGGGTATCCGTGTTCTTCGAATACCGTGTTCTTGGAAGGTTACCTGTATGTGTTGATAAAAGGCAAAATGGACACATAATATTTTATTGCTGCTTCACCGAATGGATGAACCACACACGGCTTCAGCTTCTGGTTTCAAACTAAGTCGTAATAGATTTTTATTGTTAATTTAAACCCTTATTTTATATTAAAACACCAAATTTTTTTGTATTCTGTTCTCTCGAAAATAAAATTTAAACAAAAATCTACATCTCAAAAATGGCCTTAAATGTTTTTTATGTCTTCAAGGAAAAAAATTGTATGTCGCAGCTGCGGCACTATTTTATTTATCCGATAAAATAAAAAACCGGAAAATGCTTTCTTTTTATCTCTGATCTCCGATATACATAATAAAAAACTGGCCAGTAGTCGATATTTAATACACTACAAAAAATTTGGTAACAGAATGACAAATGAAGGCATACGACTATTGAAAGTATTTCATACAGAATAAAATAATAACTAGATAGTTTTGACATTACAGTACCATTTTAAAATTATTTCCTTACATTCGACTTTCGTAAATTTTTCAAATTCATAATCTAGGCCGTTGACCATTTTTGAAATAAATTTTATGCGATATACTACTCTCAGTACCTCTGATAATCTTGTTCGTGTTAAATTGAATAAATCATAAACAAAAAATTATTTATCAAATTTATATTTTCATTTTTTACAAGCAATTTAAAAATCAATATTAAGTTTTCGTTTTCATTATTCCAAAGAAATACTTCATATTAAGCTCAATTTACCGATTCCATTTATAATCCATTTTCCGTTTCCCGAATCATTCGCACATTTTTCTTCAAATTCATAATCAATTCAATCAATTAAAATTAAAACTTATAAAACAATAAATAAATAAATAAAAACCAATAAAAGAACCGGTTTAATTTTTTTTATTGAGATTTCAAATTTACCCTTCTATCAGAGTTTCAAAATGCTGATTTGCTATCTATTCCATAATTTAACTTTTGGCATTTAGGAACGCGAAGAGGAATGTAATGTGCTCTCTAACGCCGTTAATTGATGATGGATAGCTATTTTGAGAATTATTTCTGCAGATTTCGTTCTTTTACCGCACGTGCGGTAGAGTGCTTCGATATTTAGTTCGGTCTTTTATCAAAACTGCATACTGATTATAAAAAAACAAAGAACTTTTGTTGATCCAATATAAAAGCCGCTTTATTCAAAATTAACCAATCTTTTATAATTAACCAAATATTTCAAAATTGAGTCTCAAAAATTTGTTTGTAGTTTAGCAATGGACGATCTCTCAGTGGTTTTGGAGGTAGGGTGTGTGTAGTGATTCCGCTTTATTTGTGGAATTATCCGGAAAAGCTTCTCATACGGACCATTTACTCGTCCAATTATAGCCGACTCATTTTTCTTTTAAAAGCTCTTGAGCTATGCTCTAACCCCGTTTTTTATAATCAATAACAATTTTCGCCATTAATAAAAATTTAGGCAAAACACAAAGGATGACGAAACGATTGGTCGGTTTTAGTTGTCCGTAATCCCTTCGAACGTGTGTTTATTCATTCATCTCTTCTTATTTCCCGCCCAAATACTGAAACTATATATCTAGTTCTTTAGAGAATACTATTTCATTGAAAGTCAGGTTCCAAAGTTGATTTGAGGCAATTACTCAGACAGTTATGCAAATATGAAAAAATTATAAAACAAAAATTTTTCTGTGAGAAATTCATAAATTTATGAACTAAAATACTACACCGCTTTGCTACTTACCGAACTTGCATAATTGAAAATTTTTTTGCTTTTACCTTACAAGTTTGTATAAAATTTAAACTTGAGAATTTTGTTTCCTCATTTTTGGTTTTTCATTCGTATTTATTAGCTCGTTTAATTCGATTCGTACTTTTTTTGTTTCATAATCTGGCGAATTTGTCGATTTCGAATTATTCGATAAAAAAAAAGAAAATCAAAATACGCCGCGACTCGAATTTTCCGAAATCGAATAAGTTTCATAATAGACCCTGTTGTCGAGATGGTAGGTCTATAAAAATTTTATATAGTTTTCTTACCTTTTGTTATGATGATAGGTTATAATAAGAAATTTCGTCTTCAAACGTTCAGTTCATATGAACAAAACTAAAGGGAATCCTCCATTCCAACCATTTTAACATTTTCTGAGTGCGTCTTATGGAGTAAAATACTAAAATGAAATGACTGCGTTCGAAGCACAATGCACATCGAAATATGAGTGCTTTTTTGATATTAGAACTTTTTTAAATTTTGTTAACCGTGTAAAAGCAAAATCGAGGGATGCGTGTACTAATTTCGATTCGGTGTTCATATTTTTTATTATGATATCCAAGAAGTTGATTTGGTTTTTCTGTATCCAATGCGAATTTTATATTAGGATGTATGTTATTGACGTAGTTGTGGTGATTTTTAAGTTGCCTGTTGGATCCGTTGAAAAGAAATATGATATCATCCACGTATTGGTACCAATAAATGCTGTTATTTTGAAGCTGTTCTTTTCAGTTGAGTACATATTTCGGTTCGAAGTTTTGAATGAATATTTCGGCCGGTGTTCCAGAACAGGATTTGGTTTGTAATAGTTTGTATATGTTTACGACTTGTTCTATTTCTTATTCCTTCACATTTTGTTCCCTTTAGACATTTTTTGTTATTTCGAGAGTTTCAATTATGAGTATGTTGTTTTACATATTTTTTGTATCGAATGATGCAAATTTCCGTTGTGACATTCTGGTATTTTTGATTTTGTTCACGAGTTGATTAGTATTATTTAACGATTTCTGCGTTTTTATGTTCACCTCGTTGTTTACGTAATTATTGATGTGCTTGAATAACTTGTATGCTGGTGCAGTTCTGTAATTCACCAGTGGCATTATGGAATTCCCTTCTTTGTGAGTCCTCCTTTTGGTAGTTCTTTTAGTTTCGGTGCTCCTGGCTTTATCATTTTGAAGTGGTATTTGTTCTTTGTATTGATTATTATGTTATTTCTATTTATGGCGTTGTTAATATTAATTTTGTATGATTCCGTGGGATCCATTAGTAAGCGTTTGATTAGGTTGCCTCGTATGTATTCTTCGATTTTCGATTGTATTGTTCGAATGCCAAGTAGTGTTGTAGTTTTACCTACAACATTACGCACAGCCGCACTACAACGGTTACACTTCGACAATCCGAGTATTGTTGCTATGCGCGCAATGGCTCGTTATTATGTTTAATGGTCAAAACTTGATGTGGAAATCGAAGAATTCGTCAAACAATGTCAAAGCTGTCAGGAAAATTAAAGCTGCCAACAAAAAGTATAGATTAAAAGCAAACAGTTTTTGATTATCGTAAATGAGCTTCCAAATTGGGTAAGAGTCTACACGATGATAAATATCACTACAAATACTTCGAAAAGCATTTACTCGATCGTTACGGAGTGTCATAAGTAATCGTCAGTGACAATGAAACCTCGTTCACATCGCAGGATTTCCAAATATATGTGAAACGCAGGCAATTAAATTCATTATGTCGTATCCATAATATCAAAAGACGAATGGATTAGCCGGGAGATTCATCCAAACGTCGAATGAGGGCAATGGAGGTTGATAACACAAACTCAGCTCAACTCATTCTTATTTAGTTATCGGAAAACACCACATGAATTATTTTTGGCGCAACGATCTTCGATAACATTAAGCTATCTGTAGAATGCAATATCAACAGACACAACTTGATAAGTAAGCTGTATCACAATCGAGGAGCTCAAAGAAATACATTTCAATCCAGTTAATGACGTATGGGTTCGAACAGACAATGATTCGAAATTGAGGAGTGGAACAATCGCACAACAAAACATATAGTCATACAGTGTTAGTTGTCCGAACCAAACAGTCAAACGAATACACGCAGATGCAATTGAAGAACGATACAACCCACGGACTGAAGAGTGGTTATATAGATTGTCATTAAATAAGTTCTCTCTGTACTATCAAACACGCAACACACATTTCATACGTAATTTTTAAATTAAATGAAATACATCATATTCGAGAGCATCTTGTTTTATTTCCGCCATACTCATCTGTAAAATACTCCAAACATAACAGTAGACACGTGTGGAACACGGGATGAAGTCTTCAACAAAGGTAACGCTAAAGTAGAATTAATATGTCGGGTCTGTTTCGTTATGTTGATGTGTGCAATTTCTTTTAGTCACAAGACCGGTCGGTTTCATAAAGGAAACAGCAAGGCTATCAATTTTATCTTTCTTTAAATTTATTCGAAGGGTGAGACTACATTTTTAAAATTATTGTGATAATAAAATCATTATTTTTTTAATTATGTATTAAATTGAGAATGTTTTACCTAATTGAATCTTACAATAAAACAATATTTGATCATTTTTAAACAACTAATAATAAAAGTAGTGTACCTAATCAATCACTAAATTCAATTAAATTTTCGACCGAGATTTACCACCCACTCCATCGCTGTAATCACAACGAGATTTACAGTCTATCCTTATGTGGATGTGCGTCTGTCTATCTGTATCTCCTCTACTTGGCAAATTATTTAATTGAAAGAAAGATACTGACAGAGATCTAACAAATTAAGCCATTCATGAGAACAAATTAAAAATGAAGGATTTTGTTATGCGCAATTGTTTGCGGCGCCGTAGTGGTTCCGTGTATTTTATATACACTTATTTAACGGTGATGTATGTCGAATGTTCTTTGTTTTTCCGAGTTTTGGAAGTTCGTTTTTTGAATTATTATATTTCACAAAAATGAGAAATATAATAAAAGAAAAATAATATTATATTGAATAGTGGCAAAAACCGTTTATTTATCATATTTAAACATTCGCTTTCATTTAATCAATTTAAAGACTATTATTAAGTTTTTATTCAATATCCAAAAGACCAAATACTAAGACCCAAATATCCTAATTCACTGCCATTTACGTATCACCCACTGCTTTCCCTTAATGTATCATCTACATTTACACCTGAAAATTCAAAATGACATATTATGATTGTCGTATCGATTTGGAAATCTTTAAATAACTAGTATCAGCATTTCAACAATTTTTTGGTAGTTCGTAGAGTCTGCTTATTTCCTAAAAGTCTAATAACCGATTTTAATACAATATTAGTGTGGCAAGATTGTTTTTTGACTCGATTTTAAATTGAAAACGACACGACAACCGTAATAGAGGTCCTTATTTAAAAAAAATAAACCGATTTTTGATGATTTTGTTTTATTTTCATGAATTTAATTTTGGTTATTTGCATGTGTGTATGTGTAATTACAAAGCTTAGTTCCTTTTCATGTTAATTATTTCTGGTCTTTTGTAAATTGAATATTATGACGTTTATAGATGAAATTAAATTAAATAACCTCTATTTTGTTGCACTAGTTTTAAACTAAAAAAAAATATTTATGTATAATAAAATAATTGTATTTAGAATAATTATTAATTTAAATTAAATTAGGACAGACTCGGATACGGGAGAGCACCACCTGGGAGAGCCACACTAATATTACGATAATAACTAAAAAACAAAAATATCTTACTTTAATAATTTTAGCCGCTCAAATTCAATTTTTCTCTTGTGAATTTGCTCCTTATTCCGTTCGATGAAATCAACTTTCTTAATTTCGGCACTATATCGCCGAGGTTGTGGTGATTTTGGGGGTTGCGATTTTATAATAGAGTTTAGCTTGGATTTTATTTCAGTTTTTCCTTTCACTGGTTTTATCTCTTCCTTTGTAATCACTCTTAAATTACCACTTTCATCCGGAATTAAACCAGCTTCTCGGAATTTCTTATTATACGCTTGCATGTTCTTGTTCAAAATGGACGGTGGGCTATGAGTTTTTGTTAAAACCGTTTGAGATCTTTTGTTTGGCTGTTTAATAGTCTCACCAGTCACACATAAACTACCGCAGTAAGTTGGTAACTTTGGGATTTCGATTCGATCGATTAATTCGAAATCCCCAGTTGCTGTAGTCGGAAAATCGTATCGATCTACAACAACTTTGATCAAATCAACCAGAACTTGTTTACAAATTATTGCGGTGACATGCGTTGAATGTGACAAATCCGGACTAGAATTTATCTCAATCAAGTAGGGTTGAAAATTTTCATCAATCATATAGTCAACTCCGTACAACTCAAAACAATTTTTTTCATAGTCCACCTCATCGAAAGTGCATAAAATTGTAGCAACAATGCTTTCCTTCATACCTGGATATATTTTCTTCTCCCACATATCACCCTGATTTATTGATGTTAAATAGCTTTTAAATTCAGCTAAACACCACATATTATTAGAGGGCAACGCACTATGTCGAATCCCGTTCGCGTATTTTCGTTGAACAGCATGATTGGTCAAGTGAATCGATTCGCTGCAATCTTTAAGTCGAAATTCTTGGGAACTAAATCGAAGATAACAGTTTTTATACATCCATATTAGAACCGCTCCGTCAACTGTTATGAGAACATATTGCCTAATGTCGAATTTCGTTTTATAGATTAACAATGGTTTTTCTAGAAAATATATCAAAAAACGTTAATACAATCCTAACATTATTTTATCAATGTCATATATACTTTACCTATATACTTTTGAACAACATATCGATATTGCCGTTTATGTTTCTCCACAAAATTCAATATTTTAGTGTCGTCACTCATAAGCTGAATTCCATTCCCGCGAGACAATTGGCTAGGTTTTACTATCCATAAATTGTAGTAACCGTCTGCCTGATATTTAGGATTCATTTCTAGAAATGTATCGACCGCTTTTCTAGCGGCTAGCATATATTTCTCAATAACCTCGGGAAACATTTCATGAAAGTGTTCATCAAAATGCACAATACCACGATAATGTTTGTAGAAGGCGTGCCAATCAATCGAAAATATACGATCTGGATTGTAATACGGTAGTACATCGATGTCATCATGGTTTTGCATACTGATCCATTCGTTGATGCGACGTATTGCGAAATCAATGGAGCTGGTTGGAATTTGTCCGCCCTTGGTACAAAATTTATGCACATCATCCTTTTGATCCAACAAGTAATTAAGAAAACTCAAACATGTTGTAATGCGATAGTCCTCAAGAAAATCATGTACACTTTCCGATACCGATAATCGATAACTTCTCGGACAATTTAAATTCGACCGGTTTTGAATGAAATACCAATGACTGTATTCATTGCACTCCGAGAGTCCTTCTTTTGCAGTAAAATTTAACATTTTACGTGGTATTCGATTCCGAAGCGGATAATAATTATTTGCGTGCGTATAATCCTGACTGTAACGCGGCTGCCAAATAAAATTGGGAACACATCCGATAAGTAATTTACTTAACGCTATTTTTTCATAATCATTTCCCTCGTGCGCTAAACGTAGCAGATCGTACTGCGATAATGAAGACAAATGATCATTCCTATTGTTGTAAAATTTTTCCACCCAGCCTCGTTTCTGCAGTTCCTGTCGCAATGTATGAAAATTACCGACGATTGTAAATATTTTTTCATTTTGGTAAGCGTCCATTGCCAGCTGCTTGAATTTCTTATATTTTTCGTATGAGAAGGGTGTATAATACAGGTTTGCCGGTGTTTTTGGACGATTTGAATCCGGTATACCAGCTCCAATCGGAAAAAGTTTATTCATCATTACAAAATCGGTACTATTTCTCGATTTTGTTGTTGTGCGCGCCCGGGTCGGAATCTGTGATGGTTTTTTCGCTTCATTCCTTGCTGGAGCAATTACTAGTGAGTTATTTGTCAATGGTGCTTTAGATTTAGTGGGTGATTGCGGTCGTTTTGGCGCTTCGTTTGGCTTCGATTTATCAGTTGCGTTTGTCATTTTATCATCAAGTGGTGAACAGAATATAGTTGAAAGAATTCGTTTAATTCTTTGCATTATCAAAAATTTAGAATTGCTTTATAAATAATTTTTTTTTATTTAGTCGAAAATTTAACGAATAATTTTGTGTGAATTAGAAATCCAAATATATATGCATTTTAATTGCTTGAATTTGGATTACCAATTGGTTTTCAAAAATTTTGTTGCTATCGAACAAAATATTACTTGGCAAGCTTCGATTTATGCGAATATATATATATATATATATATATAGAGAGAGAGAGAGAGAAATTATGCAACTGTGGCAGATTTTGATGGCCTAAATAAAGGGTTATTTTGGGTACTCTCAGCGAACGTTTTACGTCCGCCGTCTTTTAAAAAACCATTTCGAATGGGACGATCAGAACCTGAATTAGCGGGACTGTTCAGAGAAGATGGGCAACTTTGTATAACTGACGATGTTTTAATAAATAAATTACTTTGATCTCTTTTGGCTTCGTGAATTTTAGAAATTTTATTGTACTTAGCACGCCAGGCGCGCAAACTAAGGCCGACCGCAAAGAAATTAGTCGAATAATTGGTTTTTACATTTTTTGTATTGTTTAAATCTTGAGAATTACTAAATCGCCGAAAATTATTATGATTATTTACATGATTCTTGGCATTCTTTAGTTTACGTAAACTCTTCAGGTGGCCGTTTACCGAGGTGGCCGATTTTGATTTGTAAAGATTTTCGAGAGATGGCTTGCAGGACAATGATGAAGATGACGATGATAACGAGGTAGTGCTATTGTAATTATTGCGGGTACTGTTCGCTGGCCGTTGTTCCCAAAGTACATCCGAGGGTTGGTTTTGTTCAACTTTCTCCAAACATTTGTTGCCAACACACTCAATTATTTCTGGAATTTTTGGTGAAACTTGATTTTCCTCGGCCGGCGGATTAGTTAGGTTCGTTGTGTTATTTTTCTTTCGACCACAACTAGCATGACGCCTCAAAAATTCGGCCCTTACGTTTTTATCGCCATTTTCAATAGGTTTATTCGATGAAAGTCTGCTGATAGAAGAACGAACATGTAAATATTTAGATGCATTAATTATTTTGCTATTCGATATTTTATTGGTTGTTAAATTTGATTTTTTTAAAACGATCCCACCGTTAATAGCCTTTGATAGTTCGTTTCCGTGTTTCGCCCGCAAATTAAGGCATTCCATAAAATCAACAATCACCGGCCCTGTTGTAATAGGAATTGGTAAATGAGCTTTTGGTGTAACTCGATGTGATTTCGGTGGGCGATTCTCATCTCGAAGTTTTTCTTTGCGAGCAGTTTTAGGTAAAATTTGCTGACCTTTTAAAAATAAATTTAACCCCATATAAGCAGGAGCTGGAGGAATAATTTGCTTATAGATCATTTCAAATGATCCAGTGTCAACATTTGGACTATTTTTTCTATCTATAACAACTGAAATTGATAAAATTGAATTAATTATTACTTAATAATAATTTAATTATACCTTTAATAATATCTTCTAGACACTGTGGACATAACCGTGCCGTTACACTCGTCGATGCATTTAAATCTGGACTAGCATTTATTTCAATAAGCCACGGATAGAAATCTTCTGATATCATAAAATCGGCACCAAACAACTCGTATGAGTGTGGCCTTCGATCCATGTGCTCTTGGCTAGCTAACATTGTACCAACAATTGCTTTCTGCATCCCAGGATAAATGCGTTCGTTCCACATTTTAATTTGCCCAATTTGTCGTAAATACGCTTGAAACGTATGGCAATCCCACATATTTTCTTGGGGTAGGCGCTCATCCCGAACACAGTTGGCATACTTTTTTTGAATCGCATGATTTGTAAGATGGACCGATTCATGATACGTTTTGAGATCATAATTTTGTGAACTAAACCGTAAATAGCTTTCTTTATACATCCAGACGACGAGTGGTTGTACACTAGTCACCAAAAACCACTGACGAATATCAAATTTAGTGTTATGAATAATTAATGGTCTCTCTGAAAATATATACAAAACACGAATTTAATAGTAATAACAATGGGAGTAGTAGTGATAGTTGTATGTTAATAGTAATGAATGAGTAAACAAATTAATTAAAATTTTAATTTATTTATATAATCGGGGTTTAGGGTGCTTTTATTATAATCAATTTATGCAAATAATCAATTGATCGAAAATAAATGTTCAATCATTTGAGGAGGGTTGATGTGGAAAATTTAATCAATTAGGTTGTTTGAATTTCCAAATTAATGTTGTAAATAGATATTTACATGTTATTTTTGCATTATACGTTCAGCATGCAATGGTGAAAATAGTACGAGCACCTAACTAAAATTTATCAATGAAAAAGAGTTGGTTTATGGTTACAAAGCTCATAAAGCACAGAACATTTTATTTCCAAACACAAACGTTTTTAGATTGATTGTTGATAGTAACGAGAATAGATTAGGTATTTATAAATTTTAACAAAAATAAAAAATAGAAATTTTTTGGTATTGTCTGTAGTCTGTACATCAACATGCATAGTTTAATTTTAGAAAAATATTTCAGTTTTTATATACATATCTAATAATAAAATATGAAGTCATTCGAACTAAACAATACACTTCTAAACAAAGTGTGTTTATCCTCACATAGTTAGCGTTGCCTTACTAGTTCTAACCAAGCTAATAGTTAGCAGGTACTGAGGAATATGGGTTTTCTATAAAAAATACTAAAGGACACCAGTCTTAAAAACACAGTTAAACGATCTATTCAGAGAACGGCAGGATTTGGAACTCTATCAAAGATAGCGATGAACTAATTAATAAGCCAACTTACAACCATAGCACTATAAAGCAGTCCGTAACCTTTATTACTGATCATGTTGGATTCATAATCAGACCTGGCAGCGTCAATACTGCAGGATTGTACTCGCCAGCTGGGCTTATTATGCAACTGCACTTGATCAACGTGTCGATAATGCTTACAAAGACAATTGAGAAAAATTAAATTCAAACCAACAATATCAGTAAAAATTACTACAAGAACTACTACAAGAAAATTCACTAATATTCTGAACAACGCAAAGGTTTCATGAAGAATTAACTGACTTAGCCCTTCATGGTATGATGGAAATGATGGTCAAGCTTCGCATACTTTCGTCCGCAATAATAGACACTATCAAAGAGGGTCATCAAGAAAGACTAGACCTTCTGATACACACACCGCACCAGCTCCAAGAACAGGGGGCCTATTATGAGATTTTTTCGATCTCGTAAAATTCGATCCGCCGCAAATATTCCTATTATGAAACTTTTTTCCTTTCGTAAAATTCGAAAATCGTATAATCCGCCCTATTATGATTAAAAAAAAATTTTCCGAAAATCAAATGTCAAAATTCGACTCCTCCACTATTTGTGTAGTGAAATTACAAACCAATCAAATTCAGTCGGTCCACCTGAAAAACCTGTTGATGGTTAGAAAAAAGTAAAGGTTATGTGGAAATATGTGTTGCCGGTAAAATTAATGTTAAATATACGGTTAAAAAAAGTTTCATAATAGGAATATTCGTGGCGGATCAAATTTCAAGACTTCGTATTTTACGAAATCGTAAAATTTCATAATAGGCCCCCGCCCATGTAGGTCTGAATTTGAGATGTCTCAATTGTAGACTTGTCTCAGTTATAGAATTCTAATACAATTTATTTTAATAATTAAGTAAATATTACATTCCTTAATTTATTAAACTTCATACCTTGAAGATAGAAACAAATGACGTAAAGTACAAATTCAAACCAAAAAATATCTACTCAAAAGTAGACAGAAAATATATGCCTCGCTAAACAGACGCTAAACGTATATCTACATTTTTTAGTGAGATATTTTGCATCCAGCCCATAATTTGTGTGAGGCGTACTATTTTTCATGGAGGCCTACATGGGCTGGCCTACACCCACTCATTCGCGATCGGCAAACTCTTACTTAAAGAACGGATATCTGCATAATCAATCATCAATCAATTCGCAATGAATCGATCAGCTAATGCTACGATAATAAAAGATAACATATGACATCAATAACGGACTGACACCCGATCTTTTGTTGAGCATACCGACAGATATCCTTCGGTATCACGACAATAGCCTTGATCGAAACTCATCTTCTTCACTGTGTGACTCATCTGCGGGGAGGTGATCAGCGGTTAGAATATTACAACCAAATACTCTAAACGCGCATATCGCAAATACTACATCACGCAAATACACGCACTCCATACGTGCAAACAGAGTAAACGCATCAACAGATATACACATACGCGCAAGACGGAAAGAAAGCGAAAATAAGAAGCGACACGGCAAATATATACGAGACGCCAAGCTAAACGAGCAAATTTGTTTTAAGGAAAATAAATTTTATTTTCAATCAGTTCGTCCATACCAGCATCAGAAAGCAAATTACGGTGATTCTTTGGTTCATTCTGTGAAAAAATCACATGGGAGGGAGGGGAGGGGTGGTTAATTTTTGATATCTTTTCAGATACAGAGTGTTCAAAAAATTTAGTTCAGAAAAAAAGTATACACAAATATTAGACCGTAACTTCCAAAATATTTATCGGAGAGCAACCAACCTAGTCTTATTTGACTGTTAATTGTATAGATTACTCTAATGCTGCGCCAGCACTTGTAGCACAATCCAATGAAAATGGGTACTGGAATTTTTTACAAATTAATTACAACATATCGGGATAGTTTAACCCCCAAAAAACTATCCAAAAAGGGTGCAATTCTTCAAAAACCATATTTTTCGTTAAACCATGCCTTTCAGTTAATATTTCTTGTATCATACTGGGAGAGGTAACGTTATTTTTTACAAGTTAACTACAACATATTGGCATAGCTCAACCACCAAAAACTTCCCCTAAGGGGTGCAATTTTTTAAAAGCATTTTTTTTTTTGTCACACCACGCCTTTTGCATTACTGTTGATTTTTGTTGTATAGTGCTGGGGTTGGTATTGGAATTTTTTTTAGAAATTATTTACAATAAAATGGCATAATTAAGCCCCTAGAAAATTACCCCAAATAGAAGCAACCGTTTAAAATTATTCTATCGTACTGGTATTGATACAAGACGTTTTCACAAAATAAATTACAATATATTGTAGTAGCTCAATTGCCAAAATCTACCCCTAAAAAGTGCAGCTCTTTAAAACAATATTTGTATAGGTCATACCCCTCAAATAGGTATCACTGAATTATTACAGCACCCCACTCCTACAACCGCAAAAATCGATCAAAATGCATCGAATTACCTTCCTATGCAAGAAATAGGTATCCCAGAATTTATTAGAACAGCCCACACCCATAAAAATCGATCATAAAGCATCGAACTTCCTTCTTGTGCGTAAATTATCCCGGAAGTTATAAGAACGGCTCCCACGGTTGATTTTTGTGGGTGTGGGCTGTTGTAATGAATTCTGGGATACCTATTTCTTGCATAGGAAGGTAATTCGATACTATACAAATATTGTTTTAAAGAGCTGCACCTTTTAGAAGAAGATTTTGGCAATTGAAATACTACAATATATTGTAATTTATTTTGTGAAAACGTCTTGTATCAATACCAGTACGATAGAATAATTTTAAATGGTTGCTCCCATTTGGGGTAGTTTTCTAAGGGTTTAATTATGCCATTTTATTGTAAATAATTTCTAAAACAATTCCAGTACCAACCCCAGCACGATACAACAAAAATTCACAGAAATGCAAAAAGCGTGGTGTGACGAAGAATAACGTTTTTGAAGAATTGCACCCCTTATGGATAGTTTTTTGGGGGTTAAACTATCCCGATATGATGTAGTTAATTTGTAAAAAATTTCAGTACCACCCCAGCCTAGTACGATACAATAAATATTAATAAAAATTCGAAGAGTGTGGTGTAGCTTTGACTAACGCCAACACACGAATTTCAGGATAACGAGACCTGTGAAAAATTTTCTAACTATGTAACAAATTTTTAATTAATTGGTAAACAATTCCACTGCCATTAATATGTTGATGGCACAGTTCTCAGGTGAGGAGTACATTGATATCCTTTTTGTTTACAGATTTTGCGATGGTAATGCATCACGAGCTCGTAATTAATATCAACGCAGATTTCCAACGCGTTTCCAAGACTTCAAGATATCGTAACAACATCAAATAAGCGGGCGAACCTCCATTCAGTTTCATCTAATCATTTGGATGTCGATGATCTATATCTATTAGAATACGGCGGCTCGCTTTACGATTGAACGTCTGTCGCTACCGAATTCATCAAGTATTGCACAATGCATATTCATCCATACCCTACAACACCCATTCAAGGACTATTACCGATAGACCACCATAAAATATTGGAGTTTTGTAATCGTTTGATTAAAAGGGGCTTGATCATTGTCAAATGATAGTTTTGTGAAGCGTATTCTGTGGACGGATGAATCTCAATTCATAAGATGACATAGCAAACTTTCACGATCTACACACGTGGGCTGCTGAAAATCTTCATTCGAAAAAACAAACATTTCAGCACCGCTTCAGTGTAAATAGTGGTGTAAGTAGATTCTTGCACACACTAGAATTATCACAATGGTATATACTATAAATGTCAAGAACTGGTTAAATGAAAATTATCCAAATAATCGGATTGGAAGAAGTAGTCCAATTCATTGGCCTGCAAAATCCCCCGACCAACTGTATTAGATTTTTATGTGTGTGGAACGATGATACAACAGATAAGGGAAGAATTACCAAGAGTTGAAATAATCAAAGGCATACTTCGAGCCAAACTTTGTATTGGGGATTTTAGGGTAGATCATGGCGAATTAATTGAATGAGGCAAAACACAAATAAGATTAGCAGAACTTAAATCTACGAACTCTCGAACTTCCGAGCTTGTATGGATCGCTGCGTTGTCCATGACGAGCTATATATCCTTCACAGTTTGAGAATGTATTTTCTCGATTAATTCTCGTAAAAAAGTGCAAAATTTGATGCTATGCAATTTGAGTTTGCAAGTATATTATGGTGTAAAACGCCTCCAACGCTAATAGCGTCAATCAATAAAATGTTTCTTACACGAACTGTGGCTACCACAAAATTCCTACACGTGATCTAGCACGTGTTCACCTTAGATGCAAATTGAATCCATTATTATCGGAAAAAAATTGTTGGCATGATTTTTGGAACCTTTTCGGTAAAATTACGGGCATAGGTTCTTCTTAAATCAACCGTCCGTGGTTCGATCGTATTGGCTGCCGATTGTATACTCAAATTTATATTTTTAATTGGTCCTTAATTAAAGTTAGCGAGATTCACAGATTTGGTTCTACAGCACCCTCCATAAATTCCATTACTTCCACGATCACTTCATTTTTTTCTTCCACCACGCTTCTGAATTATAATTTCTTCATCATCAATTGTTTGCAAATGGTTGTTTGTAAATGTTTAATTTAATTTTTAAAAAGTTTAATCTGAAATTCGGAAGTCTTTTTTGTATTTGAAAATGTTTTATTTGTTTTGGAAAAGATTTATTTTATTTTGGAAAAAATTAACAGTGAACTTTAAATAGTTCAATTTGGATTAGAAATCCTTCCTATACATAGAAAATGTACCAAAACACAAAATCAAAATCTCATATGTAATCACAACAACAAAAATATCGGGTTCTACATTTACACTGTAGATATAGTAGTATGCGCTCCATCTATTAGATAAAATAAACCACTTTTATTGTGTCTTAGCTATGAAAATCGATACGTTTTATCTTATATCGGAGCCTAAACGGGGGTTTGTTGCCAAAAGCTACAATGGTTTCTGGTATGATTATCCGAAGGAAGGAAACGGCAACCTTCATATTATTTGCTGCTGCCTCTGTTTTAATTAGTGTTTTGGGACATAATTATATGAAACATACGTGAATTTTGGATTATGAACCACTCTCAATGAGTAAGCTCGGCCTAAGGATACGCTACATTATACGATGCATACAGTGCTTTAGCCACAAAGCTCACTGAAGGAGGTAAAGAGTGGTATACGCATATGAAGACAAAAATAACCGAGCAATTAAGGTTATGGTCAGAGGCCTCCATCCCACCTGCAAGAAGAAGGATATAATAGAAGATCTCAAAATGAAAAAACTGCAAATTGAAGACGCAGGAAATATCTTTAAACGAGAGAAAGTTGAAAATAATCAAAGAACCAAGATCGCTAAAAGAGGGCTCCCACTATTCATGCTCACATTCAACAAAAGCGACAAAATTGAAGATATATTTAATATCAAAGCAATACTTAATATGAGGGTCAAAATAGTCGAATCGAACCTGCGAGGTGTATAAACTGTAAAGGACAACACCCAGCCAACTATAGAGGATGCGAAGTAGCGGTACAACTGCAAAGGTTAAGAAATAAAACACGCCAATCGACTCAAAACAGTAATGATAGAAAAGAAAAGATTCCAACTACAACTAGAGTGCCGTCACAACCAAAGCCCATAGGGCCAGAGAGGAGATCCTACTCTCAGGTAACGCAGCCGAATACTAGTAAAGAAAATCCACTAGAAAGGATATTTCGAAGTATAAAAACGATAAATGCACGCCTAGCAAAACAAGAACATGGTCTGCTACGAATGTGCTTACATCAATGCTATACTAATCTAATGAATAGATCACTTAGAATTATGGTTTGGAACGTAAATGGATTACCACAGCATGTTCTAGAGCTATACATTTTTCAAAACTTAGAAAAAATAGAGAAACTATATGTCTTATCTCGGAAACTCATTTAACAGAAATTTCATTTATTAAAATAAGTGACTATGAATGCTACCATGCTATTCATCCAGGAGGAAACGCTAGAGGCCGGTCTACCGTAATTATTAAAAATAATATTAAACATTATGAAGTGCCCGGCATTGAAGCAGAAATTACGGCAAGTTAAAACCATAAAAGTTGAATCAATCAATAATAGGGAACTCAGAGTATCTCCTCTAATTACTGTCCCCCACGTCATCAATTAAAAAAAGAAGACTACAGTCGACTTTTAAATCATTAGGACCAAATTATATCATAGGCGGTGATTTTAATGATAAGAATATCTATTGGGGATCTAGACTTACAATCTCTAAAGGGAAAGAGTTGGCGATAAACCAAAATATTGGCCTGCTGATATACATAAAGTTCCAGATCTTCTTGATTTCTTTTTAACAAAGGTAGTTTTAGAGGACTACACGTGTATTGAAAATAGTGAAGGACTATCATCTGACTACTCACCTGTGACCATGACTCTGAGTACAATGATAATAAAAAAAGATAATTCACCTAAGTTAACAAACAATAAAACCAATTGGGATCTATTCAAGAATATAGTGGAAGATCGAACAAATCTCGGCGAACCAATTAGAACGAAGGTACAGCTGCAAGATGAACTAGACATATTTAATAACAATATCCAACAAGCGGTTGGGAAAGTTCACCGATTTCTCAGTAGCAGAGAGCACCTTAAAGAGAAACAGAAAGCTAGCAAAATCTGGCAGCACTCTCGTGCACCGCACCACAAAACTATTCTTAATTTTTTGTGCAATAAATTAAAACAACTAATAAAGGAAATAAAGAACGAAAGCATAACTAAGCGACTTCGAGGTCTTTCTGAACTAAAGGATGACGATTATTCGCTTTGAAAAGTAACGAAGGGACTAAAAAGAATCAAAATGCATGTACCGCCTATCAAAAACGATGACGAATCCTGGGTTAAAAGTGACAAACAGAAAGTCTCTCTATTTGGTGCTTATTTATAAGAGACGTTTCAACCGTTGCCGAGACAATCACCAAATGAAAATACAACAGTCGTAAACAAAGTAGACGATCTTAACATAAGGCATGTGTCCTTATTGGAACTTTTTATTTTTTTTTTTATTTTTTTTTATTGGTAACTATGCGATCTGTTTTGGGGCTCAAGGCTCACCCTGCTCTTCCGCTGTTATGCTTTATACGTCCTTACTTTACGCCTCGCGACCAAGTTGAGGACGTACGGCTATAGGACAGATTTAAGACGCCCCATGGGTTTTGCACACCGGTCATAGATGTGTAAGATCGTAATCTGTCGATGAAATTTCACTTTGCATCGTGCCCTATCGGGATTCGAGCTTATTGGAACTTAAAACTGAAATCAATAATAACTTAAGTATCAGAAAAGTTCCAGGTAATGACTTAATTACTGGGCAAATTTTGAAAGCCATTCACGAGAAAGGTTTGCGTAAATTAAATCAAATAATTAATGCAGCCTTCAGATTGAAATATGTTCCACGACAATGGAAGGTGGCCGAAGTAATAATGATTCCTAAACCAGGTAAACCAGGAAACGATAAAAAATCATATAGATCGATATCACTACTTCCAGTCATTTCAAAAATATTTGAAAAACTGTTGCTTAAGAGACTCAAACCTATAATAGAAGAGAGATGCTTAATTCCACCACACCAATTTGGGTTTAACGGATGTCATTGATGATGCACTTGAGAATAAGAAAATATGCTCCAGTGTTTTCTTAGATGTAGCTCAAGCTTTTGACAAAGTTTGGCACCAAGTGCCTGAATTTAAACTACATCGAGACCTGCCTAAGCAATTTTATCAAATTCTCAAATCCTACATAGCTGATCGACACTTTAGAGTCAAATTTGAAAATGAGTACTCTGAAATAAAAAGAATATCAGCAGGTATAGCACAAAGTAGCGTACTTGGATCTATTCTGTTTATTCTTTACACGAAAGACTTACTAAATATTAAAGGTACTACAGTAGCAACATTTGCAGGCACATCTTATTCAATGAAACCAAATCAGTACACGTCAACTTTACAAATCAAAATGTAAACTTCTCGTGGTTCTCAACCCAAACTAAATTCCATATGCAAATAAGTACAGCTAAATACCTTGGCGTGACCCTCGATGCTGAGTTAAGATGGCAAGAACACATCAAGAAGAAAAATAAGAGTTAAACATCAAATATAGAAACATGTACTGGCTCATGGGTAGAAATTCTGATCTCTCAACATAAAAACAAATTGCTTCTATACAGGCAAATGCTAAAACCATGGATAGCTAGATGGTATCCAACTTTGGGGTGGTGCCAAGAAGACCAATGTACAATTGATACAATGCTTCCAAAATAAAGTGCTACGAGGGATTGTGAATGCCCCATGGTACACTAGGAACGACAACTTCCATAGAGGCTTCTTAAAGATGGAGGCACCGATGAAATAAAGCACTTAGCAGGTACACAAGTACAGCGATTATCTCTACACCGCTGGAGCTGGGCAGTTCTAATTAGAATAAGAAAATATTGTAAAATAAGTAACGAATAAGTTACTCATATTAATCCGCGAAACTAATTTAAGATAGATAAATTACTAGATGATCTCTGAATCAGTTGTAATATTGTATAAATAAAAAAAAAAAATCATTTATGGATTAAACGGATAATTGAATTAAAGGTTTTTTTCTACCAAATCGTTAGTTTACTTTTCCTTTCTATTCCCAAATATAAAAGGGAAACGCAGTAAAATGATATTCATGATTTAAAGAAATTAATTAAATCAAAACATAAAATTGTCAGTCACGTAAATATTTGGAAAATAGGTGATGATATTTTTAGTTTTATTTATTACAAATAAAAAGAAAATAAACTATCGGAAAATTTAAGCGTCTATTTTTGGAAAATCCTTGAAATATATATTCAGCGTAGCATATAACAGAATAATAATTATGCTTTTGAGCTTTTTTCAGATTTTCTTTATTACAAATTAAATTATGTAGGGCACGTACACATTTATAAATAAAATTGTTCATATATGTTTGCATGTGTGTACATAACATAAGTAAGTAGGTAAAGTTTTCATGAAAATTGAAAAATATAAGTTTAGTATTAACAATAATTTTTATGTTAGACATGTTTCCGGGTTATGCTGTCATTGTGAAATTCACTGTGCTTTAAAGTTTAACAATTTATTGGTGTTTTTAATATCAAAATCACGAAATTTGTTGCTTATAAAACCGTTTTATTGTAGGTCCTTAAATTTTATTGTCTTCCAAAGTCGTTAATTTGTAATAGCTTTGCCCGAATACAATTTTATGTTATAATCAAAAAAAATTATGAGCTTTTTGAGATTTATCAACTTACCAATATATTTCTGGATGACGTACCGAGTTTTCGAAACAATTTGTGGATTCACCAAATTCATAATATTCTTTAGACTATTCATCACGTGTATACCACGACCTCGACAACGATTTCCTGGTTTCACAATCCACACATTAAGGTATCCATCTAAATTGTATTGTGGCCAATGTTGTTTTATATCATGAAGCATTTTTTCTGCGGATGTTACTAGCGCCTCTAACGGAGTTGATGACACCTGTATCATTTGATTTTCGTGCGTTAACAAAAAATGGTGCGTATAAAACACTTCCCAATCGTGTTCCCAAATTTTAATCCCAATATCGTCACTATCAATGTCGTAGTGTAGGGCACTATTTATAAATTCCGTGCACCGTGTTATTGCAAATGAAATGCACGTCGATGGCACTTTTCCCATAAGCGAGGATATATTTTCTACACCTTTTTGTTTTGACGTCTCGACCAACCAACGTAATAGACTTATGCATGAAGTTAAACGAAAATTCTCGATAAATTCGTTCAGTTCCTCCGGATTCCATACGTTATAGCACCGCGGAAAATATAGTTCGGCTGTGCCTTCCTCATAAAACCAATGAAAATCACGTAACACGTTACACAAACCTTCTTTTGTTGTGTAAGGCACTTTATTGAATTTATTTATGACGAGAGTTGGATTGCGTGCCATATCGACCCAATCACTTTTCTCTTTTCGGCACGTCCATAAAAAATCAACGGCCACGTATTCCAACATGCGAGACATTAAATTGCGTTCACATTTTGCGATGTGCTGTCGCCGCGTTTCACCAGGTCGACGGGCAGGTAACTGTTGTACCAAATCTTCGATCATAAAATTTCCTTGCGGATTTTGTAATGTTTTACGATGTATATCGAGCTTTTCGACCCAGCCCCGTTGCACCAATGCTTTACGTATCGAATAGAAACAGCCACGTATCGTAAACACTTTATGTAATTTAATTGCTTCTTGGACTTTTTTACGCAGATCGTTGAGGCGGTCCATCGGTATTAAACTCCGTTTATCCGTTATCGATTTAGCTGGACTGCTCCGTTTTGGTGTTATGTCCATAACATTACACGGACAATTCGTGTCGATAAAAGCGTCCGAACAATTAACGTCGTTGCCCTGTTTTTTTAGCTCCAGTGGTATTTCTGGTAGCATTTCCGCCTCATTCTCTTTATTCTCATCTTTAACTAGTTTTTTTGAATCACAACGTTGTTTGCTGCTTATTTTATGTCTTGGGCTAGAGGTTGCGGCCCTGCTATTACTTTTAGGTTTTTTAGATAATTTTGGTGATGTCGGTACACTTTTAACTTGGCTTTGGATTTTGACTTTTTCACTCAAATTATCACTCGAAAGGGAAGTTTTCAAACTCATTTTATAAATTTTATTATAGACTGCGTCATTATATTGCGCCCACAACACTAATAATAACTTTTAACAAATTACACATATAATTTTCAAAAAATATGCCTTAATTAATTTTTTTATCACAATCGAAATTTTGGAGAGAAAAAACTTTTTAGAAAAATGACAAACTTCCCGTCTGTCAGTTTAAATTCATCGGGTTTACTATATGAATTTGAAAAAATTCGTTGAAGTCAAACCGCGTGTGTGTGTGTGTGCGTGCAACCGTTCGGTATGCCGTCTGACTTCAACTGATAGTGCCCGATGACTGAAGTTTATTTTTGATTGTTAAAGAAAAATTTTCATTTTTTGTTTGCTTTATTTTTTATGTTCATGTTGTAAAAAAGCTTTCAAATTGAAAACTCACGTAAACGACGGAGAATGGTGAATGAAAAATTTGGTATACAACAATTTATTGGTTCTTATTTATAGTACATTGGTGCTCAAGAATTGTAGACCGCCGCTGTACACATAAATTGTATCCTTAAAAATCAAAAATTCCATTAATCCCAATCAATTTAAAGAACTAATCGACACGATACGATATTTTAACATTAAATTTATGATGTAACGTGTCCTTATGCAAATGAACCGTCCACATAAATTTTCCTTTTTTTATATCATCAATATTCATTGTTAAATGATTGGTGGTGGTGCAACAACCTAGTAAAATTTAACCTAGTTTTTTATTTTTATGAAAATATTCGTCCTGTTTTTTCCTTTAATTTCGTACTTTGCGATACCTGGTACTACTAATAGGTATAACCTGTTCTCATTGTTGTGGATTTACAGTGAACACTAAACCTATTATGGTGTGTATCATTTGAATTGTGGAATACTCTATGTAGTAAATACCTAAATATGATTGATGATGCAATGTGCATCTCAAAATTAAGTTCTTCCACAAGTGTTTGGTATAAAAATATTCGATATAGATTTTCACATCTATAAACACGATGAGGGGAAATTTATAAATAAAAGTTTTCCTTTTCCATATGATGCCGAATGGAAACCTAAACTTTATATGATATAGGTCAGAATTGCGATAATAAAACTACATACATACCATAATGTATAATATTTATTGATTATTGATAGTTTTGAAATATTTTTATTCTTGTTTTTGAGTTTTGCGATACAATGTCTAACAATCGACCAAATACAATCCTGTCTAGGTAGTGGAACAATGTGTAGAAAATTTTGCACAACACAAACTTTTAATTTTCCTATTTTTTGTTTCTTACAGATAAAAGCTCTTTAAAACAATAAACTGTGCATGTAATGAGATCCATTATTGTTCGCCAATTTTTTAGCTTCCTTTCATTTTATATTTTTGTCTGTTATCTTTGAGGAGCTTTTATAGTAGAGAATACTTTAAGCACTTTAGTTACAGACAAACTTTTTCTTTTTCTCTATAATTAATGTGATAGTTTTTTTATATGGCTGAATAATTTTTTATTGTTTGAAGTTTTGCAAACAATTCTACAACTTTTTTCGGTACTTAAATAGATTGGAGTTACCTGCACTTTAAAGTTGATGATTATTAGATTTATATTTTGTCAATAAATTCATCAGGCGCTGAATTCAGAAACGGAAGCGTCACCTTCCCATTATTGCAGAGAAGTTAATATTGATACGAATTTCGGGATACGGATTCGTACTTGGTTTTAAGTTACCAACTTTATTTTCCAACACCATTAAAGGTACATCAAAAATGAAACTGAATGAGTAATTTTATTTTATATGTAAATCTATGCTTTTATAAACAGTCAAAGACCGATTTGACCAAGAGTTAAGAGCACGTTGAATCATGGTAAGAAGAATGTTCTTGATCTCTCGCATTATCAATATTTTAGTTGTGCAATATTGTCAACTCAAGATTTTTCCAATTGTAACTTTAAGTCACAACCCCACAGGAAATAATCACATCCAAGTCAGGTGATGTGGGTCCATAAATGAGGTGATACGTTATCTTGAAGAAATGCAAGAGTTTTTTTGCCGTGTGTATAATGGAGCTGAGTCTTGGTGGAATATCCAGTTATCATCTAGGTGTAAGCGAATGTTTGAGAAGTGGTTTTAAAAAGTTGCTTATGTAGTAATCTGCATTTGTCGGTAAAGGCCCAGGGAACACTGGTGCCTTTTTGTGATTGTTTGTTCAGACATAATATGACGCTCCGGCTTCTTCGCTCAAGCTTTAATTCCGATTTCTGTTTTAAAGTATATTGTATGACTCGAGCCTTTGTTTTAAAATGTTTTGCCAGATGTTACTGCCTCGGTGGATTGGGTTTGGTTACCATTTTTCGCAAACTTTAAATTTGGCGTGTTGAAAAGGATGTATTTCGTCCAGTAATATTAATTGGTTTATTACATCTCATTCACTGAATTTTTATTTTTATAGTTGGTTAGTGTACCTTTTGAAACGTTGAACCCCACTTTTTGCACTCTTTCATAATTACTGAAAAACTAACGTTTTTCTCTAAAAAATTTATAACGAGGAGCTGCTGTTTTTTTATCAACAGCATGATGGAAACTGCGACATTTAAAATAAAATCGCATTTGGAATATTCCTTGTTTCAATGCTTGTTTCTCTCATATACTCTATCTCCCTCTAAAATAACGGGGAGTTATTTCATTCATTCATTTTTGATGTACCTGTAATTTTTTCAGCAATTCACTAGTTTCACTGGTTCACTGCTCACTAACTAATTCACTTTATCTGCGTTCACTTCTTTTCACACTGTTTACTTTTTAACTTGCTCTGTTGACTGGATACATTACAACTGTCTCTGCGCCCCAAATTGCTGGCGCTTATATACTATTAACTTGTTTTTTATTGTATCTGGCCTGGCGATGTATGCGTTTTGCAATTGTAAATCACGTTTATGTAGTTGTATTCGCGAACATTCCACACATCATCAATTCCCCTATCTTGATGAATAAAGCTGTTCTTAATTTTAGTACTTTTCATGATTATTATATCGCCGCCGTTTATTACTTACAATTACTTTGATTATTTCCAGATTCCCCTTCACTTGGAATGCCATTCTAAAATCCAGTTCCCAATCAGTATTAGAGGAATACTTGACCCGACAACATCGATGATGTTAAGAATAATAATGGCTTAATATAATTATAGTTTCCAACTGGATTCGAAATCGCGACCTTTGGATTTATAACGCTTGGTGGTGTAGAGCTTAACCACCCGACTACCAAGTGACATACCTGTGTAGAGTACAATTCGTAACACTACTCCCATCTTAAAACTTTTAATCCTGGACAGACGCACCCAATGCCATATCGCTTCAATTTATGAACCTGCATAACTTTTCGTCCATTTCCAAAACGTTCTTGTATCCGATATACATCGTCGCTGATCCTCTTGACAAATTTGTATGAACATTTGCAATCTAGTTGTGCATCATGAGATCTGCTTTTCCGCTTTCTGAAATTCAGACATTAAATCACCTCGTTGAAAATCGGCCAATTGTCTACTATGGACCTATTCTGCTTCTGATTGATTTCTATGACGTTTGCGCTGTTAGCATGACAAATCAGTCGTTTCTCGGCTTTCTGGACGCTTACCGCTATTCAACAATCATGTCCCTGATTATGTCTCTGCCTCATCGTATTCCAGTACACCTCCTTCTAAACGACAATACGTATACCACTTTTGTACGACTCTATCCGTTGCGGCCTTCTGGATCGCTCTCTCTTCAGCAATCAACTCCACTGCCAGACTCATCTTCAACAATTGTATTGGAAATTTCCGCTGTTTCTCTTTCAAGGATCATTGCTCCGTTTGATAAGTCAATTCGCGCCTCATTTTCTTTGGCGGTAAACTCTCTCAAGCTGACTTGCAATATCCGAGCTTAAATCAAACGTTTGCCTCTGGACTTGGTTCTTTCTGGAACTCTTCTTGAACTATCTTGGTTCTCTTTATTCTCGGTGTCTGTTCCTCTAGCCAATTTTCATATTGATTATCTCAGCGATCATGCTGCCGCGCAAAACAATCATAAAATCATGTTGATCTTTGACTTTTGATGTTACTTGGCTCAACTCTTGACTGTTGTAATTTTCTGTGGCTCCACTAGCGTCGTATTAGTCTCATTAACTCCTCTTTTATTATAGTCTTTATGGTCATTCATGGTTTTATCTCTCTTTTATCCCAGTTTTATGCACAACCCTAATCAAAACAGCTAGCTCCGTTTTTAAATCCCTGATTGCCTTTCAACTGGATCAGCTTGTGGATGCTAGATTAAAGTTAACGGCTGCTCGATTTTAAAACAAGTGGCGGTATGTAGCATTATCTCACTTACAAATTGAGGTCCGTTGTCGGGTATTAGTTTTCTTGGTAGATAGTATCTCAGAAATATTTCATCAATTAATATTCTAGCACATGCTTCTGATGTTGCTCTTTAAATCGGAAAACCTCACACCATTGTTCTCTTTTGGACTTTTTGGAAGTGAACCAAACAAATCCACAGCGATCATCTCGAACCTTTGTTGCATAGTTGCGGTGTCTTCAGAAGTCCAGAAGTGGTTTCTGGTTCATAACTTTATATTTCTGGCAATCAGCGCAATTTTTTATGTATAGTGAACTATATATTTACGCATCGCAGGCCAAAAATATTTGATCTATTTTTTATTATAGTTTTATCGATTTCATAACGGCTTGCTGTAGGATCAGTGTGTTACTTCTTAAGAAAATATTCCCTCTATTTTTCTGGAATCACTAACTGTGCTTCTTCAGTACCTTGGGCAGAAACATATACACCTTTTATAATAAAACCATCTAAATAACCTCGTCCTGTTCAATTTGTGATATCAGGATGTTATCTTTCTTCAAACCATGCTTTTACTTTAGCTATGTCTGGATCCTCAAGTAGAGGTTTCCTCAAATTTTCAGGACCGCACATTGGTATGACTTTTGAATGCAATCCTCAACATCAATTGGTGGTCATGAGAGAGTTTCTGCAACTAGACTGGCTTTTCCTGGCGTGTACTCGAATTTTACGATGAACCCCTGTATTAATATTGCTCACCTTGCCAGGCGACCGCTAGCTGATTTTAAAGTCATAAGCCATGTTAATGGTTGATGATCCGTTCAAAACAGCTCCAAGTGCGTAACTACTCGCGTCCGTACGAAGTATTTATAAGGCAATCTTTCATCCACTTGCGTTAATATTTTAGTATTTACCAAGATTATAGCTTCAATTTTCCAAACAAAAATCTATGCTCTTCATTCCATTCCCAAGACTTAAATTTCTTAGTCAAATTGCTCAATGCTCGAGCAATATCCGAGAACTGAGATACAACTTTTTGGTACCAAGAACATGTCTGTAAAAATGGCTTGCCCTCTCTGACACTACGCAGTCCCTTTCTGTCAGAAATTGTAACCATCTTTTCAGTATTGGCGTGAATACCAACTCGATCAATGATGTGGCCCAAAAACCTGCCCAAAAACCAATAGGAACCTGCAAGTACCCAGAGCGGAAGATCATCGTGGCATGAACGACAGGAACAAAGTTCACTTTGCATGTTGTAGAAGGCTGTTTATATTAGGCATCGGATACTTATCCGTGACAGTTACAGCATTCAGACCTCTACACAGAACCGGTATGAGCTATTCGATTTTTTTTTTACTAAAACCACTGGGGATGCCCAGGGAGACTCACATTCTTCCACAATATCATCGTTTATCATCATCTCTATTTTAGAATATTTTACTTTTCAGATGACAGTTTATAGGGTGGGCTGAATATAGGTTTATTATCACCGGTAACAACAGAATGTTCTGCATATGCTGTAGGAGCTCCCCCTAAAGCAAACGTGTGTCCGTTTTTTTCTACTTGTCCTAAATCATTCACCTGATCTCTTTCATCTGGTTTTAACAGACAACCTTCCTCAACACGCAACAAATTTATCGACGGCACGATGGAACATGTTCCTAATCTATTTTCTTCCAATCGGATAGGGTAATAAATTGAATCTGCAAATTTCCAGCGGTTTTCGTTAAAGTCCCAGATAATTTTGGCTTCAATTATGAAATCAATCCCAAGGAGTGTTTTTTGATTTGTTGAGTTGGGAAAAATAATGAAAGTTGTAAGAATTTTCCTATCTTGCAATTCGAGCACAACTTGCATGTAATATACGGTTTTTATTATTTGTATTCCATCAGCTAATGTTATGGACAATTCCTTAGAATGAAAAAGTTGCCCTTTATCTTAGAATTATGTACAAAGAGGGGGATGCAATGCTAAGTTTCGCTGCGGAATCTACTAGCCCGTACCGTTAGTTTTTATATTCCAGATAGGCCGTGGTTTTGGATAAATATTACCAACTGATTGATTTGCATAAGCACACATTTCTACCTGGATTGAACTAAATTCCACGTCTAAAATGCTCTCTAATTCGCATGCAGCAACACCTGATTTTTGTATGGGGGGTTTTGAGAATCTCGGTGTACATTGAATTGTCTAAGAAAGACGGTTGGTGTTATGATCATAATCTGCCATACTACCAAAATATTCTTCGCTTACCTTCTTATATTGAAAGATGTAATACTTATCAAATCATCACCTTGAATAACAGAAGAAATCAACTTGGTGCCTTAATGTTAGGTAATGTTCTTCTTGGCCACATTGACTCGCCAAACATTGTGGCTGACATCGGTTTGCATGTCCCGACAAGAACCGACAGTTAACCGAATGGCCAAACAATTAAACCAAATTAGCATCAAGTTCGACTTTGGGTTATCCAAAATTACTTTAAAACGGATTTTAAAATTATTTTATAATTAACCTTTTTTGTTAAATCATTTTTATTTTTATTGTATATTATTAGAATCTTATATGTTTATTATATATTATACATATTATGTAATATTGTTCATGTATGTATTTGAGTAAAATCAAAAGTATTAGATTTTGTACTAAATAAATAAATTTTATGTATCCTTCCAAACCACAACCATAACATTTCAGAATACCGTATCTTTCGGAATGATTAAAATCACCTGCAGCTTCAGGATCTTTTTCATTTTTAATATTATCTATGGCCCTACGTTTAAAACAATCTTCATTTATTTATCCCTGCTTCTTACAAAAACTACAAAACTTTGAACTAGTTCTAAATTCGGACACTTTTGTTATTATATCCTAGTCAAAAAATTTCTCTTCGTCACGAGCCAAACGAATTAATTCATCGAACGTTGTCAATGAAGTTCTCTTGACCTTAGAACGAATGCGTTAAGATATCAATCCAAGGACAGAGGAGGATAAAACGACTCTGGCATTTTGCAAAAATTCCTTTCACCTCGTTCATTGCTTGTTTCTCAGCAGGTCCACCCCTAATTGATGCGATTATCTTTCCAAATTGCTCCTCTGTCATTACAATATTTGCATAACAGTTTACACTATTACAGTTTGCTGGTCTAATATGGCACCAAAATGGTTTTCTGTTATTCGGAAGTAGGCGGCTGAACTAATATGGTTGTTTCTTTGAACGATTAATGGAGCGTGTACTAAAAGAATTGAACGACATAGCCGTTGTATTACATTGGTAAAAGTGGATTAGGATTTAGTTTTGGATTTATAATTTTCCAAGCTAACAGCCATTTTCGGATTTAGTTTTTGGCTTCAAAGTTTGTAAGTAAAAATGCTTTTTCTTATGTATATTTACATATTGGGTGATTTTATTAATATTGGAATTTTAATATATTAGTACAAACCTTTATTAGCACTAAAAATTGGATTACGCTAAAAAAAAAATTGGATGGCAATACGCTAAATGCAATATGACCAATGCAATACGTTAACTATCGTCATGGAAAATCCTTCCAAGACCACTTAAGGAATCTAGCTGAAGATACAATCAACCGGCTTAACGCGAAGTCCTAAGAAATGTCCACTTTTAAGGATAGAGTAAATACTGGTCACAAATTAATAGAGACGAAGCTTTCTTGGATTGCGTGACGTGACGAGTCGTGCCGGGCTTCACCAATGTTGTAAAAAATTTTCTACGAATTAACGATGAAGAACAAGTCGTTTGAATGGAAAGAAAAAGAGGAATCATTCGTTAAATTACGGAAACAGCTGTGCACAGCACCAATAGTTGCGTACCCTATACCCAACGTGAAATTTATTTTGGATACCGAACAAGCAATATTGGTTAAGGAGTGTTGTCACAAGGAATCGCTGGTCGAGAGTGAGTTATTACATATTACTCAAAAATCCTATAGAAACTGGAGCGTAGGACGAAAAGCGTGACACGAAAAGAATTATTGGCTATTTGGAATGCGTGAAACACTTTTATAAATATCTCTATGTGAAAACTGCGGATAAATGGAAGGAAAGGAGGACATAATCAAGGTACGGCTAATGAAAGTGCTACCAGACCCGAGAGTTATTAGACCCGGGTTAATCAATAATATTGCATTATAAGGAAAAGGATCGTCGACAAACATGGAGTGAGATTTCAGATAAGACACCTTTAGTGAAGGCCTTTTGATCACAGTGGGCTTCTAGAGAATGGTTGTTTAAAACGGATATGCGAGAGTTCCGAAGGCAAATCGAAATAATTATTAAAAATGACACCAAAAAATGGAACTAATGAAATACGTGAGAAGTATCATGGAAAATTAAGTGGAAGCCATCTCGGAATCAACAAAACACCCACAAATATTCGTCAACGATTTTATTGGTCAGAATGTAGACAGTTGGTAGTAGATTTGTTTACAAAACGTGATCAATGTGCAGCAATAAAAGAACCTGAACGAAAAAGCCGAAGATCAATGCACTAGCACAACGTTGGCACACCATTCGTGAGAATTCAGAATTGTCACGGCCGTGGTGGGACCATTCCATATTACAAAAGCTCTAATAGGCATGCTTAGTAATAATCGACTATTTCAGCAAAAGGCTAGAGGAGTATGCTATAACCAATCAAGAAACAACAAACATTGTGAATGCCATAATTAACAACTGGATTAGCCGCTATGAAGTTCCAATGGATATTCACTTGGACCAAGGAAGAAATTTTCAATCGGTGACATCTCAGGAAATTTGTTAATTTTTCGGAATAAATAAAACAAGAACGGCGCCTTTACATATTTAATGAGATGGTATGGTGGAAAGAATTAATAGTGCACTGCATAATATTTAGCAAAGGTTGTCAATAAAAATCAGCGTGACTGGGATCGGATAAATACAATTTTTGCTGAGGGCTTACCGATCAACAGTACGCGACTACTATGAGGATACATGAGCCAGAAGATTTTTACGAGCAATCTACGATTACCGGCGGATACTGGTGGTGTTTCATTACAGCGTTGTATGGTCAAAATTACGGGTTGAAAGCGTTATCATCGAGGCTCCAGTCGGCATGGGTGGGCCATATACTGTCATTACTAAGATAAACGACGTACTTTACAAAATAAAGAAGACAACCAGGTAAACCCAAGGTATTTGGAAAGGTTGACACCTTACAGAGGTTGGGGCAAAATCAAGGTTTATCAAGGTTTAAGAGATTGGCATTTATAAAAAATAGTGACATCCAGATTTAAGAAGTGAAATAAATTGTATGAGATGTAAATTGTGGAAAGTGGATTAATAATAAATAATAGTGAAAATTATTGTTGTTGTGTTTTAAGTATTAAATATTTGGAAAGTTATTTCGGGAATATTACGGAAGCGGTGTAATTTTTGAGAATTGTTTTTGTAAGCCGCCTTGTTGAGGATTGTGGGTATAGTACGTGGGCACTGCCTACTTGTTGGGTTAATTTGTCTCCTGTTGAAATAAACGGGTTAAACTATAAATTAACGAATAAACATCGTGAAAGAATAATTTGTAATAAATATTAAACAAAACTAGGTTAAAAGTTTTTCTTCCAAACATGCGAAAATCCGTTTCACATTGAATGCATAGCTGGAAAAAGTTTTTATTTGGTTTACTATTTAATTAGACTTTTTGCATTAAAAGTTGTAGGATTATTGAAATTTAGTTTAATTGGATCGTAATTAGTACACTTTAATAATTGCAAGCATCAAAAATATTTCGTCCCATAACGCATCCTATCTAACCAAATTACATCCCGCAGCAAATTTATGTTTTTTTAATTAAATATTTTTTTTAATTCGAGAAACTTCATTACACGTATTATATTCATGATTTATATTTTTGTCTGTACATAAACATAATTACATTACATATGTATGTACATATAGGGAATTTCGCTTACGTAGAGCAGTAATACCTGCGCTACAGGAAGGATTTCGTTATAATTTACGTTGATGTGTTTCTCGGCGGAAAGGGTGAAATTCCACAAATTAACGCGTTTCTGCGGCTTCCATAAATTACTTCGTGGTGTTGCTACGGTACAATTATTACAATATTATTATTGTTTTTTATTAAATGAAATTTAATTTAATTTAATTAAAGTAAAATAATATTTATAACTTTTTTTTTTGTTTGCATACTCATTTGCGTAATGTGCTCTCGTGTATTAATAATTTTTGGTTCGTACATAATTGGATTTAAAATATTATCATCCATAATGCACGAATGAATAGTAATCTGATTCTCATAATTTCATTATACAGCATTGTGAACATGCATAATTCCGTTTTTCTAATTGAAATCGGTACTACTGCAATTTTCCAATTTCTGCTGAAATACTCACAACCTCATGCTGAAAACCAAGATCGAGCCTAAACTGTGTGTCACCTATTTCAACAAAATAGAATAATAAAACAAAAGTGATCTTTTAACATAAAATGTATCTGCACAAATTAGCGAAAAGTGTGGGTGTAGAAAGTGCAGCAGGGGGTACCGTATCTCTGTGAAATATCAATTTGGTAGGAACATTTGAACCTCCTGGGAATGATGTTACATGGTTGCATAGTACAAAACCAAAGTTCAACAATGGAGGTGCAAGCTACTAGTACCATAAAAAAATAAAACAGAAACCATATGGTGCTTAGAGACGAGAAGGTACATACCAAAAGATGCCCAGGACGCTCCGCCTCTAACGTTATAGATGGTGCTCGGAATTCCACCCGAAACCTGTAGAAGTACCCTACTTCATAGTACAGGCTTTGTTCTACGCCCAATTCTAGATCCGCTAAAAATTCTGCAACATCAAACCTAAAGAAGTTAAGTCGACCGACCGTATAGCATTTGAAAGGAGAGTTATTACCATGTCGCGATCCCGAATTAAATTCCCATCGCTGATCAAACTTTTGTTTGTATTCCAGTAAAGATCCGGTTGTTTTAAAAACTGACAAGAGGATTAGACAAGAAAGCGACTCAAGAGTACTCATAAACGTTTTCATCACTTTTGGAGTGGCATATGAAACCAGCAATTTAGTACTTAGAAAATGCGTCTTCTTGCTTCAAGAACCATGGTTTGATGTGGCTAAAATCTAGGGACTTAATCCAGAAAACTCAAGAAGGCGTCTTATCTAATAATAACGAGTCAAGACTAAGTGAAGATGTAAAAGTGAACTCAAGACTATGTGAAGATGTAATGTAAAAATCAGGTCCTTAAACGAATTATGTTCTACATAATGACAATACAACATTCTTAATTGAATTAAAAGAAAAGAAGATAATGTGTGGAGTTCTAGTAATCTGTACCTTCTTTCCATACTCAGAAGTACTCATTCCTATGAGTTTTATTGTTTAACTCAGGAGTTTATGAAAGCTGTTTAATTCGTAAACTGCAATGAAATTCAGATTATTGTGGCTTGTGGTGCACACGCACCGTATGCTTAGGTACCTTAGCAATCCGGCCATTCCCCGTTGGCCAGCTCTTTTGATGTCCTCAAGGAGGAAAATATTGACAGTACATAGATGAGGTAACCTCTGACGAATTTGGAAACCACGGACCTACAAACTGGATGCTTTATAAATCGATTTTTCACGAGTCACTTTGACATTAAAAAATGAAGATCTTAAAGTAAGATAAGACCCTGATGTACTTCAAATAGCAATAATAAGCTTGGATGGGCTGCCCTCTTACTAAACCCAAATAAACTGGAACATCTTGATGTACTTGAGTTGAATAAACTGAGAAGGTAGGTTAGAAGACTTCTTAATAATGTCAGGAACACTGACGATTTAAGAGCTTAGATTTTATAAAATGCATCCGAAACGGAAATTTTTCTTTGAGGAAGAAAAACAATTTTGGTTACTGTTAAACTCACGAAACATCTCTAAGGTAGATGGGACTTTTACGAGAATTAGGTAGGAAGTAAGAGTTTTTATTGGAAACCGACTCCCAGGAAGTAGAGATCCAAGAACACTAGAAGATAAAAAACCCATCAAGCAAAAGCTAAGATTTCGATGGAGAATCGCTTTTTCTTCAAGTTCAAAGCACCAGTCCCGTAGGGTATGTTTCTGTTCGTCTGTATTAGGTATTGGAATCTATCTTAAACCACCCTTTCTTATACAAAGAGCCCGTTTAGCTTTAGCATACATTCCACAATCGTGAATATAGACTTCTAGGTGGTTTTATTGCTTAGAATTGTAAGTATAGCGGTATGATCTTGCTATAAGTATT
Source organism: Nephrotoma appendiculata (assembly GCA_947310385.1). NCBI lineage: Eukaryota > Metazoa > Arthropoda > Insecta > Diptera > Tipulidae > Nephrotoma > Nephrotoma appendiculata. Next base: position 17,701,994 of record OX371224.1, read on the forward strand.
TGGCCTATTAATCTGTCCTAATTTTTACTTAACTATTTAGAACGACTAATGGATAGGTATTTTACAGGTAACTCTTATGTCCTTTCCGACTCATCCTTATCAACATTTCTGTCAAAAGGGTAAATCTCGACGATCCATGATGTCGTGGGACGAATTGAAATCGCTAGGTCTAGGAGAATAACTGCTGACTTGAGTACTGCTATACGACTAACGTCACTACCTTGACTCTTCGAAAGGATGTGAATTCATTGACAGTCCAATTAAACTGTAACGAATTTTACTATTTTAGATTTGCCGATAAAATCGCCATAATACTGGTTGCAAATGGTGACTAGAAAACCCTAAGAAAACTGGGATGTTTCTTTTCATAAAAAGAAGAGTTTTGGAAAATTTCAAGCCTCAAAACTAAAGGTACTTGCCTCTCGTATACTGGGAATCTTGAGTCTGGTAGGATCCTTAACTTATTTGCAAACAAACATTGAATGTATTTAGGTATTTGTTATGGTCCAAACTGTACGTGACAGAAGCAGATGGACTAAAACGTTCAGTTCTGTGGTTAAGTTTACATCGTTTCAAGCAACTCCGGCGCTGGTGGCATTAAAACGAATGAGGTTACAGTAGTTCGACATAAAGACAATTTTTTTTAAATTGTGATTTGGAGGAGAACGTTTATATAAGTCAACAGACCCGATAACACGACCACGACGGCAGGACGAGAACGACGAAGCAATGTATTTGGTTGTGTATACAATTCATGTTTGGCAATGGTATTATAAGTTGGGACATTGAAGTTAGTGGCGTTATCAACAACAGTTTGAATACATGACAGCCGCGAATGCGATGAAGGAACTGGTGTGCCTGCTTCAATTATTACCCGACATTTCAATCGATTTGGATACGCCGATTTTCTTTATGGATAATGAAAGGGCGATTCAGTTCTACAAAAATCCGGAATTCAATGAGCCGTTCCACACGGAATGTCAAATGAAGCACTGCTTCACGCTTGAAAATAAGTCGTAATAGATTTTTTTTTGCTAATTTAAAACTTTATTTTATATTTAAACACAAAATTTTTTTTTATTGTTTTATTCTCTCGAAAATAAAATTTTAACTAAAATCTACATCACAAAATTGGCCTTACATTTTTTTTATTTCATTTCTATTTGTGTTGAAGCTCCTTCACAGAAATTTTTTTGTTGAGTCGCAGTTAAAACCGGTATCATAGGTAAACGGCGAAAGAATTGAAGATGAAGCTGCTTCATTTGACATCCCGTGTGGAGTAACTGAATAAGAGGACTAACCACATAGACGTTCGATATTATTTCATCAGAGAGAGAAAGGGAGAGAGAGGATGAAACTTTCACGTCCTTTGGATGATGGTTAATTCAACAATTACTTGGACTGTACCTATTTTAGCATCTGACAAAATATTGAGAGTGACCATCCATTATTAAAGCCATATTAATGCGGGATAGAAAACGAAATATATTTTTCAGGGCCATCATTTTCTGAATAACAATCATATGGCACTAATAATCTCCGTAGACTGTTAGCCTGCTCAATCAATCCAATAATTAACTTCCTCAGCATTTCCACATCATCGATTCTATTTTAATTTGAAGTTTATTGTCTGGCTCACATTTCGAACTATTACGAACTATTCACATCTATATCTGTTATACCTAAGTTATTTGAACTGGTAATTAGGAACCTATTCAAAGCAGTGCTCCCGCGGTATAAATCACACAAACATGGTTTTATGTCCAAAAGATTAGTATCGAAAAATCTCAATGAATTTACAAGTTATTCTATTAAAGAAATTTAAAAGCACGAACAAGTTGATGTAATAAACACCGACTTTGCAAATACATTTTCAAGTTCGGATTTTCAAGCCAGTTCGTAGCCTGGTTCAAATTATATTCTATTATAATGAAATCGGAGATAAATTTCGGTTACAATACAAGCAACCTCTGTACCACAAGGCTCTCACGTTACCCTATGGAATTTCATAATGTTCATTAACGGTATAACTGAAGTGATCCAACTAGAAGAAACTCGTGTTTATAGTTGATAAATTTGAATTTAGTTTGATTTCCCTATGTTACTGCATTTACTGTAATTCCAAAAAGGTCAATTATCCGCTGAAATATCAAATTTATTAGAAAACCAGATAGCTCCATTATGATTAATCCTACCACGTCTGGTCCCACAAAAAGTCATGAAAATCATTTGCAACCTTCTTAAAAAATATTAATTGGAATTAAAATTAATATTAGACAAAACAAAAATATCGTATTAAACAAAATTTTACGTTAGAAACTAGAAATCTAGTTTAAAAAGAGTGACGCCAATATTACCTCTACATTCATTTTTGCATTATAAATACACATATTACGTTTCGATAAGCACTTCTTGACTGTTATAATACAGTTCATATACTTAATATGTAATTAAAATAAATAAAACAAATATAAATTATATAAACAAAATGTTAGTTCAATCACGTTGACTATTCGATCATTAAGGATTAATATATACCTATGTACATTGTTCATACGAGTATTAGCCCAGTTCCGCAATAGATGGCCTTACTCCAGAACTTCTTCCAAAAATCATTTAAAAATGTCATTTCCATCCAACATACTCAATCCTATCATAATCGGTTAAGAAATTGCAGTTTCGCCAAAGATGATCATATTGCAGAATTTGTTCCCAAAATAATTTAAGAATCCCATTTCTATCCAACATGCGAAATCCCATCATAATCGGTTAAGAAGTTACCGAGTTCCGTCCCAGCTGCCCTTATTCCACAACTTCTTCCAAAAAAAATTTATGAATATCATTTCTGACCAACATATCCAATCCCATCATAAGAAGTTACCAATTTCCGCCCCCAGATGGTCATATTCCAGACCTTCTTCCAAAAATCATTTAAGAATCCTATTTCTAGCCAACATCCCCAATCCCATCATAATCGATTAGGAAATGGCCGAGTTCCGCTATAGATAGCCTTACCCCAGAACTTCTTCCAAAAATCATTTAAAAGTCCCATTTCCGATCAACATACCCAACCCCATCATAATCGGTTAAGAAATTGCAGAGTTCCGCCCCAGATGTTCATATTCCAGAACTTGTTCCAATAAATCATTTATGAATCTCATTTCCCACCAACATATCCAATCCCATCACAATCGGCTAAGAAATTACAGAGTTCCGCCCTCAGATAGCCATATTGCAGAACTTTTTCCAAAAATCATTTAAGAAACCTAGTTCTATCCAATATCCCAATCTAATCATAATCGATTAGGAAATGGTCGAGTTCCGCTACAGCGATGGCCTTACTCCAGAACTTCTTCCAAAAATCATTTAAGAATCCCATTTCCATCCAACATACCCAACCCCATCACAATCGGTTAAGAAATTGCAGTTGCGCCCCAGATGGCCATATTCTAGAACTTGTTCCAAAAATAATTTAAGAATCCCATTTCCATCCAACATATCCAATCCCATCATAATCGATATAATCCATATTCGAGAACTTCTTCAAAAAATAATTTAAGAATCCTTTTTCCATCCAACATATTCAATCCCATCATAATCGGTTAAGAAATGGCCCAGTTCCATTTCAGGTGCCCTTATTCCAGAAGTTCTTCCAAAAATCATTTATTAAACTTATTTCCGACCAACATATCCAATCCCATCATAATTGGTTAAGAAGTTACCGAGTTCCGCTCCAGATGAGCTTACTCTAGAACTAGTTCCAAAAATCATTTAAAAATCCCATTTCCATCCAACATACCCAATCCCATCATAATCGGTTAAGAATCGTCCGAGTTCCATCCCAAGTGCCCTTATTCCAGAACTTCTTCCAAAAATCATTTATGAATCTCAAAAATATACCCTACAAGTAAATATTCACATTTATTATATAAAAATATCTAATGTTCATTCACAATATAATAGAAAAATGTAGGTATAATAATAAAATAACTTTAAAACAAAAAGACTTACCAAGTAGGTAAATGCTTCCTTGTAAATATTAACTCACAATCACAACTAAAACTTTCACTTCACTTATGTATTTTTATCAATAATTAATTACACAACTACAAAATTCAAATAAATTGAATTAAATTTAAAAATAATAAATAATAAAAAAAAAATTATTTAATTTAATTGTCGACTGTTCTCGTCGACGGTCAAACACCAACTGCAAAACTATGACAGCGTGAAGTTAAAGTTTATGACAAAATAATACGCCCTACACGCTACACACGACCTGATTTGGTTAGGCGGTTTGATGATTGGATGACGGTTGGATGGATTTTCCACCTGACATCACCCGACGGAAAAATTGTCATACGACCTGAATTTATATCTGATCTGATATAATCAGCCAGACGGCCTAACCAAATCAGATCATGTGTAGCGTGTAGGGCGTATTATTTTGTCATAAACTTTAACTTCACGCTGTCATAGTTTTGCTTCACGCTGTCACAGTTGGTGTTTGACCGTCGACGAGAACAGTCGACAATTAAATTAAATAATTTTTTTTTTATTATTTATTATTTTTAAATTTAATTCAATTTATTTGAATTTTGTAGTTGTGTAATTAATTATTGATAAAAATACATAAGTGAAGTGAAAGTTTTAGTTGTGATTGTGAGTTAATATTTACAAGGATGCATTTACCTACTTGGTAAGTCTTTTTGTTTTAAAGTTATTTTATTATTATACCTACATTTTTCTATTATATTGTGAATGAACATTAGATATTTTTGTATAAGGAATGTGAATATTTACTTGTAGGGTATATTTTTGAGATTCATAAATGCGATTCATAAATGATTTTTGGAAGAAGTTCTGAAATAAGGGCACCAGGGACGGAACTCGGTCAGTTCTTAACCGAATATGATGGGATTGGATATGTTGGATAAAAAAGGGATTCTTAAATGATTTTTGGAACATGTTCTGGAATGTGGATATCTGGGGTGGAACTCTGCAATTTCTCAACCGATAATGATGGGATTGGGTATGTTGGATGGAAATGGGATTTTTAAATGATTTTTGGAAGAAGTTCTGGGATATGGCCATCTGGGACGGAACTCGGTAACTTCTTAATCGATTATGATGGGATTGGGTATTTTGGTCGGAAATGAGATTCATAAATGATTTTTGGAAGAAGTTCTGGAATAAGGGCACCTGGGACGGAACTCGGTAATTATTTAACCAATTATGATGAGATTAGATATGTCGGATGGAAAAGGGATTCTTAAATTATTTTTGGAACAAGTTCTAGAATATGGCCATCTTGGGCGAAATTCTGCAATTTCTTAACCGATTATGATAGGATTAGGTATGTTGGATGGAAATGACATTTTTAAATGATTTTTGGAAGAAGTTCTGGAGTAAGGCCATCTATTGCAGAACTGGGATAATACTCGTATGTACATAGGTATATATTAATCCTTAATGATCGAATAGTCAACGTGATTGAATTAACATTTTGTTTAAAAAAAATATATTTGTTTTATTTATCTTAATTTCATATTATATGAACTGTAAAAATAGCCAGCAGCTGTATATTTTTCTCTTGTATTAACAGTCAAGAAGTGTTTATCGAAACGTAATAAGTGTATTTATAATACAAAAATGAATGTAGAGGAAATATTGGCGTCACTCTTTTTAAACTAGATTTCTAGTTTCTAACGTAAAATTTTGTTTAGTACGATATTTTTGTTTTGTCTAATATTAATTTTAATTCCAATTAATATTTTTTAAGAAGGTTGCAAATGATTTTCATGACTTTTTGTGGGACCAGACGTGGTAGGATTAATCATAATGGAGCTATCTGGTTTTCTAATAAATTTGATATTTCAGCGGATAATTGACCTTTTTGGAATTACAGTAAATGCAGTAACATAGGGAAATCAAACTAAATTCAAATTTATCAACTATAAACACGAGCTTCTTCTAGTTCCTATCGAACATCGCTTTAATAAAAATAATTATCTGAAGCTATTTGTTTAACGAAATAATATTTTACAATATAATAGGCTCCTATAATTTAATAATATTCTTGCTTCCTAAATACCTGACTAGTTCTGAATTGAGGCTTTTTTATGAAATTTTATCATTGTCAGATTTTTTCGATATCAAAACCAATCGGTCCAAGAATAAATAAATAAAAAAATTTATTTATTTATAGCTAGAACTAGTTTTACGTCATCGACGGTATTCGACTAAGGGCCAAAATTGGCCTAAGTGTCACCACTGAAACTTAACCCAACCTATGTTAGGTTAACTTGCATTAGGTCTTGTTTTTTAACTTGTAAGGGTAAATTCATGAGCCCCGTTTAATTATTGGCCACAATAGATAAATGTTAAAACCTTTCCAATATCTTTAAAAGACTAGCTATACACTTTTGTATTAACGAGAATTATATAGACATCACAAACATCTCGAGAACAGTTGTAAAAGAGAATACTCATTTCTAATGATGTTTATATTTATGCAGCATACGTCAGAATATATAAGTAGACAACTTGTTCCCAAAATACACACATCGAAGGATGATTTAATCGGATCGGATGCTACTCCCTGTGTACTCTTTTCCGAATCAGGTTACTCACTAATAATGAATTTGGTTAATCTGCTTTTGCTGCCTCGTATTTCAAAGCCAATACTTAATGCTTGCTCTAAAAAATAATCTCTAATATGCCTGAATACCTTGGAATATAGCAAGGGTTGTTACGATTGTTATAGGTAATATTCACTTTCACGAGGGTTTCGAGGACTAATGTCCAATGTCGCATTCTCTTTTATATTGTTATTTGGTGTCATTAAATTAAAAATTATATATAGATACTTACATGGCTAAGTTCAATCTCTTATCAAATTCAAATCAAATAAATCTTTTTTATTTTAACAGTAAAAATCTGGAACTAAACAATGTACCAATCAATGATCAAATTAAAATAAAATAAAAAATTATTAATCTTGAAGCTACTTTTAAAGTTCGTTAAGCTAGCCAGCCAAAAGGTTTTTAAGAATAAGCAAAAGAAAAACTATTATCAATTTTTATAATTATTGGAAAAAATATATATTTTTTTCATTTTTATTTAATACAATTAAATATCTTGTTTCTTGTTACTCTATTTACAAATGAACATAATTTTCTTTTAACAATTTTAACCATTTTTGTTTAGTTTTAAATATTTTAAATAAATTATTTATTGATTATTTTAAAAGATTTTTGTTTGATAATTTTTTAATTTATTATTTTGAAACAGTTCTGCAAATAGAGAATTAGTTTTTATTATAATTAAATCATAACAAAATACATTTTTGTAATAATAATTATATTTTACGATATGAATAATAAAATTTTGTTGGAATTTGAGCAAGTAGTACTAGTAGTATATTTGGATAAATCAGTTTATTTTTTAAGAAACCATGGATTTTTGATAGAAGCTCGGTTTGTTGGTATTTTTTATTTATTGTAAATTTTCTAAAATAGAACACGGGAGACACGCACACGATGCGAACGATCGATTAATTAAGTCGAAACAGGTCGTACACAACACGTTTAATCTATTGTAGTGTAAATATATTGGATGCTACTCATCTACATAACTATCCACAATGCACATAGAAATCTATTTCTCTAGAATACTAGAACATGATAAAACACTAAACACGTATCAAAGTTATATAATCATGATTTGTCATTTGAGAAAATGGGAACTGCTACATTGTATTTAAATATTATGTGTGTTTGCTTGAAACCATGGATTTAACTAAGATTCTATTTTAAATATTATCATTATTATTTGTTTTTTAACTTAAATTATTAAAAACAGGAACAAAAAAAAAACTCAAATTTATTTAAAATATAAATATATTTCAATTAATTTATTTTTATTTTGACAAAAAAAAAATGAAATTAATAATAAAAATAATATAATAATTTAAAATTAACTAAAATAAATAACAAAATTATTTGATAAAAATTATTTATTTAATTAATTTTTACTTTGTATGTTGTTTTAAAACAATATTAAAAAAAAAAAAAAACGTTAATTAAAACTAACTTCATACCTAAATTTTTGTTTAAAGGCAAATCTACATAAAATATAAAATTATATAATATTAAAAAATAAACTAAAAATCAACAAATTTTTAATTACCTAATAACAAAAAATATATAGTGCCCTTTTTCTATCGCTCTGTTTTGTTTTGTTTTTTTTTAATTTAGTTTGGAAATTTATTTTTTTATTACATTATAATAGTAATAATTAATGAAAAACAAAAAGCAAAAATTATAAAACAAATAATATTTTTTTATTAATTTATTTTTATTTACACTTCAAACATTTTTTACTTTCTGTTTCTAATTATAATTATTTATTTTATTTTGAAATAAAATTATTTTGTTTTCATTTATTTATAAATATACAATGTTAATAATTTTTTTATAGACCTAAAATAATTATTGATTTTTTGCTTCTGTTATCGTTTAAATTAAATTATTTATTTATTTCATTCTAACTAATTAAAATTTGATAAAATATAGATATATGTAACAAATAAGGTTTGTCAATATTTTTTATTATGTTTTAATTTCTAGATATTTATTTATATATTTTTGTTTATATATATATGTATGTACTTCTGTAATTCATTATTTATTTAATTTGTAATTTTTATTACTTATTAACTTAAAAAAATAATAAACAACAAAATCTCTACCACCAAATTTAAGTGAAGACATTTCTCTTAATGTTGTTAGTAGATACACTTGTCTCATACTTTATCTCTGAAAATACACAAAAAAATGGAAATTGGTGTGAAAAACAAATCAAATATCAGGGTAATCAATTAAAAGGGTGAACCAACAAACTACTCGTACATAGTAAAATTAAAACTGAGGATGTTGGAAAGTTATGATTTATGAAATGCATATTAAAAACATGGAAGGATGAATATGCTGTGGCCAGGAATTGCGTTCTTTTGGCATGAACGTATATACAGAGATTTCGAATAAACCACTCTTGATTTCTAAAGCGAAAAACTAAACTGACCGACCTTTTGGTAAAAATATCTCGTATAATAAACACATTATCCCTATTTAAATTTCAGAAAATAAGGTTAAAGGGGATTGCGTAAGCAACAAGATCAACGATAGTTGGTTGAAATGAAAAGTTAATCTTTAAATTTATTTAAAACTAAAAACTCTTTGTTACTTTTTGTAAATATTAAACTTTCAACATCATTGCAAAAATTGACCACCACCAAATCTTGCAAGGATCTCCCCACGAATGGAAATCGTTTAAGTATGAAGTTTTTTCCCCGAATAGTCATTCCAAGTTTTGGTCAAATAAAGTTGTTTTTATAAAAACTCGTCAATTCCGGTAAAATGTTTAAAATGATCTGAACTAATTTTTTTGATGTTTAATTTACAATCTTTGTGTAAATCCTAAATATATAAATCCGAAAATAATACGTGTCGACAAATGTTTAAACAAGGCAGTTCTTTTGCGAAGGAATATATCATGCCATTCCATCCAAATAAAGCGACCAGTTGCCCGTACTTTAAATCAAGTCAATAAGAAAATTGTCTAATATGACGATTATTGAAAATAGTTATATGGCTACTAAGCTAAATGGAACCTTTAGGAATAAGAACTGGAAACTTAAAAAATCATTATACATTTAAATTGCATCTTTTAATTCTAAGCTAGATTCCCAACTGAAGTACCAATCATATCCTTTGTAATATTGAAATGAGTCCAACGGAAATTGAATTATTTAATGAGCTTATTTGGTTTGATAATTTTATCCAAAAATTTGCATAAATCAATTTAATTGTCCAAATGAAATTTGAATATAATAAAAAAAATAATTTTGACATGCTAATATAATAATGAAGATATGGAAAATTTTGATCGGATTACGTAGGGAAGTAAGAAACCATATCACAATCTACACCCTTTCATAAAAAAAGTACTCGATAAAGTTTTTCCGCAACCAAAGTAAATGGGGTGGGAAACCTTTTTAATTTATCTGATTAAGCAATATTTTCTAAGTCTATTTTCCAATTTATTTTATTCCATTATTCAATCTTCCAATTGTGAACGACTTATATTTTTCGTATTTTTTAGAAGAATTTTATTTTTTTAGTCATTAGAAATATTTTGTATCCTTATTATTCCGTGCATGCATGATTGACAATTGTACTGTTGCCGTTTATAGGTACGGAAAATTATCATTTTTCTGATAGGCTTTACAAAAGACTTACATTAGCTACATAAATATCTTCCGTTTATGTCAATGAATTCGAATATTTGATGGGGTGAAATTCAGTAAACGTTAATCCTCCAGTAAAAAATGAAAACGATAGTAAAAGAGCTATGTAATTGCATCGATTATTTACAAAACGAACAGCAAGCTAAATTCTTACTCTCTATGTATCGCGTGTCTATTGTGTAAAAGTAATCAATTTAAAAATAATTTCTCTATTGCTTTTCTTTATCGCACATCTTTCTTACTTTCGGTTCTGCCTCTGATAACCCAACTATAATTCCAACGTGAAATATCTACAAGTCAAGACAAAATCAAAATTATTTTTTGTTAAGTGACTGTAATAAATAATTCGCTTTCGACGTAAGATACATCGTCGTAATGGTCATTGTCATAAAAACCGCGTCATAATAAATGATTAAACTTGTAATCTAGTCTATAAATTTTGTTTTGATATCGACCGAATACTTTTGCTAATTAATCATTCGAAATAAAATAAAAATATACGCGCACATTCTCGTGTCGTAGATGTCTTGTTTCTACTTGAGGTAAATGACATGGAAATGTTCAAACTTTTATTGTACATATTTGGAATAATGAAATCGAAATTTTATTTTATTTATCTTATCGTCGAAGAACTGGGGATTTTAAAAATATAAATTTCAACTTACCTCGTCACCTTTTCCATAAGCGTATTAATTCGGGTTTCTGAAAATCCAGGAACCAATTTATGTATGATTTCCTTAACAAATAAATCACTAACACCGGGACAACTTTTCTCTGCAAATTCAAAACCGGCACGTAAATCAACAACATCTAAACTAGTTTGATTTTTACCAGAATAATGATACTTTCTTTGTATCTAAAGAATAAATAAACATATTTAATATTTTAATTTGATATAATCTAATTTTAAATTCTCACCTCTGATAATAATGGAAATATTAAATTATTTAAACAAGGACTATTGATACGACTAGCGTTTTTAGCGTTTGTAATATTTGTAATACTGCTGCCCGAATTTGCATTCCCATTGTGTGCAATTTCTTTTTCAATCTGTCGTCGTAAACTACTTCGTTTATCTTCCATATTTATACTACTATCACCCCGATGATCTATCGAATTTGCAACATCCTTTGATAATCGTCTTTCTTTGACTTCTTTGGCTTCAATTTTTTCCTTCTCCCGTTCCGCACGTTCGCTCTCTCGTTGCCGTTCGCGTTCCTGTTCACGTTGTCGATCATTTTCCCTTTCATCTTTCCGTTCTTGATCGCGTAACTGTGCTGAAGACATTTGTGATTGTGAAATTGGTAGATCACGATCTCGTGATTCTTTTCGATTGTCAATATTATGTGAAGGCGTTGATTGATTTGTTGATGGCGGTGTAGTCGACGATGGTCGTGACGACTGATTTGATTTGTAGTGGTTTAAATTTAAATCCCTAGTTGATGGATTATTTGTACCATTATGTTTTAATAACGGACTTAATGATTCGTCTAATGAACTATTTTGTTTATTAAAATTATTGTAATGTAAACCTTTCACTGTCATTATCCATGGCTCATCAAAATCACTGTCTTGTTTTGAATCCTCTCTAAAATATTTGAATTTTTTATTAGTTTTTTATTATTTTTTACGCTTACATCTAAATAATAAATGCTGTTCTACTTACGAATCGGAATTTTCGGATTCAGTCTCACTCTCTTCACCCTTTTGTGTTTTCCATTTTTTATATCGATCGATTAAATCAATTAGATACGAATTTTTTTTTGCTTTTTTTATAAATGGAAATTTTAACAGTTCTTTTGCTGTCGGTCGCTAGAATTTAGAAAAATCATAAACATGTTTATAAGGAAACATAAAATTATACCGTATATTACATTTTCTGGATCCTTATTTAGACACGCTTCAACAAAATCTTTAAATGGTTTTGTATAGTTTCCGGTTAATTGAGGCGGATTATTTTTAGGTATTAAAAATAGCACCCTCATCGGATGTAACTCTGAATTGGGTGGTTCACCTTTAGCTAATTCAATTGCTGTTATACCAAGTGACCATATATCTGCCTTTGAATCATACATCGATTGTTTTATGACTTCGGGTGCCATCCAAAACGGTGTACCAACAAATGTATTTCGTTTTGATGTTGTATTTGTTAATTGGCCCGCAACACCAAAATCAGCTAATTTAACATCCCCCATTTCACTTAGTAACACATTAGCAGCCTTAATATCTCTATGTAATTTACGTTCTGAATGTAAATAATCTAAGCCTTTTAATACTTCCCGTAATATAATTGCTATATGCATTTCCTCGAATGATCCCGCCTTCATTAAATCTAAGGCGGATCCGCCACCAAGGTATTCCATAATAATCCATAGTTTAGTACCCTGGAAATATAAAATAAAATGAAAAATCGTTAATAATAAGCATTATTTACTGTATTTGCCGACTTCCCGTTTATATTCCATATACAACTCCTAACAATAGAATGGAAAAGGGATCCAAACTAATATCGTTAAAAATTAAAATATTTTATCATTATTTTTTCTTAACATTTCCCTACTATGAAAAGATAAATGTCATTGTAAGAAAAAAAAAGTTTTTCCCTTTTTAAAAGCATTAAGAACGAGTAATTCATGAAATTAATGCAACAAAAAAGGAAAATTATACGTCAAAAAAGGGTTTCCTATAAGGATGAGAACAGATTATGATAGGTTGGGAGAGGAAGAAGGGCAGAGTTTTGTTGCATAGTTTTTATAATTTTCAAGTACATATTTTTGACACCCCGAGATAATTTAAATTAACTATGTAAAGTAATTAAATGTTCGTGCCAACACGAGAAATAACTTTATTAGGTAACCTACAAACGAAATTAGATGTTAGTTTAGAATTGAAATAAGTTATACATAAATACGTAATGTATATGTTAAGAAAAATTGTCTAATACGAAACATTGTTTCCGTAGCTCTTGTTCTTCAACACAGAATTATTAATGTACCAGCCATACAATCTTTTATTTTATTTTGCCCTGTGGCTTTAGATTTATGGTAAAGGATTATGTATGAAAATACATTCACCTCGGTTGCAGAAAAATGTATTTAGTCCATACATTTATTATGATACAAGGATATATGTGATCGCTTATCGGATTTTTGTAACACAAGCGAAAATATTATATTGCTATTTCATCAAGTTTTAGACAGATTATAAAAAACGTAACGCTCAGTTTACAGAAGACCGACCACACAAGTTGTCAAATTGTACATGGTTAAACTATACGTAGCCTATTTGAATTAATCTTCATGATGAAACTCTAAAAGTAACGGCAAGTAAGGAGTTTGATCTAGTGATTATTTCTTTTCAAACAAAGAATTAATCGACGATTGACCAGATTTCTACACCTTGTGAGGAATAATAAGCTGGCCTTAAAGGATTTACATAACAATCTTTTCCAATAACCATAAGAGGAATTGCACATTGCATTAAGTGGGATATAAAATGCAATTGTTTGCACGAAACCTATGAATACCAGGTTATCAGCATAACTATAAACAACAAACGATCTATCAACTGCTCCAGAAATATTCACGAGATTCCCCATAATATAATTCTATAGAACAAGTTCTAGAAGAGTAGTTTTATTGGATTTTTTATATATGTATGTATTCTAATATCTTGCATTATAAATAGCAGTTTTAGAAAGTATGAAATCCACTTTACTTCTGTCTCAACATTGAGGAAGAGATCCAAACGCTATTCAGCACTGAAACTTGGAACAAGTTTTCCTGAATAAGAGGAACCAATAACACAGGTTTTTTGTGGTGCCAAAAAGAACAAACTCCACAGTTTTGCAACCAAGGAAATGGGCTTCTAGGAGCAGCTCACCCACATGCTCTTAGAAGTCGATTGGCAAATAATGTTGACCAGTGTTCTGTTAACTTAGCGTATGTCATGTTGGTGTGATTTTTGTTTTATAGTTTTTCGTGCTTCCAGAGAGTTATCCCAAACTAATAATTAGAATTTATCAAACCATTAAATTGGACTAAAAAATAACTGGCTCTAGCGCCATATAATGGTACTTTTGAGTACGGTGCTTACGCAATTTTTTTTTTTTAATTTTACCACAACCTCTCAATACAAATACGTATATCACGTGTAAAATGTACTACTAGCGACAAAACGGTGGATTTGTAAACTAAAGTGATGAAAACAAAATTGTTACTTTTCCAAGACCTTTCATGAACCACATGATTTAATCTGAATAAAAGAAAATATATCTGCTACGATTTAGCGGTAGTTTCGAATACTAAAGTGCTTCAAATAACAGGCTCGGCCCAAGATCTTTCAAACGATATGCCATATGATTGTATGAGAATGAGAAAAATGTATCTATGTCCAGTGCTATAGCGGTGGTTTTGAATATGAGGTTGTATATGTCAAGGGGGTTGGGTATTTCGATATGCTTTGACAGTTTATTTTATTATTTGCCGTTACTCGGGTAGTATCGTTTTACATCATTTGAAAGATCAGAATATAATTTTAAAAATACCACTTTTGTTCATAAACTCACCGGTTTTGTGCTGTAGGTAAATTATTAATCTGTTTTAGAGTATGTGCTTGTCGTATATCATTGAACAAGTCTTGAAGAATGCCACAAAGTTAGCTGAAACACTTTAGTAATCAAAACTACCACTAAGGGCGCTTGATGCAGATAAATTTTTCTCAGTTTCATACAATCATAAGGCATATCGTTTTGAAAACAATTTTCTTATCAACGTTCTAGTTTACAAATGCTCAGTTTTGGCGCTGAAGAATGTCGTAAATTTAACTAAAGCACACCTTAGTGTGTACTCAAAATTATCGCGCTAACGCTCTGGTGGCAATTTTGCTTTTATTACTATAGATTATAAATTCACCGTTTTGGCGCTGTAAACCAAACCACCGTTTTGGTGCCAATTATAATGTCAGGTATAGTGTTTTAAGGTTGCTATTGTTAGTTTTCCAAATACCAATTGACTATATCGATAAGGCATTAACTCTTTAAAATATGCAGACACGCAAATTACTACTGAAACACAAAATAATCTTAAAAATATGCATGTTTGCACATTTGCCTCTTACGAAGCGGCTAAATTTGTAGAGATAAAATTAATTCTCAGCAAGATTTTTGCGATAACTTTTCATTTGCGACATGTCTTTCGAAAGCATAAATGCGATACGCTATTCGCAATGTGTTTTATAAATATCCGCATTGCGGCATATATTCAGAAAATGTACGCAATTCAATTGAAATTAAACTCTTTGCGTTCTAAAGAAATGACGATATAAACAAAATTAGTGTGGAATCCTTCTTGCGATATGTCTACCGAAATCGTAAATGCGAAATGCTAGAAAGAGCAGAAATTGTAATCATTAAAATTCGCTAAGGCATTATGATTATACTTTGTATGTAAGTTCAAAGTATTTTCAATCTTTTTGTAGTTTAGTCACTGTAGTCTGATGAGACGACCGAATTTTTCAATATAAAGAATTCAATGTTTTATTAGTTCGAAACCAAACTGACGTCTTGGTAACCTCATCTTGATGTAAATAATACTATCTATCTGGCTATTATCCAGAATGACCCAAAAGTTCCTGGCTACTTTTCAGAACAACCCAATTTTAAACTTGGGCCGCAGTAAAGTTAACCTAGCGACAACATTTGAGAATGATATGCGATACACGGGCGAGTATATACAGGTTATCCTCCGGATTTGCGAAAGTTTCGTTCTAGGCATTTTCATTCTACCATTGTCAGATTCGGTTAAAGTTAATCTGGCGATAATGTGTTTGAGAATTACATATATGCGATATACTGGCGAGTACGTGCTGCTTATCCTTTAGTTTTACGAAAATTTGGTTTTAGGTTGTACTAGCGATATTCAATCGATTATCTTTAGCTCACCTCGAGCATATTAAAAAAAGATAAGCGCAAGATAAAGTCAACATAAATTTCATAGTTTTTCGTGCGTGGAGTCAAAGTTATTCGTGCGACAATATTTACGAATTATATGCGATTAGCTGCTCGATGAGTATTCTACAGATATTCCACCGATAATCTGCGACCTTGCTGGGATTAGAGGATAATAAACAGTTGCTCTCGAATTTCATGCCCATGGAAGAATTATCATATTTCGTTTCTCTCGAGGCTTCTTTAATTAAGTAAACTTGTTGAAGTTGTGACGGTGTTTCCGGTCAAGCAGGTATATTTGTACTGAAGCCCGATAATGGCAGATACCGCTTTTTGAAGAATATTAAAACCGGATTTCTAATTATACAAATTAAACGATACTTCAATATCTAGTGACATACTTCAGTTTAGATAGCGTAAGAACGTCAACATAGAAGTTTATTCCAGATAAAATAAAAATATACTTTAGACAACGCTATACCCGTTTTATAAAAGGCTTGAATTAGGACAATCGTTTCTTGAATTTGGTGTGCATGCAACGTGGCTTGAAATTTGTGTTGATTAATCAAATATATGAACGCAATTATGTGAATGGTCGGCCACCAATGAAGGTTGGTATTATTCACTGCGAAAACTTATGAGCAAGCACAATGAGCCAGCAACATCATAACATATAAATATTGTTGGAACAGATATTATTTTATAAAATGTTCACAGTCTTCGACCAGTTTGGAAGTTATATAGGATTCCGCAACGAATTGCAAACACGTTTATTTTCTGTACACGGTCTGAAACGCGATACAGATTAAACCTACACGAAGATCAGGTCCGAAAATCAGCAACGAAATTTGACTAAGAGCCTGCACAAATAATTCTAGATGGAGAATCCACTGAGAAAGAATTATTCTTAGTCCAATTATCGTAATTATTTCTTAACCTTCTTCCGTCCCTCAAAATTAATAACACTAAAGTTCTTCGTGGCCAAAATGAACTCATATGGTTTTGCTTAGAAAACAATCAGAAAATATTTTTCAAATTTTATTTCGTTTTTAATCAAAAGAAAAAAATGGATATTTATAGATTATATTTATACGAATTTAAAAAAAATAAAAGTTCATTTGGGTCAAAATGGACCCGAGGGACGGAAGAAGGTTAATAACCATATCGATTCCAAGGTAAAGCTAGGTAAAGGTATAGATGAGAACTGAAAAAATTATACTCAAACCGACCAGTCGAAAAACAGCAAAACAAGCCATTTCTAGAAAAAAATAACGTTGCACAGGGGCATGCATAATATGGTTTGCAATGCAACTATCGAGGTTGAGCACAAAACACCGGAAATAGGCCTACAAACTGGACAACATAGGCTGTTAAGTATATTCCACTGGGTAAGGTAAAACTAAACGTTTGGTAATACGTGATCTAACCATTCTTTCCTTAAAGATGAGAGATAGATAATTTCATATATTTCATCGCCTAGTAGAAACTAGTAAACCATTTTAGACGGATTAGAGTGAAAACACTTCTAAAGGCGTTATTCACAACTTGCGGAGTACGCTAATTTCAACTAGAGAGAATGCTAATTCAAGAAGTTCTGCAAAAAAATCCTTAAACATTCTTATTATATTGACTTGGACGGCTAAAAAGTATTCTAATCAATCTGAAGGTTAGATTTTTTTTTTACTATATTCTTGAGTTTCTTAGCAGCTTTGCTTTCTTGTTAAGAGTGTAGAATATCGGCGATTAAGATTTCATCGATGACGAAGTTGACAATTTAATATCTTCAAGCATACGTGTCTCATCCAAAAATTAACAACGGTGCGAACATAAAAGAGAATAAATCCCAGTTATTTTAGGATAAAGCTTAAGAGGTGGTCTTTTTAGCTTGATGTTATGAGATACAACAATGGTCAGAGGTAAGAATGTCATGACGTCAAATACCGTAATATATTTGCGAATATTTTGGAAAGTTTGAGTTTAATAAGTGGGTCTGCTTTTAGATAAAAAGCAAGCCTAAATATCGAATGGTCCGCGGTTTATTTCGATCTACTGACGTTATTCATTCGCTGTATCGTTACTTCTTATATTAATACTTCGAAAGCCGCAATAGATTTCATTTTAGAACGAAAGAAATTCACACGCGAGTGTAGACCACCGAAGTAATAAGCCTCACGTACTACCTACCTGGCCTCGTGTAAAATATACACTAAGTTAATTAACAAAATATGTACAGATTATGAATATTTATGATTTCTAAAATAAAGTTTCTTCTTTCTGTAACATTGGAAAGTATTAAATGGAAAAATTGCCCGCCAAAGATGGGATTAGAAAACCAATTTAACATTTTTTTAAAAATTTTAATTAATAACATCTTTTATTTTAATTTACTAAAAGTAAATTAAAACAGTTTTCAATTTCTGAAACCATCAGAAATGATTTTAAGATTTTCATTCATTTAGTCGAATAGACATATACAATCATTTGATTTATGTTTCCCCCAAAATTATCAAATTTCATCCGCAACAAACAATGTACATTTTTGTATATAAACATATCCATATTGTATGTTGTACCATTGTATAATATTTAAATAATAAATAAAAACGCGCCAATCTATATAAACATACATATCTAATGTAATTGATATTTACATATGAAGTCTATTAGAATAATATAGACCGCGCCGCCGCCGTTCACTCTTTGTTATGTTATATAAAATCAAAACATATAACCACTTAAGTATAATAATCATAATAACACAATATGAGGTCGCTAAAAATGTGGCATCATTTAAAAAACAGAATTAGCAGCGGATTATTAGTAAATGGAATGCGATCCAACGAAATACTGTGTCACACAGCTATAAAAACTCTGACGTATGTTGTACGCAGCAAGGCAAATGTAACATATTGGCCGAATATAAACATTTGTAATTTATAGTCACACCTATAATTATTATTCGTAACTATTTATAGTTTATAAACTTTATGGAACAGTACAAAAAACTATTAAATACAATTTTTTTTTTATGTGTGCTGATGATTCATAATTGTGCGATTTATCGATTCATACAGCAAATGAAAGGTTAAAATGTTAGTTTTTTATTTATTATTACGACTATAATATAAAAACTACTGTTGAGAGTAATTTTTATTGTGTGTACGTATGTTCAATTGAATGTGGGACTTTCTAATTGTTTGCCTTTTGTTCTATATATGCCTTAAGAGTTCAACACGACATAATTAAGTTGAAAACATTAAAATATCTTGAAATGCCTAAAAAACACGAATTGCTGTCCACAAAGTTACCCCATTAATAATAAAAATAGTTCTACAACATTAAAAAAAATCTTTCAAAATTATTCTAATGACTTGCTCATACATTTACATAACTATTAAATCATTCGGCTGACCAAAAAAAAAAAAAAAATATTTAAATAAAAATCACATTATTAAATTATTAGTAGTTTGCTGCTAACGATGCTAAATAAGCCGACCAAACACTTTTTAAATCATAATAGGTACATAAGACAAATAAATTTAAAGAAAATCATTTTTGGTAAGGAGTCCCACTATACTATATGGTTCGGTATAAAGCTGTAAATCAAATTAGCAACCATAAACTACATACAATTTTCAAGTACAGAATTATTCTATGGTCGCTTTCATTCAAATGCTTAATAATTAGCTTTTTTTTGGTTGTGACAATATGTGTTAGATGTAACATTGAATGAATATAAAGTTACTTTGACAATTTCAATAGTGAATGAGTCAGAAGACTAATGCGATTGTTTGCATACATGAAATTTGACCTTGATAGGATATGTTTTTCTTGTATACAGAAATCTTGAAATTTAATCACTGCATTATACGAAAGCCAAAAGCATCATAAATATTTTATTAAATCATCAATAATATTATATCATATTATCAACGCACCAAGCATTTCTCTTGCATGACTAATTTGGTCGATCAATATCAATCCCGCAAGTACTCTTCAACTAAACGACCATGAAATAAAATTCGATCGATAATATACACAAAAGGAAAATAAAATTTTTAAAAAGGCATAATTAATTTAATTTATCGTGAAATTAATCAATTAAATACGCACAAGTATATACTTTTTATTGTTTTACATAATATTTACATACTTGATCTGGGTTGGGTCTTCATCTTAACGTCATAAGGTATACAATCTGTAATTCAACAACGAAGCCTAATTTGATAAATGTAAGGTTACTGTTTATATCCTTTATTAAATCCGTATATCATGATTATTGTGGTATTTGGCCTAGGTAATTACACTGACATACGCCGAATGGTTATTCACTGTCCCACAACTAATGCCGCAGTCTCCCAGAATATGTTTAATTTCAAAATTTCGTAATTACAATTAGACGTAGTATAATCACAATTATTTGTGCTAAAGTTCAAAGTTTCGCCTCCCGAAGTTAGAACAGCCCCCCTATTCCTGAATACGAATACGAATCGAAAATGTACGAATTCGTATAATCGGTATTCCTGAATACGAATACGTATAATTCTAATACGTATACGAAAATGTACGATACGTTCAAAAATTTCCCCTATTCCGCAATACGAATTCGAACAGTTTTTGTACGTTCATGAACGAATTTTTGTACGATGAATATTTAGTTAACGACTCCATAGAAAAATCGAAAATATAAAAGACATTGGGGTCTTAATTTAATTAGTTTAATGAATTTAATTAATTTAATTAATTTAATTATTGGGGGTACAAATTGAAAATGCGGGATTTTTTTCTATTTTTGAACGTTTATTCTGAAAAAATGGTAACAAATGAATTATTCAAAATATTGTCCATCGCTAGCCACAACTTTTTCCCATCTTTCTGGCAATTTACGGATACCGTCGCGAAAAAATTCGGCCGGCTTGGCTGCTATCCAGTCATCGACCCATTTTTGGGCTTCTTCGTAAGAATGGAAGCGCTGGTCAGCTAGGTCATGTGTCATCGATCGGAAAAGGTGGTAATCGGAAGGAGCAATATCTGGGCTATACGGCGGGTGGGGTAAGACTTCCCATTTCAGCGTTTGTAGGTATGTTTTGACCGGCGCTGCAATATGTGGCCGAGCGTTGTCATGTTGCAAAATTACTTTGTCGTGTCTTTGCTCGTATTGTGGCCGTTTTTCTTTGAGTGCGCGGCTCAAACGCATCAATTGAGTTCGGTATAGTGCTCCTGTGATGGTTTCGTTCGATTTCAATAGCTCATAATACACCACACCCAGCTGGTCCCACCAAATACAGAGCATGAGCTTGGCGCCGTGAATATTTGGTTTGGCCGTCGATGATGATGCATGGCCGGGGTAACCATATGATTTTTTGCGCTTCGGGTTATCGTAATGGATCCACTTTTCATCACCAGTGACAATGCGATGCAAAAAACCCTTCCGTTTTTGCCGTTCGAGCAGCAGTTCGCATGCAAAAAAACGGCGCTCGACGTCTCTCGGCTTCAGCTCATACGGCACCCAATGTCCTTGCTTTTGGATCATTCCGAGGGCTTTTATACGATGGGAAATGGCTTGTTGTGTCACTCCCAATGAATCTGCGAGCTCTTGTTGAGTTTGACACGAGTCTTCATTGAGTATTGCCTCCAATTCAGCATTCTCAAACTTTTTCACTTGGCCCGGCCGCTCTTTGTCCTCAACGTCAAAATCACCACTTCTAAACCGCACAAACCATCTCTCGCACGTTGAAACCGATGGAACATGACTCGGATAAGCCTCGGAGACCAATCGATGTGCTTCAGCAGCACTTTTCTTCAAATTAAAGAAGTAAATTAAAACTTCCCGCAAATGCTGTTTTGTTGGCACGAAACTCGACATATTGAGAGCTCAAAAAAACTATGAATTTGACACTGCGACAAATTGACACATACTGAAAATTAAAGCTATAAGACGTAGCTTTGACATGAACATAGTCACAGTACTGCCTGATGCGTATAGCGTTAGTAACGCCATCTGTTATCAATCCCGCATTTTCATTTTGTACCCCCAATAATTTAATTAATTTAATTAATTTAATTAATTTAATAAATTTAATTAATTTAATTAATTTAATTAATTTAATTAATTTAATAAATTTAATTAATTTGATTAATTTAATTAATTTGATTAATTTAATTAATTTAATTAACTTGATTAATTTAATTAATTTAATTAATTTAATTAATTTAATTAATTTAATTAATTTAATTAATTTAATAAATTTAATTAATTTAATTAATTTAATTAATTTAATTAATTTAATTAATTTAATTAATTTAATTAATTTAATTAATTTAATTAATTTAATTAATTTAATTAATTTAATTAATTTAATTAATTTAATTAATTTAATTAATTTAATTAATTTAATTAATTTAATTAATTTAATTAATTTAATTAATTTAATTAATTTAATTAATTTAATTAATTTAATTAATTTAATTTAATTAATGGGGCACTATCACACCATAAGAAATTATTCGGTGATTGAATTTTATTATCGATCCTAACAATTTTGTCGGCCACACAAAAATACAAAATCTTCTATTTAATGGATGCAACAATAATATTATTGTATCCATTTCAAGTAACCAAACCGTCAAAACTCAAAATAGTGTCCAAGTTGTACAATTTTATTGCAGGTAAATCCATTTAAAATAAATTTCCCTTATAGCTAGGACACACACCAAACAATTACGTACGTTCGTATTCAGGAATACCAAAGTATTTTCGTATCGTATTGAATTTTCGTATCGTATTCAGGAATAGGGCCCCAGGTCTTAAGCGCATTCGATTCAACTGAAGGCCACAAGCCTTCATGTACAACAATTTGTATTACTCTTCACATTTGAGTAGCTCGCGTAATGGAACAAAAATTAATAAAGAAAATTTAAATTGAAACCAACTTCGTGTTAGGTTTTGCCATACTAGAAACATTTTTGAAATCACAACATTTTTAAAATTGTGTTTAGGTTATCAAATATAATTTTAAGATATACTAAACAGATAAATATATTTTTATTGGTTTGTAGCATTTCACACAAAACAATCTCAACAAAAAAGTCGAATTTAAATTGTAGCTAACTTCATAAATCTGTTCTGAAGGGAAAATTGTTAACTTTTCCTTAAGGTAAAAAACGCAAGCATTTTTTTTCTCAAGTTTTATTTTCAAACAAACTTGTAAGGTAAAAAGAAAACAATTTATACTGTGAAGAGGTGTGTAAATTCAATATCAGAGTATTGGAAGATTAAACCAATTAAAATATTTTTTTGGTAAATAAACTTCCCCTTTAAATTAAAGCATGTTTGTATGGCCTTAACACAATTTTAAATGCTAGGCGAGTGTTAGCTGTTAGGATAAATATTAAGTAACTCTATTCCAAGGTGCGGTAAATTATTCAGGATAATTTTGAAGAACTTAACATAATTTCGGACTGAAGTTAAGGTGGATCCGATTGTACTGATTCTCAGAAAGTAAATTTTTCAAGATGAGTTTCTTTTCACATAATAATGAATAACTATTTAGATAATTGAACAACTGAAGTGAATTAAGCGTTTCTTTACGATATTTTTCAAACACGTTTATTTTATTTCGTATCTCCATTCTATAAAAAATTGTTAGAAACAGTTTTTTATTTAAAAATAAATACAATAAACTGAATCAATTATCGAGAATAATGCTAGTTCAGATCAGTTGCTCGAAATTTTATTTGAAGTGTAAGATTCGAACGCATTATTCAATTCAAATACATAATTCAGTATAATCGAATACGGCTTCGAACAGTTATTTGATATTTCAGAACAACTCAGTTGTTTCAAAAATAGTTACTAATTCAAATAATCCAGGGGCAGAATCATGAGATCCAAACGAAGAAATCATTTGTTCCAAAATACTATATTTCTATGAACAACTACAAAATATTTAAAAAACTGATCAAGTTTAACCCAACTAAGCCAAATATTACATCATCGAGCGTTTTTTATTAAAAACTGCTACCGATAGAAAATGATCTTAAAAATAAATCATTTATCTATTTAATAAATCTTTTAATAAATATAAAAACTAATATAATGTTGTATTTTCAAATTTAAAGGTTTCACTATTGCCTCATAGATGCTATATATGATAAGTTAATTGACGAGTGGCCTTTCCCTGTGGCACTATTCTGGTAATCCCCCGGGAATAGGGAATTGGGGAAAGAATTTATATGTATTTCGGTTCAAATATTTTTTTCCGGCCTACTGAGGAGAAAAGTTTGATGTAAATATTTATATATTGGGAAAATTTTTTCCATATCCAAATTGGCAGAGAAAATTAATCCCAAATTTATTTTGTTTTCAAAAAAATTACCACTAGCTTTTTATCTCAGTATGCCACAAATTTTTTTTTATAATAGAAATTACATATAAAATCTTTCGCCTATTCCTTATTCCCAGGGAATTACCAGAACAGTGTCACTGGGAATAGGGAATTGGGAAAAATATTTTCATGTCATTTTTATTTAAATTGTATTTTTCTGGCCTACTGAGGGAATAAGTTTGGTGTAAATATTTTGGAAACAAAGTTAAATAGGAAAATATTATTCACTAAAAAAATTTGTGGAACAAAAGTTTCTCAATTAACTTTGTTTTAACATTTCTTAAACTTATTCCTTCAGTAGGCCAGTAAAACTCAATATAGACAAAAATGCTATGAAAATATTTTTCCCGATTCCCAGGGAAAGCCAGAATATTGCCAGAGGTTGCTTTTCGAGTACTTTTTTCATTTGACTTGGTACAATTTGACAATTATCAACATTTTTAGTTTAAAGTTCGTTTCCGTTTAATTTTTAGGCTAGAATAATATTTCTAGGTTTGGTAATATCATCATTATAAATTTATAATGAATGTTCATGAAATTCGAATAAAATGTTTAGTTGCATTTGAGGCATAATTGAATACTTTTACTCTAGTGACATCTATTTAAATTCTGCATGAAATACTGCGTCGTACAAAAGTTTAGTTTGAAAATTTTTCTGACGTACACAGCATAAGTAACATTTATTATTTATCCCTCATCCACTATTGCAAATTCAACTGTTTTGATCGCATAAGTTTGCAAATATATGTAGATCATGTCACATTCGGATAACTTGATAAGAACAACAATTTACACTATTCTACAAAAGATGACAGCAGTGAAGCTGAACAATTTATGAATTAGTAAGTTATTTGAAATAGACTTCGTATAACGCGAGTTTTTAAAATGTTTTGAACTAATTCTTGAGTATAGCGTACCGGTTTCAAGAGAAAAATTTATTTTAACCCATTTCGTTCTAATGCGACACGTTCCCATTATTTTAACTATACCTAAGAATGATTCAGACTTTTAATTTTAAATAACAAATTAAATTTCATAACACAAAAAATATATTATTTTTTTTAAACGTGCTGTCATCTTTTTGAATATATGTATATTACTAAAATGTGGTGTACTGACATCTATTGATAAAAAAATTGATTAAAAAAGCTGATCATTTCTGCTGCTGTCTTTTGGATAACATGATCTATGTTTCTAATCCGTTAACCGTTCCCGGTCGTTCGCCCTTACAGTTCAAACGAACATGCCCCTTTGAAAAGTGTGAGCTTACATTGCTGCAAACGATATTTTGATCGCGACGGTCAACGTTTTTAACTTCGCGTGAGCTTCTCAATGTTCGACTACAATCAAGCCTTTTAGCTATATATCTGCCGGAATATCTCGTTGATGTGACGCGGTATTTAAAGTTATCCACAAACCACAACATATCGTCGAAACGATTTTAATTTAATTGTTGGCCTACTCTAGCTTTTGTTTGTGTTTATTACTTAACTTTGTAGTAATTATTTGTTTTACTTTATTTATTGTACTTTACGAATAAAAAAGTTAGTTAAG
The DNA here is from genome assembly GCA_947310385.1 of Nephrotoma appendiculata. Classification (NCBI taxonomy): domain Eukaryota; kingdom Metazoa; phylum Arthropoda; class Insecta; order Diptera; family Tipulidae; genus Nephrotoma; species Nephrotoma appendiculata. The sequence goes on from OX371224.1 coordinate 17,728,191, forward strand.
ATTTAAATTTGTTTCCGTTTATCGTTTTAAAATCAGGTTTAGAAGTTGAAGAATTAGCGAAGCTTATAAATCAATACAATCGTTTCTAACAAGCAGAGTGCTGGCATCATGATTTGGGGCGCCTTTTAAACCTCTGACCTCTTACACAACCGTGTTGAAGTACACCTTGGAACCATCGTTTGACCAATTATTTCAAATTCAATTAAGCATTTATGAGCTATTCTGAAGATGAGGCTTAGTACTAACAAATTTGAACGGATTGAAAAATATGCTCAAACATACTCGAAAAAGTAATTTCGATTCCGATTATTTTTTAGTGCAACGACAATGATTAAGCGGTTAGAGGTTTCGAAATTCGATTTTATATTAAATTTTTTTATGATGGAATATTTTTCGAATGTTTTTTCTACTTTCCATAGGTTATAATGAAACAACAGTATTTTCCTTATAAGAGTTATGGAACTGTTGGGCTAGTTTTTATGTTTTTTCTTCTTCCAAATTAACAAAAAAAGGGGACGTGAAAAGCGAACCGCGAAAGAGTCGGAAGCACTTCGGCCCCAGAACAGATTGCATGGATTAAAAAAAACATAATATTATAACAATAAAATAAAATTGCCGTGGGTTACTCAAAATTGTCTTCAACTTGGTTGATAATTCCAACTTCTAGTTAACAATCAACGATCAATCAGCCCTCCGCATTACGGCTCTTTTGATTACTGCTCCATCTTATAGTAGTTGTAAATCGATGATATTGAGCGATAGAGAAAACGAATCAAGAAAAAAAATTCACAATTGTACTAAAATAATTCTTTCGGTATTTTAAAAAGTATTTTTGCGTGAATGAAGATACACAACATTTTGGGATGAATTTTGGCCTATACTTCAAAGTATTATGTTGTTAGACAGGGTACCGACATAAAGAAAAACATATGAAATGAAAAAAATGAAATAAACACTACGTGGAATTATCAATACAATATACATACTAACACAATTTAATGTATTTTAATTTGCATTGTTTCAAGTCACAGTTGTCACTATTTACACTAAACTATGCTAATTTGTGTAAATAAAGTGGTATACAAGTGAATTTTAGAACTCTTTTAAATTGTACGATCCACGAATTTTTTTCTTTTGTTTTGTTACTCTTTATAATATATACTCTTTGCTTATATCTATTTCTTGATAAATTGTTTTGGGAAAAAATTTCTGATTTATCGTTTTGTATGTGATATTTTTGAATGTCCTACTCTGTGTATTAATTTCAGTCGGGTGTTTTATGATTGAGATCTGTTACATTAAACATCATTTTCAGGTTAGATGTTGGTGATTTAACAATAATTACGAAATTTTAGGCAGTATTCCAACCAATTATTTCAGAATAATTTATATAATTATTCCAGTTGGATTTAATGATCCCGCCCTAACATGTAACTATGGCAAGGTCAATTTTAAATTGATCAATTTTAAAAGATAATTTCTAATTATAGAACTATATCCGAGGTAAAGTTTAGAACAAAAAATAGTCGTTCGTAATACTCAAAATCAAACGATCATTGAATTAAATGATAGTGACTTATCGTACACTGTTAATTTTTTTAAGAGTAAAAGCGATAAAAATTGAATTCATAATTTCATTGTAAGGATACGAATACTTTTTCAACTATTTTTGTAATTATTTTAATCAAGAACATATAGTAGAGAAAGATAGATTTTTTGGGGGATCTGCAGTGTAGCCAATAGCTGTGAGTAAAGTGAGCCAATAGCAAGCCATTAAAGATTTCGGCAAGGTTCTATTATATAATTTTTATTTTAAATAAATTAACAGTGATGATCATTAATACTAAAATAATTCAGAATGGTGGCAATAGGACACCAATATGAATCCCACTTCCGCCATATTTTTTCCGTATAAGTCGTTTTTGTTAGAAACATCACGAGCTCGAATTATGTAAGTCGAAAAATGCAATACTTAGGAGTAGGCACTTTTACGTCTCATAATTTTTTAACTAGTTTTAAGAGATGCTTAACTACAGTTTAGCTTACAAAATCAAATTTATTGTTTACAGTTTATAATTTGAAAGGCAGGAACACATAAAAAATTAGTTCACCGGAATACATAAAGAAATTGGCAAGACCATATATACTCTACAAAAACCATCGTAATAAATACATAATTATATAATATGTTACTTCCTCATAACATTTATTCAATTACACAACTTGAATTAATAAAACCAATGCACCATCAAAAACGTTAGGAAATTTTTAATTACTAAATTATTTCTTAACAATTTCTTATCGATATTAGAAAGAGTTCAATGAATCGGATATTTGAATGTCAACATAAAATTAATTAAAAATTATTATGAGGCCATAGCAATATTAATAAAATACGAAATTGGCTTAGATTGAATATACAATTTGGAGAAACCGGAACATTTGCTAATACAATGGATTCCAAATTATTTATATAGATTTTTTTTATTTGAGTTCGCGGCTATGATTTAGTTAAGTGTGTTATAAAGAAATGGGTTTTTTAAAACTGTAATTACAGCACATTTTTTATTTGACTATATTTACGGCGTCCGTATTCGTACCTACATGAATTAAATTTGAATATTTGAGTACAAATTGAAATGAATCGTAAATATTTAAACGTAATCAGAGTGTGAAAAATGTACTCGTATATATGATATGTGGGTACACAAGTATTTTATATAATCCAGATTATATAAATATTGGCCAAATAAATCCCACAAATCGAATTCAAGTGGTTGATGGTAAACCTTTTTTTGCGAGGCGCAATGAAATATCAAATATAATAATTTTCAATTTTCTATAACAAAAAAATAATTGTATATATTGCGATACCAGACCAATTTCTATATGTTTTGCCACCGACACAGAACCGTATACACAATTCTAAATTTTAATTGAGTATTCATATAAAATAAATAATATGACGATAGTTCAAACAATATTCAAGAAGACAAAACAGGATGGAAAATTTATTGAAAATGAGATTTTAATTCTTTAAAAAATGAGTACGTGGAATGATAATAAATTGAATGTCTGCAGTGATGATATTGTAAATATTATATCATATGGTGCTTCGTGATGTTGGAGCTTGGAGACATTTTTTTTTATAAAACGAACAGATTAAAATTTTTTATTGAGGAAAATAATATTTTTTATTGGTTTTTCTAACCATACTCGCTGCTGGTGAAATTTTTATCATGTTTAATTCGATAATATAAAATATACATTGGTTAAATGTTTAATTATTACCAACTGATTCGTTTCTCTATTCTATAAAATCCCAAATATTTTCGTAAAATACATAATGAATGTTCCACCAAATTGAGATTACAATTTTGTTTTGTTTCTCGAAAATCATAATTCATCAATGCTGTTCAAGTCATATTAGACACAACCTCGAAAATAATAATAAATTGATCAATTAATTTATTTGTAATTATCAAAAGAGTTATATAACTTTAATTTTTAATCATTTTTCGTTGATTTGGAAAAAAAACATTAACCATATTGTTATCGACTTTTACAAGAATAACAAATTTTTTTGTGTAAATAGAAAGGTTAGACGCGATGCGCTTTTATTTTTATTATTGGGTAATCTGTATCTTTAACACGAAATTAATAAAGTTATACTTATAACATTTACAATCTAACCGTAATTAATTGCTAAAACATTCTCATGAGAACCCATTGTATAAAACTGTTTTTCTTTTTCCAAAAAAAAAAAAATATTTTGAATTGATCAAGGCCATAAACATTTTTGATAATTACGCCCAGAGTTACTCGACCGGCATGCATTTTCACTGTTGAAATTAAGTATCTTATATAACCCTAGAAATCGATGGTTTCTATTTTATTTTATAATAACGTGTCACTACTTGAAGTTAAAAAAATATAATTTTTGTTTTTAAAATATAATTTTCTATTTCAATGCCTATAGCATGCCTAAAAGTGATTTAGGCACTAGGGCTAAAAGCAGGGTGCACGTTTTTAGAACCCCATCCAAATGTTTTGATAGAAAGGATGATTGAAATCGTTTATGGGCCCTAGTTTTCGACCAAAAAATCACTTATTTAATAATGGAAACTAAAAAAAAATCACAGCTAGCACCTCATTGCAAGAAAATCATATCGTTTTCATAAAATTTCGTAAGGTAATCGTCAACTGAGGATTGTCGTTTAGACCCTATCAAAATAAGTATTTCCTCATTTAAATGCTTTTAATTTTATGTAGATATTTATTTATTCTTCATTCGTCTTTAAGTGCCGCTAAGAGCGTTCTAAGTCTCACGAGAGGTGGTCAAAATTTGCTTCTAATTAAAATCGCCTCTAAATTAATTTTTTTATTAGTTACAGACACCTTGCGTTAAAAAGCGAATACGTTTTTTTCTGACTTCCATTCATCATGTTTATTTCATCTTCAGAATGGAATCCTTTTTTTCTTAAACTGTTTCTACAATGCATCGGCTCTGTATTGTGCAAACTTGAAAAATTTGCTTAGGCCTTCGTTAGTATTATTCAGTTTCCTCTTCCTCAATCTCATGGAAATTTTATTTAACGAAATAATATAATTATTTACGAAATAATATAATTATTTCAATTTTCTCCATATGCTTTGCTCCATTCCTGCATAAGGATTCTCTGCAGGTAATTTAATATTTTATGTCACACACTAATCATTTTCAATGCCCTCTCTCCCTCTTACGGACCTTGTTTAACCGATATTTTTGATGTTTTTATTTGCTTTAGGTGCTATTTCAGAAGTTTCATAATATAAAATTTCTGAGTTAAATAATACTTAATACGAATTAATTGATCAAACCGGCCTATTAACACGTCTCTGCAACTAAACGGGAGTTCATCGTGAGTTGTAAGCCCGAACAACTTTTTAATGGTTATGTTTTCGGCTAGGAGTGGTTGTTCTGAAACATCGGTGAATCTGTTCAGACCGCAGAGAGATGTTATGAGGAGTAGAAATTAGAAATCTGAGTGAAATTAGTGGAAATGAGTAAGTATGTATTTCTCTCATTCATGAAAACTCATTTTCTGTCATTTCTGCGGTTAGACTTGTTCAATCTGAGTCATACACCAAAACGTTATTGTAGCCTGGAGACAAGCAAGTAAATGATACAAAATTTAAATTTATTGGGCCTAGCATCCACCACTTTGTATCACTTACTACTCAATTTTTTTTAATAATAATGGATCGTATCGACTTTTTCTTTTAGGGCTTAAATCTTCGTAGATTTTCCGAAAATTTCCAACAACTTCAATGTGTATTGTACTTAAGATAAGATAAACTTTCCAAGAATATCAAATCTGTGACCGAAATCTTCATTTTCAACTATTTTTACGTCCTCGCCGGGAGGCGTAAAGTAAGGACGTAAACAGCATAACCGCGGAAGAGCAGGGAGCCCCAAAACAGATCGCATAGTTAACAATAAAAAAAAAAAATAAAAAAACTATTTTTACTGGCAAAAGTGCAGACTTGCTTAACCCTCATGTGAGTGAAGAAAAAATATCTTAATATGAGTGACTAAGGTACCCACCCTACATGCAATTTTTCTTGAAACTATTTTTTTTAAATATTTTTTTGCAATTATGAAATTTATAACGGATTTTCCTAAAACTACATAAATTGAAAACAATTTTGCATTAGCTGCAACATGTCAGTTCTCGAAAAACATTCTGTAAAAAAACGTAAATAATCCAACATATCACATCAGTGGGAAAAAAGATCGATAGTAGTAAAAAAATGTTGGTTAGTTTTTATGAAATAAATAAAAATATAAACATAAATTAAATGAAATAAATAAACAGAAATACAAACAATGAAATACATTGATATATAACACAAAACTATAAAATATTTGAATACTATTTCTTTCAAATATAGTGTAAAATATGTAAAGGTACCCGGGTACCTTTGTTTCTCTAATTCGTACAACTAAACTACTTTTTGCTCTCACGTGCGTCCAAGTTGTAAAATTTCTCATTTTTAAGTGTGATATTAATCTATCAATTGAACTAGAAGTTCTCATATAATTAAAACTTTTTATTATGACTGGAACATACAAAGCTAGACGTTTAAAAGTGCAAAAGGTACCCGGGTACCTTGTCACTCACATAAGGGTTAAACTAAACGATACACTCAACTATTCAAATGCTAGTTTTCTGAAACTTTGGCTGTGAAAGCCAGATTTATTGCGAAATAAAATTTTCGTTCAATTTTTTCAGATTTTAAATTAAAGAAGTTTTAAATTAAAATTTTTGATTTTCTTATTAATTCACAAGTTTTCTAAAGCCTCGGTTCTTAACCTTTATTTACTCGTGGCCCACCAAATAATTCATAATTTTTTTATCTATAAAAATCTATTTTTTTTATTTATTATTCCTTTATATTTTTTATATGCGCGAAATAGCTATATGGGACGAAACATTTTTTTTAAACAAACTATTATTATATTTTCATTTGCATCAAATCATTTGCCAGATTGCATAGATTTCAATCCGATTAGTTTTCATTGTACCTACATCGTTATGTATGGTCGATGTGGTCGAAGGAAATAGCAATATAGGACAAAAATTAGAGTTTGTCAAGAAAAAATGTATTTTAGTAGTTTGTATGAATTCCAATGACTCATGTATATCTCGCAAATAATTCTGGCATCCATCTGGTCCGTCAAAATCGACCTTTTTTTTCATCCGAACCAATTATTGATCACCACCCTTCATCGCAAAATTTTAATTTCTCAGCAAATTCCATTCTCGCTGATTTATGCCGCCTTAGTTTACCTTCCCATTTCTGATATTCCAGATGAACATCCTCTTTTAAAATCAGTTGTATTCATCATTAAATGACGTTCAGACGCAAGTCACGTTTTATTTGGGATGGTCTCATATTTTTCCTAAGTGCAAGACGCCTTATATTTCTTTTACTTCATCAAGAGTAGGCTTTGGTCTTTGCCTTTTTATTGTGCCATATGATTGAGGTTGTCCCATATAGCTATTTCCTTCCACTGGTGGTTGTTAAAAACTATAAATTAACATAACGATAATACGAAAAAGGGACGAAAAGAAATTTTAATTTAGATTGTTGACTATGTATTGACAAATCTTTCCTTGCTTGCTCTTTCTTCTAAAAGGCATCAGTAATAATTAATAGATCTTACTGCCACACAGTGACGAATTTGCCAAAAGGTGTCTTTAAAATTAAGCGCAGTCATCTATTTGGTTCCGGCCAGCTTCCATATCGTTGATATCGGTTAACGCCAAACTCCTTCGTAACTGAGTATTGTTTGCGTGCGCGTGTAGCCATAGACCTACCTAGTCTACTTTTCTCAATCGCTTTGACTGGCAAAACTGATATTTGAGATGTAGCAATGTTTAATCTATAGGATTTTGATTTCATGCTTATTAGAGTTATGCAGTTTGACCTTCTATTTCGTAGTGCGAAAAACAGACTAACTAACTACTTGAATAACTTCGTTCAGATAATGTTAATTCGATTCTGACTGAACATTAAAACCTTAAGACTTGAAATGACTGACGTATTTTAGAGATAAGTTACATGTGATTGGAGCGGACAACGAAAGATTAAATTTTTTTTGTTATATTGCCTAAAATCGTAAATCATCGTAAATATCTTGAATATATTTTAAGATTTTCACAAGTAAATGGTTTCGATCAAGACTCGATTCAGGTATGTTGGACCATTACTCTAATACCAATGAATTCTTTGATAACTGTAAATCTGGCATATATTGTAGTGGAGCAAAAAGCTGTACAAATATAAAATAAAATTTAATTTAATCGTTAAATTTTACAGTCGCACGTCACTGTATCAGTCAAAATGTTTAAAATGCCACCCACACACGTATCATACTACACACCGACGTGTTATCGTGAACACACTCCAGTTGAAGCAGAATTTTAAATTTGCTGACCTGATTCAAAAGGGTGGGACACTTCTCACTTTGGGGTAATTTGGAACACACATTGGGGTACCGTTCGTTCAGAGATATGTCACATGGTTAGAGATGAGATCAGTGTTATCACGTTCTTAGCGTTTGAGTTATTTGAAAATTACATCCAATACCGCATAATTTGTGCAAATGCCGACATTCAACTAAATTTATGTTAGTTCTTATTTATTATTGGTAGATATCACTAACATTCATAAAACTGATTGTGCCAAATATTAATGACTGATATGTTTTATTATCAATCAACTTAGCCAGTAATTAAGTAAAAAAATCAGCGTCTTTGTAATTAACAAGTACCCAGAGTTTCGCATTCTCCCTCGGCACCATCAATAGAGGTTTGTGAATTATTTTAAGGGAAAAAAATAAACAATTTTTTGTTATATTCACGTTATCCAATATTTGGGAAAAAATTAAATTATGTAGCAGTGTGCGATTTCTTATCATTCTGTATTTAAATTCACTGAAATTATGTTTCTACCTTTTATTCTAAGAAATATTATGGTTACTAAAAAATCGTTTCAAGACGTTGCACCGGCACTGACGTGTTTCATAAATACATCTTTTCCAAAAATTGGATAGACTGTATTTATAGTTGTATGTTTCTCTTATTAACGAAGGGCTTAGGGGAAAGGAAAGCTTTTGTTGTAAAACTCTTAGTGCACATGCCTAATAGATTTTTAAAACAACATCATTTTTAGTATCCTTTAAAATTAATTTATGTAAAATCATAAAGGTAAAAAATCAATAATTATAAAATATTCACAGACTTGTATTTTTTTGTTATAAACTGTCCAATTTACATATTATGTAGAAAAGTAGTTATTGGTTTACCATTACAAAAAAAAAAAAAAATGAAATCTTTTTTTTTTCGAATGAACATTTTAGCTTTCATATTAAACCAATTAATTTTTAATCGACAAAAAATAGTTTATGCTTAATGGTGATTAAATTGTCAGACTAACAAAAAGACATTAAAATTTATTTTTTGTCACAAAAATCATTAGTAAAGCTGTACAGAAAATTTTGAACTACGATAGCTCATATTCTCTTGAATTTTATAACAAACGAATTTATGATTGATGGTTGAAACCAAAAATTGATAAAATAAAACTTATGACAAGCTCATATACAAACAACTTATAATTTTTTTATTTATACTTACAGAATGAACTAATTTATAAAAATAATCAAAATCTTTAACAATAAGAAAACAGAAACATTGTAAACTTTATGATAATTTACATAAAAAAAAGAAATAATAGCTAACAATAAATATAAAGTAGATCATGATCGACTGAAGATATAATAAATCACATTGTCTCTTTCGGTTTTCTTGGTAATTTATAATAGGAGTAATTTCTTATAAGTACGAGTATTCTTGCGAAATAAGACAATAATAATATAATAAATATAATTGGCCTTACCTTAAGATATGATCCATAGTATTTGGTAACAAAGGGTGAATCACATTGTGATAATACCATAATTTCTTGTTGTATATCTTCAATTTCATCTTCAGCTTCTTCTAAGTCTATAATTTTTATAGCAACAACCTAAACGGAGAAAAAAGAAACAAAATAATTAGTAAAAAGATAAGTTTTACAAGATTTGCAAAATTTCATAAGAAAATAATTTTATTCTGTGGCGATGAAAATGTTTTTCTTGTTTTTAATTATTTTAATGAGTAATTTTTTGATGCCTGTCGTGCTCGTGTGTTTACCGCGTATATACAATTAATTAGTTGTGAAAATAAACAGGTTGGTAATAATTGTTTAATCTTGAAAATTAAGTAAAACGGATTAGAAGGTAGGTAGAAAATGGTTTATGATGTTGTAATCGGTCATTTCCGGACTAGTTATGTTCAGTAAACGCGGCAAATGGTTGACTCGCGGTCACACGTTTAAACATTTTTCGATACGCGAAAAAACTTTGGATAAATATTTTCTTTTTTTAATTTCACCTTCAAATTTGTTGTCACATGTTGCGTACACATTTAGGTTAAACTATTTGGCAAACAATCATATTTTTTATGAATAAACTCCCCATTCTAAAATATGACCGGGTATTTTAAATCATTTCGCTGATCGATTATAAAATTGCTATCTAGTTTATTTTATTTTAATATGCACTAAGAAAATAACTACCAGTTTATTATCGAATTAAATGAGATGCTCGATCTCTCAAGACACACCAAATAAATAAAGTGGCATGAAAATAAGTGAGAATCAATTGCTATCACAACCATAATCAGCAATCGTTAAACCTGGTCTCCAATTTATAGTCTCTAATATTTGCACAGTATTTGACACACTGTCTTGAATATATTTCTACAAAAAGTAGAATTTTAACCTCAGGGTTCTGGTGTAAAAACACACAAACCCGTACAAAAAACAGAACTTCTTTAGGTCTCTTCTTCTCATTTTTGTAAGGGTTAGTGTAAAATACACACTAGAAACCTGAAGTTAAAAATGTGGGAGAGTGCATTTTTCTACTTTTTGTAGAAATATTATGAGTAAATGGCCTCTTTGTTTTCTACCACTAAAAAAGTCGTAAACATTGTATGGGTGCCATTTAAAATAATATTTTGTCGGAAAAGCCGAAAAAATCTCAAATAAATTAATATCACGGACGATTTTAAAATAACTTCTTAATTATTTGCGTTGGCTTAGTACACATACATAGTGTGAATTTCCAGAAGTTTCTAATTTGGTAATATAATTCGCTAAATCGATATTTTCTTGTTTTATACTATAGGTATAAAGCAAAAGTTGAATTTTGCAGTTTGGTTGTTGCAACCTGATGAGTAGACCAACTTTTTATCGGTACGAAACCAAGCTGCCAAGAAGCGACCTAAGGAAGTTCTCATTTTTGTAAGGGTTTGTGTATTTTATACATCAGAACCCCCTCGGGTCAAAAATGGGGAGGAATGCATTTTTCTACTTTTTGCAGAAATATTTTGAGTAAATGACCTCTTTGATTTCTACAACTAGAAAAGTCGTAAACATTGTATGGGTGCCATTAAAAATAATATTTTGTCGGTAAAGCTGAAAAGTCTCTTGTACTCAAGTCTCAAATACTCAGATCGGAGCAAAGAACAAAATGGTATGTAAAAGCAAGTATAGGGATCGAAGGCATAGCTCTCGTAATAGACAAGCAAGTTCGATATTAATTTCTGAACCCTCGAAATTCAATTTAACCACACACACCAAACAATGGAAGCGCTGCACATCATTTTCAAGGTTAATCCTCACAACTTATCAAATGCAAAACAATGGAGGTAGCTTTTAAAGCTTACTGTCCAAAGTAACACCGGGATGTTCAACACGACCTGATCTAGTAATTATGTCCCCTAAAAGGGAAGGGAACGATAGATTGTATATATTTCTCAATCTACTAAATGCCATTAACCTGGTCTTAGACGGATTAAGGTGCAACACTTTCTTGATATACACACCATAATTCCACAATGAGCAGGGCGTATTGCATTAGGGTAAATATGTCATTCATGTAGCTGCCTCAAACTGCGATGACCTAGAATCATTATAGCTGTGCGCAACAAAACTAGATCGCTGTAGTGTAATAAGTAGTTCGTTAATATCCAGGAGCCATATGAGAAGAGAAAACACACCCCGCTGGGGACACCATTAGGAAAAAGAAAAACCATCCAGCTCGATCTCAACAATACAGCTGACTATGGACTCGATTCAAGTTACGATGGTTTGATAAATGCCAAATGCCAATGCAGGCTTTGCCAATTGTAGAAAACGAGGATCTGCCAAAAGTAACAACGATGTACAGGAAAGTGCTTACAAGAAACTAATTATTATTAAATGATCTTTCTAAAACAACTCTGGAAGCGTACTTCAATTTACTGGGTGAGGTACTGAATATACAATTAAGTATCTCTAATAAAAATATTCAAGATTCTTTCTAACGCTTTAAATAAGATAGAAGACAGACTAAGGCCCGTTGCACACTTGAGCTATGTTTATTGACTGTTGTGAGCTATGTTTTCATTTTACAGCTTCACGTTTTGCTTTCCAAAACTCAATAAAGAGAAACATTATAGATAAATCTCAAGATTAACCCAATGTGTTTTATTTTCGCCTTGTATATAAATATATAGCTCACATCGCTGAGAAAATGAATGATGTGAGCTATGTTTCTATCACACAAGTTTAAATAAATAAATTAAACAAATCAGCACGTACGAGTGGATTGAGCTAAGCTAATCGTATTCTGTTTTACTTATTCCGGATTTGTAAAGTAAACTGCGAAGCTGCGGGTTAGTATAATCTGTCCTTCCAACTTTTGATATAAAAATTACTTTACATTTATTCCTAGAGTGCGGAACAAACCCAAAGGCAGGCCTAGCAGAGCTTAATTAATTGCAACCCTGAATGAGAGGAAACCAATGCTGAAGTTCAGCGGCAGGGACTTCAAATTAATATGAGCCAATATTAATATTCGGGCTCGATATAGCAACACTGTCCGGGTTTCTAATGTTACATACCGGAAAGTGTGCAGGAAGTGTGGTCCCGTAAAGCTCCCGAGACAGTAAAATCGAAACACCTCGTTTTTGCTAGAGTTTTATTTAGTCTAGCGTTCTTTGAGCGGGCTCTTAATTCGTTCCTGAAATCTTTTTGTGTTATCAGAAAATCATCGCCTGGGAATTTTCCGAAGTTTAGTAAACTGGGACCACCAAATAACATTGCTCTGCGATCTTTTGTTAGTCATAAGAGGACAGGATTTTTCAATCGCACTAGAGATTGCTTAGATGAAAACATGATTCGCTGTTTAAAATTTGTACTAGTGTATCTATATAGAAGACGTTTAAGAGCGAATAATTCCGAATCAGTTTACTTTATGTTATGGTATAGTTTAACAGCAGGTATTTTAAGGTTGACATTAAAAGAGATGCAATTACAGTCTGAGATAAAAATCCGTCACAAACCAGTTTAAAATCACGTCGATATTAGGCATCGTGCATAAACTACTGAATTATCAAAAAACGGCTCACAACCAACATTCAAAAATTTGAAACTCTGTTGAGCTTCGATAATTAAATAGAGATAATCCTCTATTATTTCAATCCGTCCAACGACAAATTATGAGCGTTAACACAACAACCAATTGGAAAGACAGGAAAGTTCCTATTCCTTCACCATGGTTCTAATTTTAGCAGAGAACAGCTGCCATATCAGCTGAACTACAATCATGCAATGAGATTATTAGAAATAAAAATGCAAGCTATAAATTTAACCTTAGAACCGTTATAAAAGATGCCACTATTAAAAATCTTCAATTTAAAAATAGAACCTCCATAAGATACAGTTGTTCGATTAGACATATTTTACATAAGTAAATGTCAAACACACAAACTTCACATAACAAATTTAAATTTCCATACTTTTATTTCACAAGTCAAATGTTAACGTGGAGATGAACACCACTTTCCTCGTAACGAATCCATCCAAAATTCTTTCTACCGCTTTAAAAGACAGACTGATCGTGCGGAATGCTTAAAGAGTAAGTATAATCTGATCTTCCAAGTTTCGGTATTTACATACTCTGCATTTATTCCAAGAGTGCGAAACAGCAACAAATGCAATACAAGACTGCTACCAGCTTAGATTAAAATGGGATATCAAGAAGTTAGAAATAACAATCCTGATATAGGATAGTATGAAAAAAGGTTTCAAGTTTTGATGTACATATTCAATTTGGGAACAATCTGGTGGCACTCTAACCTAAACCAAAAGTTGGTCAACCAATTGGAAGAATTTGGTCTATATTACTCTAATTTCTATCAAATTTGAATTTTGGAAAAGGTTAACCTTAGAAGTTAAGAAGCCCGATAGAGAACTGTATGTAAACGATAGCACTAAATTTGAGCCATAAATGGATGATGCATTAAATTTGGTAGATTAACTAAACTTAAAACAAAGCTCCTCGAAGAGGTCGACCTTTTGAGTTAAGGGACCTAGAAAAAATTGTATAATCTTCTTATTTGATGTACCAAATTGGGATCAATATCCGACGGTAACTTACATCAAAGGGTCGAGTTTACTAAGTAAGGGGCATCTAGAGCATGATTTGTGGCGGGCCCCATACCTACCTATAGTTAATAATTTTTAAGTATTTGTTTGGAACCAAATGAAGACGTGAGATAAGAGAGGCTATTTGGCATCGAGGTGCATAAACCGGCATACATAGACAGCGCAAATGGATACCTGATACTTTCCTTTTATTAAATTATCTAAGATGCTCAGCATAACTGGGCCATGAAGTGAGATCAAAGTTGAATTTTGGAAATTCTCCAACTAAGGAGTTAAGGTTGAGTTTTCGTTTCGGTTGGATTAGTTTCGTTTTCAATAAGTTTTTTGTAAATTCTCACGCACATAGCTTTCGTTTCGTATTGAGTTGTTTTTGTGTTATTTGATAAATCGATTTTTTTTATTTCTCACAATATTTGCCGTGTTTCATGACAACCATTGATCCGGATCAGTTCAAATTTTATATGGAAAACGTGATCCTAAATATATTTTAGATCACAAATGTTGATTTAAAATCTAGAAAGCGCCTTTGCGTTGTTTCATGAAAAATGAACTGAACCGGATCAGATCAACCATCAAGAAACACAGCTATTATTTCAATTCAATCAATTATTTATAATATCACATCAATATTTTTATAATGAGTGAAGATTTACACATTGACAAAAAAACGATAACCGCATAAACGCCAAAATAAATAATTTGAAGTTATTAAGTTTTTATTGAAATTTGATCAACTCTTTTAGTTCGGTTCCACCTTTAACTTAACAATGTGACAATGTTCTCGATACATTTTGACATATTCAACTTAAAGGTCGGAACGAAACGAATAAACTATGTACCTCGACATTTAAGAAGCATGACACAAAATTGTATGCATAATTATAATTTACAATTGTGATGTTGCATAATAGTACATTCAAACGAAGGATTTTGAAGGCCAAGGGTCTCATTGTAAAAATGTGCCAAACATGACAGTTTTCAATTATTTGTACAACATTTGTCATAGTCTGATGGAGCACAACTACCCCAAAAATTACAACACGTCATAACGTTTGGTTACAAGTTTAACCTATTGAAAGCACATCAATGACCTTTATTTCTTTAAATTTCATAATTCAATCTTATCAATTTCCTACCAAAAATTGTACCCAGCAAACACTAGCACCAATATACAAACAATGACTAGTAATTTTTCTATATAATTCATCTTACCTGTTGCGTACGATTGTCGATTCCTTTAAACACTTCCCCAAACGAACCTTTCCCTATTCGCTCTTGTTTCGTAAATATCAGCTCTGGATCCACCCTCTAAAAATAAAAGTAAAAGAATTGGTTAATTACACAAATAATAGAAATAAATTTATAATACGAGAAATGCAATTCCTATTTAAGATTTTAATGAACATTTCATCTGTAATTGACAGATTTATAATTTAAGTACTTATAGAAAGATATCTTTAAATTTTATCTTTGGATCCTATATTACATGTCAGAAAACGAAATTTAACAGAAAACCGAAAATATTGATCAGGAACATGATGTTAATATACGGTAATTTGCTATTCAACACAAAACCCTAACACAATATTAAACAACCAACTAAATTAACAAATTTAACGATATTATGCATGGTGTGAAATTTTATCATTCTAATTTTATCATCCCCTAACCCCTAATTAACACAAAACAAATTTAATCATAACCTGAAAAGAATTTATAAACAACCACCATACACAAATTTTTGAATGATCTCAGCGGCCTTTAACAATCTGTGAAAACACCAAAACTCCCGAGTCAGAACATAGTTTATTCTCGGAAATTGCGGTGTTTATGTTTAACATATAATTTAACATATATGCGGGTATACACACAGAGACACATACATTACCTGTAGATAGTAGGTGGGTTAGAAATTAAAATCAAATCATGAACATATAATTTATTCATAAAAATAAACAAATTATAATTTTATTTTGTTTTGCATAAAATATACATCGACGTATAGATATTTTTAGTAAATCATTTTTTTTAAATTAAAATGTAATTTAGACAGAAAAAATCATAGAATTGTATGTGTAATGAATTATTCATATGATAAGATTCTGGATAGCACATATATCGAATATATATTGACTATATGTAGACGTGTATCAATGCGTTTGTTATTTATGCTTATTTTATCGTAACCAAAAACTCGTAATTTGTTCAAATTCAAACTTAGATTTGGCCGGCGTCTAGACTAGATTCCAATAACAATTTGGAGGGTGGCTTAAATATAATATGTATGGTAATCTCTAAAGAATAAACAAATCAAAATTAGCTTTGATTTGTGTACCATACGAAATTATTATGGCTTTGCAGAGAGGTTTCGTATCTTTGGTGAATTTCAATAATTATTTCTACCATTTCATTCCTTTCCTTAGTAAAATTAAATGCCTCGAAAGTAAAGAATTTTTTCATTTAAAACCAATAGAACCAAGAAAATCGAATCCAAATCAAATTTAGAATGAAAAACATGATTTAGTATCATGTGATTAATTAAAGACTTTCTATATAGAACAAATGCCCCTTAACAATTTTGGACGGCACTCAAATAAAGATTCAT
The DNA here is from genome assembly GCA_947310385.1 of Nephrotoma appendiculata. NCBI lineage: Eukaryota > Metazoa > Arthropoda > Insecta > Diptera > Tipulidae > Nephrotoma > Nephrotoma appendiculata. The sequence goes on from OX371224.1 coordinate 17,744,878, forward strand.
TAGGTTATATTTAAGACCCCAATAAAATATTTTAGGTTCCACTCGTTCTTGAGAAAGCATGAGGTTTTTTCACTAAGTAAATTTAGAATGCGAACAAGATTTAATGTCTTGTAAATAATTAAAGGAAAAAATACACGAAATCTATATCAAAATCCATTTCTCTAAAATCCACTTTGACAAAATCCGCTTTAGTCATAAACCACTTTTGATAATATCTACCTTTTTCCTGTTTCCATTATCATACAATCTACTATTGACAAAATCCATTTTTTCAAAATCCATAAAAATCCAACGTTAAAATTGAAATTTGTGAATATCGAAAAATAATTGTGAAATTGATTGCTCCAATATGTTATTCCTAATCATGTAGATGTGTGTATCTATGTCTGTGGCTGTGACTGTGCCTGATGGCTGTGCCTGATGCCTGTGTTTGATGTCTGATGGCTGTGTATGTCTGATGCCTGTGTCATGTCTGATATCAGGTGTCTAATGCCTGATGTTTAATGTCTGAAGTCTGATGCCTGAAGTCTGATGGCTGATGTCTGGTGTCTGATGTTTGTGTGTACGTCCGAGTCTGTGTCTGTGCCCGTTTCCCTGTCCGTGTCGTCATTTCCAGCGGATTTCGTAAATAATTTTGTCAATAGTGGAATTTGACAAAATTGGGTACGGATTTTAGGAAAGCTGGATTTTGACAATGATTGATTTGCTCAAAAGTGGTTTTCTTCTAAAAAGATGGATTTTAGGAACAGTGGATGTTAAAATGAAGGATATAAAGTGGGGCTCCCTAATTAAAATCTCTCTTTACGCCTAAAATTGGAAGTATAACTAATATCTACAATTTAGATTTTTTACAATATATGTAGTTGCGGAAAACTATGTCCTTTTTTCGACATCACATAGTCTTTTTTAAGCTCATTTTTCATTACATTCCTTAGAATTTCTGGCTTAGTGCTCGAATTTTAATTCGAATATTGGCCTTGATCACCCAGATCGCTTTTGGTTTGCCAACATAAACCATTTTCTTCAAATACCCTCAAAGGAAATATTCTGTGCGTCTTACATCAGGTGAATGCGAAGATCAGTTGAAAGCAACAAATTTGCTTACTAAGCGTTCACCAAATCACTACTTCAAACGTTCCGTGATGATCTTTAAACTGACTTTTGGACCCCAATCTGAGTGGCATGTTGAGTGCACATCAATCCGTTGTTTCAAGGTTTTTCAGTGCTGTTCCGGACGAGTCATATACATAATTTGTGTGAATGTTTTATAATTTTTTTAGTTATCTTTTTTTATTTTACTTTTCAGAATTTTGCAAAGAAGACTTGGGAAATTTATTATGGAACAATACACAACAGAACAACGAATTAAAATGACAGAATTTTATTATGAGACGCAACGGACATTTGTTTTGACGCGCCGTGCTATCGACGGTATTTTAAAAGAATTAATGCCTGTGAATTACCGAGTACATTTATCGGGGTAAAGTTTAAAAATTCTATTTGACAATATTTATTTAAGATTCAAACGAATGGCCTTGAAAGATTCAACCAAGGTTGCCGTTAATGTAATGTATTCTTGAATGCGGAAATGAAAATTTTTTCAGGTAAATAAAAGTCGAGTGCGGACGAAAATTCCGCCGGTTATTAATTTTACCATTAAAATAATCATTTTCTGATGGCAATTATTAATTCATAACTTCCAGTTTTTCTTGCAAAATGATTTTTGAAAAATAAACATCCAATAGGGTAAGGACCCTCAAAAGGGAATTTTGTAAGAAAAATGTCCTATTAAAATGTTGTTTTTAGTTCCCTATTTCCAAACGGGATATCAGATTATTACCACTAGGTTAAAAGTATTTACTAAATTTTATTAGATTTGGGTTTGAATCGGAGGATGCCAAATTTAAATGTTTTATGTGCTATTTTATTTACCTCAGTACAAAACTTACAATTATAAAATCCTTTATAAAATGCAGTTAAAACAACAGTTACAACAGTTAGAGATATTCAGCACCGACGTATTAACGAGAGCTGAAATGAAAATTTGTTAGTATAATTTTCGGTTTAATTTAGACAGTCAAAGTGATAAGAAATGCTTATGCAAAGTGGTTGAGCTGTATTTCTGATTTTACCTTGATAAATCTGAAACACCCTATGCAATAAATATGTATAATATGTTCATAAAGATTCATAATACATAATATAAAATTTATTATGAAATCACAACAATTTTTTGGGGTTTGCCAAACAATTCTTTCCTATGTACTCGTACCTATAATTCAGTTTGTGTACTTGAGATTACGAAAAGCTTAAGAAACTTGATTTTAAAAGTTTACTTTCACTTTTTAAGAACTAAACATGTATATGTCACATTTTATGTACATATATAATATGCTGGTTAGTCATACACAAAATGTTAATGCTAACAATGAATCGTGAATAAGAATAAAATCAAACGATTTTGTTGCAATCAATTTATATTGCTAGATAAATCTTAGTTTCGACCGTATCTTTATCGAAGGTACTGTCGACTGTTTTAAATATACATTTTTAAACTCCATGACAAGGATATCCTTAGATAATTTTACTCAGGGGCAACGAAAACGGTAAACTTTTAAAATTTATAATCTTTCCTTATAATAAAAATAACCATTAAATCGAACGAAGTTTATATTAGATTGAAAATAAAGTAAGTGTTGTGTTTCTTCAATGTATTTGGTTACTGTTTAACACATTTATATTCTGTTGATGATAAAAAGAAAAACCGATCTATTGATGAATGGTTGAAAAGTAGGAAAAACCAAAATATAAAACCAAACAAAAAACGTAAAATGGATTTTTATTTTGTAAAATTGAAAACAAAATAAAAAGATTTCCCTTGTTATCATTTAATTGAAATAAAATAAAAGTAGGTTTGTTTTAAGATGTCGTAATATATGGGTTATTGATTTTATCACAAATTTGGGATGCTTTAAGTAGGTACATATAATCTTTTCAATACCATAAATATGATTAATTCCTATTTCTAATGCAACAACAATGATAAATCGATTTACCTGATAATATTGAACGAGGCGTACCACACAAAATTTGATTAAATTTCTCGGCTCATAAATTCGATAAACTTTGCCCTAATGATACATATAACATAATCTAATAATTTTTAAATCACTTAAAAATATCTTAACAGCAATCTTCATATTTCTGCTACAGAAAAAAAGTGAAAATAATCATAATTTCAATCATTTATTTATGCCCTGATTTTTCTTCTTCATGGTTTCTTGAAATCAAATTTTTTTTTATTAAAATAAGATTGGATTACATGAAAAGAGAAAATGTATGTATAGTTTGTGGATTTCGATTTATCGATTTGATATACTATTGCAAAAACTATCTTTAAATAATTTGGGACAGATTTTCGTTGTACGAGTACGTTCTAAAATCAGCAAGAAATTTTTATATCGAAATACCTTTCGCACCTTTATTTGAAAAGTCCATATCGTAATGTGAGTATAAAACTATTTTATAATTTTCTTTTATCTTTGTTCATGTACAAATTATTTAATACTTTCACAAATTGTTAAGTATATAATGCCTTTCGTAAATAGATATATGCATTTACCCACGCAATCACTATATTTATATACAGATGCCCCGAAGCTAAATAAGTAAATAATACTTCTAATATAACGGAAGGAGTATTCTCCGAAGGTCACTAATTTTATTTTCGTTATAATAGAAAGTGTTTTTAGAGTAATACGAGTACATAAGTCAAAAATTAGTTATATAGGTATTCTGATTTGTTATATTGAATTTTTACAAATGAAAATTTCAATCAAAGATGTCAAGGTTTGTGATTGATTGAATTCTGACACTTAGCATATGTTAAATCGTGTATAATGTTTTAGTTTTGTATACAAAACAATTAATCAACCAATCATTCTGCTCCATATAGAGAATTGAAATATTTCACTTGAGTATAGTATGTTGAAATGCTACGGCTAAGCTAAGAAAATCAAAATTTTATCTTTTGATAAAAAAACGTGTCAAACGTTTCGTCAACATTTCATCACCTACGTAATAACTCTCTGTTTACTTTAATTTATCAACCCGAAAATTAAATTTATTCTATAGACGACACCAACAAAATATGAAAATGATGTTTTTTGACATGATTAATGATATCACTCGATTTCATTCAACACGTATTAAATACGTAATAATACTAAATTACAAAAACATTATATTTTGATTCAAATGATGATTATAGTTATAAACCGACAAAGTAAAGTCAACAAAAATGTTTTGTTGAGTAAAATACAATTATTTTAATTATTAATTTAGAAAAAATTTAGCATTTACATCCCAGTTTTGATGATATCTTAGTGGTATAGTGCTACACTAGCCTAGCGGCTAGTGGTATAGAGCTACACCACGCCAATTGTGGAAAGATTTGGTTTAAGGTCTTTCTTAGGGCCAACATTTTGCAAAATAATTTTTAAAATTTGGGCTTCAATTATATCACTAGGATCGAATACAGCTGCATCAAAAATCGGTTCCCACGCTTTTCATAGTGATTTCAAGTGCAAGCCAACAGAAAGATTTTTGTTCTTTATCCTGTATCACTTTTATGGTATATGTAATCACCAATTACTCAAAGAGAGGCCGCTCTTAATGCTTCATGGGAAAGATCGTTTAAAGTTACGTGATGGAATGTAAGAACACATTCAACATTAGACCACATCCTGATAAACGAAAATTCAATTTTTAAGCCACGGTTCCGCATCCTTGCGAATTTGGTGGGAATACGTGTATCGGAAGTGGCAACTTCCTCAAAAAAACCACGAAGACAGTTTTACCAAGAGTACGGTACGTTTAATTTTTTGCTTTAGAAATCAAGTGTGGTGTATTCGGTATCTATGTTAAAATTGGTGGTAAACGAAAGTCGTGTGTTGGCGATAACATATTCATCCCATTTTCAAGAAATAGCATTAAAGTTCTGCGCAGGTACAATAATATCTATCGTTCGATTAGGAGCATACTATTTATACTACACTAAGTTACTTACAAACATTAAGAGAATTCCATCAATCATTTTATTCAGACCATTACCAACAATTTATCCGTCGATAATATGAAATTAATCCGTTGCGTCAGACACAGCGATCGACTGTTGTTTGGTAGAAATGATGTTCTTCTTTTATACTTTCGCGCTTTGAATTATTTTTTAATCCACCTATTGTTGATGTAGTGAGTTTTTGATTACGGAGTTTAGTTTACGTCTTGATTAGTGGTCTCGACGGGAGGATTCGCTGAATTAACAAGGAGGCTCAGTAAAGTGCCGTCGTTGCCATTAATCTCATTGTGTGTGAGTTGGTCCAGTCAGGGATCGGAATGTTACCCATTCAACTGACATGTATTCATAATCAGTCTATGCAGTAAATTACTCTTGTTTTAACGACGTCACTCAATCCCATTCCAAATGGATACCCAGTGCAACTTTTTCAATGATCGGTTTCAACATATACCGACGACTTGGAAGCCCGCATTGTACAAACATTTCGAACATTTTTCGAGCAAATAATGGTAATAAAATCGCTCTTAAAGGTATGTACTATGTATGAACACCATTTATAAAAAATATAAATCTGCGTTGCCATTAATTATGGTAGCACAACTAGCAATCATGTACATTTTAAACTTTAGTGATTCTAACCAATCCAATATTTGAAATTTAAAAAAATAATAATCTAAATTTTAAAATTGTGCATGATCATAAAGATATATTTACGGTCACCGAAAAACTATTTCTTTGGCGATATAAATCGACAAAATCACAAAATTATGTCAAACACATAACCACCTGTTCAAACACATAACCCAATGATGAGCTTGATATTTAAAGCCAAGGATTATCCCAGTTACAATTCAAGTTACGATCAAGAAGAAGTTAGACTTACTCGTCGACGTAGGGGTACTGGAACTAATACAAACAACTCAATGAACCAACCCACTTGTTCCTGAGAATAAAGAAACGGAGAAATTCGCATATCGTCGCATTTCAAAGAAGCGATGAATCCACAAATAGCGAGCGATCGACATCCAATTCCAGGATCGACAAACTATTTTGTCAATTTCTGGGTGAACAAAAACGAAAACCGTATTAAAGGTGCCTATTTCCAAATAGAACTGACGGAAGAAAAAAGGGAATTTTCCAGCGGCTAATGAAACTATTGACAACAGATTCAGATTTTGTGCAGTCTATTTAGATAATATAATTATATGCGGGAAGTAATACGATGATTATCTGAATAAACTGGAAATGCTATTGCAAAAATTCCACGCAACCTAAAGGAAGTTCAATCCTTTATCGGGAAGGCAAATTATTATAACAAATTTATTAAAAAAATCTGTCGCGAATTATTTAATAAATTTGATTCTATATATGGCGTAGGTGCCGTGCTTTCACATTTATATCCGGATCGAACAGAATATTCTATCGCATGCGCTTCCAAAACTTTGGACAAGGCTCAACCAAACAACAGCCAAATAGAAAAAGACGCGCGTTATCGTTTATTTATAAGATTACTAAATTTCACCAGTTTCTTGATGGTAGGAGGTTTCAATTAGTAATTGTCTATATAAACCGTTTCCAACACTATTTAGTTCAACTAAAAAGCAACTATATAAAAAGTAACTAACAATCGCTTGCAGAGATACGCAAATATTTTGTACAACCAACGTACAAGCATTGCATCGGTACCAAAGGGTCCTGATTTTAATTTTAATTCCAGTGAAGTATCATGACTTTTCATGGATGATCTGTACGAAAGACCAATTGATGGCTATCGCTTTGACACTTCAACAATTCGAAAACAGAAATGTGGAGATACAGAATCAATGTCTTACTTATCCGTCTGTTTTGGGCGCCTAGAAACAATTTCCACATTTGATAAGTCAGTCCACCTTTATTGAAGGTGAAAACGCTTGAAATGATCCACCAAGGATACTGGGCATAACTAGAATGAAATAGCTAGCTAAACGATATTGTTGGTGGCCGTCATTTGGTAAGGGCATCGAGAACATGGTCAAATGCTGGAAGAGTTGATCAGCCCATGGCAACGTGTCGAAAAAGAAATTTTCTGAACCTACATCCTCTAGTCGTCGATCCATTTTAAAGACATAAGGCAACTCCAACTTGCGCTATATATACTCTCCAGTAACTCTTTGCAATCGAGGGACTACCCGTCACGATAGAAAGTGATAATAGCCGATGTGATAATTTAATAGCGATAGTGATAATTTAATTGAAGTTTACATCCTGTGAATTTCAACAATTCTGTCGTTCTAATAATAATGAGCAGCTGACGTCTGCATGCAAAAATTGTTTCGATGGAATTTCTATATTATTCAGAGGAAGCTCGAAAAAATGGCAGTCACTCAATCGTATGCTGTGTCCGAATATCAAAACATTTTTGCTTGGTAACTTCCTCGCCGTGCCAATCCGGATATGCCGCAACTGCTGTTTAAACGTGAAATTACAATTTATTACTGCAAACATTTTGTCATTCCACATAAAGTCCCATAGCGCAGTATAACAAGCAAAAAGCGTCGTTCAGAAGCCAGCTTGGTAGCTGCCACTCTTTGTTACGATCAAACAAATCATCTCGTCGTTCCGCTGGAAAAGAAGAAACAGCGTGATGAGAACCTATGTAAATCGATTGTTCGAACAGCTTGCTCAAAATGTGACAAAGGGCTTTGTTTGAAATGTTTTAAATCTTACAATACTCTCTGGATTTAAAATTTTATAATAGAAAAAATATGAAATAAAGTTGAATATGAAACCCAGTTGAAATGAAAAAATGTAAAACCAACTTAAATTAAAATAACCAAAATTTTTAAAAATGAAATTTTTTTCTACAAAAATAAATGTGAAAATCTCAATTTTTTGAAGGGACACATATCTGTACTCTATCGCTCCTAGTGTTGCCATATAGCAACAGGATATTCTAAGGATACAAGAACATCCAATAATACTGTTTTCTTAGTTAGGTTCAAAATAGTGTACAGCTAAAATATTGGTCAAAAATACGAAAAATTAATGTTCAGGAGAATTTGGGTTAAAGAGGGGTCTAACTAAAACATAGACGTTATATTAAATTACATAATACAGTTAAGCCATTATCCATTCTTCTGTATTTTGTGGGTTTACAGTTTATCTCGAATACCTATATAAAAAAATCAGCAATCCAGATATATAAATCCGACTCCAACGTAAGGTTGGTTAACTTTTAATTTCTGGAAGAAACATTTCCAATACGTTCTTACAATATTTAATTGAAAAACATTAAACATGCTCATATTGATTAAATCTTTAATTTCCTTTATGAAATATATTATTATTATTGATATTACGAAATTCGTTATGCACGCACGTTATAAGTATGTAGTCGTACAATGTACATAGAAGAAAAATCATGAATCAACCTATGGATACAAGTTTATTGACATAGCAAAAATTAAATATTATTATCTGTAGTCATATATGATGAACAAGAATGTAATATACTCGTGATTTTATAATATTTTATATAATCATAAATCGCTTATACTTAAACAAAACCATTATTTACGTTTCTTAAAAAGCACGTAAGAATTCATAGTATTAAAAAATAGAAAAAAATTATGTGGTTAATTCAAGACAATCAAAATAAATCTATTTTGTCTAAGTCTCTGATCCAACTTGTGTGTACATAATTCATATTTCCACTTTGTCTTATAGGTAAAGGTTATAGAGCGCGCGTTAAACGATTGCGTGATTTCGTGATAAAGCCATCCGAACGAAATTATTATTGTGATCTACCTCGCAACGTATTCTTCGTTAGTTATGTCAAGCTAAAAGGTATATTATGTAAGCATCGGACTATCGTGTTAATATCAAATTTATATACAATCCAAAAATAGCATATATAAAGTTTTATTATCTTATGTCACATGTAATCAAAGTTTGGAATTTATTATTGTGCAATTCTTGCTATTTTAAACGTTACTTTCATATATACTCGTAGATGCCAAGCTGATGTCTAAATCATAATCACTCGATAATTTCCTAATCAAATACTACATCCACTCAAAAATATTATTACTATCTGTACATTTAGAACTCATGTTGCATTTGTCTTTGTTATATTCTTATCGCTTTCAATTACAGTACTTTATTTAATTATAACGCGACATGATATTTAAATGTGTCATCAAATCAGATACGACTACATATATATATAATGTGTATATATATTTACTTTTAATTAGCAAATTATATCTGTAAAGTATACAGACAAGATTTAGTTCAGATAATACATAGCACAGTTGTTGTTGCGTGAAGTCCCCTGAGATTGAAACGGTAATTTATTTTAAAATACCCTACAATAAAAGTGAATCTCATCCTCCTACCGATATAAAATGTAACAGGGAAATTGCTAAGTTTATAATGAAAACCCAGAATGGGGAAAAATATATCAGTATATTATATTCGATTTTCTGATGTCAGTTAATTGAATTGGTTTCCAGAAATTGATAAAATTGAAAAACGATGAACATGCACTGTCAGAATATAAATAATAGATTTTCAGTTAACAGTCCATTACGTTTTTCATGACGGTCTAAACCGGTGAATGTTTTCTTCTAAGTAATTTTAATCATATTTATCACCGATACACAATAACAATTGAATTACAAACAATAAACTATTACAAAATTTCCATATACAGAGTGTTCCATTTAAAATGAAACACCCTGCATAACATTGTTTGTGTAAATCAGCATGAAGTTATCGGGTACAGGTTTCTTGGACAATGTCTGTATGGACCAACCAAAACCATATTTAGGAGATTGGTCAAAATTCATATGGAAAATGTAAGTATAAAATTTAATGTCATTTTGAATGAACAACGACTGTTATTTAGTCTGGCAAATAGAAACGCATGTTGTAATATTAGTGGGGTGGATGTTACACCCGACGTGTTAGATGTTGTCAGTCTACTTCCACTGTGCCACTTTTAAAAATTCTCGTTCAATCTGAATCGATAATTTCAACTATTGAAAATGACCGTCACGGAGATGTTGTCCGGTTTTGAATTTGCAGTGCTGTTCCTGATTTTATGTCCAAAAATGGTATTCTTAGCGGTATATCCTCTATCCGGTCGCAAATTTATTATTCTCACATCTTTTTTAAATTTAAATTTTTTTTGCGATTGGGAAGTAGAAATACATAAAAATACTGCGACCTCTGAAAAGGCGTAGCAGTCTTTTCGTAGATTTCTATTCTACAATCGCAAAATAAATTTAAATTTAAAAAAAATGTGTCAATTGGCATGGCAAATTAAATCTAGTAACCATATTTCTGATCGCTAATAATTAATCTGCGACCGGATAGAGGATATACCCGTTAGTGTTAAAGACAATTACATTAAAAAACTAATTTTTGGGACTAAACCATTTTCGATCGAACTTTTATTATTCTGAATGCAGTTAGGTAACACATCGATTATCATGCTTAGGCCATAATATAAAAATAAAATTAATGAATTGATCCAAGATCAGAATACACGCAAAAGATTAAAAAGAGATCCAATATCCACATTGCAATATCAATCTAGAGTTTGCTTTCGATATTGTGTATAAGAGATGGATATTAATTGAACCACACACACAAATATAGAAAGAAAAATGTTGAGATTTGCTTGAATTTTGCCTGAAGTCAGGATATGTTAGTGTTTTTTATAATTTTTATAAACAAATCAATGGAATTGCTCAGGTAATCATATTACCCCGACATGTACAATAATAGACAGAGATGTGCCAGCCAAGTGTACAAATTGTAAGGACCAACATCCGGCTAATTATCGATGCTGTGAGGTTGCTAAAAAACTACAAAAATTAAGAGATAAAACAAGAAACCAACCGCAACAAAATTGAAGGGTTCCAATATCAAATATCAACACACAATCAAGTAACACAGGGCAAAGAAGATCTTTTGTCCAGATAGTGAAACGTTTGGGTTCAACCAAACATATATGGACTCCAAAAATAACCAAATTTTGGACATGATGAACAGCATTGCAGCTATTACAAAGCAGCCAGATGACCAAAGTAATCTGAACAACATGATACTTAAACAACTGAAGAAAATGCATCTCCCACATCGAAATCCAACAAAAAATGTTAAGTTAGAACACAATTTTCAAAATAGTAATGTGGAATGCGAATGGGATTAAGCAACATTTATTTAAGTTCAGAAAAAAACGATATTTTCTTAATATCTGAAAGCCATTTAGTTAAACCTTCGTTTGTTAAAATACGGGGTTATAACTTATATCACTCCATTCATCCAGCGGAAAGATCAAGAGGTGGTTCGGCATTGCTAATAAAAGAAAATTTAAAACACCATTTAGAATCAAATATCGAAGAAGAAACAATGCAAGTCACTACTGTAAGGATCCAAATTAAATACAGACAGCTTACTGTTTCCGCAATATATTGCCCTTCCCGAAATAACGTGAAAAGGAAGGACACATTGCAACCTTAAACTATTTAAATCGCTTGGACGTGATTTTATTATTGGACGTGACTTTAATGCGAAAAACACCTATTGGGGATTTAGAGTCACCAAGTCAAAACACAAAGAATTGATTCAATCAGTGCAGACTTCAAAATGTGACAGATTTTAGGATCATGTCTTCAGTAACGAAATTGACACTTTTACAATTTCTGAATTCGAGTCTCCTTTTATCACAAATGATATCAATCACAAATCTTTAGATAATATATTTGATTAAACTAATTTAACGGCGAGTTCGGAACTCCTACATCTACAATCAAATACAACTTCAAAAAAAGAAACCGTGTTGAACTACAAAGTTACCTAGAATCAATTATAGCTGGGAAATAACTCTCAATTAAATGATAAAAATGACAGATTTCATGACATTATGCTGCGAGGCTTCGAACTTTAAGTACCTATGTGCTGTAAACAATAAAGTGCTTACTTTACTTAAATTACAAAATTAAAACAATCTTCCAAAAAATTATCACGTTTTCCAATCCAACTGGATTGGAAAACGTGATAATTTACTGAAAATGGTAACTAAGAAGTAGTTCTCAATTTTCCTTAACTTTCGCGTTGAACAATTTTGTATTTCGTCCCTATTTCCGAAATTATTTTTATGTTTAATATCATCTTTATATAAAGGAATTGTTGAAATATTTACCACAATAGGGTGGAGCCGTAAATCTGAGGCCCGCTAAAATACGGAAGCGTACGAAACCAACTTTTACTTTCAAAAATACCAAAACTTGATTTGACTTTAGATGAATATAGTTTCTAGACCATACAATATTATTGCCGAATGGGGAACTATATAGTTTAGGAACGGATCAATAATTTCGCAGCCCATATAGATGAGCTGATATGCTCAAAATGGGACGAGTGATTCTCAAAATTATTATTGTTAATAAATAAATAAATAAAATAAGTATAGGTCTTTCAAAACTTTTTTTTAAATAATAGTTTTTATAAGCGCAAATTGTGTTAGCTCTTAAATGATGAGTAGGTCATTATTACTAAGTCCATTAGAGGAATATTTTGAAGTGTATAATAAGTTAAATGTCATTTTGATATTATAAATTACATTCTGCGATACATTTAGCTATCTGTATTTTGAATTTTTGAAACCTTACGGGGGAGTTGCAAGCACCCAATGGATATGCACGGTACAAATCCACCAAAAGAAGTTTAATTTATTGATCAGAATCCAACAGCAATAGCCCATACAGAAGCGCATTCTTTTTTTTTAATCTCTGTATGTGCGTGTGTGTATATGATGTGCTATGCCGACTAAATATCTGTAGCTTCTCTAAAGCGCAACGGATTGACTGATCGGGATGAAAATGCAATGCATACTTAAGCTTTGCTCATAAATTTAGCTTTTGGCAAATATTTTCAAAAGCATATCTATCCTTTATGAGAAAAAAAGACTATGAACTAAGAGATTGTAAATTAATTTTGCAACAGAAATGACGATTTTTGACACAACATTTTTTAACAATAATTCGGTCGCTTTACAGCACTTATGGATTTGTGGTTCTGGGTGGATTTACTCTATTAATACTTAAGCTTGTAAATTAAATTTCAAACAATTTTTTTTTTCAAAAAGTATTAATTGTCTAGTCAGTTTAATGCCCTCTGAAGGTCAATTAACAACCCCCCCCCCCCCCCACCTCCCTTCATCTACGCACAGACCACTTATTCACACAATTACGGTATACCATCTGTACATTGCAAACTCCATGTCAACCTGTACACTGACATGGACGTAGGTCTGCGCTGAATTCTGCACTACAGAGGAGTTGTGTTTATTAACATCATCGATCGTAATCGATGATGAAAATTCGCTTTGCATCCAGCCTCTGGTGGGATTCGAACCTAGTACCTCCTGGTTTATGTGCCGAAGCTTTAACCACTGCACCACTTGTCCGATCAGTCCTAGTTTTGGACAAAAAAAATGTATTTCACCAAAATTCGGTACTTCTATGGTCAAAAATTTCATAGCTAAACATTTTCCATTAATTGGGATTGGGAGATCCCTGCGAAATTTAATTTAAATCTGTGTATCAGAAGTGGCAGCTTCAATGGGAGCTTTTTAATTTTTTTGCAATTATTAAAGAATTAAAAGATTTAAATAAATTTTTAACCAACAAATTTCAGAAAAGCAACATGGTTGACCTTGATACTTTTCTGAAATTTATGCAGGGATGATGTTTTTGATTATACAAGACAGTTTTACCAAAAGTCCGGTAAGTTTAATTTCTCGCTTTAGAAGTCAGGTGTGGTGTATTCGAGATCTATGTATTCGTGGCAAAAGAAAATAGAAACCCCTCCATTTTTATTTTATTTTAGCGAGAAATAATAGGATGTCTGGGTCGAATCTTAAATAACAACGAAAAGCTTAGTGTAATTTTTAAAGGCTGAATTATTTTTCAAAACATGGTGTACGTGCCACAGTTGAGTCTCTATTGGGAAAGCCCGAGGATTATCGAGCAGTTAATTTTAATAACTATTTTGTTTTGTGAATTTCTTGTTTTTAATTGGAAGAAAAGGAGAAATATTTATCGAATACCACTAAGAGTTAATTTCTATTTTTTTTTGATACCGCGACACTAAACGCACTTTTGAGTTGCACTTGCTCGTATCTGATAAAATAGAAACACCATCCTATAAAATTTTATAGCGCTCTTAATTTAATATATAAGTATTCGAAATGATTTAATGAATTATTGATAAAGAGTTTTCTGAGATTTTACTAAAGAGAGAGCTGTTTGAATTTTTATTCAAATCAAAACTTTTCTATCAGAAGGCAACTCAAAAGTGCTATTACATCGTTCCCGTACATCTGGATTTCGGGAACATCAAATAAAAATAATTATTCTTGAATTTATTAAATTATTTCAAACTTTTCTTTACTAAACCTCTAGAGATCCTGGGTTTCCCAGGATTTTTGAAACCTGCCGAAATTTATGAAATTCTTAAATCAATTTCGATGGAACCTTTAATCAAAAATCTATGTATACAACTTTAAATCTAAAATAAAAATATGAACGATATTTTTACGTTTTGGAAAGAAAATTATAAATTTATGTCCGGTCAGCAGCACTCGAGAAATTTTTTAAATCACAATACGAAATGATTTTTGTTTTTTACGAAAATGTTAGAAAACCCGCATGTAGCTCCTAATTTATTTTAGAATTATTTAGGCAGAAGTTCGCGGAAGTGATGTTTTACAGTTTGACGTGATGAAGGGACTAGAGTTAAGTACCGGCAACGGTGAATCATTAAGAAACTCGACATAATGATTTATAGACTCAAAATTAATATGATTATTACTTTTGAGCCTATATAAATATATATGTCGAGTTTCGATACTGATGAGGGCTGTTGGAATTTTTTTTAGCTGAGCAACGAAAACGGCGTTTTAATCCAATTATTTTGATGACATTAATTAAATTAAGCTATTATAAGCTATACTTATCCATCATTAGAAACTATCAAACGTTAGAAATCTTATTGTAAACGAAGTAAAAGAAACACAGATCAGAGGTCAAGAGGGGTGGTTTATAAACTGAAACCATCATCCAAAAATACCATAATATTATAAAATTGGGTGAACGCATAATGGTGCAAAATAGCACACATCATTTTTATATCAAAACACAGTGTTTATACAATTTTAGTTGAAGAACTTAGCAAAACAAAATTTTGGTTAGGGATGTTTCAGCGTAATGCAAAATAATTGTATCTCGTTTCATAACGGTTGATAATATCAATGGATACACTACCGTCAACAAGTATAATTAATAATGGAGTATACAAATTTACTTCAGTGGTTACGAGATGAGCTTAAAAAAAACGACTTTACTCGGAGAAAGAAAAAATCCGTTTTCATCATGACAACGCACCGATTCAAACATGTAAAGTTGCGATGGCTAACAAACCTGGAAGTAGTTATGATATTATATTAAAAAAGTGTAATGAACCATTATAATATAGTTTTCATGATTAGGCTCGAAACTTTCCGAACAGCTCTCATATAATGGAATAAATTAAATATTATCTGTAAATCATACTCGGCACTAAGCATCGTCAGACATCATTCAGTTAACGGTATAATTAATTTCCACTTAAAATATTTTATGGCTATAAAATTTAGCTAAGGATATAGAAAATTTACCATATTACCAACATATCCGTTCTCTTACTATTGCTGATGACATAATAAAAAAATATAAATAAAATTTGTGTAAAATGTACAATGGGTTCATCAAATGTATAAAGATAATCATATAAACAATGATTCCGTTTATTATGACGGTAAGAATTCAAATACGTGGAAACTCGATTATCCAGGACGCTCGGGACCAGATGCTTCCCAGATAATGAAAAATCCCGGTTGATCGAATTTTTGCCTTCTATAAAGAAAAACACACTAATATAGCATTAAACACAACCGGTAATTTTTCACATTTTTGAAAGCCCGCGCATTTTTTTTAAATATTTAGTGGTTTACACTTGGAATGTTCTTGAAGCATTCGAGCACACAATACCATTTACGCGTTCTGTAGCTTCCGTAACACATTCTACAGGAATTTTTATTTATAAAGAATAAGGTATTTCGGGGTAAGGCTTTCTGAAAATTCCCATCCTTTGCTTTTAGACTGTGTATTCCATGTCGACAAGCAACACTATAGAACAAAATTTGCGAGAAAAAATCCCGGTTAATCAATTAAAATTCTGGATAAACAAGTATGACTCAAAAAAGCTTCCGCAAACAAAAATCACGGATAATAAAGGCTTATGGCAATATCATCTCGGATAATCGAGTTTCGACGTATACAAAGAAAGATCCTAGAAAATGAAATTCGTTAAGCGGCTTTTAATTTCATTATGACCTTGAAATTTTAATATCTTACTTGCTTTAGCTTTACATAATAGTTTACTAAGAAAAGGATTTTATACATGAAAGTTTGCTTCGCATTTAATTTAGAAATCTTACAATATTTCGGAATAAAATGTGTACTATCAATCAATTTCATATTTCTGAAATATTAATTTCATTTCGCTTAGGAATTCGAAATTCCAAAATATGTAAGTTCTCTATCTAATGTTATGTATTTATTTGTGTGTACACAAAAAATACGTATGCTTATATATTATATTTTCAATCTGTTTTCCTTTTCCTTTATTTTTTCTATGTACCTCGTATATCACACAATTTCCGAGCGATTTAATTTTGTATTAAAAGATGGAAATAGATAAAACATGTACATATGTCTGTGTACATTGTATTGTACTCGTACATATATAAATATGTCTATTCAGATGTCATATCAACCTATTGTTATAATGTACGTACGGTATATAAAATAGCAGCAGCTCAAGATTATTTTCAAATGAAAGGTACATCCAAGAAAATAAAAATTTATAAATGATATTAATAAATGAAATGGTTTGGTTGACGGCTTAAAAATCTATTTAATATAAACGCATTCGGTATAATGATATGCCAGCATAAAATATAGGAATTGAATATCTCTCACTATTGTATATAAAAATAATAACTGTTTGTCCTTCGCTTTTCCTTGGGATGTTGTGTGCATGGCATCAAGAAATAAATATTTACTTACATCTCTTACTCTTACCGTACTTATAGTCTCCGTGCTCGTATGTAACATAAATAGGTAGAGTTTTTATTTCCCAAAGGTCATATATTGTAAAATAATTGTAAATCGGTTTGGATATAAATAAGACGAAATATATTGAACGTGATGTAACGTCAAGAATTATATTTGCTTGCTGATCCCAATATACGATTTATTTCTGTTATAATTTTTTATTAGTTTGCTTATGTGCAAAAAAAAAAAAAAGAAAATATAAATTTATTCCTAATTAATGAGATGTTTAGGAATTTTATGGTATTCTTGTAATATGCGTATCCTCGCACGACATCAAGTTATCAAGTTTAGGAGTAATAGACCATAATATATATCTATCTTATATATCTATTATTATAGTGTCTTTGTTACAAGGATGGGGAGTGAATGATCTCCATCTCCAAAATTAGGGTTTAACTTGTTGAGAATAGTTATCATTCTTCTGAAAAAGAGGTTGTTCTTTAGAAAAACGCTTAATTTCGTCCCATTACCTACTAAACACTCGGAAAGAGAAAACAATTTGTTAAATGGCCTGTGTTTACCGATTTTGTAACCTGCATAAATTAATCGCAAAATCTAAGTATCAGTAGCTTTATTGAATTGAGCTACAGACACTACAAATGTTTTATACTTGTGTTTGAATAAGATCAATTTAACCAATCAGTGACACTAGGTAGTCTGGCTTTTTTAAAACAACTCGAATTTTTATTGCATTTCGATCTTATTGCATCTTGCCGTTATCTGTAGCAGTGAAAAATCTAATGATTTAAAATCGACATTTAATTTAGAATCTTTTAGTTCGTAATCATTTTTCTTCCAAATGATATATTTTTCAAAATAATAGAAAAACCCAAGTATAAAGTTTCATCCCGAACAGGCAATTAGTCTGGGCTGAAGAAAAGTTATAGTTATTTAGTCTGCACCCACATATGCACGCACCGACAGAGACTATTTAAAAACTACTTTTTTTGATTTGACTTGGGAAATATAGTGGTTTTTAAATCTGCAAAAATCTCGAAGTCAGCATTTTTCATCAATACTACGTAAAAGAAAGTAAAATGTGCCATTTAATAGTTTAAGAGCCAAAAACGTGTGTACAACTTTCAATTGCCAACGTGAACCAAATTTTAAAATTGATTTCAAATCCATATTATTTCAGTGTACTTCAAATGGATTTTCGATTTTAAATAACTACTTAATCACATAAATTGAAAGAATCCCATACTAATTTTACATTAAAACAACTTTGCTTCGCGTTAATACTCGCCAGGGACTGCTGCAAAACTATTGTGTCTGATTACAGTGTATGAGATAAATGGGAACGCCAAAACTGTCATCAATAAGTTACCGAAAACAACTCACATCGCTACCAAAAGGCTGAATTACATATTCCAAAAGATGACGCACGCATCGGTAATAGCAAAAATAAATAATCAAATTGTTCATGACTACCGTAAACAGAAAGCATAGTGGTAAACAATTCTTGTAAGACTGTTACACCGCATTTACGTGATAACTAATACATCATAGTTTTGGTCAACTTTGTTGCTGCCACCTTGAAGCATAATGGAAACTGTATTTATTCAGTTTTCTAAAAGAGAACACTTCCGATAGCCTGAATCGAAACGTAGATATTGGAAAAAAAATTTAAAAAAAAATATTGAGTTTACGGTTGTATTGCGAATTAGTCGCTATATTATTAAGAATGAGAGATTTTAAAAATTAAGGATTTATACTTCAATGCCTAATTGTCCTGATCTTACGTTCATTTGTAATACTCATACTAAAATAAAGAACTCTCTAAAGCCTACGCCTAAATTGTGAGGATTTTGCTATTTTTAATTCCTAAACTAAAAAAACGAACTCTCCAGCAACGCTAAGCATTGGATTACTAAGCGCAGTGATGGCAGAAACATTATTTAAAAAATTCATAAACTGCTTAAAATTTGATTAAATATTTGTCCGCTTAACTTCGGTCTGTAAGACCAAGTTATTGGAATCCTTATAGACCTTGGTCCAAAATCACTTTTCTTGACGTTCTGAAGGCTCCTGATTCCAAAAAAGAAAATTTTTGTCTGTCCCAATGATATCTAACTTAGATTTAACTTATTATACAAAAATAAATAATTCTTATATCGTTGAAAAGGTCTTGAAAACTGCCGCAAATTTTGTTGAAGCACTTTAGTACTCAAACAATCATTATGGCGCTGGAAGCAGATACAATTTGACTAAAAAGCACCAATTGTGTGATCGGCGCTTTAGTATTGAAATTTTGATAAAAATGATGAAAAATTACCCGGATGAAAACCACTTTTCTCGACGTTTTGAATGTCCATGATATCAAAAATGCAAAAAATTGCGTGTCCGTATTTATTTCGCCAATCTCCTTTAATTTTAACTTTGGTCTATAAAACCTGATAAATATGACTATGGTTTTGAAGGTTCCTGATCCCAAAAATGCAATAAAAAAACTGTTCCGTGTGTCTGAATGTCTGTACCGATGATATCTGAAGAACGGCTGTAACGATTCGATTTTTTTTTGTCAAACTTCTGTTATTTTGAATTCGGAAAATTGAAAAGTTTTGGGATCTGTACCTGAAGCGGGTCGAGCATTTTTTAATTTAAATTACTTTCAACTTATGTGAATTGGCAATTATATTCATACAAAAGTATTTCTTGGAATTTTGATACTCTTATCTGTTTTATTAAGCAAGTTAGAACAGTTTAAATTTTTCGATTGATTGTGTATCGAAAACTGTTAAATGGTCGAATTTTCAAAATCAAAGATGATCGTATATTAAGCACGTTGTATCGAGTCGTTTTGCGAGCAATTGTTTTACTGGAAATTTGCTATGTTTTCCAATTTCCAGTGAATTGTTCGGGTTCTGCTTAGCTCGTGGCATTCCAGCCCCTAGAACTGTTATTTTGCGATAATTTTCGTTTCGAACAAAAAATTTTCAACTATTGTATGCTTTTTTTAGAAAATCGATATTATTCATAACACAACATAATGAATGTTCATTCTGCTTGATAATGTAACATGATCTAAGCAACAACATCAGCTACAGCGAAAACTTAGAGATGTACTCAATAAGTAAAAAGAAATTGAGATATATACTAACTTATCCTATAAGGACAAAATCCTTTATTTTTATTGACAAAACGCCAATTTGATTATACGAAATGATTATAAATAGCCGGGCGAATGGTTTCAACTAGAATATTTACAAAAATGGACCGAGAAGCCAATGAGTTTAATACTAATCTTTTAAAATAAATTAATGGAGCACCTTAATAGCCTGTACAGACTGAGGATTAGTTAAACTGGTTTAGCAAAATTCGGGCAAGTACTCTTAGAAATAAAGTTTAATTCAGTTCGACTTACTACGAAAAATTATTAAAACAAATATGTATTTAAAAACATACCCAAATAAGCAAAAATTTAGAAATTAATTCCCTATTATCCAAAATTGGAAAGGCAACACGGTGACAACAAATTGTTCACAAATAATCGACAATAAATTGGCACAAAGTGTATCGATTTATTCAAGACAACGAATCCTTTAGTTTAAGTTTCTATTTCGCAAAAAAATATATTTTTGAATATTTTAATTAAAAAATTTGTTCAAAAAAATACTCGATCGATTTCGACTTGTTGGGTCATCATCAGGAGTATCTACTGATTTGTAAAAGTAAATTTTTTAGTTATATATAGTAGAAAAAACTCAAAAAGAAATAAAAGAAGGAGAGGCAAAAAATAGGCAATAAAAAATAATCTATTGATCGTCCCAACTACGTGTTGTTTATACGGAAAAATTAATAATAAAAAGAGGAGGAGAAAGCAGGTAAGCGATCAGTCACCGGATGAGTAACAATATTTAAGGTATATTGAAGTATATTTAATTGCCCGACGTGTTAGTCATATTATTACGAATGTGAGAATAGAACAAGGCGGGATCGGTAATTGGTGAGAAGCGGATTTCTCTGATATTTTGGATTTTCGAATTTCGTATGATTCTAAGGTATCTAACCTTCTGCTTTTGGGTTGTATATCTAATATGTCTAAATCGTTTAAGCTAGCTGTATGATTTTTTGAAGTTAAATGATTATGTGTCAAAAAGTGCACTAACATAGATACATTTGTTAACCACCAGCCAATAGGTTACAAGATATATATTTCGACGGGCCTATAGTATTAAGTGCTGGTTATGGTCATTTATATATTGAGTAATATAGTATATTAAAAATACTACAATATCTTTTCCGTTTTTCTATACATATATAGAAATCTATCTACACATAATGAATTTAATGTCTTTCTAGAATATTTTTTTCTTCGACGGAAATATGTGAATTGAATATTAAGTATGACATTATTCTAATTAACAGTTTAGTTTTGGGAAATATCAATTATACTGTTTAGTACGCGATTTACGTGGTAAAACGGCAATTGCGACAATATTTTACAACAATTGTCATTTTATATAAAAGGTTAGTTTATACATTACTATTTAAGAATTTAGAATAACCGCAATGAAATTTAAAATTGCGATGTGTGAATGAATCAACGAAATTATCGATTTGAAGAAGTTCAAATATAAATTACTAGATCAAGTAAATATTGTAAAGTGGGTGAACGCCACTAAATTAATTTTAGTTTGTGAAAAAATGAAAAAACAAACTTTTTCTTTTACAAAAAAAAAAAAAAAAAAAAAAAACGAATTAAAGAGTAACAAGTAACAACACTATAAAAATTTACAATTTGGCATACATTTAGTCATGTGTAACGTCCTTCAGTATAATTTAAGATACTTTTACAGAATTACTTGCGCTTAATGTAAAATTAACGGTGTAACCGCAATAATTTTGAAAACTTGAAAAATTTAGGTAATTTTTATTTAAGTTCAATTCAAAACATAATGAAAGTTAAGTAAAAATCATTTATCATGTCCCAAACCAGAGATCCCCATTATTTCCCTAAAAAAACCACTAAAAATTCAAACACACATTTTTAAGTAATTTATGTTCCTTCGCTGCTTAAGTTGCATATTTACTATGCATAGTACATAGCTATAACGATATAATGTTGTATATTACATTGTTATACGGTAGAACACAAATATATTTAACTGTACAGCGACGAAACATTAATCCAGGCATAAGAGGCAACCGACAGACAAAAAAATAGGAACAAAAATAATTTTAAATATTTGAAGTACACCATAAACCGAAATAAATTATTACAACTTTCATACTTGAAATATTTTTGCAAGCACTGCCAAAATGTGTACTTTTCGGTACTAAAAACTACCTTTAACTTTTTTTTTTAAAACAAAACTTTTAAATGGTAATATTTTCACCAACACAGTTATTTACAATAGGTACACAAATTATAGAGTTATATAGTAAACATAAAACATCGAACAAAAATTTCAGTATGTGATCAACACACATTCTTCATACGCCCTTCACAGCGAAGATTAGATCATCGACATGAATGAGTGGATTCAATAATAAAATAAACCGATAAAATAAAAACTATCGTAACAACATGTATATAATTATTGTTTTGTACACAAAAGAATTGCTATAATTGGAATCAATAAAACATTATATTGTATTGATAAAATGCTTACCAAATCACCTGGAACTTGTCGTCTTCCCTGGGATCCGCCTCTTATTATTTGGGATGATGAATTTTTTTGTGGCATAAAACTTGGAAAACTATAAGAATTTAATGGTGTGTCATACATAGAGACGGGTCGTCTCTGTTGCTGTGATGGCGGTGGTGGAATACTCTTTGGTATATGAGGATAAGATGGTGAATGGGTAAGGGTGCGAGACGAATGCAAATCATCTCGCGTATTATTATGTGACCATCGATAATTACTCTGTGCATGGCCAGGATGTGGCAATGAATATGAATTATTATTATTTATATTATTACTATTGTTAGTACTCGATTTATTCCACATATTTGGTTTTGGTTGGGATGGATATTGTTGATATGCTGGTGATTGAATTGCCGTCGCACTAATATCCCTCCACATTTTTTATTATGCACTACACAATTTTTCTCGTTTTGTTTACATATTACAACTTTTCTTGTTTTATTTATGTTTCCACAACAATATTATATCGCATATAAAATACACTTTGCGGTAAAACTTTCGTTATCCTAAATAATATTTGGTTATTTAATTTCCAAAACGTGATAAAAATTTAATTTAAATTTTTGGGTAAATTAAATAAAATTTCACTATTGCAATTTATTATGTGGAAAACCACAGCCCAGATAAAATGATTAGATTTTCAAGATTAATTGGAAATGAAATATTAATTTATTAAAGTACATTGTTCAATATTTTCACACTTAATTTGACATTAACAAAGTCGTATTGAATAAAATACCGAAATTTTACTAACTAACGTACGTTACTTGCATGAAGGCAAATCATTCTTGACACAGAATTGGAAGAGAATAATACAAAAAAAAAAAAAATCGTGTACAAAAAAAAAATTTCTTCATGAATTTTTTTGAATAATTTATTAGTCGTTGTTGTCGTTTTGCTATTATGTTTATTGGAATTACAAAATTCAATTGTGTATTACCTAAGATGTAGGTGTGTTTATTGAAAAATATGCTACTTTAACAGAAAGATGATTTTTTAAAAAGATATAACGTAATCCAAAAAATAATAAATTTCATAATTTGAATAAAAAAAGGGTTGGGCTGAATAAGTAACGTGTGCTATATTGCAATTTATCAAACTATTTTTCCGATTAGGCTCATTTTTTAATAATAACCAAATTGTGAAAAAAAGGAAATAATCAAATCATAACTAACCCCTAATGATTAATTATTCACAAATTAGCTTAATAACAAAATTGAATATGTCAATTTATGATCATCCTTATACAACCAATTATTTATAGTTTTTTGCGTTTTCATCAAAAAATTATATTATATAAACGGCCCAACCTAAAAACATTTCTTGCCTCAACAAATAAAACCTTGCCTTTTTTTCAAAACAAACACAGAATTTGCTATATATAAAATAGCATCACAATTTTGTTATATATTTAGGTCTGTTTTGATTTCTATTAGAATCATTTGAATGGAAATATTCGTAATGACTATATAAAATCAAAAGAGCTTAAAACAATATTTTATCTGCCACAAAAAAAACAAAATTTCATTGTTATCGACCCAAAAATTTGTTAATATAAATTAACAAACAAATTAATGATAACACCATGCCACTTTTATCGCACACCAACCACAATTAAAACAAATTTGTTTTGTATTTTAATTAATTTAAATTACATATAATTGCAATTTGCCATTACATATAGCACGAAAATCAAAAACAAAACAACAACAATAAAATTTTATTAAAAAACAATTCAATTTTCACTTTTACAATTTGCTCGATACACTTGGAAGGAACACAGATTTGATTATTTTTAGAATAACCAATACCACGCTACCATACGGAACAATTATCATTTTAGACTAAAAAACATAATTTTTATAAAGTTATACGACACGAAATAATTAACTTAATTTCAAGGAAGATAATAATAATAATATTACTTTATCTTTTTTTCTGATGGGCGATATAAAAAACGATAACAATTGTAATACATACAAATAAATGGATTTAATGCTTGTTTATATCTTTGAAGTATAAATATTTAACATTCCACGAAAATATTGTGCCGATAAGATTGCGGGATTGTGAATATTATTCATAGTTTATGATTGTATGTGAGTGCTACAGCTAGACCAGCAGTTTTTAACCTTTTCAAGCTTGTAACATATTTATTTTAGTAGTTGCGTTCGTTCGACACGTATTCCAAACTACATGCTTATTGGGCATCGATGAGAGGATAATTTATATCCTTTATCGACCAAGATATTATTGAATTATAAACTGAACCGAATCGTAATTGGGTAAAATGACTAAATTTTTTTCAGCATAACCAAATTCCAGAATTTTACCAAAAAGTCTTATTGGAATTTCAATTCCACCCTATGAACCAAATAAGGTTGTAGCGGCTGGGAAATGACTAACATTCCGATTCTGAAGCACAGTCACTGACTTGAAAAATGGTTTGGACTTTTTGTCTATGTTTTGATTTTATTATTAATTATGAAACTTTTCGTATTCTGCGTGTAGTCTGTCTAGCCAATGCCAACTAAGACTATGCGCAGAATACGAAAAGTGTCATAATTAAGATAAAACTCAAAACAAAAAGTCTTACATAAGACCATTTTTCAGTCAGTGACTGTGTTTCAGAATCGCGGTATAAGTTATATTCAGTATGACAAAATCAGAACTTTAACCAAAATTAAAGTCAGAGAGGCAAAACCTACAAACCAAATTTGGTCATAATTGTTTAAGAAATGGTTCGTTAGCTTTGACTTTTGTGTCGAGTTTTCGCATTTTCTTTTAAGAATAAAATATTTTTTTTATTATGCTTTGTCTATATAAAAAATTTAATAAATTGCACCAGCCTTACCTAGTTTTAAAGATGACAATAATATTTACAACAGGTGGATCACATAATGAAGGACCAAAGGACTATTTTCGGGATACACCGAATTGTAAACCTAGCTATTTAGGATTGGTCTTAAAACGGAAATACTGCGGATCTGGACACCAATGGGCTACACGCATCATCTTATAAATAAGCTTGCTAGCTTAAAATTTGAAGTAAAGCTCAAATCTAAATTCAAATCTAAAATCTATTTTCAAAACTTCGTTCAAAATTCAGATTGGAATCCCTTTTCCATACTAGAAATCCTATGCGCGACAAATTCTAGTATTTCGTAAAAAGATCGAAAACATTTTACCAGAAGTGATAAGACTATTCAGCATGGTCATATTCCAAAATTTGGGAAAGAATTCAACATAAACACAATTTATTATGAAATGGCCAAGTTCCATTCGACATTGGAAAATTTTTCTCGTAATTTTTTTTTTGTTAAAATCACAACAATTTCATCCGTGTCCAACCTTATTTTATACGTCTTCGTTTCATCGTTTATACAACTTGTTACTTGTTGCACAATTTCAACTTCCTGCATTACATTTGATATTTCAATATTTCATATTGCGCCTAGCTTCAGTTAAATGATTTTGCTGGTGTACTTTTATTATTGCTGTAGCTCTTGGCCAACGATGTTAGCTTTTAGTTAAACTTCAACAGATGGGGGTTCCGGCGTTCAGTATGATACAGATGATCTACAGGTAACGGCCTTATTATTCTCACTACTTTTTGGAGCTTGATCATCAAATCAAATTACGCTAAACATCTAGGTATCATTATAAATTATAAATTATTTTGGAATTCCGATCTTGAATATATAAACTGAAGACCGCAAGTATTACAGAGTTGTGCAATGATGAAATAGGTGTTTAAAATACTTTTTATAGGTGGTCACTATTAATTTGACCTAATGATATATTTATTTGAAATATTCGTTTTATTATTTTTCTTGTGCACTAAAATAGGCAATATAATAAAATAAAGTATGTAATAGCAAAAATAATTAAGGGTGTAAGGCCGTTTTAGCATTTTTCGGTGGTATGCGTATCCAAACGGCATTTCCCATAGAGCCAGTTTATTTTTTGGTATTAGAAGTTAACTCAATCTGTACCTAACTTCTCCCCATAGGTCCTCAATAGAATTTTAATGAAATACCTGCGGCACATCATCAACGCATTGTAATATTGAGTGCGGAATCTTTTTCGGGTTTCAGCTGTTTAAAAAACCGCCAGAGTGTAATGCATTAACTTCAAATTAATCGTATCACGCATAAATCTTCGCGTACAGGGACGTTGCGGACTTTACTAACATATGAATTTCAATATTTCGGACGAAATAAAATTTCTTTTTGCAAATAGTTTTAAATTATCGTTTAAATTTTTCTGATATGGCGCGAATTTCAGTTCCAAGTTGATTGTAGTTAAAAATTATTCTTACTGTGTCTTGTAAAAGTTTCAGTACCGTTCAAAAAACATCCACGCGGTTCTCATGACACAAGTCATTTCACAAATTTATTGTTTTCCGATGTTTGAGCTTTATATCGAGCCAATCAACCTTCCAAATTTCCATTTACTGACTTATACCACTGTCGAGAGTCGCACTAGGGATTTCCTAACTAAACGTTTTAGTAAACTAACTTTCTAAATAAATTTTTCGATCACTTAACTTTATTATCATGTAACACTAACGATCCAAATTTATTGCAATTACAATCTGAATTAAAATTGAATTGAAATCACGGTTAAAAACTAAATAAATATTTTCACTTTAGATTGCTTATTTATTTTAATCTATTAAGGACTTTGTTTAGAGAAGACTTTGTTTTCTACAACTAGTTTTAGTGTAAAAGATCAATGAAGTGTTGTCATAATCATAACAGTAAAAAAAATGAAAGTTTGCTGATTCACGAGATAAAATCGTGGGAATGCTAAGTCGGACATGAACATTTACAATTCTTGTCTATTTGTGGTAAAGACGGATTTTATACAAGATGCAAGGCCGAAGAATTTATGATGAAATGCCGGAGTTACATACGTTGTAAAAGAGAACCAGAAATTTTATTTTCAATAACTACAGTTCGAGGTTTACCGGTAAAAAAACCCTGTGGCATAAATACTTTTAAGAAATAAGTCGTAAATAAAATTAAGACATACGCACGTACAAATGTTATCAGTTATAAGCTATGGTTTGTAGGTCTTAATCAGTAAAAATCAGAAAATATTTGATTTTTTTAAATATCCGGTTCAACCTCATTCATTATTTTCATTTTTACAGACTTTCCTATATACGAAATCATTTCCATTTTACAGCTCTAACAGATAGAAAATATAATTTTCTAGTTGAAATGCCACTAGTCGAGAGTTTAAACCAATTAATGATTAGTGACAGTTCTACACCTTACGATTAAATTTTCCCTTTTTAATACCAAATTGCAAATAACACAATAAATTAGCAATGTTAAACAACCTGAAAACTGTAAAATTTGAATTCGTAAAAATTATATGCTTAAATGCCTTAATTGGAATGAAATTACTAAACAGTAGATAATTTCAAAATATGCCAAATTGGGTAACCCCAATAAATTTAGTAACTAAGGCCATCACCTATGTAAGATGTTTAACTAACTATAGACATAACTATACCTTAGTGTACTATAGGTATTTAGATAAAACACATGTTGCTAATTGTAACATATCATACATAAAACGAAATTAGACAATTCAACCATGAAACAAAATGTATTTCTGAAAGTTCATAAATTGGGCTTTCTTTACAATTCATGGTTGAATTTAAACAAAAATGTGATTACGGCATACAATTTACTTATGTAAGTAACTCAACATAAAAGGAATAAGTGTGAAATGTGAATAAACTCGAAAGTCTAAAATGTATTTGTTTGGTAACTTAATTAAGCTTGTGTTTGCTTAAAATGAGTAAATTTTATGCAGCGGTAATCTTAACCATTTATCTTTAGCTTTATTGATTTACATACGGGTGAAACTCAAATGATGGCTTTAGGCATATTATATGCGCCTGTGGTACCAACGAGGAGATCTGCCGACAATTTTGTATGAAATATCCTTTCGTAAAGCTCAGCAATTGTACATTGCTTTGGTAACATATACTATGCCCCAAAACTTGTCTTCAAATTGGTTTGCTAAACTACATATTTTATATATTCCACCATTCTTTATCGCTGAGATATCTATACATGAGATAGCAATTTCAATCAACATATACTTACAATAGATTTGATAACGATACATTTGACCATTAAACTGAAATTCAATGTAATACAATTTTCGTGCAATCTGCTTTAGATCCACATGCAACACTCCAACCGAGTGCTTTCTGAATAAAACCGGATTCTTACTAGAATAAAAAGTTAGCCCGTTGTCTAATCGAAAGTTTATGAAGACAAAGTTCAAAATCATTTTCGTAGATAAGTTTTATCCTATACTAAATGTATTTATCTACTTACACTTATTTTAGCAGTAAAATTACAGAAGCCGACAATTATTCTACATTGAGAAATTTTACCTTCTACAAACACCGAAAGTTCATAAAAACTTTGAGCACACTGCGATCGTGAATAAGGTTCTGAACCTCTTGTCACTTATGATAGTCCGGTGCATTCTACGATTTTTCATCCAGAACCAGATCAACTATTGCATAAAGGATTTAGCATTTTTGTAAATATTCCTGTGATTTATCAATCGAAATCGCACTACTTAGCCGAGAAAACCTGAATTCACTGAAACGTATGAAACACTAGTGAATTTTAGTCACGCCATCTAACGGGATATGGACTGGACTAAAGAAGGAAAATCAGAAGTTGTTCTCCAATTTCAAACACTAGATAACTTTAAAACTTTTACTTGAGAACTACCAATTTAAACTCTCATTCACAAACCACTTGTTCACGAGGTTTTACAGAATTTTATTAAATTCTCACCTTGCACCACTAAATTTCTCCAAAACAAGACAATTCCTTTACGAAAGGTTACTTCTAAAAAAAATTAGAATTTTTAAGAACTTGAACTGTAGTTCGAAACTAATTCGGATCCAAACATAAAAAAAGCCAATACATGTATACAAAATAAGTTAGTACGAAAAATTATGAAGATTCTATTCAGAAACCTTTCCTTCACTTTTCAATAAAATATTCGTTCTATCTCTAGTACGACTTTCGGCAAAAAGCAAGTAAAAAAAAATCGAGGATCACTCGTTGGACAGCATTGCTCTAAATCATGACCATTCTCTAAAAGTTCAATTAGAATCAATACAATGACACTCGGAACCATATCAGGCAGTCGTAACCAGATTATTACAATTAGTGCGAGATGAATTCAGTTCGGTTTTGGTGTCAACTGGAATTTTAGGTAATGATCACGTTCTTAATAGACCGTACCTTTAACCTTTGATTTTTCATTTAACAATAAAAATCAAAACAAGAAATATATTATCTTCAATGATTTTTCAAGGGTAACACCAATTTTTTATTTATCGGTTGTATTATAAACAACCGATTTAAACCTTGCAAAAGTCGTTAAAGTTTAAAACACCAGGCAATCTCATAAAACCTCACGAGCCAGATTATGTGTCAAATAAACTTTAAAGTATTATTTGGCAAGGAGCTTAAGAATTATAATGATTTAACATTTATAGTTATATTTCAATTATAAGGAATAGGTTAAATGAGCCCATTTGGCTGGCGCAAACAGTCCGAAACAGCTTAGGTTGTTCTCTATTTGTATTATTTAAGTTAAAAAACCAAATCTCCGACCAATTATAGCTGTCATTTATTAACAATAGGAGTGTGAAATTTCATTTGAATATGGCCAAAATATTATATTTGTAGAAAATAATCTAAACACAAGATTAATTTGACAGCTGTCGCTTTTCGTATCTTTTCTTTTCGTGTCTTGTGTGTAGCAATTACTCACTGCGTTCTTCCTTGTTTTCTTCAGTTCAAAATTATAGTCGACATGTTTTTTGGAAATATATAATTAAAAGCAAATGAGGGAGAGTTGTTCTAATTTCGGGGAAATTTGTGGAGCGAAAAGTTGGTGGACCGTGGATCCCACTTTATATATTTTTTTTTCTGTTGAGACGATGTTCTAAAAATTAGTGAGAGGGCCACAGTCACGACTGAAAGAAAGTGCTTCTTGTACAGGGGGCTGATTACCTTTTATAAAAAAATTTTCGATTTGAACGATTTAAAAAAAAAATATTTTTTATAATAAGTATTCAAGTTCTAGAAAGCGATTGCAGTTAGTTATGAATTCCGGAAAATTAGTTTTGGTGTCCTTTGATGAGGCTGCTATGTTGCTTAATGTCGGACTATGTCGTGGGATGGAAATTCCTTTCAAATAATATCTTTTGGTGTAAGTTTTACAATATGGTCATTTGGAACGGAGCTAGACCATTTTTAACCGATCATTATGAAATTGAGTATGGTGGATAAATAGGGGAAATATGGTCAATTAGGCGGAATTAGGCCATTTATTAAAAAGAAAATCAAATTCGAAGACAATTTTTAAGTGAATTCTGGAGCATGGCCAACTAGGACAGAACTAAAGATTATTAATTAACTAATGCTTCTAGAAGTTCTGGAATATTGATAACTGTGATGAAATTATGTATTTGTAGACCGTTCATTAATGTTTTTCATTAACCTATTTGCAGGACAATGTCTGTCAATCTTGGATAATTTCGTCGCTGGAGTGGCTGTAAGTTCTGACACCCAGATTATACTTAAACGCCATGAAATTCCAAGTTGGTCCTAAAAGTTTCGGAAAAGGCTCGATAGATTTTAAAGAAAATATAGTTGGTCCCGGTTCCTTGGTATTTAACCGATATCGTGGTATTTAACTGCTTTCCTATTTTGTTAATTTTGTTAACTTTTAGGGTTCCGAACAACCTCATTCGTTATGTAAATTGAACAATGTGAATGTTCTAAATAGATCGGGATACACCTCGGTTATAATAACAATTGGATTTTAATACAAATTCGGGATATGATAATGGAAAATTGTCAGTTTTATCAGAACTACCCCACTTTTCAACAGATTGAAATGTACCAATTTGAATGGATTAGGCTATTCTTCGACCCATTGAAATGGACTTCGGCTTGTTTATATTATGAAAAAACTGTTTCAAATATGAATTCCAATTGTGGTTTTGGCATATTGACAATTTAAAAAAACAAGCCATTTGTCAAACTTATGTTGTATTACGAAATTCCTTTCGTTCGGTATTTTTTCTGCAGTATTATTTTTTGGGTTCATTGTTGATGAAAAAATTACAGAACAATTTTATTTCACCTATCGTCGAAAAAACGAAATTTTGACTTTTGTAGTTTAGCGTTTTGTAGTTTTTCATAAACAAAAATGATGAAAAATTCATAAACAAAACATCAAAACACAAAATGAACAACGTACTTGACTACAAACTAAAAATATCGAAAAAGGGTCTGTTTGTTTCTACTATTATATATCATGTCGTCTCTTTCTTGCCATGTTCCTTCGGTAAAAAAGTTGAAGATAGATCAACTTGATGAAAAAAATACCGAAGAAATAAAACGTCATTTGCAACAAATCCTATTGGTTTACAAAAAACACAACGAACGGAATGAACGGAATGAACACAACAATGAACTCGGCTTGAGTTTTAATTGATTTTAATGGACCTAACCATTTTTCAACAAATTGTGATGATAAAAGTGATGTCAGTCAACTTTGACCGAGCGGAGGCTCAGTGCAGCAGAAACTGAATTTAATTTAAACAATTTTATATCATAAAGCCATAATGAACTTATTTTCACTAGAACGACGAACAAGTCAAACTAAAATTATGTTTATTACTGCTGAATTTAAAAAAATAAATTAAGAAAACAGTAACTTGTTCTATTTGGTCCGAATACATTTTCTGTAAAAGTTCGTTGATTACAGGTTTGTTTCGACATTTGGGAAACTTATTCAGTGAGAAGGTCGGTGCATGAGAACACTTTTCTACAAACGATTGAAAACTGGAAATGAAATGATATCAACATCTACCAGTGTTTTCCACACTAGTTTAAGAGAAATAGTTGGTGAACTATTGGGAAAGCAAATACACATCAAATATATTACTTCAAACCCAAAAATTTGGTTTGCGGTTTGAGAGAGATATTATGATTATTAAAAGTGTTAGAGTTAGTGTGATGTAGAAAGGAGTCACGGCAGACAACTCATGTATATTTTTAATTCGTTCAGTGAAATACAAATTTTATTTAAAAAATGTCATCGTCAATAAACAGAAATTTTGGTCATTTATATAGCTCCACACGACATTTTAAAACAACCCTCGATAATACTTTGGAAATATTAAATAAAGCATTTGCACTTTAAATAACCAAATTGTCAAGAATCTAGTGTCTTATTAATCAGAGCATTTCGGTTTTCGACCAAACTCTGCAGCACGAAAGTAATCTTAAGCTAATTTTTCACGGTTATTAAATTACACTGAAAAATGGTATAGGTTAGTTATATTTATATACGTCATCCATTAAAACTAAAGTACATACATAATATAAACACACCAAAAAAACCTTCTCATGAATAATTGCTTGTTGCAGCATTTTAAAATATAAATTATATACATTTGTGTATTTTAATTGTTTTAAGGTCAAATTTATAAGAAATTATCATTTTAAATTTATCCAATTTAATTTGAATTTTTTTCAAATCATGTTGACAGAAATAATATATGCGATATTGGTTGCACATTCAATCGATTGTCATTTGATTTATAATTAGTAAGAAATAAAATATCTTGTATTGCAATTTATTTTGACATCGGCATGTCATAACCAAAACATAAGTATGCAAATTGCACTATTACAAAACAAGAAAACATAGGTCTTCTTAGTTTAGTAAATTTTAAATGAAAACAGGCTAGATATAATGTGGTATGCGTAACCGCTACTTGTTGTGCTTTTTTGGATCATATATACTCGTACAGTAGGATAAAAATATAAATTCGTAAAACGTTTTCCCTCGTTTTTTTTTAACCAAAATTTTCCGCAAAAATATAATTAATAATTTTATGTATAGTGCACTGCTGAATTTTTTATTTCACCAGTATCTGATAAACGCAACCCCACAGATCAAAAGCTGATTTTCTCTTTTTATAACCCTTATGTACGTATCGAATCGATATACTAATAATTTATTTAAGAGCTTGAGTAGATGGGCAATATATCTATTTTACATAAACCAACATACAATCGAAACATAACGCATTGTACCAAAACTTACTTCACTTAAAAACAAAAATATGTAATTAAATCTGTAAAAATATAACAACGTTAATTGAAAAATATAACATGGCAGAGTATTTTTTACGTTTAAGTTTTATCCTCGCTTCTTTTTAATATTTAAAGAACCGTTCATTTAAGAAATTTCATTGATTTGATTTTTATCGTTCGTACAACTATTTTATCTGGATTCTTAAGATTTAGCATTTTATTTGTTTTAATTTTATTTTTTGTGTTAAAATATTTACATTCCATATCCATAAAAAAAAGAGTGGTTAAAATATCTTAGAATATTCTTATACTATGAATATTTGTCCGACTTGTTACCAAAATGAATTGATCTTTACACTTACACAAAAAATTAAAGGAACACTAAAATTTATCGACATGAATTCGAATGTAACAAGCCCAATGAACTATTGTGGGATGCAGTGGATATCCCTCTCTAGATTAATCAATCCAAAGAGGCACATCGAAAGAGCTGCTTTGACATTTTTTTTGATTACAACAAACATCAACTAAAAAAATCAGCCAAATTTATTAAATATATTTACTTTTCTTCATAAATATGGTTTTATTGCCAAATAGCAATGAATAAAGAGTAAATATCAGCAAATAACAAGTATCTCGCTTTCCAACTTGGCTGTCGTAGATTGGCGTAGACTCTTGTAAACCAAACTTAAATTTGAACGTATACTAACTATTTAAATAATAGTTATGGCGATCAAAATATTAGTGGTGCGCTCATCGCATGAGAACACAAAGAACAATGTGCATAGATAACATAAAAATCGCAGAGCCGTTACCCTGAAAAATTTTCGTTACACAGCATTTCACTTCTACTGCGATCTGTGCATACTCGTAAATTGATATTATGACTATTTTCCATTTCTGGAATAGTATAAACAGAGATAATTTATCGGGTATAATTGGTCTTTTCCGCCAATGTTTATAGGATGGACTCGATTCGAAATTCAACATCGTCGATTCAAACATTTATATTTTAATCTAGTAAGTCTTCTAATGCCAAAACAAACTTTTGCCACAACGTTTTTAAGAATTTCGTAAATGAATTCGACGTCCCACTAAACATCACTCCCGGCCAAGGAACACTTTTTGAGTTCCACCACAAATTAACTAAACCCAATCTGAAATGATTTAAAAAAAAAAAGCTTATTTGTTCTAAAATCGCTCGAAATTGCGATTTCATCTTTGAAGAAGGTTCTGACAAAATCATTCGTTGGTTGTGTAGATACGGCACCTATCGACCGATTGAACCTGTCTTCGGGCTATTTTTATTCTGGGAAGCGAATTCTTGCATAAAAGACATACTTAAATTCGTACGAATCAATACCTTAAAAATCTACTATGTATATGTGTACTCAGACTTGTATGGGATTTCAAACTTTGAAGGGTTAATGTCGTAGTTCTTATTTAAAAATTATTAATTTCGATGTACACAATTTTAAATTTAAGTCATATCGATTAAGAACTACTAAAAACTTCGTGCTAAAGCGTGTAGGAATCACAACGAAAATCATGGGGCGTTAAGCGTATACACCACTGGTGCAATTTGATATCAATTTAGATTATCCGGTATCGATTTTTTCCTTAAGTTACGTAAATGGGGTAGGAAGTCAACGAAAGTTTATAATACATCCGGAATTAACAAGTTTTACAAAAGTCATATTCTGGGGAAAACCACAAATTTCCCAGGATCCAAAAATTACCTTTAATAAGGTTATTGAAGCTAAAAACTAAGTGAAACTTGTTAAAAATCAAGCAAGGTTAACATTCATTACATCCTCTACCTAAATGCTAGACGAACCGAGTGCGATAAGGATGATTGCATTCAATTCGTATTCGATTATATAACTTCAAGTGCAATGGCTTTGACTGAGCTCTGTGAGGAATGAGCGGGGAACCCCCTTTTAACATCCAGCCAATTTTAATAATAACTCTCACTATCCTCTTGTTGGTAATTTTAGTTGTGACCTAGAAATAATATAATTGGATTATATGATATTAACATATGATTGGAGCAACATAAGGACTCCTCTTAGTGAATATTTTTTAAACTGAGGTAGATTCACGGAATTGAAATCACCAAGTTTAGCATAATAGTTCATTATCACTCAGAAAATGTTTTTTCTGCTTCGAAGGCGGTAGAGTATGAATGTAAATATTTTTAAATTTTTCTAATTTAACTTTTTTTTGTTTTGGCCAAGTGCATGGCTTTTTGGAAGCTTTGAGTTGTCCGTTTGTCTTTATTATGGTCTATGTCCAGTTCCTGCTAAAGTAAAATTTTCATTCGTGTTCAGTTTGGCTAAGCCATGCGATGAATTAGATAAAGTTGGTTCCATCCAATAATTTATTTAAATTTTAAAGTAATAAGCCACTGTATTAACTATTATTTGAATAAATTTGAATTCATCTAATGCTCAAATGTTAGTTCAAAATTTAGATTGTCCTTGGATTTGTGATGCGTTTTACGCAAATATTGGAAGAGTATTTGATAGTTGTCCACCAATTTTTTTAAGTAACGCAAGTTTAACCTCGTTACTAAGGTATTATAAATTGTCAGATCAATAACTGGTTCTACTGAAATACTGATATTTGGGACATCTAAACCCGGTATTACGTTACTAAAAAATCATGCGATATTCCGATATTTTAATATTCCGTAAACCAATATTGTAAGTCGTAATCCCATGGAAGGATCTGGCTGTCGCATTGAGGTTACAGTAATCAAGTTTTATCTTCGGATGAATAATTGATTAGAACATAGAGGTATATGGCCGTTCGGGGAAGGAATTTTCGCTTTTTTTCATTTTTGACGCTGATTTGATGGTGATGTTATTATTGCATTACATTTCAAAAGGCATTAAATTGTCTTAAAAGGAACTTTTAGTATAAACATCTCAAATCATACAGGCCCAGTACGACGCATTTTTAGTTTTGGGTGAGATAAAAAACTAAATAATATTCCTTTAACCCAGAAACGATTATTTCTAACTTATACTAAAATTACCTATAAAATCTTTGTGGAGAAAAACCAACCAACATGGTCACCACCAGTAATCGAACCCGAGGTCCTCGAATAACAGAGCAAGTGTTCTACTTACTATGCTAACGAAAGCACCAACTTTATGCAGTCTTAATTTGAGATATTTTCATCTTGATGGGACAATTTAAAGATTTAGCTGGGCTGGATGAAAATAAATAAATTACTCACCCAGAGATCATTTTCGAGAATTCGCTCCAAATCCGAAAATATAAAATCAAAGCTCATAAGGGCGCTTGTCAATTAGAATTCTAAGTATTAGTCGTACGTTAGGGATCGTAGCTTTCCAAAAAAAGTAATAATCCCAAAGACATAATATTTCTAATGTAAACAAATCCCAAAAAACATTATCCCAAAAATAAAAATCCTTAAAATAGTAAAAATCTCAAAAAATGACTCAAAATTATTACAGCAGATAAATATTTAACGTTTATTTATTCCAAATTTGTAGTTTTTTACTTGGGAATGCAAAATTAATCTACGAAAAATGAATATTTTTAGCAATATTCGGGTCCCGTGGTCGAAAATTAGTTTTTGATAACTGTTTTATGTTGTCAAACTTTTTAAAATTTTGTTTCATTTTTGGAATTTGTTGGCCTTAACTCCGGCCAAAAATTGTTTTGGAAACATTTAGTTCCTTTCCTATCTGGCAACGATACGCTGATTATCATCCTAATATGGTACTGTCCAAAATAAAATGAAAAAGGCAATTCAAATTAAAATATCTGAGTAGAATTCTGCCATGCTAAGAAAAAGTCCCATTTGCCTTTTTGTTATTTTGAGTAATTTCAATTTTAGTGTTATGGTTTACCACGGCTTAATACTAAACTCTTATTTTAAACTCTTTTTTTTAACACCTATCCTATTAATGGAGGATATGTGACTTTTTTATCAAGCAGATAAATAGGTTTTCGTTTGCTGAATCCAAATAAGTCTCTAACTAATTTTTCGATTTTTGGCGTTTTGTGCCTTTTTTCTTTACGACGGCAGAATTGCTTATTTTTTGCGATTAAGCAAAACACAAGAGACACAACTTCAATGTCAATATGTTCCCATATATACTAAGAAGTTACATGGAACTACATACCATATTCCATCCATCAACCAGCAAGAATGCACAGCCAATATTTTTAAATTAGTTACGGTCCCTAACAAAACAAGCAGTTCGTTTACTTTCCCTTCACAAAAGTCTTTTTTGGACTTGTTCGGTAAATGTGAGTATTTGGTTTACAACTCACAATTACTTCTCGAGCTTTTTATGATGATGGTTGGGTCTAGACTGATTTGTCAATTTTGCATTATAGCCAATTTGATGCACTTTTCTCGAGGATCATGTGAATGATCTAAAGACGAATTTTCAAAGTTGAGGCACTATTTTTCAAAAATGTGGATATTTTGCTTTTTCGAAAAAACGTTTTCTTTTCGCACATCTCCATTTAAAAATTGTATTACATTTTTCTAAGTCTATAAATGGAAAAGAATCCCTCTCACGCTAAATAACTATAGATATTTTTGTATATTATTCTAATAAAATGAATACCTTGAGAATCTGAATTGATTAAAATTAATAAGCACTACCCCCTTTAAAGTATAAAGATATTTAAATTATTAGGGAGTGTTTTAACTTGAAAAGCAAATAAAAACCCCGATTATGCTAGTCGGGTTGATTGTCGTTTCAAGTGACAATAAAATTCTGCTATTTATATGAAAAATTAGCCAGTGTTATGCAAATATGTGGCTTGAGACGAAGAACACAATTAAGAAGTGACTACAGTAGTAAACATAATAGAAACTTTGAAAAAGCGGTTATGTGGCTTCAGTATTCTTATAATTTTATAATCCGGCAGAATGGAACTAATTTATAAAGAATAAAGTTCTCATCTGGCCATTATCAGTATATCTAGGCAGCGACAAAAGTAGTATTGAACTAATGTTCCTTATGCGTGCAATTAAATTTTTTTAAATTATACCGCCAAATATTTGTAAAAAAAAAAAAATTAAATTCGAAATAATGTGCATAACCATTCCCGGTTGGTTATGGTATCCAATAAACTTATTTCCAAATTCAGAATTCAATTTTAAAATTCCCAACTTCTGAATCCCAAATTAATATAAATCCATTAACATTAAATACTAGATTTAAAAATCTCAATAGCAAAATCTATAACTTTTTCTTTTGCTTTTGGGATACTGTATGGCTCCCATTCCTACGTGCAAATACAATAGCAGACTTAAAGGCGTTGTAGAGATAATAGATAATCTGCATAGTTATACTCTGAGTTAGAATTATTTTTTCTACTTTACATTTATTTATTGGTTTATCGATACTGAAATTCCTATTATGCTAAGTAAGTTTTTGAGGGCCCGAAAAATTTTTAAATTTCAGGCTTATAAAACCTAATCGTATTGAAAATTTTAAATATATTTCGATGAATTTCGGCAAGATTTTTGTGAAACTTTTCTGTCTGCATTATGTCTACGGTAAATTGCTTAAGCTCTCGCCAAAAATTTAGTAAACTCATTGGGAAAAGTTTTTAAAACTGATAATAATAATATTCTTAATTGTGTGTAAAATTAATGTTGGGCAATAGCAATATGTAAAGTAAAAAATTGAACAGAATATAAATGCTACGTGTCAGATTATGAAAGTAGTTGTATATAATTCTAGATAAAAATTTATCTCATGAAATATGAGATATATAGAGGCAAATTCCATGTTTTTTCATCTCCGATAAACTTTTATCACAAATTTATCTCAATGTTATATGTGAGGGACACGCTAAGTTTAGCTGTAAATAACCCCCAGATTAAACAATCCATCACATTTAACTGCTAGTCAGATTAGGTTTTGTTAGGAATCATCTTTTGGAATTGGATTGGTAGTTTAAGTCCTTTCTCGTAAAAGACTGTTTCACACTACATATCGAAAATCAAAGATTTACAACACCTGTAAATATTTTTTTTTTTAAATAAATATTTTTTTTTTCAAATTCTAGTGTTACTTCAAATTTCTCTATTAGTGTATTTTCTGCTCTGCATAAAATCACCCTATATAAAAGTATATAAAATGTTTTATGCTTGCTATGGTACAGTGCGTGTATTGAATTTATCATTTAAAACTATATACAGTAAATAATAGTTTTAAGTTACAAGACGTGTCAACGGTCAAAACAATAAAATAAAAACAAATTGTAGTTATGAAACGTTTTAAAATTTATAATTTTTTATAGGTAGGTGGTCAACAAGTTCGTTTTATGGAACACAAGTATGTGTAAGCATAATCGTCGATGCATGCAATTGAGTAAAGATCGACCTGCCATAAGTAAAAAGTTAGATGTAATCCATTTCCAATTCTGTGTCTCTTAAAATAATACATTTGATACAATATTATAAAACATATTATAATATTATTGTCGTAGAATTTCATTCCATTCCAGCAAATATTTAGCATTGAAACTTAATATTATTCAACTTTTATTTATAATTCCACAAGGTGTGTAGGTGTAGCTTGACTACATACATTTAGCAATATACATATATAATATATGTAAAAGTATACATATACATTATACATATTATATATATATATATATTTAACTATATAAAGCTTTATACTTTTATTAAATTTTTATCACAATTTTGCACAAATTTTCTCTCAATTTTCACAGCTTTTCAATTATATTTCAATAATACACAACACTTTCAAAACATAAACCACAAAACATGCTAAGAATAATAATTGCTTTTTTTATCACATAACACACTTTTATCGTTATCACACAAACAAATTCACAGAAGTAATGCTTTTAATCAATTAAAAATTAAAAATAAATTAATTTTATAAAATCGCGAAGTGCACGCGCGATATCCAAGTGCTGCTATACGATCGGAATGAATGTTAAAATACAACTAAACATAAAAAAATTTTAAAATTAAAAAAGTATGTATAAATAAAAAATAAATGGAAAAAGCTTTTGTTATTCATTCCTACACACAAATGAACGAATGCTACACCCCGAGTACATTCACAATATGCTTGTTGTATATAAGAATGTTTTGGATGGATGGACTGACTGCGGCAATAATACGAATGTAAGGTAATAGAAAGGTATATTATGTATGTACATATGTATATAAAATATCAACGTTTTATATATATAAAATGAAATCACGTAATTTCAACTTGATTTTGAAATTTTTATTTTATAATTTCTTAAGCGATCATAGTAAGGTATACAGCAACAACACACGATATTACGATTGCTGAAATTTAAATAAATAATTTTTATCTTGATCACACACTCGAATCTTATACAGCATATATAAATAAAACACTAAGTCTTGATAAAAATAATAATAAATTGAACAATCATCTTAACTGGATGGTTTATTAGTACGGTATTGTTCCGGTTCTGTATATTATATTGAAAAGACTTTCGATATTAAATGTAATTTCTTATAAATAAGATCAAGGTAATTTTATACGAATTGTAATGGTCTGAAGGTTAACCTGAGAATCAATGTATGAAATATTACGGTAGGAGTGATTTAATGATAAAGATAAAATTTAACAGTGATCATGAATTGAACGTGAAGAATAAATTTAGTGCAGACTGCTGATATAAAGATATATGAATATAAGTAGTTAGTTGATTGAACCTTCTCGCGGGTGAATAACTTCAGTTTCGATCAAATACGATAAATATTTTTCGGTCAACCATGAATCCGATAAATTGGAACAACATAAATTAAATAATCGAAAATTTATATTGATTTACACAAGTACATACAAAGTGTAGTTTAACACTCCTTAAAATATAAAATTCTGTAAATATTTAAAATGTTTTTCTGACCACACAAAAGTTTAATTACAAAAAGCATCTTCAGTTTGATTAAACCACAAACAATTCCAATAAGGTTTAAATGTGGTAATTAGGAAGGCCCAAGACAGCAACTGAATAGTGTATTCCATACAAAAAATTTTGGTCTTGAAGAGGACGAGAATAACACTCTCTTAATTCTGCTGTGATTTCTAAGGCAACTCGAAAATTCTATATTCCTATTAAAGATTACAGGATGCTGATTTCAAATTGAATCGGAATTTAGGTAAATTTGTAGAAAAAAATAGTCTAATATAAAATAAAATTAAAATATAAAAGAGTTACATTGAATAGGCGCCAATATTTTGTTGAACATAATAGGATGTGTATTATTTTAACGTTAAGAAACCATGAGCATCTTCCAATTATTGATTCCTACAAAAGTCAACGTCGTGTGTGGTGTTTGTGAGTGTTTCGTAGAATCACTATCTGAAGCCGCAGTTGTAAAATAAATAGTCTGGAAACAAATTTTTTGACAAAAGTTAGCCTAATTTTTGAATAAAATCAGTTTTTTCTTCTAAAAAATCACTATTTCATGTACTCAATTCCAGAATTGATAATTTGGGCAGAATTGTGGTGAAAAAAAATGTAAATTACAAACCGTAATTTCCGCTTGAATTTTGGAAAAATAATCTGGACTAAGTATGTTGCAAATTTAATTTAAGATTCTTTTGTTTTTAATCGATTTTCTGGTAAATGCTACAAATTTTAAAAAATTTGTAAAACACGAAAAAATCCCGTTTGGGAGCTACCACTTCTGGTGGACCGTTTATACAAAATAAAGTTACACTAATTCTCAATTCTCTAACCCCTGTGGTTGAAGAGTTCGCCTAGTTTAAATATTTTGTTGGGACCGCTTTTCAGCTTTTTGCACACAAAAATTTATTTTTATTTTACAATGAATAATAATAATCGTAAATCGCTGAAAATGCCTCTTCGGATCGCGGAGGCATAATCTCGTAATGATAAAATTGATAGCCTTTCCATCCATTTTGCCAATGTCCGAGGATTCGTGACTAACAAAAATTGCGGATTGTTAGTGAATTCACATTTGAATATAAAAATTCTACAAAAGTCCATATTCTGGATCTTTGTCTAATCCCCCATTCCATAGAAATACGTGTCGAGGCTGGAATTGAAAATTCTGACCATAAGATCATTTTAAAATCTAAGTAATTTATCTATCTTAAATTAGTTTCTTGCTTTTTGATGAGTAACCGGTTACTCATTTTACAATAATTTCTTATTCTAATTAGAACTGCCCAGCTCCAGCGAGTTCTGACTCTGCAGTCTTCTCACGCCATTGGTGGTACAACAACATACGACGGATATTTCGCTCCTTGATAATCGTGGTACGAGATTCCTGGCTTCTTTCTTTATTTCATCGGTGACGTATTCCATCTTTAAGTCGCTATAAAGGTTGTCGTTCCTATAATGTGAGTGACATGGGACATTCAAAATCCCTCACACCACTTTATTTTGGAGGTCTGCAAATGTTGCTTCTGTAGTACCTAGAATAGGTCCAAGTACGGTACCTTGTGGTATGCGAGGGTTGTCTGAAAAGTTTCCGATCTCAACATGAAGATGGCAGCATTCGTCAACAAGTTTGCTCATGCCCTGAAAAGTACTCACCGAAATATTAGCCATTTTGGACGTGTAGTTGTTGTTTTACAATCGTTTAAGTATTTACCAACATGAAATGAGCAGCTGAATTTAAACGCGGCCGTACCAATTTGGGTGACGATGAATGTTTGGGATATCCAAAAACGGCAACCACTGACGAAAACATGGCTCAAGTTCACCAAATGGTACTAGACAACCGTGGAATTGTGCACCGCGTTTGATCACTTTGGGCCAGAAACGTCTTCAAATGAAAATTTCCAACGTTCTGTTGGCGCAGTTTAGGCGCCAGTAATGAAACTTCTGGTAGTCAAAATAGTGGACTACCAAGTGGAAATCGGCTCCAAACAAAAAAAAACAAAGGCTGTTCCTTCGGCTGCGAAAGTGATGGCGACTGTTTGCTGGGACAGTCATGGGGTTATCTTAAACAATTATCTTCAAAAGGAAAAAA
This sequence comes from Nephrotoma appendiculata, assembly GCA_947310385.1. NCBI lineage: Eukaryota > Metazoa > Arthropoda > Insecta > Diptera > Tipulidae > Nephrotoma > Nephrotoma appendiculata. The sequence continues at coordinate 17,789,013 of OX371224.1, forward strand.
CCATTACAATTTAGAGAAAAACGGGCACATAAGCAGAAATCTTGCTCCACCAAAACATAGCGCCGCCTCACACGAATTACGGTTTTAACTGCTTGAGCCTCCTTACTTAAGCGATTTTTTTGTTGTTCCTTAAGTTAAAAATTGCACTCGGAGCACAGAGATTTTCGTCGAATGAGAAGGTCATCACGTTCGAAACTACTAGTTTGCAGAGAAAGACGCCGAGTACTATTTGGACGGGTTGAAGAGATGGGAGCTTCGCTGGGAGAAGTGTAAAGACTTATAAGGAGACTATGTAGAGAAAGAAAAATAAACTTGACGAAAAAGTGTTTTGTATTTTGGTCGGAATTTAATAAAATTGCTTGGGTATGTCTCGATGCAGTTTAAATTCTAAAGCCCTTGGTGCTAAACTTTGTCGAAAGCTTGAGCTATACTTAAGAAAATACTGAAGCATATATTTCAATTGTCAAATGCATCCTCAATGACATACATTATTCTATGAACTTGTTCAACTGCAGAGTGATTTTCTCAAAACCCATAACTGGTGCGGTGCAAATAATTAATTATTTCGTCTATTATCGATTTCGGCCTGTTGAGCAGCATTTTTTCAAATATTTTTGATATGACCAGAAGTAATGATATCGGTCTATATGATTTTTTACCGTTTGCTGGTTTACCTGGTTTAGGAATCATAATTATTTCAGCCAGCTTCCATTGGAGTGGAACGTATTTCAGTCCGAAGGCTGCATTAATTATTTGAACTAATTTACGCAAACTTTTCTCGGGAATGGCTTGTCCATACTTAAAATTAATATTGAGTTCAGCTTTTAATTTCAAGATGTCTGTTTACGACATTGTTACATCCAAATTTTTCACAATCCAATTTTTAAAATCATTTGAAAAGAAGCTGCCAAAGCTGTCAAAGAAAATTGTCACATGAGAAATAGAAGAGCAACGAAATTTCTTTCCAAGAATGTAAGGCCACACGAAATACAAGTAAACAAAATCTGTGCTGCATGTAGCTTAAATAGCCGACAACGTATAAGCTGCCAAAACTTCTAATATTTCTAAAAAGCTTCCATGTCAGCATTGAAATGTGCAAATGGTGCTTTGGTGGTGGATTCATATTTGCAGGCATATTTACTGGCAAACGCCTTCAAATCGAACTCGACCTTAGTTCCCCAACGGAGTTACACCTGAGAATATTCTCGCTAAGTTTTATAAAACTCGAAGGGAATAGGGATAAAATCCGGTTGTTTTTTATGGAATCGTTGAATTTTTTTCAATAGGTTGACTATTTTAACTAGTACACAATCTAGTAATAAAATCAGTTGTGGTCAAAAGTACACAGGTTGTTAGTTAAATTGCATCTACAATGATTAAGATATTTGGAATGGTAAAATAAAACATCTGCAAATGGATTGTAATCATCTTTATACTTTTAACTGAATTTATTAAAAACATAAACAACGAAAAATACGTGTTTTTCTTTAATTAAAATTTGCATAAACACACAGGTTTTTTTATAAATGAAGTAAAAAAGTTGTATATGTTTCTAATACCCATACACAACAGAAAACAATGTTTCCTCCGTATTTCCATTTACTTCTGTAAAAAAATATATAATGAGGTCTGTTTAATTAAGAATTATATAACAGCATTTTGTAATAAAATCTAAATAAAATAAAAACGAATTCGGTGTTCCGTAAAGAATACAACGTACGAGTAAATAATTACACGCGAAAAAATAACCAAAATACCAAATGAATCCGCAACATAAAACATTTCAATGTCAATAAATAACATAAAAGGGCTCCCTGAAATTTCGTTTGCCAATGTGTGTTGTAGTCGTTCGATACCCTCCCATTATTTATTATGCATATAAATTTCGGTGTGGTTTTGAATTCAATTTTAATATTTTGACTACGCCGCGCTATAGTTTTGCATTCTGTTTTGGAAAATGTTCAATGAATCCGGAAATGAAAAAAATTGTTTTGCTTTGTCTTGTTCCGGTTATATTATGTACATTGTACATATATGTATATGCATATAAAAGCAAATAAAAACTATTTATTATGGCCAAATATAAATGACTGAAGCATTAATATTGATTGTTTGCTGTATTTGTATACAATATGGGTAAAAAACACACATCCAATGTTAAAATACGAGTTAATATTTTCACTTGCATTAACAAAGAGTTGCATGCTACCTTTGTACGGATGACCTAACTTTTGTTATTTTTTTAGAATTTAGACTTTTAATTTACGTAGGAGGGGGCTGGCCTAATTTAACTCTAATGCATTAATAACATGTTACATGTAGATCAAATCTAAGAATCAACTTAAAATCAAAACAAGACATACACAAATATTATATTCAATCAATCAAACAAAAGTTGTTAATTAACCCAAATTGTATAAAATAAATTTTCAAGTCGATTGAACAAGGTATTCTACCCACATAAGTAGTTATTTTGGCACATAAAAATGCGAAAAATGTAACCCGAATTTTAATTATAAAAAAAAGTGTAAACACTGTAAGGTACTGTACCAAAGGGATTTATCATCCAAACTAATCTTATTGAAATTAATTAAAATGTTATTACCTCTTTTCCAGGTAGATCCGAGTTATTGTCATTATAATTTCATTAATTATTATTAGATGTATGTTTATATAGCGTATGGGGAGAGTTATGTTCTTAATAATACGTAGGTATACAAAACTTAGAAGAATTAACCCAGTTATGTAAATGAATTATTATTTTTATTTTCTATACTAGTAAATGAAGAGAAATTAACTTGTTGTCTGCCAGTCCTATCTACAGACAGATATTTACATACATTGATACAATGTTGCGAAGAATTAGGTTGCACCAGTTAAAAATTCACAGTTGTCGCCAATTTAGTTTAATTATAAAAATCATGAACATATACGAGTACACATTGTAAAATATTAAATTAAATGCATGTACTATCTTAACAAACTTTTACATAGCAGCCAACATAATTTGAAGTAATGGAAAGAAAACAAAACTTATGGAAATGGTAAGTCGTATTATTAAACTTTTTATAATTAGTTTATTAATAATTAATTATTATTTTCATATGTAGTCCAATGGACATTTTTTAGATTTAAGCAATATAACCGTAAGGGTAAACCTATTTGAATAATTGTGGCATCTGATCCTCTATATATGCGCGTCATTTAACACGTATGCTTGAGCCTAAATCGATATCTGACAATCGTACTAGATAGCTAGATGAAAAGTTTAACACTTTCTAAACTATGCGGGTCATGCACATTTATTCCAGTGGAAATATCAAAGTGGTCAAAAAATCTCAAATTTTTTTCTTGAAGGTTCAAACAATGAAAGTATAAGCATTTTACGTTTTAGGCTAAAACAGGAATAATATACTGCTAATCCGCTATTCCACACTTTGATTCTTTCGTCGTGGTTCTTTTCTCGTTTCCTTCCCCTTCACCAACAAACTAACAACAGTTTGTAGGTGAAGGGGAAGGAAACGAGGAAAGAATCACGACGAAAGAATCAAAGTGTGGAATAGCGGAATCAGAATATAAAAAGAAATGATACCTACTAACTATTTAGAATGATTTTTAATGACTTTTTTTTTTTAAAGAAAGTATTAATTATCCAATGGATTTAATAGAAAAGACAAGATCAATTAATACCTCCCTTTCATTCACGCACACACCCACCCATTTACCTACTCACACAACTACAGTGTACTACCTGTACATTGCAAGATTTATGTCAACCTGTACATTGACATGGACGGTGTCGGTGCTGAGTTCTGCACTCCAAAAGAGGGTCTTAGTTGTGTTTATTAACTTTACCGATCGTAATCGATGAAGAAAATTAGCTTTTGCATCCTGGCTTTTCTGGGATTCGAACCCAGTACATATCGCTCAAGGTCACGAAGCTTTAACCACTGCACCACTTGTCCGGGTAATTTAAATTGTTTAACGAAATTTTATGTTGATGGTTATAGTCTGTCCTTCTCGTCAATTAGGGCCGAATTTGATACATTTTGCCATAGTTCGATCATTTTAAAAGTTTAGAAGAGCCCCTAAATATCATTTATAATAATCGAAGGTGTGCAATAACCATATATTGGTAATGTACAATGTTTTGATTGACAGTGTGTAACAGTCAAAAAAGGAACAGCTTCGAACTTAGCTTCGAATAATAAGCCTTACAAAAATCAAAAGTGTATGAATTTTGTAGAAGAAAAGTCATATATGAAAAGAGCACATCAAACGTTTGGCATTATAAATGTACTTTGAAAAAAAAAAAATCAAGATTCGATATCCATCGGCCGACACGATTTTTGTCAAAATGCAATGATTTATTTACATCGAAAACAAAAACCACCTCGAATATAGGCATATATTTAATTCAATCCTTTACATGATCATGGACCGTCAGAATTGTAAATGGTTACATATAAAATTGAGAATCTTGAATTTTTTAAAACGTCGACTTGCAACGCTATAATTTCATGTTCCCAAGGTTGCGCGTTATGAATATCGAAATAGCTCGTAGCAAAGAGTATCTAAAGTTATAAAGAGTAAGAAACAAAGGAAAAATGTTCAACAAAAAATGCGTGGGTTATGCAATTTAAATGGACTAAACAATACACTATACAAATGAAATAGAAAATCGTTGTGTAAGTGTATTGTATAACCCATTTAAATTGCATACCCACGCATTTATTGGCCAATTTTTTCCTCTGTTTCGTTACTCTTTATAATATTACTTACTCTATGCTGGTAGTCAATTAAGAAATGAAAACAGAAAGAAATGAACTTCTATGAAAAGCTTCAACTTTGCCTTCGGAATCAGATTAATAGGAATGTTTTAGAAGATTCGTTATCTCTAAAATTGAACTATGTAGTTCAAATAAAGTATTTTTTAACTAAATAATACAGCCACAGCAATCAATCAATTTAGTGACATTGTCGAGAGCTTTAAATTTAATCCTAAAATAAAATAAATTATATGTGTACGCAGGCAATAACTTTGATTCCATAAACTGAAAATAAAAGAAGGCATATTGCCCATTTTTCATAACGCTGTCACAAACACAAAATGATTTCATTTATTGTTATAAATCTAAACCTTAAACTTTAGTTTAAATTATATCATAATAATATCAAACACAGCATGCCAAAAAACCTCTACTACCAGAGATAAAATTTGCATTAAAACTAGGTATGTACACATATTTCATAATCATTTGCCATACCCATAAATTATACTCTGTTACATCATCATAAAGCTTTTTTTATAACTGACATTATTCACAATAAAGCTCTTGTTTTATGTATATGCATGCAGTATTTTTTGAAATATTGATTTAGAATTAAAAAAAAGGAAAAACTCAAAACAAAAGATAAACTTAATGGATAGAAAAAAAATTATTCAAGTTAGAATGAAACTGCGATGAAAATGCAAAAGAAAACAATAAAAAAGCCTTTTACAATCAGTTCTTTGTTAATTTTTCATTATACTGAAATGTAAAAGTAAATATTAAAATAGAATTCTGGGGTGGATTTTTTTACTTCTGAATGTACTCGTATAAATATCACCTCACATATGACGCAAAGTGTGAGGACTACTGTGTATGATTAATGTTGTTCATGAGGCACGTATGATTGTATGTATAGCATATTACAAAATACAGAAAAAATGTTTATATGCAAGAAAAAAGAAATATTTCAAATTATATTTATGACTTGGTTGTGATCGAATGTCGAACTAACCAACATATAACATATAAAATAATAGTGTCCGTTCTTTGCAATCTAATTGCATACAAATGAATTTAATTTGTATACCTTTGGATTATTCACATTTTATTTGAATCTTGGGAAATCAAAAAAAAAATATTTTGAGTAACATTGTATTTTCAATTTAAATATCAAATTATACAACTTTTAATTTAAAACATGTTTTCGGTTAGAAAGGGTACTTTATGAGATATTTGCAATACCTTTTCTACTATCGCTTTTCTCGGTATTGCGGTACAATAAAATCGGAAACTGAAAACTTATAGAAAAGGATGCTTTTCCTGTAAGTTAAAGGTATGCTAAACTATGTATCAAAAATTATTTCACTGAATTTTATTTTTCTGGTAACAAACAATGGCAACTTTCGGAACTTTTTTTTCTTTAGTTAAGCATCACCTACCAACCACTGCTGAATTTAAAATATCGTTAACCCATGATATAGTGTCCATTACGATATTGTGAATTTATTTAAAATTGAACAAACTGTGACGCTGCTCCATTTTCCGATAGATTTTCAAACAGTTGAATCGAGTTATGTCAAATTAAAGCATCTGAATAATTTTACAAAATTGAGGAATAATCCGAAATACCCCTTTTGTACTGGGCGGAAGTTGACACTATAACCTAACTTGAATGTTCTAGTGAATTCTAAAAGAATCGTAGTATTCCACGATTAGTGAAAATATTGTATTTTTGAGAGAAACAACAGGAAAATGTAATGGTTAGATTTTTGAATTCGTGCGCAAAATGAAGAACAAATGTTACCGTTATGATTTTGTAATTATGCGTCCATCAAATTAAGTCTAGAAACTCTCCAGAATAAAATAAAGCCATAAAGATAAATAAAAAAATAATTAATCAATTAAAACATAGAAATATGCTGTATTAGGTTTACTATAGACACTCAATTTTGAGCAATAGCCGCTCGAATAATTTTGACATTCTTTCGCTAGTTATAAGTTATATATGTATCGCTCCATAAATTAGTGTAATCTATTAAGAACAGGTACCCATATTTGAAAGCGTTCGCGTTGCAAAATAAAACTTGTGCAAGAAGGTGAGATTACCAAAAGTTGATGGTAGCTGGTTTCAAAACTGAGCATTAAAATTGTTCTATAGCCTGCTATCAGATTTTTAATACTTTTTATATTTACGTTCAGTATGAACAGTTTAATCTAGTGAATTATAAAAAATTTAAACCATTTGTAATCTCGAAATCGCTTTTCACCATTGAGATTTCGATTTCCAACTTCAACATATTTCTGCTTTTAAACATTTTATTCATCAGTAATCTCGATGGTTTCTCTGCCATCTTCGATTTTTTTGTAACAATAAAAAGTTTTAAAACTTTCCACATACTGCACAAAACGTGCTTTACATGTCCTTTGTAATGGTCATACAAGTTTAAAAATTTCTTTTTTAATTTTATTAAAACCGTGGCTTCTAAGGTTGCTCTTCTAAGATTGTTAAAGATCCTCTTTAACTGCTAAATGTAAATTGTGTATTTCCTTTACACAAGTTAAAATAATACCGTTATTTAAAAGGAATTAAACAATAGCTCGTTATTTTATTATTTCTTTTATAATCCAGATTCTAAATATCGGTGGTTAGGCGGTTTTTTGTTTAATTGTTTGGATGTGGGATAAATTAATCCAGATCTATGAAAAACTTAATTTTGAATGGTGGTTACCTACAGATGGTAGTTAATTTTCAATTGAAAAATGGAAGAGAGGACAGTTTCTTGAAATCTCGCTTTATCAATTCCGGATTAGCCTCAAGACTAAACAGTTGGGTGAAAAACAAGTAATAACCGTAAACTAAATCAAATGTAGCTTAGACCAATACGTTATCGGACAGAGATTATTTAAATTATTAAAAATTATAGCTTGGCAACTTGTGCTACCATTTGCCAAGCTTTAATTATAATAATTTAAGTCCATCTAATCGGCCATCATGGTTTAAAATTTCACACAATGCTACTGAAATAGCAGCTTGTAAATTGGGTTACTTACGTTGTGCGGTGTCGTTCGTTATTTTGCAATTATCGTAGATAAAGACATTATGAATTGGAAATGAAATATAGTTGTCGAAACGGTCCTTAATGGATGAGGAGCTCGAAACAGTACAAAACTGTTTAAGTTCCACATCGACTGTAGGATGCATAATTAAAATCATCAAATACTTTAAATAATGTGACGAAAAGCACTAAAATCAACGCATCATTATAACGCCAATCTCGGATTTTTTTTTTAAATTTTTCTGCCAGTTCGAGATTATTGTAAAACTAAAAAGACTAGAAAATATTTTTTTTTAATATACAGAATCAAATAATATTGCAAGAAACATTAGTGCTATAAGGCGGTTTGGGAAGTTCTCGATTTCAGTATACTGATGAAAAAACCAGATAGGTTTAAAAATATATGACTTTCTTTCCAAACCTTGAGAACCATTGAGTATTGGCAGGTTGTCAATTGTTAAGGATCCCTCAATTTTAGTATGCGGGATAAAAGCAACACTTATATTCCACCACAATTAAAACACGAAACGTGACCCTTTTTTAAATGTTGTATTTAGTTCTCGAGTTGTACACAATCTAATTTTGAAAAATCTCGTCCTTCTATTAAAATTAAAATAAAATGGTTTGATTTTAAAATTTAGCTTTTATAGTTTTGATCTTTAACAATCGTGACGTAAAGTAATTATTTTATAGAGATTTTATACTTCAAAGAGAATGGAACCCTTGAAAAGAGAATCTCTACAGAATATGAGATATTTAAAAAAATTCTTCTCAAATTTTTGAAAAATCTTTAACTATTTATAAAATGCACAAAACGATATTAACATTTTTTAAAATTAATTTAGGAATATGTTTTACTCAATAGCGCAACCTTTGAAAAATAATAGCAAGTTTCTTATTTAAATCCGTAGATCGAGTAGATTTTGAAATCTGAAATTAGATCGATCTGGTCGATTTGAAATAAGAAACGGGTTTCAGATTTGGTAGATAAAAAAAATTATCAACTGTCATCGAACTGTCAAAAAATACAGTATTAAAACAAATAAATTGTTATTACTTATTATTTGAATTCAAATTATACGAACACGAAGAGAATATTGCGAATGAACGAATACGAACACGAAAGGAATCTTAACGTTATAAATTACTCTGAGGAAATTGTACCACGAATGTGAAATTGTACCACTTCTTGCAAATACTAAAAAATATGGCTGTATAAAATAATTATTTCATTATTTAATAAAATCAATATAAAATAATAATTAAAATTTCTTTCTGTTTCCATTTTAATAATGTTTGCAAAAATAAACAAAAATGATGAGAATGACAATATAGATTTGAATCGATCTAATCAATCTGAAGAAAATTAAGAAACAGCAACAAAATTGATCAGATCGATCTGAGCTGAAATAAGAAACAACTTTTTAATACTCAGATCGATCAGCTCGATTAGATCGGAAATAAGAAACACATCATTAGTTAGATGTGACACTATTAGTATTTCCGAGTACAAATCTAAGTAGTTAGAAAACGGTCTATTGAAATAAAATGTAAGAAATATTTAATTTCAATTGTAGTTTTATGCCAAATAATGTTGGCATTATATTTTATTTGTCCACATTTGTCCACAGACAACTAACACTATCACTCTAATTGGTTTTTAATAAAAATCGTGACTTAGATTACCGAGAAGCGCCGGATTGAATGTGATAAAAATTGAATGCGCGTACCAAATGGATCACTCCAATGTATTTGTTTCTCTGTGAGAGCCGCAAGACAAGACAAAATGTTTCAATTATTTGCACATCCAATGCGAAAATGTTGCAAGAAAAGTTTAAAAATAATTTTTTACAACGCGGAAATGACATTTATCATTACAATAATCAAACTTATTTTTTAAATGATAGGGTCAATAATTTATTGACTATATGTATAATGAGAATCATAAGACCGCAGCCACCACATATTGATACAAATACCCCCAGACAATTCCGCCTCGACCTTACCTGCAGTTATTCCTTGGTTTTACACCCTCGATCAGTATCTTTCGCCAACAACCCCTCTACCTCCTGCCATTCACCGATCAATCCTTTACCACGGTCCTATAATCGTTATAACTTAGTTAAAAACCGATCATGTTGAATGAGACGGTAATCTAATATGATTTTAGGTCATGATTTTTAGAATATTTCCATTTAACCTATTAATGAGCCTTTTGACAATGGGAGAAGTGGTTCATCAAATGATCGTAGTCAAGCATTGAAACTTTTACTAAAGAAATGGATTGTCTATTTATGTGATTCAAAGCACGTAAAAATTTATAAAACTGATTTAAGCTTTATAAAACTGATTTAGGAATTTTTCAGAATTACTCAACAATCAAACGGGTTTGAGATTTTATCCCAGTTAATATTCCCCCACTATGCCCCCTATTGAACTAACTACCACTGTCTATTAAACCGCTGTCGTTTCCCGACGCAATACGCGTTCCAGTCATTCCTCTCCGGCTATTTAACCCGGTAAAATTTCATGAAGTTAAAATTTAAAATGCCCTAGTTCGGTATTCTATTTCAACTAACTTAACAAACATCTTAATGATAGATTAAGAAATTGTCTAGTTGTATAGAAATTGGTCAGAATACAGAAAAGTCTATCGCCGTTTCACAAATATTACAGTACTTAGTCTACACTAATATTGGTGATCTCAGTTCCTCGCAGCATAATTTAATTTCCATCTGGTATAACAAATATCGTTATGATCGGTAAAGAAATTCCTATTTCTATCCTAGTTAACAACAATCGTAATTTCATGATGAATATCTGATTGATGAGTGAAGTTCTGGAAACTTCTGCAATAATTTTTATTACACATAAATGCCATTCCTTTTATTAGTTAAAAATTTTAAACGATCGGTTAAAGAATTAAATTTCATAATCAAATACTACTACTATCAAATATTCATAGTAATAATATTTCTATTATTGTTTAAATCAAATTTGATTCATTAATCATCTGAGAAAAACAATGAGTTTCATCCTATAGTAGCTAAATATTCCAAAACTACGTTCAGAAACCATTTTATTCTCCAGTTCCTAACAGCATACTAAATAACGTAATGATCGATTTACGAAAACAGATTTCATACATTTAACTTTCGCACAACTAACCGGCCGTTAGTCATTTTTCTGTGCAATCGGCCATTAGTAATAGTACAATAGTACTACTTAATGAAATGATGTGACAACGATTTTTTGCAAAAACAAACTCGTTCAACTACCACTAATTGATGGCAGAAATTGCACGTCAAACGCAATTAATTTAAACATTTGAAATTTGGAATTTGTAAATTCTCCCTTTGAAAACTGAACTATAAGTGGAAATGAGTATTGAGGTGTTAAATAATAAGTCTTATAATTAGAAACAGAGTGTAAATAGTAATAATTAGTGTAAATTATTGATATTGTAAATTATGAAATTTATGTTAAATTGGGTTTATAATCGCAGTTAATTCGCGTTCCTCAATTTTTTTTTATTACTAATCTAGCTGTTTTGACTTGACTGAAATAACTTTCTATTTCACACAGTGGAATTAAAAATTATATTCGAGTAAATCGAAAAAACTAAATTGTTATTGAACAACATTTCATTTTTCACGGGATGCGAATTTACCTCTAGTAATCTAATCGAATATATAGTACTACGGACACTCGGCTGAAATAATTCGAAGCAATATTTACCAATAATCTGCAAATCTAAAAATATATTTTATTTGGAATTTTAGGAAAAACCAATTGAAATAATTTTTACAATAAATAAAATTGATCGTTATTTCGATTAAGGAAAGTACTTAAATTATATTAGAATTTTGTCGTTATCAGAAAAATTGTTTAGGAAATATTTAAAATTGATGTCCCTTAACGAACCCAAACCCCTAGTTTGTCTACTATCGAGATAAGACTTTACATCCGCCCATCATTTTTGTATGCAAAATCAAATATTTATTTGATGTCAATATTATTTTAATTAATATGCAAAACATATCATCTCAATCAATCTTTTCTATAGACAACCATATGTTACCGAATAAAATAAAAATGATGACTAAAGTGTTATTACAATACTATCACAATTCTAATAGCACAGAAAAATCATCTCTAAATCATTATTTCCAGCAGAAGTAATACATTATTATATATAAAGCATCATTTCATTTTCATCTTTTGTCAAAATGGAAAAAAAGTAAACAATTTTAAAAATCCAATTTTTAAAACAAGCACGGAGAATGATTGTGGAAAATTCATATTTCTTCTGCTGTGCCGAAAATGATGATCATCCATTATATTTCTGTTTAGGATTCCTTTTTATTGTTAAATGATTATCAGCACAATAAGAATACAGCAACAACAATGCCAAAATGTTTCATGCAAAATTAAATTTTATGTTGGATTGGCATATACATATACTATATTATATATTTTGTTGTGTAAAAACGAATGCATTTATAGTGTCGAAATGTTTAATAGCTATGGGCGACATATCAATTTAAAATTTATATACATATTGAGTATAGTTTCGGGGTCGATTGATTACTAAACAGCTTGATTTCGCGAATATATGTGAATAAGAAAATTGCAAAGAAAATTATAAGAATAGACACGAATGTAATTGGTATGGTTTCATAAAACCAATTTGAGTAAATTTGATTAAATATTATTGTAGTATTGAAATGCAAAATTGCATTTTAACTTGGAAAGATTTCAAAACCAGCAATGTAGAAAAAAAAAACTTTTCTTTAAATAATATTGCAGAGATTAAGAAACGAAGAGTTCAAGAAATTTATTATTCATAAATGTAAATAAAATATGTTTAAAGAAAACTATACAAGCGATATAATCATAACGATAAGGAAGGAACTAAAATATATTTTCATTTGTATTTATTTTTTCTGTTGTGGTACAATGAATGCGCTTGCCCAAGATTAAACGTATATTGTGCTGTGGATATGTGGAAGTAGACCTTGAATCCATTTACAATTATTTTAAATGGAACTTTTATTATGCATCAGAATGGTTGAATAACATTTTGACGCAAAAGGATACAGAAGCGGAATAGTTACTCAAATTTATAGAAAATTGTTATGCCCTGCGTCTATCGCGCGACACATGACAAAAAACAGTGTTGAAAAATGTATGTAATTATAAATACTGGTTTATGCGAGAAACTATACTAAAACCTATATACTGTTTGGTGATAAGGAAAACTAAACATAATTTTCTTTTCATTTAAAATGCGCTTGCTCAACATTAGTAAATATGTACATGTATATTTATACAGTTATGTATATAATTGTGAGCCTTGAATTACTATATATAATCTAGATGCAGTCAAAATCTAAATAATTAGACTTTTATGTAATTTATATTTGCTTAGGACAGACGATAAGCGACAACATAAAAATGTTCTGACGTAATTGTATCCTAACAAAAACAAACATCTATTCAAGTCACATGTGTGATTATATTGCTTATGATTCATAAAAGCTCGAATTATTTTATTTATCACGTTTGTTATACACAATATGAACTTGAAATATTTATAGGATTATAGCATACATATACATTTTAGAAACCATAAAAACTAAAGAAATGTATAACTTTGAAAACTTAATAAAGCACTCACCCCATTATCAGAAGGGCTGGCACAATCAGATTTATGAATTGTATTTGATTTAGCTAGCGATTTATCAGTTTTATTACTTATAACAGTTATATCCAAATTATTTGTCGGGCTCAACGGGGCTTTCTGGAGTACCATACCGAAACCACTCGGTGATGGAGTCTCCTCAGCCCCGTGAACTGTTCTCCAACGCCGAAATATTGTAAGACCGATTATAAGCTTTATGTAGTTAATTTTTGGTATTTTAAGTTTCCGTTTCTCTATTTTCACCAACACAAATTGTATATATTTCACTTAATTTTCACAAAAACACATGACATTACTAAACACATTCCATATGTTAAATATTTATTCAATATAATATGTTGATAACATACACACAAAAAAAGTTACACAAATAAAAAAATATCACAATAAAAATAATTCATTTGTCAATCGATTTTTCTCTATAATCAATATACTGATAAAATTTGAATTAAAATAAGATAGGCACCCATTATAAATACAAAAAAAAACGATTACAAATTTATTTACAATACTAATTAAAAAAAATCCACTCAAAATGAAAAATACTCTAAAAATTAATTTACACTTTAAAGATACATTAAAATTATATAGAAGAAGCTCACGGAAAATACGATGCACGATAAAAAAACTCGTTCTCAGATATCAAAACACAACAGTAACGAAATGCGAATATAAAATATTAAAATTTTCATTCACCCCAAAACGAACTTTCGAACCAACTCAAAGCTCATCAACACACAGACTGAAAATGAAAACTAGCAAACACACAAAAAAACATTGGGAAAATTTACTCGAATTTTCATTTTCTAACACAATAAAATATAAAATACTACACACACCAATATATTTTATGTATATATAGCGAGGGAAAATATAAAACGATCGGAAAAACGAATATGCCATAATATAAAAAAAGGATAACAAAAGCACACAGTAAAAGCATTCGATTCAAAGGGGACACAAATGTTTTTTCCTCCCCAATCACATTTTCCACCCACAATACACAATTTACACTCTGAATACTGTTTTATTTTCTTTACTTCTTTTAAGGAAAGCAAAAATAATTTATACGAACTTTTGTCAAATTTTTATCCATACTGTCTAGACTCTACTAGACCTAGCTATACTACATACAAGAGTACAAAATAATTTTAGTACTGATTAGAAATAGATATTATTACAATTTAAAAACTATAAGGATTCTGCACTTAATCAGTGAAAAATAAAACCTATAGAAACCGTAAAAATACAATATTTAATAATTGCATCGGACTAGAAAAAATTGTTGGCATGATATAAGAAAATATTCGGATCAATAAATTGTGCCTATTTCAAGCCAGAAACATAATCTCATATTTTGGGGTGTTTATAGATAATCAGGTCACAAAATAAACGTAAAAAAATCGATTCTTAAATACGAACCCCAATAATCACACTTTAATCTAACAGTATATTAAATCAAATTTAACGCGGAACACAACAAAATTGTATTTTCTATATACACGATTGAAATCATCTTGAAATTTTTCCATTTTACAAAATTTATTAATTTCCGCAAATAAAACAGAAATAAATTAGCTTTCATTTTTTACCATTTTTTTTTTTCTTAAAACGAAGAAAAAAACGAAATTGTAAATTTTTACTTCTTGAAAGTACACGTTAAGAAGTAATTTCTCATTACCTGTTGTTTTTGTACATTACATATATTTTCCTTTCTATTTACTTTCCTGCTAAACTGAAGTAGCTGGTGCTATTTAATGACATTAATCAAATTGTACTTATAAATTTGCATCCTCAGTTTATTTGCAGGAGATGTTTTGCAAAAAATGAATTATTATTGTTAATTTATTCAATGAGTAGTTAGCAATTATAAATTAACTTTTTTACTACATATCTACAACAGTCGTTGTTTTGTTGCTAATTTGAATTCTTAAAGAAACTAATTTTTTTTACTATTGGTATTGCTACAGGTGGAATGTTTAAAAATGATTTACATATGAGAGATCCTTTAGTTTAAAAACCAGTTCACGAGTGCCAATCGTGCGCCGCGAACTATTGATCTAAGCATTGTTTTGAAAAATATCAAAGCAAATTAAGAAAAATTTTCTATCTTTCCGGTTTTGATTTCATTTAAACTGGCACCTAAACAAATCTGCCTTTGATTGTCACAATGATACTGTAAACTGTTTGCTAAAATATTAAGAGACGTACTTACAACAACTCCAATTTGGTGTGTGCGTTACAATTAAATCTGTTCAATGAACAAAACTATCCTCTCTTACCTGAAAATAAAAAAAAAATAAATTTATAATATTTAAAATAAGTTATGTATGGGAATATAATAACAGCTAAACAAAAAATTATAGGGTTACCTGGGAAATTCTGTAGTTCAAAATCCCAGAAATCTTAATTCCATCCCTTTATCGGTTTTGAAAGAGAACGAATTCTGGTATTCATATCTCTTTTGGATAGTCAAATGTGGGGTTTTGAAAATTATACATTTCCAAAATTTTATTTAAGTGTGTAAGAAATTAAGAAACGTATAGTTTGCAGTATGGGCTTGGTATTTTATTAAAAATTTCGAACGTAATTTTAAAATTTGGCTATGCTCTAATTTTATCCGAGATTCTAACTTTATTTACGGAGTTCTGGGGCGGGTTCATGAACACCGGATAGGAATTGCACACGGTTGTAAATTTTACATGGAAAAGCAACACCACCAATTTTACCGGTTTTAATATATTAAAAAACCTCACAAATCCGTTCGATTGTTAATTGTTGCTTTTTATAGTTAACAATTCATTATAATGTGAATTCCGTACCAAGTTGCTGAGTGAAATTTAACTGATTCCTAACCGACTCTGGTCAAAACAGGTATTTATGCCAGGATTGGTATTTTATCGTGGATTATTGATGAAGTTTTGTAATATGATTGCGGTGAACTTTTTTTGACAGTTTATTTTAAGATTTTGGATTGTATGATGCGATTGGAATTCTTACATGCTTTGGATTCGGGTATTTCAGGTATTAACCAACTAAAGATTGGATTGGAATTCAAAAATTGCATACTAAGCTATTTCTTAACCGATTGTCAAATTTTTGAATTCAACACGAACTTTGAACGACGGTATTTTAGAATTTGATCATGATGAGTAGAACTTCATTATTTCTTAAACGACTCCGGATAAAGTACTCCGGCTAAATTGTCAGTGAAGTTCTGAAATATGATCATGATGAATGGCACATTGCAAATTGCAATTTAATAACCAATTTTGACCAAATTTGCATTGTAGGATGTGTTTGCGATTCTAACTTAAATTTTCGATTAAATTCTGTGATTTAACCATGCTGGATAGCAAAAATTCTAGAACTTGCTGAGTTGACGTCGATTATTTCTGAACGAAATTATAAAATTTGCCTTGCTGGTTGAAACTTGGCCATCCATTACTCGATTATGGTCGAATTGATTTTTCATGATGGAATTATTTCATCGATGAAATTCCAAATTGTGCCTTATTGATTGTAACTTGATCATTCCTTAATCAATGATTAAATTTAGTTTTTTGGATGCGATAATTTTGCCATAAATGTTGGCCATAAACTTCATATTTGTGTGTAAGGTAAATTGTAATTATTTGATCGAAGTTCTGGAATTTGGTCTTAATCAATTAGAATCTCAGCCATTTTAACCTTTTATGGTAATATGGGCTTTGAACATTGCAAATTTTTATGATTTGTTCTAGTATACCAGGTGTGTAGATATGAAACCGGAATTTACTAATAAATGGCGAAACCTATCAATGTACCTTTCGACAAACCACGTCATCGGCGCAATAGTTTTCTTTTGACATCTGTCAACAACATCCAATTCATAAAATACAAGTTTTATACAATTACGCATGTTTCTTACTCGTTAAAAATGTCGAGTTTTGTGCCTGCATGTATATTACGATTTGCGGACATCATTGATTTTTTGTTATCATTTGAAGAAAACTGCTGCAGAATCACATCGAATGCTTGTCAAAAAGTTTACGGTGAGCATGTTCTCGGTAAATCACAACGCTATGAGTGGTTTAATAAATTCAAAAGTGGTCATTTTGACGTGTGGAACGAAGAACATGGAAAACCACCAAAAAATATGAAGATAATTGCAAGCATTGTTGCATGAGGATGACGCTCAAACGCAAAAGCAACTCGCGGATCAATTGGTTGTGTCACGAGAAGTCGTCTCCATACGTATAAAAGCCATGGAAAAGATCCAAAAGCTGGGAAAATGGGTTCTGAAGACAATGCTCTGAATTTGGTGGGATCAGAAGAGTGTGATTTAGTTTGAGCTGTTAAAACCTGGTGAAACCGTAAATACTGAAGGCTACCAACAACAAATGATCAATTTGAATCGATCTTTGTGTGAAAAACGACCAGAATATGATAAAAGACAACACAAAGATATTTTGCTTCATGATAATGCACCATCACACAGAACAAAACCGGTCATGGAAACGTTGAAAGCACTTAACTGCGCTTAAGCGCTTATGGGATATATAGCGTAAATGAAAAAAATGAGTTCACTCAGAGCTGGTAGAGTCTATAACTAGCAAATTATTTAAACAAAATAACTAAACCAAAACAAATTCTTGAGAAAGTAGGTAGACTATTAATTTAGTCAACGAGTTAGTTGAATCGACGATGTTTTATAATTAAACAGTATGCTCGGCAGGCTCTACAAGCGCAAAATCAACTCTTTTTTGTAAGAATAATTCAAAAAATTAAAACTTGGATAATTTTAAGTACGCGACCAGGATTTAGGAGCACATATAAACTTCCGGACATCATAAATATTGATATTCTTTACAAGAGAGATCAAGGTGAGGTTACCAAGATGTTTCGAAGTTTGATTTTGACCATCGTTTGCGCAGGAAATTACGGAAATTAACGAATATATTCAGTTTTGTTGTTCAACCGTTCGAATAGTCAGGTACCATTATTAACTTCATTTTTGAAATGAGCACTCATCTAATTAAAAGAGCACATTCGAGCCACACTCCTTATTCTAAGAATACCGCTATAGTAGCTAACATTGTTTACTCTTTTAATAAAGTTCGACTTACGGCTCGATCTCAATAACACTGCGTTTAGTGCCGTTCAAAGTAGGAGATACAACTTCAGAAATTATTATGGAACAGCAATTCTGTTTTGGACGAGTGATCGCCGTTTAGCGCCAACAAGGAAAAAAAGCATCGAGGAACTTTCCATTATAAAACAAAATAATTGTAAGACTTCCGATGTACCTTAGGTTCTCCTTATAAGAGTAGCACTTAGTGATATCCTCGTTTGAACAGTACTTTTGGCTTTACTGAACTATCTTAATACTTTCTGATAGGTTCTTATTTCTGACCAACTTACTACAGAGCAAGCAGCAATCGGCATTTACGACTGTAATCGTGTCTGATCTAGTTCGTCCAATATCCTTATGTATGAGTTTGTTCTATATAATTCCAAAAAGTATTTCAGATAGCAGGGTGAGTGACGAGATTATAGGCCAAATCTCTTGGTGGTCTGAAAAGTTTCGATACATAACCATGTTTTTCTTAAAAAATTGGATTTGTTAACAATTGTTGCAAGCTTAGGGGGTAATGTTTAATAGGTATTCAATAATGAATCAAATCCTTCTTTGGAAGTTTGTGTTTCCACTGATTGTGTGATGTGCTTTTGCATCACATTAATCGTTTAAGTCCCAAGCAGCGCGATCGCGCTGTTAAGATTTTATGTCGAGAAAATAAAATAAAGAAATGTGACGGAGCGATGAGAAAAAGACGAGAGTCGCGTTACCTAACAAATACAAGATGCGATTGCTATCTGCGTTGGAGTTTATTTTTGTTGTTTGCGTTTGCACCACAAATGGTTTTACGTTGTTTGTAATACCTTTGCATTACCTCCTGGGACTCTAAACGGTTAAAAATCGTACCGGCATTCTTTTTATCTTCTTATATAGCCCATCTTTAGGATTATGTCGTCTCTTCGTTGCATCGTGAAAGTAAAAAATATTTAGATTATTTTTTCCTAGAACATTTGAATCGATTATCTTAGATTACTTGCGTACAAATTTATACCCATTTGGCCAGTATGAGAAGGAGAGCTGCCAACAAAATCATAAAGACCACCTCTTTTTTCCACAATGCTAAACAAATAATAATACGTTCAGTATGCCTGCATTTAAGAAAATGTGCGCGCAAAACATTTTTAAATTCGTTAATTTTACCTTCCATACTAACAGACAACTTTATTGCATTGGCCATTAGCCTCCTCTGGGATTGCAGCTGTTTTGTTAGATGGTGCAAGAACGGCACATTCAGCGTTGAAGTTACTTTTAAATATCCAGCTAACAGAAACACCACAATATACAATATTTCCAAAACATCTGGAATGGCAAAGGTAACAATACAAGATTATTGTATATGCGGGATAAGTGTACAGTGGCTCACAAAAAATCGTTGGTAGCTTAGGATCGACCATTGAAAGGTTTACGCAGCAACCAACAACCATTTGGGGGTGCTCGTATATTATTGGCAGGTGACTTTAGACAAACATTACCAATCATCACACGATAAACACCTTGAGATGAATTAAATGCGTGTTTGAAAGCATCATTTGTGGCAAATTGTTAAAAATTGTCACTTTCAGAAAACATGCGCGTGCGATTACAAAACGATTTATCAAAATTGATTCAGACAATACAACAGGATAACATTTCCCTCAGATTTTTGTACAATCGTTGAATTCAAAGATAATTTAATTTCCTGTATATATCCCGATATTGCAAACAATTTTACAAATCATCAATGGTGAAGCGATCGCGTAATATTAGCTGCCAAAAATTAAGATGTCACTGAAATTAACATTGACATTCAAAACACAATTACAGGCTAAATAATCGATTGATAGCGTTAGGGATCGAGAAGAAGTTGTTAATTACCCAATTAAATTTTTGATTCAATCGACTTGCCTGGAACTCTACCTTACATTTTACAATTAAAAATTAATGCGCCAAAAATTCTATTGCGCAATGGAAATCATCCGCGTTTTTGTAATGGAATAAGATTAGTTGTAAAAAAATTACTCAACAATATCATTGAAGCCACCATATTAATTGGCAAATACAAAGGTGAAAACGTATTAATTCCACGTATACCAATTATACCATCAGATATGTCATTTGAATTAAAACGAATCCAATTACTTGTACGCCTGGCATTTGCTATGTCGATTAATAAATCACAAGGTCAGTCGCTGAAAGTATGTGGTTTAAATCTGGAAACGCCATGTTTTGCACACGGACAACTCAACATTGTTTGCTCGCGTAGTGGAAAACCAACATCATTCATTTTCGCAGAAGAAGGCAAAACACACATTTCGACAAATTAATAGCTCACTCACAAACTTACACCTTAATTGTTAAAAAATCAAATATAGTCGAAACCAACGAAAGGGCTAGCGACGCGGGATGGGTTCTGCTAGTTATAAACAATTAGAGCATAAAAAATTAAATATAATAACATCAACACACCCACACCCTCTTGTCGATATTATTCGACTCCGTCATTTTGTCACACTAAACTTGAAAAAACTTCAGATTATATTAATTTTTTATTTAAACAAATTTAACTCACTTCACTAGAGGTAGTCGAGAACTAAATTTTCATCGACTTTTAGTGAAGTGAGTGTGGTGACACGACCAATCTCAATAGGGATTAATGTAAACAATTCTCAAAAGCTAAAAACCATTCTAACCATAATTGCTGGTAATTTTCACGAATAAACAAGGAAGCTATTTACTACAGCTATAAGTGTGTACTATAAGCAAAACAAACGGTAACTTACACGAAGATATGCTTATTTTGATGAATAGATTGTTTAATGAGTACTCTTACGTCATATATCGTATCATTACCTCAACTTAATTAAATATAGAATATCAGTATATTTTATTGAGGTGCTCTTAGATAAATACTTACAATAATTTATTTGTATTTACCAAAAAAAAAAATCATCATAAATTATTTACGAAATACGAGTAAAAACACTTATTTATCGTAAATTATTTGTTGTTTTGTATTTCACATTTTTACGTTTAAATTTTTTGCAAGACGGTTTGATTCTCTTGTGATGGTATAAATGCGACTATATAATTTAATTTTGAAATGTTTCAAAGATTTAAATATTTTGTTTATTTTTGCTTATTTATCTTTATTGTTGTTTTTTATATGTACGAGTACGTATATTGATTAGGACGCAGCAGTGAACAAGTATAAAACTTAATTCTAAGATATTTTTCCACGTATTTACTTTATTTCGTATACCCACACTTTAGAAAAGTGTAAACGACACATGCTTTATGATAAATTATATTGTAGAATTTTTTAATTAAATATTAAATCTTACCACTAAAGCGCTGAAAATGAAAAGATTAAGTTCCTATTTACCGAAGAGAATACAAGTGAGAGCTTATGAATTGTGCTTAATTAACTTAAAGAATAATAATTGAACGATCGCATATAGTTTCGGATTTGTAATACAACAAATGCAGACAGAATGAATGAGATTTCGTCTTATATGCTTCCAAAGTAAAATACTATACTTTCTTAAATAAAATACATATTTTGAAATGCAAATCAAATAGATCAAAATAAAATGAATAACCGTGAAACACCCGTTATTGTATTTTGTTTTGAGGTCGTCATAAAATAGAACAACTTTAAAGTTTCAATTTTTATTTTCTTATGTGTTCTTTATTTCATTATAACATGCATGCTCTTAAAATTAAACAACACGATTGGCTTGGGCATCATTTTAAATGACCTATCAAGGACGAAGTTGTTTTCTTATATTTGGTGACATATTAAGAGAAAAATGTTAAATCTATAAATAAGCAAGCACTTTTTTTAAAATTTATTTGTTTTAAGAGCTATATAGAGAGACTATACAGGAATAAATAAAGGAACCAAATCTAAATTTTGTTTGCAAATTAACTTTCGGATGAAATTACATTTAAGTAGCGTGAGAAAATAATTGACTTCTTTATATTATTTTTTTAGACTTGTTAGAAGGTTGAAAAACCGCTTAAATCTTAGTTGGGCCGCAAATTTTTATACATATTATGGGCAGGATTTACAAACGTAAATATTTTCTTTTTCCTTACATTTTGTATGTAAAAAATGTCTGAGTAAACCTTGATTTCAAATAAAATGAAGTTTTGTCGTGCGTATTTAGCTGTCGTGTGTTTGAAAAAAAAAATTATTGGTAAATTTAACCAACGGTATAATTTTAAGTTTTAGTTTTGCAGTGTTCTTTAAGTGGCTTAAGCACGAAGCACATACGATTCGTTTCGTTCCGGCCTTTAAGAATTTTGTAAGAATTACGAGAACTTGTATGAAAATGGATGGAACCGAACGGAAACAATTTTTATGTGCCTCGCTTTTGACAATTTATTGTTTATTTTATTGTTAATTTTAAAAATAGCAAAGAATATTAAATAATGTTGTAATAATAATAAAAATATGAGTGATTTTAATTTTTCATCCACGGATCAATTGAGTGGTTACAGGTACTTCTTGTTATACATCTTTTTGTAACAACAAAACCAAACTATTAGTTTATTATAAACGTTTAATTAATTTCAGCAGATTTAGCTATCAAGAAAGCGATTCCTATTATCCGATGGTTTTATATGCCATCCATTCACAATGCCAGGGGAGCGATCAGATTGTGGATGACAATGAGAATGAAGAAAGGTTTGGTCAATTTGAATTGATCGAACTAAATGAATGAATTGAATCAAATATAGAAATTTAATGAATGGAGCGAAGATATATCAATGATATGAAGAAAAGTAAAAGAAAAGGCGTGTGCTTTGGTAGTAAATACAACACAAAATGGATAAAGCATTACATTTTGATGTCAAAACTTATAATATTAAAAATAAGACGAAATTTTTATTTTATAAAAGTACAAATGACGTCAGAAAGAAAAATGACACGTCTTAATTCTCGATCAGATCGGCTATAATTGTGAATGTTGGGACCAAATATAGGAAACTTAAATAGTTCTCCAGGGAAGTTTATTCCACATTACACCCTTCGTTGCAATTCGAACAAAGGAAAAAACCGTTGCATGGATTGAAAAAACCTCACTTATGGAGCACAGTCTTACAAGATAAATGTCCTAATTGGTATCTCTAATAATTTTTATGTAACAATATTTTCCACATACGTACAAGACAAATTTGTCAATACGTCTATATAACGGGAATGATAGCCGTTATTCTGTACTTAGAATTAAAGCCAGTGAAAAAATGCATATACAGAGTCGATCTTTTTTTAATATAATATCGGTCAAGTGGCCGTGTCGCAAAAACGAGCTCTAAGCCCATTTTGAATACGTTTTTCGAAGACTTCCAGTGTTATTTCAGAAATTTAGTTTCTAATGTCCTTAAGCTCCGAAATTTTGGTTGGGTGATTGATCTCCATTTTTCCCTTCAAGTACCACCACCAGGAAGAAATTGGAAGGAGTCAAACCAGGGGATCGTAGAGACCAGTCGATATCACCACTTTTTGACATTAATCGACCGGGAAAATTTTCTCGTAAAATTTGCATCGTAGGGCGAGCTGTGTGTGATGAGGCACCGTGTTGTTGAAACCACATGTTTTATTATTCTTTGTCATTTTTTTAAATGCAAAACTTTTCAAGATTTTGGCAAAAATTGAAAAACCTTCCCTAAGTATGGAAATTTCATACTTATAATAATCAATTCGCCTGTGCTTTACAGAGCGAAATACTTAGAGGGTGACACTGGAATCGTGTCAAGTTGACATCTTATGCCGACCTAGAAGTAGTTGGGCTAGACTAGAAGTAGTCGCGAGAGGATATTCCCGGCAGAACTAGAGCGAGAGCTTGGATCCCAACGGAACCCAGCGACCCGCTGGCCAAGTTGGAACAACCAAAGCCTAATTATAGGTCAGCTATTATCGTATTAAATAGAGTAGTTGGCTAGAACTAATGGTTTAATTAGCTAGCGTTTCGGCGCAGTCACACTCAAGATTTATAAGGAAGATGACATGTTGATGGCGCCAATAAATGTTAAGCTCCGACTGACAACCCGAGAATTATGGAAATGGGTGAAGAAGTAGATACACTCTCTACAGATACTTCGATGGGATTACTTTGTGGAGGAATCCCTGGAGGAATCACAGTTAGAGGAGAACACTGATGCAACTGTGGTGGAGGTTGAAGTAAAATATGTCCTACTCCAAGAATCTTGGGTCAAGTATGACCGGGTACTTCGACACAGGACTCCTAAATATAAATTGTTATACGCGAAGAAGGTAGGTAAAGTTCATTCCTGCATTCTTGCTAAAAATAATCTGAATATCTTTCTGTTATGAAATTTTAATAATTCAGATGTGGTCACCACAAGAATTATGAGGGATGTTAAAAACCTCTGACTAATATCGGCTTACCTGTCATTTTAGGGAGCTCATTAAACAAGGCTCACAAAACAAAAAAATTGGAGTCATCCTGGGAAATGATGCAATTTCGTATCACATAATTACTAGAAACAGAGAAGAAATACTAAACATTACCCTTGCATCAGATACTATTATGAATATTTATGCCAGTCCTTTAGGACAAACACTCTAACCTAACCTTATTCTTTACCTTAAGTTATTTTTGGTTTTCAGGCACGTGGTCATGAAACAAATACCTCATAGGCGTCACAAATATACATAGGCGTCACTAGACGTCTTGCTTTGGTTCTCTTCATCAATAAAATTTTATGCAACTTTGTAAGAGACGCTTAATTGACATATTTCCGGTTGTTGTTGATTTTTTGTCAAAAAAATTTTACTAAAGGGATGTCGATCTTTGCCTCAAAATATAGAAAAAATAATAATTTTCAATGTGAAATGATCAATGATGTGATGTGATCAATGTGAATATTTTTATAGCACCGCTATTTGCCTACGTGTTTATGGGACCAGTGCTCTCTAGTTAGTAGTTTTTGTTGAAAGCGTATTGAATGGTTAATGCCTGTAATTAATTAATTCGAATTAGCAGGCTTGCCGCTTGTTCAATTAATGTCCAACGAAAGATGTGCCCTTCATTTGTTTTACTAAATTCTATAATAAAGCCTCGATGGCCCAGCAAGATTTTTGTGATAACTTTTCATTTGCGACAGGTCTCCCGAAAGCATAAATGCGAAATGCTATTCGCAATGAGTTCTAAAAATTAACGCACTGCGATATTATTTCAGAAATTGTGCTCAATGCGATTGAAATGAATCGGTTTGCGATAAATCTGTGGTCACAACCAATAACTGCTAAAGTCGAAGTAAGTCAATTTATTTGTTTTGATGAAATTTTTCAGGTTTTAGAAATTTAGACAGAATTCAATGTATGGCTATTTTTATATTGCCCTAAAACGCAACTGTATTTATGCTTCAAACAATTTCTGTACATTAATTTATTATTTGACAGTGGCTTATTGGCAAAAATGCTTTGGAAAATAAACTCGACTTAAGCAGTTGTTGGTTGTGACCACAGAAATATAAATGCGATGAAAATAAACCAGGAAATGAAGGGTTACAATTGCGTAGCGAATCATTAAAATTCGCTACGGCATTGTGCTTATTTGTTGAATGTAAGTTCAAATTATTTTCAATATTTTTGTAGTTTGGTCACTGCAGATGAAACGACCGAATTTTCTAATATGAAGAATTCAATGTTTCATTAGTTCGAAACCAAAGTTCCAACTTCAACGTCTTGGAAACCTCACCTTGTATATAAAACACTATCTGGCTATTATCCAGAATAACCCAAAATTTCATAATTGAATTTTGAGTTGCTCGTGAGTGAGGTTAAAGTTAATCTGGCGATAACGTTTGAGAATTAAGTATATGCGATATACTGACGAGTACGACCAGGGTATTCTTCAGTTTTACGAAAGTTTCGTTCTACGTATATTACTAGCGATATTCGACAGATTATCTTTAGCTCACCTCGGACCTATTTAAAACAGATGAGCGCAAGATAAAGAAAACATAAATTTCATAGTTTTTTGTGCGTGGAGTTAAAGTTAATCGTGCGACAATATTTGCGAATTATAGGCGATATTGCGATTAGTCACTCGATGAGTATTCTACATATATTC
Organism: Nephrotoma appendiculata; assembly: GCA_947310385.1. Classification (NCBI taxonomy): domain Eukaryota; kingdom Metazoa; phylum Arthropoda; class Insecta; order Diptera; family Tipulidae; genus Nephrotoma; species Nephrotoma appendiculata. The sequence continues at coordinate 17,815,748 of OX371224.1, forward strand.
TACCGATAATCTGCAACCTTGCTGGGTGAATTATCGCATATTAACCTAAAAAAATTAATATTATTAGGTTAAACAACGAGATTCTTTAAAAAACTAGAATTTCTGGGTTTTCTTAGGGCTGGTTAATGACCTAATTTCATTTAATCCGGATTCCTGATTATATGCAGAATTCCAGTGTGACATTTACAGTCAAATTAATATTTCGATGAAAATGTTTTTCTTTCATTCTCTTACAAATTCAATAAAAAAGGTGCTTTGATTGTGGCATTAGAAAAGGTCATTTTCATTGAGGTTTTAATTCATCTAGACGCCCATAAAGGGGAAATTTCCAATTTGACAAGGTCGTGTGCTATTTATTGGAGTATAGACCTGTCATAAGTCTAGCTCATTCAGATTTTATACAATTTTGTCTATTTTATACACGCAGATTTATATACCAACAAAAGAAACAATTTAAAGAAAACTTCAACTCTTTATTCTATACAACTTATTATGTGAATGTGTTTTATTACATAAGATTTCATGAAAATATATTTTTATTTGATAGAGTTAAATTCGTTGAATTCGAAGGAAAAACTTTTAAAATTTTGTAAAATAAAAATAACCGGGAAACTTTTTTTACTAAAAGAAAGTCTATATAAGAAAATGTTCTTATATAAATACATGTATAGATGTAGTTTTCTCAATTTTATTCTTGAACAAATTAATTTGTTATCTATTTTATGTTTATTTACATTCTACTGAACATTTTAACAATCAACAAAAATTAGCTTTTAAAGTTTTAATAAATATTAGTTTTGAAGTTTGATAAGTTGCAACCGGAAAACATGACAAAAACAAAAGGAAAATTTAAATTAATTTTAGACTCGCGAAAAGGAATGAGAAATGATTTTTGATGGTGCAGAAAGACGATCAATTCTTTAAAAATGCATTAAATTAAACATAAGTGAAATGTCAAAAATAATGAAAATGAAGAAATTTACATGAAATAACAGCGTTACCTTAACTAAAGTACATAATTTGAAAAGCAATCAATTTTGATTAGTGTCGTCGCGCGAATACATAGATTATAAAATCAGTGAAACAATAGAAAAAGATAATAAAAACAACAATTTCTTTGTGAGGGCCGGCCATCAACAAATTTTCTTTATATACTATAAAAAATAAAAAACAAATGGTAGTTGATTTTCTCGTACTTGAAAGGCTGCATAAGAATTTGAGCCGGGGGAAGAAATTAAAAAACCAACTTTGACTATTCACGGGACTAACGATGTAGTTATAGAGAGATTAAATGGATATAAAATCGATGAATCCTAAAAGCTACAGTCTTCTATTTCCCAAAATTTCAGAATAAAATTGGTAGCAAGTATTAGTTATTACTAAATAAGGGTTCAAACATTTCAATTGGAAGATGTGTGTTTTACAAGACGGTGTGTGAGTGTAAGTTCTCGTGCCTTGATTTTTAAAAATTAAATTTTAAAGATTAAAAAGATAGTAAATTATGAGTTTCCTCTCATACAGGACACCTTATACTGTAAGTTCGATGTACTAAACTCGATCATATCGCAGGTAAATAAGCAAATTTATTTGCGATATAACTATAAATATTTCATTTGTAGTCGCTTATCAGTAGAATATTTTGTTTGTTACAGAACTATAGGTAAACTAACCGAAGTTAAATCGCAAATAGTACTATGATCGCTTAAAATCGATTAAATAGTGTATGTAAATAAAACAAAACAGTTAAAGAGGATTAATCGATTGACCGGAAAAATAAACAAAATTACGATAAAACGTTATCGATAATTTTTTAAATTTCATTGATAAACTGGCCTCAATAAAACACCCCAATATAAAAAAAATGAAAATTAATTTCTTACTCACAAAATTCACTTTTTAAGCAAACGTCTTTATCTGTTAATCAAGGATTTATTTTCAAGATTAGTTATTTCTGAAAGTTTAAATTTTAAAACTTTTTAATATGCCCTCTGTCACTTAGGCATAAACATTTAAACAGTTATCTTTATTTTCGGACTTGTGATTTTTTCAAAGCGACACAATTCATGCAATGAATGTCTACCAGAAAAATAATTCCAGAATTAATTTCTATCTGAATTTAAGTCCAATAAATCGAGAGGTCTAAGACACTTTTAGGGTATTTATTTATTATTTAAAAATTGTTTGTACAGTTCCAATTTCTACTAGAACTAATGTTCTTGCCCCAATATAAAGGGAGTAATTTCCCCTTTTTAAATACCCAGCTTCTAAGTCCCGATCTATTATCATACTGTGAAATATGGTATGAAAGATAAATCATTATAAATTATAAACTGAAAAATATATCTTATTATCGACTTTATTTTAAGAAATAAACAATAATATGTAAAGCTTTGATTGTAAAAATATTCTTACCTATTTCTACAAAGAAACTCCTAACCAGCCGTTGTTGACAATGGACGAAATTTTCGCTTTGCCCAATATAACTGAAACATGAGGAACCACAGCTTATTGTAAAGCAATTCACCGAAAACCTTAATTAACCGAAAAAATTAATTTATCGAAAAGCAAAATTTATTGCATACGATAATTCACCGAATATATGGTTTAGCGAAAACCTCATTCAACGAAAATCAATAAATCGAATACGACAATTCATCGAAAATGACAATTTAACAATAAAGCGATAGTTCGCCGGAAATAAATTGTTTGAATTTACTATTACAAATCATCAAAGGCTTATCTCAATAAATTCTTTTCGGGGTAAGTTAAATCCGTTTAAAGAAACATCAAAAATCTACTATCGAGTTAAACTTGCGATCGCCACAGATCGACCGTAATGTAAAAATAAATCACAAAATAATTCATGTGAAGATGAACTGATTTTATTTCGGTGACTTATCAGGGTCGCACGATAATTAACCGAAATCGACAATTCACCAAAATCAAATTAGTTGATCTCGACTAGTGGCACTATTCTGATAATTCCCTGGGGATAGGGAATTGGGGAAAGAACTTATATGTCGTTTCTATTAAAATATTTTTTTCCGGCCTACTGAGAAGAAAAGTTATAAATTGGGAATAATTTGTCCATATACCTAAATTGGCAAGGGAAATTATTCAACTATTCAAAATTACTCACAATTTCCTATTCGCGGGGAATTACCAGAATAGTGCTACAGGGTAACTTAATAAAAAAAACATAACTAATGCCGTTTCCCCTATAAAGAGTCTAGCATTGTTTCGTGCTTCAGTTTATGAGAACAAAACGATTTCAATTATAGCAATGCCACTAGTTCTGTACCTGACTTAGCGTTTAAGGATTAGTCTAATTTTGTTGTTGTCGTTACTGAAAATAAACTAAAGCTTCAGGTTACCTTCAGTTAGAAATTTAATATATTCAAGGTTATTCACTTTAAAAGTTCGATAAACGTTAAACTATTTAGTCTACTTAAGTATATGTTTGATCTGTCAAAATCTACTTAGATATAAGACCTACGCAAACTTTCAATGACAGATTGTGCTGATTGCACTAATAACGTAAATTTGATTTTTTTTTTTTTTTCATTTTTTTTATTTCTGCACCAACACATTTATGCTTTATTATTTATGTGATAGTTACACCAACACATCTTTAGTTAGTTTTTATTTATGACATATGTATGAGGACATATGACTTTTGACCTGTGCAAATTGAAAAATAAAGCTTTTTCCATAAATTGGGAGATATCAGTGATTTTTGGTCAAAATCGGTCCGCCAGAAGTAGCAGTTTCCATAGGACCTTAACATTTTTTGTAAATATTTTATGAGCTGAAAAATTCTAAATTAAATTTGCAACAATATCGGTCCAGGTCAGTTTTCCAAAATTTAACTGCAAATGACGATTTTTCTAAAAAAAAAAAATGTTTTACACAAAAATTCGGCCTTTTACTGATCAGGATGAAACTTCATATTTAAGATTTTCACATAAAGTCAATGATCCTAGTGAAGAGTGCAGGAAATCTATGTATAGCGGAAGTGGTAGCTCCAAAAAAAACCTTCTCGTTTCTTACGATTTTTCCCAAATATTTTAAAAAACAATTATACTTAAACAAAAATATTCTAAATGATATTTGCTATGAAATTGGTCCTTAATTTAAGCGGAAATGTTTTTTAGACGATTTCTTGACTGATAGGTATTAAATTTTGTAAGTCACTTTGTTCCATATTTGTAAGGTCCTAGTGAAATTTGGAGAAAATCAGTGTAACCGAAGTGTCAGTTTTCGTAGAAGGTTTTTTTAGTATAGCATTTACGAAAACCGACCAAGTATAAGATTTTAATAAACTTTACTAAATGTTTAACATCAGGTGAGGTTATTGAGTGGTTTGGCAGTTTGGAGGACTTAAATCATCACTCAAAATAAAAATATTGTAATAAAACAAGTTCGTAACCATAAGCACTCGAAATCTTTGAAGAAACTGTAATAAGACCACTTTGGCTTTCTTTCTCGTTTGTGTGACCAAAAATATAAGTAAATAATATCGTACCATTCTATACATGAGGTTAAACTATTAAAACAACTAATTTTTACTCGATAGTAATTTACCGGTTAATAAATACAGTAAGCTCCCCTAAATGGATAACCTGTATTAACCTATTCGGTACAGGCAAGTAAGTAACTGCCGATTTTAAAAATAAAATATTACCTCTGATAATGATGAACAATTATCGTCCGAAATGGTGCTCCCATCAGTCCATGAATTCGAATCGTAATTTGTATTACGCCAATGTTCGATTCGTCCGCTACTATCATTCACTATTCTTGTATTATCCATCGTTTCCGACTGATAGTTATACTGATGATGTTGATGCTGGTAACAGTGGTGTAAAGATGATATATGCATTGCAGAAGAATTTTTTGAAGTATAAACCATAATCACAAAAGTTTCTTAAAAATTTTATTTTACCACTGCAACCGATAGACACTATATCACATTATATTTCACACACAATTTTTTTATCTATCTTCATATTTGGGATTCTACTGTATAGTTAATTTAAATATGAAATTTGTCTAAAAAAGTTGTAAGAATCTAATTTAGTTATAGTTTTATGATAATATAGTGTTATGGAGTAAAAAATAAAATACAAATTTTATCACCGATGCGAAACATGTTTGTAAATGTCGCGGAATTACGCAACTGGTTTTATTATTCTATACAACTAATATCAAAAACGGTTTTTTTAGTTTTAATCTACTCTTTATATATGTCTCATATATAATATATTTATAAATCTAGCGTATTATATTTATAAAATTTCTTAATTAGTGAAAAGTTTAAAAAATTGGCCTACAAATTAATTGGGAATACCTTCACTAGTTTCTCTCAATCACCCATGTTACCACTTTTAAGCAAGAACATATTAGGTCAAACTATATAAGAATAAAAACAATAGCTTTGACAATTACATACGACAAAAAGAACAATCAAACATTAAATAAAATTCACATAAAGCATTAAACATTGTACATAGATAAAGACACATACACATATAATTATTTAAATTACAATTACACTGAATTAATTTCTTTTCGATAAATAAAACAACGTAACATGTAAATCGTATGAAAAGCTAAAACAAACTAACAAAAAACCTCCGATTAGAATATGAATACTACTAAAACAAAATTTCACTAAACTTAATTTAGAAATTCTATTATCCAGTAAAATTTCCCACAATTATTTAACTATTCTGTTGTTAAAAATAACGTATCAATCTACACTACACATATATTGCTGATATTATATAAACCTCCGGCGCGTTCGTCTAATCCCATTCTACACAAAAGTGACATTAGTTTATGAACAGCCACACAAAACTTTCGGAAATCAAAATAAAAAATATCGCAAAACTACAACACCGATAAACACTAAATACTCGTAAGAGTTCATCAATACATAACATTTCTTTTCTGGGTTTTATATTTCTCTCTTTAAGTTGACTTGAAAAACTTGATCGAACCTAAAGAAACAGCATGATTACACTAAATATAATATAAGAAGGTAAAAGAAGAAACAAAACAAAAAAATTGAATCGAACAACTGTACTTTACACTTGTATTTCCATACAAAATATTCAACGCAAGTAAATATGTTATATAAAACAACTAACAAACATTCCAATGCAGCAAATAAGCAAAGTAACATCAGCATCACACTACATCATCAGCATATCATCGGACAGTTAAATATTAAGTAAGTAGTAACAGCAATAACCATTCATATAACACATGTAATTGCAACTTAAATATTTTTACCAACAACTGTTTGAAATAAAAGTTTGATGAGTTGATTGATTGAGTTTAGTTGGGTTATGAACTTTAATTTTAAGGTGAACAACAATAATATAACAGAAACCACTTGACTATAGTTGTATTCGTACGTACGTACTTGTTTATGTATAAATTTTAAAATTTGGGTCAGAGAATTTAAAATAAAAATCCCGTTTTTAGATTTACATGCAATTCACGGTTTTATGTTTTTTTCTCAGTTTCTTCTTATTCATTAACATTTTATCAAGACACCATTTGACATATTTTGTGGCACACTTGGTACGTTAAGCAAACCAACAGGTGTAACTTTTGCCCTTACTAAAATATTAGTTAAAACAAGTTTAAAATGTGTTTTTGAATTTGAAATACCAAAATTGTTTTTATAAAAATATATTACACAATAAAAATGTTAAATAAGTACGAAGCATGTTACAACAGCAGTGGATACAGTGTAACACAGACTATATTTGTAAAATGCAATCTTGTATTTCAAATACGCTCTTTTGGATCAAGACGATCAATTTGGATCAATGTCCGGCATAAGACCGCCTGAACTGTAAAAACAAATTTAGCATGGAAACGATAGGTACCATACCTGTTTCCATGACAGAATTAACCTAGGTTAACTCAGGTTTACGTGCATGGAAAGGGAAATGCAGATTAGGGTTAAAAATCTGTTTTAACTCAACGAAACTAGTACGGTTGGGTTAGGTTCTATCTGTCAACGTTTTTTACGTGTATTTTAAATTGACACTCATTGTAAACTAATAAAATACAGATTTTGAATAAAAATATTTTAAAATTAACTTTGAAAATGAATAAACTTTTGAAATAAATATTAACATAGCTGTCAACTTAACTTGGTTTCGTGGAAACGGTACGAGTTAACCCCAACAAATTTTAAACTCAACGAAACCTAAAACTGTTTTAACTCGGTTCATGGAAACATGGTAAGGGATTAGCTCACCATGTTATTCGCTCGCCATCGATGAAACTCAACGAAACTGTTAACTTGGTTTATCCATGTCCATGGAAACGTAGTAAATAATGTAATAGTGAGTTAACCTTTAGTAACTAGGGTTTGAAAATTTACCGACTTTTGGAAAATCGCTAAACGGTAAATAATTTATGAAAAAAACCGATTTACCGGTAATTGACTGGTAAATCCCAATATATGATACGGTAAGAACGTTAAATAAAATAAATTAATATAATTTATTTCAAAAATTTTATTGGGTCTTAGTTTTTTGGATTTTCTAGATGGCATAACTTTAGTACTAAACATTATTTTACAATGACACCTACGGTGTTTTAGTTTTGACATTCCACATTAAAATTTAGTTTGTCATTATTCGTGAAAGCATAAGTAAACAACATATTTTTAATCCCGTTTAAACATGTCGAATTTCGTGGTGAAATATGAGCTGCTAAAATCAAACGAAACTATTACTGGTGAACATTATCATCCGTTCAATTTCAGCCAACAAACAGCGTAAAGTGATTTTGCTGCACGACAATGCTCGACCACATGTCGCAAAACAAGTAAAAATACGCTGGAAGTACTTAAATGGGAAATTCTACTGCATGCTCCCTATTCACCAGGTTCTGCCCCAACAGATTACTATTTGTTCCGATCAATGAAAAAATACAAAAAACTAAGTTATACTCCCAATATTTGCTTTATTGAAAAAGAGAACAAAATTTCATTTCTGTTTAAAAACATTTTAACTTATTCCGAAAAATCTCTGAATATTAGGATTATTGATCTCTAAAGAGGAATCTCTAAATCCTTCTGTTCGGCGAAGTACGCTCGCAAAAAACACATCAAATTTAAGACATCGTCGATCAATCGGGACAGAAATTTTTTTTTGCAATTAGTCCAACAGCGGAAAATAATTGCTCGCAATCCACGCTTGTTGCTCGAACGAACAAAATGTATTTATGAACCATATTTAAATATATCCCTTATATGTTGCTCTTTGAAGAACGCCATCTCCCGTTTTTTATATTTAACAAACCAGTACTCATTGGAGATTGTAGTTGGTTGCGATCAATTACTTGGATACTGGTCATTTTTTTTACTGGCAAATCCAATTTTGCTTTAAAGGTTAATGCTGCTGTTTGCTGTGATGATGGCACAATTTCCACTTTTGAATTATTTTCGTTCGCTTGAGCTATTTCGAATTCCATTTCTTCTTCCATATCTGAAGGGTATATTCTGTTTAAGTGTTTAGTTAATTCATCGAGCAAGAACTGAAATGTAATATCCGCAATATAAAGATTTACATCCTTTTTTTATGTTTTAATCTATGCAATCTTTTCTGCGGCTGAAGCACTCCCAACTCTTTCGCGGTTCGCTTTTCACGTCCTACTTTACGCATTGCTGGCCAAATCGAGGACGTATAGCTATAGGTCCGATTTTATTACCATCTGTGCACATTGCCTATATTGGCATGGAAGATATGGTCGGCGGTATCGATAGATTTACATACTTACGGCATAATGCCCATACAGCTGTTAGAAGGATATCTCAGGCTCAATCAAACGTTCACGGATGCATGTTTTTATTTGATAAAATCGCTCCAACATTATCAGGGGTCTGTTTCAAAGGGTCTCCGTATCTCAAAGAACGCTAAGCTTCTCTTCGAAAATTGGTCCGATTTGTTGATGTTGAACTAGTGAGTGTTGAATTTGTATTATCATTTCGTAATCTTTGGTTTCCCACAACGAGCAAACGGTTAGTTTAGTATTAAAAATGGTAACAAAACAACTGGCAACATTTTTCAACTGACATTGACCGTTGAACTAGGATTAAACCGAGATTCCAAAACGAATCGAAAAAGATGATTCCGTATTGATGTCCACTTTTCGAATGTGGGGGTAAAAGCTCACCTTGGTTTATTTTTAAAGACATCTCGGCGACTTCGGAATGTTTTTATATCCCTTATGTTTTAGTAATTGTTGCAAATCATAAGATGTGTAAATTATATTAAAAGAAATACAATCACGTGCAGTTAGACGTGCGATTACGGGTTGTAAATTATTGTCGACAGTTTCTTTAAATTATTTTGTTATTTGTATATATTACTTGAATGTACTTAAACGTAACTACCTGTACTTGAATGTAACTACTGGAATGGCCGGCTTCACTTGTACAACTCTGTTGAACTATTTTTATTTTTATTATATTTAAGTATCTGGTGTTGGCTCTTTAAATGATTGTGTAGCCCGCTTTATCTTCCGCTAGCACATTTAATAGTCCGACTACATTTAAGGCATGCGGCTGTGTAATTAAAATTCTAATATTTACTAAAATACCAATATTTTAGAGATGAGTAACCGGTATGACTGTAAACAAATTTTTATCGGTAAATCGATTTACCGGTATTGCACACTACTAGTAACTTTAGCCACTGTCGATAAAATGTTATGTTTCTGGCCGTCTACGAATAGCTCCGAAAAGAAAAAAAAATATTCATTTTTAGATTGAGCTTACCTATATTACCATCACCGATGTCATTTCTCACATAAAGTCGTTTCTAGATTAAAACAATATTAAAAATTATCAAATTTTAATAAAGTGTATAAATATTTAAAGGTTTATTGGCTATGTTGTATCATTTAAAATTAACATGCCTGTACCCATATTTGATCTATTAATGGCATCTACATCATGGCTCGATTAAATTTTTGTGCAGAACCAAACAATTAAAATACAAACAAAATTTCACGATGTCTTCTTGAAAACTCATGGACTGCCTTATGACACCGGAATGCAGTTTTTTCCGTTAACAACATTTTAACTAAAAGTGTAAACTCAAAAAGTGTAGATACACAAATTATCAAAAGGTACAGCTGCACAAGAAAAAGTTTGAAATTCCAGACACGGTTTTAAAATTATTAAAAATAAACAATAAAAATTGAGTATTATAGTAACAAAAATGTGTATCGGCCTTTTAAATACAAAAAATCTTCGGAATCATCTCCGCCGCCGCAAAATTTAGTGTTCCTGACTTGGAATATGTAAATCTGGAATATGTAAATAAATTTCAAGACAATTCGCATGTGATTGGTGACATAACCCTACACGTAAAGTAACTTCGGCCAAATTGACTTAATTCTTCATAAATTCTTAAAATTATCGGAACAATGAGTGCCGTGTGCAATTTAGTGTTTTCGGATTGGGATGGTGTCTTGAATTTGAAAAAAAACTACACGTGCAAGTGCAAGCGTCTTTGTCCAAATTGACTTAATTCTTTTATTATTCAAAAAATATTCGGAATCATGAGCGCTGAGTGTGAAATTTAGTGTTTTCGATTTGGGATGGTGTCTAGAAAATGCAAAAAAACAAAAAAAAATCCTCAAATTTGTTATGAGTTAGCGTTAATAAAAATTCCGAGACTTCATCCCGTTCTAATTTCGGGGTTCAAATTCAAGATTTCTTAGTTTGCTTAAAACATTTTGTAAATTACAGTAATTATCGAAACACATATAAAAAACACATATAATTAGTATATCGTAGTTATGCAATGTGACACAATCGCGGAACCTAAGCGTTTCTGGTATTTCAATAATCCAAAGAAATCTGATATCCCTCGACCTTGAAGTATTGTGATTACTTTTCCGATAATTCCGAAACAATAACTAAGCAGGTTGCGGATTTGTTTAGTCAATTTTCCTCGGTCTGCTTAAACTATTTGAATAAAAGTACCCAAACATCTATGGTTTAATCCATGTAAATTATGATACCATGGATCTCTCATCTGGCCCCGATGGGTGGCCTTCATTCGTCTTTCTAGATCGTTAGATGTAAAATGTTCAACCACTAAGTAGACACCAAGCTGTTGCGGACATCGTTTCATTCATCAAATGCTTTCGAACGACATCGTCGTAAAATAAGACAAGTCTCAATGTCAACGCTCGGCCCTTAAGAACGGTCCCTGCTTTTAGAATCGCGCACCACAGAACCGAGTATGATTATATCTTTAACTACAATATTAGCAACAATTGGTTATTAAATATGCATTAATATTGCTTTATTATCATATTTTATATAATATCAATTTTCCATTTTTATTCAATTTTTAATCGCATTTTATTCACATAAGTTCCCGTTCATTTGTTGATGTACGAGTATTTGAAATTTATATCGGTTTGTATTAAGCAGGCTCAACTGCCGATTTTCTTCTCTCTTTCGATGTAGTGTCAACTTTCTGAACTACTTACGTTAGATTACTTTATTTTGGGTAACAAATTTTGTGTTCAAATACATACAAATTTACTACAACTCAGCTTATTTTCCTTTAATTTATTGTCTTAATTTTTTTCAGTAACCAATTTTATATTTAGTTCAGTATAATGCCAGTTCTCTGAATCGTAATCAAAAAAATAATAATAATACTTGTAGTAAATCCCCACGCCCGGTTAGATTGGTTTTTGGGAATTATTATTATTTAATACATAATTTATGCTTTATAAACCCAATTTTACAAAATTTTTATTCAAATTTACAATTTTATTTGTTGTACAGAGTATCAAATGAAAATACCCATTTAAAACGATATCCGACTACATTATCGTTAACATTTAATCACCACCATCGTAAATATTTATTATCTATTTGTTAATAAGAGTTTCATCATGAGAATTAAGAACAAAATCTAAATGCCAAAAAATCTCTCATCATAGCATAATGAACGCTATCTAAGCGTGATAACTAATTTTTAATGACAAAACAGCTACTTCAACTATGAATTTATTGCGCGAGAAGTTTCCGGGACACATTATCTAGTGAAACAGAGAGCTTAACTGGTCGCCGAGATCGTGGAATTTAATATACTTAAACTTCTTGTTTTGAGGTAATCTCAAAAGTAAGGACGATGTCAATAACCCAACCACAATTCAAGAGCTAAAAGACGACATAGGAAGGCATATGGTGGAATAGAGGAGCAATTATGCCAGAAAGTCTCATCCCAAATTTGGACAAACAGATTAATTTATGCTGGAAATCAAAATAATTCAAACGCAATAATTGTTTATTAAATAATTGCTTAAGGTTTAATTGAAAAAAGCCAACACTGGGATATGAAGATACAGAGTAAATTTCTTCCCCATAACAAATCAAAAGCCTTTTTTATATTATTTTGACAACATGCAGTCTATCAAATCTAAGAATTTTATGGGCATATATCGGAAAGCCATGAGTGAAATCACACATGTAACAGGCCAAAGGAGATTTTGAATAAGGAAATCACAATTTTGAAAGTCAAATGTTTGGCCATTCTATAGTTACCTATAGAAAGATTATTTATTGGGCGCTCCTTCAAAAGTTAACTCAATTTCAAAAACAAAACAAAAAATCTATTTTGCTTGCCAAACTTCGTTTTATTATCATTAGCACACGTTACATTGTTTTCGTATTTTTTTTTTGAGTTTGTTTATGAAGTAAAGGAAATTTTGTTTCTCTTCTTTTTTATGGTGGTGTTTTTTGTTTGTTTACGAGATTATTTTTTTGCTATAGTTGTATTAGTTAGTTTTTGTTAATTATGTATTATTAACACACATTATTGTCAATCATTCGACAAGGTTTTGAAATGCACAACATTTTGAAATGCAATAATTGTAGAGGCTAACGGCTTCGATAACTCTCACGGGCACGCGGGAGGTCGCTGCGCTCCCCCCCCCCCCTCCGAGGGGCTTTAGATTTGAACTTCGGGGGACGTAGGAGCCGGGATCAGCAAACATGTCGCACTGCGTGCCGCACGTAGGAGCGGATTATATAGAATCTATTAATGACGTCAAAAACCCAAACGTTCTTTTCAGGACGACCAAAAATATATTTTATTAAAAGAACGTATTTATATAATTCCAATGTTGAAAATTAAATTTTACAATTATTGATTTTGAAATGGTCAAATTCAATTGAGCAGGCCCAATTCCAAAAATTCTAGAAATAAAAAAACAGAAAAAAGAAAAAGAAAATAAAAAACGGGATTTGGCAAGCAAAATAGATTTTTTTTTTGATTCTAAAATTGAGTTAACTTTTGAAGGAGCGCCATTTATTGATTTTGCAAAGTGGTAGTATGAGGAATTAATTAATGCTATTTAACCTAGCATTTCTCAGAATTGTTTCAATCAGAGCTGGCGATACGGGAGAGTCATTCAGGAATTACAGCGAAAAACAACAACATGACAAAGACATGTGAGGCAGTCTATCCGAGTTTTTCAGTTTCATCGATTCCATCGATTTGTCACAAGAATAATCAGTTCAAAATCTATCACGCTATTTAACTTTCTATATTGAACCCTGCATTTTGTACATATTTGGGACAGTGCAATATTAAACGGTCAACATTCTCATGAACGCCGTAAATTCACAAAAACTTCAAGCATTCTTATATCTTTCTGATACCTCTCTTGAGCGTTTTAAATAGAGTTTTCAAGAAAACAGATGAAAATCATTGTACTTCATACCGTTCATTCGACTCAAATATTTATATTCAATGTATATTATTATTATATATTAAATAAAAAAACTCAGCAATTTAAGTTAAACACTTTATTTTCCAAAACCTTTAATTTCTGCAGCAATTCACTGCTCACTAATTCACTTTTAATGTTCAATTTAACTGTTCACATTTACTTTTCGCACTGTTTACTTTGTGACACTGTTCACTGGTTAAATTACAACTGTCCCTGTGTCTCAATATTGTCTATCGCTGTTCGAGATTATTCCTTTTATTGCATCTGGCGATGTTTGTGTATTTCAATTGTTAATCATACTTTCATGTAGTTGTATTCGCGAACATTCCATGTCATCAATTCCCCTGTCTTGATGATTAACGCCGTTGTTAATTTCAGTATTTTCCATGAAGATGCTGTTTACAATTGTTTTCGAAATTTGCACAGTGAACTTGGAATGCCATTTTAAAATCCAATTGTCTATCAGGATTGGAGAAATACTTGATCCAAAAATTACACTATGAATTGAAGTTTGCTCCGAGATTACGGTGTTATCACCCACGAAACAGTTTAAACTAATGCAATTCGGATTCACTTTTAGATTTAGTAGCTCAAATATTCACTCTCTTTTGCGCGCTATAAATGCCTAATCTAAATGATACTCGAAGTATACAGACTAAAAAGGAAATCCCAAATTCAACAGAATTTGGTGAAATTTCCAGGATACCACATAAGCAGCGTACTAAAAGGCCCGAATCAGGTTGCCCTAGGGTAACTACAGCTTTTGACGATCGATTATAAAAGTTGACAATTTTACAAAATCGTTTCACAATCGTATTTTTTCTACAATCTGGAAGGCAGCTAAAATAAAATATTAAAACCCAACAAAGACCCCACCAGTCCTACTAGCTATAGACCCATAAGTCTTCTAAACGGCCTCGGCAAGATATTTGAGTGTATCATTCGTAACCGAATCCAATCTCATATTTCCGATGAACAACCTGTCCATAAAATAATTCCAGACCATCAGTTTGGATTTAGACAAGGCCACTCCTGCACACATCAACTAAGCCGAATAATAGAATCAGTAAAAATGAACCTTACAGAGAAGAGATCCACCGGTATGATCCACTTGGATATCGAAAAAGCTTATGATACTGTGTGGCATAAAGGTTTGATTTTCAAATTAATAAGCAAGAGATTTCCTACTAAAATAATAGGGAATATCCAGAGCTTCCTTGATCAAAGAAAATTCCAAATTCATTATCAAAGGACAACATCTGATTGGTATTAGATAGCGTCAGGATTACCACAAGGATCAGTTCTCAGTCCAGATCTCTATTCAATATACACAGATTGCATCCCAATCCCACCAAACTGCTTGCTAGCTGCTTTTGCCGATGATACAGCAATATTATCCTCCCATATTGCCCCCATCATATAATAAATACTCTCGAGAACTCATTTAATATACTAATTAGTTATTTTGATAAATGGCGGATTAAAGTAAACCATAGTAAAACAAAAGCAATTTATTTTACAAGACGGAGAGCTCCTATATACTTACCCGGCAGAAGACTTAATCTGAATTGATCATTAATAACCTGGGAAACCAGGTAAAATATCCCGGTATAACTCTAGATAGCAAGCTGACCTTCAAAACACATATCGGAGACAAAATTAAACTATCCCAAAAACTCGTTTAAGTGCTTTATGGCTTATTATGCAGAAAATCATACCTACATAGATAAAAAAAAACTATTGCTTTACAAGTGTATTATTCTACCAACTTTACTATAAGGTTGTCCTAGTTCGAGCAAAACAGCCAAAACCCACATACAGAAAATCCAAATTACTCAAAACAAAATTCTGAAAATAATTTTAGATAAACCAAGGCACTTCCATACGAAAACCTTACACCTAATATCGCGCACTACCACAATTAGAGATTCAATTGCTTCTCGTAAATACAAATATATCGCCAACTATAATTTAATGGATAATCCGTTGATTAACACATTAATTAAGTTTTAGCGATATTTTTACCTAGTTTAAGTTTTTATTTATCGTTTAAGTTAGTATTAATTAGTCGTAAGTTTATCCAGGGAGTACAATAAACACAATACTAGTACATACCCCCTAATAAGAAAATAACAATAAAAATAATTACTATGCTACGGTTAGTTGCCAAAACATAAAATAAAATATCTATAAAAATATTATGTATGTATTATAAATAGATAATAATTCCAATGTAATTAGTTATACATTTATCGAAAATAAAAAGGGTATTTAAAAAAAAAAAAAAAAAAAAAGTTTCACAATCGCGGTTAGAGCTTAACAGTGTCTTCGAGAAGTTAGGCAAGTTAACGCGAGTGGACGTACGGTCAAACGAAGGTTGACACGTAAATTTACATGCCTTTAAAACTGTGCAAAGGCGCAACATTAGAAGCGAGAGAGTATTTGCACGATGTACACAAACACGATCGTTTCGAGCGAGTTCGATCATGGTTTAGGCGGGAATTTTCTTTGTAGCGCTATTGAAAACAAAATTTTAATAGCCCATCGGTATATAACGGAAATTATTAGTGACAATGCTATGCAATTCGGCGCATTTATCAGCGATGGGTAAATTTTATTGCTCGATATTGCTGGCCCATGTGCTAATTGCATACGCGAATATCTCGAAGAAATTAGTATTGATCAAATTATTTGGCCAATAATTAGAAATATCCTAAAAAGGTGCAAACAAATTGATTTATCGTAACTGAAACAATGAACTGTCGAAGGATGCTAACAGATGAGTGAAACATATAACTTCCAGTATGCCGCGAAGAATACCCGAAGTTATTTTTGCCCGAAGGGGCTATACACGATATTCAAGAGCAAATGAAACAACAGTATTAGTTCTTCGCCTGTTTTTATGAATTAAAGATAATGCAGGTTTTCTAAAATTTTAATGTTTTTTCAACTCATCTAGATATTTATTTATTGTATTTATCAAATGTGTTTATGACGATTTTTAAATGTTGTCGTGCCTACATTTTCTGAAAAGGCTCGGAAGAATCCAAACTCTAGCCTCCATTAATTGCGGCTTATGAGCACTCAAACAACAACACACCTTTGAAAAGGCAAACAATTCCAATCGCGCACTCGGCATAACGAGCCACTTTCTGAAAGAAATCCATCCAGTCTCGAAACTACTCTCTATTTGAAGACTCCATATGCACCGCGGCTTCAAAAATATTCACACCTAAAAAAAATAAAAAATAAGTCACTTGACGATGAGTGAATAAGCCTTTATAAAATATTTTAAATAATAGCCATTTATTCTAAGATGAAAATTAATATTTTCAGATTCAATAAAATTTTAACTATTAGATTACATAATTGCTATTATATAAGCCTTGTAAAATTCAACACAAACAACACAAGAAAACAAATCCTATCCCATTTTTGGAACACTAACTTTTAAGCTAGAAGTAAAATAGCTTCAAAGATGCCGTGCAATCGAAAGCTTCAACAGATAATGAATGAAAATATTCCAAACCCCGAATTAACCATTAGCCAAAACAATTCGGATCATCTGTAAAACCAAAATATGGACGATATCCCAATCATAACAAGCTTTTGGCGAACGCAACAACGAACCAAACCAAAAAGGAACCCCACACATTAAAGCCACTCTGCTAGCACTCTCACATGTGAAATCCCAAAAACTCGAAAACCGATTTCTACTACATCAAAAGCGAGAACAATCCTCATCAGAATATGACAAATCGCACATAGCAAGTCAAAGCCATATTCCTTGAACCATCCGCCAAATCTGTAAAAGTATACTTTTCAAACTAATCCGAACAACCTCAAACCAATTTACACTAATATTTGGGCCCGTTGCACATTAGAGCTATGTTTTCATTTCACGGCTTCGCGTTTTGGTTTCCGAAACTAAAATAATCAAACATTGTCTATAAATCTCAGGGTCAACCCTATCTGTACAGCAATACAATTTAATGTTTTATTTTCATATTGGAGATAAATAATTAGCTCATATCGCTCAGAGAATGAATGATGCTAAGTATCTATCCTACAGGCCTCAATTTCTAACAAGTTCATTGTGACAACCAATTGCCACAAAACATCCCGCGAACATAATACTATTCTAGTGAACGAGCCAGTTCAATACAACCACCATATAGCCAAAACCACAACTTCCCAAATATCACACATCCCCAAGCCAGTACAAATCGACCACACATACGACACAGAAAAGATCAGCCGCTCATTCCAGGGAAACATCATCATAACATACTTAAAGTAACGTACCGACATCTACATTAATATGACAAAACTATATTCTTTCGATTGTACGATGTGGTGTACCTAGGATTTATTGATTTTGAAAAACCTGTTGTGAAAAACAACAGAAAATTTTTCTGTTGATTTAATAAAATTCGAAACCTGGTTCTTAAAACCTTTAAAATCGGTGTTTGGTGTTTAATTCTTTTTATTAAACGAATTACAATCTCATGTTAAATCTAAGCCATTGTGTCATTATAGTTAGGTAAATCATATTTAATTGGTATTAATTAAAATTAAAATTGGTTTAGCAGACATTTTTCCCAAAAATGATTGAATCAAAATAAATATTGGGAAACGGAGACACCTGTGCGGTTAATAAACCTAACAACAAAATGGTTCAAATGTTGACTTTTTAACTAGAAAATATTACGTTTCGATAGCTCGCCTAATAGATAGCTCCCGTAATTTATTTGGGCGAGCGAGATCAAGTTATACCAGACAGTACGTGTTTTACACCCTTGTCGTTTATTTAGTTTTTTTAATAGTTCATGTATTAATTAGAAATCTATGGAAAAATTATTTAAACAACCGAAACCCGATTTAAGCCCGGTTTTTCCCTGCCGCTTCAGACTGCAGAGAAGAGGTCCTGTTTAATCTTGACGAAAATTGTGGACATGGTTTACTGACAGTGCAAAAGATCAGCCAAAAAAATATCAGCTAAGACAGTGGGAATACCACGCATTGATCTGTTACGCTCGCATCCATTGAAAAACAACAGACTAATGGAGTTTGTGAATAATATTTACTTTCATCTACTGGAAAGTAATTTTATCTCCAGTTTTGGGCATATTAGTACAGACAAAAAGTCGTGGCCAATCTAAAACATTCATCCACATATACAATGGTTTTTAGAACATGTGTATTTTATAACCTATATTAAAAACTTCCGTATGCTGTTTTAAATTATGCCATTGTGAACGAATTCCATCTTAAAAGCACTGTTGACGTGTATCAAATATTGGTATTTCTTCTACATATTATCTTTTAACTTAAGCCAAGCAACTTATTGAAAAATAAGTTAAAATAAAAGTAACAAACTTTATGTTTTAATTTATCTTTATTTGAAAAGTTTTTTAATTTGTGAAAAATAAACCAAAAGCTTAAGTAGCAAAAGCAAAGTATGTGATCGATGAAATTAAAATTATAATTACATCAAGTTTTCTTAAGGCTTCTCCTCTTTCTTGGAAATTTTCATCTTACATTTTGCGATGGTGTGTTTTTGGTGAACAAGAACAGTAAAATAATATTATGCAAAAAAGGTTAATCAAGACAAAGTTTGGTATTTAAAAAAATATTTTGATTTTCTATCTATTGTTGTAACCGCATCACCAGACAAGCATTGCTGGTTTTTCATGGAAAAATCTCGTTTTATGTTTAATTTGGAAATAATTTTTATGTTTCAACGTAATTAGGTCTGATAAAATTGATAAGGTATAAATTATAATATTTGAGGAAATTATAACATGCAGTTGGGTGAATAATTCATCTCATTCCATTGGACTATATGTATGAAGGCACTTTTGGGTAAATTTAAACTTACGCAGGGACGCGGGTACTACTCTGAAGCCGGAAAATTAATGAGGTTTACCACAACTAATTAATTAGCTGGGCGGAGAACGGGTGATAAAAAAAGCCTTCAAGAAGATAAAGTTCGAATAATGAATTATAAACTCAAATTAAGACATGAGATTATGAAAGTATAGCACAAGGTCAGGAAATTTTTTGTTAAATACATGCAGGGCAAATCATCAAATCATTAAACGCAATAATTTTCGAAAAATTCACGCTATTAAAATTAAAACTTAAAAAGTCAAACAGAACCAAATTTGAAAATCGAATCGACAATTCGATTGCTGTTTTGTTAACGGATATCGCATAATTCGGAAAAGTTACACAAATTTATATTTTAATTTATTTATGTTCTTCTTCTCTAATTCCCAAGATTTTACCCGGTTAGGTAGTTCATTTTGCTAGATTTTTCTGATGCAAAATATTTAAGATTTTTATACTTTGATGCATAAATATGATCAGGGACAGGAAGCAGGAACACTATAAAACCATGACCAACAAAATAGATCAATAGATTTATTTGATTGTAAATTTTTGAATAGCGAAATATCTTAAGATAACTCTCGCTTCTTGAGGAATTGTCTACTAGGTTCTTTAGCTAACCCCAGGTTTCTACGGTAATATTTTGCTAAATTTAGTGTTTGGGCTGGGAAGGTGAACCTGAAAATTTAAACTAAGAAAATTCGGTGGAAGTTGTTATACTGAAAAAATTGATCTACCTGTTTTGAAAAATATTTCAAATCGAACCAATTTATTTCTTATAGTTTTGTTGAGCCTTGCCATCGCCAAGTAGAAACTATCTTTTCTCTGATTATAACCTTGCTTAAATGAAAGGAAAAATATTTTATAGAATACAAAAGACAAATTATCACGAACTCATAATCGAACTGGAATAATGTCAGTCTCAGGGGTCTTAGATACGTTCAGGCCTTTGAAGATAAATACTTCCATTATGATAATGGAGTTCATTTTGTAACCGAAACACAAAATTGCTGCAATAGTGACTTTAATGGGAAAGCTAAGGTCGAGTTCGTTGTAAAGGCGTATTCACAATAGATTAGCTTACAAAATGGATTGAAACCAAAGCTCGATTACACATTTCAATTAGAAAAATTTTCTATTTGGTCTTGTATTTATGCAAAATCTATCTACCGCTTCTTGTTTTGCGGCTCTAACGGCTTCTTTGGAAAAGATTCTGAAATTAGGGGTGGAACCAAAAAAGGATAGGTTAAATTTATTGGAACTCGTCCCCGTTGAAACGCCGTTATCACCGCTAATGTTGGAAAAAGAAAAAAGGTCAAAGTCAGCCTCATTAAAATGTAATACCCATCGTTAATGTTTAAATCCCGATAGTGTTTCGACAATATTTGGTCATGAAATTATGGCAAAAAGTTTTAGTTCCAGCTCTGATACGTTAAATGAACTATAAGCGTTAAAAAGGGATGTAACAGGAAGGTCCACAATCCAAATTTATATAAAACCAGTTTCCGGTTTTAAACCCGGAATTATAAAACAAAGTTAAATAGTAGGCTAATCCTTTAATATTAAATTTCAAAACGACGCAATTATTAATTCATAAATATTAAATCATAAAACTAAAAAAAAAAATATATCAGTCTTAAACTTCAATTGAGTACAAAATAAAAAAGAACAAAGGTTGCAATAATATAATTCATTAAGATCCAGTTGCTAAATCTAACCAACAGTCACAGCTCACAGCCTAGATTAGTTTTATTTTCGGTCCTTTTGGAAATATGTTGTTAATTGGTACAATGTATCGATTGTTAAGAGAAGTCCTGCGACAGAGAATGCCTCTCCACATCAACGCTGGTCCGTGCAATGGTTAAAAGCGATTTATATACTAAGACTGCGATCCAATTCTTGACTTATTTTGTGGACTTTTGTGACTTAACTATTTGAAAGTCTACAATAAGCCTCCTGTCGGCTAGACTTATTGTAAACTTGTTTGACTTTTATGCGAGACTTGCACCCAAACTGGTAATTCATAAAAATAATTCTAGCACATTTCCAATAAGTCTATTCGATAGGAGGCTTATTGTAGACTTTCAAATAAGTCAGTCTCCACAAAATAAGTCACGAATTCGACCGCAGTCTAAGTCTAAATAATGGAAACGAACTACCTTGTCATCGATAATTGTTATTTCTCGAAGCAATCGTGATACCATTCCCCACATTTCCTTTCCATTTTCAACACCTGGTGGAACATTCAATTGCACTGTCCATCTCCCTAAGCTTTTCAGTTGTTGTTATCATTGCGGGAATTTCGTTTTCTAATGTAATACATTCTTCTTCATCTTCGTCTATGTTTTGTAGGTTTACATCAGAATTACCTCCCAAAACTTCAGTCCTTTGAAGCGAGGTTTCTACAACTTTTAAGAGGTTGGACTTCTTAAGTTTAAGTAATAACTCAGTTGGATATTTTTCTGCATTCTGTATTTGATATCGGTTATGCAAGTACTGCACCAGACATGATAGATGAGTACGTCTATCCTTGATACAATTAAATAAAGCCAATCTTATTTCCAGTGAAAATTTAGTTAATAGCAAATTAAAAGTCACATCAGCATTCAGAAGATTAGAATCTCGTTGATATAGTGATTCAACTGTTAGCTTAACAGGCAAGAGAATCGATATGAATTTTAACAGCAATTGTGATTCTTCTTCGGAGAAATCTTGAGCGAATTTTATTTTGACATACAATTTTTTGCAGAATATCGTCATTTTATGTTGGCGAACGTCTGAAAATAAGAACAACCTTTCTAACTTTGAAAATTTGACTTAACTGTGAAAGATAATAAACGAGAATGCTCCAAAATGTCTTTTTATAGACTGTCATTGCCACTATAGGAAACCCCAAAATTTTGTTCGAGATCGCAATTATCATGTTCGCTAGTTTCCTTCTCTTCAAACGCAGATTCGTTTTCATCATCTGTATCGAGATCGACTGGATCTCTATCACTAGTTTTATCATTGTAATGAACAGAATTTGACGAACAGACTTTTTACCTTTCTACACTTAAAATGACCAAATGCACCATCTGTAGTTAAACATGTAATACTATAAAAATGTAAATCATATTCCAGCATCTTATGTGTCAAAAGCTCATTAAACATTTCAGCAGATGGGGTTCCATTTATTCGCACTTATCCCATATTTCAGAAAGCATTTGTGATGTGACAGTTTATGTTCAAATATCGCCGATTTCTTACTGAAGTCCACTCATCAAATGGCAAGCTTAAACAATATTAGCTTTTTGGTCCCATAAATCTTTTTTAATGTTTTGACGAATTTTTTACCATACTTCAATACCATGGTTGTAATTGTAGTAGACCACTTCGGCATATTTTCAGATTCTTTATATCAATATCAATAGTATTCGAAGATCTTCGGATGTACAAAATATAGCAAATGGTGAACCATCTTTTGCTATCATACGAGATATAATATGTAATTCATTTGAGGAGTCGCCACCTTAGTGTCTTCGATGTTTTTGGAAATTTGTATCTGGTGTAGATGAGTGTCTAATGCACCAGCATATTTACCAGCACCTTGATGTAGGTTTTACATTTTGCTTGTCGTCCTTTTCTTTCTCTCAAAAAATGACTCCAAACCGAGTTGATACTTTTTTATATTCTTCAAATTCTATTATTGAGGGTGTAATGCAAGGCTTTTCCAGTATTTTTGATGATTAAATAAAATAATAAAATATTCGCGCTAAAGATCATACCATTTTCAAATAATGAAAACAACAAACAAATTAAAATTGATGGTAAAGGAACTAAATTTGTTTACACCATATTCTGATTTCTGATACATTTAAAAAAACGGAAAAACCAAGTAAAAAGTAACCGAAGATAAAATAATACAGAAAGTAAGAAACAGTAATATACCCAACAAGCAATTCCGAGTACGTAACTAGAGGGTAAGGAAAATTTTCGTCTTTTTATCAAATAAAGACTAAAATCTTTGTAAATTTTTTTATTTAATAAAACGAAAGCGGGATTGAAGACGTCAGTCTAGTACATGAACGGGTCGACCTGTAACTTATTAGTTGCGATTTTCATTTTCTGGTGATAAGTGGCATTTGGTACCTCATTAAAAATGAGACCGAGTTTTCTAGAAAACATTCTGTTTAGGGGGAAAATGGCCCCAAAAGACCTGGAAAATCGTTTTTCCGCGAGTATCTCCCAAAATGTGGTAGTTAGAGATTTTTATTCAGATAAACATTGAAGATCAGTTAATTCTCTACAAAAATGGTCCTACTGACTTTTTCCAAAAAATTGACCGTTTCCGAGATAAAGAGGCCCAAGCGCACTTAGAATATTGAATTTCTATGTTGTATGCCGGAGAGCACAGTCCATGCATTTACACACGAGCGAGCGGACAAATTATTCAATAACTTTGTTAGAAATGCATATTTTCTCATGATTCAAAGTTCAAGTGAAAGAAGAAATCTACCGCTATCATACTCTATGACTTGAGTCACGTCACGTTTAGACTATTTGGCCATATTGGAAAAACGGGTCAAACTTTCTGCTCCCGCATAATTTTGACCTCGCCAGGAATTTGTTCCTATTTTTTTTTTGTATTGCACTAATTTGCTCCAAATTTTCTTGATTATGGGTCCTCAGAAGGTCCTTTGCAGTCTGTGAAATTCGTATAATCTAATTTTCTTCAATTTTGATTAAAACTTTGTTTGTTGAATCCCAATTTTTTGCTGTTTTTGGAGCGCGGGGAAATTTTGTAAACAACCACCAATTAAAAATTCATACATGATCGGATTAGTCTCTATGACATATCATTTGAAAGCTGAGAACGTCTACTTCTCAGCCGTGCAATTATTTTTTTTTCACAAAATCGGCCATTTTCCAATAAATTTGGAAAACGCGTGCTTAAGGAAAAAGCGCACTTTTTCTTTTCGTCGCTTTTTCTCCCGGCTCTTTATTTCTAAAGTTTTGACACCTTTCTATCAATGTATATAAAGTCATCTCATTGATTCGTGGGGAAAAACCCGAGTCCTAAACGTAATGATATAATTTCATTACCTTCATTTCTTCCGTCGTTTGTCGCGTGTGTGCTCTATTTGTTGTCTATAGTCGCCAAATTAGAGGGAAAGGTTACGAAGAACAGAAACACGGGACTGGAAGCGGTCATTGAAAGTTTTAAAAACCATAATCTTCCCCACGAGACCGTATTTCAGGACGCGCAAATTGTCATTGCGTTGATGTACAGTGATGATGATACACAAACTTTGACAAAAATTAGATACGAGATCTTCAAGCGATTCACCAGAGACAGATACAGAAATCAAACCGCGCTCAAACTAGCAATCTAGCCATCCACACCTGAAGCTGCAAGGCAACACCTTTATCGGGTATATCTGCAAGTACAGCAGTGGCTCGGAAACGAACTGTCACCAGAAAAATGGGGATGGAAACGTGTAGGGGTATACTAATGCCGGTCCAAACCACTAAAGAGCCAGCGGTTCCGGAACTCTTAAAGATGATATTTTGTCAATGTAAGAAAGAATGTAAGATAACATGTTCACGCAAGAAAGCAGGGCGACCATGCTCATTTATTTGTGGTTCATGTGAGTCCCGCCAGTGTTCGAATTATAAAGACCGCCAAGATACGTTATCCGAAGAGGTAGAACTAGAGGAAACTCTAGAACCAGAAGGAGTTGTTGGCGAGAGCGACGTTGATGACCAAGAATTATTATTGGAGTCTTGTGACGGGGACTGGTGATTAACAGATTTATGTCATAATTTTAATGTATTTTTCTATATTTTTCTATAATAAATGAAATTTAAAGAAACTTTATAACTCTTTATTCCAAAAACCTCGATCCGGATGGTTCCAAAAAAACTTGCAAACATTTGCCGAGAATCTGCAAGAAATTGTTGTTGAGTATTATGGGTAAATATTCTTCACTCTTTAGAGATTATAGTTTTCGATAGGAAAAACCTCATTGGACAATAGTTTGTCATATGGGCAAAACTGATTTTGGATAGTTTTTCGCCAATTGGTGGGGTCCATCCTGCTGTAATTAATCTTATGGTCTGCTTTCCTAATAGATATAACTTGAGCCCTCATCTCCGAGAAAAACAAGACGCTCGGGAACATAAAAATTCTTGAAAATTACATGGTTTACGGCGTTTCCCATTTATAGCCCCGAGGATTTTGTCAGTGGATGGATTGTAGTGGCGCCATCTACAATTGATTTCCAAAGTCCAACACATTGAAAATAATGTATTTGCAATACCCATCTCAAATTTTGTAAAAAACTTGCATATTTCATGAGTCTCGAAATTTTGGAATTTTCAACCCGACTTTTTGCAAAAAATATTAATGTTGCGAAAAAACTCATCAGGACCATTTTTGTAGAAAATTAACTGATCTTTATTTCTTATCTGAACAAAAAATCTCTATAACTGCCATATTTTGGGAGATATTTGCCGAAAACCGATTTTCCGGGTCTTTTGGGCCATTTCTCAAACAGAATATTTTCTTGAAAACTCGGTCTCATTTTTAATGAGGTACCAAATGCCACTTATCACCAGAAAATGAAAATTGCAATGAATAACTTACAGGTTGGTGTTTTTTCTCCTTCATTTACTGGACTATATTTAGTTTTTAAGTTTTTTATATTAGTTTTATTTAGTAGTTTTAGAAAAAACCGGTTTTGAAGAAATTAAAACCGGTTTTCGGTTTTAGAACATATGCCTAAAATCCAGTGACCACGGAAAACCGGGGTTGCATTCCCTAGTATTCCAGTTGATAGTCTAATATGAAATAACTTACAAACTGAGTGAGATCATGCGAAACGGCGAAAAATTCCACTGTGGCGTGCTTTGCAAACGTAAATATTTTGGAGAAAATTTAGATGTTCAAAAATTTAGAAGCACTCACAAATGATAAAAAAAAATATTTCGTGTCCGAAAACACAAACGAGTTATTATTTGATTTTTTGGCCATTACTCTCTTTCCCTAAAATGTTCTTCAATGCCAAAAACACATTAGATCAAATCTGATTTCTTTATACTACTTACCTGTTTTGGACATACTTCCTTGGTCGATTTTGTAAATAATATGATTGTAATATTCAGTCGACAGGGCTGATGAGATGATTGAATTCAAATTGATATCAAATATAACATATAACCTCCATTTCATAAAGTATAGTGATGAACTGCTTTAGTCATATGGTATGTCATATGGTATAAGTACGCTAGTCACTAATCTAAGTCGTTTAGAACCTAAAGGAAGACGAGGTCATTTTATATGATCCAAAAGTTTTTTACATAATTCCTGCAGTTTTACATGTTTTCCCAATCAAACCCGGCTGCATATTCATCTGGTCGAAATAATTTATTTAGAACTTCCGATGATCTATATTTTGTAGTGAACTGTGCTATAATCATGGTGGCGGTCCTGACGCGGGCTTCTCTCAATCGATGACGATACTTTCAAGCAAATATCTAAAATATTTTATTGCTATAGGAAAACAGCTAACGAGCGCGGGATCTTTTCGTTCGTTTTTGAACTAGAGGTTATTTCTTCGCTCATGACTCTAATGAAGGCCTACAAAGTCCAATTAGTTCAAGAATTGAAAGCAGTTAACCATCGGTTGGAAGAAGATGAACATTTTTACCAAGCAATCATCTTTTACGACGAAGCTCATTTTTTCTTCGGTGGTTACACGTGACAACTTAGAAGCCAGTATACCCAAAACGAGTGACTGTTTGGTGTGCAATATGGTCCAAGGCATCATAGGGCCATTTTTCTTCGAAAATAAACAAGGAGCCGCGCTAACAGTAAATGGCGACCGTTATCGTGCCATGTCTACTGGCTTTTTATTCCCTACGGTTGAAGAGGAAGTGTTGGCCGATATTTGGTTTCAACAAAACGGCGCCACTGCCCACACAGCCAACTACACAATCATTGTTTTGCGCACAACATTTTTAAAAAGAAGTAAAAGTTGTCGCACGCTGTATAAAGCTCTTAATCTAACTCTTGTCAATTAGAAATGCCCTTAATTTAGGATCCAATAAAGTACCAACCGCAATGATCAAAGTATCAGTTTTATTTAATATAAAAAGGAGTAAGTATTTCATTTTTCACAAACTCGAAAACTTTAAATGGCACAAGAATTGAAGTTTTATGAATGTCTTCCAGAGCAACTAACAGTATGGCCAAATGTATCTAGTAGTAAAAAATGTTCTACATCTACTCTTTTTTCTACCAGATATGTAACGGTGAGGAAATACATAATGAGGATGTACGATATATGCCTGGTTGGACCATAATATGTTCAAATTCGTTTCTGGATAATAATTTTATTGGATCCAACTGCAAAGGACTTGAAAATTGAGGTCGATCCCTATAAACACGATTAAGTAGACCACTAAACGGGGCAACTATAAAAATACTTTGATCACTGAGTTGTGGCCAAGGAAAACGAATTTTGGATTTTCGTAGTTATATAGACGTTTCGATCCGTTTTCATTTTTCCTAACGGTAACCTTAGAAATTGAGCGTTTATTGAGACGCCTTTTACTTATATCTTCCCTTGTAATAAAATAAACAAATCAATGTCTTAGGTATGATTTTTACCAATATGAATACCTGCCTACAAAAAACGCTATGCCAAGATTATCTAATTGAAAAGAACATTTATTACACGCGCTTTTATTTGTCTGACTTAAACAATAGGAGGTCAGTTTCGCGACATTTTTATTTCTAATAATCTGCTACTAGAAACATAATATTTATTTCTGCTGAAAATAACTAGGGCGTTTGTTTACTTATTTCGTGGAAATAATAATTATAATCGTGTGGTCAATCAAAATTATCTTACTGGGTTTGTTTATAATTATTGCTTTCTATCTACACATTCATAAAAAATTAAACTATAGTGCCTCATCATGAACTTCCAAATAATGTATTGTTCTACCGCTTGGCTTATGTAATGATTTTATGCCTAATAATTATGCGCAGCATACATAATAATTAAATATTATTCTGTTTTGATAATTAATCGAAATTAAAACTGTTCAATCGACCAATAATACCGAAGAAATTAAATCTGAGCATAAAAGCGCAAACGTTATCACAATTCCGTGAAATATGGGGGAGGTGTGATTTTCTAAACGATTGTCTGATAATTTCAAGATAAGGTGAAAAATATTGCATTGTGCTTAAAATGCCTATATACTATAGAAAAAACAAAATCCAAAAAATCGATAAGGAAATTATAAATTTTGTATTGTGTGTTGCTGGTGATAACAATGTTAGATGCGATAATTTTTTAGTTTGTATTTGAATATTTACATTTAATGTCTTGTTTATTTAATTAATTAGATCATCATAATCGTTACTTTCACAATCAATAAATTTCGTGGTACAGCGACATCATATAAAGTTCATACCATATGGAATTTTTCTTTGCTTGAATTTGGTGGGAATGGGATAGAAAATTTAAGTGAAATCTGATGATAGATATCGGACACGATAAAATGTATAATAAAATAAAAAGCTTATTGTAATTTGGTTTATAGTATATTCGTACATCAACCAATGGTCGTTATAAGCAACGAATTTGGACATTGACATTTTATTTAAAAATTTCTATCTAATGTAACCAGAAAAAATTCATTTGATTCTCACGAAATTGACATCTCAATTGCATTCATAATTTTGAGGTAAGCATAATTAGCTCGAAATAAAGAAAGTTTTGTGACTCGTAACAAACCATATTGGGCAGAAGTAGCGTATACTCCAGAAGTTATTTTGTTAGATGTGTGTCAGTTAGGATATAGCGCGATTTGTTAAACGGGGCAACTATACAAATGGTCAACGTTATTACAAATTGCTTTAATTAGTATGAATAATCAATTGGTAAGCCCAGGTAGTTTTATAAGCGTTTCGAAAGACTTATCGATAGCATGATTTGTAAACCTTGAACATAAACATAAGATGAGATCATAATTTATTGTTATTGCGTGTGCTAATGCTAATTACCTGAAGAAGCTAATTATAAAAAATACTCCCCTTATTTTTAAAAACGAATCAAAATAAATTTCTGGAAATTATATCCGTATTTTTAGAATTTTGCTATTCTAGACAGCATGTCGATCACCTTGGAACGACATTCCATTTCATCTTGTTCTATTCTTAATAGTTGCTTCATATTGTAAGAATCTTTGCGGTAACTACTACTACTACTACTGACAAGAGCAAAGCACAAAATATGTCCTAATGGTTTATTGATTTCTTGTTTATGTTAATTTCATATGATGAATACATTCCATGTATTTATGTACGTATACCCGAGTTCAATTTATGACCCAATTCGCTTGTACTGTATCCATGGGAGTTTTAAGTATGTTTTAAAGATAAAAATGGCTACATCTTAGACGTACGACAAATTAAAGACGTTCTGTTTACCTATGATCACAAAGTTCATCCTTAACGCTACAACTATTTAATTGATGTAACCCAATACATAGGTTATAATATACCGCGAACAATTAGGATTGGTTTAGATAAAGCCAAATTATAATGACTGTAGACAAAAAAATGTTTACATAGGATGGAATATAAGACGAGTTAAAACTAAAATCTACTAAAATCTAAAAATACGAAAAGATTAATACCTTGAGCGAAAAACATAACTACATAACTCACATCACAGAACCCTAAATCCAATGCTGAGAGGTATTATAGTACTCACTGAGAACTGAATTCTGTCCTATGATATTTAAACAATATTGTCCATGCTTTAGACAAGGCCGACAACAGAATAATACGCCAATAATCTGGAAATTCAATGGGTGAAGATAACTTTGGTAATGGCAACGATCTGGGTTCTAGGTAGCAAACTCTAGAACCGGTTATGCAAGCAAAGAAGCATCACCTTTTTATGGATTTTATAGGTAGAATATCAAGTCCCAAAGCATTATACTACCCTAAAAAGACACTCCATAGAGAAATGGAGCACGCATTAGTTATGCACTCGTTTACTTTGTTTGTCTTTCAAACTATATTTTATCAAACTTCGTTTAAGTATGTTGTACTTGGGAAAAAATAACTGAAATTACATTCGCTGGTTTGTAGGATAAAGCTGCACTAAGCTAGATAGCAAACTACGTCTTAAACCTTTGTCGGTGAACAGCCATCATAAGGAAAACTTCTCCTAAACTTCTCACTACCTAATTCTCATGACTTCCTTCTAGAATATATTTTTATGATTCGACCATTTGAAAAGTTAATAAATCGTATATAAGTAATTAAAGACACTAAGTACAACATTTATATGTTTTGCATGCTTTGCAAATTACGTAACAAAATTAGAGATGGTTAGAAGAAGCGTTAAGAAATGACATTGAATTACATTGAGGGTTGTGAACGGGAATGGATTCATAAACTAATATGTTTGTGTATTGAAAGAGTTATTTCCCATCCACCCTTTCATCTTTTCAAAGATAAAATAAAAATTTACCATTTTAAGAAGTTTTACTTAATCATCGTTCTTAGTCTTGAGAAATGAAAATGATTTGCTTCATACTTATTTTTCGCCTAAAATGATGATTTGATTAATATCTCAGCAAAGTGGCAAACCCCGTTTAGGCTTTGGATCCATTAACATTAAAATAATAATTATTGTGGTTTGCACAATTTTAGTTTAAATAAAGCCTGCCGACTAACCAAAAGAGTGGATTCCGATGCCCTAGAAAATCGTTGCTCTAAAGTACTTGACATTTCGAACATATGAATATCGGCTTTATTCCGCTTCGAGGATTCCTAATATTTTTTTGAAAATATTCCAAAACAAGTAGATACGTTAAAATTGCAATACTAAATGCTTCATCTCTGGCCCTAATGGAAAAACACCTGCGAACAGCACTTAAAATTGGACCGCAATAGTAATTTAGCCTTCTCGGTTAATTTTGCCACAATTAATGATATAAATGGAAAGAACTAGTTAGTAAGTGCCTACTTCTACCAGGTTAAGATCTAAACTATGAATATTCAACTAACATTCAGGAATTTTAAGTCAACCTATTTATCTTCACTTCAATGACAAACTCATCCAAGGTATTTCCAGCGTAGGAAAAGCCAATATCATGTGCAAATGCCGAAATGATTCTAATACAGCAACTGGCAATAAACGTAGATTTAAAATAGGATTGGCCCAGTATAGAGCCATATAGGGCCCCTGAGACCCCTAAGTTCAAACATTCGTAGAATGATGATTATTCGTAGAATTTTTTTATAAAAGATGAAATGTAAGAATTTAGAAGTGCAAGGAGAGAGCCTAATAAATCAGCTCAAAGCAACTTATACAACACGAGCAGCTCGAGTATTTGTCAGTATCAAAAGCCTTCATATTGTACAAAAACAGTCCGGAACTTTCTTATTTTTAAGTATGTATTTAATATCAAGTTCTTTCAAAATAAAATTTTAATATAGATCAAAAAATGACTGCGAATACAATAATTTTCATGCAAATTTATTGTATTGCCAGTCATTGATATCTCATTGTAAAAATGCCATTGGAAGGAAATCGGGCTTGAAACTGAAGCTGGTACACTGGCTTTACACGGCAGTTGTAAGGCCCGTACTGCTGTATGGTGTGAGTGTATGGTGGCAAGCTCTGGAGAAATTATCATACAGGAACATGATGGTGAAGGTACAGCGGGCAGCCTGTTTACTCATTAGTGGAGCGCTGAACACGACCTCTAATAACTAACTCCTGTTGTGCTTTGGCAAGCTTTTTAAGATACTTCTCTCCTCTAGGGAGGATTGGAATAGTGGTCTCATTATAGAGACAGGGACAGTTAAATTCCTTACCTATGGCTCCCAGCTCGATGGTAGAGTGGGAGCTGGTGTATTCTGTGGGGAATTAAATGTAAGTTTATCTTTTCGTCTATCTGAGTACTGCAGTGTGTACCAGGCAGAAGTTATAGCGATTGAAGAGATCATGAACTGGTTGAAGCATAATGTATTACTATCTATGTGAACAGTCGGGCGGCCATTCTTTCGCTGGATTCAGTTTCCCTGGCGTCAAGGGTGGCGTTGGATTGTCACACATCTCTTAACGAGATGAGTGAGCATTTCAATATCCAGTAGGTCTGGGTTCCGGGCCATTCTGACGTTGAGTTATATTGCAGTGCAGACGAGTTAGAAAGGTACGGTACGACTCTCCAACAGGAACCAGGGAGAGAATGTGTAGGAAGGTCTATGCATGTGCTGAAAGCAGCAAGATATAGGGAAACAGTAGCCTTGCCAAATGCTCAAGCCAGTCAAGCTGGCAGGGTAGCGAAACAAGTATGGCCTGAGGTAAACTTGAATCGCTCCAAGATCTTAATCATACTGAGGAAGCGTAATAGAGAAGAATTGTAAGGATACTTACCGGGCTCTGCCTTTTCGAAGATCATGCGAGAAGGCTGGGTCTGGATGCAAATGACTTCTGCAGAAGCTGCAGGGACGAGGAGGGGGAGATTGTTGTTCACTTCCTTTACTCGTGTCCTGCGCTAGCTGACAGAAGACATGATCACTTGGGCAAATACACTATGGACAGCCTGTCTGATCTCGAAAGCAGTAATGTGCGAGATCTTTTACGCTATAATTATAGTACCAATCACAATGGGCCATAATTGGCCTAAGTGTGTGATAACAACCACTGAAACCTAACCTAACCTAACCTGGATCCCTGCGCTTAATTGGTCTAGCAACAGAAATTTTCACCAGGGTTTAATTATTTTTCGTGTCCCACTTTGGAAGTAGAATAGTTACCGAGTTATTATATCGGAATCGATACCAACCTCATTACCGATTTATTTGGAAATTACGGGTAATCTGTTTTACTTAAATTTTTTCTATAATATAAAATTAAAATATTTAAAAGCAAAAAAAACTAGGCATGAGATTATGAATTTAACTTTAATATTGCGTAAAAAAAAGAGATTATTGTTGTTGTATATTCCGATAAAGCTTGCACAACTTCTCCAAATTTGACAAAAAGTAACGCCATAGAAAAATAAGTTTATCATAGATTTCTCATTTTTATAAATCGAGAGATAAAAATGAACTGAGTAAAAAACTTCTTGCATTGGTGTCATGATTGTATTTGTGACTTTACATTGCGCCAATGCCTTCTAAACTACAGGCCTTTTACTACTCTCATTTTTCGCACATGACGTCAATTTATGTCTAAACCGAGACTGCGCAATAATAATGTTAAGATATTTACACTAACAAAACAACTAGAGAAAGCAACAAAAACGTCGACTTAGCGTGTCCTCATCATTTGGTGTAGGCGGCCTGTAGTTTAGAAAGCATTGATTGCGCGCAATGGCAAACCACAAATACAATCATGCCATTGGAATTATCACATTTTTTACTCGACTCATTTTTATCTCTCGATTTATAAAAATGAGAAATCTATGGTAAGCTTATTTTTCTATGGTAAAACTAAGCACGAGTTTTCCTTAATAGCTATTTAATAACAA
Source organism: Nephrotoma appendiculata (assembly GCA_947310385.1). Lineage (NCBI taxonomy): Eukaryota > Metazoa > Arthropoda > Insecta > Diptera > Tipulidae > Nephrotoma > Nephrotoma appendiculata. The sequence goes on from OX371224.1 coordinate 17,849,987, forward strand.
AAAACTCTAGAAGAAAATGTTCGCACAGATGCTTATCGAACCTGCACTACTTATCCTTACTTTAGTAAAGCAACCAAAATAAAATTAATAATGTTGTTTGTTTATTAACTGTGCAATCTGTTCTAGGGCCAAAGCACTCCCAAACACTCCACTTTCGTTGTTTGCTTTCAAGGTCATATCTTATACAATAGCCAAATCGGAGACGTACGGCTATAGGTTCGATTTACGGAGGATTTAAGATTCGATAAAATGGAGCAACAACTCCTCTACTAGACGTTGTTATGTACGTCTTAAACAGCGTACGTTCCATCGGCAAAAAATTGTAGTCTTATCGTGGTAAGATGGAGTTCTACTGCATATTTCCATACTAGAGTTGTATTTTTTTCAACTTATTGTACATTAGAGTATGGAGGTGGAATACTATGGTCTTCATCGGTGTTAAGAATGCTACTTTAACTCATTAACCCTTGAACCAATTCACTTTATACCGGAATCGGTTGTATAGTAATTTTATCATTAGGTATTCTTTTTTGTCAAAAGAACTGGACTATATTCCAAAATACGCATCAAAAACTGTCGTCGAAAACGGGGCTGTGGGAATTATATTAATAAAAGAAGCAATTCAATGGCACGGTGAACAAAGTGCTTCCAACCACAGTATTTAATTTCATCGTTATTTTGAAAATTTTTATACTTTGGTTAATTAGATGGCAGTACCTAGGTACTCGCATGTACGTAGGTTTTATAAGTAGGCGATACCGCACAAGTGGTGCAGTGGTTAAAGCTTCGGCACTTGGAGCACGAGGTACTGGGTTCGAATCTCATCAGTGAGGCTAGATGCAAATCGAATTTTCATCATCGATTACAATCGACACAATTAAGACCCCCTGATGGAGTGCAGAATTCAGCGCCGACCCAATGTACAGGTTGACATGGAGCTTGCAATGTGCAAGTGGTATACTGTAGTTGTAAGAGAGTAGGGGAATGGGTTAATGATGTGGCGTGAATGCGTGGTATCACAATGGGTCAAAATTGGCCAACTGTCAACCACTGAAACCTAAAAGGAAACCTTAGATAGGCAATATAAAATCAAAATCAAACTGTCTAAAACATGGGTTAATTTATCTTAATCTATTGCTTAATTAATAATCCGATTGAAAAATCAAAGTAAATATAATTTTAGAAAGTAAATTAATTAAAAAATTTAATCAAAACTGAACAAATTACTTTGTGACATTCTCATATATTGTATGTACATCCGTATTGGTTTTCTCAAAGTAATCGATTAACGCAAAGCACATAAGATTGTAGTCGAAGACGAAAAAGAAATAAAATTAAGAGCTACGTCATCTCAAGGTCATTGGATATAAGAAAAAAACATATAAAAATCTTACCTCATTGAATGCCATCCTTTCAACCGGTATCGCTATTTAGTGAATTCTTGAACAAAACCACTTTATTATTATAGAATTGTCTTTAATACTTTTTATGGTGTAATGTAGGTTTTCCGTTGCTTGTTTTTCCAGTTTTCACAACATCTACATCCGCCCTTCTCACCTCCAACAATCCAATGGATAAAATATAGTGTTATTGTACTGTGTAGCCCGAACTACGCGGTATAGGAACACAAATTATTATTTAAACACTTGTTATTACGAATTCTAAAATAGATTCTTTATTATTTTTAACAAGGAAAATATTATTATTATTATTACGTTTATTTTATTATTAATAAATTTTTAAATGAAAACATAAATAAATAAAAAAAAAACTTCGTGCCCCTGCGCTGTTGTCAAAATGACATTGATGTCATTTGACTTGGGAAGATGAGAGTAAAACTTGTTTGTTAACTTTTTGACAATATTTACAGAAGATATAATACTTTATTAGATCTTATTCAACTATAACACTTTTAAATTACACAAGTAAATATAATTTTAACGTTGCAAGCAATTATTTATTATCGATCGATGTAGAATAATATTTTAACGGAACACACAAAACACATTCCTCAGGTGGAAACCGTAGATTAGGAAAAATAAAATGTTTTTGTATGACTTCTTGTTCACTTTATCACGTTTCGAATCGATAATTAGAATGGTATTTAGTTATATTTATCGAAATTATATTGATTGGAATACCCAAAAAATAAATAAGCACATACACATTCAATAAACAAGATTGATTTTTGCTTTTGTTTTTTATCTTATATAATTGCACAATTTTTACGTTTTCGGTCCTGTTTAAAATACAATTAGATATTTTGAACCAAAGTAACACCAATGGGACTTCTAAAATTATTGTCGTGATACTCTATTTTACATATGAAACAGAAATTTTTATTTTCACTTTTTTGTTTTTTTTTTAATTCCCTTCAACTTCAAATAAATAAACTAAACAGCGCCATTTTGTTTTGAAGTAAAAAATCAGGTAGGTAACACATAAAAATTTAATTCATTTTTTCTCAATTCGGAGCAGCCAACATGCAATTTCTTATCATTTCAAATGCATTATTATTTTCACCCCATGTTAGGGAATTTAGCGGCTTTGTTTTATGTGATTAGAATTCTTAATTAAATTTGATTAATCGTCTATTGATTTCTTTATTTCTATTGTTTTTAATTTTGTATTCGTACGTGTTTCGAATGTAAATATAATTTGTATGTACGTACACATGTACACACATATTTGGATGTCAAAAGTACTAAAATTAAAATCTTGAGCTAAAAACGGTACTAAAACCTTACAAATGTTGAATATGGTTTTATCAATTGTTAGTGCACTGCAAATTAAAAATTAAAATGTCTGTCTGTAAATTTTGGTGATGTGCTTCACATCTATACATGCTTGAAGCCAAGCAAATCTCTACCTTTTACCAATTCTCTACCTTTAACCCTTTCGACCCTGTTTGGACACATATGTCCCGGTAGACGTTCTATAAGCTCTAAAATCAAAAATATACATAAGAACTGATTGAAATTAGTCCCAGCTCGTAGTTTATGATTAATTTACCAATAAAAAGAAAAAATAGATGCAATATTTTTCTCTCTACCTGTTCAGTCTTGTCCAAATCGTGAAAGTGATAACATTGCATTGCATGTAGGTTTTTGCCAAAAATAGTTGTGACGACTACCTAGGTATTTTTACTGCCAAAAGCTTCATAGAATATATACTGTCATGTTTGGATATAAAAAAGTGTAAGTGTTATTATTTTATTTAATTTCACTTGTATTTAAAATAATTTAACAGACGGGATATAGGTGGCCTACTCTGTATTTTTATATGTCACGTTAGGGAGTATATGTCCCGTTAGGTTTTATTTGATTAGTTTTATCATAGAAAAATAAGTTTACCATAGATTTCTCATTTTGATAAATCGAACGATAAAAATGAATTGAGTAAAAAAGTTCTAACAATTCCAATGTCATCATTGTATTTGTGACATTACATTGCAAGTCACAAATACAATCATGACATTGGAATTATCAGAACTTTTTTACTCAACTCATTTTTGTTTCTTGATTTATAAAAATGAGAAATCTATGGTAAACTGATTTTTCTATGGTTTTATTTATCAAATTACAGTAAGGGTGTGTGTGTTAAACGAAAAAAATACCGCATAAAGAGTTAAAAAAGTTAAAATTATGAGTTTTTATTCACCATAAAATTTCTAACTGGTCCGAGTCGACCAGTTAAAATTTTTATTTTATCGTGACAGTTGCGATTGTGTTTAGTTAACATATACATACATAACATACTACACATGCAAAAGTCGGATAATAAAAAGCGTAAACGGACTGTAACAAGTGCATCAACATATGTAAGTGTGAATTTAATTAAATTATGTCGGTTTTATATACGTATCTTCTATCTATATCTTTAAAAATGGTGTAAAAAATGTATGTGCAGAACGTTCAGTTGAGAACGGCTGAACCGATTTGGCTCAATCTTTTCTGTTGTGTTCGCAATTACCAGGAGATGGTTCTTACGAAAGAAATTTAAAAAAAATCACCGTAAAAGTCGGAAAACCCGAAAAATCGAATAAAAAACCATTTTCATATGAATTTTGTGTGTATATTTTTTATGAGACAGGTGGTGTAGTGGTTAAAGCTTCGGCGCTTGGATTGGGAGGTACTGAATTCGATTTCCACCGAAGGCTACATCCAAACTGTAACTTTGTTTTTTATCCAATCTATTTATTTTCTCTATCTATTTATCTAAATAAAAATCAACTGCCGTGCGTTAGTCTCGCAAAAACTCGAGAACGACACGATCAATTTGAATGAACTTTTTTGTGCATTAACCATCTCAATACAGTGGGGCTTAGAAAAAAAGAAAATTCGGAAAAACGCAAAGGAAAATCCGTAAACACGAAAAAAATCGAAACCAAATGGAAAACCAAAAAATCAAAAAAAAAATCGGAAAATAGAGAATTGCGTTTTGTAGAGGAATTTTGTATGGAAATACACTTAACACCACCGATGAAAATTGTATTTTGACAATGAGCATTCATTTAAATAGCCACTTCGGATTATTTTCAATAGATGGCGTTGGTTGCATACTACTATAAATATAAGTTGTGTAGAATTTTGGCAATCTTATTTTCTATATATATAAAAACAAGTGCATTCAGTTCCCGGTTCTTTTGGCGTTTGCTATGACGATTAACAAATCACAAAGTCAATTTGCAAAAACCAACTAAATTTTCGATAGATGCCTAAGTTTGAATCGACCTTTTATTCACTTTTCAATACATTATGCCGCCTTTATGGTTGCGTTCGTTCGCTCAATCTGACAATTTTTCCCACCAATCATATTGCTCAAAATTGACGATTCTGGATTTTTGTACAAAAGATGATTGGTCGAACAAATGACCGAACGAACGAACACAACCATAAACCTACTTTTAGTGTTGAATTCGATGAAAAAGTGAATGGAATGGCCACTCAATCGTCTATTGAGAATTGAGTTGAGTTGTTTGATTTTTCTCTCATTAAATTCAATTTTTGTGAAGATCAAAAGTGTTTGCTCGGATGAAGTAATTTGGGGCGAGACAAAGTTCGCCGGGTCAGCTAGTTTACTATATAATTAATATGTTTTGTTTAAATATATTTTAAGGAATGAGGAAGAAAAAACTAAATTATTAAATTTGAAGATCGAGTGTGATTTGATGTTCACCAGCAAGAACGCAAATCAAAGAGACGGGTAGAGGTAAACTTTTTAATTTTTAATTGCATTGTGGCAAGCTATAAACATTTATTTCTATTTTATTTGTAGGAAAATCAGTGACAATATGTTAAAAACATAAAGCGTTTTGTCGCCAGCAGTGGCAAGCGTTAATTCGAAAATATAAGGTAAAACATTTGATTTTAACCTATTTGGAAAACTTTGGTATTTGGAAATATTATTTGAGACACTCACACAAAAACAATCCGCCAGCGGAATGAGCGATGAAGCAGCGTAGGTTGGTACCGGCGCCCCTAATTCGTGACCCCTTTTTGACAGTTATGACACCGTCGTTTTGGTCACATGAATGACGCTTATATGAAAAAGTAACAAGAATCCACAATCTCAGTTTTCCCAGCAAGCAAATCAGTCGTTGGAATTTGTGCATGTAGATCTGTGTGGTACCATTGAAGAAGTATGTATTACTTGGTGCAGCGAGGTATATTTTTGTGCTAGCAGAAGATTATTCGAGAAAAGTGTTCGTTTATTTTTTGAAAACCAAATCTCAGGTTATAGGAAGTTTTAAACAATTTAAGACTTTGGTATGAAAATGAAACTAATCGAAAAATAAAAGTTATTCGAAGTGATAATGGAATAAAGTTTTGTAATGCTGAGATGGATGAATTGCTACGTAAATATGGTATCAAACATCAGAAGAAAACACCTTATGCGCCTGAGCAAAATGGACTGTGTAAAGGGATTAACAGAAGGCCCGCCAAGAAAGCCAGGTGTATGCTGATCGAGGCCAATATGCCAAAAACAATTTGGACAAATGCTGTAAACACCTGTGAATGTTGAATTTTGTATAGCCGGAAGAGGTTTGGTCAGAAAATTAAAAGAGACTAAAGCTAGTTTGTAAGTTAAAATATTGAACTTTTATGGGATACAGTGAAGCATCCAAATCATATCGAGTCTATGATATTGGACGGGAAGCTGTACTAATCAGGTTTGATGTTGTATGTTTATGAACAATCAGTTTTTAGAGCAGGTAAATATAATGAAAATTATATTAATTTGATTTTCTCAGAAACTGAGTTAGAAGGAAAGATAAATAGTCACCAAGTGAAATAGAAGCTGATACTGTGATTGAATTAGTTCCGTCATAAGAAATTCAACAATCTTTGGTAGAAAGAAGAGAAGAATTTTTCAATGAAATAAGTGATCCAGATTTAGACGCTGATTACATACCTTCATCGAATATTGAAATTGATGGACAAACTAGAGGCTCATCAATCACTAAAGCCAAAGGATATGACAGATTTTATGTCGTATCGTTCAAGTTATGAGTTCATGAATTCGTAAAATTGTGTTAAATAATATAGATTCAGATTCGTGGGAACAAGCAATGGAACCACTGGAGATGATTCCAAAGAACGAGAATGATGGGAACATCAAGCTATAAAATTGAATTAAGAAAAAGTTTTAATGACTAGAAACGACAAAATGGTGGCTTTATTACCAACCGCTGACGAGTACATGTCAATTGCAGCAGCAATACAGGAAGGGTTATGACTCAACAAACCACAATGCAAAATGTTTCCAGGAACTTATTGTGAAAATAAAAGCGCAATAAGCTTAAGTGGAACGAATATATATCATCCGAGGACGAAACACATCGTCCTAAAATATCACATCATAAAGAAATTTTCTGTGAGCCGTCGACTTAAAACAGAATACATGTCGCAGCTCACTAACGTTCGTTTCATTGAAAATTGGTTTGAAGGAAGCTGAATTTGACCTGCTTAATAATTCTGATATTTGGCCTGCTATCACAATGCCTCCAGTATCCGAGGTAAAACCAGGGATTTCCGCTTAGGCATACTTGACAATGATTTTGATGTTATAATAATCAGCGAGACCTTTCTTACGATCAATATGTTATCCGAAGAGTACTTTCCATCTGACTATATCGTTCATAGAAAGGACAGATATGATTTTGACACCAGAGGCGATGGTGTTTTAATTGCTGTAAAGAATTCAGCCTCCAATAAAGTGATCGCCTGCCATCCTTGCCTTGACGTCATTGCTGTTCGCATTAGACTAGCTTACAATATACCTCGATTGTTGCCGTCGCCGTTTACATTCCTTACGGATCTGACCGGGATGTCTACAACACATTTATCAACTACATCGACTCAGCCGTTATACCTTCAGTTCATCCTTGTGATCAAATTATCATTGTGGGTGACTTTAACTTACCCGGTATATCTTGGGACGATGTTGACGGTGTGCCCCCTTCATCCTCAACTGATGTGAAACCATTGACTATCATCGATTACTTCGCTTCCATACCAACAACGCAGCTAAACCATTTCAGCAACAGTCGAGGGAAATTCCTGGACCTGCTATTTGCCAACGATGTCTTGCATGTCGATGTTGCTCCGTGCTTGGACTTCACTGGACGTTAGAGCATTTATGAATGTCACAGCACTGCCGATTGGGACTTTTTACAGCACGGTGCGGATTTGAATGACACGGTTCACAGATTGAATGAGCTTCTCGGGAGTGGTTTCGATAGACACGTTCCGTGAGTTACAATAATAAATCCGGCTTTCGTGTGCCATGGTATAATACCGAGTTGATGGTGCTCAAGAAACTGTGAAGGCTTTACGTCGTAGATTACTATCCCGATTTTCTCATAGCCCGCAAGGAATTTAAGACCCTCAATTGGTTCCTTTACAATAATTACGTAGTGCAAATCGAGCAAGTTTTGACATCTAATGCCAACAAATTTTTGAACTTTATTAATAGTACGAAAAAAGTATCTGGTTTTCAGTCGAATATGTCTTACCAGACCTCCACCGCTAGTTGGTCATCTGATATTTGCAAGGTCTACAAGCCGCTTAGATCAACAGACACCGGGTCTGCTACTACTTCCACCTCCACTGTATTTGTTCATCATTTCAAATTTATCAAACAAGAGGTTCTGGATCAACTGCTCCTTCTTGACGTTTAAGGGAGCGGGCCACGACGGCCTTCCACAGATCCTATTCAAACGTTGTACTGTTAGTCTGGCCCCTGCAGTTACCTTCTTGTTTAACAAAAGCCTTCGTCGTAGTTTTTTCCGGATCCCTGGAAAATCTCATTCGTTCATCCAATTTTCAAGGCGGCTAATAGAAGTGAGGTTAGTAATTATCGTGGGATCGCCATCCTCTCTGTCTAACTGTTCGAGTCCATGGTTCACAGAGTATTGTACTTCCATACTAAGATACTTATTTCTCCTTTTCAGCATGTATTTTATCCCGGTAGGTCTGGTCTACCGTGTCTAACATGTCCTCTTTTTGTGGTAATTTATTTGACAGTCTAAACTCCAAGCAGCAGCTTGACGTTGTCTATACCGACTTCGCAAAGACTTTCGATGTGATTTATCACTCTATACTTATTAGCAAGTTGGAGAGTCTCGATTGTCATTTCATTCCCATCGACTGGTTGGCCATTCGGTGTGTCTCAAGATAGTCATATCGGGCCACTGTTATTTTCATTATTTATTACGTTGTAAAATGTTTTAAGTTTGCCAACTGCCTCCTCTTCGCGGATGACATAAAGATGAAAAGACATGTTAAGGCCATTATTTCAAAGCTTGGTTTCATTAAACGAAACTGCAAGGACTTTAGTGACCCGTTAACTTTGACATCATTATACGTCTGATTTGTCCGGTTTACTTTGGAGTATGCATCTCCGTTTAGTCAACCTCATACCAATGTCATTCTGAGAGGATTGAGAGTGTCCAGCTACGACGTTTACCATCCATGTGTGCTGCAGATTACGTTCTACTGCCTTATCCGAATCGATGCAATCTTTTGAAACTGCAACGTCTAGATAATCGCCGAGATGTAGCTTCCGAGCTGTTTGTGCGTGATATAATCAACTCCCGTGTCGATTGTATCAAGTTGCTAGCACATGTCAACTTGTATGCTCCCGAATGTCGGATTCGTCAACGCGATGGAGTTTTATTCATCGATCGAGCGCAACGAACTACGGTCTTTCTGATTCAATTCCGAGGATATCGCAGGTATTTAACAAGGTCTACGAAACTTTTAATTAACACTTGTCGAGAGATTCATTCAAGAAAGCTTTATATAATCTTTTGTAGTCGAGCCTGTAACAACGTTGTTCTTAAAAAATCCGAAACATCGATTTGCCCAGATACTTAATGATTTACATGTAATTGTAAGATGTAATTGTAAGTGGAGTTCCCCAATGTTCAGTTGTAAATGAAGTGTGAAGTTTCTGGAGAAAATTCAAAAGGTGTAGCTACACAAAAAATGTTTATTTTTAGGTCTCCTCTTGCCATATATAATAGCGTCAATGTGTAGAAAATTCTGAATTTTGTATGATATTAGCAAATGTGTGTCAAATTTTTACAATCTGCTTTACTTCAAACATGCTGGAGAGTGACAGTGGCTACAGTTCGAGCAGTGGAAGCGTTTGCTGTTTTCGTGGTCATGTGTGACAGCACGATTGAAGGGAGACTTGGCATTGCCCTAGCATTGGCAGCGTGGATTATCAACGAGGATGCAACGGAAATGGATAGAAGGGTCAAGCACGGAGGGGAAGTTTGATTTTTTGATACGGACTTAATTGCAGACGTGGTGATTTTAATCCTGATCGGGAGAAACAGGCTTAAGCTGCAGTAATGTTACTGCCAAAATTGGTTACTTGAGCTAGAATTAGTACTCGACTGTGCATATCGACGAATATTCGCTTTAAATTAAATCACGAGATTCGAAATGGCTAGCACATAATTTCCGAAGATAAAACTGAGGCCACCGCCTACAATTTGGTCATCGTGTTGTTGCGGACGTGGGATGAAGCGTCTGGCGTAATTTTAAGTTATTTTTTAATAATTTTTGGCGTTTCGAACGCCATTCATCTTCAGAAATTTACAATTAGCCAAGGTCACACTACAACGCAAAAGGTGACAATAAAATTATTCCTTGTGCTGTCTGCCATCACAATTGTGTGGGTAACGAAAACAAATCATGTCAAAAATTTATTTTTGTATGGATTTTGGACCAACATACACATTTGTGCATTCCACTTACAATCGCTTTCGTCCGAAAAATAACACTATAACAAAAATAATTCCGATTTAACTAAGGTCCGTTAAAGTCCGGAAGACATTACAACCTGTCATTTTTTACACACACATTTGTGTGGATTGGAGTTAAAACAAAAAAAATTTTGTCAGGTAGGAAAAAGGTTATACATACATTATGTAACTACAATTTAAACATAATTTAACAACAATAACAAACTATATAATTGGTAACGTGACTTAACACACATTATGCCAATATACCCCCAAATGTTGATTAAAAATAATTTTTTAATTTTTATTAAAATTGTCGTCTTGGCAACACCGCGAGTAAGCATTTTTGTTTTAATTTTGAATTTATAATTTTTATTTTATGGAGATGTCGGACGTCGGTGTCGGTGAGTTGTTAACATTCCCGTGAAAGTAATGTAAATATTTTATTGATTTTAAACTTTAATATGTTAAATAAATATAATGAGTAATTATAATTAACTTAGCTTTCGTCAAACCTTACCCGTGTGTTCGTTATCTTGGTTGGCATCATTTTGGTTATTCGAATCGGACGTTATCGGTATTTAGTGACGTCCAGGTTCTTTAATATCATTTTTGAGACGTGAACTTTTCCAAGCATCGAATTGCTGTTACTTACATGCAATGCTAATTATTCTTCGGGCATACACACGTAAATAAAAACATCGGAATAATTTATCGTTCTAGTTTGAATGGTTAACTATCCAGTCATCAGTCCAATTTGCACGTCAGATAGCCGTTAGCTGAGCAAAACCATTAGAGCAATTAGTATTTTGGTTGTGTGAGTCATGTGATTATAAAATTCAATGAAATATAAGTTATCTTTCCGGTTTGATAAACCATCGCGTGGGGAAACCCTAGTGACACAAGAAAAAATGTAAGGTGACGATAAACAACGATAAATGAGTTGTACCTATGTGCTAACCCTTGCGTACCACAGAATTGATTAATAAACGGTTTCATCTATATAGCTATTGGATTAGCCAAGCTACATAAAAACACTAGGGTGTTTTCCAAACTCCGTCTTATTACAAACTTATTGACTTATTTGACGCCGTCTTAAATATGTCGGTCAAGTCGTTCCAATTCATTGTACTGACTTATTTGTGTCGTAATAACAAAATACAAAACGCAAATTCTATTACATGGAAGAAAAAAACTCTTGACATGTTAGTCGTTGTCACTAGATTTGAAAATAAAAACGGCATTGGAAGCTTAATTCTATTTATCAAAAATGTCAAGCAGCTAAAATTAATTTGGACCAACTGAACTTGATTTGTGAGTTTTACGACTTACGTAATTCACTTCCCTTAAAAATAATTAATAATCTAAATAAAAAGTTGCGAATCAGGTTTATTTAAAAAAAACATTTTCCCATTATAACAAATATATACATCATACATAAAAGGTATTCCAATTTTTGTCTTACGAAATATTTTAATTCTAAGTTAAATCAAGTTTAAAATTATATCCCAGCTTTAAATTCTTTAAATCTTATTTTTACTCTCATTAAATCTTTTGATTTCCTCTTTATCCTCCTCAGTCACTAAATATCCTATACTTCTAAGATCATCCATCACTTTTTCGCTATACGCTAAACTTCCCATCCAATTAGCGTATGTGTATTCAGGCAAGACGCCACCATACCGTTCCGGAAGATGCGAGGGTGAAATATGCTTATGTAACGATTTCATGTCATGGCCATGTATGAAAAGCTGTTTTTTCATTCTATCATTTAGGAATGGCTTAAACATCTGGAAACATGTATCAAACACCCAGCTTTGGTTTACTATGTGGATAGCACTTGTTCGTATTGGCATCGAGGTCTACAAATAATTAAGAAAATTTATTTATGTAAATAATTCTATTATAATTTTATGTAATGTATATACGGATACGTACGACTAATATATTGATCAATTTTTGTGCAATAGATGGTGACAGGTGCCAAACATGATTTAGTGATAGTCCTTCCAAATCTAAAATTCCAATTCCACCTAAAATTTGTGCCCGTAATTCCAACGAACCAAGTTCGAGTAACACCAACGTTGCACGAAACACTTCATCCATTGACGTTTTAGACGGTTGCCAGTTTCCGATCTTATAAATTATCATGCGGCGCCCATTTTGTTCACGATACGGGAATACCGAAATTACGTCATAATCCCTCATTAATTTTAGTGGATGCACATTTTCGAAGAGCGTTTTATTCACCGCCCGGAATTCGTAGTAGCGGCAAAGCTGCGAAAAATTTCGATATTAAATTATTGGCGTTTTATAATATAGAAAATACACTTACCAATTTGTAAGCATTGTCGATTTTAAAAAACCGGGCTCGTATGAATTTTATTAAAAATTCATCATCCATGCGATGTGGTGTGACGGTCCCCTTTTCTAAAAAAATTATAAAAAAAATTTAAAAAAAATTTAATCAATCAATTGGATATCACATATAAAAAACGAAGGTTATCGAGTTCAAAATTAACCTTCGCTAAACCACTGGTTACTAAAATGTTTGCCTGAATTCCAAATATATAAACTTACCGTAAATTAATCGTCTAAATTCATCTAGATGTTCGGCTACTTTTGATGGATCTTCACCCTGTTTAGTTGCCGTCTCAGCCACATCCTCCGGGATTTCCGTATTCAAATCCAACTGGTATGACACTTCAACCGGCATTTTACGGAATATTTTTGTTTTGTTTAAGTTTTGTTGTTTGTGGCAATAAATTCTGCAAAAAGTAAACAATCGAGTATAAGCGTTTTTGTAATATATACGATGCGCTTGGCGTAGGTAAGTGGTTAAAGTCCATTTCCAAAATGTGTTATTTAGACACGTTGCTTTTATTTAATTACACTGTTTGATTAATGATTTATCCAAACCTCATCCGTCATTTTTGCGTTTGTATGTACGTTTTTGTAATTCATTGAGCTAAAAATACGCGGAAAACCGCTAAAGTGTACACATTTGTTTACTATTTTGTAAATAGTCGGTGACTGATAAAATTTAAGATTTTGTATGACGCGAAGAAATAATTTGAAGGTTATGGAATGATTTGCAAATCAATCACTATCTCATTCTCAGCAATATAGTATTCTTGGTAAGAGATTTGGAACACGTTTTGGAAGTCATTTAAATAATTATTACAGTTCCTATTAATTTTACATTTTTATCTGATAACAAAAGGTTCGTTCTGATATAGACTACGAACTTTAATTTCAACCGAAAAAATTATCTCATCTTCATAATATTTCCATGGTTAAGGCCACATATATTAATAATACATGTAAATTTGTAGACTATAATACAATAATTATGCAAAGTATTTACATAATTTGTAATTATTGTTAATTTGTTAAATCCGCATAATTTTACATCTTGTGTAAATTTCCTTCTGCGACGATTTGCCTCCATATATCTTATTACAATCCAACTTGTAATTATCAATAATTGCATTATGCAATGTGTACAATTTGTAATAAATGTAGTCAACCAATGAAACATTTTTAATTATGATTGAAAGCATTTTTAGAAATCTTAAAGATGTAGCGTACTATACTACATCTCAAATAATAAGTCATCGATATTGACCATATTTTAGTCCACGATAACAAATAATTAACCTTGTCTAATTGCACTACATAATACATGCATTAGATGCTATTTAAATTAAATTAATCGATTTAAATTCTAAACTCGATTTCGTGTAAAATTGTTGTTGCTGCTTTATCGCGAATAAAATATACTTTATATGCTAAATGTAAACTATGCGTAAATTTTCGTTCGCCAAAAAATATTAATACCTAATGTAGCTGACCCAAATATTTTAAGTACTTTATATACACAAAGATCACTTTGGCTATTTACGAGTAAGAGCTATAAAGATTCACATTTAAACTATTAGCCATAATTGTTATACTTTCACTTTAGAGTCTAAAATTTTATTGTTTTTAAAAAAAAATTATAAGACTCAAAACCAACGATACGACATAAAATACCTTTATGGGAAATTACTAAGCTAACTGTAAACCGCATTAGGTTTAATTATTTAATTTGGAATTAGAAATTAATATACACACGAGCTTAATAGACGCGCACTTCGGGTTATATCATATACATGTTGTTAAGCGACCGGGTTATGGAGATATACTGAAAAATATACGTTGGAGGTAGATTTAAATTGTTAAAAAAAATTATTTTCGTAACATTGAACGTAATAGCCGTAATAAAACTTCGTAAGGCAAAAAAATTAGATTTGTAAATATTGGATTTATATTACACGGCTGAACTGCATTTTAAGATGGCGATGGCCTCTAATTATATACATTAATCAACTCTGTGAAATTAGTCCTACAATTTTAAAACCCACATATAAAATATGTATAATAGAAATATGATTTGTTACGATGACAGTGAAAAATGTTAGCCTTAACATTTTCTGTGTGATCTAATTTTTGTTTACCTTTTTGGCAATATGTCGTTACATAATAGTATATGGCAATATAGGAACAATCACAATGTTAAAATAAAAATTTTGATAAATCACAGAATGTCACCTTTTGTCCATTATAATAGTTGTGATATATCGTTTTAGAGAAGAATTTTTGACTAGTTGTCCGTGACCCGATCAGAACATTAACTCGATATGTTAACATCCGATATTCTTGAAACTACTACCGTGATTTCGTTTTGAAAAAATTTGACACAAAATAAAAATTTGAAGAATAAAATTTGAGCCCAGGGTCTGTATTCTTGAAATCGGTGGAAATTTCCCCAAACGGAATAAAATTTCATTTGAAATTTTCTCTATTATTCGATTTTTTCACCGCCTACTTTAATCATTTTTTCAAAGTTTTCAAGTTTACTAATATTTGTCTCCCTACATGCACGATTTACATGTTCCAATTTTTTTTCCAGTAAAAAATGAAAGGTTAAGTATATTACGATTTTCGTTTGCGAGAGGAGCACAAAACAAATTCCAGTAAAATAAAATTGGATTTTTTTCTTTTTAATTTGAGCAAATGTTGGCATAAAACTGGGAATGTTGCCATAAAATATAGTTTCTACGAGTATTTTTATAGCAGTAAAATAAAAAAAATTCAAAAAGTTTCAAATAAACATCAAGCAGCCATAAACATCATTCAAACAAAACGAGTAAACATGAGCGGTAATTAAATATTTTATTTTTACTTGCAATTCGATGTTGTTCGTTATATAATTTAAACGAAAGCTGTTCGAACTGTCAAAATTTATGGGACATACAAAAAAATTATAGCATTGCCCTATTTGTTTATATTGCTGACTCTTTTTAACTAGTAACTTATTTTATTTGCGTGCAGCTCTATTTTTCAGTAAAAAATTTGTTGGGAAAAAAATTGGAACATGTAAATCGTGCATAAGACTAATATTTGACACTAAAGTGAACAATTTTTCCTTTTGCGAATTTTTTGTCGTTTTGCTGACCGAATTATGTGATAATTTTTTTTGATAACAATTCCGGCCATCTAATTTAATTTTGATTTAAAAATTATGATTGTTGTCATTTAAAGATTTAAGATAACTCTATGAATAAGAGAAAGATTTAAATCATAAAAACAATTTAAATATTTTATTTTAACTTTGTATTGAATTAATTTTATAAAGCAAAATACAATATTGCTGTTTAGTATTACATCCTTGAGTCCAGCTCATTCACTTTAAACATGTTTCTAATCATAATAATCTGATGAATAGTGCATACGACAATTTTTCTCCGATAAAATTACCACAAAACTGTCGAAAAGTATTATACCTAACGACTGCGATAATTCGGATGTGTTCGGTATTATCATAGAATAAGTACGTAAGAATGATACTTTTCTTGTAGGAAAATGGCATTAGGCATATAATTGAGTACTGATTGTATAATTGCTAACGCAGTACGAGACAACGATATATTTTGGAATGTTTGCCTTTCCTTGTTCGTATTTTTTTTTGCTCAACTAGTAAACGAAAACTTTTGAATGATGGAAACAATAACAAAACAACACAATGTGACAATAACCCGACAGTATGATCTGTTTTCAATATTGTGTAACAAGGAAAGGCAAACAATCCAAAATATATCGTCGTCTCGTACTGCGTTAGCAATTATACAATCAGTACTCAATTATATGCCTAATGCCATTTTAATACAAGAAAAGTATCATTCTTACGTACTTATTCTATGGTATTATCACAAGTTTAGTACCGAAAAATATTTATCACACAATTCGGACATAGTCTAAGGGAATAAAGTGTGAATTTCACAGTGAAACAATTTTTTTTTCAGTAAAATTAACACGAGATGAAAATATAAATCCTTTACTTGGTAGACAGATATAAAAAAAAAAAAATTCAGTAAAATTTACTGCCAAAATAATTGAGTAAGCGAAGCGGGAAAAGTGTTGCCATAAAAGTATGAAACTCAATACTTTTTATGGCAACATTTTAACACACCTTCCAAAAATAGTATACGATGAGAAATATTTTTCGCACACTACGAAAATTTTGGGTCCCATTATTAGAAAGGCGATATTTTAAAACGCGAATTATCAAAACGCAATATTTCAAAACGCGATACGGTACAAAACGTGATATTTCAAAATACGATATTTCAAAACGCGATATGCTACAAAACGCGATATGGTACAAAACACTATATGGTAGAAAACGGGAGTTTAGGATCAGGTTATATCAGGCGGGTGAAGGGGAAATTTAATTTCAGTGTATAGGAATTTTAAAATCGATAGGAGCGAGATAGTATATAGGATTGGTATCAGGCGGGTCACTGCGCTCCCGCCGCTTCGTAACGCATGTTTTGTACTATATCACGTTTTGAAATATTGCATTTTGCAATATCACGTTTCGAGCGGATCCCGACAATTTTATGTTTGAAAAAATATTATAGTGAAATGTCAAGATAAAAATTAAACTTGGAATTATTTTTTTGTGTCACTACGTACAACACGTTCATTGTAGGATAAAATAAAATTTTGTGTTTCGTTAAAATCGTTTATTTTCAAATGTCTTAGGTTATGTTGCCCCCAATCTGTCACTATTTTGACTATACATTTTTCTATAAAAAACAAGCAAAAGTTGCTGCCTTTGTCGCTCTAACGTAATTTAAATCAAATAAAAAACCTGTTGAACATGAAATTGTTGTTGAACATTCCGAAAAATCGTTGGCAAGTTGTTGTTTTTGACAACTAGAAAAAAAATGTAAACAAACGCGCTAAATGCACTAACATTCCGAAAAATCGTTGACAAATCGAATGCAATTGTTTTTTTCGGCACAAATTTGATATCAGAAATTTTGTGAATTGAATTCGGCTTTCGTCACTCGAACATTTACCTCGTTAAGAGGTTTTTTATCTGATATCAATGATTTTGGCACGACAAATTGAAAATGAATTGAATTGCGATTCGTTTTATTGTTGTCAGTCAAAACAGTTCACACACACACTCGATAGCAATTCATTTTTGATTCCTTAAACAATACAATAAAATATACATATTTTAGTGTGTTAGTTGGAAACAAAAATTAATGGTAGCTACCCTGTTGCGGATATTCCATCTTCATGCGATGGGATTGGAGATAAGATCTATTTTTTTAAAGAAATCATCATAAAGATTAAAAAAATATCGATTTTATGCAAGGAGACTGTCAAATGTTCAACGTTTTTGGTGATTTTTTTGATCACATCAATTTGTCAGTTTTTTAATTTTTTTTGCTATGAAAAAGGGTCACTGGTAAAAATTCTCTTAGCAATGATAATAATATGATGTATTTATATATGTTTGATTGTAATACGTTGATTCACTATCATTATGAACCGCAACGGAGCGATATTAGGATGCATTTGAGCCAAAAAATTAAATTTTGCAAAAAATAAGGGAGGCTTTTAAGTTATGGAGGTCAATATCTAAAATATACGAGTGTTCTGGGACAAACGGTTGATATTGTAGGCGAGGCTTGTGGCTAATAATCCTGAAAATATAAACCAAAAGTCTTGGGCTAATTTCTTAGCAATTTGGCCGAATGTGGCCGGCCGATTTGGCATTTTTCAGTTTTTTGTCCAAAATGACCCTCCACTCTAATTTTTTGAATTTTTTTTATATGCTATTTGATAGCTGGCGCCAATATCTTCCCAACGATATGCAAATGTCCGGGGTATGTCACATAGGTTCAGCGCTGTGGGCGTGGCCAAAATGTTCAAAAATGGCCGTTCAAAGGCCGGCCGCGGCCAACATGGCAGCCAAATCAAAAAGTTGTAGAACAAAAGTTGCTTAGTTTTTTAAGTACAACAAACCCTGAAAATATGAGATAAAATGAAAGAAGTACGGACAAACAAACAAACATTATATACCAAAGCAAGATTATATGGTGACGTCATAGAGAAATTTCCAAATGTTTGGTCAAAATCATCCGTTTTGGACGTTTGAGGTGTCGTTGAATTGGTATTGACGTCTACAATCATAATTTGCTAGTTAAGAAATAATTGGGGCAGTTATATCCGAAACACTGATTTTTGGGGACAATTTTCGGAAGGTCATATTTCCAGTCAATGTTAGTAGAAATTCATGCTTTTATACATTATTTGGGTCTACTTTTCAAGACCTTTCCAATGGTATATAACATGATCCTGGCGGCCTCAAAGGGAAAAAGTTCGAAACTAGCTGTATATATACGAGTTCGACATCCAGCACAGTAGGTGTTTTCGTCACTCGTTTGGACTGCCGTCCAAAGTGATATACTCTTTTCTTGTCGGTTTCCCAGAATCTTTTACTGAAAAACTTTGTTATAATTTCTTAATTTAAAAAAAGAAAAGAAATTTATAAAAATGATTAAAGTAACCGAGAAAAATTCGAATAATAGAGAAAAATTCAAAGCAAATTGTATTCCGATTGGGGAAATTTTCACCGATTTCAAGAATATGGCCCCAGTTGTTTTTGTATTATTGTACTTCCCTTAACAATGAATCGAGGAGTAAATGTCCTTTCATCTGTGAACTTTTCAACTTCAAAACTAATACGAATTTTTGTACGTACATTGGTAAATTATTCATAGTCAAAGAGCATTTCGTCACCGTGTATAGAGAGTGCTAGAGAGCGTTCCAGTCAAAAAATTCCCTTCAAAAATGGGGCAGATTTTTTTGTAAATTAAAATCATCCAACGTTATTTATTCATTTACTTAGCGTTTAAGCGAGATGCCTTAATTCGATTAATGAACTCATGACTAATTAATTAATGCATTAATACACCAAATTCATTTTATTCAGCTCTTGTACTTGGTGATTAGGATCTTTTGTAGAATTTTGACCCTGAATTAAATGGCTTACTCACATGCAATATAAAGTTTGATGCAGAATCATTATTCGTTGATACCACGTTGAGTTATAATTTAAACCAAAGCATTGCAAATAGTCTGGAGAGATTTTTGATCTTGTGCTCACTAATTAAGTAGATGCATTTTATGTTATTGAATAAATCCTACTATACACAAAAATCATCAGGATACCGGCAAATTATCAAATTCAACTTTAAGAAGATAAACTACACTAGCCTCCAAAATTATTTTGAAGTAGTAAGTTAGGATGAAATCCTACACTAAAATAAGGTAATCAAGTTTGAAAACAGTCTAGTTGGCAGTTATGCAACACAGCGAGGAGTTCAAGTTTATTTAACTGGCATCCAAGACAAAATTACATCATATCCAAAACAATTTTGAAAATACTTTAGATCTTAACGTGAAATCGAAGGGTACTCTGCCAATATAACTTATAACAATATGAGCACGTCGAACGCTAAATTTATAGCTGTCATATTTGCAGAGTTCCTTCAATCTGTCTACCACCCAAAAAACTGTATCGGATCCATTGATGAATCCAGCCATATCAATCACACCCCTAGTAATATCTGATGACAACATTATATCAACCTTGAAGGATTTCAGTTCGGTGACGGATGTAGGCAGGACGATACGGCTATGTTAATAACGTTTGCGAGTATTTTGGAAAAGCCATTACAAACGACTGCACGTTTTGGGAAATGAGCTGTATATGTGCCAAATTTTGATTGTTCTTTACTATCAGTAACTAAACTAACCATAATGAAAATTGTTACCACACGTGGCATCGTATATTTGGTCATAGAGATATGCACACGCTTCAGCACATGGTGAAAAAAAAATTGTAACCGGCATGAAAATACAAAATTATGGATTAAAGGAGCGTTGCGTGTAGTTTGTGTTCAAGCACAACCAGTTGCACATTAGAATTGGAACATTCATTCATTCATGTATGTGGACCGATGAGAACTGTTACACCTGTCGGTCGATTCTGGATTTCTGTAGGAAAAAGGCGTTAGGAAAAATATTTAGATATATGAATAATGACTTTAGTTTTCTGAATTGAAACTCCCAGACAATAATTTTTACTCTGAGTTTTAGGTTTTCTCGTATTTTGAAACATTTCAGTGTTCCAGCAGATTTAGTTGGGTTTGGGAGATCATTGTGATTTTATTAGTATTCGATGGTTCTACAAAAAATCGCCTGAGAAATTTGTTCGTAGAGTTTCCGAAAGTGGGAAGTGGTGACTGGAGAAAGGTATTACATAAAAAGCTGACCATCCTCATCTTTAAGGTGATTGGAAGGATGGATTAAACCGCAACAAAACTTTGTTATGAATGGTTAAAATACTAATGGGTATTAGGAAACTGGTAATTGGTAATTATAGAAGAAAAAAAATCAAACTGGGGTACGTTGTATAAAGGCAGTATGCTCTTGTAGTTCTTCTATTATTAGAATCTATATAACATATCATATTAACCTGTACAATTAGAGAACCACATGGGATCAGGATACCTAGTCAGTTCTTGGGTGATTAAGTGATCAAAGCGTCACCAAAGTAATGTATCAACTACGGACTTGGACATACTAAATTACATGTAGTATGTTATAGGATACCAGCTTAACCGTTGCCCTGCATTATATAATATCATATCATATAGCATTTTTGTCACAATGATTATTTTCTGGTCTACTGAGAAATTATGTTTGATTAGTTTTTCCTTATCGAAATTAGGAAGGAAAATTACCCAATCTAATTTTGTTTTTGAAAAAATTTACACCAACTGTTTATCATAGTATGCCAGGAAAATACTATTTTGACAAAAATGCTATGTTAATATTATTCCAATTTCTTTTTTCCTAGGGATAGCCGGAATAGTACCATATACAGTACGTAAAAATTAAATTATGAAAATACCTAAAATCAAACGATCTGATAGAGGAGGATACATTTTTTGGGGGATGTAATCTTGACAAACTTGGGGTGCGTAGCAGACAGAGATAATGCTACAACAAACTTACCAACAACGTCAATCAACTGTTGCTTGGAGTACACATTTTGGTCAGAGCATGGGAACACACCACAAAAGTAATTGTAAAAATGGAAGAAGACAAAATCGTCCCTTCGCTCCCTCCCCCCACACTAAAGAAACCAGAAATTGACCACTTACATATTTTTGGAAGCAAGGCTTCACATATTCACATTCCAAATGAAAAAAAAAGATCAAAGTTAGATAAAAACGCCTCTGAAATATTTTTTGTTGGTTGTGATAATAATGCCAAGGCCTATCGATTTGTGGATAAAAATACCAAACGCATTGTCACCCGCCTAGATGTCAAGTTTATTGAGGAATATGAAAAATCAGTACTGTAAAAGAAAATACGAGTATATTAAATGAAATACAGATATGTACGATGTACTAACACTAGTCCAGGGAAGACAGGAAAAATAGCGGAAATTTTTAGGGACAGCAGATATGGAGATGCGGTTTTCTGCATTGTGTTCAGGAAGGTCCCAGGAAAAAAGTCTATATCGTCTGGTTTAGGCATTTTTTTAAAAATGCCTGGGCCGGAAAATGCATTTTCCAATTGCATCATTACTTGCTTGCAGCATTATAGGAACGACTGGAAACTCGGAAAAATCGGAAATCGTTACTTGGGCGTTTTTGGGGCTGTTGAACTCGTTTCTTTCATTAGAATTACCAGGGGGTGGTTCTGTGGGGGGTGCGCGGGGGGGGGGGGGAAATGACAGATTTGGGGGGAGAAATGGCAGCGTGCATGAAAATCGCTTCAAACTCGTTACTCGGGGGTTTTCGGGGATGCCAAATTCAATTCTGGCATTGAAATTACCCGAAGGCACTCGGGGGTCCCTTTGTGGGGTTGTCTGGGGTGACTGGGGGGGAATGGCAGCGTGCATGAAAATCACTTCAAAATCGTTACACGGGGGGTTTTCGGGGATGCCGAATTCAATTCTGGCATTAGACTTCCCCGGGGGCACTCGGAGGTGACTCTGTGGGAAATGGTAAAGGAGAAAGTGAAAAATCACAAATTATGAAAATAATACTTTATTCAACCAACAAATAGGAGTTTTTATTAATATTGAATTATTCATTATAAACTTAAAATCCGCTTCATTTCAATTTTAACTTTCCGCCGCATCATACTTCTACAGGTCCAAGAGTGCCAGACGCCACTCAAACACAACAAAACAAGATTCAAAATTCAAAAAACTTATTATGAAATTTTTTCGATTTCGTAAAATTCGAAAATTGTAAAATCCGTCCTATTATGAACCAAAAAAAAATCGAAATCGAATTTTACCAAAATCAAATGTCAAAATTCGACTGCTCTATAGGTGACGAATATCGTATTTACGAAAACTATAATGTATACTTATTATTTTTTTATTAAAATAAAATTATTATTATTATTATTATTATTATTATTATTTATTATTTATTTATTTATTCAAAAAAAAAAAAAAAATATAACGAATTTTGTGCCGAAAAAACGGCAGAAGCAAATTCGCGTAATACATAAAAATACAACATAATCCTAATATTTACAAAATTAAATGATTAAAATGAGAATAAAATGTGATAAAAGCTTACAATAAAATGACTAAGATACTAATACTATTACTACCATTACCAATACTACTACTTTTACTACTAAATTTCAACTTCATAATATGTGACTAAATACATCAAGTTTTATGTAATAACCCTGAATAAATAGGAGATATCAACAGTTTCAAATAGCCATTGTTTAACACTAGGTAAAAAGGACTTCAAATGAATGTCCTTCCTAATGTAAATTGGTAGCGCATTAAAAAAGGTTGGTGCAGCGACCAGAATAGAGCGTCGGAAGTGGTCATTGAAGAATCTTGGGATGTTACAAAGAAATTGATGGTTACCGCGAAAATTGTAACGAAAATCGCTTCTCATTATTTGTTGACCACTTCGATTAAAAAAAACTCTCAATACCTTATAAACATACAAATGTTTCAACGGCAAAATATTCGTCGTAAAGAATAAATTCCATGATGGTTCAGTTCTTGGTTTCTTTAGATATATTCTCAAAATCATTTTCTGTAGAACATATAAAGGATACGAAGTTGCAGCATAACAACCACCCCAGCACGACAATCCATATTCCAATTTAGCCATAACTAGCGCACGGTAAGCTATTTTTAGAACCGACGGAGGACAATAATCACGAAGAAGGTAGAAAATTCTAGCAGTTGATGACAGATACTGGTGGACTGAATTAACATGCGTTTTCCAATTAAGGCAAGTATCCAAGTGAACACCAAGATATTTAAACGAGTCAACTTGTTCGATATCAAAGCACTCAGAGTGGCAACCACTAGACGCACATTCATACCTGCTGTGATTAGTCACCCGCGGCAAAATAGACGTATTAAAGCTACCAGACAATTTAAACAACATGAATTTAGTTTTCCGGCTTAAGATCAGGCGATGTTTGTCGAACCATGAGAGTAAAACTTTTAAATCAGAATTGATCATCGAAATAACGTTGCTGGGAGAATTCCCACAGTAAGCCAGAGCAATGTCATCAGCAAACCCGGTTGAATAACCATGAAGATTCAATTTAAATACGGAGTTTGTATAAATGAGAAACAGCAGAGGGCCTAATACTGAACCCTGGGGAACACCAACGTCAATAAATTTCGGATCGCTTAAATTATCATTTATCTTAACTCTCACCGATCTACCATCTAAATACGATGCTAACCACTTATTTGCCACTCCTCTAAACCCTATATCATACATAATAGAAAGCAGAAGCTTGTGATCAACCATATCAAAGGCTTTAGCTGTATCAATAAATAAAGCACCGCAGCTATTACCTTTATTTAAACCAGTGTTGATTGTATTTAGAAAATCTAACAAGGCCGATTCGGTACTCATACCATGACGAAAACCATGTTGATGGATACTCAGCACACCCGTTTTATCTAAAAAATTGGAAACCCTATTTTTAACTACCTTTTCAAGAACTTTTAGGATTACTGGCTGCAAGGCAATAGGTCTATAATTACCTTTATCAAGGCGATTACCATTCTTGAAAAGGGGAATTATAGTTGCTGTTTTCAGTCGATCGGGTACAACTCCCAACTCAAAGGAAAGGTTAAAAATGTGTGCAAGAACGGGACTAATATGCCCAGCAATGACTTTTAATATATAATTACTCAGGCCAACATTATCAATTGAGTATTTAGGTTCTAAAGCACAAATAATTGAAAAAACTTCATAACTAGATACTGGGGTCATAAAAAACGTTGTCGGACCGAAATCAAAAGGCAAATTGAAACTAGATGACGTGTTGACAGAGTCAAATTTAGCACCTAAATCTTTAGCAACACTAGAAAAATAACAATTAAACTCATTAGCAATTTCTAGATCACTCGTAAGAAGTTCTCCGTTCTGTGCTAAAATAGATTTGACTAGTGAAGTTTTAGGTTTACGAGTCAGAATCTCGTTCACTAAAATCCAGTTTTTTTTTATATCACCGCGGTTAGCAGAAAAACGCTTAGAATAATAGGTTTCCTTTTCATTTTTGATATCTACATTAATTATGGTGCACATTCTGTTATAGCTATCACGAAGTACTGCATTATCAGGACGCTTATTTAACTTGGACCGCAGTTTATTCCTTTTATTAATACGTCGCGCAAGGTCAAAGGAGATCCAAGGCTGCAGGCGTTTAATTTTAGACGAGCAATAAGTGTAGCAGCGTTCCAAGATAATAAAAATATTATCCAAAAATACCTCAAGAGCTAGAGATGGATTGTCGATGTTAAAAATGAACCCCCAGTCCATATGATTCAACCTTTCATATAACAACAACAGATTGAGTTTCTTTCTACTTCTCGTGGAATTTTGGTTCAAATTAGACCTTGGTAACAGTATCTGAGAAGCCTTAAACCGTATCTCAATCAAGTGGTGGTCAGAAATTTTTAAGTCCACAGCCGATGTTCTTATACCTGAAAGATCATTAGACCTAAGTCTAGCAAAAAAGTGGTCAATACACGTTGAAGAAGAAGCAGTAACCCGCGTGGGAGTACAAATCAATGACTCAAGCCCAAAACATGACATAAGGTTTAGATAATCAATGCTGTTGCTTGGAAACCCAAGAATATCAATGTTAATGTCTCCAAAAACAAACAGATTTTTTGACCTAATACTGCCCAAAACCTCGGCCACTTCCCGAACATAGACACTCACAGCTGTAGATTGAAGTCGATAGATGCATAAAAAGACATATAAATCAGAAGAAAATCTCCACTCAACCTTTATGATATCGGCTGATGGTAAGTTATGGGCACTAACTGAGCAATCTAAATTTGAGTCAAAAAAGTTTAACTATTTTTTAAAATGTAAGTTACTTATAATTATTTTATAAAAATTAACTAGTTTAATTTATACAGTTAACTTGAAACTGTTTTGTTAGTTAGCTAAAACAATACAAAATAGCATACTTTATGGTCCTAAATTTTACGACCAAAAAAGAGTTTCATAATAGGAATATTCGCGGCGGATCGAACTTACGATCATCCCCACGTACCAGAATTAAGAATATCGAAAAAAACTGAACAAAGGAGTATTGCTAGCGCGTTTAATTGAAGAAATTAAAATTGTGAAAGTAAATACTGACGATAGAAAATATTTTACAGACATTTTGAAAAGTAAGGTAAGGAAAAATGGATCAGTGCAACGAGAGAGGAAATTAATTCATTCTATAAAAGAAAACGAAATGTGGGATTTTATGATGAAAAAATACTACATATTGTAAATGGATCTACAAAATTAAAGATACTGATGAAACCGCTCGTTTTAAAGCAAAATTATAAGCATAAGGGTTATCACAAAAATATGAAACCGACTATGATGAATTATTTGCTCCGGTTGATCATTAAAAGAGACGATCTACACTGATGCGAATAATTTTCCAGACAAGTTAATTTCTTGAAAACAAACTGTAGTTTAACAATGATTGCTTGCCTTTTTATAATTTTGTTTGGTCAAACTTCACCGATGCTCTATAATGAATATATCATAACCTAAACATTTTATGTTAAATTATCGTAAATTTACCGCTTATCGGTAGAAAAGTGAATTCACCTTCCAAAATCAATGAGAAAAATTATCCGGACAACATTATATTTCATAGATTTATATACACGCTACAGAATTATTTTGCAGTAAAATTATATGTAATTTAGAAATTTCTAATATTTTTTCACTGTAATAATATCACTGCATCCCCAATAGAATTTCTTATGACTTTTTACTTACAGAAAAGTATGAAAAAAAAACTTGACAAAAAAAATATTTTTTTGTCAAGTTTTTTTTTCATACTTTTCTGTAAGTAAAAAGTCATAAGGAATTCTATTGGGGATGCAGTGTATGTAGTGTGTAATCTATTATTATCCAGCACAGCCTGTAGTCTACTTGTAGAGTCCACAAAACTTTGTAAAATCTATGATCAATGTTTTCCCATTTATGTTGGTTTTTCAAGTTTTTTGGTTATTACCTCGTATTTTTTGTCCAAGTAGTCCCACAAATGCTCTGTAGGATTGAGATCCGGCCTTTGTTGTGGATTTTCCAGAACATGTGGGAAATAATTTAATAATATGTGCTTTGTGTTTTACCCAAAAATTTGCTTTTGTCCGGAAAATTATTCGCATGAGTGTATATGAAACAACTGCCAGCGGCATTATATGTCCGCTGTTAATACATGCCCAGACTATCTGTCGGTATTTTTTATCAGACAGAAAAGTCAACCACCGTGTCAGAAAGATTGGACTGAAATGAACAGAGTTATCAAGTATTTAAAAGAGACTAAATCAGAAATGAATTTAATTGGTTATAGATACCAGGAAATCAACATCAGGCTACATTTTCAAAATGAATGGAAGTGCAATTGAGTGGGGTTGTCACAAGGAGGCATGTGTTGCTTTATCTTTGATTGAAGCGGAATTTATTGCATTGTCGGAAGCATGCTATGCATTGCTATGAAATTTGTCAATCGATTTCGATTCGATGCCAACAATATCAACCAATATTATATTGGAAGACAACCAAATACTCAATTCCCTTAAGCCTTGTTCTCATTAGTTGTCATTAGTCAAGTAACTTGAATTCAAGTTTGCGTTCATATATATACAAGTTAATTTAATGAAGTAGTTGTTTAAAATGTCTTCGAATGAGTTAGTGTGTGCTGGAATTTCAGTGACAAAAACTAAAATTACGAATGAATTATTAAAAATTGCAAATGAGTTATTAATTAGACATAAACGTAAACGGTCCATATTGTTAAGAAAGTTGATTGGCAGAAGAAATAACTTAGGCGCCTCAGCAACTTTACTAAAAGGGTTGGCTTCAGAGGATATAGGAGCATATAAAAATATCCTAAGAATGTCAGTATAGATAATTTTGAAAACCTCCTTAGTATATGGTTGAACAGAGCATACAAAGAAGTCAACGTGGTTTAGACAGCCAATCTCGGTAAGAATAAAATTGGAAATCACTTTGCTATACAGTACTTGTTTCTTGTCTCAAAAAACACAATATCTGCGTTTATACCAGAAGTCCTTTCAGTTATTTATAAGGTGTTGCAGTTATTTGTGAAGGTAAGTACCGACGTAAATCTGGTTAAAAAATAACAAACGCAAGTACATGTACATTGTTTGTTGTCTATTTATAAATTTCTTCCATTGCTGAGCCTGTCACCATTGTATCCTGTAATAATAAACAAATATATATTTTTCCAGGTTCCGAGTACCGTTGAGGAGTGGAACTACTTCCAAAAAACATTCGAAGCAAAATGGAACTTTCTTAATTGATAGATGAGATTGATAGATCCATAGATGAGAAACACATGACTACTTATACATAGTATTGCACTTTTTGGCGTATTTGATGCAGATTATCGTTTAATATACGTAGATGTTGGAAGCAATGGCACTGCTAATAATAGTCCCAATATTCAGAAATAGCAAGTTCAATATTGCGTTGACCAATAATACTTTAAATTTCCCAAATAATGGTGTATTATTCAGAGATGACACATTCTCTCTGCGTAAAAATTTATTAAAACCTTACAGTAGAAACCATATGTCACTAAAAGAAAATATATTCAATTATCGCCCATATAGAGCTCGAAGAATCGTCGAAAATAAGATACTTGCATCACGATTTAGAGTATTTGAAAGACCAATTTCACTATTTCCAGGACAGTAGATTTAGTGATATTGGCTAGTTGTTCCTTGCATAATTGGCTTTGAACCATAACTGGAAATGCATATTTACAAGCAGAATCCTTAGATGAAGAAAACCGTAACACAGGCCATCGTGGATCATGTCGAGAAACTTCTGGGAAAGCTGAACCATCAATGACAGATAATACATCCGGGGTGGGTTGGCATAACTATTCTCAGGATGCCGGAAAATTAAGAAATTCATATGCGGATTACTCTACTTCATTTTTGTAAATGTCAAAAATTTTAACCTCACTTTTTTATAAAGTACTTTCCACAGTACTAAATTGTCTAATGAAGCTCATCCCAGACGGCTCAACTTGAATACATAAGTTGAAAGGTTCTCTACTTTACTTGATATTGATACTTGAAGTAAAGTAAAATTAATTTGAATTCAAGTAAAATACCACGTTCATATTTGTCAAGTTGATTCTAGTTAGTTGAATTCAAGTATGTACTTGAAATCAAGTTACTTGACTAATGAGAACGAGGCTTAAGACGTATCACTTCATGCGACGTAACTATATGGATCTTCCTGGCTACTAGATTTTAACATCAAAATTTACTAAATGATTTTGTGCAAAACTCTCAATGAAGATTTTTTAAATCTTAGTTGGCTGCATTAGTTTGATTTTTTTTTAATTTATTTGTCATGTCAAAATTTCAAATGATAAAAATTGTCGTTTGAAGTGATAGCAGTCGCAAGGAAATATTTATAAAGCTGCATACTAAGATTTAAAAAACAGCCAGAACGACTTTATTGAACAATTATTTTGTAAGTTTCGATTTAATGATCTAGTAGCCAAGAAGATGTGTAGTTACAGCACTTGAAGTGATGCGACTAGGGGAATAGGGGTGCAAAGTTGTTTGAGTTTTAAAAAGTTAAGTCATCGATTTAAACACATCGATAGTAAGACTTATTTTGTGAAAAACCACATCGAAAAACAAATTGTCATTTCCATTTTTTTGTCCTTTTCAGGATATGCTTGCATATTTGTTGACACAAGCATTATCAGCGAGGAGAGTCCGGGAAATAAAACGTGCATATGCTCTCCATTGTGAATGAGGAGGTGTTGAAAACATTTGCAGTTCTGTTTGGCTAATTTTACTGATAGATGTCTAATTCTCCCAGCATTAACAATTTATAACCCGCTATTGCCACTAACCTGTGTCAATCACTACATAAACCCCAATTGGGAAATCCCTGGGTTTTCTTATCTTTTATGTTTTTATAACCTTGAAGTATATGTTTTACTTTAGCTTTGATGCTAAACCGTGTATTCCAAAAACATATTAGTTCTCCTCCAGAATTGGTCCTAGAATAGGACAATATTTAACCATTTATTTGCATTATGTGGAGAATATGTTGAAATATATTGACTATGTACGAAATTAATTATTTAAATTCGATGTATCTAAACTGATAAGACTAGGAATCCCTGTACATTCTCCGTACCGGTCCGATTTGACAATAGACAATTTCAACTCTATATTTTCAAGTAAAAATAAAAAAAAAAATCTATAGGTGATTTCTAGAAATAACACCTTTTATTAATAAAATCACTTAAACTGGTCATGGTTGTGTTTACTCTACATCGGTCAGAATCGGTCTTATTTCAACCCTAAATTCAAAAAGTTATTTTTGTAAAATTTTATTTTTGTGATTTCCTAAAAACCCAATTTTTTTTAATTAAATCACACTTAAACTGGTTGTACTAAACATACTGTTAGTTGATCATACGTTAATTATAACCAGTTGAAGATGTTTTAGTAAAAAAATTACTATATTTTATAGAATAGACCAGAAAATAACCAGAAACAACCCATACACAATTTTTGAATTTGTGGTTGAGCAATCATGATACTTGGCTAGTATGTTCTGCACAACAAAAGCCAAACAACTGCAGGTCTGATTATATACGAACAAAAATTTATCGAGCTTTCAATATCGAGTAACCGAAACGAGTGTGTTCTGTGGAACAGGGGGTTTCCGACCGTAATATGACGACAAAAAAAAAATTAATTTCACAAATTATTTGTTAAAACACATTAAAATTGATTTACAATGCATATATTTTGAATATCATTCCATAAATTTTCCGCTAAATTGAAAAAAACATATAAATTTAAAAAACTCATTAATATAAATTTTATGACATTTTGCACTTTGTCGAGCTGTTGACATTTTGAACATTTTGAACTTTGTGTTGTCACGCAGATTTAACGCTAAATGGAGGAATTTCCTAAAATTGTGTATTTAATTTGAGAGTACTGAAAATAGACCAATGTACGGACCAATCACAATAAAACCATTACAATCGAACTAACAAAGTAAAATGTAATAATTCGTAAACACGAAAAAGTTGAAATTAGGAAAAATTTGAAAGAATCGAATTTCATAGGCAAAGCAGTAATTCGCTAGTTCTATATTATATAGACAATATTCCAATGTAAATATACAACATCAGTCGTATTTTTTAATTTTTCATGTATTAAAGGATTTTCGGTTGATATTCTGCCATTCGGTCTTTTTCTCATTCAGAATCAAAAAAATTAAGATTTGAGTGAAAGCCGTTAAAGATTTGAGTGATTGAAAAGACTTAGTTCGCAGTGAAACATCCGATACGATAAATGTTGCAGAGTTGTTCAACAAACGAAACAAATTGAAAAATTTTCAGTATTCGGTTATAGAAGGATTTAGTTTTAATCGGAAAAATGATAAATCTATTAAAAATTTCCATAATTTTAATATAATTTTGAAAATAGATAACTAACTAAGAAAGTAGATTTCATCAATAAAATCGTGTTAAACAGCCTCGAATTTAACTAGTAGTTGAAATTAAAAACGATTTTGAAAAGGAGGAAAACAGACAGATTAATAAATCGACCTATACGAAAATGAAGTCGATGACGAATTTTGGGCGGAATCCCGAGTCCGATAGTGCAATTATTAAATTTGGTCCTTGTATCGAATTTGGACGACGGCGGTTTTCTGGAAACGAGTTATTCGAGGAAAAAATGAAAAATGCTGTGAAATTAGCGCGGGGAGAGAACAGAGACTAAACATTCGATACTTCATATGCGAGTACTGAATTTTGGTAGGGATAAGATACTATAAGGGATTTGAATTAACTTCCGATGCTATTGAATGAATGCACCAATGGTTTGATTTTTTTAGATTCAATGTTTCCGGTATAGTTTGATTTCATTTCATACTTAGGAACTATCTGAAAAGATATACCTATACTCGTATTTAAACAATTAGAGGTTTGAATCAAATTTTGTTTAAAAAATTAATTTTGGCCAAATGGTCCTAATTTCTGATCACTTAAACATTTCGCAAACGATATGCAGCAGTGAGCAATTCCGAAATATTTTAAACTAAATTGATTTTGGAATGCACTGTTTACAACAACTAAACTAAAGTAAAACATATACAGGGTCCGGCGAAAGTAACTATTTGATATAAAAAATTGTCTAACTTCTTTGTTTGCGAATATTTAATCTTTTTTTTTCTATTTCACAGATAACATTTGAGAGACATACAAAATGGAACGTTACACAATTGCGCGAAGAACTAGAATTATTTTTATATTTTTCCTTTCTTTAAAAATAAATGTTCCATAATTAATAATCAATGTGCATACAGAACATTTTTTGGAGAATGAACTGCTCCAACGGGTGCAATCATTCGTTTACTGGTGGATAGATTTTGCTGAATATGGGGCCGACCCAGGTCGAAAATATTGATGTTGTGAGATGAAGCTTGCTAACATAACAGCTAGTCCAAAAACAAAATTCTGGGGACTACGCATTACGCTTGAAATACGGTAGAGCAGTTTTAAATCTCATTGAGAATGATGATAAATGAACGGTTTCATAAATTCAAACAAAACTGCAGATTTTGGGAATCAGAAAATCAAAGACCATTACACCCAAATCGCTTTACTGTTTGGTGTGGCATTACCACCGAAAAGATTAACGGTCCATTTTTTTTTAAATTAATCAAAGTGCAAGCCTAATAATAAAATGAGAACATTATAGTGTAATGTTCAATTTATGGTTACAGCAAGATGGTGCAACAGCCCATACAACACTTTTAACAACGGAGTTATTACGACACCAATTTCCACATCGGATAACTTCCAAAAAGATCGTCTCATTTGACTGCTGTCTTATATCGCAAAAAAACACTCCACAGTTATGGTAAATGCCATAAAAGAGCAGATTTCTGTGTTCGAGAAAATGGTTCCCAATGGTTCATATTGAGCTAATTCCTTCGCAACACCATCATACCTCCACAGTTTTACAATTATTATTGCTATAAACATATAATTAAGATTGATCAAAACCGTATAAGGCAAGTGCGGTCCTTATTATCATATAAACATAATAACATTCCAAAATCTGTCAAACAAATCACTTTAGAATTTAAATACTATGTATGATGTATCTTAACAAAAAATCAATTCCTAGTTGGAATTTCCCAAATTCAAATGTAAAATCAAAAATATTAAAAATATTTTACAGGATTTTGAAAGCGAGACTTCGCGAGCACAACTAAAATATAGATAATCCATTTACCGCAAGCCTCACCACCTACTTTCTATTTCATTTAATAATTACGAGACTGTTCAAAATTTCTAAATCTGGTAAATAAAAATTGTAAGATTTTTGTAAGTACCATGATCCTTACTTAAAAGTAAATCGTAAATCTAAAATGTTCCATAATATAATGAAGTTGTCGTTGTTATTGTCACCCGCGCCATTATCATATGCACGCAGACAAATAATTGAAAATTCCACAAAAACTCGTTGAATTTACACGAAATATATGAGA
Organism: Nephrotoma appendiculata; assembly: GCA_947310385.1. Lineage (NCBI taxonomy): Eukaryota > Metazoa > Arthropoda > Insecta > Diptera > Tipulidae > Nephrotoma > Nephrotoma appendiculata. The sequence goes on from OX371224.1 coordinate 17,883,776, forward strand.
TATACTTGTTGTGCACCTAACTAAATAAATTCTTTTACCTTGAATAAATAAAACATTTGTTTAGGCAAAACATGTTTTAATGAAGTCATTTATAATAAATAATATTAAATGCAAAAGTACAATTGCTTATACGAACTTTTCGGTTTTGTTTAATTCTTTTTTTTTTTTGTGAAAACACATAAAAATCTCATTACCACAGTATGACTTATTATTATTGTGTTTGTGTAAACAATACAAAATAAAACGGCCTTAAGCAACTCATATCGAAATTGTGCTGAGATCAACAATAATCTTATAGAGTTTGGTTCTAAGATTTATATTTGAATAAGTGGTCGAGGCGCTATATTTATGCATATATAAAGTTGTATTCGATGCCAAGGTGTTTTTCATATTATAAAGAGCTTTGGTGCATTTTTATTGGTACGACGTGTGAATAATAAAAGTGTATGATTTAAGTTGCACCTAGTTGCGATTATCGAATGTATTTATCATTTTTGTTTGAATACCGCGTGAGTATTATATGCAGATCAATTTTTAAACATTGTACCTATAGCTATACGCAAGTTGGTGTTGGTTGTCAAAGTACCATTATGTTGAAAAAATCTCTGCCCCTAGGCTCTACCGGTATAATTATGAATAAACTATTACGTTTAATTATTTTAACAAACAATAATTATTAAGAATTACTAGGGCATACTATTTCGATGTGCAGTGAACCATAAAGGAAAACACAAACAAAAAGTTGCTGATAAGATGTTCGTATTTTTAAAATTGGGTTCACACAACATGCAAAACAATAAATTTCATTATCTGTGTACTAGAATAATTGTATATAAATTATACAAATGTGTATATTTGAAATTTGTTAGAGGAGAACAACTTTTTTTTCGTATCAAATATAAATTATTAATGATTCAAGGTTGCTGTACATATATAGCATTTCAGAATTTAATTGTTTCTAATTCGTATTTAAAAAATATTTTAATGAAACGAGGAAATTCTGTTTAGCATCTATTACATCTTAATTATTTAAATCTTACACAATCACTTTGGCATGAGAACTTACACACAAAATTTGTTTTACTTCACAAACACAATTTACACAATTTAAAAATAAAAAAATTTAGAACCAAGACTCCGCGTGCGTAAAATATACGTTTAACTGAGTCGGTATCACAAATTTAACTGAATTATTTTAATTTCAATTTGTTTTCGTTTCTTCTTTATTATTGTTGTTGTTTTTATTATTTAGTGTTTAGTCGACAATCAGAACTAAGTTTCGTTGTATGTTGAGTTTGTAGTGCGTCTACGACAGTATTTTTAGAGTGAATGCGAGCTTTGTGCATAGATAAAATTATACGGAAAATGAGCTTATGTGGTATGCTCTGTTATTATAATATCTCTCTGTTTTTCGTGCTCTGTAAAGGGTGTCCCAATAATTGTTGATGATTCTGATATTTGTAAACTGTTTTTTTGGACACTCTTTATGTCTATATTAAGCGAATTCCAGATTAATTTAATGACTTTAATTGTACGTATGTACAATGATGTCGATTTACAAAATATTTACGTTATTAAATTTATAAGTTCACGGACGTTGTGGTACGCTTACATAATTAGTGAATAATATTGCTGTCACTTAAGTAATTTGATCATTTTTAAACAATTTAAAATGTCAATACATTTTGTCTGATATCGTTGGTTGCCATTAAATAATCCGTTATTTTTGCATCCGTTAAGTTACATACTGCCAATTAAATCTAGATAAAAATAAAAAAACACAATGTATTTCCTATTTAGTTTGCTTTTATTATATTCAGGCAGCCCAAGGTAAACTAATATCTTGTAAATTCAATTTCTCACAATTACAGTATGATGAAGGTAATTTTTATTATTAATTCATAAAGTGTTAGATGCCAAGGGCAGAATTTTCCTTTCACTACACAATTAATACCGATTTAACCAAGGTCGGAAAATAAAATTATGTACGTGTTTAAATATTTTTATAGTGACATCTATATAATTTTATTTGAATCAAAGCTAAATGAAGCAAAATAAAATTTGTTACCCCTAAAAGTTGACTGTATATTAACTGTCGGTAAGGCAGGAATTATAATTTTTATGTTATGAATATTTTCGATAGATGTCAACCTAAGCCACATTATTTGAAAATCATTAATACAGTTGATTTAGAGTAATCAAAATAATTCTTTATTTAGAAAAAATTCTTCAAATTGGAAACACTTGCATCGTTTATTACCAATGTTTAAATTGTTTAGGGCTTTGAATTGCTTAGGAAATAATTCATAATCGTTTGTAAAATGTATATTACGACATTTTTCATTTCTGCATTTAAATTTCCTTTTGCTACATGAAATACCTCAAAGTCATTAGGTCAAATTTACTGCGATGAGGAGAGCAATAATCTGGAGGCCCTATTATGAAATTGGACGGAAAATACGACATCGTCGTAAAATATTACGTTGTGGTAAAATCCGATCCGCGGCGGATATTCCTATTATAAAACTAGGTATTTCGACTGTCAAATTTGAATGAATCAAAATAAGTCTTCGTTCCTTCCTATAAAATAAATAAGGATGTCGAATTGTTGTCCATTTGTTGAAGACTTATAAAATTAAAATTTTCAGTATGTAAATATCACATTATTTAAATTTGCTAAAAATAATTTAATAAAGATACTAACATTTTAAAATTTATTAAATCGTATATATTTTCTTAAATAATTAATTTTTCGTGCGTATGTTACGATATCCGCACCTAACTAGCTGTCGGATTTGACAATTGAATTTTGTCGTAAAATCCGCTAACTCGTATTTTTATTTCATAACTAGTGTTACAACTTTTCATTTCTATATTTCGTTCACTGTATAATTTGGAATCTTGAGTTTAATAGTTTAATAAACTTTAGTTGGTTTTAATGTACAGATAAGCAAGCGCGTGTTTTATATATAATATTACAACAACTAGGTTGTTCAATTCCATTTCCAAATCAACAGCTGTGCGTTCTCGAGTGAGTCAGTCAGTGACATACATATATCTTGTTCACATGGTCCGTAGTGTAGTGGAGTGTAGTTTTGACTTCAGCACTTATATGACCGTTCACCGGGAGGTGTAGCGTAGTAACTCTAACATTACGCCCCTGTTATTGAAATATTGTGCTAAGAATATTTGACATTTCTCGATGTTTTTTTTTAAATTTGTATATTGACGATTGTGTTTGGCGATTGCGTGTTCCTGTTTCGTTGTGAAAAAGTAAAATATTAAGTACACAAAGAACTCGAAAAACCGAATGATTTTGAATTCAAAATCATAAGAAACAACAACTGTCAAAACTAAGTACATACACTACATTAACCTTAGTGTTCACATGATGCGTAGTTGCAAATACACTACACTACACTACACTACAGCATTTTGACCGTAGTTGATAATACACTTTGGTATTGTTTTTTCTCTGTTCACGTGGTGAGATAATACACTACACTACACTATACTACGGACCACGTGAACAACGTAATAAACGTTTATAATATTTCCATTTTATTTCAGTTTAAGTAGTTCTTGAAAAGATTTGAATTATTTCGAAAAATAGCTGGATCTCAGTTACCTTTGTTTTATACATAACCAAATTGGTGTGTTTCTGAATTTGGATCTGAATGGAGGATTTGATGATTGTCTCGTTGTTACTTTTGAGAGATCGGTATGAATTATATGAAATTTATGGTGCGTTTCAAATTGCGGTAGTCTTTCGACATTTCATTTTTAGAATTATAATATAGAAAAACAAAATTTTTTGGTCACCTTGTGCGTTCTCGAGTGAGTCAGTGACATAGACGTTTATAATATATTTATGAAAATAAAACAACAAACATATTAAAAATAAAATAAACACAATGACGTTTAACAATAATAACGTGCACAGTATTTGTATTCAATTAAAACATAAAAAAATTTAAGTAACCCGCGACACTTTGCTGGGCTGTGGGCTTCGGCTGCAACTGTGTGTACCTCGGCTATTCCTGGTAGGCGCATCCACGTCGCGGGGGATGAGCACTGCTTGCAGTGGCTAAGTTCTGCCAGGGACCTAGTATTGGGAGGTATATCCTGACCAATTAAAGCAATGGATACAACGGAAAAAGGAGAAAATACCCCATGTGGTACACCAACTACCCAGTTGGCTAATCTACCCTCTAACGAGGCTGGCTCAATGGATTCTGGGGTGAGCCTATCATTGCTATACCCATTTGTGAAAAGTTCTAAGTTGTCAAGATCACCAACTAGACTTAGTGACTAAGTGACTTAGAAACACTTATAACCCAACTAAGAAGCAAAGTTGACAAACTAAAAAAGGAAAATAAAGAATTAAAGAAGCACAAAGAAATAGAAATGGAGATTTATGAAAACCCTCTAACCAGTATAACGGAGCAAGTATATACCAGTTATAAAACCGAGTTCCATACTGATGAGGAGTTGCTCGCAAGAGAACCAGATTGGGTACTGAACAGGAACAGGAACAAAGTCCTACCAAAAAACGGAGAGCGGAATTCTCGCCTGAAGTTTGAGAACAATCGCAAGCTATTGTATCTGGTACTACTAATACTAATCCAGCGCCTCAGCAACAAAAACAACAGCAAGAAAATCAACAACAAAAGGTTGCACCGAAAGAAAAGGCTCCTCCGCCAATTAATGTATTCGGCATAATAGAATTTGCTAGTATACAAATTATAATGAAATCAGTGACCACTAATGAATACAGAGTCGTGTCACTAAACAATAACGTGTGAAATATCAATACACTAGATTCCGATACATATAGAGCTCTAGCTACAAAGCTCAACGAGGAAGATAAAGAATGGTTCACATACGTAGATAAAAACAAACGTGCAAATAAGGTTATGGCCAGAGACCTTCATCCAACGTGTAAAAAGGGGGATATAATGAAGGATCTAAAGGCAAAAGATCTGCAAATAGAAGATGCAGTTAATATCCTAAAACGAGGGAGGGGTGAGAAACATGAAGTAAAAAAAGGTCGCCACTCTTTATGATTACTTTTAATAAAAAAGAAAAGGTTGAAAAAATTTCTACATCTAAGCAATACTAAATATGAGGGTCAAAATAGAACTCCTAAAGAGAAATACGAGGCTTATACTTCAATTCAAAAAATGCCAAGGTTTCAACCACACGCAAAAATATTGCAGTCGGGAGCCTAGATGCGTAAAATGTGCTGGAAAACATAATGCGAAAAGGTGTAAGGAAAGTAGAAACAACCCTGCAAAATGCATAAACTGGAAAGGACATCATCCTGCGAATTACAGAGGATGTGATGCTTTGGCTACATCAAAGGCTAAGAAACAAAATGAATCAGTTTCCTCAAACCTCTAAGGTTACCAGAGAAAAAGTAACCAAAAAAACGGAGCCAAAGCCACTAGTTATAGGTACAGGGCGGAAAACCTACTCGCAAATTGTACAATAATCATCTAATGCAATTACTGATGAACCCCTCAAAAGGATATGTAGAACCATAGAAGCCATAAATGCTAGGCTAGCAAAGCAAGAAAGTGGTCTAGAAGAGCGTCTACAAGTGTCTAGAAAAGCAAGAAACTGCTAACGGGGCCGCAGCCCTCTTATACTTAAATGAGTAGGATATTAATAATTGTCACCTGGAACGCGAACGGATTAGCGGAGCATGTTCGCGGAGTTAAAAAAATTCCGGAAAGCCATTTGACAGAAACATTGTTTATTAAAATACGTGATTATGAATATTTTCATGCTGTTCTGTTCACCTAGGAGGAAACGTGAGGGGAGAAAGAATGTCAAACACTATATGAAGAACCTGGTATCGAAGAACAAAGTATGCAAGTTAAAACCGTAAACGTCGAAACTAATAATAATAATGAATACAGTATTTCCTCTATCTACAGCCCCCCCAAGGAAAGAAGAGTATAACAGGCTCTTTAGATCACCAGGACCCAATTTTATTATTGGTGGTGACTTTAATGCAAAAAAATACCTATTGGGGATCAAGACTTACAACCCGTAAAGAAAAAGAGCTTTTCGAAGCAGGTCGGGTAAACAACTGCGAATTCCATTTTGGAGGTAAACCAACATATTGGCCTGCTGATATAAATAAAATACCAGATCTCATTGATTTCTATCTAACGAAACGGATTACCGAGGATTACATGTGCCTTGAAAATAGCGAGGGGATATATTCTGACCATTCTTGACCACCTGTTATCATGACACTCAAATAATAAAACTGACTGGGACCTATTGCAAGAACTAATTGAAGAGCAAATAGACCTTCAAGTGTCAATTAAAACAACGATACAATTGGAAGCCGAACTGGAGGTTCTTAACAGTACTATGCAACACGCAACATGGGAAAGCTCTCCTACTAATCATACCGAATCCCGTAAGAATCAAAATTACCCTTCTGAAGTCAGGGAATTAGTTATAGAGAGAAACGGAAGGCACGAAAGATTTGGCAGAGGACACGCGCCCCGAAAAACAAAAAAAAATTATCAACTATCTGTGCAATAAACTGAAACAACTTATAAAAGAAATTAAGAACGAAACTATTACCAAGTACTTAAGTGGTCTTACCGAAGACGCTGATTACTCTCTTTGGAAAGCAACAAAGGGATTAAGAAGGACCAACATGCATGTGCCGCCTATTTAAAATGAGGAAGGAACCTGAACCAAAAGTGACAAGCAAAAAGCTACTTTATTTGCGGCTCACTTGGAAGAAACCTTTCAACCTTTACCCAGGCAAACTGCAGATGAAAATATAACAACAGTTAGCAAAGTTGATATAATAATATATGATCTGTAACTTTATACAGGAATTGAAAGAAGATCAAGTACAATTTAAATGCGAACAAGCTCAAGGTTATGATATAATTACTGGCCAAGTCGTAAAAGCCATTCCCGAAAAGCCTCCAGACTAAAATATATCCCATGGCAATGGAAGGTTACTGAAGTAATTATGATTCCTAAACCAGGCAAACCAGCAAACGACAAAATGTCGTACAGGCCGATTTCACTACTTCCTGTCATTACAAAATTATTTGAAAAATTACTGCTCAAGAGGCTCAAGCCAATAATAGAAGAACGAAATTTAATTCCACCTCACCAATTTTGATTTAGGAAAAATCACTCTACGATAGAACAAGTTCACAGAATAACGGATATAATAGAAGACACACTTGAGAAAAAGAAAATATGCTCCAGTACAAGCTTTCGACAAAGTTTGACACCAAGGACTTGAATTTAAATTGCATCGAGATCTAGTTCTATCAAATCTGTAAATTGTACTTTGTAGATCGGCATTTCCGTGTAAACTATAACGGAGAGTACTCTGAACTAAAGAGAATAGCAGCAGGCACACCAAAAGGTAGCGTACTGAGTCCGATATTGTATATCCTGTACACCAGAGATCCAAATACAGAAGGTGCTACCATAGCAACATTTGCAGGCGATACAGCTATTCTGGCAACTGGAAAATGTATATCGGAAGCAACGACAAAACTTAAACAAGCAACAAATTCAGTGACTAGCTGGACAAAGAAATGGCGCATTAGCCTAAACGAAGCAAAATCGATTCACGTAAACTTCACAAACCAGAAAGTTAACTGGATTCCAGTGGAACTCAATTCAAGGTCAGTTCCAAATGCAAATACAGCCAAATATCTCGGCATGACTCTCGATTGCAAGCTTAAGCTCAAAACAGAACAAGAGCGAAGGCGGCGAGCGAAATCGCTTGTCATATTAGAAAACACCGAAATCATGCAAAACAAACACAACCATTGACGTAGGCGATGACGATTTTTTCGTTAAAAAAAATTTTGAGTCTATTTCTATTTTTGTCGCCGACGAAACAATGTTGCCAACTGTTTTTTATATACGTATAAGTTGGTATCATTTAACCGTCATATTATTAACCATTTTTTTCAATTTAGTAGCCTAATACCACAACGTCATGTGTCAAAAACACAAAAGGTTATGCCGTTTGGTTGTTTTTTATCGCCATAAACACTTTTGTTCTGTTAGCTACAGCGATATCACGGCGATATTTTTATTTATTCGTCGACGCTCGTCGTCGTCGCTCTTGTTCTGTTTCTAGCTTTAGATGGAAAGAGTATGTTAAAAAGAAAAAAGAAGAATTGAACATCAAATATAGGAAAATGTATTGGCAGGTAGAACTTCTGAGCTTACAATACACAATAAATTGCTATTATACCCGTTTTGTGATTTACCAACACAATTGTGCGGGGTGGGCAAAAGTACCAGGTCAAAAATTTAGTTTTGTATGTTTTTTGAACCAAGTTACACATTTGTGAATTCCTTTTTAACTTATTTTCGTTCGAAAAAAAACACTATATCTATACACACAATTGTGTTGGTTTTACTTCAAAATCAAATCAAGCGAAATTTTTTATCAACAACGCCATTACATACTATGGTTTTTTCCTGACACATTTGTGTGGGTTGGACTAAAATTAAGCCGAGTTTTTTTCTTCTTGGTTGAAAAAGGGATATCGGCAAATATTTAAACCAGTATCCTTGTCAACGCACCATGGTACATCAGAAATGATAACCTACATACGGACTTAAACATGAAATATGTCACTATGTCAGTGAAGAAATAAAAAATCATGCATATACTATTCTCTCTCTCTCTAGCTTCACATCCCATGAAGGGATTTTGCCGCCCGCACTATGGTCCTCCAGCCGTCTCGGTCCATCGCTCTCGACCTCCAGTTTCGACATCCTAGTGCCTGTAGATTTTGTTCGACGTCGTCACGCCAGCGCAGTCGGGGTCTTCCTCTACGACGCGGCCGAGCCATCTTACTCAATTGGATTTGATGAATCCGATAATATCGCAACCTCCAAGAATTTGCTTTATCTCGTGGTTCATGCGAAACCGATATTCATTGTTCGCGACTTTAATTGGACCAAAGATGGAGCGAATGACCTTCCTTTCGAAGGTAGATAATAATCTACAATCATTAGTGGTCATGGTCCAGCTCTCGCTTCCGAAAGCCAGCACAGGTCTTATGAGTGCTTTATAAAGTGCGAGCTTGCACGACTGCGATAGATGTCTAGATCGCAATAATTTTGATTGGGCGTAGAAAACTCGATGTGCGGCAGTGATTCGGGCTTTTATATCTGCCTGCATGTCATTTGATGATGTTATAACTGACCCGAGGTATTTGAAGTTTTCAACGCGATCAAAGTTATGGTCGCCAATTCCGAGATTTGCCATGGAGATGTTCCTGGGTGTTGATACAAATTTGGTTTTGTTACTGTTCACCTTCAAACCAAGTCTTCTTGCGCAGCGATCGAGCGGCACGAAACTGTCTTTGATATCGCTAGGTCTTCGGCCAAGAAGCACGATATCATCTGCATATCCAAGAATTTGGCCTGATTTATTAAATATACAGCGCGAAGTTTCGATGTTGCTTTTCCTCACTACGTACTCAAGCGCCAAATTGAACAGCACAGGCGCGAGTGCATCTCCCTGTCGAACACCAGATGTTATTTCAAAGGAGTCTGACACAGTTCCTTCGATTACAATTCTACATACAGACCCAGACGTTGTTAATTTGCACAGAGAAACGAGTTTCTCTGGAATTCCTAGGCATATGAGCGCGGCCCAAAGGTTATCGCGGTTTATACTGTCATACGCCTGTCTGAAGTCTATATATAGCTGATGTATGGTTATGTTGTACTCCCAACATTTTTCCAAGATCATCCTCATGATGAAACACTGGTCAGTGGTCGATCGGTTGGGACGAAAACCACACTGATAGTCGCCAATGATGTTTTCGGTGAGAGGGATGAGTCTGGCAAGTACAACATTAGCCAACACTTTGTAAGCAGTGTTCAATAGAGCTATACCACGATAGTTTTCACATTTAAGACGGTCGCCTTTTTTATGCAACGGACATATGAGCGCGGTCTTCCAATTCTCCGGCAGCCCTTCTTGGTCCCAAATACATACGATGAGATCGTATAGACTTGTTGCAAGAGTAGCGCCTCCGAGTTTTATTAATTCTGCGGGGATTCCATCGAGACCGGATGTCTTGCCGTTTTTCAATCGACTAATAGCTGCGTCTACTTCCTCCACTTTGGGATATTCGACGAAGACCTCATCACCTGGAGGAGCTATTGCTCTAATGGGGGTAACTTCGTCATTCCGATTTAGCAGATTTTGAAAGTAGGTTTGCCATACTGAGAGAACATCAGCCACGTTTGTTCTCAGCTCTCCATTCCCGTCTTTGATGGCTGTACTTCTTGGATGGAAGTCTTTAGTGAGATTCCTGGCGTTGGCAAAACAGTCCCTTGAGTTTCCTACTTCCGCTTGGAAACTGATGTTTTCGATGCATAATCTCATATGTTCGCGCTTCTTTTGTCGAAGGAATTTAATCGTGGCTTTCCTAGCGCGGAGATATTCTGCTAGAGTGCTTCTGGTATTGCGAGCCAACCATTTTTCACGAAGCGTTCGTTTATTTTCGACGACCCTTCGGCATTGATCATCGAACCAATCGTTGCGGGGCCTCGGAGGTCTTCTTCCGATGGTGTTTTGCGCCGCGGTTGTTATGGCTGACTATAGCGTGCCACTGCTCCTGGATGTTAGGAGGAGCTTCTTCATTGTTATGGGGCCGGTCTAAATAATTAGTGACAGCTGATTGGTAACTCTGCAGTGACGCTTGGTCTTTTAGAGCATCGATATTCCATCGAACGGTCTTTTGTGCTTGTCTGTTAAACGTAGATGACAGTTTGCACTTATACTTAAATATGACAAGCATGTGATCGCTGTCCATGTCTGCACCTCTGTAGGATCTAACGTCAGATATGCTGGTGGAGTGTCTCTTGGACACCATGACGTGATCGATTTGGTTTTCAGTTCTTCCATCATTCGATCTCCACGTTACTTTGTGGATTCTCTTATGTGGGAAAAACGTACTTGATACAACTAAGTTGTACGTTATTGCCAGATCGGTGACGCGTTGGCCGTTGTTGTTACTAGTTAGATGCAGGCTGTTGGGACCGATGTGCGATGTATTTTCTGCACTCCTACCGATTTTTGCATTAAAGTCGCCCACGATAATTTTAATGTCGTGGTGCGGTATGTTGTTGATGACTTCCTCGAGCTTGACAAAGAAGAGATCTTTGATGTCATCTGATTTATCTTCGGTGGGTGCATGCACATTAACGATCGTGATGTTAAATTTCTTAGTGCGAAGTCTGACCGTGCACATCCGCATGTTAATAGGGCGGAAATCGATGATATGGTGCTTCACGCGCCGATGGATGAGGAAGCCAACTCCAAATTCTCCTCCGTTCTGATGGCCGCTTTAGTGAAGAGTGTAATCATTGGTGGTGTCATGGATCCCACTCCCAGACCATCTAAGCTCTTATAATGCAAGTACGTCTAATGTGTAACTCTTTGCTTGGTTCGAAAGGTTCCGGAGATCTCCAGGTCTTAAGAGGCTAAGCACGTTCCATGTTCCCATTTTTAAAGCGTTGTCCGTGTACAATTTCCGAGGTCGAGTTTGTGATGAATCCGATATGGTAATCCGAGGCCTTTGTTTAGGGTTCATAACTTAAATGTTTTTATGAGAGAAGGTTGTTGGCCTGCCGCTCAACCCGCTTATTACGTGTGTGGGTCACGTTCTGGTGAGAATCTTAAGGCATCCAGTCCTACCTTGAAACACATTTATATAGCGAGCCGCTTGATACAAGACAGACGCCCACTTCAGCCGCTCCTAACCTGGGGATCAGACGCTGGTTTGGTATTGGTTTTGAGGCGCCAATGGCCCGCCTTGACATGTAGTGTCCATGACTATAAACAGGATTTAGTCTGCTCGTCTCCACTACACCGCCTGATTCATTTAGCGTTACCCAGGGAGCACCGGCGAGGAGGTATGAATCTAGGACTTTGCCCCCCAAGCTAATTAAATGCCCTATTTAAATGTTTTTGTTCTGTTCCTCCTAGGAAAAGCATAAGGCTTTCAGTTAAATCAGTTTCCGTTGTTTTATTTCCGTCTGACATTTGGTGAACGAAATTTGAATCATAGTTTGCTATGAAGCAAGAGGGATTAAAACTGTCATAACAATGGATTTGACAATTCTCGTCCCCCTTTTAGACGTAAAAACCAACGCTATCTACATTCGATGAAAATCGCCAATATTTGAATTTTTTGGCGGCTACTTTAATTGTTTTTTCAAATTTGTTTTCAAGTTTTCTATTATTCGGGGGAATAGATCCGCATTTATTTACCAAGTCGGAAATTTAGACCGATTCTTGTTTAGTCGCGAAATAATTAATAGAAGACTTACAAGCAAATTAGAAAAAACAATTAAAGTAGCCGGCGAAAAATTCGAATAATACAAAGAATTTTAATAAGAATTATAATCCGCAGACGGAAATATCTAACGATTACAAGAATACGTGCGCTGGCCTCGTTGACAGCGGGAGTATCACGTAAATTTACAAAAACAGTGAAAGTGGCAGCAAACGCAACAAAATTTGTCAGAAATGATGACGTAACTATTTGTGAACCAAGTTTACTACCTGGTAAGTTCATGCTGGGATGAGTTATTAACGTGTCTAAAGATGTTAAAGTTAAACTAAAGTTAAAGTGCGTGCGATCAAGTTTTGACCTTGTTTTCAGTTCTGTCCATGTTTTACGGAGTTGTTTCGCAACGACTAGCACTGTTCTTTTCCAGGTCATTGCTGGTCTTCCTACTTTCCTCCTCCCGTGCGGATTCCCTTTCAATGACATTCTTGTTATATCATTTGTCCCTTTCCTTAGTGTGTGTCTAATCCGTCTCCACTTTCGTTTCTTAATTTCGCGCTCAATTTCGGTTTGCCTGGTTCGCTGTAGCAGTTCGTTGTTTGTGATCGTGTTTGGCCATAAGCATTTTATTAGACGCCTGAGGCATTTATTCACAAATACCTGGAGTCTTCTAGTGGTCTTCTGCGTGTGTTTCCATAGAACATTAGAGAAGAGATCACACATCCTTATTTGACCCTCGTGTGTTGTAACATTTATCACTCTGCTTCCCCTACTATTGAACTCTATTTCCGGCATCCTAAATTTCTCTAATGAGTGGAATTATCTTTCTAGGAATGCCCAGTTTGCAGAGTGAGATACCTCCGAGTTCTTGTATTCCTGTAATTGTGAGAAATTTAATTTGGGGTGGGGTGATGTGAGGTAAAAAGACCTAAACAAACAATAAGGACAATTTCTTTGCATTTTCATATTTCAAACAATGTATATAACACAATGAAAATAAAACATGTGGCAGAGACAATTTCCAATTAAGAATTTTTTCTAAACCACATACATATAAGGAAATCTTGTGTCATTTTGTTCTCCCATTCTCCTGAACGATATTTGTGAATATAAACAAAAATGTAATCCAAAAATTTTCTAATTTTGAAAATACGAGTATCATCATGTAAAAGATACAAATTTGCAATATATACGTAATGGTTGGTAATGGGGACCTACGCGAGGTGCAGAATTCAATTTATGTTTTATCACTCAAGATGACTCGGTCATATATTTGTTTGTCATTCTTTATGACTTTTTGTTTCTTACAATTCCATCTTACAACATAAGTCTCGAAGTCGATTAAGTGGGTTACATAATTAGATAAATAAAGAGATGACATTTTATCCGAGTGGTCTTATATCGGTATATCGGTATATAATTATCAGTCATGCCTTTATGTAAACTGTATATATGTATAATAAATTTTCATGTAACAAGAGAAAATTCTAAAATTATATTACTAACGGGATTATTTTCTATTTTTATCAGTACATGAAATGGGGAGAGGGCGGATTATCAAGTAGTGTGGTTGAAAATTGAATTATGCTAGTCGTTATATTTATTGTACCGGCAAGATGATTTTGTAATTTGTCTCTGCCAATTTTTTCATTATGATGCGCCTCGTAGAGCTTTAATATTCACAACTATGCCAATCTATTTTTGGATCACAGTCAATTCCGTATACGAAAATATTTTTTTTATAAAATGGAATTGGAAACCACAAAAAATTTCGAAAGAAAATTTAATATTTTTATAAATTAAACAAACAGCGTGAGCTTCGCTCGTAATTACCAATAATACATTTTACTAAATGGTTTACGAATAAATATTTTAGGGATACATAATCCAGATGAACTCATTTACTTGTGATTTTATAGAAATAGATTGATTTGTTTAATTGAAACGATATATTTAGAAAAGTACCAAAACCACAATATATACGTGCGGTATATTGGAGATGCATGCGTTCTCTCTCGAGTTCAAATCCAACTAACAATCGAGTCACATTTTAATATCAAAATAATGTATATAGATTTTATTCATGTAACGGAAATTTCTATATCCGTCTCTTTTTCATGGTAATAATCCAATGAACTTACAAAGCTCTGTTGAATGGTCTCATAATTTAAATACGTCAAAAATTCGATATTTTCTCGGTCAAACGACAAAATAGTTTTAGCGTACGCTAATTCGATACACGTTCGTGAATTATTAATAGCATAATGCTAAACCGAAACAATAAAATTGAACAAACTTTCCATAAAGCTTTTACATCCTCGTACAGTTACATTGAGGCATGAAAAATATTGGATATAAGTTTTATGGTTAGCATTTGGAGCGTATACGCATGTCTGTTACTTGACGTACAAATTTAGAGACATGTTCTATATTAGCCGCATATATAAATGATTATCGATGAGTTGAACTTTTTTTTAAATTTAATTTGCATGCACAGTGATACGCACAGTGACACATTAACTCGATAACTTGGAACCATAAAAATATTTAGATGAAATATTTTTGTACTGATTGGTGCCATAAAATATATACCACTAAAATATTTTTCTTTTTATACGTACGGATGCACCGAATTACCACACCCGATAGTATGTTGGTTAAGCTTATCAAAAAAGTTTGTAATAAGAACAGCAAAAAACAGCAAAAGGTAGTCGATAAAGACATCAAGATAAAAGAATCAAGAATTCTCTCAAACAATATTTTCCCAAAAAAGGAAACGAAAGAGTTTTATGTCACGTTTTTGTCATAAAAGAAAATGAACGAAAATAATTTGTTGTTGCTTTATTTGTTGGCGTTCGTGTAGAGCAATACACAAAAGAATGAAAATTGTTAGTTGGAGCTGAGTTGTTGTTGTTGTTGGTGGTGGTGGAAAAGTTTAACGAAAGTGATAAAGTAAGTAACTGAATTTTCTTCGTGCGATGACAATGGAGAGAAAGCAGTTATGAAATTTTAAGTTTTGGAAGCTTTTTATTTAATTGAATGCTTTTTTAGTTTAGTTTTTTTTATTAAATGTACAGTGGGCGAAAAAACACAAATTTGTTTAAATATGGTTGGATGTCGGCCAACGATTCACCTATTTTAATTTAACCCAGTTAACACGGATGACTTTTTTTCAATTCAGCTCGATGTCAGAGCTTGGGTTAATGACAAAGTTCGATTTGAACTCAGAACAGATTTTAAAGTAGTAGGGTCTCAAGTTAATAGTGTGATGTCATCGGCATAGGCAAGAATTGTAACCCCCTCAATATAAATAGTGAAATTTACGAAGACACCCTTTTATGTGTGCACTATGAATGCACTTGTTTTTGTAAAAGAAAAAAAAGGTGGTCATGACTGTGTCGGTCGGGTGATAGTGGGCTTAGAAAAAAAAGAATGATTAAGAAAAAACGATAGCTGAAGTAACAACGTTTTTTCCCATCGACATAAAAAAATAAATTAAAAAAATAAAATATATAAACCTTTGTTTCATGCTATAATCCATATGGAAACCCTCACTTTAAAATAATTGTGGATTATTCGACGGTTAATATAAGTTACGTTTGGCGCCCAACATCGTGGCCATATCGATTGGGGAATCTTTACGGGAGGACTTATAAATATAAAACAAAATAATAAAGAAGAAGAGGACCATTTCGCTGGAATAAAGGCGTACTCTTCAGGAGTGGTAGTGGTAAGTAATAACAGTAAATGTTAACCAGATCAAAAAAAAGTAATAAACGATGACGAGTTGAGTATAAAAAATAATTTTTCTAAAATGGTTTCCTTTACGGGACGAGCAATTTCATGCTCTTTTGGTGGTTATCGGTAAGATCTAATTGTACCTCGTGATTTAGAGGTGTAATAAATGAGGATATTTCCGCATTTATCGATGCAGTAACAACCTACAAGGATGGTGGTGATGTCTCGGACGAGAATGGCCTAAAAGGTATTCCGTTACTTCTTGCAGGACACGCTGCAAGTTGGTGGGTCGGCATCAAACACACTCAGGTCAACATCAAAGAAGCTCTCGATCTCATTAGATCCACGTTTGGCCAAAAGATGTCCGCGTATAAAGTATATACGAATATTTTCTCAAAACCAAAGAAAGAGGGGGAGCGTATCGACCTTTTTGTAGTTCATTTCCGACAATTGTTCGCACAATTGCTTTCTACTGATTTATGAGACAAAGTCAAATTAGATATGATACGAAGCGATATAAACGAAGCGACATTACTTCTTTTGATGATTTATTGCAAAAAGGTCGCGATATGGAGGAATTCATGGGTGAAGTAATACACTCCAAACACCTGATTAAGGCGAATATCAAACCTAAAGTGTCAAATAAAGACAAGTTATCTAGTCCAAAACAAAATTTTTGTTATCAGAAATATTGTTTACAGGCATAATGGTCATGGTTAGAATGTAGGTCGAAGTATAGGAGTACAAGATAAGCAGTGACAAACCCCCTTAGGAATCACAGAAAGTCAATTCTCAGACTAAGAACGTTTTGATAACGAGTTCCAATGACATCAAATATTACGGTTATAATAAACCTGGATTTATAAAAAGTAATTGTCCCAACCGTAGCCTCAAGACGGCTAAAACCAGCGTTGCTGGATATGATTTATATCGGATGTTGAAAGATTATGGTGTTCAATTTGGGGAATCCGTCAAAAGTATTAGGCTAGCTGATGGGACATCGAAATCCGAAAATAATCTTAAAGCATATACATATAGATATGTATAGATGTCAAATTGGAAGAGAGGGTCATAAGAACTACATTTATTGTATTCCCTAATAATATTAATAATCGAATGTTGTTAGGCATCGATTTTATCCAAAGTGCTGGATTAATTTTAGACTTTACTAACCAAACCTGGAGATTTTCTAATGAAAATATCTCCCATACATTTATATTTAACAATAATGATACTATCGAACACGAACTGGAATTATCCACTTTTGATTTAAGGGATGATGAGGGTACTAACTTGAGTTCGGTTTAAAAAGACGAGGTAAGTCAACTCTTTCTTGGCTGAACACAGATGAACTTTCCAATTCTCTGATTCTCCTACTCCGTACGCGGAGCAACGTATAATTTTATCAAACAACTCACCGATTGCAGTTCCCGCATACACAATGCCACCCAAAAAAACAGAAAATTTTAAAGCAACAGCTGGACGAAATGCTAGCTAATATAATATCATTTGAGGAATGTGGTTCACCTTAGGCAAAATACAACAAACGACGTTTCAAATACGTTCGAACTCATAAACGCGAATCAAAATTGATCTTTGTAAAAAATCGGTAAAGTATCTCAGTGATATTATTGCAAATAAAGGTATAGAGACAGACCTAGAAAAGGTGTCTGCTATTACGGGTATGAAACCACCTAATAATTTAAAACAAGTCCGAACGTTTATTCAAACGGCTTCGTGGTTTCGAAAATTTAATAACAATTTTTCTTCTATTGCAAAGCCACTGTGTCAGTTGACAAAAAAGAATATAAAATGGAAGTGGGGTAACGAGGAACTCGAATCTTTTGTTCGACTGAAAACAGCGTTAGTCAACGCGCCAATCCTGAAGCCAGCTGATCAGACAACCTTTCTTGATTAGAACTGATGCCAGCAAATATGGTTTGGGTGCGGTTTTGATGCAGCCCTGGGACGGTCACGAACTTCCCGTCGAATACGCAAGTCGACTTTTAATAGATGTCGAAATAAACTATTCCACTTTAGGGAGAGAGAGAGAGGCGTTAGCAGTAGTATCAGCATTGGAAAAGTTCAGAGGCTATATTGATGGATGCGAAGATTAGCGCGTTGGGCGGTGAAGCTCCAATCTTTTAATCTGTAAATTGAATATACCCCAGGCAAGGATAACGTCATCGCTGACACGCTTTCTCGTTCTAATAGAGAGGATGTTTCGCGAGAAACCGAACAACTATGTTCCGCAACCATCGATCTACCCAGTAAATCAGCTCCAAACATGCGAGAGGAACAACTAAAGGATCCGAATTTGCAGAAAATAATTAAGTGTTTCGAGGAACTAAATAATCTGGATGTCGCTAATTATATTATGGCACATGAATATCGTTATCTGTTCGATTCAGATTCAGAGGAACCACAACTCGTTATTCCTACACAGTGTCGTATCGATATTATGCAAATTTTCCACGATGTACCAACTGCTGGACACTATGGCGTTGACAGAACGTACGCCAAAATAGCCCATAAATACTATTGGATCGGAATGAAAAATGACATAGTCAAAGTATATTAATGATTGCATCCCATGTCAAAAATATAAAATAACAAATCTTAAAACCGCCGGCTTGTTGAAAACACCGGTTCTGGTACAACGTTTCCAGATTGTATCTATCGACTTAGTTGGACCGCTGGTTTTCTGTGAAGCGTAAATTATACTATTTCTGTTTTAATGTGAAATTAACATATAAAAATCTAAATTTGAAATGAAAATTTTAATATAAATTTTAAGGGGGAGATTGTAACCCCCTCAATATAAATAGTGTAATTTACGAAGACACCCACATTATGTGTGTACTATGAATGCACTTAATTTTTGTAAAAGATGAAAAAAGTGGTCATGACTGTGTCGGGTAATAGTGTGCTTAAAAAAAATTATGTTTAAGGAAAAAACGAAAGCTCAAGTAACAACGTTTTTCCCATCGTGCATATCCATACTACGGTAACTTGAATCCGGTAACTACTTCGTTTCTTTCCCCTTTACCTATAAAATAAAAAACATTTATCGATAAAGGGGAAATAAACGAAGTAGCTACCGGATTCAAGTTACCGTAGTATGGATGTGCACATCGACATAAAAAATAAAAATAAAAATAAAATAAAATATATTTGTTTTATGTAATATTGAGTTCACCGAGGGACGACTACCCATCCATATGGAAACCCTCACTTTAAAATAATTGTGGATTATTCGACGCTTAATACAATAGTATTGTATTTCCGCAAGAAAAGTAATTTATAGAATAAGAAAAAAAAATATATGTCCCCTCAACTCAGGAATTCGAAAAAAAACATTTGTCAGTAAAGTTTCGTTCAAAATAAAATATTCTGGGCAGAAAACGGGCATCCTTGTTTGTTGTCTTGGCCTAACAGAAGGGCTTCTCCGATAATCCCTTTAGCCCAAAGACTTGCTCTCTTTGTGATGGTAATCTGTGGAACTCTTGGGTCGGAGGGGGGTCTTATTGAAAACTAACTAGTTTCGCCGACTAACTAACAAAGACCATAAGATTTTGTGACACTAATCTGGTCACCGGTATAGTTTGTTAATTTTGAGCTACAAAGCCTCGTCATAATCAGTTTAACTTTACTTGTTTATGGTTAACGAGATTAACTCAGCTACCAATAAACTCGTTTCAACCGCTTTTATGGTACAAAGAAAAAATTATAAATTGCATGGCAATTAAAATTTTCAGTCAGTTAAGGCGGAAAGTTAAATCCGAGAGTTACGTCGGTTAGTTAATTGCAGAATTAAGTAAAAGAATTTTTTTTTTGCAAATTAGTGTTAAAATCTAGTTAAGTCCGTTCTTAAGTGAAAACGGTTCTCGGTGCATTCGATAGTAATTGCATTCGATTGTGTTTAATATAATAACTTTCGGTTATTATAAAATTTGAGATAAAATTTTTATGTTCAGCTATCCATAGTGAAAAGACAGTGAACTTAAGTTAATATAAAACCTAAAGTTAGAAGAACGTACTTGTACATGAGTTATTTTTGTCAAGTAAATTGAATAAACTATATTATGCAATTTCGGTAATGTTTAAAGTAAATGAGTACAGTTTGTTTAATTAATGGGTGCGGTCATCAACTAAAAAAAAAAAACATTTTATTGTTCAAATAAAAGGATACAAAAAAAAACGAAATAAATTTTGTTTCAATAGTGCCGTTTGTTCGTATGTTCTTTGCTCAACTAAGGGTCGCAAGTTCCTCTCCAGTGATGCAATTTATAGACGAAGTGCAATGTGATATTCAAGTGAACTATAATAATAATATCGCAAAGTGAACTCAAATTATATCAAACTATATTATGTAATATAATAACTAATGTTTAATAATAACGAGATTAATAATAAATCATAAATTTTAATAACAGCAATAAAACACCGAAAACATAATTATCAATCAGTGAACGCCACCAATAAAAAAAAACTCATTCATAAAGAAAAATCCGACGGGATAATAATCATCTGGGTGTGGCATTTTACAACGATCATAAAAAATCTGCATAATATTATACGACAATAATAACAATCAATAAGTAAAATTCGAGTAAACAAAATCAACACACGTTGGCCATATACATAATTTTTTGATGCACGAGTCAAGTGGAGTACCATGACGTGAGTTCCAGTTCTAACATCAGGGGACATTATTTATCAAGGGGATCGCCGTCCAAAACCATCATTGGTTGATGAGTAAAACCGCAAGTTTTTCATTTACTGTATTCTTTTTATTATATAACCAATTTCTTTCTCTTTCCTTTTTTTAAATATTTTTATATTATATACATTTTTCTTTTGGTTTCTTATTTTTTTTCGAAATTGCAATTTTTCTGTTTCTTTTCTAAACAAATAACTAATTATATTCTGTAAACATGGACGTTCTTCTTTCTTGTTTGTCCGTGATTGATGTAGAAACCATGAAGTACTAAATTGATTAGATGGGGGTGTGATAAAAGTAGTAGCGCTTTAGTTTGGAGAGGTGATCGTGTGGTTGCAATATTAATTACTTATATGTGGTCTCAAATTTTTATATTATTTACTACATTTATTATTCGCGGTTAATACTAGATTGTTGTGGCCTTGGATATACTCACGACCGTACTGACGAGCAATAGCCGGAAACCAGCAAACCGCGCCAAGGATAACAACCGCAACAATTTCTGTGAACAACCTTCATCATACTTAGGAGCAAAGTCAAAACTCGCGTATGATGAGGATTGTTACAGTGGCGCCCAAACCAGGACTTACGAGACCAATAAATTTTACAATCTAAAATATTTGCTAATGGTGAAAAAAATGAACAAAAGTTTATAATATCTCTCGATCTATTACGACTATACTGTTTTCTGCTTTTAGTATTGATCTACGGTGATTGTCAACATATTTTGAGAAAATAATTCCGGTGTCAGAAATACAGTTCTGTGCATCAGCATATTGTGATTAGGTATTTGCTCCGGATTGTTCAAAGATAATTTATTAAATTTAAAAAAAAAAAAAAAAAAAATTTCTGTGTTATTATACATATTGATGTAAGTTTCAAATTTAATTTCTCATTTTTTTTCTTTCTCATTTTGCATTTCTAATGGCTTACGATAAATAATTATGTCTTTGTACTATTGTTTTTACAAATTGAATTAATTTTCGTAAGATAGTTTCTTTAACAAATTGGATTGAAACCTTGTCCCTCAGTTCTGTTTAGCTATGTTTGTATATATTAATCTGCCATTTTGTTTTGGTATTTGAATGATTATAGCTAAGTGGATTTGATGGCTACTGTTTTTATTTGTAATCACACGCAACCACTCCCAAAACGACCGCCGCACTTTGATTTCACCCCCATTTATCTCTGAAATTTCTGTTCTTTTCTACAAACGTTGAATTTTTTTTTATTTAAGTTATTATTAAAATACTTATTCATTTTCTTTTCTCAATTAATTTTTTTTTCTAAATATAATTTTTTTTTTTTGAAGATTATTTTTTTTTTCTCTGAAGTGAACATAAAAATTTTTTTTTGGTTTGTTGTCAAAATTATTTGATGCACCGATAACAAATTTTCAATGACATTGAATTTTTTTCTTATATTAAATATATTATATATTTTTTTTGTGTTATTTCTTCAGTTGTAATTTGAATTTTTTTTTTTGTACCTAAGAAGCGCTTGAATTTTTTTTTATATTTTTTAAAACATATTAATATTTGGTTTTAGTAATCGCAATTTATTCTATTGTGCGTTCATCCTCGTTTATATTTTTTTTTCTTTCCCTCTCTAAATACCATTTATTAAATAATGGATCCATCTTTACTCAAAGCCGATGAAATTCAAGTTGAGTTTGAGTTGCGGAAAATTCCCCTACATGACCCTCACGGTTTGGAAAAGTTGCAACAATTTCTAGATGCGGAATTTAAGGGCTCTCAACCGAAGCCAACCAAAATGACTTCAAAAGCTAGTAAAAAGCCAGATATGGAAATCGAGTGTTGTCGGATCAAGTTGGAAAACATACGAGATCAAATTCTAACTCTTGACACCGTGTCACCCGACAACGTAAATCATGAAGTATTACAAATTCGGTCCCGTCTTTTGCATACCAAGAACCGTTTGGAGCTCGCAACGACATCTCCTACGTATGAATCGTACGCTAACAAAATTCTAATCTCTTGCAACGAATTACTTACGAGCATAGAGAAATATATTATCCTAGACGAGCCCCTCAATACATCTATTGACAGTGCTAAATTGGTTGAAATTGAACCACCTGCTCATGCCGCTATAAGTCAGCCTCTTAATGTTACTAGTGTAGTAGCAACATATACAAACCCAATTATAATGACACGAGCTGCTTCCTCTTCGAAAGATGGTACATCTCTAGACGAGCAGGTAGGGAACCAGTTTTCTTCACAAAATAATTTTGGTAATAACCCAGAACTTAATACCGGAAACATGGTTGCGACTTTAGCAGCACAGGTACAGCGACTTTCGGAACAATTGAATAATATAGTCTTGCAACAACAAGAGTGGCAAAACGTGAACGCTGAGAGGAAACCAAATAACCCCTTAGTATCATCTAATATACCACCAATTGGGTCGAGCTGGGTACCTCCTACTTTTTCTGCAGTGCCACTTATTACTACTCAAGCCCACTCGTCAACTAGTCAAGCTCAAAATACGCAGTTCAACGCTTATTTAAAAGCAAACGAACCTTACCAGGTTAGACCACGAACGCTTGCAAGATCAGGCATCACATTCGATGGTTCATCTAGTGGTTTGCCTGCTGACTTATTTATTCTGCAGGTTGAAACGCTTGGTAGCACCATGAATATTCCCAAAGAATCCCTAATAAATGAACTTAGTTTTGTTTTAAAGAGAACAGCACTACACTGGTACTGGATTTACCGCCGAAATAATCCAAGTTTAAATTGGGATCAGTTAAGAAAGATTTTCCTAGAAAAATTCGAAGACCGCAGACTGGATGTCGAAATTCGACAAGAAATTGAATCTCGGAGACAATCCTCAAAAGAGACCTTCTTACAATTCTATCAGCACGTCTGGAGTTTGACTTTGCAATGTCACACACCTTATCCAGAAGACCGCCTCATTGAAGTGTTAATGCGCAATATGATTCCTCAATTGCAATATCACCTCACCGATCGCTACTTCACAAACGTCAACGACTTAATTAAAAGCTGTGCTGCGTGGGAAAGCACCTGGTCTCGCCTCAAAGTTAGCCCTCACTACCCTCCATTCTCGCGCGCAGTTGCGATTAATGAATTGAATTATCAAGACAACGAGTATGAATTGGTGGAGGCTAAACCTTCGGCTTACGGAGAACCAAATCTCTCGGCAATGCATTATTCAACCGAGAGCGATCCAAACATGTCGAGGGCGAAACATCCCTCACTATTAAAACGACAGGTACACTTTAAATCTGTTGATAAAGAACCAATTTGCTTCAATTGTTGTGACCTCGGGCATACATTTAAAAATTGCGAATTACCCTTGGGTCTATTTTGTTATCGCTGTGGGTATCGGAATACCACGAGTACTCATTGTCCACGTTGTATGGGAAACTTACCGAGAGGCCAGTGGAGGTCTGGGATCCCTGCACCTCAAAATGGAGTACCCAGTCAAAGTATCGAGGAATCCAATCCAGCACAACTTCGTCAAACTCCCCCGATGTCACGAGCGAATTTGAGCACGGGAAGTCCACACCAAACAGCCCTATAAATTCTTATAATCCACCAGTTATTTCTGCCTATAATTCTAATAAAATAAACCAAGTCAATTTCGCCCCATCTTCATCATATAATCAATTACTCTTATCCAATTTTCGGCAACCTGAATCTCCATATGCCAAACCTAGAATTCGACATTACAGTCAAAAGCAAAAGAACCGTTCCCATTTGTATTGGCACACTAAACGACAATTTAGATCAATTATCGCTGCTTCCATCATAAACACTAATACTAACGACTCTCGACCGTATGCCAATATACTGATAAATGGAGTCAAACATACTGGTTTGTTAGATAGTGGAGCAACAGTGAGCATATTAGGATCTGGTTCTGAGAAGTACCTAAAAAATCCATTTATTAACATTCATAACTCGTTTTCTTACGTAAATACTGCAAGTGGTGAGAAGAAAAGAGTATTCGGATATATCTTAGTAGATATAACTTTTAATAATCAAACGCATAAATTACGTCTTCATATAGTACCGGAGCTTGAGCAACCACTTTACCTCGGGATCGACTTCTGGAACTGTTTCCAAATTTCACCTACAGTCCAAAATGTAAGTGATCTAACTCTCGACCCGGATGAGCCCAAAAGACATCAGCTAACATCGGAGCAAAATCGTATACTCGAAGAACTAATCCATCAATTCCCCTCCTCAAGTGAATTAGGACTAGGTAAAACCACGTTGATATCCCATTCCATTAAGATTCGTGAAGGGGGCGAGCCTGTTAAGCAGCGCTTTTATGCAATTTCACCCATCAAGCAGAAGCTCATGTATACCGAATTAGATCGGATGCTGGCTCTAGGCGTTATTGAGGTCAGTCAGAGCTCTTGGTCATCACCAATTACGCTTGTGTCTAAGGCGAATGGTAAAGTGCGGCTCTGTTTGGATGCCCGTGAACTGAACAAGTGGACAGTCAAAGATGCCTATCCATTGCCACTTGTCGAGGGATTACTGGGTCGATTAGAGCAAACCAAATATATAAGTTCAATTGATCTCAAAGATGCCTTTTGGCAAATCCCTCTCGACCCAGAATCCCGCGACAAGACGGCGTTTACAGTGCCAGGACGTCCCTTGTACCAGTTCACGGTCATGCCATTCGGGTTATGCAACGCTCCGCAAACCATGTGCCGCCTTATGCACAAGGTAGTACCTTCAGAGTTGCATGAATCTATCTTTACATACCTTGATGACTTGCTCATAACCTCTGCAACCCTTGAGGAACATTTCCGGTTGTTGAACCTAGTGGCTCAATTATTGAAACGAGGTGGATTAACAGTAAACGTATCCAAATGTAAATTTCTGCTCAAGGAAATCGTATATTTGGGATATGTGGTTGGAGACGGGTGTTTAAAGGTCAACCCAGGGAAGATTCAGGGTATTTTGGATTATCCAACACCAAAGACTGTGAAGCAGATACGACGATTCTTGGGACTTTGTGGGTGGTATAGAAGATTCATACAAAATTTTGCAATCCTCGCTGCTCCAATAACCGATCTTCTTAAGAAAAGTAACAAACTAATGTGGTCTCCGCGAGCTCAACAGTCTTTCGACAATCTCAAAAGAGCTCTTTCTACTGCACCGGTTCTGGCCAATCCAAATTTTAATCGACCTTTCTTCATCCAGTGTGATGCTTGTTCAGATGGCATTGGTAGCGTTCTATTTCAAGTCGATGATGAGGGAGCAGAGCGTCCAATAGCTTTCATCTCCCAAAAGCTAAACGCCGCTCAAAGAAATTATACGGTCACCGAGCTTGAATGCTTAGCAGCCGTTACCAGCGTCAAGAAATTTAGATGTTATATCGAGGGTTACAAATTTACCATTTATACAGACCATTCTGCATTACGTTGGTTAATGTCTCAGAAAGAGCTCTCTGGACGACTAGCCAGATGGAGTTTGAAACTTCAGTCTTATAACTTTGAAATCGATTATCGAAAGGGTTCGGAAAACACTGTGGCGGATTCTCTATCCAGAGCTTTTTGTGATGCTCTTAACACCGACGAATTGCTAGATTGGGTGAAACCTTATAATATCGGTATTGTCACCGACTCTAATTCCTATCTGTGTTCAATCGATGAATTGAAAGAAACTGACCCAAATTACGAGATTCCGGAGGATAAATTGCCACCGTTGCATATCGATTTATCTTCGGAGGCTTTCTTATCTCCTGCGTATGTAGAACAAATTAAAAACATTGAGAATTTAAATCCTGAGTATAGCAACTATTGTGTCAATAATGGTAAAATTCTAGTATGCCTCAACTATGGATCCAAATACATGGATACCGACCTATCGGAATGGAAACTTCGAGTTCCCGAGGAAATGACATCCGAATTAATAAAACAAGCCCATTGTTCTCCTTCTTCGGCCCATATGGGAGTACAAAAGACCTTAGAACGTTTACAGCGTCAGTTGTATTGGCCAAATATGGCCTTAGACGTTAAGAAGTTTGTTGTTCAATGTAGCAAATGTAAGATGAATAAGCCTGTGAATCAACTATTGAAACCACGTATGGGAAACCAACCAGAATCATGCAGGCCATTCCAGCGTGTATATGTTGATTTTCTAGGTCCATATCCAAGATCGAAAAATGGACATTGTTTTCTATTGATTGTGTTAGATCATTTCTCCAAATTTACACTCCTAAAACCACTAAGACAGGCTAATGCTAAAGCGCTATGCGAATTCATGGAAAATCAAGTTTTCAACTTGTTTTCAGTTCCTGAGACCATAGTTTCGGATAACGGCAAACAGTTTGTGTCCAAACAATTCCAAGAACTCTTAAATAAGTATGGAGTAAATCATTTGCGTACACCCGTTTACTCACCGCAATCCAACGCTTCAGAAAGAGTGAATCGGACTATCATAGGTGCAATCCGATGTTATTTAACGGATTCACATAAGAATTGGGATCTCCATGTATACGAGATTGCTGCAGCAATTCGAAATTGTGTACATGGAACAACAAAATACCCTCCACATTTTTTGGTATTCGGGCAGTATATGGTACAACATGGCTCTGACTATAAGCTGAGACAGCTAATTGAAGGAGTAAACGATAATTATTTGAATATAAGCTCTAAACCCGATCGACTTAGTTCTATTAAGAACAAGGTATTGTTATATTTACGATCCGCATACGACAAGAGCGCCCAGAAGTACAACTTACGAAGTCGAAACAGGAACTTACATCCAGGACAAACAGTTTTTGTTAGATCTTTCGCGCAGAGCGATGCTGCAAACCAATTTGCCGCTAAGCTACACCACAAATTTATACCAGCCGTAGTGCGCGAGAAAGTAGGAAATGTTGCTTACCATTTAAATGATGAGAATGGCAAACCTTTAGGATTATATCATTTAAAAGATATCCGTACATAGCCTATTATTTGTTTGACTTTAAGCCCGGCCAATGAGACCTCTTCGCAGGTGGGTCGTCCCCACGATTTGTGACACTAATCTGGTCACGGGTATAGTTTGTTAATTTTGAGCTACAAAGCCTCGTCATAATCAGTTTAACTTTACTTGTTTATGGTTAACGAGATTAACTCAGCTACCAATAAACTCGTTTCAACCGCTTTTATGGTACAAAGAAAAAATTATAAATTGCATGGCAATTAAAATTTTCAGTCAGTTAAGGCGGAAAGTTAAATCCGAGAGTTACGTCGGTTAGTTAATTGCAGAATTAAGTAAATGAATTTTTTTTTTGCAAATTAGTGTTAAAATCTAGTTAAGTCCGTTCTTAAGTGAAAACGGTTCTCGGTGCATTCGATAGTAATTGCATTCGATTGTGTTTAATATAATAACTTTCGGTTATTATAAAATTTGAGATAAAATTTTTATGTTCAGCTATCCATAGTGAAAAGACACTGAAATTAAGTTAATATAAAACCTAAAGTTAGAAGAACGTACTTGTACATGAGTTATTTTTGTCAAGTAAATTGAATAAACTATATTATGCAATTTCGGTAATGTTTAAAGTAAATGAGTACAGTTTGTTTAATTAATGGGTGCGGTCATCAACTAAAAAAAAAAAACATTTTATTGTTCAAATAAAAGGATACAAAAAAAAACGAAATAAATTTTGTTTCAATAGTGCCGTTTGTTCGTATGTTCTTTGCTCAACTAAGGGTCGCAAGTTCCTCTCCAGTGATGCAATTTATAGACGAAGTGCAATGTGATATTCAAGTGAACTATAATAATAATATCGCAAAGTGAACTCAAATTATATCAAACTATATTATGTAATATAATAACTAATGTTTAATAATAACGAGATTAATAATAAATCATAAATTTTAATAACAGCAATAAAACACCGAAAACATAATTATCAATCAGTGAACGCCACCAATAAAAAAAAACTCATTCATAAAGAAAAATCCGACGGGATAATAATCATCTGGGTGTGGCATTTTACAACGATCATAAAAAATCTGCATAATATTATACGACAATAATAACAATCAATAAGTAAAATTCGAGTAAACAAAATCAACACACGTTGGCCATATACATAATTTTTTGATGCACGAGTCAAGTGGAGTACCATGACGTGAGTTCCAGTTCTAACATCAGGGGACATTATTTATCAAGGGGATCGCCGTCCAAAACCATCATTGGTTGATGAGTAAAACCGCAAGTTTTTCATTTACTGTATTCTTTTTATTATATAACCAATTTCTTTCTCTTTCCTTTTTTTAAATATTTTTATATTATATACATTTTTCTTTTGGTTTCTTATTTTTTTTCGAAATTGCAATTTTTCTGTTTCTTTTCTAAACAAATAACTAATTATATTCTGTAAACATGGACGTTCTTCTTTCTTGTTTGTCCGTGATTGATGTAGAAACCATGAAGTACTAAATTGATTAGATGGGGGTGTGATAAAAGTAGTAGCGCTTTAGTTTGGAGAGGTGATCGTGTGGTTGCAATATTAATTACTTATATGTGGTCTCAAATTTTTATATTATTTACTACATTTATTATTCGCGGTTAATACTAGATTGTTGTGGCCTTGGATATACTCACGACCGTACTGACGAGCAATAGCCGGAAACCAGCAAACCGCGCCAAGGATAACAACCGCAACAATTTCTGTGAACAACCTTCATCATACTTAGGAGCAAAGTCAAAACTCGCGTATGATGAGGATTGTTACAATTTTTTGTAATTCGCCGAGCCAAGACGATATTGGAATTTAATTCATATTAATCCGTCCTCTTCACTGGCGGTACATCCCACGAAAGGATTTGGCTGCCTACCCACCGGACGCCTTCGACATCCCACGAGCTCCTCTCTTGATTGGTGTCGACTGTAGGGCCTGTTTTATTGTACGATCTTTGGAACGTAAAACGTGCAGCCATCCTCAGCCTAGGTGATTTAATCGCTTTCCCGTGTTGTTAGTGTCCCAGACTCGCTTCAAAAAGTAATATATTGTGGGACTTGGACATGTTAATGTTATTTTTAGTGTACATGCGGGTAAGGTACTGCGGTCCGTGTTACTATATCTGCAGAGACAGAGCATATTTACTATCGATCCCCGGTATTTAACTCATACCCGTTTTTGTAATGCGTGTCACCTGTTAATAATTCTCCATTTCTTGGCCTTCTCACGATATCCTTGTATTTGGATTTTACTCTCTTGCTATGGAACCTGATTTGTTGGGCTGTTTTTTCATATGGTAGAAAGTGCAGAAAGTATTAATTAGTATTAATTAGCTAGCAGATACCACTCATTCCTCTTAAACTGACAGTTACGATTTTAAGCACTTGATGTTTGTGTTATTCACGTTTGTCTTCCTAGACATTCGGTTGGAACATTTTCTCGCGACCATGTAGTCGTTGTGTGATTGCCTTCATGATTGAAAGAACTGATTTTACCTCCATTGGAGCATGTACGAGCACAAATTATATGTTGAAGTGACGCGTATGCAGTCTGCGGTTGCACCCCACCCTGACCATCTGAATCTTGACTACCATTCTGGGGAAACAATTTATTTATTTATTAAATTTAAAGGAAAAGGCATGATTTAAACATTTTTTGGCTTTTTGCAGATACCCATGTCACATGTACTTTTGGTTCATGAGGTGGCTCATGTTTATGAAAATATCGCGGTTTTAAATTGCACAAGTGCCTACCTTCGTATAGTTTTTTGGTTGCATTCTCAGACATGAATTTTTCATATGTATATGATAAGAGAGACTGATACCGGGTACTAATTTTTCATTCAAGGAGCAATGAGAGATTACAAAAAGTTAGGAATAATTATAGTTTTTGCTGTAACTCTGTGCTGAAATTCAGTATTTTTTTTTTTCGTTTAGATCACTCAACCCATATATTACACTATGGTAGCTTATTTCAGAACCAAAGGAATCAGTTTAGTAGATTTGAAATGCACAGTGAAACGTTTTCTGCAGTTAAAATATTAAATTTACTTGGGAGTATAGTTAGCCCTATCAGTCGAAATGGTTACGTTTCTACTGCGATCCGTGGTACTGTGAATGAACAATTGATTTGTACTGGCAAGAAAACCTAATGGAAATTCACTTTCGTTATATTCGCTATGGAATTCGTTGAATCCTATAAATATCTTATTCCATGTATAATTGTGCTCCTATTGATAGATATGTTTAGTGGCACGTCTACAGATATGGAAAATCAGACCTAGCAGTACTATAATGACCCAAATATAATGATTGTTCATTATGACTTTTTGGATGAAACTTTTCTAATTAGAAAACTAACACAATACATACCTTCGTACCATTGGCAATATACTAAATGAAATTTTCCGTCGAAAACACTTCTGACCCAATATATTACTTTATTGAACCCTACATAATAACTTATCGATTGAGCTGTGCTTTTGGATTTTCTTCAAACCCAAATTAAATGAATGAGCGGTATACATAAAGCTGGAGAAGAAAGTTACTGAGATGGCTCAACAACGAATTAATTGCCTTCTGATTGAAGAGATTGGACAACTAAATTTGTTTTGATCAGCCAACGAATAATTGAATTCTAATCATGACAAAGTGTAGCCTCCATTTGCTATATATTTCCAAAGTCCAACAAAGTGCTTATCCAGACTAATTGACTAATTGAGGTGAAACTTCATACTTAAGCTTTTCCATTGATTGCGAGATCGCCGTAATTTTTTGGCCGAAATCGGTCCACGGGAAGTGGCAGCTTCTATAGCGGCTTTTTTTTTTGCAAATATTTTGAAAAGTATGTCATTTACAAGAAAAATGATTATGAACTAAAAAATTCTATATTAATTTTGCACAATACAAGGCCAGATCAGTTTTCCAAAATTTAAGCAGAAATAATGAATTTTTGTGTGTTTATCCCTGCAATCTGTTGTGGGGCCTGTTCAGCTCTCCCTGCTCTTTCGCGGTGTGCTTATTTCCATCCTTACTTTACGCCAGTCAGCCAATTCGAGAACGTATGGCTATAGGACCGATTTTAAGACCATCTACACAGTGCAAGCTCCATGCCAGCCTATACTGACATGGAAGATTGATCGGCCCTTGAGTTTTACACTCCGACAGAGGGTCATAGATGTGTTACATTTCATCCTAGATCGTAATCTGTTATGAAATCTCACTTTTGAATCCTGCCCCTATCGGGATTCAAACCCGGTACCTCCCGATCCAAATGCCAAAGCTTTAACCACTGTGCCATTTGGCCAATTTTGATAAAAAACCAATTTTCAACAAAAATTCGGTTCCTGTAGGGTCCATATGGACTGATTAGGATGGCACTTCATACCTTAGCCTTTTCAACCAATTGAAATATCTCAGTGAATTTTGGTCGAAATCGGTCTGCCGGAAGTGACAGCTTTCACAGGAGCTTTTAATTTTTCCACCGGAAATGACATTTTCAGTTCATTTTATTATAATTGTCATTTATGAAAAAAACGGTTATGCAGTAAAAGATTCTAAATTAATTTTACAACAGTACTGGTCCAGATCAGTTTTCCAAAATTTAAGCGGAAAGGACAATTTTTGTCAAAAAACAGGTTTTCAGTAAAAATTTACATTCTGTCGATACGGATTGATTGTTCGGGATAAAGCTTCCAGCATTTTCGATAAATTTAGAGATCCCACTGATTTTTGGCTGAAATCAGTCCACCAGTGGTAGCTTCTGGAATTCACAGCTTTTATAAGAGCTTTTAAGTTTTTTGCAAATATTTTGAAACGTATATAGTTTATCAGACCACGTGGATTGACTATTCGGAATAAAATTTCATACCTGTGTGCTGTGTACCAGAAGTGACAGCTTCTGTTGGAGCTTTTTCAATTTTTGAAGATTAAATTTCCAACAAGAGACCTTGTTGGTTTTCGGAAATTTAAGCAGGAATAATGATAACACAAAATCTTTTTTGTCACAAATCAGATAGGTTTAATTTTTTGCTTTAGAAAACAAGTTGTATTCCAGATCTACATATGTACATTTATCTTAAAAGAAAGTCGTACTCCATTTTTTTTTTATTTAAAAACAAATCAAAATCCGTAATGTATTTCATCATCAAGTAATCGATTTTTTTAAAAGACAATTATTCATAGTAACCCACCTATAGTCTTGTTATCTAAAAGTGTTTCAGTTGGTTAAAAAATAAGTTAAAAATTGATGTGTGGGAGTTTTCGAGAAATTTACCAGAAACTGAAAAGAACTGATGGGCCGCATAAAATGAAAAGGTTTAAGTGAAAATTCTAAACGGTAAATGTTTGCCAAATTTCCTATTTAGCCTTAGTATGACCTAAAAATTTTGAATATTACTTATCAATACTAAACATTGTAAAATTTCAAAATTTTATACACCGAGTTCCTTTAATTCGGAGATCAATCAATTTGTCATTTTAAGTAACACTTTTAATATTTGATGCTGCTGAAACGTTTTGTTTTGTGAAAATAGCTGCAAAATGAATAAAAAATTTCCGTTGGTTATAAAATAACAATGGAAATTCTCTTTTATGATAGTTCCGCAACTTGTGGTGAGTAGCGTAATCTCCTATTTCCCGCTGTCTTAACCAACATGTTTTCTTTCAACTTTTAAGACCTGAGCACCAAATTTGTTGGTGCAGAGGCTTTTAGTTAGTGTTTATTGGACAGGAGTTTATAGGAGAAGTCAGAACTGCACTCGGTAGCGATGCTTCCAAAGAGTCAATTTCTTCAGCGGATTAGATTTTACTTGGAGTGTAAAGCGCACTCGATAATTCGGTTGGTAAAAGTTTCTAGTTGGTTAGTTTTCTGGTGCGATATGGCTTTAAAGTCGGTCTTTTAGAGATAAGAAGGACATAAATACGCCTAGAGACTATTAACACCAAATGTATAACTGCTTTAGGTAATCATTTCGATTTTTCTAGAGCTTTAAATGGTAAGTGACGATGAATCCGATCAGCAAAATATTTTTTCACCAAATACTCCTTTTCAGAATTAAGAAGCAAACAATTTTCAAGATCTTACCATATTTTAAAATAAAATAAATATGTTAATATAGCCCCGATAGGGGCAGGATGCAAAGTGAAATTTCATCGATAGATTACGATCTGTGGTGAAATGTAACACATCTATGACCCCCTGTCGGTGTGCAAAACTCATGGGCCGACCCATCTTCCATGCCAGTATAGGCTGGCATGGAGCTTGCAATGTGCAGATGGTCATAAATCGGTCCTATAGCCGTACGTCCTCGAGTTGGCCGCAAGGCGTAAAGTAAGGACGTATAAAGCATAACCGCGGAAGAGCAGGGTGAGCCTTGAGCCCCAAAACAGATCGCATAGTTACCAATAAAAAAAAAAAAAAAAAAAAAAAAAAAAAATATGTTAAAAAATTACACTGTGTAGAAGTCAAGAATAAAATCTTAAATCAGCTGAAACCTTCAAAAAACCGCAAACTAACAGAGCTTAATCCCCTATAAGGCTTATAAATTGTCTTCTCTGGTAGTTACTCGACATAAAATGACACCTTGCGTATTTATTATATTGCTAAGATAATTCTTCTGTTAAAAATATTTCCACGCAGCCACCACACCTCTGGCCGCATATTATACGATTTTATTTTGAGGATGAAATAAGCTATTGTAATCTTTTGTATATGAGAAGTAATCAGTCTATTCTAATTAAAATCCTAAAATATTTCAACTAATTTCATTTTGATTGATCATAAAACTCATTCGAAATGAGAAACTTCTCCATACGCTTCCATATTGTCTTTAATCACTATTCTGTATAAATCTCATTTAATCCTTTTTTTGCTGCTATTTCTGTTGTATACACAAAAATACATGCCAACCATTTGTTTGCTGTATCGAAGAAAGATAATTTTTTTTTTGCTATGTTCAGATATTGTGTAAATATTGTACAGTTGTTATTTAGCAGACGAACCGAAAACCATTAATCATCATCATCAAGACAACAAGAAAATTATTGTCATCATCAATGTAAAGATAAGAAAATATTTTGAAGAGTTTTATTCATGATTTCAAAACAAGATAATTTTTAATGTTTGGGCCTTTAGTTTTACCAAAACAGCATAAACGCTTCGGAGTTTCTAAATTCCAAGAACTCGTGCTTAATATAATATACCAATCCATTTCCAAACAACTAACCTATTTTGTGGATACATTAGAGACAAGACCTTATTACCTTAATACGCAATTTCAAATTAATAGACCAGTAAATTCAGAAAAATGAATTTCTCTTCATCTCAAACTAAAATAGAAAATTTAAAACAATTATCCTTAACAAACGATAAGCATTTTGTTTTTATTCTTCGTACCATTATTAAATTTTCCTTTGAATTAATTTTCCCTTTTATTATTTTGTTGTTTTATTTTTTTTTACATCGGTGTGCAGGTTTACGAGGTACGAGTATAAGAACCAAATGAGAATTTAG
Organism: Nephrotoma appendiculata; assembly: GCA_947310385.1. Taxonomy (NCBI): domain Eukaryota; kingdom Metazoa; phylum Arthropoda; class Insecta; order Diptera; family Tipulidae; genus Nephrotoma; species Nephrotoma appendiculata. The sequence goes on from OX371224.1 coordinate 17,919,038, forward strand.
TTAATAAGATGACAATATTGTGTAGGGGTTAATTGACCCAAATTTGATGTTAACTCTGGGAATAATGTGATAAAATTTTAGGTTTGCCCAAATGAACTAGAAACGATAGAGTTAGCAACGAGAAATTTATTTTTATAAAACACATTAGCTTTAACCCCATTTACGTATATATGTATGTGTGCAAAACACATCGTTCATATAATGATGCCCTATAATCAACCGAAAATGAGCCATAATTTTACTTAAACTTAAACCACCTTAAAATTTGGCCAACAAAAATGCTTTCTTTTTTCAAACATGAAATCATGAATATTCTAATAAGAAGTATTAGAGTAAATTTTGCGTCATGAGTTTTAAACAAAGTTAAAAGTTTCAACTATAAAATATGCTTAAATAATAAATTTAAAAATGCCGATGGTTCTAAAATTATGACAGGAAAAATTAACTATCCGATGACTATTAAGGAATACATTGTTAAACAAAACTATAAACGATTTATTTATTACCAATTTATAAAGTGTCCTAGGGATCGGCCATATAAATAACAATCAATAAAAGGCTTCAAATTTACGAAACAAGTGCTTGATATTTATATGGCCGATCCCTAGGCACAACCACATGACACTACTACTATTGACTATAACTTATAAAACTGACCACTTACTACTTTCAGAGCAAATTATATAAAACCGCTTTTTCTGAAACCTATATATATGAGCCTCTTGATTCATTTATAACAAAACTTTCCGTTGCAGATTAGTGAAACAATCATTTCATATATTACCTGTTATTTTTATGGCTGACCGATGGGTTCGACCACATGGCACTTTCAGCATAAGGTACATTACAAAAACCTTTTAGTATAATCACTGACTTTTGATTATTTTGGAATAATTTTTTAATAATTGAAGGGTTGTACACCAATTGATCCAAATATTGCCTGTTATTTAAAGGGCCGGTGCTAGGACTTATCATTTGTGACTTTCAGAATAAAATGCACAGCAAAATCTTTCCAGAAACCATTGTCAATACAGACGTTTTTCACATTTTTTTTGTAACAAAATTATTCGATGAGACGTCGTCTACTGGGAACTTCCACTTGACACTTGCAGCATAATTAATTTACAGATGAAGATTATTCCACAAATCACTTTTTTTAATGTCTTTTATTGCTTCTAGAACAAAATTTGTTATTGCTGATTGTTTACCAAGCCAAAATAAATAAGAGTTTGTCAATTGTTTTACAAAGTTTGCATCAAGGTTGTCGAAGAAATTCCTAGAACTAGAAATCAGGGACCTTATTGTGAAATTCGACGTTCGACACCGGTGTGAAATAATTCCTAAATAAATCCTAAGTAAAAAAATCTGTATATGTATTAGTAAAATACATCAAAAATCCACATTTAGGCGAAACTATATTTTACATAGCAAGAGCTTAAAGATTTTCTTTCACAACAAAAAATATAAATATTTGTAAAGTTATATATGCATTTGTGAATCATTGGTCTTACCGATAGCTTTAACATATCAAAAATCATAACAATTATATTTAAAAACTAAAAAAATATGGTTATATTGGTATAAAACAAGAATAAGCTTAAAATATAAATATTATTAAACTTGCTTAGAATCGAAAAAAATACAAGTCTAGATTTTAGGAGGTGGTCGTCGATTTTACTATGCTTTAATGTTAGATTAATTAAATGACTAGGACAATAGCGATACACAAACAACCCAAACAATCCGTGAATTTTCCGGAAAAATTAGGGGAACACTGGGTTTAATATTCAAAAGTTGTAAAGATAAAAATCGAAGTAAAAACTCTCAATCCTAAGACACTTCTAAGAGGTTACAACTTCCAGAGTAGGTGTTTTCAGTTTGTACTAGACCCAATCAAACTAGAAAACATGAGTTTTCCGGAAAAAATAGGGGAATACTAGGTTTAATATTCAAAAGTTGTAAAGATAAAAATCGAAGTAAAAACCCTCAATCCTAAGACACTTCTAAGAGGTTACAACTTCCAGAATAGGTGTTTTCAGTTTGTACTAGACCCAATCAAACTAAAAAATATGAGTTTTCCGGAAAAATTAGGGGAATACTAGGTTTAATATTCAAAAGTTGTAAAGATAAAAATCGAAGTAAAAACCCTCAATCCTAAGACACTTCTAAGAGGTTACAACTTCCAGAATAGGTGTTTTCAGTTTGTACTAGACCCAATCAAACTAGAAAACATGAGTTTTCTGGAAAAATTAGGGGAACACTAGGTTTAATATTCAAAAGTTGTAAAGATAAAAATCAAAGTAAAAACCATCAATCTTAAGACACTTCTAAGAGGTTACAACTTCCAGAATAGGTGTTTTCAGTTTGTACTAGACCCAATCAAACTAGAAAACATGAGTTTTCCGGAAAAATTAGGGGAACACTAGGTTTAATATTCAAAAGTTGTAAAGATAAAAATCGAAGTAAAAACCCTCAATCCTAAGACACTTCTAAGAGGTTACAACTTCCAGAATATGTGTTTTCAGTTTGTACTAGACCCAATCAAACTAGAAAACATGAGTTTTCCGGAAAAATTAGGGGAACACTAGGTTTAATATTCAAAAGTTGTAAAGATAAAAATCGAAGTAAAAACCCTCAATCCTAAGACACTTCTAAGAGGTTACAACTTCCAGAATATGTGTTTTCAGTTTGTACTAGACCCAATCAAACTAGAAAACATGAGTTTTCCGGAAAAATTAGGGGAACACTAGGTTTAATATTCAAAAGTTGTAAAGATAAAAATCGAAGTAAAAACCCTCAATCCTAAGACACTTCTAAGAGGTTACAACTTTCAGAATAGGTGTTTTCAGTTTGTACTAGACCCAATCGAACTAGAAAACATGAGTTTTCCGGAAAAATTAGGGGAACACTAGGTTTAATATTCAAAAGTTGTAAAGATAAAAATCGAAGTAAAAACCCTCAATCCTAAGACACTTCTAAGAGGTTACAACTTCCAGAATAGGTGTTTTCAGTTTGTACTAGACCCAATCAAACTAGAAAACATGAGTTTTCTGGAAAAATTAGGGGAACACTAGGTTTAATATTCAAAAGTTGTAAAGATAAAAATCGAAGTAAAAACCCTCAATCCTAAGACACTTCTAAGAGGTTACAACTTCCAGAATATGTGTTTTCAGTTTGTACTAGACCCAATCAAACTAAAAACATGAGTTTTCCGGAAAAATTAGGGGAACACTAGGTTTAATATTCAAAAGTTGTAAAGATAAAAATCGAAGTAAAAACCCTCAATCCTAAGACACTTCTAAGAGGTTACAACTTCCAGAATAGGTGTTTTCAGTTTGTACTAGACCCAATCGAACTAGAAAACATGAGTTTTCCGGAAAAATTAGGGGAACACTAGGTTTAATATTCAAAAGTTGTAAAGATAAAAATCGAAGTAAAAACTCTCAATCCTAAGACACTTCTAAGAGGTTACAACTTCCAGAGTAGGTGTTTTCAGTTTGTACTAGACCCAATCAAACTAGAAAACATGAGTTTTCCGGAAAAATTAGGGGAACACTAGGTTTAATATTCAAAAGTTGTAAAGATAAAAATCGAAGTAAAAACCCTCAATCCTAAGACACTTCTAAGAGGTTACAACTTCCAGAATAGGTGTTTTCAGTTTGTAATAGACCCAATCAAACTAAAAAATATGAGTTTTCCGGAAAAATTAGGGGAATACTAGGTTTAATATTCAAAAGTTGTAAAGATAAAAATCGAAGTAAAAACCCTCAATCCTAAGACACTTCTAAGAGGTTACAACTTCCAGAATAGGTGTTTTCAGTTTGTACTAGACCCAATCAAACTAGAAAACATGAGTTTTCTGGAAAAATTAGGGGAACACTAGGTTTAATATTCAAAAGTTGTAAAGATAAAAATCAAAGTAAAAACCATCAATCTTAAGACACTTCTAAGAGGTTACAACTTCCAGAATAGGTGTTTTCAGTTTGTACTAGAACCAATCGAACTAGAAAACATGAGTTTTCTGGAAAAATTAGGGGAACACTAGGTTTAATATTCAAAAGTTGTAAAGATAAAAATCGAAGTAAAAACCCTCAATCCTAAGACACTTCTAAGAGGTTACAACTTCCAGAATAGGTGTTTTCAGTTTGTAATAGACCCAATCGAACTAGAAAACATGAGTTTTCCGGAAAAATTAGGGGAACACTAGGTTTAATATTCAAAAGTTGTAAAGATAAAAATCGAAGTAAAAACCCTCAATCCTAAGACACTTCTAAGAGGTTACAACTTCCAGAATATGTGTTTTCAGTTTGTACTAGACCCAATCAAACTAGAAAACATGAGTTTTCCGGAAAAATTAGGGGAACACTAGGTTTAATATTCAAAAGTTGTAAAGATAAAAATCGAAGTAAAAACCCTCAATCCTAAGACACTTCTAAGAGGTTACAACTTCCAGAATAGGTGTTTTCAGTTTGTAATAGACCCAATCGAACTAGAAAACATGAGTTTTCCGGAAAAATTAGGGGAACACTAGGTTTAATATTCAAAAGTTGTAAAGATAAAAATCGAAGTAAAAACCCTCAATCCTAAGACACTTCTAAGAGGTTACAACTTCCAGAATAGGTGTTTTCAGTTTGTACTAGACCCAATCAAACTAGAAAACATGAGTTTTCTGGAAAAATTAGGGGAACACTAGGTTTAATATTCAAAAGTTGTAAAGATAAAAATCGAAGTAAAAACCCTCAATCCTAAGACACTTCTAAGAGGTTACAACTTCCAGAATATGTGTTTTCAGTTTGTACTAGACCCAATCAAACTAGAAAACATGAGTTTTCCGGAAAAATTAGGGGAACACTAGGTTTAATATTAAAAAGTTGTAAAGATAAAAATCGAAGTAAAAACCCTCAATCCTAAGACACTTCTAAGAGGTTACAACTTCCAGAATAGGTGTTTTCAGTTTGTAATAGACCCAATCGAACTAGAAAACATGAGTTTTCCGGAAAAATTAGGGGAACACTAGGTTTAATATTCAAAAGTTGTAAAGATAAAAATCGAAGTAAAAACCCTCAATCCTAAGACACTTCTAAGAGGTTACAACTTCCAGAATAGGTGTTTTCAGTTTGTACTAGACCCAATCAAACTAGAAAACATGAGTTTTCCGGAAAAATTAGGGGAACACTAGGTTTAATATTCAAAAGTTGTAAAGATAAAAATCGAAGTAAAAACCCTCAATCCTAAGACACTTCTAAGAGGTTACAACTTCCAGAATAGGTGTTTTCAGTTTGTAATAGACCCAATCGAACTAGAAAACATGAGTTTTCCGGAAAAATTAGGGGAACACTAGGTTTAATATTCAAAAGTTGTAAAGATAAAAATCGAAGTAAAAACCCTCAATCCTAAGACACTTCTAAGAGGTTACAACTTCCAGAATATGTGTTTTCAGTTTGTACTAGACCCAATCAAACTAGAAAACATGAGTTTTCCGGAAAAATTAGGGGAACACTAGGTTTAATATTCAAAAGTTGTAAAGATAAAAATCGAAGTAAAAACCCTCAATCCTAAGACACTTCTAAGAGGTTACAACTTCCAGAATAGGTGTTTTCAGTTTGTACTAGACCCAATCAAACTAAAAAACACGAGTTTTCCGGAAAAATTAGGGGAACACTAGGTTTTTAATATTCAAAAGTTGTACAGTTAAAAATCGAAGTAAAAACCCTCAATCTTAAGACACTTCTAAGAGGTAAGAACTTCCAGAGTAACTGTTTTCAGTTTGAACTAGACCCTATCGAACTAGAAAACATGAGTTTTCCGGAAAAGTTAGGGGAACACTAGGTTTAATATTCAAAAGTTGTACAGGTAAAAATCGAAGTAAAAACCCTCGATCCTAAGACACTTCTAAGAGGTTACAATTTTCATAGTAGGTGTTTTCAGTTTGAACTAGACCCGATCGAACTAGAAAACATGAGTTTTCCGGAAAAGTTAGGGGAACACTAGGTTTAATATTCAAAAGTTGTAAAAATAAAAATCGAAGTAAAAACCCTCGATCCTAAGACACTTCTAAGAGGTTACAACTCCCAGAATAGGTGTTTTCAATTTGTACTAGACCCAATCAACCTAGAAAACACGAGTTTTTCGGAAAAATTAGGGGAACACTAGGTTTAATATTCAAAAGTTGTACAGGTAAAAATCGAAGTAAAAACCTTCAATTTTAAGACACTTCTAAGAGGTTATAACTTCCAGAGTAGGTGTTTTCAGTTTGAACTAGACCCAATCGAACTAGAAAACACGAGTTTTCCGGAAAAATTAGGGGAACACTGGGTTTAACATTCAAAATTGTTTAGGTAAATATCGAAGTAAAAATCCTTTATCCTAAGATATTTCTAAGAGGTTATTACTTTTGGGAAGGGAGTTTTTACTTTGAGTTTCCCGAGAAATCGAGGGGAACACTAGGTTTAATATTCAAAAGTTTTAGAGATAAGCTACCATATAAAAATCCTTTATCCTATGATACTTGTGATAAGTACTAAATCCGACTATAAACCAATATATTTGCAGTAACTAAATTTTCGGATTTCCACTGAATACAATGCGGAAGATTTTGTGAGGTGGTCATCGATCTCACTGTGTTTTTATGGTAGATCTATTAAATGACTATGTCCAAGGCGATCTTAAGAATTTTGTCATAGTTCTGGAATGGTCAAGCATGGCCCAGAAGGTTATCATTATTTCATTATTGCTATGACTGGTTACATTAGTTTCAAGCTAAAGATTGCGTTGTTTTATCTTTAGATGCATTGATTAAGCCGCTCTGCCACGTCAAGGCTGTAACCGTAGAGGGTTTTTGTTTTTTTGCGTTTTTTATTTTTTGAATTTTTTTTTGCTTTTTATATTTTTTATATTTTTTTTTTGGTTTTTTTATTTTTTGTTTTTTTTTTTGTTTTGTTTTTTTTTTGTTAATAATCGCATTTCATATTTGATTTTAATTATTTATTATCACAAAATTTGCATACCCGATCGATGGTTGAAATTATTCCATCTGAATTGCAAGTTTCGTGTATTTTTCGCAAGCACTGCGAACATTCGATAGTACTCGTACTTTCAATATTATGAATTGTTTCAAAACATATTAAACAATTCGATTTAATGCATTCAGAATTGCTTTCTATTATTTCTTTTAAATAGATGCGATATGCAGCAATTTCACTAAAATATTTGCTGTCGATTTCAGAGTGAATGTTAGGACGATAGTTACTATTAGAAACCCAATCAATCGCGTATAAGATTAATGGTCCGCAATTGTGGCCATCTCTTTGAATGGGAAAAGAGTATGCTGGTTCAGAACGGAAAATTTCACTCTTTTCATTACACGCTTCTTTTAAAGTGCATACGAATTTCTGCGCTTTTTGAATTAATGAATTCAACTTCCGTTCCGGTGATAAAGGGTCATACGACGTAATTAGTTTTTGCTCATTATCAATTATGATTAAGACAAAGTGGTTATTGTCGCAGTGAGGAATATAAATTCGACGTCTATTGCGACAAATTGATATTTCCGGACGGGTTTTTTTTGATGAAGCAATAATGGATGTGTTTAATTTCATAACTTGATAAGCTTGGTAGGGGTCCAAACAAACGTCATTAGTATTTTTGATTAAAATACTTGCCGCAACGTATACCAAATCTGTAGTTATGTAGTTTGAACCGTTTAATGACGTATAGCAAATATTTGTTAATGTGGTTTCCCACATATTATGAAAATTGAATTTAAAAATGTTTAAACAAAATTTGTGTTTCGTCATTCTATCAAAATAATCACTATTCGTGAAACGTAATGTTTTAGATTTAATAAATTTTGAAAGTGCTGTTTTCCCTGAATACCTAATTTGATGACGAGTTTTTTTCTTCCAACTTTCTTCGACATTTGGATCGAATGGATCAGTTTCATCTTGTCTTATTTTACATTGAGGTGATAAAACTTCGTGTTGAATTTCTAATTTTGCAAGGTTGGACCGTTGTTTACGTTTCCTGGAAATTAGATGCGGAGCTAATTCAATGGAATTATAAATTAAATTAGTTTTTTCCGCTAAAGAATCAATAAACCTTCCCAATTTTTGGTGGGGCTCCTTAATCAAATTGTGTTTTAGTAGGTTGAACCAATTTTCTACATTGGCATTCGATACTCTATTCGGCTCATTGTAGCATTGTAGAAATATTGAGCTCCATAGAGGAAGATATGAAAAGTACCTTCTTGTGCAAAACTCGATAAATTCTTTGCAGTAATAATCATTTAGAATGTCATCAGGATTCTCTGATAGTACACTATCTTGTAGGACGTTTTCTAAAATACTATTGTACCTTTTAAAATAAAAAGATTCGGAGAAGCTAATATTTTCTTCAGCTGACGATTCAGCATTAACGGCATCATTGCTTTCCAGTGTTTCAGCTGGCGAGAAATCATCTAACTTTGTTTTTAGAATCGCTAAAAAATTTTTGTAAGCCGCGGAAAAAGCTGTGTTTTTATATTTGCAGCAACAAATGGTGCACAAGATTTTAAAAATAATATCAATAAAATCTAAAGTTTTAGAATCAACAATTAAAAAAAATGAAAACATTATTAATTCCTTTAATTTTTTTGTGCAATTTAAAATTTTTGATTTAATCTGTCGAATTATGATTGCCGCAAAATGCGAACAGCAAATAAAAATTCCCGTTAAATTTTCAACTTTTTGTTGACCTTCCAGAATTTGATAGGAAGTGTTTACATATTTCCTGATATTCATTTCATTAAATATAAGGGCGATACTATTAATGAAGACCCATGACCAGTCTGATACGAAGTACTTGGGTAAAGAAATCTTTGGCTTAGCTCGTTGAATCTCGCATTTCAAAGCGCTTAAGAAGACCACTAACGCATGAGTGTCATGTCGGTGAGATATTAGTTCAGCGATCGGTATGATTATTTGATTGACCTTCACTACGCATGCGTAATATAATATCCTGTTATAATTGTGGTGTGGACAACACTTTGGATTGCGTACCAATCCACCCGTAGCGTCTATATATATGACATTTCCACCAGCCTCTCCTAAAATATTTAAAAATTTACGTCTCATTAAAATAAAATATAGTGGATCTGCAGCTAAATAAATATATTCTTTAAGCAAATCATTTGCTTGCCGACGAGATGCATCCACTAGGTCACAATTTGCAACAATATCATTCAATTGTAACTTCTCGGACCGTATTTTACGCAAGACGTCGGGTTTTGCTAGCATTTGGGTGTTTCCTGCTTTTAAAAGTTGTTTATCAATTTGATTAAGGCTCTCAAGATTAACCAAATTAGGACACTTGCCGTTTAAAATTTCTTGCATGCGTATTCTTTCGGAACCTCTAATTTGGAAAAATTCTTTGATAGTACCATGGCATTCTAAATCATTCCCTATGGTAAACATTTGTACACTTCCATTTAAATAAATATCGAATCGAAATTTCTGAAGGTGATGTGTATATTTACATTTAGCGTATACAATGACCATATTATCAGTTTTGTTACGATTGATGGTTTTATAACTCAGCACACACGAGTTTTTTGAAGCTATAAGAAAATCTCGGAGTGCATTTCTGAGCATTTCATTACTATAATTTTCTGTAACGGGAATTTGAAACATTCCCCGTGATCGCCACATTGTTGCATTTGGCTCTTTCAAAATGATAGGTATTTCTTCTATGTTTCTATTAATATTTATGTTTTTCGTTGTATTTTCAAATGAGGTAACCTCGATTGAATGGGATCCCACATCATAATCATTATCTATCGATATATTCGAAATAATAAAATTTGGGTTGGAGATTTCTGTCTCCGCATTAACGGTGGATTCTAAAATATTTTCCACACAGACGAATTTTATGTTAGTAGGTGCCACTACATCAGACGCAATCGGTAGTTCATCCAAAACAAGGAGGTCATTATTTAGTTCCCGATCTTGTGTTTCGTTTGAATGTAATTTAGGACGAATATTTTTAGAAACGATAGGATCTATGACATCAACATTGGTTCCTTTGCCTTTGATATTAGCTCTCTTAATTTTACGCCACATGTTAAATATTCTTTGAAAATTTATTTTGTTACTCTTAATTTTCATTTTTCGGCAAAAATCTTTGATTATAGGCGAGTTTTGACTAGTTATTTCTAAATCATTTAAATTATATTTAAGGTCTGTTATCACTTTAGAAAGCTTAGCACGAATTGCAAGGTTTCTGTGAACCGTTCTTGTATAAAACGGTTTCATTTCGAAAATGTATTTTGTCAGTTTATTAAAATAAACAATATATTTTTAAATGGTAACAATTTCACGAAAAAGGTATAATTACTGAAATTGAAATTGAAAAAATTACTTTGCTAAGAAAAATGTGTTTACAATCAAACAGATATTTTCAACAACAAAACAAATGTCTGCTTTAGTTATCAAACTGTATGATATATACATATACACTGAAATTTTAGTAGTTTTTAAAAAAGATTTTAATTCTTATAAAACGCTAATTTCACAAAAATACGACATGCACCATACAAAAAACGAATAGGTAATGAAACGATGAAAAAATATTCCTTGCTTTTATACTCTCTTTATAAGCACATTGCTATTTTTTCGTTGGATTATTTTTTGTGAGAGTATAAAAGCAAGGAATATTTTTTCATCGTTTCATTACCTATTCGTTTTTTGTATGGTGCATGTCGTATTTTTGTGAAATTAGCGTTTTATAAGAATTAAAATCTTTTTTAAAAACTACTAAAATTTCAGTGTATATGTATATATCATACAGTTTGATAACTAAAGCAGACATTTGTTTTGTTGTTGAAAATATCTGTTTGATTGTAAACACATTTTTCTTAGCAAAGTAATTTTTTCAATTTCAATTTCAGTAATTATACCTTTTTCGTGAAATTGTTACCATTTAAAAATATATTGTTTATTTTAATAAACTGACAAAATACATTTTCGAAATGAAACCGTTTTATACAAGAACGGTTCACAGAAACCTTGCAATTCGTGCTAAGCTTTCTAAAGTGATAACAGACCTTAAATATAATTTAAATGATTTAGAAATAACTAGTCAAAACTCGCCTATAATCAAAGATTTTTGCCGAAAAATGAAAATTAAGAGTAATAAAATAAATTTTCAAAGAATATTTAACATGTGGCGTAAAATTAAGAGAGCTAATATCAAAGGCAAAGGAACCAATGTTGATGTCATAGATCCTATCGTTTCTAAAAATATTCGTCCTAAATTACATTCAAACGAAACACAAGATCGGGAACTAAATAATGACCTCCTTGTTTTGGATGAACTACCGATTGCGTCTGATGTAGTGGCACCTACTAACATAAAATTCGTCTGTGTGGAAAATATTTTAGAATCCACCGTTAATGCGGAGACAGAAATCTCCAACCCAAATTTTATTATTTCGAATATATCGATAGATAATGATTATGATGTGGGATCCCATTCAATCGAGGTTACCTCATTTGAAAATACAACGAAAAACATAAATATTAATAGAAACATAGAAGAAATACCTATCATTTTGAAAGAGCCAAATGCAACAATGTGGCGATCACGGGGAATGTTTCAAATTCCCGTTACAGAAAATTATAGTAATGAAATGCTCAGAAATGCACTCCGAGATTTTCTTATAGCTTCAAAAAACTCGTGTGTGCTGAGTTATAAAACCATCAATCGTAACAAAACTGATAATATGGTCATTGTATACGCTAAATGTAAATATACACATCACCTTCAGAAATTTCGATTCGATATTTATTTAAATGGAAGTGTACAAATGTTTACCATAGGGAATGATTTAGAATGCCATGGTACTATCAAAGAATTTTTCCAAATTAGAGGTTCCGAAAGAATACGCATGCAAGAAATTTTAAACGGCAAGTGTCCTAATTTGGTTAATCTTGAGAGCCTTAATCAAATTGATAAACAACTTTTAAAAGCAGGAAACACCCAAATGCTAGCAAAACCCGACGTCTTGCGTAAAATACGGTCCGAGAAGTTACAATTGAATGATATTGTTGCAAATTGTGACCTAGTGGATGCATCTCGTCGGCAAGCAAATGATTTGCTTAAAGAATATATTTATTTAGCTGCAGATCCACTATATTTTATTTTAATGAGACGTAAATTTTTAAATATTTTAGGAGAGGCTGGTGGAAATGTCATATATATAGACGCTACGGGTGGATTGGTACGCAATCCAAAGTGTTGTCCACACCACAATTATAACAGGATATTATATTACGCATGCGTAGTGAAGGTCAATCAAATAATCATACCGATCGCTGAACTAATATCTCACCGACATGACACTCATGCGTTAGTGGTCTTCTTAAGCGCTTTGAAATGCGAGATTCAACGAGCTAAGCCAAAGATTTCTTTACCCAAGTACTTCGTATCAGACTGGTCATGGGTCTTCATTAATAG